>CM074718.1:265459442-267859442 GCA_037306005.1 Rhinophrynus dorsalis | reverse complement strand
TCATAGATGTGGGGTATTCTTATCTGTCTTCTGTGTTGCCGGTGATATGTTCTAGAATTGCTTGTCTTTTGCTTTCTGCAGAAGACTAATAATCCAGATAATGAGGACCAGAACAGCTGATTTTTATACTTTAAGACTTCGGTGAATCCAGGCCTCCTTACTATTATCCCATAAAATATATTTGAACTTAACTGGTATACTAAATTAGGCCATGTTTTAGATGCCTTTCTTTGACTGTAAGCCAGGGGAGTCAAAGTTCAGTTCAAAAGAGATACCTACAGTCCAGGATGTAAGGATTTCCATGCTTGGGCATAGGTGGGCCAATTAAAATGAATTAGCCACTGATTAACTCACTTCTGTATAATGAGGGAAATCCTTAAATCCTTGTTTGTTGGTGGCCCTTGAGGATCAAACTTGGACACCCCTGTTGTAAGCTATCACATTTAAGGTGGAATAAAAAGAAACCATTTTCTAGCTTAATTAAGGGTCAAATGAGAGTTTCATATTAAATGCTTCTTTCCAGTAGCCCTTAACTTTACAAGGGAGCCATCAATAAAGGTAATATTTTGGATCACAGTGCTTACAATAGTTGCTTTGCCAAATCCTCCCACTAAAAGGGACCCATGAAAAATTCATACTGCATGGCTGCAGTTATTATTAATAGGCTACAATGGTTTCAATGGTTGCAGCATTCACTTTTCATATGTGCCTCTTTTTAAAGGGTTGATCTGTCAATCATAATGCTGCAAAGTTAAAAAAAAAAAAAACACATAAAAAATGTTTCTCATTGTTTATTTTATGTGGGATGACCATTTCTTTTGTCAGTGATAAAGCAAAAATTCCCTAAAGACATCATCAAGATCATGGTGAAGGCATCTCCAACATGCTTCAAAGCTATGTGCAGCAGATGTTTCTGGCATCCAAGTGTTTAGATTCATATATGACATGTAACATGGTATAAAAATGTGTACTATATATATATTAGTTTTACATACCTGTGTACTTTCTGTACTGTATATTTGAGTGGTCTATTATGTGTATAGAATCACTGTTAATAGTATCACTCTTTGCTTTGTATATTACTTGTGTGTGCTGATTTATCAGTAGTGTGTACTGTATATACTGCCACTCTGCCCCGCTAATAGCACCTTTGTGTGGAAAAGATGCAGTGTGCATTTCATAGCAGTATATATAGTACTCTTTTAAGATAGTACTGCTTTGTGTTGTTTATAATATAGAAATATAGGTAAAGGGTGGTACCGTGTTAGCTATAGAAAAAGCAGCAGACTGTAGAGTAAAAATGATACTTTTATTGGATGACTGAGTGGAAAGCAAACTTTTAAAACACTATGACCTCGATTCGAAGAAGTATGGTAAAACAGCTGGTAAGGCAAAAATGGCTAACAGCCCTTTGACAAAATGCGTCACTGGAGCCATTCCATTGCTCGACCAACTAAAACCATAACAAACGTTGGGCCACACAACCTGACTTGTGGCCAGACATACATTGTGGGTTTTAAGCTCCCAAAACCCAAGCCAAACAACATGAGTAATGGGAACATCAAAGGAAAAGGACTGTCAAGCACTGAGTGTGAGCTCACCCTCCCAAACCCTACTGTTAGTGGTAGTGGAGGGTTAAAGTGCAACAATACTAGCCCTAACACTAGCCTAACACCCAGAGCTGTAGAACACTTACCTGGCATGCACTGTCTGTCTTCTTCTGTCTTCTTCCATCTTTTATCTTTCTTCTTTTTCTTCATCTTGTCTTCTTCTCTTTTGTCTTCTTATCTTCTTCCTTGTAGCATATATGTTTATTTTTATTATTTATTTATTTAGAAAATGTTTTACCAGGAAGAATACATTGAGATTTCTCACATTTTCAAGAAAGTACACATAAAGAACAAAAAAGTAAAGAAGAAATATGCTCTACAAACAGAAGTTGCAAATATGTGCAGTGGTTAACTCAGAGTGTTGCGTACCTCTCTGGCACTCAAAGGGTTAAAGTAATGCATCTATTTCTAGTCAAAAAACATCAACATTCCCCCAAATCATATGAAATGTTGTCAAATCCATTTCGGTTGAAAACATTTTGCATGCCCAATAGAAAAATATATGATTAAGCAAATAAATCCCACAGCGAGGCACTGAAATAATGAATATGGTTGCCGGCTCCTCCGCTTCGCTGGCGGCGGCAGAAAGTCAGGCTGGACCCCTTATTTGTTACCTTTAGGGCCGATGCCCGAGCCATTGTGTGGGAAATTTGAACAGACTGACTTTTATATGGCCAGTCTCTGTTCAAAATGACTACCAGATGTCCATTGGCTGGGATGTGTGCTTATACACCTCCCAGACAATCAGCTCCTATAGGGTTTCCTCATCCCCCACTCTATTGAAAATTAGACCCAGGCCTTGATTCAATTACCTCCTGTCCGGAATTGATGGATCTCTGTTGTGAGTATGGCCTGCTGGGCTTCGATTGCATGGAGGGTCTCTGTGTTCCTCTGCACGTCTCTGCACCCTCCTCATGTACGTGGCTAATCACATGTATTCCCGGACCTGTCTCCTCTGTATGCTCAGGCACTCTGCCTCCATTCCCATGCTTTGGCTACCTGTGGATGGGGATGAGGTTGGGGATGTTGCACTTACAGGTGCTGGGGATGGCTCTCCATCTTCCTCTGCCTCCTCCTGTTGGGCATTGGTTCCCCCCATCTCCTGTTCGGGTATCACTGGTGGTGGTCAGGTGTGTTGTGGGGTAGTTTACAGGGGGCCAGCATGTAAGGAGCCTGAGGATACCTGTGTCCTCACCACATCTATAAACTCTGAACCTGCCTTGGATGGCTGGCCCTCTGATTGTATATGTTGTGGGGGAGTGAACACTTTCTGTTGTTGAGGGGGCTATGTCTCACCAATTAGGCCCAAGTGTTCATAGTCCAGTGGCCATGGGTCATACTGTCGACAGGGGGACCACCTCCGGTGCCTCGGGCATGCATGACAACTTCTCCCAATTTGTTGCAATCACCCCATCGCTTCTTAAAAGACTCCATGGTCCTCTTGAAGGTGGAGACAGCATTGTCTGTTCAGCACTTGATGCCAGACGGCCTTCTTTTTAGAACCCAAACCACTGGC
This sequence comes from Rhinophrynus dorsalis, assembly GCA_037306005.1. Classification (NCBI taxonomy): domain Eukaryota; kingdom Metazoa; phylum Chordata; class Amphibia; order Anura; family Rhinophrynidae; genus Rhinophrynus; species Rhinophrynus dorsalis. The sequence continues at coordinate 267,856,316 of CM074718.1, read as the reverse complement.
TCTCTCCTTCGGGGTACAGGATGCTCTCCCTCACAATAATGCTCTGTATGAGGACCCTAGTCTCATCGTAGGAGTACTTTGGGTCCTGCAGCCTCTCCTCATCAGCACCAGCCTGTGATGTGTCAGAGCTCTGGCTTTCAGGCCCTGCCTGCGCTGACCTTGATTGTATGGGTTGCTCCCCAGGATCTTCCCCTTGTCCCACTGGCAAAACTGCCCCTGGCTTCTCTGTGCCTCTCCTTACTTGGGTACCCCTCCGTCCATCTGGTCTCCCTCCCCAATCCTTCCCATTGCCCTGCACGGCTTCCTCCTCTCCTGCTCCTCTCCCTATCCCTCTATCCTCCCTCCCTGCCAACACACACAGACTCACACAGGCACTCCCACAGGGCCTCATTGACACACTGAATCACACTCGCTCTCTGTCAGTCCCTTACACTCACTGAATCACACTGTCAAAATAAAAGATAAAGTTGTGGTATGTGTGCGAAACAAAAAAGATATACAGTATGTGTGTGTGTTTGTATGCATGTATGCAAGATGTACCAAGGTGTGTTATGTGTCAGTATAGATGTACCAACTCTCCCTCTGCTCCCAACTCCTTCTACCTCGCTCGAATGTACGCCCCTCTCTCTCTATGGCTATCCTCCGCTCCTGGGTCCTGTGCACTAGCTTGCAAAACACAGACAAAGTATGTCAGTTATTTTGGAGTATATATAGGTGTATCTGAATTAATTAATACTTTGGTGTGTTGTGATTGGCTGTGAGTTTGAACCTGTGTTGACAACGTTCAGCATTGCTAGATAACGTTAACCGTTATCTTTTTACTTTGAAGTTGACATATCTCTACGTTAATTATCAACTGATTTGGATGCACGGTGAGGTCAAAAAAGGTGCTCGCAGGTTTTGGAGCTTCGTGAATTTTCAAGGCCTATGCTCGTTAGCCATTCTGATAGATTGATTTTTGAATGCTACGTAAATCAGAAGTGACTAACGATCGTTAGGCTTTTTTTTGCCTTAACAGCGGTGTTACTGTCCTTCTTTAAATCAAGACCCTAGTGTCTTGAAAGCTTGTATCCTAAAGCCGATAAAGGTATCACTTTTACTCTAACAGGCTCCTTCTAGAGTATAGAAATGGGATGCTTTTAGTAGAGCTCTCTAATCAACATTGGACTGCTGAATGCTGTTTGTAATACCACTTTTTTGTTCTGTAAAATACCACAGCGTTTTTTATAATACGGCAGCATTTTATATCTAATACAGAGGTATTGGGTTTATAATTAGGGTTGCCACCCAGCCAGTATTTTACTGGCAGGCCGGTAAAAAATTGGCTTCTGTCCAATGTTAAGTCTATGGAGGGAATGCCACTTTTTTTTAAATAAAGGTGGCAACCCTATTTATAATACCTCTGTGTGGTGTATATTTAATACTGCTACATGGTATGGCTATATCACCACTGTATGTCCCACATTTTCAACAGCTAGTATTGTTTACTCTGATGATGGCAGCTCCTTGTTTGAAGAGCTGCTTGGAATATAAGTTCTGCCAGAAGGGATTCGTCCAAAGCAAAACTTTGTCTGCAGACTGATTTATCACTAAGATGTAAAGTCAACTCAATGATATGCAGGGAAGGCTTACTGCCAAATAAGGGTTATTGGTAATCCTTCCCTGCTGGGATCAATGAGGGGGAAATATTTATCAAGCAGCTGCAGCTTAGAAATTATTACTTTGAAGGTTTATGACATTAAAAATAACTTTTCCAGTGAAAAACTTTGCTTCCTATGTGGTGTGTATACACAACTGCATAGATCAATAAATGTATATATAAAACCACATAAACTAAAATACCTCTTAGTCTGACTATATAAATGTATTGAATGGCAATAAAATTTCATACTGGCAATGTCTGTACACAAGTCTTGCAGAAAGAGGTAGCGTTAAAGGGATAGATGTTTCACAAAAAAAGCACCTCCAATTAATCTTCATAGTATTTGGACCATGGAGAGTGTTATTTCAATACTGTAGTTCAAGAGTAATTGAATGATAAAGTATCCCTCTCCCACCCCTTTTACCTAGTGTAAGCCCATACCTCCTAAATGTCCCTCTTTAGGAGAGACAGTCCCTCTTTTGTGTATATAAGTGTATCACATTGATCTACAGTCATAAAACTCACATTAATGTTTGTTTAAACCTCATTATATGTGTTTATAAATCAGTCTGTTTAAATAAAATTCTTTGGTGTTGCTCTAGATAATTTATGAAGTTACACAAAGAGTTGAATGAAATCACCTATAAATTCTTGGTAATGCCCTGCCCGCCAGCCACGCCCCCAGTAACATGCCCTAAATCAAAAGTGTCCCTCTTTGACAATTGAAATGTTGGGAGGTGTGTAAGCCACCTCCCCTCAGATGTGGAATCAGGTCCTGGGACCGGACAGATCTTCTGGGACAATCTTCTTACTGTGAGCATAAGGAAAACCCTGCCACCCTTGACAGGTTTTTCCATATGCTCACCGAAGATTGTTCCTCTGTGCAGTCCATCCAGTCTTGCTGCTCTGAGGTAAGTAGTGTTTCATCTGTAAAAGTGGTGGGAGGGAAATATATTTATCATTCAATTACTCTTGAACTACAACTCTGACAGTATTGAAATAACACTCTCCATGGCCCAAATACTATGATGATTAATCAGAGCTGCTTTTTTTATGAAACATTACTATCCCTTTAAAGTTTGTGTTATAATTGCATTTCCAAGCTTTTGCTCTCTTAACCCAGAACCTGGGTGGGTTCACAGAGTCCTCATCAACCAGAATAAGAGTCTTAGTATGTGGAGACCCAGTATTTACAGTAACAATGAAAAAAGGAGTATCTGGGGCAGATGCAGAGAATTCCCAAACATCCTATATAATAATTCTCTAGGATGTTTGTCACGATGCAGTCTTGTGCAGTAGAGACTGCCCACGTTACATACCCCTCTGACACTCAAAGGGTTACCATTACCCAGACCTTAGCCCATGTACACGGGCTTTTACATTAGTAATCATATAATGTATTATCTTTTGATAGCTCTCAAGTTAAACTTTGATGGAAAAATGTGCAAAAATGATTCTGCGAAAAGAAGAGGGGAAGGGAGAAAGAAACAGGGGTGCCCATTCTGTGTATCAAAATGACATATTCTGATCACAGTCACCAAGACACCCTTACGGTATTGCACTCACAAGTATAGTGTGCGGGATAAGACACACGTCTCATCCAACTTACGAGACTTCTAGAGTTTGAACTGTCCTCAGACACAGTATGCTCCAGTCGGCTGCTCTCTCACCACAACTCGCTCTCCCAAGCGGTATTCCAATCCAAGAAAAACAAAGAGAAAAGGTGCTCCAATGGTGCAATATTGTTATTTCGATTTTGAAGCAATAAACAATCTTATTGTCTCCGTGAGTCTGAAAGACACAAGTTTCTGGTGAATACGGTATACAATAAGATTGTTTATTGATTCAAAATCGAAATAACAATATTGCACCACTGGCGCTCCTTTTCTCTTTGTGTTTCTTGGACAATAATGATTCTGGAATGTGAAAGTTGATAATAAAAGATGGTACGTAGCTATTGGCTGAAATTAGATGTTAATAGTTATCAGATAATATCCAATGATAATAGATTAATCTCTGGTTATATAGAACCTGATAACTGGCCATTATTTGATATAACTACTGAACATAAATCCTAAATTATAAGTCGCTAAATAGTTTGCAACGACGTAGTCATGCGCAGTAGAGACTGCCCGTGACGCGGCTGATACGGAGCGGTGCACTCTGAAGTATCAGCCGCGGTGCGGGCAGTCTCTACTGTGCAGGACTGCCCCGCGACCAGCTGTCACTGTGGCCCGTGTACACGGGCTCTTCAACTAGTATATTATAAATGATAATCAGAAATCAATTGCTCTTATATGTTTTGTTCCATTGGGAACAAATGAAAAAAAAAAAAACAGAGAATTCACAGTTATTTAACCCTTTGAGTGCCAGAGGGGTACTTCCTAGACCTTTAGATCAGTGATTCTCAATGGTAGTTCACATCAACACATCAGATTTTCAGTACATCCCTGCTTGTTCACAGATGGGCAATCTGTGGCTTAGACACGTTGCACTACATGTGTTTCATTAGTGATATCCTTAAAACTTGACCTGTTAGTGTTTCCCAAGGACTGGACAGGAGAAATATCAGTCTAGTTCAGGGAAACTCATATCTGACCCCAGTCCCCACTCTGGCACCAGTGCAGGTTTTCAGGATTTCCTCACAGAAACACAGGTGAATCAATCACAGGTTCTATCATTCTGTGAGTAAACACTTTATACATAAAATGTATATTATAGGGTTTATCCTCTTGAGTAAAAAAAAGGTACTCTCACTGCTGAGATATGTTTTACTGAAAAGTTACTGCAGCTCAGTGACCTAAATTTTTGCAGTGGTGATATTGCTATATCATTCTATGGAGGTTTATGGTCAATTAACCAAAGCTGTCCATAGGATGCAGGGAATGGATGGCAACTTGTGGCCTGGGGCGCAAATACAATCAAATGGCCCATTTCTATTATTATTCCAGCCCACTATCCCCTTTTTGTTAAAATTGGCATTAATATTGTGAAGTAAGTGATACAACATAGTTTACAACTGAAATGGGGCTACTCATGAAATTATAGAGTTTACAATTGATATGCAGCTATTTTAATGATACCACTGAGCTTACAATTAAAGTAAAGCTACACTAGTGACAGCATGGCACTTACAAGGGAAATGGGTTATGCTACTAGTGTAGCTACATATGGATTGTAGCTGTGTGGTATCACTAGGGTAACTCTATTTACAGCAGAAGAGGAAGATTGAGTGAGGCAGTGCCCCACTGGCCCAGACATATGACCAGCCCATGAGGCAATGGTCCTCTTGCCTACCAGGTCAGCACTCCCCTGACAGGATGGTGTAGCAACAGCCCCAATGTAAAATTCAGGCACTGAGATGCTGCATATAAAAAAATTCAAATTTGAGATACAATAACTTTTGAATAAAACCTCTCAGCAGCGGCAATACTCAAGCCTACAATATATATATATATATATATATATATATATATAGTTAAGATTGTAGCCGTATTAGTCCAGTGATGTAGATGTAAAATAACAAACAAAATTTGGGTATATGCATTTATGTATATGTATGTGTTTATATGTATGTATGTGTGTATGCATGTGTGTGTATGTATATGTGTATGTATATGTGTGCATGTACATATGTGTATATGCATATATGTGTGTATGTATGTATGTGTGTGTATGTATGTATATATATATATATATATATATATATGTTTATGTATGTGGGTGTATGTGCATATGTGTGTATATATATATATGTGTGTGTGTATGTATATATCTACCTATATGGGCATAAGTTGTATATAGACCTGCATGCCCATACTGGATTGTTGGCATTGTAGCATTCTTAATATGTGCAATCTTTTTTAACGCTCTCCCCTCCCATACCATCGACTGTATTTTACTTCTCTTTCTCCCCCCACACACTCATCCTTGCACAGGGTATTTACGACCCTCTGCAAGAAGAGTGTGAAATTTCTTTTGGTCCCTGTCTTATCAGTAGTCCCGCTGTGTTAACCCCAGCAAACAACACAGCTTTGAATTCAATGTATTAACTGTATTAGCTATGAATTCTGTGTCCTCGTGCTAAGAAATGCTTTAGACTTGAGAAAGGGAGTTTATCCCGAAAGCTTGTCAATCCATAATTCTGTTAGTCCAATAAAAAAGGTATTACAAGATATTAATTTTGTTTGTTATTATATATATATATATATATATATATATATATATATATATATATACATAAATGCAAGGGAGATGGCAGCACTCACTGTTCAATAATCCTCTAAATGGTCTGGGTGCTCATCCAAGAAGTAGTAGTTATACAAATGTGAATTGCAGGAAAGGCACTCTCAGAAGTCCATGATTCACACAGGTGTTTATTAAACCGACGTTTCGGCCACCCTCGATGGTAATCTTGATAAAGGCCATTGAGGGTGGCTGAAACGTCGATTTAATAAACACCTGTGTAACCTATGTGAATCATGGACTTCTGAGCGTGCTTTTTCTGCAATTCACATATATATATACTATCCCTTTAACAACAGTCACCTGTGTTTTAGTTGAGGAGATCCTGAAAGCATGCACTGTTGGTGATGCTGGAGGACAGGTTTGAGTGTCCCTGTTCTAGATCAGGGCTGTCCAAGTTCAGTCCTCAAGGGCCACCAACAGGCCAGGATGTAAGGATTTCCCTGCTTAAGCAAAGGTGAATTAATCAGTGGCTCATTCATTTTGATTTACTCACCTGTGCTTAAGCAGGGAAATCCTTACATCCTGGCCTGTTGGCGGCCCTTGAGGACTGAACTTGGACGCCCCTGCTCTAGATCATGCTCTATGTAGGACCAGGCTGGGGTGGATCTGGCCAAGTACAGTTACCTGGTATTATTAATATAGATTGTACTCTCGAGTGAGCAGGGCCGTCTTATCCTCTTTGTTTTCAATTACTTTTAATGTTCATTGCAAATATCCTTATTATACCCTTTTTTACATTGCTCATGTGTCTTGATAATGGAAGCACAGTGCTGTGGAATCTGTTAATGCTGTATATAACTAAAAAATAATTATAGGTCCAGAATGTTCTCCATTGGCTTCTGCTGGTGTGTTTCCTCTACATTTCAAGTAGGTTAGTTATAAACCCCAAATGCAGGACCGGATTTTCCATAAGGCAGAGTAGGCAGAGGGGCGCCTGCCATTGCAATCAATATATTTAATTTTTTTTGTGGTGTGGCGTGCTGTGCTGCGCCGCCTGCCGCATGGTAAGGTCTGTGCCTGTAGCTGCTGAGGTCTCCTGGCTCTTTAGTAATGTAGAGCACTGGGAAATGACATTATCTGACTCTGACATCATCTCCCAGCGCTCTGCATTACTAAAGGGAAGACCGCGTGGGAGCTCCAGCAGCTACAGGTCTGTGCAGAAGCACAGATCTCACCTGCCGCTGGACCACCAGGGAGGTATGAAATGGATGGGGGGGGGATATGAGGCTTAATGTGGAGATGATGGAGGCAATGTGACGGCAATATGGGGATGATGGGGGACAAGTTGGAGTTGATGGGGGCAATGTGAGGGCAATGTGGAGATGATGGGGTCAATGTGAGGGCAATGTGGAGGTGATGGGGCAATGTGGAGGTGATAGGGGCAAGGAGATGATGGGGGCAATATGGAGCTGATGGGGGCAATGTGGAACTGATGGGGGCAATGTTGAGATGAAGGGGGCAATTTGTAGCTGATGTGGGCAATGTTGAGATGAAGGGGGCAATGTGAAGCTGATGGGGGCAATGTTGAGATGAAGGGGGCAATTTGTAGCTGATGGGGGCAATGTTGAGATGAAGAGGGCAATGTGTAGCTGATGGGGGCAATGTTGAGATGATGGGGTAATGTGGAGATGATGGGGGCAATGTGGAGATGATGGGGGCAATGTGAGGGCAATATGGAGATGGGGGTAATGTGGAGATTTGGAGCATTGTGGAGATGGTCAATGGGGGGGGGGGGCGCTTTAGATTTCTGTGCCTACAGGCTCCTGAGATGTAAATCCGGCCCTGCCCAAATGACACTAGGATCCATATACAGTAAACTATAAAAGGTGAAATTCTGAAACTACATGTACTGGGACAAAAAATTCTAGTTGAGTTAAATGGGTTTTTTAACACCATTGGAGTTGGAGACTTCACTATTATTCAAGGTTTTACAAGACCTATTTAAAGGGATAGTAATGTTTCAAAATAAAAGCAGCTCCAATTAATCTTCATAGTATTTGGGCCATTTATTTCAATACTGTCAGAGTTGTAGTTCAAGAATAATTGAATGATAAAGTTTCCCCCTCCCGCCCCTTTTACTTATGTAACACAGCTCACCTCAGAGCAGCAAGACATTTTCATTTGTTTTTCTGTGATGCTGTTGGATGACTTTAGAATTCCACTTTTTTTTAGCGTATTGAATATGGAAACTAGGTCTATTAGGAAATGAGGGGCGGGGTGATTTATATAAACATTCTTAGTGGCATGATTAAAAATGCTGCTAAGATTCCCAAGGATGCATCATATTAATAAAGATGTAAAGTCAAGCTTATAAATATGTTTCTGCAAAAATTCACTAATGGTAATTTTTTTTCACATACAAAGCTCCTAGATCAGGGGTTCTCAAACTGCTCCCTCAGTGGACAATAACAGGATAGGACATAGGAATTTTCCTGCTAGAGCACAGGTGTGTTGATTAGAGGCTCATTCAAATTGATTAACTCACCTGTACTCTAACAAGGAAATCCTCAAATCCTGGCCTGATATTGGCCATTTAGGTCATGGGTTGAGAACCACTGTTCTAGATTATAACTATGTACTTCCATTGAGAACAGGTTATACCTGGGGTCAAGATGTAACCACTAAAATTGTCTTTATATCTGGCACAATTAACACATCTTTATACATATATTGCAACACATTTCTTATTTGGACAAGGACATTTCTACTTCACTTTTCAAAAAATCCAACTGATTGTCATTAGTACTTGGAGAATATGTCACAAAACATTTATACACATCCTTATGTTGCTTTGAGGATATTTTTCAGACACTTTCTTTATTATGCCAGTTATATATATCCCCCAGAGACTCCCACGAGATGAAGAAGCTGTGATAATAAAGCAATGCATTATTGAAAAGAAACTTGCTGGTGCTCTGGTGTCTAAGAGAGTGAATGGAGAGTGCAGGAGAGATTAATGGTTGATAACCACACAGTAAAGGAAAAATAATTAGGTTATGACTCCCGAGGGGAGGAATACATTCAAGGCTAATCCAACATTTGGCTTCATTCTCAAGTGGTAAGACCCTCCACCTCCTGAAGAATATAAACATTGAGGAAAATCCTAAATTTGACTTGAGATGTAGGCACTCAGTTTGCCCTAGGGGCTTTGTAGTGGAAGAGATGCATATACAGTGAGCATGAAGCAAAGAAGTGATGGACATCCATATGATCAGCATCACTGCTACAATTACATTCATGCTCAACCTTCTGAAGATGATGGAAGATGTAGCCCAACATCAGCTTGTGTTCCAAATACTGTATATTCACCCAAACGTAAGAGACTACATCTATGATAAAGGTATTGGCTGATTAAGCTAAAGCCCCAGGTTTCATGCTTAAAGCATCATATACATTGCCATGTAATCTGGCTAATCTCCCTACTCATTTGTAGAAATGGTGTAATTGGGCTGCATACTACACTCATAAAAGATTATGTTGGCTTAACAACCCAGAGACTTTTGGGAACATAGCATCTCCCCAAGAACGGGGAAGTAGACTAAGAGGGGTTGGGTGCAAGGATGATGAGGTGAGAGAAGAAAAAATATAGAAGATGGGGACAGTGATTGATGTGGGTGGGCAACTGTCGTCTTCCCATTGTTGTTAGACGACAACATCCACCATCCTCAGCCTGCAATGTTCCTCCAGATGTTGAACTACAATTCTCCTCATCTTCATCCAGCCAACAGGATGATGGGACTTATAGTACAATAGCTGGACAAACATGGCTGGCTGAGAAGTATAGGAGGTTTAGTCCAACAACAACTGGAAAATGACTGTTTCCCAGCCCTCCTATAGTATTTCCAGTAAACATGAGACAAATCATTCTGAAGAGTCAAACAGACAAAACAATTTAAGAATTAAGTTTTTATTATTTCGTAAACAGCAGGTCCTCTCCACAACTGGATCTTTCTGTACGGATTCCACCTCATACACACCCAGGTGGTGTGTGACCTAGGCAAGATATGCAAAGGCTGTGATTAAAAGAAAGAGCTCACCCATGTGGTACAGTTGTTGCTGAATCCAAGCATGGAGTAATGTGTGACTCACTTGCCTGGCGAACAATTAACTTTTGAAATCTTAAGATATGTTTCTATAACATCTCACAGCCTTCACTTGTTCTAAGCTCCTGATGGTTGCCATCTTGAATACATACTATAATTTCTTTTTTATATAGATATATATATATAGATTTCCTTTAAGTTAAAGAAACAGATTTGACTCAAGTCTGCATAACCGGACTGATGGTGGGAAATGGCACATTTGCACTAAACATTTGGCCTTTAATCCCTTCATTGTGTGACACAGCTGGGTGTCTTGAACCATGAGGAGATTAAACTGTGCTTTATATTTTTTGTGACAAAATTATGTTTAGTAATAGTAATGTATATATATATGTGTATTTATATATATTTATTTGTTTTTCTTTTGTCATTATCAGAGTAAGGTTACAGCCTGCTATAACTACCCTTTCCTGGGCAGCAGAATCTGGACTCTGGTTACTAAAGCGTTTAGGGTTGACTTCAAGGCAACAACTTAACTCGTCCTCTGTGGGAAGGGCCTGTGACACACAGAAACAGTTTTGTTGGGCCCCTCACAGCAGAAGGTAATTGTAGTTTTGTCTTCCTCACTAGTATGTACTTTTACTTAAATAGAATTATTGGTACATGTGAATAAAGGCACAAATTGATGAATTCTGGAGCAAAACAACAGGGTCATAGGTATAAAATAAAAATCATATTGATTTAAATGGGATTTCTAAACACTTGGATGCTTGAGAGGCCAACCTGGAAAGTTCCTTCTGTGGAGCCCCTGGAAAGGGCTCATGGGATGTGGCCAGACTTATGTTAATGATGCGATTCACATCATGAAGTGGGCAAGGCTTAATCACTTAGGTGGTGCTGGACCGGGATTGAGTTTGGGAAGTGTGAGGGGGTGGGTGTAAAGTGGGCAGAACAGGGTGGGAAGGAGGAAAGTTTGGCAGTTACTCTTTACTCACTACAGCCAGAGAATCAGTCTCTGTTCCTGGGGACCCAGTAATTAGCTCTAAATACTGGAGTATACGGGGCAGATCCTAAGAGTTCATAGGTAAGCAGAGAGGTCATCAACTTATTGTTTTGCAATGTATTGTAGCCCTCTCTAGTATTCAAGGGGTTAGTTTTCTAAATACTGTGCTGTTGTTTTGCCTCAGAATTGCTCCACATTTGGCCTTATACATATAACCCATTGTGCATTCCAGAGACAAGATGGAGGGGATCTCGCTTTCTGAGTAACCTTGCCCTCTGTGCTCTAATGCTGCCAGAGGAGAGATGCTGACAGTAAATTAACCCTAATAATGTGGTGAAGGACAAAAGGGGGAGGTAAAACAAGCCCAGAAGCCCCCTCTATTCATCTTTGTGCTTTATAGGGGGCTTCTTCTCACATCTGAGACAAGGAATGTTTGAAGTATAAAAATGGTATTTACAAGTGACCACAGATGCAATGACCCCATGATATCGGGGTTGGCTGTCACCTCTAGTACTATATAGTAAGGTGGGAGAGATGCTGGGCATTTGTCTTTGTGCCTCAGTCTGCTCAGTACCCTGAAGGACTGCTGCCGCTTCTCCCCTGGGTGGCTGCACACAGACCAACCATTATGGAGTGCAAATCCCCCCTATACACTTCTTACTATTCCCTGGCTGGGTTTTGCAGTAGCACTATACAAGGATTTCTCATTAGTCCTCAGGACACACCAAAAAGTCAAGTGTTGTAGGATATCCCTGCTTCATCACAAGCTGCAGTCAGTGAATTAGTACTTGGGTTGATCTACATGTTCTTAAAGGATCACTTAAACCTCATAATAACAAACCCCACTTACCTTACTCTGTTCATAAAATCCTAGGGCTGCCACAATCCTATATAATAATTTGCTAAATTGTTTGTCAGAAGCCATCATGCGCAGTAGAGACGGCTGCGCGTGCTGCAGTCATGCGCACTACAGACTGCCAGCGCTATGGCTGATAATGGAGCGGGGCTCCTCGACTACGGTCTGAATTTGGAGCACCCCACTCCGTATCAGCCACTGCCCGGGCAGTCTGTAGTGCGCATGACTCCACCGCGGCTGTTGCTGGGTGGCACTGTGACCAATGTACACAAGCTCTTCAAATAGTGTATTAATAATGTGGATTGGTTTGCCAATGTGATTGTTTCTGCAGGACTCCAAACTTCTACCACTGAATTCTTTTTAGAAGCATGAAGTCAGATGAGAACCAATTGGCCCATCTAATCTATCCATGGAACTATCTAATTTTATTTGTAGAATTGTCATATGTCTATCCTCAGAGTTCTTTTATTCATTTACTGTTTTAGCCTCAACCAGATCTTGGAATGGTCTCTAATTTATTGATATCCTTCAGGACATATGGGGGAGATTCACTAAGAAGTGATACAGAGGTGATAAAGTGGAGATAACTTCTCCAGTTCCTATGTTAATCTATGGAGCCTATTCACTAAAATCTCCAAAGTTGAAGAACTCTTAGTGCATAGGCTCCATAGAATAACATAGGAATCAGAGAAGTTATTAACTGGAGTAATTTCTACTTTATCACCTCTTTATCACCGCTTAATGAATCTCCCTCTAGGTGAGGTTGAATTAGTGATCCGTAAAGTGGCATTAGGATCTCTATTTCTCTTCTGCTAATGCTTTTTCCTATGCAACCTGGTACACTGCTTGGTTTGCTCATAGGTTTGCTGCATTGCTTGCCCTAGGAACTATTTTAAAGTGCAAGCACTGATGTGCAGTGAGAAATGAAAAGGCCAAGTCATTCCTCCACTCCCATTAAACTGTTATTAATCAATTTCCTTGCCCACTAAGCCTGTTCATTGGCAAACTGTGTCCCTCCAGCATGTAGACTATATTCATGGATGATACTGCTATCATCCTTAGCCATTGGGTGGCTGAGGATGATGTAAGGGAGTGTAGTCAAGAAGCTGTGGGGCCATAGGTTGCTCAATACCCAATTAGAAAAAAACTCAATTGGATAAAACTTAGTTTCTCTTCTTTTACTTTCCTTTTTAAACAGCTCCCTAGTGAGCAACGTGTGGCCCTCCAGCTTCAGATCTTTCTTATCTCCATCACATTCTCTTTAGGCACTGGCTTCCTGCTGCCTTCCAGCTACATGTCACTGCAGTAAGGAGTAGATGCCCAGAACTGTCTGTGCTCTACAGAACCACCTACTGGTGGAAATTAGCACACAGTAGTATTAATTGCATTTTTGTAACTAACAGGGAATATATCACCAAATATGAAAATGCATATCTGCCAAGATCACACATTGAACCAAATGAAAAGCTTAAAAAGGCACACATAAGCTTCTGTAACATTGGGGCATATGTATAATAGCAAAAGTGAAGCAATTCAGGGAGGAAAGCAACTGCAAAAAAGGGAATCAGACATTTCCTACAGACCCATAAAGGACCTTTAACTCCCATGAATCCTAGAGAGGTCTCCAATGCAATGAAAGCAATGCACCTGAGGCCTCTTAAGCATCCATTGGGGTCTCTTTATAAATATGGATACTGGTAGAGTAGAAGTCAGGCTTTATCATGTATCACTTTTACTCTACCAGTCTCCTGCTTTTTTGATGGCTAACACAGTACCACACCATTTATAAATATGGTGCTGCCATTTTGCCCAAGAGTTACTTTTGTCTTTATAAATATGCCCCTCTGTATATTATGATGATGATGTATACATGGGCAATTTACTTAAAGGGATAGTAATACTTCTTTTACCTTTATTTTATTTTGTAGGCATTAAAAAAACATGAAGAATGATATAAGTCTTATCTCTCAAACCTTTATGGTTTAAGAGATATTCACAAACAAAGTTTCCCCTCCTGTTCAGCCAGATCAGAAGGGAGGTGCCCAGGTAGACTGCAGAGAGGGACAATCTTCAATTAACATAAGGGAAAAACCTGAAAAACTTGTCAAGGGGGGAAGGGCTTTCATTGTTTTCATACAAAGAAGATTGTCCCCTGCTGTTATCTGTCTGGTCATACAACCTGAGCCACATCTGAGAAGTGATGGTTTACACTAGGTAAAAGGGGCGGGGAGGGGAAACTTTGCTTGTGAATATCTCATAAACCATAAAGGTCTGAGAGATAAGACATATCATTCTTCATGTTTTTTTAATGCCTACAAAATAAAATAAAGTTAAAACGAAGTATTACTATCCCTTTAACGTACGTCAAACAAATTTGGTTAATTTACTATAGACCTGAGCAATTAATTGGGGGCCACCCCAATTTGAGGAAAGGAAGTAAGAATTCTTCTCTCAGATCCCCATTATGGGAGGAATATCACTTCCAAGCCTAAGCAAAATTACTTTTGTGTGGGGTGAGAATTTTACCTTAAAATATGCCTTGGTTTGCCAGCTTTTATCGCTTTGAGTGGCAGGCATTCAGAAAGTTTTATCATCAAAAATTATCACTCCCTAGTGCCTTTTGTCTGGTGTGGTTCTCAGCAGAGAACCATTAAGTCTCTATTCTGCCATTTTAGGAATCCTTTAGTAGGAGGAGTCTGGAGTCCTGAAGTTTAACTATCTAGTACCAATTAAAGGAGCACTAAAAACAAACAGATTATGGTAAGTGGGGTTTATGACTAGGAAGTGTTAGTCTTCGTTTAAGTACCTGTTGGTGTACCCTGATAACTAGAACTGAGAATCATTGTACTATATATTAGGTGTACTTGATAAATTGAACTTTTCCAAGTTTGCCAGGTTTACTCCTTCTCTTCTGAAAATCCTGTACATACAAGTACTGACCCCCTTGGTTTTAAAGAGGTCTCCAACCTAATGCAAAGCAATAGGTTGGACACCTTTTTAGCATTAATGGGGTCCATGTAGTAGTTCTCAAAACAGTATTTATACAAATCCTAACATTGGGTGGTAGGTTGCTAGACCTCTAGCTGTCACTGACTATATCTGCCAACCAGCTAATGACTGGTTGGGGATGATGGGCATTATAGTTCCCAACAGCTGGAGGGCCAACAATTGACCAGCCATGCCCTAGTGGGAATCCCTTCCTGACTGCAGGGGGATTCTAACAAAAGTTAATCGGATCATTTGATCACTATGGAGTTTCAGAGTTTTCATGAGGACTGAATTGACAACCACTATCTTAATACATATACTGTTCTGCAGGCTTTTGACCCATACACTGCCAGATGGACAGACTGGTTGGCCACAGCAATGCGCTACAGAGCCCTCGGCCAATGAAAAGTTTAGCTATGCTGACTGCCACCATCGATATAGTGACGTTAACATACAACGAAGTACTGAAACAACTCTGGTGCAAACCAACTCCACCAGGGGACAATCAAAAAAATTCCCATTGATCTAAAATGGCATTTTAACCCCATGGATGCTAGAAATGTCTCCAAACCATTGCTTTGCAAACAGACCTCTCTCGAATGCAAAGATTTAAAAGCCCCCAATTTGTCCCCTATGATGCTCTTGGTTCACTCCAGAATTGCTTTAATTCTTCTTAGTACATCAGCCTTATTGTGCCTTATGTACAAAAGAAAAAGAGGCGTCATTCTGAAGTAAACCAAGTACAGCACAGAAGAGAACAAAAAATCCCCCAAACCCCCATTGATTTAGAATAGACTTTTAAGTCTTTGATTACTCACTGGCATAACAATAGGGGTCACAGGGGTCGCACCTGCGACCGGACCCATCATCCAGGGGCCAGGCCGGCCCCTGCAATCCCCTCGGCCGGCTCCCGCAGCAAATAGGTTTGTGCCTTCTTCGCCACAAACCTCTAACAGCTGATCTCCCTCTCCGGTGCTCTAGTAATGCAGAGTCCTGGGAGATGACATCATCTCCCAGTGCTCTGCATTACTGAGAACTGTGCGGGAGCTCCAGCTTCTGAGGTCTGTGCAGAAGGAGGCACAGACCTCTCATGCCATGGATATGGAGGGGGGGGTCAATAGGGGCAATGTGGAGACTGGGAGGCAATGTGGCGATTGGGGGCAATGTGGAGACTGGGGGCAATGGGGGGGGGGCATGGCGATTTTTCCACCAGGGCCCGGAAGCTTCACGTCTCTGTGATTACTATAGAGGCCTCCTACATATTCTTCAAGCAATGAAGGGGATAAAAGCTCAATTTAAATCAATGAGAATTTGGGAAATGCCTATTTGTTCCCCGTGCACATGGTTTGCTCCAGAAATGCTCCAGTTCCTTGTAGTAAATTAGCCTTAGTGTGTACAAATGATATGTACAAAGTGTTTGAACACAAAGAACAGACTACGTATATTATGCTGGGGGAGAAATATTATAATCATGCATACTGCAGGGATGCATTATTTTATATGCAGTACTGCAGAATGAATTCATTTGATGCCAGTGATATCGTCACGGCAATTTTCTGCAAAATGATGCTTCCCTAGCATCTGATGGGTTAAATTTCTCATAAGCTTGTTGCAGTAGATGAATGTCAGAATGCATTACCTTTTTCATTAACTCTTTCCTATAGTACTGTACGTCTCCTACTCCCCCATCCCACCCAATATGTTTGTCATTTTTTTGGAGGGTACAGCACATGGCTAGTTTAGAAAGAGAAGGGGCGGCATCGCATGGATGTGGCGATACTTTTTTTTAATCCTCTGAGTGCCAGAGGGGTACACAATTCATTGCAAAGCAATCCGTTGCGTAACCCTCTGGTACTCAAAGGGTTAAAAAAAAAAAAAAAAAAAAAGACTGGAGCAATACAGGACAAATCAAATGCACCATAGGGGACTAATTAAAATTCCCTTTGGATTAAATGGGGTTTTTAACCCCTTGAATGTTAGAGATCTCGCTAGCTTTCAGTGGGTTAAAAACCCGATTTAAATCAATTGAAATCCTGAAAAATTGTATTTCTCCCAGAATGACTCCAGTTTTCTTTTTTAACATAGGGTCTCTGGTACTGTTACATAGAAGTGAACATCTGAGCTTTATGACGGCATAGTAGCAACTGGCAAAAGAACCCTTAACCTATTAGTTACCTTAGGAAGGGGCATAAAACCTTTGTGGTGGTATGGAGGTATGGTCAGCAAATCCAGCTTTACCCTGCAGATTCTACCCACCCAATGAGTGCGCTAACCCTTTCCTGGGTAGGAAAGCTGCGGAGAAGGGTTTGGAGCAGATTAGAAAGTTCAGCCCTTTTTCTGAGGGGGCTGGGGGGAAAGAGCAGCAGATAATATGGTTCAGCACTGGAGGGGGGGGTGTCTGTAAACATGACCTTTGAACTCTGCTGTCCACCACACCTACCCCACTCAGAACACCCTGTCCTCCGCAAATGGAAAATCTAGAACAAACAAAAAATAATGATGCTGTACCCCCCACTTGCCTCACAAGGCTTTCTGGGAGCAGAAGGGAATGTGTAAGGTTGCTTAAGGGCCACCCCAATAAATAAATATGTTCATATAAATAATAAACAGATAGTTCTTCGCACTGCAAATCTGTAGCCACTTTCATGGGGGGGGGGGGGCTTGCCAGCCCAAATGTCTCTATCATGAGGACTTCTCCATATCCCCCCCCCTTTGGTCGCTTGGGAGAGGGGTCATTGGGTGCTAGTTCATTCCATAAATAGCAATGCCCCCATGGGCATTCAGCAGACAGACATAGAACACTCACAAGACACACCCTTGGTGTTTAGGTAGCTTGGTCCTTTCTGCTCCCCCCCATTGCCACCTTTTGGTCCTTGGGGGTAGGTGGGGACAAAGGTTACGAGGCTTGGGGGTGGGAGGGAGTGTTTAGTGGTAAAAAGTCTTGTTTCCCATAATCCTTTAGGGCAGGATTCCGGGGTCAAAGGTCCT
Organism: Rhinophrynus dorsalis; assembly: GCA_037306005.1. NCBI lineage: Eukaryota > Metazoa > Chordata > Amphibia > Anura > Rhinophrynidae > Rhinophrynus > Rhinophrynus dorsalis. The sequence continues at coordinate 267,838,548 of CM074718.1, read as the reverse complement.
TTGTGTACCTGAAGAGGAAATTAGATAAGTGAATCGGTAAAATCTTAGAGGGATATGATGATTGCATTTTATTTTTTTACCTTTGTCATTCTATTTGTCTTAATTTATGAAGTTGTTTGTTTCAAAAACATATTGCATGCAATTCTATATTCATTATTGTTTAAGTATTTCTTGATGCTCCTTATGCTTGCCTCTGTTACCATGTTACAAAATAAATATCTACAGGCATTATCTTACTACACTGAATTTAATAGGATGCTTTGCTCTACCCATATAGAGGTTAATTGACAGTGAGCAACTATACTTTGCAATAACATATTACCAGACTGCTATTTAAGCAGGGGGGTTCAGATGATTATTAAAGGGCAATTAACATGTTACAAATAGTCTGCTTTTGTAGGCTATAGAGCCACAAAATGTCTCCTATCAGCCATTTGAGGGAGAAGGCCAGAAAAATGCCCCCCTCGAATGGACTAAAACCCTGAAATGTTTGTCTGTCAGCCAAAAACTTTGTAGGTTGCTCATGCAGCCTCCATAGACCTTCTGTGTTGGGCTTTTTTTAAGAGGGTCTACGGGGACTGTGTCTTGCAGGTCAAAGAAGACTGAACTCTCAGTCAGGCTCTTCTCATGGAACCACCAATGAGGGAGCACCATGGGTCTATTTTCAGACCCCCCCTGTTCTGCTCTCCCATTGGTCCACCAGGTCTCAGAATGCAGTCCCACAAGTCTGCTCACAGGGGAACATATCTGGGGATAAAGCAATATCCAAGTCATAGTTGCCCTTAAAGCAGAACTAACACTCATATAAAAGTGCTCCACAATAAATTTTTACTATAGTGTTAAACATATAAATCCATTTATAATCCTTATTAAATCCAGCATTATTTAGAAATCTGAGTTCTTCTGAGACTCACCGCCAGGCATCTTGCCGTAGAGGCATCTGTGCGCTTGCGGTGTCCGTCCCTGTCTATACCTTAAAGTACAATGTAACTCTTCCTTGCCAATCATTGAGGAAACAGGGATGGACAGCACAGGAGTTCACATGTCTTTTCGGCAAGATGCCTGCGCTGTCATCTGCCATTTAGATTTCTAAATAATGCCTGACTTAATAAGGATTATAAAAGGATTTATATGCTTAATGCTATAGTAAAAATGAATAGGGGTGCACTTTTATATGAGTGCTAGTTCTGCTTTAAATATGAAGCCCGCCAAGTAAGCACAAAATGAGAGGAAAATAGGAAAACATATTGTGTTATAATTCCTTTCTTGCTGTCAGAAAGATTTAAATCAGCTTGATCGGTTTAGCAATGTGTTCGAACTGAAGAAAAAAGGAATTAACATATTAAAGGGATAGGAATGCGTGGAAATAAATGCCCCTTCATTTATTCATAGTTTTGGGCCATGTAGAGCTGTATTACAGTACTTTCTGATGTGTAGTTAAAGTTTAATTTAATTATAAGGATTACCCCTCCCCTCCTTTTACTTAAGGTAAGCCACCTCCCCTCAGTTGTGGAATCCAGACAGCTTGCAGAAAGGGACAATCTTCTTGCTGTGAGCATAAGGAAAACCCTGCTCCCCTGGATGAAGAAGGGCAGGTTTTTCATTATGCTCACTGAAGATTGTCCCTCGCTGCTCTCCATCCGGACTGGCTTGAAGTGCAGTATTATGTAAGTAAAAGGGACAGGCGGCAGACTCTTTATAATTTAATTACTCTTTAACTACACATCAGAAAATATTGCAATACAGCTCTACATGACCAAATAACTATGAAGAATAGTTGAAGGGGAGTTTATTTCCATGCATTACTATCCCTTTAACATATTAACATATTGATCCCGTGTGATAGCTCTGTTAATGTACCACCTGTAAAATCTGTTCAAACCTCACGGTCACAGGTTCTAGTCTTGGCAAGGTCAGCTCAGGCCTTCATCCTTCTGAGGCAGATAAAATGAGCACCCAGAACATACTTGAAAATGAGAAACAAATTCATTGTGTCCTTCCTAGTAAAATACTTTCATTAAAAAAGGCTTGGAAATGTAGTCTATTATTATATTAGTTTTTCATCAAAAAGAAAATAATATAATAGGATGAGGGGATAGTCAATTGTTGGACCTACAACTGTTAGGGACCACAACTTCCATCATCCGCAACCAGCCAGTGCTGGGAGTTGTAATGCCAAACAGCTGGAAGTCAGACAACTGACTAGGAAACAGTATCTTATTATCAGGTGTCTCCCAGGAGGCACATACAGATGTAATGCCTGATGAAGAGTGACCTCCTATCTTTGCTCAAATGCAAAATTATTTATTCATAACTTCTGATCTTCACTCTTACCTGTATGACTGGGATGGGCCCCTTGGACCCATGGTTTGCGGGTGGTCAGTATGGTTGGGTTGTGTCCTTGGGCCTCTTTAACTGGACCTTCAGCCTCTTCATCCCTATCTGGAAGCCATTCATGGCCTGAATGGCAGTTTGAGCACTGGATGGGTTATCAAAACTGACAAAACCTTGAGTACAAATTTAAAAAAGAAACAAAAAAGGGATAAACAAAAAAAGAGATAAACGAAACAGAGATAAATAAGATTAGATTTCAGGACAAAGTAAGGGGTGTGCTGTCCAACATACATACAAAAGATCTTGTTCATCAAGATAAAGAGGTACATTTTGGAGCAAATTAGCAGCACCACAGACTTGAAATCAGGGGAGGGCTGGCAACTTGTGGCCCAGGGGGCAAATACATTCAAGTGGCCCATTTCTATTATCGTTCCAGCCCACCCCCTTTTGTTAATTTTAAAATTGGCATTAATGTTGTGACGTAAGTCAAGTGATACCACAGAGCTTACAGATGAAATGGGGCTATACTAGTGTGCTACTACAAAGCTTACCTAGTGATACTATAGAGTTTACAAGGGAAATGGTTTATGCTACTAGTTTAGCTCCATTTTAATTGTAAGCTCTGTGGTATCACTAGTGTAGCTCCATTTACAGAAACAATTGGGAGATTTAGTGAGGTGCAGTGGCCTACCTGCTCAGACATATGACCAGCCCAGGGGGCAATTGCCCCCCTGCCCCCCAGGCCAGCCCTCCCCTGCTTGAAATTACAAATCTCAACTAGGTAGGGCTTCTACCCAGAGTGCAATCTCTTTAGCTCACAGTTGCTATATACAGGGAAGAAATATCCTGCAGTGTATCAGACTGAACCAGCCCAAATGACAGTCCAGCCACAGAGTAATTCCTCTATGCCTTCTTGAACCTCATCAGTGAGGTGCATCTGATCTCTCTAGAAATTGTGAGCAAGTGGTCCTCATCTGATTTCTCCTACTACCCTTAGGATGACCAAGCCCAGGGGTTATTAACATATGCAAAATAGCAGTCAGAGAGAGATAGAGATAGAGAGTTATTGTCCATAACTGTCCATAGAAAACACCATCAAAAAATTTTAGGCCATGGAAATACTGTAAAAAGAAAGAAGCTCACAACGCTAACTCATCATAAAATATCCATATAATAAATATAAATTAAATATAAATATGAAAGATATAGATAGCAACAAGAAATGAGGGTTCGCCAGTCCCCCTGACTTTAGGCCTAAACCCAAGTGAAAACACATACAAACAAACAGATCTGCGCTCCTCTATATACTGTGAATACTGTGTGCCCTGTAATGGGCATATATAATAATCCTTAGTAAATCTAAGTGAAATAAGTGAGAATTTCGTCCCACAAATTGGCCAATCCGTGTGTAAGCTTACCAACCACGCCAAGGTATCTCACTTTATGGTAAGTCCTACTCCAATACACCTACAAATAGAGCAGGACTTACCATAAAGTGAGATACCTTGGCGTGGTTGGTAAGCTTACACACGGATTGGCCAATTTGTGGGATGAAATTCTCACTTATTTCATTAGATTTACTAAGGATTATTATATATGCCCATTACAGGGCACACAGTATTCACAGTATATAGAGGAGCGCAGATCTGTTTGTTTGTACATGGAAAAACTGTACCCAAAAACGTGAATTTGTGCTTCAATAACTTTTGAATAAAACTCCTCTCAGCAGTGGTAGTACCCTTGTTTACTTAGAAGGACATACCCTGCATTATATATATTTTTTTCTATTAAGGAATACTTTGACTTTAACTCAATGATGATTTTATTTTCATCCCTGTGGTGACATTGTTTTGCCCCAAAATTGCACTACTTTAGCTTGATGAATAAAGCTTGAAATAGTGATACAGTAAAAGATAAGATTTGCATTATATGGGATAAATATAAGCTACATTACATAGTTCCTTCTATCTGTGTCACACTTTGTTAGAAGGACCACCCCCATTTGCAGATCTTCTTTCTACCCTTCTTTATTCTTCTTTTCCCTCTTTTCTGTTCTTTCCTATCTCCACCCTCTATCCTTTCCTGTTTGCCCCACCATGCAATAACATTGCCATTTATTCATTTCTGCCTGTGTCTCCACAATACACTACTGGAGTTTGGAAATAGTCCATGTCCTACAGAGTCCTCCTACCTGTCACTCCGTGTCACCTCATGGTGCAAGATAGACGCTCCTCTTTACTTATTATGGCAAACAACAATCCTAATGGACCTTATATATTTTGCCTGCGTACCTTTTTCAGGAGATAATATCTCCAGTCATTGCTGCATGCCATGTCCATGGAGTAGGACATAACAGTTACCAGCAGGTCCACAAGACACTAACTCCACCCACTGCATATGATAATCTTAACCCTCTAAGTGTGTGTTGCAACATTTCTGGTCCTTAAAAGGTTAAGGATCATGTACTCTGGCTGCTTTAGTTTGAAACATCTGGCAGCAACTGTTGTGTCTACCTCTATGGACATGACACCCAGGACTGACTGAAGTTCAAGAGAACATTTCATAGGGGCCATTAGTGAGAGGTGTGTGTGTGTGTGTGTGTGTGTGTGTGTGTGTGTGTGTGTAGGAGGGTGTTGATTCTTCTCTAATATGATAAAAGTCCTTGATACTTACCAAAACACTTGCTCTGGTTGGTTGCTCTGTCCATGAACACCTTGGAGGAGATGATGTTTCCAAAAGGTAGAAACATCTGTGTCAGCTCATTGTCCCCAAACTCCTGGGGCAAGTGGTAGATGAACAGATTGCAACCCTCAGGTCCTATATGCAGAGGGAAAGCAAAGAATCATGTAGGTGTCTACTGCATTTAACAGCGCATACAATCACTGCTGCCATGCACCTATTCAATGGAATTCTATTGATGTCACTTAACACTTCTCAATTACACAGACCAGTTCTAAAGGGCAAAAAAAATCTGTATCCATGAGACACTTTAAATGTCACAAGAGCTGGATGTCATTGGCCTTTTTATTCATAATTATACAATTATAGTAGTGGTGGCATTTTCTATCAATCTGCTGTCCAGTAGTGCAGAATTAAGACTCTGAAACCTTGATCGTCTCCATTGAGATGTATAATCCTAATTGTATTAGACTTGTTATACTTGCCCATCTTCACCTGCTCCTCTCCACTGAGCTACCCATTACTAGAAATGGCAGACTTTGGCTGAATAAACAACTGTCTGGTCACTCTTTGTAGTGTTAGTCTTCTTTTCCTGTTCCTAATATCTTACCTTCCCGTTGCTGCAGGATGGGTGGAGGCTGTGGGGTGTTGTGTGTCACAGGAGTGAGGGCTGCCGTGGGATAAATTGCTGGTTTACAAAAAACAGAAAAGACAAGTGAATTGAAAGGGATAGTAACTATTAATATGTAAAATATATATATATATTGTGGTGTTTATCTTCCTGAGTAAATGAGGGAACTCCCACTGCTGAGGTGTTTTATTCAAAAGTTATTACAGCTGAAACTACATTTTTTTTTGGGTGCAGTATCACAATGGCCTGAAACTGTGCAATGGTGTTGTTGCTACACCATCCTATGGACAGCTGTGGTCTGTTGACCATAAATCTCCATAGGATGGTGTAGCAACAGCGCCACTTTACAATTTCAGGCCACTGTGATAGTGTGCCTAAAAAATTCAAGTTTTGAGCTGTAATAACTTTTGAATAAAACATGTTTCAGTAATGGATGTACCCTAGTTTTACACAGGGGGATAAACCCTACAACATATTTTATTTTACGTTTTAAGTATTACTATTCCTTGAATGTGTGGATCAAATAAAACTGCCCACACCAACTCTGGAGCCTATGTGACATGAGAGCTCAAAACTGCTTGATTTCATAACCCTCACAGCTGTACTGACCTATAGACAGGTTTTGGGTGTAACCTTAACTATTTCTATGTCCTTGGCTGCTTATTACATTATTTCTATGCTTTGGATGTCAACAGAACACAGTCAGGTAAAGCTGTAGATTCTGGCCCTAACTGTAGATGCAATTAGGTTTCAAGAGGCATCAAATTTTATAATAAGTTTAGTGATCCAATTGGTCCAAAAGTGCACCTTGGTGGGACTTGGCACAGACCCTATTGGTTTCTTGCATACATTCCAGGACATTATGCTGTTTGTAACCTACATAACATTACACACCAGCACATAATACAAATACCATCCTATTTAACATGCATGACATATTGTACATCTGTCTTTAAAATTTTCATGACGTAAAATAATCCTTAATTTATAACTCACAAATTATACAGTTTGAATCATGGAAATGTAGAAATTAATAGCATAACTAAATGACCCATGACTATTTTCCTATACATATTATCCCTTTGCATGCCAGAGAGTTATTCACATTGCAATGTGATTCATACCTCTCTGGCACTCAAATGGTTAAAAAACAACCCTCAGAATGACTGAATTATTTGAATGGCTAAAAGGTCTGTCCCAAGAGTTCTTAACCCTTTAAGGACCATGTTATGACTGGTGGGCATGTTATGGCTTGCAGTGGCGAGTAACTTTTCAGGTCTGGCTAGTAGCAAAGTACTTCAAATTTTAAGCCCTGTATAAACTATCCCAGAAGATTCTCAGCAAGAGCCATACTGAACATTAGCTTGACAATTAAAACCTACAGCTGGTCAATTCCTAATCATAGATTGAACAAGAATGCACAGGAAAGACTGGGAGTGTTTGTTCAGGCATTGAATCGGAAGGTCAATTGTAAGTTTTAATTGACAAGATAGAGTTCAATATGCCACTTGCTGTGGAGCTTTTGGGAGAGTTTTTTTATTATACGTCATGTAATTTGAATTATTGAAATGTATATGCTATTATAATAATCTATTCCACGTGACTCAATTATACCTAACTGTCTAGTTCCCTTTTAAGGGATGATTGCACAAGTAGCAGGAAGCCTCCCCGACACCACCATTTTATGAAGAATTGGTAAGTTACCTGAATACTGCTGTACACCTGTGAAGGATGGATGTAAGCTCTCCACTGTCAGTGCAGGGCTCTGGGCTGTAGGGTGGAAGAGGAATACATATTAAAATATGACATGCACAACATAGAACTTCCCGAACTCTACCCACTGTGAACCTTGCGTCTGCTCACCTGGATATGGCACAATGCTGTTTGTATATATAGTGTCCAATGCAGGATGGCTGCTTGGAAATGGAACAAGGCCTGGAAATCCATTGGTTAATGGAGCGACTAAGCCAGGGACAGCTGCAGTTCCGATGACAGGGGGAGAGTGTAGCCCTTGGGGCAAGAGAAAGTAAAGGGTCAAGACAGTAGAAATTAGCACAGAACTTGGAATTACCAAGTAAAGCTCCCCACAGTTACTAAGCAACTCTTCACAGTGTTACTAAGCAACCCAACCCCTCCTAGAATTACTAATAAACTCCAGCGTTGCTATGAAACGCAACTCCTCCCCGTCACTAAGCAAATCCATTTAATATTGTTAAGCATCTACTCTCTGTTATTAGGCAACTCCCCCCAATGTTATTATGCTTCTCAACAACTCAGTCTTACTAAGCTACTTGCAGTGTTGCTAAGCAACTTACTCTAGTTGGCCAATAAATTAACCCTGTGGTCACCAGTAAATTCTAACTTGATCACTAAGTTCAATAAGTGTCCATAGGCTCCCCATAGCTCACCTGATGCTGGCGTGATGGGGGTAGCTGGGAGTCCATTCAGGTTAACGGCTCCAATCTGCTGAATGTGGCATGGAGGAAATGCCACACTGGGACTCAAGTAGCTACCATGTGAGGTGGACAGAACTGTGGTCTGTTGCTGCATCAGCTAGGAGAGGCAATGAGAAGTTAATGTGATGAGGGGTTGGGGGCCGAACTGATAAATTGTGGGGGTGGAGGGGGCAGAGAGCTTCCTCTTGTTGTACATGTGCAGATAAATCATAACCATTTCTAACCTAAATGGGGTATTTTCTTTCTGGTTCCAAATCATTTTTGTCTCTATAGTAGTGGTCCTAAACCACCATGAGACATATGCAAAGAGACAACCGGAACAATTCTGGGGCAAACCAACTGCACCACAGGAGAGAAACCAAACAACCCACTTCTTTAAATGGGACTTTTAACCCCTCAAATGCTGGAGAGGTCTCAAACACATTGAGAAGCAATGTGTTAGAGGCCTCTGTCATTTTTAGACTCATAAGTTGTAGGGTTGTATTGAATACAGGGTTGGTACACATAAGGGGTGAGTGATAGGGTCAACCATTATTGTGTCAGAAATGTAGGAAGGGAGTAACATTGTGCCAGTGCATAAGCATAACTGGAAGCTGAAGAGAATGAAGGAAGTAAGGCGTTTGGAAAGGGCATGTGTAATGAAATGTGTTTTTAAGTAGCTCCTGATGCTAATAAATGCCTTATTACACTGCAGCTGATACATGTTATCACTGTTTTTCTCACAAATTTCTATTGACATCTATGGGGAAATATGTCAATAAAACCAGTGATAACATTTCCAACTGCAGTGCATTCCAGGCCAAATTTGGGTAAAAGACTGACATGGCATAACAGTAAGTTCCATAGCTAGGGGGCGATGTGGTAGAAATCTTTCAGTTGTGAGGAAGAGGAGGTTCGGGAGGTGGATGAGAACCAAGGTCCTGTGAAGAGTGCAATTGGCAGCAGGAGGAATATTTAGAGACAAGTGAAGGAATGTATTGGGGAGGTGCGGATTACATTTTTATTTTCAGTAAAAAGTAACAAATAGTTGGCATCACTTGCAGATAGTACATACAGGTGCAATCTGTATATGGTTAGTATACATTACTTGAACTAAGTGTAGAGTTTGCTGTTGTAAAAACACATACTTCTATTAATAGTCTATGTTGGAACATCCCTGTCCAATATTGCACAAATTTGAAGTAACAACATAATTTTATCCTACAATTTTGATATTACCAAACATTTGAATGCATCATTTCAAATTATTCAGCAAAGTTTTAACAACTACACCTTGCTTTTTTTGTTTCAACAGTCTACATGATATTGAATCAAATAGTATTGAGAAAAATATATGAAGCAAAATTGTTTTCCAAGATATGGAGTACATGTACAATAGAGATTCTAAATCAGGTGCTGCAATGGACTGATTAGCCTTACTGCTGCTTCACCCCAGTTTACTAATCTAAATACGCCAAAATTCCACCTGTTAACACTGCTTGCACCAAGGAAAGGACAATGGTACAGTCTAAGGGTGTATTGGGGCCTTCCTTTTCGCTACAATTTTACTCAATTTCTCTACAATTTAACTCCATTTCCCAACACATGCTATTGAGCTGGTGTACTAGCTTGCTAGCATCAAAGTCCTAACGATGACAGAGATTGTCTGCTGGTATGAACTACAGCTGTCAAACACATACATACCCTGAAGTGTCGCCACTAGTATTGGAGGCTAATTCCAATGGGGCTGCACTGGCTGATTCATATTTTCACCCTATTGTGACTTAAGGTATCTATCAGTTAATAAACAGAGCCCATGAAAAGAGCCAAAAGGATATTTCAGTCTTTTGGAACCATTAAATTATATTTTTGGTCCCTTTGGATGCCAGGGGGCTACACGTCTCATTGTAAGAAATGGATTGAGAACCCCTTTGGTGTTTGGAGAGTTAACCCATACTTTCTTTAGACTGAGCCATCTCTGGTAAAATACACTGGTGTGTGAAAAATGAATCCTGTTTTCATTTTCTAGTCCGCTTCAAAGAGACTTTACTAGAGCCTAGAGTATAATTTATGGCCCACAGGATACAAAGATTCTGCTAGTAGAATTTGAGCCTGTGGATGCTACAGAGGCATCTAGTGCAGTGTGTTAGATGCCTATCTGCCAGTCAAGGGGTTAGAAGTTAAAATTATGTGCATGAGTTTTAAAGCCATTTATTGTGCATTCCGCTTTCATTCTTATTATACCTGAAGAAGAGACCTGGGGCTCAATTCTATCCCAAGTAAAACAGCCATTAAGGGAAAAAACACAGAGAGACAAACCCACTTGTGACCACAGCTATTTTATAGCTGGCCTGGTAAATGGACCAACAAGCATTTGTGGCCAAAACCCACATTGTGGCCAAAAGCTTTTTGTAGACTTTAGTTCCTACAACTCATGCTAAATAGCTTGATTTGTGGGAACCTCAAATGAAAAAAGCAACTCTCATTGTTTGACACTGTCAAAGAACAAGAGTGAGCTCATATAAAAACTAGTCTTTGTTCAAAATTCCCTCATAGAGGGGAGGTCTGTGACCATATGCATGCCTGACGTTGTAAGTGAAGCCAGTGGAGGCAGAGGACAATTCTGCATATTTTCCAGGCATTTTTATTTGGCACAAAAAATAATTACTTTTTTTTAACGCAAACAGACTGACATTTTACTTTGGAGAGCTATGCCACACTTTATTTAACGATGTAAACACAGGAGGGGTAGCCCACTGTGGCATCTTTTGGGGGTATTATTTTATCTAAAAAAGAACTCTCATTGGATTACTTTGTTTTTGTTTTTTTTATCAGATTTTAATGAAGAAAGAAGAAGGAAACCAGAAGAGAGAAGATTCAAGAAGAAGACTTACAGTTGCTGACCAGGGTGCTGGAGATCCAACTGGACATCAGGATTACAGGTCAGTTTTTATTTTTCAGGGGATGTGTACTGTTAACTGTAGTGAGATTAACCTTGTGAGTACCAGTGGGGTATGCAATGCTGTACAATGCAATGTATACCACACTGGCACACATAGGGTTCATTTTCTTTTGTTGTTAAAGGGATAGTAATACTTCTTTTTATCTTTATTTTATAGGCATTAAAAAACATGAAGAACGATATAAGTCTTATCTCTCAAACCTTTATGGTTTGAGAGATATTCGCAAGCAAAGTTTCCCTTCCCGTTCCTTTTACCTAGTGTAAGCCATCTCTTCTCAGATGTGGAATGCAGTCTATAGACCAGACAGATAACAGCAGGGGACACTTTTATTCCTATGAGAACAATGAAAGCACTGCTCCCGTTGACAAGTTTTTCAGGTTTTTCTCTTATCTTAATTGAAGATTGTCCCTCTCTGCAATCTACCTGGGCACTTCCCTTCTGCTCTGGCTGAGCAGTGTTACATCAGTAAAAGGGACAGGAGGGGGACACTTTGTCATTCAATTACTCTTGAACTATAACTCTGACAGTATTGAAATAACACTCTCCAAAGTCCAAATACTATGATGATTAATTAGAGCTGCTTTTATTATGAAACATTACTTTCCCTTTAAGCACAAATGTGTGTTGGAAATCAGTTTTCTAACACACACCGGTAGTTTTTACCTCACTTTAGGGACTCTGCACCTCCATTTCATGGAACAGTTTTTTAGAGATAAAACATGCTTTCTTTAACGTGAGTTGAAGCCACCGCATAGAATAGAATACCAGATTCAACTAATTTTATGTAGTGTCCAATGGGCACAAAATATGCGCCTCTTGGACATTTTTGCACAGTGGTGGTTTTTGACAGCATAATTAATAGAATAGCAAACAGTGCTTCAAAACCATCATCCCCAGTTTTTTTAAATTACAGGGGTGATAAAATCGAGCCCCAGGTTGTCTTGAAAGCTTGCATCCACAGCCACTCAGCCAATAAAGGTATCATTTTTACACTAGTCTCCTGAAATTATAGACAAAAGAATGCTATACACAGTATTGAGCACTAGGGAGCAGCAGATCCTCACAAAACTAAAGGACAATTAACTCGTTAGCCTTCAGTTGTTCTTTATCTGCCTTGGGCAACAAATGAATGTGTTTCTCTTTCCCAGTGGTGACGTATTATCTGTTTCTACAACAAAATTACAATTCCTAGCTTACTGTCTTTACTGTAACCATTTCTATGTGCAATATTCCTGTAAGTCTTCACGTCCATTTCCTTATTTCTGTCTCCAGTTATCTTGACTATGAACACATACTGCCAGCTCCCTTTTTCTAGTCTATTTTCATCAGGTGGTGGTACCCTAGGCGAGTGAAATACGAGCTCTCTGCATATAGTCTGTAAGTGCAATCAGTATGTGTTTTTATGTGACTCGAATAAAATGCCATTTTTATATTTTTTTTTGTATTGCGCTCTTGTTTCTAGATCATTTCTGACTCAAGTTCAAGTCTCAACTCTATCTTTGTCCTTTCCCAATTTCAACTCCCCTGCTACAATATTTATTTGCCTTTATAACGTTTGATGTCTCTACAATCCCAGCTCCAGCTTAGCCTTATCCTACCTCTGCCTCTACCCACTCTTATTTATGTCTTTCTCCAGCTTTCAGCTCAATCTTGACACTCAGTGCTCTTATTTAGTATTTCCATGTCCTTGTTTTCAATTTCTAGTCATCCCTTGGGTGCTAGAGAGGTCATTAGGAAACAATGCTGGAGACCTTTCTAGAACCCAACTGGCTGAACTCCTAATTTCAAGATCTGTCTCTGACAATTCCCAACTCAATCTCAATTTCCATAACATTATTAACATGTCCAGTTCTGCTTTTTTCCATTTGAAGCTTGCTGTCTCACAATTCCTAGGTCAATCTCTCCGCATTGTCAGTATGGTTCCTTTCCATTTTCAGATGTGTTTTCCTTCAATTGTCAGATCTTACTCTCACAATTTTCCTGATTCCTTGAGCAATCATTCCAGGTCCTTGTCTCAAACATTTCCTGTTCTAAACACTCTTTTCTAAATCCATGCTGTTTGTTCCATATTTCCTTCATATTGCCTTACTTTCCCTTTTATAATCCTAGCCTGATCCCATCTTCTTGCATTCGCATCTGTCTCTTATCAACTAAAGCTCAGTCTCCCTTTCTTGACATTCCTAATATCTACTCATGATTGATGGGCAGCCAGAGGCCCTCCAGCTGTTTACGACTACTATTCTTATCATCTTGAATTAGCATCTGCTCTGCTGAAGAGATTTGTCTCTTCCCATCAACCCCAGCTAACTGTTGGCTAGATGGTGATCACAGGAATTGTACACCTTAATATCTGGGGGGTGTCAGGTTACCCGGCCCTGCTCTACACCACTGATGCACAAAAATGTCCACAATCACCCCCCAAAGATTGCAAGTTTTGCACTTTAGTATTTGGGTTTTATGCTTATAGCAAGGTATGTGGTTTTACTTCTCCTTTAGGCCTCTTTCTATGGTCTGGTCGACTGAATTGTTGCAGCCCCCTTCAACAGTCCTCTCACCTGTGATCTAACAATCACTTCATTCCTTCATTCCACTGCTAAAGAAGAATCTTCTGACCAGTCCACATGAGTGCCAGCCATTATCATTGGCTGGTGCTTACATGGATGATGTATTCATTGGAGATTATGATGAAAATCACAACCTCCAACACGATTTGTGTGTAAGGTGTAATGGTAGCCATAAGGCTGTTGAACAGGTCTTGCGTACTGCAAATTGACTATGCTCCTGAGGGAAAGTAGTAATGCAGCAGCATGCTGTACTTTGGTGCAATCACATAGGTGATAGTTGCCGCTGCGAAAGGCACCATAGCACTTCTGCTACACACTTATCACTCGTATCTCTCTTTTCCTTTCTTCAAGTTTATTAATTGTCTTGGTCTCCCTGATCCTATCATCTCAACCACCTATAATTTTATTTAATGGGTTAATTTTCTTTTGCCTTTTGCTACCAAACCCCCTCTTCTGTTTTTTTTCCCACTCATACCAAAGTCTCAACCCTATTGTAATTTAATTGGCAGAGACAGAAAACCCCTTAACCATTGTTTATTTCATTAGAAGGGAGACAGATTTTGGATTTGCTACAGCCAGGAGATGATGTAGATATGACAGCTGCACGTTTACTATGGATGCTTAGAAATTATTACTGGTGATGAAAGGTTGATGTCCTCAGCAACAAATTGGAGTCAAGCAAGTAGTTTCAGTTATATCGGGGGATTGGACAATACTCAGTATCATAAGCCCTTACTGGATAGGTTGATGAGAACACACACACACATGCTATGATGTAAATTGTCTACAGTTACACGCTACTGAGCAGCTAGTTGCCAGATGGGGATTTATGTGGGGCAATATTGCTATGGGGTGGTAGTTCCACTTTAAATACAATACTTTGTGAGACTTTTTTTTAGGTCTATTTATTTGTTCATTTACACAATTGGCTGGTAGACTGCTCTAGCATATTTGGGGATACCTTTTGCACTCAGTGGGGGGTTCAAAATAAAGGTAATCATATTGTTTTATGAATATAGAGAGGTGTCTTATGAAAACCTTTCTCAAGTTACTAAAATAAGTCGGTGGGCGGAAGAAAAAGCATGTGAGAGCGTCAGAGCAGAATGATAGAATGTGGCATATGGCTGTGCCAACCAGGACTGTCTAACTTGCACAAACTGACAAATAAATAAAGCTAAGTGCTAGTCAACGATTGATTTAAATAAAAAAAAAAAAAAAAACTAAAAAAAATGGCTAAGAACATATAGGTGATTTTGAATCTAACTTATTGTAAGGTGTTACCTCCACTTTAAATGGGAACTAGCAGCTCCTAATAATAACCCTAACTTAGCTTACTATGGTCACAAAATCCTACTGACCTCTACAAAATTGCTCTTGTGCCTTTGTTCAAAAGATGACATCTTCAATCAGTCTTAGATGTCATGCCCATGGAGGAGGACATGACAGTTTCTGACTGAATAAGGCAGCATGTATTTGCCTACTTAAAGTGTTAGTAATGTCTATATTTTACTAATGCTAATATTGCAGCTATTATAAAACAATAGACATTACTAACCATTACTAACACTTTAACCATTCAAGGAGCAGAGGGGTACATACTGCATTGCAAAGCAATGCGCTGCACACTCTTCTGGTCCTTAAAATGTTACATTTACCATGTGCAGTGAGCAGAGATTGAGGTCTTGTGGTCCTTATGGCAACTGTCATGTCTGCCTCCATGAATATTACATCCAGGCCTGATTGAAGATTTTACCTCTTGAGAAAAGCACAGGGGAAAACTTAACTGAGGCCACTAGGGTTTTCTGGTCTTAGTAAGGTTATTAGGTGGTTATTATTATAATCTGTTTGTTCTTCTTTAAGAGAAGTATTGCTTTAATGTCACTTTAAACCCTTCATTTCTATAGGGGTCTGCAAGAAATAATGCATTGTTAGTCTACCTGGCTTTAGAAGGGAAACGACATGAAAGAAAAGATCAAAGGGTGAATGAGTAATAAAGTACTTTTGATGCAGAGTGGTATACTCACCGCCTGTGCGTAGGCACTGTATGGGCTAATGGGAAGAGCCAGGGATGGGGTAAAGATTCCCAGTTGACCAACCATCTGCTGCATGCGACGCAGCGTTCTTTCCTTGTCTGTGTCTGCAAACTTCACAACCAGGCTAGATGAAGCCCCCTAAGTAAGATGGAGACAATAATAGGCCAAGGAAATAAGAGTTACTTATCATAGGATTTCAATAAGTACTGAAGTGATTCTGAAGCAAAGCAACTGCACCATAGATGACACCCCCCAAAATAAAACAAATTCCCATTGATTTCAATGTGGCTTTTTAACCCCTTAGGGACCCTTGACGTACCAGGACCGTCACGGTCCTTGAACTACTCAAGGACCGATGACGGTCCTGGTACGTCACATACTTTTTACTTACAGCGCTCTACCGGGAGCGCTGTTAGTAAAAATAGGGCCTGAAATAGACCGCTCCAAGATCGGAGCGATCTCTTTCAAGCCCCATAGTGACGCACCGATACACGTGACAGGTCACGTGTACCGGCTTGTCAAAGTGCCCCTATGCGGACGTTATGGGACGGAAATGTCCCATAACCTCCGGTCCTTAAGGGGTTAATCCCTTGAATGCTAGATATGCAGCACATTGTAATTGTAAGTAATGCTTTGGAGACCTCTCTAAAATTCAAAGTGTTTAAATCCAAATTTACAGCAATGGAAATTTTTAATTGTCCCCTATGGTGCAGATGCTTTGCTCCAGAACTGCTCTAGATCTCAGTACACAGGGCTGTCATCAGAGGGTTACAGGCAGTATCCATCCATGGGGCTCAGCCAAGCAGGGGGGCCCTCTGCTACAATCAGACATATTAGTCCCTGAAGCATCAGTAATGCAGAGGATGTGTTAAAAGGTACCCTCAGATGACCAGATTGGTCCACAGAGATTTTGGAGAATCTCCTGGTGGAACCTCTTTTTGAAGGGATAGCATTGCATATTAATATTGTAGACATGAAAAACAGTAGTACAATGTGCTATGTCCCATCTCTCAAACAATTATAGTTGAAATATGTAAAGTCTCCCCCACCCTGGCTGATTCAAAGAAGTCTGCCCTCTAGCTGAGAGAAGCTGATTCTGGTCCCAGGACTGTCCTGTGGCTCTTCAGCAGAGCCGAAATAGAACGATATAGAAATACTTAATTGGAATGGTCTACAAAGTGTGGTTGCAAACCAGGCACACTTTGTAGACCATTCCATTCTGCTATTTCAGCTATACTGAAGAGCTGCAGGACGGTCCCGGGACCAGGATCTGCTTCTGTCAGCTAGAGCGTTGATGCCTATGAAAGGGACGGGAGGGGGGAACGTTACATGCTTAGATCTCTCAAACTATAAATGTTTGCAAGATGGGACATAGCTCATTGTACTACTACTTTTAATGTCTACAATATAAATGTTTGTTAAATAAAAGCAATACCATCCCTTTAAGTATATTTTGTAGGTAGTGTAAAGAGAATTGGAGCGCACCTCTGCCGCTCTGGCCTCCTTAGCTCCACAGGCTTTGTCTTTTCATATACTTCCAGGCTATAATACAAATATGTGGGGTGCAGGGGCCCTGGCTTTGTGTGTGTGTATTAGGCTCCAAGATGGCAGTTCAGTCAGTACATCAGCCTCATAATCTGGTCATTGACAAGCTTGGGACAGGAAATCTGTCCCCTGTAGGATAGAATTGGACGTGCATAGTTGCCAACATTCCCAAAAAATCTGTATGGACATGTGCAGGAAAGAAAACTCTGCCCCGTGAAATCACCAGTCCCAACTCTCTGACATCATCAAGTCCTATCCCATGACATCACCAAGTACAAGGAACAGTTTACGCAACATTATATTTTTACATGATAGTGTAATTTTATTTTTTGTATTTTTGATTGTCTTAGATTCAGTTTAAACGTATTAACATCAGCGTCCTAATTTTAAAGATATACTCACTTAATTTAAGATTGCAATGTAGCAATGCATTATGTCATGCTTATTTAATATTTCATATTTCTTAATATTATTAATAAGCATACCATCTTGGCATAATACATTGTTACATTGCAATCTTAAAATCATTGCTTTTAAAGCTCCAGTCTAAAGGCCATTTTTGATTGGAAAAAGGAGTAAAAACTGTAACAGTTCTTTGCAGAATTAGGACTGTTGGCAAGTATGGCCTTGGAGCTGGGTAGGCCATGTCAGTCTCCACTGGGGTCATGCACTTACCGGCATGGTCTGGCTCCCATGTAGAGCATGTATTGCTGCCTGTGCCTCTGCGTGAGATGAGAACTTGACAAAAGCACACCCTGAAAGATAGTAAATATTGATATCCAATGAAACCCATGCTTGGTATCTTTGGCAAAATATGACAACCCTTTCAAATGCTGGTTAAAGGGATAGTAATACTTAACATGTAAAAAAAAAATGTTGCAGGGTTTATCCCCCTGAGTAAAACAACATTACTGCCATTGCTGAAAGGTGTTTTATTCAAAAGTTATTACTGCTAAAACTTGATATTTTAAGGTCAGTATCTCAGTGGCCTGAAATTGTACAGTGGCTCTGTTGCTGCACCATCCTATGGAGATTCATGGTCAACTGACCAGAGCTGTCCATAGGATGATGTAGCAGCAGTACCACTGTACAATTTCAGGACAATGAGATATTGCACCTAAAAAATTCAAGTTTTAGCAGTAACAGTTTTGAATAAACTACCTTTCAGCAATGGCAGTTCCTTGTTATACTCAGGGGATAAACCCTACAATATATATTTTTTCGTTTTAAGTATTACTATCCCTTTATGGTGCAGAACAAGGACAAAGAGAACACTATAGTAAAATGTTTACTCCAAGAGTTGCACAGGTGTCAATTGAAAGCAGTGATGCATTAAAACAGAGGTAGACAGTTATGGTTCAGCTTGACCACTACCTCAGATTAAAGGGATAGTAATGTTTGCCCAAAAAACAGCTCCAATGAATCTTCATAGTATTTGGGTCAAGGAGAGTGTTATTTCAGTACTGTCAGATTTGTAGTTCAAGAGTAATTGAATGATAAACTATCCACCTTCCACCCCTTTTGCCTACTGTAAGCCACCTCCCCTCACATCAAGGGACAAATTTATTACTGTGACTATAAGGAAAACCATGTCTCCCTTGACAGGTTTTCCAGGTTTTTCCTTATGCTTACTGAAGATTGTCCCTCTCTGAGATGCATCTGGACAGTCTCTCTGTTCTGAGGTAAGCAGTGTTACATCAGTAAAAGGGGCAGGAGGGGGATAATTTATCATTCAATTACTCTTGAACTACAACTCTGACAGTATTGAAATAACACTCTTCATGGCACAAATACTATGAAGATTAGTTGGAGCTGCTTTTATTTTGAAACATTACTACCCTTTAATATGTATAATAATATTATAGATTGCACAAAGAGCTTTTAAAAAAAAGGAGAATTACACCCCAGGAATAAGTGTGTCTTAATTTGTTTAACGGAATAACTTTCCTATGTAGATGTCCTTATAAGGCAGGCAGGCTGATATATCTGTATAGTTTTTGAGATGTATCTAAAGTTTCCTGGATTTGATTAACTTTATTTAAGCCTCTAAGTAACACCTCTTCAGAACAAATTGTGGACTGCAGTAGAACTGAATGACACATAAGGGACTTGTCTTTAGCAGATTGTAAAATGAAACCTCTAGCGGTGAACTATAACAGAAATTAGATGTAAAGAAAACAAGCATATAGCTATTGCTGATTGCTGTTTGAAGGAGACCTTTATAGACAAGTCATTTTCTTAAACAAATTAAGAGCCACACTTTTATAGGGTATAGTTCTCCATTAATACCTTGGATGTTAGAGATATCTCCAATGCATTGCAAAGTAAAGCATTGGAAACATTTCTAGGAGCCAAGGGGTTAAACGGAATTCTATAGAATTAAAAAATAAAATCTTTATTTCATTTATGAAACACAGTTTTCACTACAACCCACATTTTTTTATTACATAATTAATTGGCCATAGCATTTTGTTTGGTTCACATTTCAGTGCATTTTATATTGCTATAACTGTGTTGTTATGGAAGAAAGTTGGGGGGAGGGCATACTAGAGGGTGCATACCTCCCAACATTTCAAATTGCCAAAGAGGGACACCTGTGAATTAGGGGGTGTTGCTGGAGGCATGGCTGGTGGGCGGGACATTACAAATAATTTTTAGGCTATTTAATGACCTATTGACACCTCCTTGTGTAACTGAATAAATGACTTATAACAACACCATAGTATTTTATTTACACAGACTAATTTATAAACACATATACTGATGTTTAAACAAACATTAATGTGAGTTTTATTACTGCAGACCAGTTTGATACACTTATATGCACACCACAGAGTCTGATCTCCTAAAAAGAGGGACATCAGGGTGGGAAAGAGGGACAGAGGGATTTGGGTATAAAAGAGGGACTATCCCTCCTAAAGAGGGACACTTGGGAGGTATGAAGGGTGGGCATCATGAGGCAGGATGGAGTGGGGCAAGGGCTGCTGAAGCCTTCTGTCTGTCTTACCCTTGCTGCTCCCATCAGGGCCCCGTAGAACCGAACATTCCTCGATTGATCCAAAGGCCTGAAACATGCTTGTCACCTCCTCTTCAGACTGCTGTTTGCTCAGCATCCCCACAAACAGTTTGCGGTCACCTGTGACCCAAGAGGGAAGTCAGTGTCACCCTTCCATCAATCCCTATTTAACCCATTAGCTGCCAAGAAGGGGGAGGGGTTGCACACTGTA
This sequence comes from Rhinophrynus dorsalis, assembly GCA_037306005.1. Taxonomy (NCBI): domain Eukaryota; kingdom Metazoa; phylum Chordata; class Amphibia; order Anura; family Rhinophrynidae; genus Rhinophrynus; species Rhinophrynus dorsalis. The sequence goes on along the minus strand of CM074718.1, from coordinate 267,818,137 downwards.
GAGCAAAGTGTTCCAGACCACTTAGGCAAACAGAGCATTCAAGTAATGATTGGCTATAAATAACTGCTCCGCCTCCACATACTCACAGCTAATTCCACCTCTTCACAAACAACAACACCAACACCCATACTTTAAAACACCAGTCACATACAATTCCATATTATCTAATATAAGAATTAGGCATTCTACACAACTATTGAGGCGTAGGCCTGACTGGGGAAGAACTAGGAAAATGACTATTTGTGCTTATTGTCTGCTCCTACCAGGCCTGGTATAAACTCTTTTCCGTTAATCAGAATTGACTGAGGCATGTAGCTGACACAAACATGAAACTCTGTGAAAATGTGTCACACAATGATTATAGTAGTCCATTTGAATTTTGAAATTAAAAAAAAATCTCAATCCTGCTTCAGGCCCAGAGTAGTCGATTGTTGGACCTCCAGCTGTTGGGGACTACAACTCCCACTATCCCTGGAGGTGCAACAATAGACTACCCTTGCCCTACTTCTACATGCACAGTGTAATAATTAATCCTTTAAGGGCTTGAGGACCTGCTAAGTATGCAGCCATTCCTGGGAACTTTCAAAATGGGATGATTCTGAAATCTTTGAAGAACTAACCTTTAACTTACCTCAAAAAGCAGATTCTGGGAAATATGTTCCTGTTTACTCTAGCCCAGAGGTTTAAGAATGAGACAACAAGGAAGCTTTAAGAAGCTACAGCTTAAAGATACCCCTACTTGAACATTATACAAGCAGGATTTCTTCCTCTTCCTTTTTGGTAGAAATGGCACCAATTTAGAGACCAAAGAAGCAGCCAATTGGTGCAGATCAGATAGATGGTAACAATGGACTCTCTCCCCCTGAGAATTTGGATGCTCACCCTGATGCAAATCCTGAACATTCCCAAGTATGATCAAAACCCACTGGAAAGAAGGGGAGAGATTCAATAAGTGGTTATAAGGAGGTGATAAAGTGGAGATGACTTCTCCAGTTTATCACTTCTCCAAATTCCTATGTTGTTCTATGGAGCCTATGCTAAGATTTCTTCAGCTTTGGAGATCTTACTGAATAGTCTCTATAGAAAAACATAGGAACTGGAGAAGTGATGAACTGGAGAAGTCATCTCCACTTTATCACCTCTTTATCATGGCTTAGTGAATCTCCCCCACTGTGTTTCACACCCCTCTGGTGATGACGGTGTTAGTAAATGCTGATATATATTCTAAAGTTCACTTTTACTCCAAGGGTGGACAATCTGTGGTCTTCATCTGTTGCCTGACTGCAATTTCCAATAGCTGGATGAGCATGATAGTGATTGCAGTCCATAAACAGTTGGAGAGATACAGGTGTACTTCATCCACCCAACCCTCACTAACAGTGTATTTAAATTATGGCAGTTAAGAACCCCTGAGGCTTCCAAATATAGATTAACATTTCAGATCATCTTAAGTTTAGATGTATCCTTACTTTTCCTTCATTTTTATTTGTGAGGAAAATAGCTCCATGTATGTGTTTTGCATCCAGAACATCCTCACTCTGCCCTGACCATCTTCAGGCCACAGGATTGGTTTGGTTTCTTTCAGTAAAAAGTGGGATTGTTGGGAACCGAAGGTGAGGCTCTCTGAAACAGGAAGTCTGATGAACACTGGGTAAGCCCATGCTATGACCCTGATGTAAACCCTCTTGCTACTGTGTATCCAACAGAACGTTAAATGGAATAGCCTAGCTCTTTTGATTATTTAATGTCTGAAAATGTTATAAGAGGACATTGGTTCTCAATGTGTTGCTCACCCCTGTGTCAGAGTTTAACCACTTGAGGACCAGAGGTATTTACAACGTATTGCTAAGCAATACGTTGCTCACCCCTCTGGTTCTGAAAGTTTTAAACCAGGGGTAGTCAGTCTTTGGATCTACAGCTACTAGGGATGATTTGGGAGTTGCATTCGTCAACAGCTGTAAATCCAAAGACTACCCCTGGTGTAAATCATCACAGCTGAAATTAGGAGACATTGGGGGATATTCACTAAGGCTTGATAAACAGGTGATAAACCGAGATGACTTCTCCAGTGATATCACTTTTCTAGTTCCTATGTTATTCTATAGTGTCTGTGCACTAAGATCTCCAAAATGTAAGAAACGTTAGTGAATTGGCTCTAAAGAATAACATGGGAACTGGAGAAGTGATATCACTGGAAAAGTCTTCTCCGCTTTATCACCTCCATCATCTGAAAGGAATGGAAAAGAGAGCTGCAATGTGGAAAAAACATGTGGACTAAGAAAATGTGGCGTAATTCTGGGCCAAAAAGCTGCAAGACAGGGGAACTCAGTCTCTCAAAATTAACATTGATTTCAGTCGGAATTTTATTATGCTACAGTTCGCCCCAGAATTGCATCTCTTTAGCATTCTGAATACAGTTTTAAGTGTTTTATTTGTCCCCTATGATGCAGTTGGTTTGATCCAGAATTGTTCCACTCTCATTTTGTGCAAATTGCTCTGAGAGCCAAAGATTTTAAATGTTGAATGGGGGACACACAGTCACCCAATGGGCTTGTACTACTGTCAATCAATAGGTGCAAAGATACATAAGAGAAATCTATTTTCTCATATATCGGAATATGGCTGGTATATCCCACTGAGTTAACAGTGCACATACAGCACAAGAATAAATAGGACATCATGCTCTGAACATCCTACTTATGATCATTTTCTAGCATATTCCTATGCCTAGCATTAGCTAACCTACTATCTATCTATCTATCTATCTATCTATCTATCTATCTATCTATGATCTGTCATTCATAAATACTCCTAAACTTTATTAACAAATGTAGAGGGAGAAAGCTGTGTATTGTATATGCTGCTCTTCCTGTACAAAGGCATATTTGGATGGTAATTTGAATCTAAATATTGAAGGTAATTTAGGCATTTTTTTTGATGGGTGTTATTACCCCATTGACTGCCAGAGAGTTACACTGCAATGTGTTGGACACCCTCTGGCACTCAAAGGGTTAAGAATTGCAAAATGTCTGCCTATTTATCCCTTTGAGTGCTAGGAGGTATTCAAAGCATTACTCCACAATGCTTTGAATACCACTCTGAAGGTGTAATTCCCTTCAGTAACAGTAACACCTCCTAATAATAATATGCCCTCTCTTACCTTAACCCTTTGAGTACTAGAGGTGTATGCAATATGTTGCGTACCCCTCTGGCACTCAAGGGGTTAATCTGGGCATAAAATCCTTCATGGCCATTATGAATCAATGTTACATGGACTGATTCTCCAAAAGTAATCTGTAATAAGTACTCAGTATCCTGTCCATGGAGACAGACATAATTCCTTTTGCAGTACTCAGTAGACATATGTATAAAAGTAGACTGGTGCAATTCTGGAGCAGACCATCTTCCTCATAGGGGATAAATACAAATATACTTGATTGAAATAGAACTTTTAATCCATTGAATGTAGAGTGTTCTCCAATGCATTGTGAAGCAATGCATTCGGGACCTCTCCTAGCACTCAATGGGTTAAAAGCCCCATTTAAATCAGTTTGAATCTGAGGAATATTTATGTGTCCCCTTTGATGCATTTGGTCTACCACAGCATTGCATTACTCTTCTTTTATACATATGGCCCAATGATGCCAAACTCTTCCCACTTAGGGCTTCCTAAAGACCATAGTTGAGAGGTCTCAGGATCTGCCCCGGCGACTCTGGTTTTTACAGTTAAAATAGCAGTAAACTTTTTTTAAGAAAACCTATATGTTATAGAGCTTTTCCTGCTGAGTAAAACAAGGGCACTCTCATTGTTGTCGGTGGTCTTATTCAAATGTTATAACAGTTCAAATAATCAGGAAGTGAATTCACTGTGTGTTTACTTCCTGATAATCCTAACTGACAGGAAGCGATTCAGCAATTTCTATCACATTTCTGTGGAGAACGGTTTGTCACTGACTTTCCTCTCCATTAGAATGTAACAGAATAACTAATTGGAATTTGACCACTAGAGGGCACTTGTAATGTAAAAAAACCACAGGTTTTAACAGTAATAATTCTGGAAATATGCATCTTCCAGCAGCAGGAGTACCCTTATTTTACTCAACAGAAAATGCACTACAATATATATGTTTTCATAAAAAATTTTACTGCTCCTTTAATTACTGGGTCTCCTGGGATGGAGACTAATTCTCCAGCTGTGGTGAGTTGCCTGAATAGCACTGTCCAACTTCTCCACTTTCCTTCCTTCTTCCCACCCTGTTCCACCACATCACAACCCAATTTCAGGTAAGACCCATCCCCTGTTCAAGCCCGCCCACTTTATAATGCAAATCACATAATTATCATAAGCCTATTCTCGGCTCATGAGCCCTCTCCTGGGGATCCACAGAGGGAAGTTCCTAAGTATGTCCATTCCCATCCCACTAAAATACTTAAGTTGCAGGAGTATAATGTCCTTGAGTTGTGATAAAAGAAATGTATTTGTCTCCGAGGACATGGAATCCAGTACTAAATAAAGATTAATTTTGGAGAACCAATCCACTCAGAATTGATTCATAATGGTCATTACGTTTTTCTGCCCAGACTAAGGTAAGGTGTTTTTTCATTGAGATGAATTTATGTTCCTTTAATCTCTTCTTATTTTATGCATTTTAATAAAATCCCATTCTTCCAATGATTCCAGTCACACAGTCACAGAGAGACTCTCCTCACTTAGGCTACTAAAACATTTTAATTTAAGCTTTGGTCTTTTATTATACTATATGGATCAAGAACTCACACACAAATACCTGTGGTGACATGGTATCCACACGCATATACTAATATATGTAAAGAAAAAACAAATATACATGTAATAATGTACTGAGACTTACCAAACTACAAGTGGTATTTTGCTCAATTTTCATGAGCAAGTGATGCAACAACATAAGGTAAGACAATGCAGTTTTTGATAAGCATGTCCCAGAGCAAGACACAGGCATCAGTGGCATACAGATAATACAGATACATGGTGTGTGGGGGGAGGATGTATAAAAGTGGTGGTAGGACAAAGTCAGTGCAAAAATGGAGCAAATGCAAGTTGTGCGATGTATAACTGCATTTGTGCCATCTGCAACAAAGTAAGCAAATGTTTAAAAAAAGAGGACGCAAGCGATGTATCAAAAAAGGTGCAAATTGTGCCCTAAATTATAGCAAATTGTACCACAAATTACAGCAAATTTGCTCTTAAATTGTACACTACTGAAACAGTCTAAAATTTGGAGCAATATAAATAATGTATAAACATGATGCAATCACCTTTATACATTCACATTGTCACACTCATATCTAGGCAGATATTGGTGCAACTGTTTTAGACAACTATTATACATCTTTCCATAGACCCTTATGTATTAAAACAAAGTGGAGAAATTTTGGAGCAACCCAACTGCACCACAGGAGACAACCTAGAATGCTACAGACATCATCAAAGCATTGTGTTGGAAACCTATCTAGCATTCAAGGGGTTCAAAATTCTAGTTTAAATGAATTGGAATACAGGGAAATGGTATTTGTTACCGTACAGTGCATTTGGTTGTCTCCAGCATCGCTTCACTTTACTTTTTTACATAAGGCCCGCCATGGCTGATTTATTAAAAAACTGGAGTAATTCTGGGGCAAACCAAATACACCACAGGAAGGGGGATAGAACTTCCAAAAAAATTGTGTCAGATACCACTCTAGCAATCAGTGGGATAAAATGTATAATTTAAATGAATATAGGCACATTTTATTTGTCCTCTTATAGTGCATCTGGCTTGCTCCAGCACCGCTCTACTGTACATTTATACATAAGGGCCATTAAGGGTTATGTACAAAGAGGAACTGGATTCATTCTGGGGCACATCAACTGCACTAAAGGGGAAAGATAAATATTCCTGTTGATTTAACCCCTCAAGGACCAGTGGTCCAGGGAAGTTACCTTCCCTTAAGGACCACTTTGATCCTTGCCAACTCGCTAGCACATGTGACCTGTTACGTGTACCGGCAAGCCGGGCGGGGGTCTAAGACAGACAGATCCAGTTTTGGAGTGGTTAGTTTCAGACCTGTTTTTACTTACAGCGTTCCCGCAGAAGCTCTGTAAGTAAAAAGTATGTGACGTGCCAGGACTGTCACCAGTCCTTAAAGGGGAACTATTACCCTAACTAAAGTCTGTCCCCAACAATTAGTCATCTAGCAATAATCTTAAAAATAGTAATATTAGCCAGCATAATTACCTTTTTAGTCACAAATCCTATTTCTGCCGAGACTGACGGCCAGGCAACAGCGCTTTAAAGGCATCTGCACGCCTGCGCTGTCAGTCCCTTATGGTACCTAAAGGTACCATGCAATGTCTCCTAGAGGAGAATGGGACTGACAGCGCAGGCACGCAGATGTCTGTAAGCAAAGATGTCTGCCCTGTTGCCTGGCCGTCAGTCTTGGAACAAGTAGGATTTCTCACAAAAGCAGTGATTATGCTGGCTAATACTACTATTATTAAGCTTATCTCTAGATGGGTAATTGTTGGAGGACACTTTATTTGGGGTGATAGTTCCCCTTTAAGGGAAATAAATGGTGACGGTCCCTACAAGTCACACGGTCGTTAAGGGGTTAAGTGGGGGTTTTAACCCCTTGAACGCTAGTGACATCTTCATTTGTACTGGTTTGCAATACATTGGAGACCTCTCTAGCTTTCAACTGGTTAAAAGCCCTATTTAAATCAATGTGACATTTTATTTACCTTGGGTGATGCATCTGGTTTGCCCCAGAACTTCTCCAGTTATATTTAGCACATCAGCCTCATTAATCCTTTGAGTGCCAGAGGGGTGCACAATGCAAATGCGTCGCACACCCCTCTGGCACTCAACGGGTTAAGCATGCGGTGACAGGGAGAGAGAAAAGTAGTGCAATTTGGGTCACATGTTAAGTAAAATGCATGACACGTACGTTAGCAGACGTAGTGGCACACAAGTGTCTCCAATAAATACATGCAGTACACACATGCAATTACACACATATGCACAATGACGTAGGAAGGAGATGGGCAGGTCCCACATGCATGTGTAATACAGGCTGATTGACAGGCACACACATTCAACACAAATCTGTGACCCACTAAACATTCCACTATATTGTACTGACACACTGCACACAGCTGATGTTGACACCACCCTCCAGACTGCACAGAGAATCCTCACCCCCCCCCATCTTGTACGCTCTGTTGCACACTCTACATCTCCCCCCGCCCCACGCCAACAGCTTCTTTCTCTTCACCCTCTGATTGGCAATTTCACATGCTGTCCAGCAACCATGAAAATTGTGTCTGAAGCTGGAAGCTACATCTGGTTTCCATGGAGGCAGGATGTGCCGGGATGCAGAGTGCCATTGAGGAGGGATGGATACTACATGAATTTAGGGAATATTGACCAGACAGAGGGATGTAGGGACAGCACAATGTATAGTGATTCTAAGTATCTAGGTGTTAGTACTAAGCAAGCTTCACTATATAATATATTGTATCTGATAACAAATTCACTACACTGCATAGTATAATTATGTTGAGTATCTATACACTGATAATGAACACAATAACCTGTACTTTATAATAATGCTGTCTACTATAAACTGATAATGAACATATTGCACTGTATAATGATGATTATCTATACATTGGTAATGATCACACTGCATCTTATAATGGTGTTGTGTATCTAGACATGGATAATGAGCACACTAACCTCATCTGTACAATGATGCTGAGTTTCTACTATAGACTGATAATAATCACCCTAAGCTGCAATGTATAATAATGCTGAGTAACTATACACTGATAATGGACACTGTAGTGCACAATGATGCTGAGTATCTATATACTGATAAAGAACACACTGTTCTATATAACGATGTTGAGTAGCTATACACTGATAATGATTGTACTGCACTACATAATGATACTGAATATCTATACACTGACAGTGAACATGCTGCTCTGTATAATGATATTAAGTATATATATATATATATATATATATATATATATATATACACAACGATAATGAATATATTAACCTGATCTGTATAATAATGATGAGCATCTTCTATAAAATGGTAATAAATACACTAACCTACTCTGTACAGTGATACTAAGTATCTCCTATACAATGTTAATGAACATGCTGCCCGGTATAATGATGCTGAACATCTAACACTATTAGTGAACATGCTGCACTGATAATGAATACACTACAATGTATAACTTATATAGTTATATCTATGACAGTGGTTCTCAATCTTTTTTTGGTCAAGGCACCCCTAACACTCACTCTGGATCTTTCAGGGCACCCCTAGCACATGTAATGTAATTTATCACGGGCATAATGAAGGGTACAATACATAAATATCCAGTTATTATAAGGTCTCACAACCATACTAACAAAAAAGAAACCTATTGTGCAGAAAAATGTCCACAAATAATTGTTTAAAATGCAATATTCACATTTGAGTGAAAGTCTTCATAGAAAACATGGGGCACCATAAGCTGCTGTCCATGGCACACCAAAATGCCACGGCACCCTGGTTGAGAACCACTGATCTATGATATGGATACTGAGTATACATATTCAGTACATTGAGCACTCTGAAGTATATAATGATACTGAATGTCTATACACTGATAATGAACATAGCACTGCATAATGATACTGAGTAATAGTGAACACACTTAATTGCTCTGTAGAATGTTGCTGAGTACCTATGTACTGATAATGAACACACTGCTCTGTATAATGATGTTGAGTACTTATATGCTGATAATGATAATACTAAACATAATAATGACACAGAGTATTTATACAGTAAGAACAAATAAACTAACCTGCTCTTTACAATGATCGTGAGCACATATATACTGAAAATGAACTCACTGCTTTATAGAACAATGCTGAGTATTTATACACGTATAATGAACACACTGCTCTGTATAATGATGGGTGCTATCTATATAATGATAATGAATATACTAAACATCACTATATAATAATACTACTGAATATCTATACACACTGATAATGAACAAAATGCATTGTGTAATTATGCTGAATATCTTGGCCACTCTGATAATGAGCACAGTACACTGTATATTGATCATGAGTATCTGTACTATGATAATGAACATGCATACTGCACTGCATACTGAGTATATATATTCCTATATAATAATTTGCTAAAACGTGTGTAACGCCGCAACATGCACAGTAGACACTGCTGCGCATGCTGCAGTCATGCGCAGTAGAGACTGCCCACGCTGTGGCTGATACAGAGCTGGGCGCTCCGAAGGAGCGTCCAGCTCTGTATCAGCCGTGGCGCGGGCAGTCTGTACTGCGCGTGACTGCCCCGCGACCCGGTGGCACTGGCACTGTGGCCTGTGTAACAGGCTGTTCAACTAGTAAACTAATAATTAACACAATGCACTGTACTATAATGATATACACTGATGATAAACACTTTACACTGTATAATTATTATGAGTATCTATTTACTTACAATAAACATGTTTCACTTTATAAAGATATGTAGAATCTATACACTGCTAATCAACACAGTGCAATGAAAAATGATGTTGAATATGTAAACATAGATAATGAACATGCTTCTCTGTATGATGGCACCAAGTATCTATATAATGATAATGAACATGCTGCACTATACAGTGATTATTAATACAGTTTATTTATAAAGCTCCAGTATATTTTGTAGAGCTTACAGTTATGGAGTAATAAATACAAACTTATGACATACAGATACAGATTGATACAAGTGATTCTGAAGATACTGCTCAAGAGAGCTTACAGTCTAAAGTAACATTCAGTATTTAATGATGGAATATGAACACAATGCACAGGAATATAAAGAATATACACACAGAGAACACTGCAATGTATAATAAAACTGGGCATCTATACATTTATAATGAGCATGCAACATGGTAAAATAGTGTTGGGTATGTATACATGAACATAAACATGCAACAGTATATTATAATACTGAGTATGTATGAACTGTTAATAAATAGCATGCAGTGTATAATCAGGTATACACTGATTATAAACACAGTGTATTGTATAATGATGAAATATACACTGATAATGAACACAATGCAATGTATAATTATTCTGAGTATCTATACACTGATAATAAACACATTTCACTGTATAATGATGCTGAGTACTAAATGCTGATAATACATTGATGCTGAATATCTATATATATATACTGATAATAAAAATGATGTGCTGTATAAGGATACTGGCTCATATCGATCAAGGTAAACATTTAGTAAATCTGGCAGAAAATATTTGTATCAAACATGTACAATGCCATTGATATTTCAAGCGCAATTATTTTGTTCCAGATTGAGAACTTTTGCTTCAATACATATTGAGTATATCTGTACTATGAATTGCACATACCATTTCAATGAGTAGCTATCATATCTGGGAAACTACCAAGAAGGGCTGGAGGTGGGAGTATTCAATTAGTGCCCGATGTTTAAAGGAGCAGTAAACTTTTTTTATGAAAAATATATATTGTAGAGATTTTCCTATTGAGTAAAATAAGGGTACTCCCACTGTCGAGAGATTTATATTTCCAGAGTTATTACAGTTTAAACCCATGTTTTTTTACATTAGCAGTGCCCTCTAGTGGTCGAATTCTAATTTGATTTCCTGTTACATTCTAATGGAGAAAGTCAGAAAAGTCAGAGACATACAGTTCTCCATAGAATGTGATAGAAACTGCCTGTCACTTCCTGTCAGTTAGAACTATCAGGAAGTAAACACAGTAAATTCACTTCCTGAATATTTAAACTGCTATAATTTTTGAATAAAACATCTGACAGTGATGAGAGTGACATTGTTTTATTCAGCAGGAAATGCTCTGTAAAATATGTATTTTCATAAAAAAAAAGTTTACTGCTCCTTTAATTTGGAGCAGGTGAGATTGATAGGAGGGAAGCCAGAATTCAAACTGAAATGGGTGGGCAGAGTGGGGTGGGAAGTGGGCAGGGTTGGCAGGGAAATCACTAAGCCGAAGAATAAATCTGTCCCCAGTGACCTGTTAATTAGATCTGAAAACAATCTGAAAACCCGAAGTCTCCTGGGCATATCCGAAGAGCTCCAGGTATGGTAGAGACACAATGAAAATGAACACGTCCTACTGTATAATGATAATTAATGATTAATTCAGCAAGCTAAAGAGGTAGAATGAGAATCTGGGGAATTTTTAATTTTCTCTGTGGTGCAATTGGTTTCAGAATTCCACCTCTTCTGTTTGCTGTATATGAACCTTAATATCTATACATTGCTAATAATCATACCTGGGAATCTTCCTCTCCCAAGAACAAAAAAGGGTGGTGTTGGGAGTGTCCAAATTATTTGATTTGTGTTATAAGGTTGGTAGGGATTAAAGGAGCAGTAAACTTTTCCCTGAAAATGGGTGAGTGGAATGGATTGGAAGGGGGATGGGGTTACCAGAGGACTCCCCACTCCAGAATTCCCCACAAGCCCTAAGAAGGGGAATCATGTCAGGGCTGTGGGGGGGGGTCAAAGAAAGCTTGTAAGAGGCATGGGCCCCTTTAATGTTGAAGAAGGGGCAGAGTATTGGTACCAATATAAGGGGGACACTTGGAGCGTCACTTCCTTTTCAGAAGTGAAAATCAAAAGTATCGTCCCTCCCTCCTTCCCTGTATTTGGGTTTTGTTAGTTTGGGTTTTTGTTTTCTGTGTGGGTTTTAGGTCATAAAAGCACCTGGGTTTACTTTATTTGTCACAGCTTTTGGCCCTTGCCAATAGGAAGAATGGTACATCATGTTTGGAATGCATTGTTAACAGGTGGAAGTTAGGCCAGCGGCCTTGGGCATTAAGCACCCAGACCACAGTCGCGGGTTGTAGTCACCGCCCCTCATTGAGCTGCACAGACCAGCTAATGGGGTGTGGTGAAATGGAGGAAAAGACGGGTTGAGCCTTTTTGGGCTCAGTAGGGTGGGCATAAGTTTATGCCTAGCAATTTGGCAAGGGCTTGAAGTTGTGGTGGTTATTAAATATTAAGTTAATAAAGCTGTGGCCTGGTTTTTACATCCAAACAAGTCGTGTCTTTATTTGATCTATACCACATGCCCTGGACAAGAGAATAAACCTCTGCCCCAGACACTGAGAGCTGGATTAAAATGCAGGTGCTAATTTTATCTCTGCTTTTATCTCCAGGTATCACCATAGACTTCAATAGGGACATTTTTGATAAAACAGGAAGTAACATTTATCTCCTGCATTTGAATCCAGCCCGGAATCTCCAAGACAGATCTTGTGACTTCCCAGGTATGCTTCAAATGAACTCACAGCTCTGAATAGTTATTGTGTGTGTCTGTACATTGATAATGAACATGGTGCGCTGCATACCGTGCTGCTTAAGGATATGAAATATTTATTCACTGGTAACCTGGTAATTAATAAGCAGCACTGTATAATGGTAATGAGAATGTGTGTATGCAAATACAGGATACACACACATATATATATATTTTTTCTTCATATTTTTGTATATATTTATTGATAATGAACACACTGCACCATATAACAATACTGAGCATGTATACACTGATAATGAACATGCTGAACTATACAGTGATATTGAGTAACTATATACAGATGATCACATTGTGCTGTATAATGAAACAGAATTTCTCTATACATATAATAAGCACATTGCACTGTATAATGATGGTGAAACTCAGTACACTGCTCATATTGTGCTGTATAATGATAATCATTATCTATATGATGATAATAAACATTATGCGTAAAATAATTATGTTGCATATGTTACACCAGTCTTGCCCCTGTGGTGGTAAGTGGAGATCAAGAACTGTGCAGTTGGAAACAGCAGATATATAAACAGAGGTGGGCAGTTGTTCATGATACATACCCCCTCGGCTCTCACTGTCTGCCGGCTTCACCTGGATGGGACGTGCCATCTGAAACAAGAGAACATGGAGTTGAATGGCATTTATCCAGTGCTAAATCCAATGATCTAGGTTTGTATTTCAGATGCTCTTAGCCCTGCCCATAGCCACACTCCTACTACACACATTGCCCACCCCATCCACAATTGCCGGTTTGAGAGATATCACTGGGGGCAAATAATTTCATTTCTTTACTCCTACAATATTAGCATTAGTAATTTTAAAGTATTACTATCCCTTTAACCCCTTAAGGACCATTGACGTGGCAGGACCGTCACGCTGGTCTGGCACTTAAGGACCAGTGACGGTCCTGGCACGTCACGTACTTTTACTCACCGTGCTCCCGTAGGAGCGCGGTGAGTAATATCGGGCACTGAAGTTGATCGCTCCAAGACCGGAGCGATCTCTTCCAGTGCCCCGTTTGACATGCCGCCCCACGTGATCAGTCACGTGGGACGGCACATCAAAGTTTCCTATGTGGTCCTTAAGGGACGGCACGCCCCGGGACCGCTGGTCCTTAAGGGGTTAAACAAAATAAAATATTGTAAAAACAAAATATTGTAGCTATTATAAAAAATAAACTAAATGATCCAAGTGCCGTCACTCAAACCTTTATGGTTTGAGAGATATAACGTTTTAAAGTTACCCCCTCCCTCCCCTTTCCCTGATGTCAGCTGTAAAGCTGACAGAAGGAGATTTGTGGTGACCAACTCCAGGAGGCTCTTCAGCAGAACCGAAATACCGCAATCCAAAAAAAGAAATACTTCATTGGAATGGTCTACAAAGTGTGCCTGGTGTGCAAGCACACTTTGTAATCCGTTCCAATTAAGTATTTATTTTTAGTTTGCACTATTTCGCTCTGCTGAAGAGCCGCTGGCTGGTCCCAGCACCAGGATCTCCTGCTGTCAGGTTACAGCTGACGTCAGGGAAAGGGGAGGGAGGGGGGAACTTTAAAACGTTATATCTCTCAAACCATAAAGGTTTGAGAGATGGGACTTCGATCATTTAGTTTATTTTTGTAATAACTACAATATTTTGTTTTGTTTAATAAAGACATTACTAACCCTTTAATCTAAAATTAAAAGTTTATTTTACATGACATTTTTCTTTTTCTTTCTGTGATGACAATTATCTTTATTATTATTAAAGAGGACTTTTCTAGGTCATCCCCTCAGTGGGAGCTTCCATCTTCCTCCTTATCAGTTTATTCCACCCTTCTAGTCAATACAGATAGGCTCCTAAAACCTAAGAAGATGGAGGGAGGTGATTTTCTGGACATGTGAGTAATGAATTATGCAGGCTTTATCTGATCAATGCAGAGAACAAAGCTCTACTGAGATTAGACACCTCAACTACTTAATCAAAAACCTCTAAAATTGTTAAAGTGGAACTTTCATCAGATTAACATAGCTCCGCAAATGATAATTACATTAGCGATATGCACAGACGTAGTTTTATCTTCAAGAATAACTGCTGCATTAAAGAAAAATAGAACCTTTTATGCAGGCAGACACCGGCTGGGATCTTGCTGTAGGCAGATCCGGCATCTCTGTGCCCACACTGTCAGTCCCTTCTGGTGCCTTAAGGCACAAAGGCATTCAGCTCACCAATCGTGGAGTTGAAGGGGACGGACAGCGCAGATGCAGAGATGCCAGCTCTGCAAGATGTCTGTGCTGTTCCCCGATGCCTGCCTGCATAAAAGGTTCTACTTTTCTTTAATGCAGCAATTATTCTTGAAAATAAAACTACTTCTGTGCATATCACTAATGTAATTATCATTTGCGGCGCTATGTTAATCTGATGATTGTTCATCTTTAACCTGCTTGGAAACAAAAAGCAAAATGTATATGCAGTTTAAATAGATATTTTTAATGAGACTAAAAGCTGTGTAGGTAACAGGCTGACTTTAAAGACTGCCCTGAAAAAACAAGGGTTAATCAATGACATCCATTCTGACTTATCCATCTGAGCACAAGCAGGAAAATCCATACATCTTGGCCTGTTTACAAATATTGAGGACTGAACTTCTACTTTAAGCAGTTGCCTACTGTGACTAATGGGAATAGGACCCTGTTAAGCCATACCCATATAGAGAGACATGATCCCTTTCCTAGTGCCATGCAGTACCCAAAGGACGCCTATATGGAAATATACAGACATTCATCAGGCTAATAAAATTCTAAAACAATTGATCTGCACCAGGGGGTTAAAATTACAATTCAGTAAATTCCCACTGACATACCTCAACCTCAAGATATTGGCCAAAGAAGGACACTTTTATTGTAGGTGGAGTTGCTGAGGGAGTAGGGTGACCACATTTCCGTTCTGCTATTCCGGGACATGTGGTCACCCTAAATTTGAGTGGCATCTGGTCCCCTGCGGCTGGCTGGCACTGAGTTCCCTCCTACCCGCCCGCATCATCACGCGCCCCTGCGGGCCATGATGACATACATACAGAGAAGAGGAAGAGGGCAGAGGCACCGGAAGAGAAGCGCTTGCTGCCAGAGTCCAGCAGTAAGCGCTTCTCTTCCGGTGCCTCTGCCCTCTTCCTCCTCTCTGTATGTATGTCATCATGGCCCGCAGGGGCGCGTGATTATGCGGGCGGGCGGGCGGCTACCTTCATTTCGGGACTGTTTATTGTCCCGGTGGGGGATGATCCGGGACGCGGGACATAGAACCCAATTAAGGGACAGTCCCGGACGTTCCGGGACACGTGGTCACCCTATGAGGGAGTGGCTGGTGGGAGGAGTATTAACCCATATTTTTTGGTTATTTCATGATTTATAGACACCTTTTTGTTTAACCGAGTAAATGATTTAGGACAAGACCAAAGTACTTTATCTACACAGGCTAATTTATAAAGACAGATACTGAAGTTAAACAAACGTTAATGTGAGTGTTATTGCTGCGGAGCAATGTGACACACACACACATATACATACACCACACAGTCTGATCTCCTAAAAAGAGGGACAAAAAGGGGGGAGGGGGAAGGGACAGAGGGATTTGGGTCTCAGAGAGGGATTCTCCCTTTTAAAAAGGGACACTTGGGAGGTATGCATTGATTTAAATCAGGCTTTTTGACCCCTTGATTGCCAGCTGGGTCTCCATTGTATTGCAGCACAGCGTGATAAAGACCACTATAGGGGTTAAAACTCCTTTTTAAATCAATACAAATTTTAACACCCCCCCCCCCCATGAATCAGTTGATTTGCTCCAGAATTGATGAATGAGGCCTATAGATTTTGACAGCAGATAATAACCAGTTGTCCCATCTGTTATCTTCTTAGACATAGATTGCCAGAGGGTTATCCAACACATTGTGAAGCAGAGATGGACACCCCTCTGGCATTCAAAGGATTAAACACTGCATCCAAAAGCCTGCAATAGGAAACAGATAACATAATTGCAAAGAGGAATACTTTGAGGGAAATATGTATTTCTGTCTAGTAGGAATCAACAAGCTAAGGCCTGTCAAATGGTAAGGACTATAATTCCCAGTTGTAGGCTACAAAAGCTGGGTGGAATCAGCTTTCCCACCTCTGTTCTACTGTATGTGTAATGCGTGTTCCTTATGTGTATGTGTGAATTGTATGTATAAAGAATATCCTCCAACTGTACCATTTTAGAAGGAACAGGAACTTTTCCATGCCTCCCAAGTGTCCCTTTTTAAAAGGGACAGTCCTTCTTTGAGACCCAAATCTCTCTGTCCCTCATTTCCTCCCTGGTGCCCCTTTTTTTAGGAGAACAGACTGTGTTGCGTGTTTGTAGAAGTGTATCAAATTGCTCCACAGAAATAAAACTCACATTAATGTTTGTTTAAAGTGGCACTATCATCTTCATACTATTGCCCCCCAATACATTAGTAATATAGCGATAGGCAAAGGCATACTTGTATTATGTTGAATAAATCAGCATTATTGAAGTAATCCATCTTCTTCTGCAGGCATCCAGGGCACAGATCTTACAAGAGAATCTCTGTGCGCCTGAGAAGGCAGCAACTTCCGTTACCTGAAAGTAACCAATGGGCATCACCACCAATCCGGGTAGTACAAGGGACAGACAGCACAGACTCAGAGGCAACTTTCCTCTAATATGTCTGCGCTGTTGTCCGCTGGATGCCTGCAGTAGAAGCTGGAATACTTAAATAACGCTGACTCATTCAACAAAATACAAGTATGCCTTTGCATATTGGGTACCAATATTTTGGAGATGATAGTTCCACTTTAAACTTCAGTATACTGTATGTGTTTATAAATTAGTCTTGCTCCAAATTATTTATTCAGCTACACAAAGAGATGTCAATTGGTCATGAAATAACCTCAAATTCTCTGTAATGCCCCACCCACCAGCCACACCACCCCTCTATGGTCATTTGAAATGTTGGGAGGTATGCTTTTCTGTGCCTTTGTATCTCATAAAACAGCATGAGCATTTTGTACCTTTTTTTTCTAAAAATAGCTGTAAATTATCAAGCACTTTAGCAAATTTTCTTTGTCTCTTCCCAAGGCAATTGCACTGAATCTCACAGAATCCGAGAGTTTAAAGGGATATTAATACTTAAAATGTAAAAAAATATATGCTGTAGGGTTTACCCCCCTGAGCAAAACAAGGGTACTCCCAATGCTGAGAGATGTTTTATTAAAAAATTATAACAGTTCAAACTTGAATTTTTTTAGGTGCAATATCACAGTGGCCTGAAAATTTACAGTGGTGTTGTTGCTACACCATTCTATGTACTGCTCTGGCCCTTAGACCATAAATCTCCATAGGATGGTGTAGCAACAGCGCCACTGTAAATTTTCAGGCCACTGTGATTTTGCACCTAAAAAAATTAAAGTTTGAGCTTTTATATTTTTGTAATAAAATATCTCTCAGAGTGGGAGTACCCTTGTTTTATTTGGGGACATAAAGCCTACAACAAATATTTTTTTACATTTTAAGTATTACTATCCCTTTAAGCCAATCAGTGCAAAAGTGAGACCTGACCCTAGAAACAGCACAAAAGTAAGGAGGAGCTCTATGAGATCATTATGCAGGTAACATAGAGGAACTCAGGCACATGGCAATATGTAAAGGTATAAAGAAAATCTCAATATTATGTCTCTGACTTGTGTGCCCACCCTCCTGCATGCTTTCCTTTGTGATCCTGTACTTTGATAGGT
Source organism: Rhinophrynus dorsalis (assembly GCA_037306005.1). Classification (NCBI taxonomy): domain Eukaryota; kingdom Metazoa; phylum Chordata; class Amphibia; order Anura; family Rhinophrynidae; genus Rhinophrynus; species Rhinophrynus dorsalis. The sequence goes on along the minus strand of CM074718.1, from coordinate 267,799,943 downwards.
CTGCAAGTACAAAGATGGTATGAAGTTGTTTTTTTGCCCTTTAAGGATGCCAAAAACAATGCTTTACAATATGTTGCTCAACCTTCAGGTCCTTAAAGCGAAACTATCACCCTATATAAAGTTCCCCCACAATAATTAGGCATATGGTGATTAGCTTCTTAACAGCACTATTATCGGGAACAAGTACCACATTCTGAAGTAATTCTTTCTTCTTCTGAGACCAGCGGCCAGGCTTGCACACAGACATCCTAGCTTAGAGATGTTGGTGCCCCTGCGCTGTTCGTCCTGGTCTCCTCTAGGAGGAATTGCATGGTACCTTAAGGTACCGTAAGGGACTGACGGCCCAGGCTCACAGACGGCTCTAAAGCAAGAAGCCTGTCCGTCAGTCTCAGAAAAAGAAGGATTGCTGGTGGCTCAGTGGTTAGCACTGTTGCCTTGCAGCGCTGGGGTCCTGGGTTCAAATCCCACCAAGGACAACATCTGCAATGAGTTTGTATGTTCTCACCGTGTTTGCTTGGGTTTCCTCCGGGTACTCCAGTTTCCTCCCACACTCCAAAAAAACATACTGATAGGTGAATTTAGATTGTGAGCCCCAATGGGGACAGGAACCAATATGAGTGTAAAGCGCTGCAGAATCTGTGTGCGCTATATAAATAAAGGATTATTATTATTGCACCCGATAATATCACTGTTAAGAAGCTATAATTATTGTGGGGGTACTTTATATAGGGTGATAGTTCCTCTTTAAAACGGATAATTACACAAATATGCATATTTACTATATGTGTGATATATATGTATGTTCAATTTTATAACATTATCTCAAATGCGTAGGTCTGCTAAATGCAATCACAATTTAAATATATATAAATATACTTAGCATGGCAAAATAGTGTAGCAGTATGTATTTTTCATATTTACACTGCAGGGAGAGAGGGTGCACAGGCCGTAATTGTACCATTTTTCATTTGTGAAATGTTGCAGGGTATGCTAAAGTACTGTATAATATTTTAGGCGCTGAGTACCTGGAAATTCTCAAGGGCTGACCCTGAGTTCCAAGAATTCTAATAAACCTTTAGGGTCATGGCCAAATTCTCAGGGTCATGCAATCTGTCTCCTCCAAGCTTCACACCAATTTATGACTTTTGTAGCCTTCCAATTGGTGCTGTTTCTACAGTTAGGCACAGTGGAAATCCTTGTTTGAATAAAGATTAGTCAATCAAAATGAATGAGCATCTGATTAGCCCATGACTGAGTCACCTGAGAAGGGGTACCTTGGAGTCATGGTTTGTGAGGTGTTTCCTTGAGAACTGATTTGTGAAACACAAGGTTAAAACGACTTACATCATAGAAGCTAATGGAAAATTACTTACAAGGACTTGCATGATATATGTGTGATATGGCATTTTAGGGACTGATATTTTCAAGGGTTTCAGATCATTTTGAAAGTTCTAAGGCTTGATTATATGTAGTTGATATAATTGCAGTGTATGTACATTACACACTGTGATACTATAACACACAAAACAAAATCCAAAATCCCTTTTAATGCAGGACACTTATGAAAAACACACACATTTACGTTGTGTTGGTTTCCTACAGCACTGCAGAAATAAATGTTCATATGTGTCTTTTATTAAAAGAGAGGTCTGATTGCCTTACATATTATTATTGTAAACCTATGTTTCCCTATAAGAAAACCAATGCTTAATAATGCAGTTATTAAGAATTCTATACTATAGTTTATAGCACTTTATCTCATGCAGCATGGAATTCAACCAATGATAAATTTAGGACTACTTGTTTGTTAAACCTATTTGTGTACTGTGACATCAATGTACATATGCAGCACTTTCACATGGTAACAAGAACGGGAATTGCTAAGTTACCAAAACATCCAATGCTGGGATGTACCCAGCACATTGCTAGTAGAGAGATTAGCACCACTGTATGTCCCAAACTGGCAACAATATCTGTGGTTTAAAGCATGACAACTGAGACTTTAACCTCCACAGTGAGCACCTAACAGTATCCCTGGTAACTAGAACAGGAAGTGAATAATAGGGCTGCACAAAAGGAAGATACTGTCCTGAAGAGCTTACAATCTTTCTATGTATTTGTAGTATCCAAAAAAGGGATGGGCTACTAGAGCTATTACTCCACCAACTCTGCTATCCATTCTAAGCCAATGTTTCCTTTAAGCAAGGAGTGGGCAATCATTAGTTGTTCAGTTGTTGTTGGGCTACAATATCCATCATCCTCATCCAATTGTCTACATATATATATTTCCCAGAGGTAAATACTTTACTTAGTATCCACCCTGGATTATAGGAAGTGCCACCAATACCAAATTATTTATTTATAGTGCAATTAAATACAGATATATATTCAACCTTTATATAACCAATCTTTTACAATACCAAGGATAAGGAATTTTCTAAAGTCCTTTGGAATCCTATGCAGCAGTTATATGGTTAGGGATTCCCATCGATGTACTACAAAAAAACACCGACAGAAAACAGCACCGAAAATTCCTCTAAGTGTAGTATCTTCACAATCTCACACTCCTGGTTTAAACCCCAGGTTCGGTAATCACCTCTTAGTCTCCCAGGTATCTTCCACCAGTAACCTTCTTCTGTGTTTCTTCTTCAGGCACAATATCTTCTCCTTACTCTCATAAAATGCCTATCTCTGGGTGGGTAGTGTCTTCTGGGTATATACAGACTAGTTGGTATTATATTTTATAAAATATAGCACCATACACCGGTGAATAGGCTAATAATAAATTTATTTAAAATTATATATTAAAAAAATATATAAAAATACCAGTATATTAAAAATAATAATAATCAACAGAAATAACTGCTCAACGCGTTTCGTAGGACTAGCCTACTTCCTCAAGACCTACTAATTGAAAATACTTGCCATTGGTGACTGTTATTTATACAAATACTTTCTTTCATAACCGCCATTCAACAGTGCTTCTTTTCCGGTTGCAACCTCCATATTTTCCTCTCACTCGTCCCATTGCGCGTGTACTGCGTTCCACTCTTGGAACGCATCTTCTGCGCATGTCCCAGCTACCACTTCCGGTCGCTGACTACTGTGAAGGTGAAGGCTTGAAATTGTGAAGATACTACACTTAGAGGAATTCCCTGCGCTGTTTTCTGTCTGTGTTTTTTATCCAATTGTCTACCCCTGCTTTAGGCTTTTATGTGATTAATTAAAAATATAATTACCTATTCTATAATCTTTGGACCTCATGCACAAATGAAGTGGAGAAATTTTGGTAAAAAACAATTGTACCATATGTGACAAGCATTCCCAAATTTCACATTGACTGAAATACTAGAACGGCCTTCAAAGCAATCTACTGCTAAGCAATTTATCCCAAGAATGTACTGCGCAGTGCACTAATAATGCATTACCTTGTCCCAAGACCTGGGTCTTCCGAGATCTTATCAACTCCCTTTGCTCTCACTAACACAAAGTGTCTTTGACCTTTTTATATTATGTGTATCTTTTCATATGAAAGCATTGTCAGATGTTATATCAGGGGAGGGAAGCTGTTTTTAGATTACTATACACATCACCATCAGATGGCACCAGGGCTGGATTTCCCAATAGGAAGAGTAGGCGACTGCCTAGAGCCTCAGAATTGGAGGGCTGCCTCAGCTGTATTGTCCCAACCCATATCCTGAAATGTGGGTGTGGCCAGATACATTTCAATGGCCCTGCACCATTTCTGTGTCCGCTTTACTGGCTATTATTTAACCCATTGGATGCTTGAGAGATCTCCAGTGCATTGAGAAGTAATGTTTTGGAGACGTCTCTCCCAAACAAGGGATTAAAGGATTTTTTTTGTACATACTTGTTATAGGTCAAGGATATTTTCTGTGAAAAGAAATACTGGATTGGACATGTGAGGGATGGGCATGTGGCCATGGGTGGAGCTAAGGGCACCTAAAGTGGCTTACCTAGGGGTTGCTGGGATGTACATCCGGCCTGAATGGCACAACATATGAAGAGACCCACAGGTGCCTAAACCCATCATATCATTAACACCAACAACAAAAAATGTTGGATGTCTTAAAGGGATAGTAATTTTTCACAATAAAAGCAGCTCCAATTAATCTTTATAGTATTTGGGCCATGGAGAGTGTTAGTTCAATTCTGTCAGAGTAGTAGTTCAGGAGTAATGGAATGATAAAGTATCCCACACCCTCCCCTTTTACTGATGTAACACTGCTCACCTCAGAACAGCAAGGTGGTGTCCAGGTGGGACTCAGAGAGGGACAATCTTCAATTAGCATAAGGGAAAAACCTGTCAAGGAGCAGGGTTTTCATTGTTCTCACAGCAAGAAGATGTCCCTTGCTGTGAGCTGTCTGTATTGCATGTGATCCATGATTGTGGAGGGGGCTAATTTTGAGGCTGGCATCTGAAACTTGAACCTTACTACAGATGCTATGGAGGCCCAGTCATTAATTTCTATGGAAATTGGGTATGACCAGTATCAGATTTCACATTAGGAAGAGTAGGCAACCTCTCAGGGACCCATACTGTGAGTGGAACATCATAGTCACAGGCCAAAGTGTGAGTATGGTCAACACAATTATAGCCCAGCTGCACCAGAGATCTACTCCTGATTTATGGTAAGCATTATAACAATGTATATATTGCTGTAACACCCAGTTTATACACAATTTTGGATATTTTATATAATCACTAGTGTAACAGCCTGTATACACGGGGCAAGGTTTGGGTTATGTTAACCCTTTGAGTGCCAGAGGGGTACGCAACGCATTGCTTGACAATGTGTTGCGTACCCCTCTGGCACTCAAAGAGTTAAGAGGCTGCTCCTGCTCTGTGCCCTGCCACCGACGCAGTCATGCACTGTAGAGACTGCCCGAAAGCACAGAATGCTCCCAGCACATGACGGCTTCTGACAAACATCCTAGCAAATTATTATATAGGATTTACTGGTTAGTTAATTTAAAAACATTTTCTGGTTTCATTCCAAAGCAGTATGGGACATGGCCCACCTAGCGTACAGTTGAATTATTGCTATAAGAGAGAAGCGTAAAATGCCCCAAGCTGGGGTTTTGAATTTGAGGACTGTGCTTGACCCTCTTCAGTCAGTACACAGCAAAAACATTGGGCATGAACAAAATGCATTAGGTTTTAATTGGCTGAATCCTAAGGATCCAGATGAATCAGAATCTATAAATATAATAATATGAATGTAAAAAATACATGGCCAAATCCTGGATTCAGTTCATCCCTAATTAACACAAGTCTTAACTATGTCAAATCTCTCTCTTTGCATGCACATTGCACAGCCAGCAAACTAAAGAGTACAATTCTGGAGCGAACCAAGCACCCCATGGGTTTGAAATGAAAATTCAGCAAATTCCCACTAGGTACTTTTAACCGCTTCATTGCTAGAGAGGTCACCAAGGTAATTGTCTCACAATGTGCTGGAGATCCTCTAGCATTCAAAGGGCTACAATTTCCATTTAAATCAATGATAACTTTCACCCCCCCCCCATTGTGCAGTTGGTTTGCTCCAGAACTGCATCCCTTTAGAGTGATGAATAAGGACCACCTGTGTACTATACATTTGTGTGGGCAGAGAATGCAATCTGCATGTATTTTTACTCATTGGATCCCGTCTGCCAGTGGATGTATTCTGGAGCATCCATCCCCCAGCTCTTTATAGTTTCTCATTCTTGGGATCTGTCTGTCTTTATCACTCTGCCCCAGGCTCTGCATCTTTCTCTCTCTGTCATGCATCTTTCTCACCTTTCCTTTATCTCTCCCTCCCTGTGTGTCTCACCATGAGCTATATATGCATTGAAATTATTGTAACGTGAAACAAAATAGTAATATAAATTTCTCCTTAACATTAACATTTGTATGAATCTCTCTTTAGCAGATATAACAGCATACCTGTTATGGGGGTCCCTTCTGTGAGACCCAAATCCCTCTGTCCTCTTTCATACTCAGGTGTCTCTCTTTTTAGGAGATCAGAATGTGCAGTGTGAATATGTTTATCACATTGCTCACAGCGGTAAAATACTCTTTAATATTGGTTTAAACTGCAATATATGTATTAATAAATTAGCTTTTGTAAATAAAAAACTTTGTTCTTGCTCTAAATCTAGACTGGCAAACCTATGGCTTGAGAGCCATGACTGGCATGCAGAGACCTTTGTGGTGGCACTCGGCCAAGGATAATTCTGGATGGGTACCAAGGGTGCAGTGCACTAAGCCTGGCGAACAAAATTTTTTTATAAAGCATCTATCCACGGAGCCCACTAAAATCACACACTTAACCTGTTAAATGCTAGAGATGCCTTTAACATATTGCAAAAGCAACGGATATAGACCTCCCTAGCACTCAAAAGGTTATTGTTCACTTTGACAGGCTGCTCTAAATGATGCCCAATTGGAGGAGCCCACACACCACACAGTGCACCTGACATGATGTGCTTGGTATTTTCTTATGCTCCTTGTCCCTGAGACTGAGTTACTGTGTGGAATGCAGGAGCAGCCAGCTTGCTCCTCAGTCATTCGTGATCCTCATCAGCCACCCCGTAGAAGACTACTACTAAGTGTGTGTTACTATTGACTCCTAAATTGTTCATGATTATTTATCTTTCTATGTTTTTTATTTTATTTATTCCTTTGTTCCTTTTCTGTTCTCCACGTGCCCAACTTTACCACTCTGTACACTTTACTTACCCCCATGTGCCATGGTTCTGTGGCCCTGTAACAGTCAGTGAGTTAACCCTTTGAATGCCAGGGGGTATCTAACGCATTGCTTTGCAATGCATTGGACACACTTCTAACACTCATGGGGTTAAACAAACAATTTAAAGCATTGGGAATTTATATTTGTCCCCTAAGATGAAGTTAGTTTGCCCCATAATTGTCTTTAGGCCTAGTGACCCTTTATATAATTAATGCAAACTGAAGCAATTCTGAAGTAGACCAGCTACAATGCTTTGCAAACGAACAGGAGAACCCTGTAGCATTCAAGAGCTTAAAGGCCTCATTCATATCAGGGAGGATCCTCTCCCCATATAATGTAGTTGGTTTGCTCCAGAATTGCTTCACATTCCCTTTTTTACATAAAACCCAAAGGGTATTCACCAAAGAAACTCCCTTTTCATGTTAGATTTTCAGTATTGGTACTTTGACAGCTCTAACCTTGGGTCCCACAGAAAACTGGGTACTCTGGACCAAAATTGTTCATCATCACTGTTCCAAATAATTTATCTAAAGGGATAGTAATACTTAGTTTTTTCTTTATTTTATTTTGTAGGCATTAAAAAACATGAAGAAGGATATAAGTCTTAACTCTCAAACCTTTATGGTTTGAGAGATATTCACAAGCAAAATTTCCCCTCCTGCCCCTTTTACCTAGTGTAAGCCATCTCTTCTCAGATGTGGAATCTGGTTGCTAGACCAGACAGATAACAGAAGGGGACAATCTTCTTCCTATGAGAACAATGAAAGCCCTGCCCCCCTTGACAAGTTTTTCAGCTTTTTCCCTTATCTTAATTGAAGATTGTCCCTCTCTACAATCTACCTGGGCACCTCCCTTCTGATCTGGCTAAACAGCGTTACATCAGTAAAAGGGGAGGGAGGGGGATACTTTGTCATTGAATTATTCTTGAACTACAACTCTGACAGAATTAAAATAACACTCTCCAAGGTCCAAATACTATGATAATTAATTAGAGCTGTTCTTATTATGAAACATTACTATCCCTTTAATCATATAAAGTGTTGTCAATAGGTCATGACGTAACCTAGAAAATTCTTTATAATGCTTCGCCTACCAGGCACGCTGCCAGCAACAACCCTAAAACAAAAGTGTCTCTCCCTGGCCATTTGAAATGAAATGAGGTTTGTGACTGTATAACCCCTTGGCTGGTACAGAGGTCACCAATTCATTGCTTCACAGTGCTAAGGAGACCCCTCTGCTATAGAAGTAGATATTGTTACTGAAATCAGGAAGCCATGGGGGAAATGCAGTAAGGAGTGATAAAGAGGTGATAAAGTGGAGATGACGTCTCCAATTACTATGTTATTCTTTGGAGCCATTGCACTAAGATTTCTCCAACTTTGGAGATCTGAGTTCATAGTCTCTATAGAATAATATAGGAACTGGAGAAGTGATATCACTGGAGAAGTCATCTCCACTGTATCATCTCTTTATCACTCCTTAGAGCATAACCCCCCCAGGAGTGGGTACTTTGTGGAGTAATTTTTATCACTTGATTTGCGGGATATGACATAAGGGGAGTTATGCACTAACTTGTGATCAAGCAGTGATAGATGCCATAACATCTCCTCCAATCACATCACTTCTTTAGTTCCTGTTACTCTTTGGATCCTATACACTAAGATCTCTGCAACGTGAGGAATCTTGGTGCAAAGGTTCCATAGAATAACATAGGAAATGGAGAAGTGATATCACTGGAGAAGTTATCGCCTCTTTATCACCACTTTATAACACCTTAGTACAGTTTCACCAAAGAAACCATGGGTGGAGATGCATTAAGGTGTGATAAAGAGGACATACCGACTCCAGTATCCTTATGTTATTCTCCCGTATCCCTATGTTATTCTATGGAGCCTATGCATTAACATTTCTCCCACTTGAGAAGTCTTAGTGCATTGTCTCCATAGAATGACATAGGAACTGGAGAAGTCATATCACTTGAGACGTTATCTCCACTTTATCACTTCTTCATCACACCTTAGTGCATCTCCCCCCCATGTCACACTCTTTAGACATATATTAGATCTTATCACTTCTCTTGACTCTAAGCCCTATTCGGTTAGCTACAGAAGTGCAATCTGGCAGCATACAGCCACATCGTAGGGGACAACTAAAAATAATTTATTTAAAATGGGTATTTAAACCCTTGGAATGTTAGACCTTTTTAACATTCAAGGGGTTAAATGTCCCATTTTAAATCAATGGGCATTTGAGGAATTTTTATTTTTTCCCCTACAGTGCAGTTGTCTGGGTCCAGATCTGCACTTCTATAGTTTACTGAATAGTTCCCTATGTGTCTGTCCCTACCAAACCTTTTTCTCACTGTCTATGCAGCTACCTCCCTCCACATCTCTACTTGTCTGTCTGTGTGAGTCTCTCTCTGCCTCTGCCCCAGGCCCTGCATCTGTCTCTCAGTATTTCTGTCACTGATGCTGTATCACTGTGGTCATTCTCCTATGTGATTCTGCCTTTTTGTCCCCCTCTCTCTCTCTCTTTTCTCCCCATTTTGCTGTTTCTCCCCATCTGTTATTCTCAAGTCCAAGTCACTTTTTCTGCCTCAAAATATTCCCTCTCTCACCCCACCCCACTTCCATGTGCCCCAGTTCCTGTCCATTTCCCCATTCTCTACCTGTTCATTCACTCATTGGTACCCTAGCTCATGACCTTTCTGGTCCATAGCTGTTTTCCCTTGGGAACATAAAGAGATCCATAGTGCTCAGCACTGTCCCTATGAGGCAGCTGAAAGCTCTTGGGGATCAACTGACAGATGGAGCTGTGGTGCAAGAGGGGGGCAAATCAAAAGGCTGTGTGTGGGGGGGAAATATGTGAGGGGTAATACTGGAAACCTAAAATCCTTCATTAGCCCTTGTATAAAATCATTGTACCTACTGAGATGCACATATAAACATATACATGATAGACAGACAAAGACAGATAGATAGATAGATAGATAGATAGATAGATAGATAGATAGATAGATAATATTGGGCGGCCAAGAAAATGGTGCATTATATAGTACCTGCAGTTATGTACGTATATACCACTCACATCAATGAATGTCTATAGTACCCAAATCATTGCATATTTTTAATCACCAAAGCAATGTACAGTATTTGTTTAACACAAAGAACACTGCATATTTGTAGCAAGGATGATAGATAACATCCAAAACATAAAAAAATAATATATATTATATTGCAAAACTATGCATAGCATCCAGAACAATATGATTATCTACAGCAAACAGAACAATGTATAAAAAAGCATAGAGCAGTGTATAACACACAAAACAATATATATCTATGGAACACAAAAGAAATGCAAATGTCTAACACACAAAGCACACTCTAACACACAAAGCAATGCATATCTATAGCACTGAGCAGCAAACATATATGCACAGACAGACATACAAACCCAACCCTCCCTCTTCCACCTCTCCCCTCCCCTCCCCCCAGACCTGTCACTCCAGCTATAACAGCACCTCTCTGAAAAGGATGGGGTTACCATGGAAACGGCTATTCACCGCACGGAACCTGACATTTGCTGTCGCCGTGGCAACCAGTGCATAGAGGCACACGCCACTTGTACCTCATTTCATATATATATATATATATATATATATATATATATATATGTGTGTGTGTGTATATATATATATATATATATATATGTATTTGTGTGTGTGAATGTATATGTGCATGTGGTTTTGGATGTGTATGCTTTTGGCAGCATTCATTGTGTAGGAGGATATACAAGGCATGATAATATGGTAAACCCAGGCTTCAAATCTTATCTGTTGGAAAAGGTGGTCCAGATTAGTAACAGGAAGGAGGGGGAATCCCTAAATTGATGTAAGTGCACACAGGCTCTTGTTCTCAGTTCATATGTACATCTGCAGTTTCCTAATAACTGTATGCTAATATCACTTATTGGAATCCAGTATCAATCAATGGGAGATATCTTAGGTAATAAGACCACTTTCACCAGCTGGAGGGCAGTGTCATACACTGGAGAACAGTCTCATGAACTGGGGAAAACCATTAAAAGACAGTATCAGATATCGTAGATGACAATATGAGTTTTTGGAAGGAGCTTAACGAAAAAACTACATGTCCTACATGTGCAACATTAGCTACTGTGGTGTAATTTCACAAACTGGGTGTGCAATATAAATAATCTCAGAGTGGACAGTTTCACACATTGGAAAACAATTCAATTTTAAGGTGGACTCACTCATTTTAGGTTGTGTAACATAGAGAAATTTCACTGATGATCGAATAATTATTCTTAGTGCACCTTAGGTACAACTGTGGATTTTATTTGTCTCCAGTGGTGCAATTGTTTTGACCCAAAATTGCTCCACTTTTTCTTTATACATAAGACCCACTCAGTGCAAAGCAATATTAGTTATTGGAAAATAGCCTCACTGCTTATGAGGCAGTCTTCTCCTCTGAAGCTAGACTATCTACCTAAAGACAGTAACTTAGATTATGTCTAATTCATGTGAGGTCACTATCACTCACTGGAGGAAATTGTCACTCATACGTGGACATTCTCCTATCTTGGAGGGGAAGTTCATTCATTGGAGAGCAATATGAGAATGTGAGAAGTTAGCCTCGTTCTTGGAAACTGTAAAAGAATCACTGACAGACAGTCAGCATCAGTCAATAAAGAGGGTTCTCAGTCGTTGGAAGAGCAGTATCTTTTATTGAAGGACACTGCCACTGGATGAAGGATGTTCTTATTAAAAAAGGACAGATATTCACTGGAGAACAATCACACAAACCAGATGGACAGTTTAATTGATCAGTTGGCAATCATGTTTAAGGATGTCAGTTTGTCTTACTAGAAAAAGAGTCTCACTAAGGATGAAATTGATCAAGGTGTGGGAAAAGCAGCCTATCAAATGCTCTGCTCTTTGCCAACTCTTCACCACAATCACTGATAGATAACTTGGGGTATTCATCAATGATCATCCATATTCCCCTGCCTTCCATATGTGAGACAGGGAAATACAATGAAAAAATTGCATAAATGCCACTATTCAACAATACACACTCATGCTAATACAGTGTATGTGTGATCGTTCACCATAACTTCAAGTTTAAGGTTGGAATATGCAGTGAATGATGGCTAGATACCCTCCAGTCAATGCTTTATAGGTAAATGACTAATGCACTAGGCAATCATCTGATTTTCTTGCTTATTGAGCCAATCTCAGCTTGATAAATTTCAACCTTACTGAGAGGACATATGGACAGTACCACTTAGTAGTACAGTCTCACTAATTGGCATGGCATGTTTACTCCTTCAATAACTGTCTCAGTCAAAGGAAGGACAAAGTTACTCCTTGGGTGGGATATTTCACTAATCTTGTGGAAGGCCTAATATCTAATTTTAGATATGCTCTGAGGGACCTTCCATTATCGCCTTTCCAATGGTTCCCTGCCACCCATTACCATAGCAATTTTGATAGGTGTCTGAAAAGTGATAGTGCTGCATTATCTGGTCAAGGCCTGAGTTAAGGTCATAACCTTTAATACATGAGAAGTGGGTACACATCGCAATAAATTAATTACCTTTGCTCTTATTTCTTAGTGCAAACAGAACAGTAGTACAGTCTCACTAATTGGCATGGCATGTTCACTCCTTCAATAACTTTCTCAGTCAAAGGAAGGACAAAGTGACTCCATTGGGTGGGATATTTCACTAATCTTGTGGAAGGCCTAATATCTAATTTAAATATGCTCTGAGGGACCTTCCATTATTGCCTTTCCAATGGTTCCCTGCCACCCATTATCATAGCAATTTTGATAGGTGTCTGAAAAGTGATAGTACTGCATTATCTGGTCAAGGTCTGAGTTAAGATCATAACCTTTAATACATGAGAAGTGGTTACACATCTCAATAAATTAATTATCTTTTCTCTTATCTCTTAGTGCAAACAGAACAAAGAAAATTAACCAAGTGGTATTTGAGGATAGTCTACATATTAAATAAAAAGCAAGTTTAGGATAATATTACATAATCTAGCATAAAATAAATATTTTTATAGATGCTAACTACAGGTACATGATAATTAAACACATTTCATTTTTAGGTGTTAGTGTTCCTTTAAATGGTAGAGACAGACACACTGAAAAAGTTGTGGTCTTACTGGAGAAGAATCATGCTCATTGTGAGGACAATGTCATGCTGAATATGGATATTATTATAAATTAGCCTTACTCATTGGAGTGCACGTTCACTTACTGGAAAACAAAGTAGCAAACTCAAAGCAGTTGCATTGCTAGGTATTGGATGAAGGCGCTTAATGCCCCAAGTCTTTGTTTCATGGTGTATTGGAACAATGACAACAGGCCACCAAAGAATTCTCCGTACAAGGCAAATTAATTTTATTCTGTCAGTCACGAACCCTGACTGTCAACCCCTCCCCCACAAAAAATATTTTGTTCAACTAGACTCTGCAACCCTACGAAAACCACTATCTATCCAAAGTAAACCCACGCCACTATGCTCCCGAAAGGAACATGCTCAAGTCATTATGGCTATCAAACCAAAGGGCCCCATAATATTTAATTTGGAATTCCAGATTGCTTCTCTTTGCAATAAGAAAGATTCTCTATCCCCACCTGTCCTTGGGATTTTACCAGCTCCATATCCATAAATGTCATCACATCAGGGACCCTATTATGAACCTCATCAACATTTTTCACTATCTTGGCCTCTAGCTCACCTTTTTTAATGATTAGCCTTATTTTCTACAATTCTTTCATGCATATCACAAATAGTTTCGCCCACATACGGTACATGTAATTACAGGGACATTAGAGGGTGTAAACTACAAATGGGGTTCTGAAGCTTATGAAGTCTCTAATCCTGTAGGTCTTTCCTTCTCTCACAAGGCAATCCCTATTGTTCCTAGCAATACATACAATGCATTCCCCACATCTGGAGTTACCTCCTTTTTTTTCTCTACTCCTCCAGTCAAGTCTTTGGTTTACATTTACAATATGCACTCACTATGAACTACTTTGTCTCTAATATTTAGACATAGTCTAAATGTAACACATGGTGGTTCTGAAAACATTTTTGGTAATAATAATGTGCTAATTATTTCCAATTGCCTCTTATATGGGTACACATAAAATTACAATTATGTTGATTTTCATCTTGTTTCTTCTTCTTATACCTCAAAAGGATAGTATACTAGATAAGAAATTTGCTGAAGGAAGGACGACAGTGTATAGCAGTCAATGCAATATATGGATTCCTAGTGGAGAGCGGGGTTAATGCTTGGTACTTTTCCCTTTAATATCTTCATTGGTGATATTGCTAATAGTATTCAAGGTATAGTGTACCTATTTGCAGAGGACACAAAGATTTCTAGCAGGTTTGACACACTAAGGGGAATAAGCTAAAAAAAAAAAGTAAGTTAGGAAACTTGGAAGATGTATGGGATCTAGGCATAATGCTGATAAATGCAAGATAATGCATTTCAGAGACAATGGTGGGATACATACTAAATTAATGGTACTTTGCTGACCATAGCAGCAGAGGAAAAGGACTTTGGGAGTTATTTCCAATGACCTGAAGGTTGATAAGCAGTGGAGTAAAGCAGTGGGAAAAGCTAACCGGTACTGGGTTATATAAGAAGAGATATTAGCAGCAGGAAGAGCAAGACATTAATGTCACTTTATTGTTCACTGGTATGACCTAAAGCAGAGTACCGTGTACAGTTCTGGAGACCAAATCTCCAGAAGGACATTACTAAACTGGAGGCAGTTCAAAGAATAACCACTAAAATGGTTTAAGGTATTCAAGACACATTTTACCAGGATAGATACAAAGATCTATATGAATACCTTGGAAAAGAAGAGGGAAACAGGGGATATGATAGAAGTCATTAAATATATTTAAGCTGACCTCATCTTTAAAAAGGGACACATAGGCAATAGGCATATTTCAGGAGTGCACCAAAATCAAAGCAACGCTGTAGTATGCAGGTATGATCAGCCTAAATATATTACATTATTTAATATTTTTTCAGAAAAAGAGGAATAATATTGTCAGTGACAATAATAGCCATCCACAGGCATACCTCCCAAGTGTCCCTCTTTAGGAGGGACAGTACCTCTTTCAGGCAGAAATCCCTCTGTCCCTCTTTCCCACCCTGGTGTCCCTCTTTTCAAGAGATCATACTGTGTGGCATGTATATAAGTGTATCACATTGCTACACAGCAATAAAACTCACATTAATGTTTGTTTAAACTCCAGTATATGTGTTTATAAATGAGTCTGTGTAAATAAAATAATTTGGTCTTGTTCTAAATCATTGATTCAGTTACCCAAGGAGGTGTCAATAGATCATGAAATAACCTAAAAGTTCTTGGCAATGCCTGGCCCACCAGCCACACCTCCAGCAGCACCTACTAAAACACAGGTGTCTGTCTATTGCTATTTGAAATGTTGGGAGGTATGCACAGGCTTCTGTAGCAACAGATCCACTGAAAATTTCAGGTTATGGAGATACTGCACCCAGAAAATGCAAGCTTGGACTATATACCCTTTAAATAAAACACAGCTCAGCAGTAGGAGTATATCCGTGTTAGTCAGCTGGAAAAACCCTGCAGTAAACTCTAGGGCCTTGTTGCCAGCTTAGGGCTTTTAATGGTGCTAATCTCCCTACCAGTAATGTTGCAATGGAGCTACACTGCACACACAAAAAATGTATTAGCTTAGCCAAAGCCCTTGATCTTTTGGGATCCTATCAACTCTTCTGATTTAAAGAATGGATTCACTCAGTGGGGGTCAGTTTTGATAATTCAATGGAGACAATATATCTCACTGCAAATGAAGTCTCACTTTACTTGAAAATTACATGGGAGGACATTCTCAACAATTGTCTCACTCAGTGGGTGAAAAGTCTCATTCATTAAAAAGGGAATCACTCACTGGGATGCAATCACACTCAATGGAAAGTCATATTCATTAGATGACAGCGACAAAAGACTTTTGACAGCACTCATGTGGTCTCTATCATACAATAAGTTATAGGAAGACTAAAGATGGATTCATGTTGCTAAAGAAGGGCTGCTTGCCCATTTTCCACTGCCTTGCTCAAATAGCAAACATTGATAAAACACCAATGTAGAAAGAAGAAGGCTGGAAATCAGAAACTTAGAGAATATGTATTGCATCACTGGTTTCCATAGAACAGCCAGTGGAAAAACCCCTTCCATTGTCATAATATGTGGTTCCTATCTGAAGCCAGAGTCCACCTGCTGTCCTATTGTAACCATTAACACAATCAATATTCCATACACAGTGAGTGTCAGCCTTTTGTTTCTGCATGTACTGTTATATTCACAAGATACTAGTTACCATCACTGGAAGAGCATCACACTCATTGGAAAGCAGTCTTATTTTTGATTGGAAACTCTCAATAATTTGAGAAAGGTGCCTCTAGTTGGCTGACTATCAGGTTCACTGGAATATGTTCTTACCGCATGGAACTTCAGTCTCACTAATAAAGACAGTACAGCTAATGTCCTAAGAGGAACTAGATCAACTTTGGAGCAAATCAAAATTAAAATTCCCATTAATTGAAATGGTGATTTCAACCCTTTGAATGCTAGAGAGGTCTCCAGTATATTGTTTTTTAATATGTTGGAGCCGTCACTATCATATAAGGCAGTGGTTCTCAACTCCGGTCCTCGGGACCCACTAACAGGCCAGGACTTAGGGATTTCTCTGCTAGAGCACAGGTTTGGTGATCAGAGGCTCATTCACACTGATTAACTCACCTGTGCTCTAACAAGGAAATCATCAAATCCTGGTCTGTTAGTGGGTCCCGAGGACCGGAGTTGAGAACCACTGATATAAGGGATTAAAATACACATTTAAAACCAGTGGGCATTTTTTTTACTTGTCTGCTATGGTGCAGTTGGTTTGCTGTGGAATTGTTCTAGTTTTTCTTAGTATATCAACCTCAGTAGCTTCAATAAATGTGTAGCACTTACTGAGGTGGGAGGTCCCACTAACTGGTCAGTATTGTTCACTGTAGGAGAGTGTCATTCGCTAGGGTCAAGTTCTCTTATAAAAGGGTCAGTCTTAGTAAGATGTTGGTTTTACATATGGAATGAAAGTTTAATTCATTGGAAATTCTCATTTACTGTCTCAGTATAGCTCACAAGATGGCAATTCCACTAAGTCACACTCATTGGAAGGCCAGTGTTACTTATTGTGGTTAAAGTTTGAGTTATATTCATGAGAAAGCCAGTTGCAACTGCTGGCTGTCAGTTGCTCTCATGAGAAAACTTTTGCTCATTGGACTGACAGTCTTATATTGACTAGAAGAGTGCAACCTTCAAGGGACACTCACTGCAAGGGCAGCATCATGAGTAGCTGTCACACCCTTGAAGGACTGTCTTTCATTAGGAGGCCAAATTCATGAGTCTAAGCACAGTCTCTCTTGGGATAATTGTTTTACTCATTGAAGGAAATTATGATTCATTTGTGGCAACCCCAATTCCACCCTAAGGAAGGACAGACTTTTTTTTTGCGCCGAAATAATTTAAAGCGGAACTACCACCTGACATACACTTTAGCTTAAATAACTCCTCATCTGGCAACTAGCTGCTTAGCAGCGCTAGCCGCCAGAATTATTACATTGTTAAATAGATTTACCCTTTCTTCCCCGGTTGACAGGCAGGAAAATCGCACACATCTTGCCACAGTGACGTCCTCACATTTGCTCTGTCAGTCCCAGCCGGCTCTAGTAGGCGTTGCTAGGATCCGTTCAGGTCTGAAAGGGACTGACAGCGCAGACGTGCGGACGTCAATATGGCAAGATGTCCGCGATCTGTCCTGCCTGTCAGCCGGTGAAGAAAGGGTAAATCTATTTAACAATGTAATAATTCTGGCGAATAGCGCTACTAAGCAGCTAGTCGCCAGATGAGGAGTTATTTAAGCTAAAGTGTATGTCAGGTGGTAGTTCCGCTTTAATGCACAAGTGTGCCCAGTATTCCTGTTTCAGGGTGCCTCACCTTGGATTCCCAGCAGTGCCAGATTTAAAGGAAGGAACCAACCGAATCCTGTAGCCATTTGGTCAAGGAGGATTGTTCTCAGTATACAACCCATTCATGTAGCTGCTTTACCATAAATAGGAAGAGAATAAAATGAATATTACAACTAATGCAGATCCTACCTGTTTACCTATATTTTGTGGTTTCATATTTTTGCCAGAGACTTCTGGTGTTCTTTAAACACTCTGGAATCACTCATTGGATAACAATCTCAGACACAAACTTGTTCATTTGGATAAAAGTTTACCGACTAGTCTATGTAAAAACAGAGCCTGGAAAGGCTGACTTTGTGTGTAAGCCACCGTCCCACCCTATACCGTGGCAGCTGGGTATCTGAATTCCCCTGCCACATGATTTGAAAGGTAGGCGGCTCCCTGGTTGACCACCTCCAGTCTCCTGTTTAAATGTATTGTGAAGGTGTATTGTATTGTGAAGGTTCAGTGACTGGTGCCACTTTTTGAACAATGCCATGCAGATGATGATGTTGCTTCGACAAGTAGGCACCCATTGATTGGTTGCCACTTGTCCCATCTTGTCGATACCGTTCCTATTTGTTGGGAGTCCGGTGCAACAAGATTGAGTTAGGATTGGTCGCCACACTATTGTCTCTTGTTGCTCTGAACCTTATTGGTTGGAAATCGGAGCAGCAAGCCTGAATTAGGTTCCTTTGTCCCTTTGTATTTCTTCTCTATAAAATGTCCACAAAATAAATGTCTTCTTTTGGAACTTTAAACTTTGTGGACTCCCATTCCCAGGAACTCTGCTTTTTCAGGAATGTCGTGGCTACCCTTCTTTAGCCGTATCCAGGAGAGGGAAACCCAGCATGACAGCCAAGGACTGCACAGCACCCTTGGCTTCTGTTACAGTCTCACTAATAAGAAAACAGACTGATGCATAGGGCAGAGACTCTTACTCACTGAGGGATATGTAGCACTCCACCAAGGCACCCCTATTTTATGTAATTCGACATTAGCCTTAAAATCATGCAGCTCTACTCTGGGGTTTACACCACAGCCTATGGTTTCTTTAGTGCATACCAGCACACACACACAGGCTCCACCATCATTAGTTTAATTGTAGCAAGAACCAGATGCGTCCTTTATAGAACGTGCAGGAAAACAGACTCATTTTACTCCATTTCTTCTGCTTCTTGTTAGTACATAGAGTTAAACAAGGTGCAGAGGAACTCAAACAGCATTGATAGGAGATTTGTCAGTGTAAATAGCTTACAACATAGGAATTATGCATGTGACACATACATAAATCAATTTCAGCTCCTACTTTAGAGTAGAATTACATTAGTACACCCTCCCTAATGTAAGGACAAGCTAACCTGTTAGGACAGTGGTGGGCAACATGAAACCCTTCAGCTGCTCAGGATTACAGTCCATTGCTCAATGAAGCCCCAGGTTGTCCACCACTGCATTTGATGTGAAGTGTTGCTTTTAGAGGTTATTCTCACTTATGTGTGGAGGAAAGTACACATATAGGGGTAACCAATCCAACTCATTCATAAATCAATGTCACTGACTGAGTGACAGTCTCAACTATGGAAGTACCTGTACAGCCAAGTATTTGAAGGCAGTTTCCTTAATTGGAGAACAGCTGTAATCAGTGTGGTGCTGTCTCATTCAGTGGCCAATAGCCAAACATGGAGGCAGACATGACAGTTCTGCTCATTGCACATGATAAGCTTAACTCTTTGAGGATGGAAGATACAGAAAATTCATTCTGTTTCAATGCACTGCACACCCTGCTGGTCCTTAAAGGGTTAAGTAGGACCATTCATGCTGCCAGCCATCATGTCATGTCTGTCTCCATGGACATGGCATCTGGGGCTTATTGAAGTTTTTATCTCTAGAAAAAATGTTTAAGGGCAAAATTAATAGGGCCATTAGGATTGTCTGCACACATTAAGGTACGTGGGAGGCTATTAGGAGATGATAGCTCTCTTTTAAAAAGTACTGTTATTTAATGGAGGGCTATTTCACCAGTTAAAGGGATAGTAATACTTAAAATGTAAAACAAAATATGTTGTAGGGTTTATCCTCCTGATTAAAACAAGAGTACTCCCATTGCTGTAAGGTGTTTCATTCAAAAGTTATTAATCTTCAAAGTTGAATTTTTTAGGTGCAATATCACAATGGCCTGAAATTGTACAGTGGCGCTGTTGCTACACCATCCTATGGAGATTTATGGTCCCGGGACCAGAGCTGTCCATAGGATCATGTAGCAACAGCGCCACTGTACAATTTCAGGCCACTGTGATATTGCACCTAAAAAAATTCAAATTTGAAAATTAATAATTTTTGAATGAAACACCTTTCAGCAGTGGGGGTATTCTTGTTTTACTCAGGGGGATAAACCCTACAACATATATTTTTTTACATTTTAAGTATTGCTATCCCTTTAAAGGATGAATGATTTAATGGGCTTCAGTTTTCTAGGTAACTTATGACACTCAGTTATTAACCCCCTGGATTCTAGAGAAGTGTCCAACCAAGGGTTTAAATGGCAATCCCACTCCATGGAGAACAATCAAACTACTCATAAAGGTATTCACTCTCATTTAGAGGCACTCTACCCAGGTCAGTACATTTTTCCCTAGCGGGAGAGCAGTCTCACCCTCAGCCACACTATCTCCATCAGGAGAGTTGCTAAGTTCCCAAGATACCTGGGGGCAGCAGGCTGTGGCCAAGTAAATGCATTAATAGTGCACCATGCAGATAAATTGCACCATATTAGCATGATTATATGCCCCTTGCTGGCAACAAAACCCAGGTATTTAAAGAGGACTTATCACCTTTCAAAGTCCTCCCCACAATGGAGGTCTCCATTGTGAAAGAATCTGAATGAATTTGTTAGGTTGTAGCAACTTTTATAGGTTTAAGAGAGGTGATTTCCTGGTCATGTGACTAAGGGTAGCATGTAAGAAATTTTTGCATGCACTGAAGGCATTTTTCCTGCACAGATAGATATTGTGCATGTTCTAATACAGGAAGGCATATACTGAATGCTTCTTGAATTGTGCATAACAATTTGCTTTAACGACAACACTACACAGTTGTATAAAATCATTCACAACAGCACTTCCTGCATTAGGCGCATTCGCTATTCCAGTCACACAGATTTGTTAATCTTGACCATGCCCACAAGTGGTTCTCACACTGGAAATAGCGCATGCGCACCTTTCTTGCATTCAGCCCTAAGTAAATATACAGCCTTTGCCCTAAGTAAATATACAGCCTTTATATGAGCAGGGACCAGGGCCGGACTGGCCTACCGGGATACCGGGAAAATTCCCGGTAGGCCGGCTTCCCTGGGGCTGCTGCCTTCATGAGAACATGCTGCCTCCATTGCGCTGTCTGACTCTGACTGACAGTCCAGTAGACGCGGCTGTCAGTCCTCCTCCTTCTTCAAACAAATCCTCTATCTGTTCTCGCGGCCGCAAGGTGACAGGACTGCGGCCGCAAGAACAGATAGAGGATTTGTTTGAAGAAGGAGGAGGACTGACAGCCGCGTCTACTGGACTGTCAGTCAGAGTCAGACAGCGCAATGGAGCCAGCCGGCTGGGTCTAACTCTAGACCCAGTGACATCAGACGCAGCACGCAGGCTATGCTGAGGTGAGAGCGCTGCGTGACTGCGTTTACTTACCAACGGGCTGCCCGCACTTAAGTTAAGCCCCACTACCGCGCAACAGAGACAGATTGACTGACGCCCAGGCCAGACAGAGCTCGCTGAGCGGGAGGCAGCAGAGCAATGAGTCGGACAGCAGCCAGACTGTTTTAAGGCAAGAGGGGGGGAAGGGAATTGGGAAATGGGGAAACTGTAACAGGCACAGCTGCCTAACAGGCAAAAAGGGGAGTGAATTACATCATCAAGTGGGGGAGAATTAGGCAAAGGGGGATCAAGAGAGGAAAGAGGGGGCATCAAGTGCAGGTCAGGTGAAAGAGGAAGAGAGAGGTGGGGCAAGAGGGACAAAAAGACTGGCAACTGGGGAAACTGTAACAGGCGAAAAGGGGAGATCATTCAAGAGAGGGAGAAAGGCAAAAGGGATCAAGAGAGGTAAGAGGGGGCATCAAGAGAGGGTGAATGAGGCAGAGGGGGTCAAGAGGGAGAAAAAGAGGCAAAGGGGAGAAAAAAGAGGCAAAAGGAGGAAGGATCAGGAGGAAAATGGAGGGGGATCGGGAGGAGGATAAAGAAGCACAGGGTGGGATCAAGAGTCAAGAGAGAGAGAGAGGCAAAAGTAAGCGGGGATCGAGAGTCAATGAGGATCCAGGGAGGGAAAGAAAGAGTCAAAGGGGAGAAGGACCAAGAGGCAAAAGGGTGGGATCAAGAGTCAAGAAGGGGAGAGAAAGGCAAGAAAAAAAATGCCATTATGCTATGGGGCTGGAAAGCCATTTTTTCCAGGGCTGGTTTTTATTCCCAGTCCGGCCCTGGCAGGGACTGGATTCTATTGCAGGTGCTAATTGTATCACTGTGCTTATCTCCAGGTTTCACCATAAACTACAACAGGAAAATATTTGATAAAACAGGAGTTAACGTTTATCTCCTGCAATGGAATCCAGCCCCAAGTCAGAGAGATTACTACTAAATCAAAAATCTCTAAAACTATTAAACTGACTAGAAACAAAATGCACGAGGTGTTGGCAGTTTGAATATGCACATTTAATGAAGCTAAATGCTGGCAGGTGAAAGGTCCATTTTAGTAAGAGACCTGGGGCTTTAGCTCAGTCAGTACTTGGAAATACTGTACAGCACTGGATGCAATTAGTTGCCTTATTCAAGGAGCTGTAGTTTCACTAATTAGGGTTATATCCGTCACAGGAGAGCAATTATACTCATGGGAGGAATCTCACACATTTAAAATAAAAATTGTATTCATTGGTATCCATCCCAATTGTTGAAAGGCACAGTCCCACATTGGAAAGGGTTTCTTATTAAGAAATCAGGCTTTCATATTACAGGACAACAGCATTGCATGATATTACACTTACTGGAAGACAGACTCATTAAAGGGCAATTACCACATTTTATACATCTGTTTGAATGGGAGTAGGCTTAAAGGCACAGTAATACTTAAGGTGTAGAAAAAAAAAGAAATATATATATATATATATATATATATTATATATATATATATATATATATATAGAATACAGTCAGAAGTGGAATGCACTCTCCCTTTAAATGTCGATTCTTGCCCAGGTGCACAATCCCAAATATTTTATGTAAACTTCTAATAGAAAGGGGCAGCACCCGTGGGTCTTTTTCAAAATGTTAAATGAATTTATTAATGCACAACAAAATCGTCAACGTTTCGGTCCGCCATGGGACCTTTCTCAAGACTTGAGAAAGGTCCCGTGGCGGACCAAAACGTTGACGATTTTGTTGTGCATTAATAAATTCATTTAACATTTTGAAAAAGACCCACGAGTGCTGCCCCTTTCTATTAGAACTTTATATATATATATATATATATATATATATATATATATATATATATGAGAAAACCTGCATCTCCAGCCACACACACCCAGGGGTGGCAGTAAGGAGGAGATATATCTCCTCCCTACTGCAACTCCACAACATGCACAGGGATGTTACACTATGTTCTTAACCATTTAAGTTCCAGAGGGGTATGCATTCATACTTCTCTGCCATTCAAAGAGTTACGCTTTTGAGCATTGTGCCTTCACCTGTCAGTCATCATCCCATATAATACCTCACATCCACTCACTATTAAAGCCAATTAAGTCTGTTAAAATCACCCTTTTCATCACAACCACTGAAGATGGGTAAGGATTATAGGAGTTGTAGTGCTATTAAATTATCACATTTTAGCACGTTTACCCTTTTCTCACCTGCCTGTCCTATAGCTCTGTGTGTATAACTTTGTCTGGATTGTGTTATACATACAGCATTTTTGCTGTACTGTATCTGTATATATATTGTGTCTCTATCAATATTGTGCCTGTGTGTATAACTGTTGTGCATGTGTGCGTGTTGTGTGTGTATTGCATGCATATTTATTGTGTGTGTGTTGTGACAAAGTGTATGTGAGGATTGTAGAGGGAAGGTATTTAGGAACCAGAATCCTACATAGTCTTTATCCCTCCACCTGTTCCAATTAGCAGGTTTAGTTTGTAAAAAGAAAATGGAGTTTGATTTGCTGTGAGCAAGAAGTGCAGAGCACAGCAACAAAGCAGGACTTGAAAAGGTAGGTTAAACCTGTGCTGTTTTTGTTAGTTTAGACCCTTGAAGTAGAGGGGAAGGGAAATCTACCACAAGTAAATTTAGTGCATAGATTGTGCTACGGTTTTATTTGTATTGTGTTTGTATTTTGTTTTGTAAAACACTGCCTGCTGATTGTGTTTGATACAATGTCAAAATAAACCTGCAAATATTTTTTAAAAACTTTGGACTGTGTGTGATATCCTAGAATACTGTGCTTGCTTCCCACACAGGGGCAGCCCGCTTATGGTTCATCATTGTGTGTTTTGTGCATGTGTGTTGTACATATGTGAGTGTATGTGTTTGTGTATTGCGTGTGTTTTATTTTGTTGCGTGTGTGTTGGGTATGGGTGTGTAAATTGTGTGTGTCTTGTATATATATATATATATATATATAGCATCTTCTTCAGCAACATCTGGGTGGCAGAGGCCTCTGCGACAACCCATATGGCACTCAAAAGGTTATAATGAATCTGTTTCTCTCTTCCTTTTTTCTCCCTAGATGAAATGTGTAGAGAATGCTTTCTTTGAAAGTTCCCTAATTATCTGTGTAACAAACTTCCTTCTACTGTCATCAGCTCTCAGGGGTATAATGTCAGCTTTTGAACAACTGACCAGTTCTCACTCACATACAAGAACTGCCCAGTACAATCCTGTATGTGATCTGGAAATCACATATGTCCACAAGGAAATGCCATTTTTTGGTGTATAAATTCAGTTGATGCAGAACTTTTCATGGATTATATGTACCATGCCCCCAGTTGTCCCTTTTTAGGAGATATTAGGGGTACATACCTCCCAATTGTCCTTCCTTAGGAGATATTAGTGGTTCATTCCTCCCAAGTGTCCCTCTTTAGGAGATAGTAGGGGTCTGTACCTCCCAAATGTGCCTCTTTAGGAGATAGTAGGGGTCCGTACCTCCCAAGTGTCCCTATTTAGGAGACATTAGGGGTCTGTACCTCCCAAGTGAGGCTGAGTATATGATGGGCAACTCTGTCCCAAATTGCTAGTATATATATATATATATATATATATATATATATATATATATATATATATATATATATACTATATATATATATATATATATATATATATATATATATATATATATATATATATACTATATATATATATATATATATATATATACTATATATATATATATATATATATATATATATATATATATATATATATATACTGTAGTATTTATCCCCCTGAGTAAAACAAGGGTACTCCCACTGCTGAAAGGTGATTTATTCAAAAGTTATTACAGCTCAAAGTTGCATTTATGGTCAACTGACCAGAGCTGTCCATAAGATGGTATAGCAATAGAACCAATGTACTATTTCAGCCTGATGAGATATGGCAATTAAGAAATTCAAGTTGACCTGTAATAACTTTTGAATAAAAAATTTTTCAGCATGGGAGTACCCTTGTTTTACTCAGGGGGATACATTTTACAACTCTTTTTTATGTATTAAATATTACTATCCTTTAATAAAAAGAAACCCTGAGCTGGAACGCTAACCAGAAATATGTAGCTCTCAGTCACAGGTTTTCAAATATGTTAACCATAGACCCTCTGTGTTCATTCAAGTCAGATACAGAGGGATTATGGGAAACTGCATCACACAGGAGAAGAAATTGCCTGTGTGATGCAGCAGAGGGGGTGGGGGCACCGGGGGTGGGGGGGTTGTCTCTTTTAAGACGTCTCTTCACCTTTCCATGAAAAGGCAGGTGCAGAGTCCGAAACTCGCGTTGAAAACCACCAGTGTGTGTCGGAAAACTGGTTTCCAACACATACTTGTGCTTGAAACAAAGAAAAAGATTAACCCTATGAGTACCAGTGGTGTATGTAATGCATTATACAGCATTGCATACCCCACTTGCACTCATAGGGTTAATCTAGAAACAGTTCACACATGTCCCAACAAATAAAAACTTTCCAGTAATCCTGATTCCACCGAGGTCATGGTGGCTTCTTCTTCTTTTCTTTCTTCTTCTCTTCTGTCTTCTTTTCTTCTCTCTTGCTGTAAAAAAAAAACAAAAAAAAAACAAATTCATGAGTGCTCTTTGATTAAAAATAAATAAATAAATAAAAAATAAGATCTCAAAGATGCTACCATTAACCCTTTGAGCGATCAAAGGGTTACTATAGGTGGCATCTGAAAGTCCGCATGAAATAAATATATGAAATGCATTTAAGATTGTCAATTTTGAGTAAATGTTGTAAGTAATTTACCCCTTTTCCTCCACCATCGTCTCTGCTGGTGGTGGAAGGCATTTTGAGCTGTACAGAGGCCCCCTATGCCACTTCTCGGGCCGTTGCCTGAGTCAGACTGCCGGGATTTTGAATCCGGACTGGCTTTTATATGCCAATCTCAATTCAAAATAAATTGGCAGTTTCCAATTGACTGGGAAGTGCTTACGCACCTCCCAGCCAGTCAGCTTCTGTCAGGGGGTATGACGAACCCCGAGCCAATTGGAAACTGCCAATTTATTTTGAACCGAGACTGGCATATAAAAGTCAGTCTATGTTCAAAATCCCGGCAGTCAGACTCTGGAAACGGCCCGAGAGGTGGCATGGGGGCCTCTGTGCAGCTCAAAATGCCTTCTGACACCAGCCGAGACGGTGGTGGAGACAAATGGGGGTAAATTACTTACAGCATTTACTCAAAATGAACAATTTTAAACACATTTCATATTTCATGTGGACTTTCAGATGCCATCTATAGTAACCGTTTGAGCACCGGAGGACTACCCCTCTGGTGCTCAAAGGGTTAACTGTAGCATCTTTGGGGGCTTATTTTTTTAAATCAAAAAGCACTCATGGATTTGTTTTTTTTTGTTTGTTTTTTTTAACAGCAAGAAAGAAGAAAAGAAGACAGAAGAGAAGAAAGAAGAGAAGATTAATGAAGAAGACAGACAGAAGATGACAGGTAAGTGTTAAATTCCTGACTAGTTTTAGTTCACTCTTGTTGACACTGTCAAACAACGAGCATTTGCTTTTTTTCCTTTTATGTTCCCACAAGTCACGCTTTTTAGCGCAAGTTGTGGGAACAAAAAAAATGAACATTTGCTAAAAGTGAGTTTTGGCCAACAAAGTTCATTTTACCATGTACCTCTCCAGCAACAGAATAGCTGAGGTACATGGTTGAGTTTTTTTAGGCGTTAGTGTTTTTACTATTACCATCAGTTTTACCGGTGGTAATAGTATCAAGCTCAGATTCAGCTACAGTATTTGTGGACTGTCTTGCTCACCTGGGGTCTTTCTTGCTAATTGGATTACGTGTTGGTCATTAACAATCATTAAACAAACATGTTCCTATACACCAATGAAAAGAGGAGTAATTCAGAGACAAATTAACTGCACCTTTAAACATCTTTTTGAAAAGTGGATTAAAGATGGTCTTGTCCAAACTTCCAAATAAGAAATGTGAGCAATATAGGTATAAGTGAGAGCAAACTTTCTCAGAAAGATACATATTTAATGACAATTCTTAATTCTTAAACATGCCAGTAAGAGTTTTTTATATCCTCCCTCTATAGAGCCCATGTATAAAAGAAATTCCAGGGCAAACTAACCGCACCAAAGGAGAGAAGTGAAAATGCTCCCCAAAATGCCCATTGATTTAAATATGCCTTTTAAACCATTGAATTCTAGAGAGGCCAACTAAAACTGGGGGCTCACTGAGTGAGCAGGCAAAACACATTTACTTTATTTCTTAACAGAATGGCACAATCATAAAACAAATTTAAAAAAAAATGAAATGACCCCTGTTCAAAAGTCTGCATACTCTTAGTTCTTAGTACTGTGTATTGCCCCCTTTAGCATCAATTACAGCGTGCAGTCTTTTGTAATAGTTGTCTATGAGGCTCCAAATTCTTGCAGGTGGTATAGCTGCCCATTCGTCTTCGCAAAATGCCTCCAGGTCATGCAAAGTCTTTGGTCATTTTGCATGAACCACACGTTTGAGATCTCCCCAGAGTGGCTCGATGATATTGAGGTCAGGAGACTGTGATGGCCACTCCAGAATCTTCACCTTTTTCTGCTGAAACCCCTGGAGGGTCAACTTGGCCTTGGGGTTATGGTCACTGTCGTGCTGGAAAGTCCAAGAGCGCCCCATGGACAGCTTTCGCAGTAGAATGCAAATTGTCAGTATTTTCTCATAACATGCTGCATTCATCTTGCCATCAATTTTCACAAGATCCCCCATGCCTTTAGAGCTCACCCCCCACCCGCCAAAACATCAGTGAGCCACCACCATGCTTCACAGTGGGCATGGTATTCTTTTCGCTGTAGGCCTAGTTGACCCCTCTCCAAACATAGCGCTTTGTGACCCTAAAGCTCTATTTTGGTCTCCTCAAATTAGAGTGTGCCAGAAGCTGTGAGGCAAGTCCAGGTGTTGTCTCGCATGTTGTAACCGGGCTTTTTTGTGGCATTGGCGCAGTAAAGGCTTCTTTCTGGCAACTTGACCAAGCAGCTCATTTTTGTTCAAGTATCATCATATTGTGTTCCTTGAAACAACCACACCGTCTTTTTCCAGAGCAGCCTGTATTTCTCCTGAGGTTACCTGTGGGTTTTTCTTTGTATCACAAACAATTCTTCTGGCAGTTGTGGCTGAAATCTTCCTTGGTCTACCTGACCTTGGCTTGGTATCAAGAGATCCTCGAATTTTCCACTTCTTAATAAGTGATTGAACAGTACTGACTGGCATTTTCAAGGGTTTAGATATCTTTTTATATCCTTTTCCATCTTTATAAAGTTCCATTACCTTGTTACGCAGGTCTTTTGACAGTTATTTTCTGCTCCCCATGGCTCAGTATCTAACCTGCTCAATGTGTCCACGTTAGAGCTAACAAACTGATCGACTATTTATACACAGACACTAATTGCAATTTAAAAAACCACAGGTGTGGGAAATTAACCTTTAATTAACCTGTGTGCCTGTAACAAGACCAAACATTCAAGGGTATGTAAACTTTTGTTCAGGGCCATTTGGGTGATTTCTGTTATCATTATGATTTAAAAACTATGTGATAATAAATTGCTTCATATGATCACTATAAAAGACAGTTTTTTTGCATGATAAGTCATATTTTTAAAATCAATGCCAAAATTTCACAATTTCTGCCAGGGTATGCAAACTTTTGAGCAACTGTGTATATATATATTTGACCCACAGTCTCACTCACAGGAAGTCAATGTCACTCTCTGGGAGGATTATCTTCTTAACTGGAATATAGCCTAACTTTCTAAAATGGAAGAATGTCTCACTCATTTGAGACCAGCCTCAATAACAGGAAAAAAGTCTCAGAAAGTACCTTTCATTGTGATTATAGCCTCAAAAATTGAGTGCAATCTACCTAATTGAAAGGGTTTTCAAATTTCTTCTCTAGGATACCTGAAAACTCTCTGGATCTGCATAGGAGGTTCTGGTTATCATACTTAAATATTGGGTCTCCAGGTACAGAGGACAACTCTCTGGTTTGCTGAGTTGTCTGGTAAACCCTCCTACTCCCAACCGGATCCCACCTACTTCCTCCCCATTTCAAGGCAAACTCTAGCTTTCTACCTCCAAGTCCCACACACCTCAATTAAGAACGGCCCAGTTTATGACATGAATTCTGACATTTGGTCAATCCCATCTTGATTCCTCATTGATACTCAAACTTGAGGTTGAAGGTTCCCAGTTACGAAAACATTTAACAAATTTCAGGGTTGGCTCATTTTGAAAGTTCCCAAATATGCTCTCTAGCCTTCAAAGGGGTTAAACCTAATTAAAATAAACAGGAATTTGCCAAAATGTTATTTGTCCCCTACAGGGCATTGTGTTCGCCCCAGAATTACTCTACCTTTCTTATGTGCATAAGGCCCTAAAACTGTTTAACTTATAAAATCATGGTCTTTTCCACAAAAGTGGCCCATCATTCATACACAGCCTGCAAATACCCTCTAATAGCCCCAACTGCCAAATCCCATTGAGGTTGATATAATAAGCTAAGCAGAAATGGAGCAGTTCTTGAACAAACCAGCTGCACCATGAAGAACACATAAAAATTGCCATTTATTTAAATAGGATTTTTAACCCCTTGAATGTTAGCATTTAAGGTTTTAAAAACCACATTTAAATGTGGGAAATCTGTATTTGTCCCCCATATGGTCCATTTGTTTAGGGTTTTTTTTTTTGCTCCTGTTCATCATAGTATATCAGCCTATTATTATTGCCCCATTAATATAATAGTTAGTAACTATTAACCCTTTGAATGCCAGAGGGGTACACAATGCACTGCGGACCCCTCTGGCACTCATATGGTTAATATAATATTCAGATATATTCCACTACAGCCTCTCCGCTGTGCCCTGTACTAGCAATGATTTCAGTCAAATGCCCAAATCTTGTGAACACATACATACAATGAATGATGGCACTACTACTAGCTGGAATCTGATTCACTCTGTCGGCTGTAATATTAATATGTTCTCTAGTCTAATTGTTTTGCTGCCCTAAAATGAGACACTAATAAGAGTAGGAGAAGGAATTTGGGAGTAAATTATAAATGTGTATGTGTGTATATATATATATATATATATATATATATATATATATATGAGCATCATATGGCTTAATTTATGTCTCCCTCAACACACCCAGGGGCAGCTGTAAGGAGGAGTTATGCAAAACTCCTTTATACTGCCTGTCCCACTTGTACAGAAATGGGTGTGATTTTCACAAGAATAGGCAGGGGGGGCGTAGTACCCTTGCCCACTGCTGTGAAAATCTATGCAAGGGCTTCAATGGCCGCCACAGTACACCCCTCCTCCCTCTATATACTATCTTCCATTCTCCATCTACATGACTTCAGCCTCCAACACAATAAACACCTCTTCACTCTACACCCTCCCACACCTTCACCTGGGGGACTCACACTCCCTTTCGACACATTTCCCTCCACCTCTTCACTCTATATCCTCCCTCACCTTCACCTGATTCACTCACACTCACCTTCAACACATGGCCTCACATTCCCCTTCTGTCACTCATAGGGTTAATATAATATTCAGATATATTCCACTACATCCTCTCCGCTGTGCCCTGTACTAGCAATGATTTCAGTCAAATGCCCATATCTTGTGAACAAATACATACAATGAATGATGGCACTACTACTAGCTGGAATCTGATTCACTCTGTCGGCTGTAATATTAATATGTTCTCTAGTCTAATTGTTTTGCTGCCCTAAAATGAGACACTAATAAGAGTAGGATAAGGAATTTGGGAGTAAATTATAAATGTGTATGTGTGTGTATATATATATATATATATATATATATATATATATATATATATATATATATATATATGAGCATCATATGGCTTAATTTATGTCTCCCTCAACACACCCAGGGGCAGCTGTAAGGAGGAGTTATGCAAAACTCCTTTATACTGCCTGTCCCACTGGTACAGAAATGGGTGTGATTTTCACAGGAATAGGCAGGGGGGGTGTAGTCCCCTTGCCCACTGCTGTGAAAATCTATGCAAGGGCTTCAATGGCCCCCGCAGTACACCCCTCCTCCCTCTATATACTCTCTTCCATTCTCCATCTACATGACTTCAGCCTCCAACACAATAAACACCTCTTCACTCTACACCCTCCCACACCTTCACCTGGGGGACTCACACTCCCTTTCGACACATTTCCCTCCACCTCTTCACTCTATATCCTCCCTCACCTTCACCTGATTCACTCACACTCACCTTCAACACATGGCCTCACATTCCCCTTTGCCTCCACATCGCCTTACATTCACTTTAGACAGTTTGACTCATGTTCATCTTCGACTGTTCAACTCACATAAATCATGTCCCTACTATTCACTGACTTATTCACTCTCGTCACTTCTCACTCACCAGCTTTCCAACACTGCACATTCCCAAACATGGAAGCGTCCACAAGTAATGCCGGGGGAGGAGAGACACTTTCTGCTTCAAAAGAAGCATGGTGGAGAGAGAAGACCATTATAACACAGGTGGGCAACTGGTGCCTTCCCTGTTCTTAGACTACAGTTCCCACCATCCTCAGCTGCCCACATGATGGCTGTCATAGTCAAGCAGCCATTGGAACACAGATGGGCAACTGGTGGCTCCCCCATTTTTGGATTACAGTTCCCATCATCCTCAGCCACTCACATTATAGCTGTTGTAGTCCAGTAGTTGGAGAGCCACATTTTTCCTCTACCTTCCCCATTATATCCAGAGTTTATCCATACTGACTACACCGTTATCATAAAGTTGCACACCTCCACATACCCCCAGTGTTAAAGTCAGGACTATTTCATTTGTATTTCTTTCTATTTCTGTGTGTGTGTGTGTGTGTCTCTCATGACACTCTCTACTCATGTTGTCTCTTTCAAGATCCCATCTTCTCGTGGTTCTGTGTGTGTGTATGTGCTGTATGTTTGACTGTGTTATGGGCAATGCCGTATCCTTTTTTGTATATATATATATATACATATATATATATATATATATATATATATATATATATATGTATATTATATATACAGGGCTCAAAATTTCCACTCACCACTAGCCAATGGTGAGTGAAAATTTAGCCCTGGCGAGTAGAAATTCAGCCCTGGTGGGTATATTATGGCTTGCAGTGGCAAGTAACTTTTCATGTCTGGCTAGTAGCAAAGGACTTCAAGTTTTAAGCCCTGTATATATATATATATATATATATATATATATATATATATATATATATGTAAAGTCAGAAATGGCAGCACTCTCTGTAACCCATGGTGTCAATTCCCAGGTGCATGTCAAAAAGTAAATAGATACATACAGCAGGGCTTAAAATATGAAGTACTTTGCTACTAGCCAGACCTGAAAAGTTACTCGCCACTGCAAGCCATAACATACCCACCAGGGCTGAATTTCTACTCTCCAGGGCTAAATTTTCACTCGCCATTGGCTAGTGGCGAGTGGAAATTTTGAGCCCTGCATACAGTTTGTGTGAAGATAGACGACACTCACAGGGTATTGTACGAACAGCAAACAATGTTTATTAGTATCTAATAAACATTGTTTGCTGTTCATACTGCAAGCCCCACCTCTATCCCTAACTCAATAGTAAACCCTGTGCTGGCTTCTATTTATCTCTTTACCTAAAGGTAGATTTATT
This sequence comes from Rhinophrynus dorsalis, assembly GCA_037306005.1. NCBI lineage: Eukaryota > Metazoa > Chordata > Amphibia > Anura > Rhinophrynidae > Rhinophrynus > Rhinophrynus dorsalis. The sequence goes on along the minus strand of CM074718.1, from coordinate 267,766,629 downwards.
TGGTGCTTTCTGCGGCAAGCCAGCTGCACCAAAGGAGGCAAATAAAATTCACATTGATTTAATTGTCTCTTATGTTGTTAGTGTGCTCCAGAATTACTCCGGTTCTTCTTAGTACATCGGTGTGACTGGGATGAATATAAGCATTTGCTAGCTCAGCTCTAATGGTGTTAGCCTCTAATGCCAGAGGCTGCCCTGCAGAGTACGTACCACAGTGTATGGACAATCTATGCCATTGTTAATGGTGGTAAGTCCCATATGCCTGCCCCATAGCATGTGCAGAGGATTGGCTAGTATATAGAGACCTCGTTTATAACATAGCAATCACTTAACAAGTTATAGAGGAAAGAAGCAACCCAAAATTACCATATTGTCCACTTTTTGGCACAAATAACTTTAAGGGAAGGAATTTTGGTATATATGTTGCTTAGTAATATGACATTAGGTATATACAGGGGTTAAAACTCAATTCCAGAAATTATTTATATATTATACAAGCAGAATTAAAATAAATTACATCTGTAACATGGCAAAGCACATTTTCTTGTAATTAGGGTTGCCACCTTTTCTTCAAAAAAATACCGGTCATGGCATTCCCTCCATAGACTTAACATTGGACAGAAGCCAAGTTTTTACCGGCCTGCCGGTAAAATACCCGCTGGGTGGCAACCCTACTTGTAATTGGTTTAGAACACAGAAGTATGTGACAGAAGGTGATATGGACCCAAGTACATAGTAATTGGCCTGATGCTCTTCAAGATCATGGGAGCATTTAAGGCCTTGATGAAATAAAATCCCTGAAAGAATGGACAAGACTGGGTCTGCTGAGAGGAATGAACTAGAAAAGAAGGGGGAAGAGGACTGTAAATGATTGGAGAGGAGAGAAAAACTGAAAGGACTTTAGAGAAGATAAACTAAATTGAGAAACTGAAAAGGTGGGAGAAGAAATTAAAGTAAAGGGAGACTGTCATCTCACAAGTTTATATTCTCTTTTCAATCTTTGTCTCTGTAATGTAGCTAACGATATACAGTCTAAGTGTACTGGCTGCTTGTAAAGTAACTATAATAGAATCTAACTTCTATGCTTTCAGTTTTCATTTTCAATTTCATAACGTCTGGCTTTCAACACAATTCCAACATCCTGTTGTCATTTACTGCAGCTTCACTGTACAACAGAGATATCCTGATGGTTTGCAGCAAGGCTGGAACATGTCTGTGTGTCAAAGCAGCACACATAGGGGCATATGTATCAAAATGTCACTGATTCAAAAATAGGCGTCAGCTGCAATTATGAACGATTTGCTCCCAGTTATTAAAGAAAATTGTGTCAGAAATATAAAATAAGTGACTCGTGACAGCTCAAAATTGAACTCTGAGAAAGTATACTAGAAAGCCTTAGAGACAAATGTATGAAATATATCATAAGTAAAAAGAACCCAGAGGACACAAAAAAGGATTTAGCAACTAAAGTTATAGAGGCAGTCTTATCCTATATAATAATTCGCTAAATCGTGTGTAACGCCGCGACATGCGCAGTAGACACTGCTGCGCGTGCTGCCCGCACAGTGGCAGACACAGAGCTGGGCGCTCCGAAGGAGTGTCCAACTCTGTATCACCCGTGGCGCGGGCAGTCTCTACTGCGCATGACTGCCCCGGGACCGGATGGCAGTGGCACCGTGGCCCCTGTAACGGGCTGTTCAACTAGTTCACAATAAACTACTGAATCAAGCAATGATTATGTCTGTTTAAGTCAAAACACATCATCTGATTTTATAGCAATATTGGTAAATCTAGCTCCAGTCTGTTTTAGGATTGAGAGACTATCTTACAACTGACTGGTTTGGAGTCCCTTGGATCGTGTTCGTTTGACGTTTGCTGAAGAAAGGTGGCCTGGTATAATATATACACGGAGGCACTTCTTGCCTTTGAGGAAAAGATAGACCCAGAGATATAGGGATTAAGATCCTGAAAGAACTTGCATCTACCCAGTTTCAGATGACAGTACTCTCCCTATAACAGAGCCCAAATAGCACATTTAAATATATATATATATATATATATATATACACTGCTCCAAAAAATAAAGGGAACACTAAGATTACACATCCCACTGCTCCAAAAAATAAAGGGAACACTAAGATTACACATCCTAGATCTGAATGAATGAACTGACAACAAAATCACACAAAAATTCTCAATGGAAATCAAATTTATCAACCCATGGAGGTCTGGATATGGAGCCAGACTCAAAATCAAAATGGAAAACCACACTACAGGCTGATCCAACTTTGATGTAATGTCCTTAAAACAAGTCAAAATGAGGCTCAGTAGTGTGTGTGGCCTCCACGTGCCCGTATGACCTCCCTACAACGCCTGGGCATGCTCCTGATGAGGATGCGGATGGTCTCCTGAGGGATGTCCTCCCAGACCTGGACTAAAGCATCTGCCAACTCCTGGACAGTCTGTGGTGCAACGTGGCGTTGGTGGATGGAGCGAGACATGATGTCCCAGATGTGCTCAGTTGGATTCAGGTCTGGGGAATGGGCGGGCCAGTCCATAGCATTAATGCCTTCCTCTTGCAGGAACTGCTGACACACTCCAGCCACATGAAGTCTAGCATTGTCTTGCATTAGGAGGAACCCAGGGCCAACCGCACCAGCATATGGTCTCACAAGGGGTCTGAGGATCTCATCTCGGTACCTAATGGCAGTCAGGCTACCTCTGGCAAGCACATGGAGGGCTGTGCGGCCCCCCAAAGAAATGCCACCCCACACCATTACTGACCCACCACCAAACCGGTCATGCTGGAGGATGTTGCAGGCAGCAGAACGTTCTCCACGGCGTCTCCAGACTCTGTCACGTCTGTCACATGTGCTCAGTGTGAACCTGCTTTCATCTGTGAACAGCACAGGGCGCCAGTGGAGTATTTGCCAATCTTGGTGTTCTCTGGCAAATGCCAAACGTCCTGCACGGTGTTGGGCTGTAAGCACAACCCCCACCTGTGAACGTCGGGCCCTCATACCACCCTCATGGAGTCTGTTTCTGACTGTTTGAGTGGACACATGCACATTTGTGGCCTGCTGGAGGTCATTTTGCAGGGCTCTGGCAGTGCTCCTCCTTGCACAAAGGCGGAGATAGCGGTCCTGATGCTGGGTTGTTGCCCTCCTACGGCTCCTCCACGTCTCCTGATGTACTGGCCTGTCTCCTGGTAGCGCCTCCATGCTCTGGACACTACGCTGACAGACACAGCAAACCTTCTTGCCACAGCTCGCATTGATGTGCCATCCTGGATGAGCTGCACTACCTGAGCCACTTGTGTGGGTTGCAGACTCCGTCTCATGCTACCACTAGAGTGAAAGCACCACCAGCATTCAAAAGGGACCAAAACATCAGCCAGGAAGATAGGAACTGAGAAGTGGTCTGTGGTCACCACCTGCAGAACCACTCCTTTATTGGGGGTGTCTTGCTAATTGCCTATAATTTCCACCTGTTGTCTGTTCCATTTGCACAACAGCATGTGGAATTGATTGTCAATCAGTGTTGCTTCCTGAGTGGACAGTGTGATTTCACAGAAGTGTGATTGAATTTGAGTTACATTGTGTTATATATATATAATGTAAAGCATAGATTGGCACTCAACAGGATTTTTGAAAAGTTTACTATAAATTAGTCATATCTTGCACCTTTATTAAGTCTTGATAAAGGCTCAAGATATGAGCTGAAACCTTTCAAAAAATCCCATCAATTGCCAAACCATGCAGTATGTTATATGTAATTTATCGATTGGCTCCCAGGTATAAACTACAGCTGAAGTGAGTACCAGTCTGAACCAATTTATATATATGTCTGCGTGTGTGTGTCTGTGTGTGTGTATATGTGTATGTTTGCCTCTATGTGTGTATTTATGTCTTTTAGTGTATTTTTTATAAATTGTATTACATTACTTTTAATATTGATAAAGGCCATGTAATTTGGCCGAAACATTGATTTCAATGAACAGTTTGCTTTTTCACAAGATCCTATGAGTGCTCTCTACCTTCCAGGGACTTGTATGTCCAATTTATATATATATATATTTGCCTTTGTGTGAGTGCTCTAGATGTCTACACTACTTTTATTTATTTTTTTAGGTTGTCCACTCTCCCGAGTTATTACATAAGTACTGTACACTTTGCTATGTTGGAGATTTCAGGGTAATGTATGTACTATTGTTTTCACATAGACAACTCTGTATCATCTTTTCCCCTTGTCTTTTCAATTCTCTGTTTCTTGTTTCTTATTTTTCCCACTACTGTTCCTTAACTCCCCTTATCTCTACACACAAAGTTATATAAGAGAATGTACTGTAACCCCTGGATGCTTTGTACTGTGTGGGAGACATATGTAGTACCCACAGGGTTTATGCTGCAGATCCATATTCCTGATTAGGTAAAAGGAAACCTGTTGGCCTGCAGCAACAGAGTCTCGTTGTTTGATAGCTGGGGAATTGATATTATCACTGCTGCAAAAATGTATGTATGTATATTTGTATCTCTATAGTGCCAACAGGCGTACACAGCACTTTATAGATTACATTTAGTACAGAGGGGATACAATAAGTGTAGCAATTAAGTGGTTAAGAAAATAATTATCTCTCCCTGCTCTGGAAGAAGGATACATTGCATCAGTCATGTGCCTAGTGATAAAATGTATCAATATATCACTCTTCTATAGCAGTGAGACAGAATTATCTTTGCAACAGTAAAAATATAAATTCACCAGCTGTTATCTGACAACCATGCTCTGATGCTAGGTTGGAAAAAAAACAAGAGACTTACCCCAAAAGACTAGAGTTTTAGGCCCACCTAACTTCAATATTAGTGCACTGTGCATCCCAATGTTACCATTATTTTAAAATGGACCTGTCTCTATAGCACAAGTATAGCTATAGATAATTAAAATCTCCCTATATCCTGTGCTAATCATTTATCTGTAAAATAAATAATTTTAGAATAATTTGATTACTCACTGATATAAACTAAGCATATCTTGGCCCAATCTAGTATGGCCCATGTGCACTAACAAAGCAATTTCCTTGGTTGCTAGTGTATGTGTGTGTGTGTATATATATATATATATATATATATATATATATATATATATATATATATACTAGCAAAAGGGGCATGGCGTTGCCAGTGGATATTAAGTCCTTTGAGCGCTTCAGGGTTTGGGTATATCACACACATGCTGAATAAGGGGAAAGAGAGAGAGACACACATGATGGAAAAGGGGGAGAGAGAGACACACACATGATGGAGAAGGGGGGAGAGAGACACATGATGGAGAAGGGGAGAGAGAGACACACACACACATGATGGAGAAGGGGGGAGAGAGAGACACATGATGGAGAAGGGGAGAGAGAGACACACACACACATGATGGAGAAGGGAGAGAGAGACATAAGATGGAGAAGGGGGAGAGGGAGAGACACATGATGGAGAAGGGGGAGAGAGAGAGACACGATGGGGAAGGGGGAGACACATGATGGAGAAGGGGGAGACATAGATAGATAGATAGATAGATAGATAGATAGATAGATAGATATTCATTCTTAACGCATACAGTCTGATTTTTGGGGTCTGTCATGTATACTGCATTGCTCTGCAACAGAAAGCACAGCAGAGCTATTGTGTCACTGCCCATCATTCTTCCATAGATAGCATCTGTCACTTTTGGATGATTGTAAAGCTGGAGCAATCTTTGCTAACTATACAAAGTAGCAAGAACTGGTTTGGTTAAAAGTAACTGTATGTGAATGCTGTTTTTAACACATTTCAACATAGGGCCATGTCTGATTCATTGTTTTTACAATACATTGTAAATGTATTTAAAATCCAAGTGTTTAATGTGCATCACTTTAAGTAGTAAAAAAATTAATACAATGTTCTTTCATCTTTGGTAAGCCCCACCTATGGTCACACTCCTAGCCTCACATAGCTGCAGACCTAACCCCATCCACGGATGACTTGCACAGTGGGGTTCTGGTGTGGGAGTGCTGGGATTACAATGGTCAAAGCCACAAATTACAAGGTGGGTGCGGCCTACACTGCTGAGCCACTCCTCAAAACTTGGATCTCTAAGTTACACCTACTGAGCTTAAACAGAAATTCACTCATTGCACTAATTACTGTTGTAACTGATGTTTTGGAAGACTTTCTACCATTATTTGGTATCAGGGCAGTGATATTACACTACATTCTTATTAAAACCATCCATTGTTTTAAAAAAAAAAAAAAAAAAAATGATTTATTGGTTGTTGTCTAGTTCAGCGTTTCAACAAATCCTAGGATGATTGATGATGTTTAGCATTTGTACTAGAAACCACAAAGTCCTGATGGTGTTCTTCTCAAACATGAGTACACAAGCTTTGCTTTGTAATGTGAAGCATTATCATGTTGGCATGTGCAGGCCCTTAGTCAATAAAAGTGTCACCGTATACATTATTATCCATTACATCAATATAGCTCTTGTTGAATATACTTCTAGTTACTGCCACCAATGGGACAAGTATGTTCCATGTGAAATGGCTTCTTGCCATGATAATGAAACTATGAACTGCCCTTTCTGAAATACTCACTCTGATTGGTAATGTTTTCCAGGCATCATTCAGACCTGGCACTCCCATCTGTTATAATGAGTTATTATCAGGGCTTACCACTGCACAAGACACTACATCCACAGTTAAGTCCAGTTTTGATGGGTCTTATACATCCCAACATTAATACTATGGCTGAACCCTGGAAAACTATGGAAATATGGGCTGTATTCAGAAAACATCATTTGAGCGATTACAGAATAAATCAAATGCACCACAAGTACAAATAAAAATACTCTTAATTTAAATGGGTCTTTTAACCCCTTGGGTGTTATGCACTAAGGTGTGATAACAAGGTGATAAAGTGGAAACAACTTCTCCACTGATATCACTTCTCCAGTTCCAGTGTTATTCTATGGAGCCTATTCACTGAGATCTCCAAAGTTGGAGAAATCTTAGTGCATTAACTCCATAGAATAACATTGAAACTAGAGAAGTGATATCACTGGAGAAGCATACCTCCCAAGTGTCCCTCTTTAGGAGGGACAGTCCCTCTTTGAGACCCAAATCCCTCTGTCCCTCTTTTCTACCCTTTTGTCCCTCTTTTTAGGGCATCAGAATGAGTGGTGTGTATAGAAGTGTATCACATTGCTCCACAGCAATAAAACTCACATAAATGTGTTGTTAATCTTCAATATATGTGTTTATAAATTAATCTTGTTCTAAATCATTAATCAGTTACACAAAGAGGTGCAGATAGGTCAAGAAGTAACCCAAAAACTATTGGAAATGCCCCGCCTACCAGCCACGCTCCCAGAAACGCCACCTAAATAAGAAGTGTCCCTCTTTGGCCATTTGAAATGTTGGGAGGTATGGAGAAGTCATCTCCACTTTTCACCTCTTTATCACGCCTTAATGCATATCCGTCTTTGAATTCTAGAGAGATCTCCAGATCATGGTAAACCAATGCATTGGATGCCTCTTTAGAATTCAAGGGGTTAAAATAAAAATCCCATTCAAGCCAATGTAAATTTGAGGAATTTTTATTTTTCCCCTATAATTAGTTGGTTTTCTTCATACCTGCTTTTCTTTTACCATTCTTCATATAGCCTTATGTGTGCTGTGCTACTTTGAGACAGCACAAGTTACGGCCCTGTGTCTTCTATGGTTTCTTAAAATTCCAAACTTATTCTTTCTGGGGCATTAGCTGGTATGAGATCACCAGTCATTTTAAAGTGCATCACTTTGGTTCTAGCTCCTACCAAAAATTAGTTACATATTACTGTTATGCAGATGGCACATAAAGAGAGAAAGAGTCAGGGAGTGAGATACATAGATGGGTATAATAATACCCCACCAGATGTGCTGGGTCAAATGCAGTACTGAAAAAAAAAAATAGAAATTAAAAAAGAATAAATTATTTTCTTAAACTCTCTGAGTGCCAGAGAGGTATCCAATACATAATGTGTTGGATACATCTCTGGCACTCAAAGGGTTAATTACTGCATCCATACTTTTGACTGAAGTCTTGACACAAAATAAGGGACAATTCTGATTGTCATTTTGGATTTATTATTTTAGCAACTTACATCTGAACACAAAATGGCTTCCGTGTGGCTTTTAGTTGACTGATCATGGATCAATAAAGGAGATCTTGTGAAGGCTGAAATTGATGGACTCAAGTACCTATATGTAATATTAGTATAAGTATGTGAAACAGCCAATCACAAAGCATTGGTGAGTTTCACAATAGAAGATGATCATGCTGGGTATGCCCATATGCTCTTCAAGGATATTTAAGGGACACAAATAAATATTCCAATAATATCTATTGAATTAATAGGGCTTTTAACCCCTTGAATGTTTTGCAATGCTTTGAAGACCCATATAGCATTCATAGTAACACAGTAAATTAGGTAAAAAAAAGACACAAGGCCATCAAGTTCAACCTTTACCTCATAACCCAGAGACATGAGAATGATATAGCTTTCCAGCTGGCAAATCAGTTAATCTTTATCACACCTTCATATTTTGCCTACAAATACACAGTATAACCCTGTATGTTCTTTTTTGAAATAAATGTATCTAATCTTCTCTTAAATGTAGCCATTGTATCTGCCATAACCACATCCTTGGGCAAGGAATTCCAGGGAATTAAAATACCCATTTAAACGATAAGCAATGTCATGTGTCCCCTATGGTGTAGCTGGTTTGCTACACTGCACCTCTTTACCTTAAAATGCTAATACCTAAACATAAATGTAATTATTGAAAAAAACTTTCAAAATGAACTATATGTTGTTTACACAAGTTAATCTGAAAATTGTTTTTAATTATTTAGATGTGAAGATTATGTTACTGAAGTAATGAAGGCATGTATATGTGTTAGCCATATATTACCTCCTCCAGACACTAACACTAAAATCTTTAAAGGGATAGTAATGTTTCACAAAAACAGAAGCTCCAATTAATCTTCATAGTATTTGAGCCATAGAGAGTGTTACTTCAATACTGTCACAGTTGTAGTTCAAGAGTAATTGAATGATTAAGTATCCCTCTCCCCCCTTTTAACCTAGTGTAAACCCCCTCTCCTCAGATGTGGAATCTGGTCCATAGACCAGACAGCTCACAGCAAGGAACAATCTTCTTACTGTGAGAACAATGAAAACCCTGTCCCCCTTGAAAGGTTTTTCAGCTTTTTCCCTTATCTTAATTGAAGATTGTCCCTCTCTGCAATCTACCTGGACACACCCTGCTGCTCTGAGCTAAGCAGTGTTACATCAGTAAAAGGGACAGGACGGGGATATTTTATCATTCAATTACTCTTGAACTACAACTCTGACAGAACTAAGATAACACTTTCCATGGCCCAAATACTGTGATGATTAATTAGAGCTGCTTTTATTATGAAACATTACTATCCCTTTAAAGGGATAGTAATGTTTCACAAAAACAGCAGCTCCAATTAATCTTCATAGTATTTGAGCCACAGGTAGTGTTATTTCAATACTGTCAGAGTTGTAGTTCAAGAGTAATTGAATGATAAAGTATCCCCCTCCTGCCCCTTTTACTTAGTGTAACACTGCTCTCCTCAGATGTGAATCTGGTTGTAAGACTAGACAGATAACAGCAGGGGACAATCTTCTTACTCTGAGAACAATGAAAACCCTGCCCCTCTTGACAGGTTTTTCAGCTTTTTCCCTTACCTTAACTGAAGATTGTCCCTCTCTGCAGTCTACCTGGGCACCTCCCAGCTGTTCTGAGGTGAGCAGTGTTACATCAGTAAAAGGGGCAGGAGGGGATCCTTTATCAGTCAATTACTCTTGAACTAAAACTCTGTCAGAATTGAAATAACACTCTCCAAGGCCCAAATACTATGATGCTTAACCCCATCCCGACAATGGACGTACATGTACGTCCCGCAGAAACTGTCACTTAGTGACAGAGGATGTACATGTACGTCCAGGATGTCATTGGAAGTAATGGGGGGGAAAGTGTGAACGTGGCCTTTCACTAAGGGGTTAATTAGAGCTGCTTTTATTATGAAACATTACTATACCTTTAAGTGGATCCACTGAAAGGCAAAATACCAGTGAGTGGGGTAGGTAATGTAGAGATAAGGTAGTAAATATCTGCATGGTACCCAAAAGCTAGTTTTCAAAATAAAAACTAGCTAGTGTGAAACAAATGGGATTTTGAAATCTATTCCAAAATCATCAATTATGTTAGATTATAGGGTCTCGTTAATGAATACAGGCCTAAGATTTGTGAATCATTATCATGTTGATAGATGAAGGACTTCATTCTATAACAATTACATCAATTAAGGGGCACACAGAATTATCCACTACATCAATCTAGGCCTTAGCTGTTATATTTACATGTACTACACCCAATGTCCCAAACCGTACCATGTGAAACAACACTACATAATGAAATACCTATCCAAAAAGTATACTTTTGAAACAGAAGTTTCTGGAAACATTTTTCTGGCCTCACTTAGACACCATTATCAGATTTGAAGATATGATCGCAGATTTCATTTGATCCATCACCTGGTTTTGGTGGGTCCTTCACCAGTAAAATTTCTGTTCTGAAATTGTTGTTATTTTGAAGGGCTTGTGGGCCATAACTAGCCCTTTGAGTGCCACAGGGGTATGCAAAGCCATTTGAGTGCCACAGGGGTACATAATGCATTCGTTTACAATGCGCTGCATACTCCTCTGGCACTCAAAGGGTTACAGCATGAAACTCTAAACAAGCTGTGGACCTTACCCAGTATTCTCTTATACTAGTTGAAGAGTCCTTTACACGGGCCACAGTGCCACTGCCAGCCGGTTGAGGAGCAGTCATGCGCAGTAGAGACTGCCCGCGCCACGGCTGATACAGAGCTGGATGCTCCACGGCTGATACAGTGCTGGATGCTCCACAGCTAGGGTTGCCACCCAGCCGGTATTTTACCGGCAGGCTGGTAAAAAATTGGCTTCTTTCCAATGTTAAGTCTATGGAGGGAATGCCATGGCCGGTATTTTTTTGAAGAAAAGGTGGCAACCCTATCCACAGCTGATACAGAGCTGGGTGCTCCAGCACTGTATCAGCCATGGCGCGGGCAGTCTCTACTGCGCATGTCTGCAGCACGCCCAGCAGTCTCTACTGCGCATGACTGCGTCGTTACACATGTTTTATCAAATTATTATATAGGATTACTTGATAAGGTCCATAACCAGAATAGAGATTCGTGCAATAGATAATATAAATATATAAATATGCATTGTGGGTACTTAACTATAAACATTAGGTATGTAACTTAGGTTTCTTAAGGAATTTTCAGCCACAATAAACATTACTTAATTACCCTATCTGTAAGACTGTATGCTCACTGGTACATTAATCATTGTATTACAGTGTGATTTTATTTTATTATAATTCTTGGAATAAAACGTATCCATTAAGTACCACTAAGATAAAAGTACCGTACTTATGTGGAAGCAAGTAAAAACATTATTCACTTGTTCATCTCTCTCTTGCCCATTCTCTCTTTACATCTCCCTGTTTCCTTTATTTTTATCTCATCTTCCTTTCTTCCTCCCTTTGTTCCATTTGCATTTCCCCCACTTGACCTTTAGCATCTTCTTTCTAAAAGGAATATCAGGCCAGAAGGCACAAAATGCAGAGTGAAAATACGGATGTCTGTTAGGGTAGGGGTCTGCTGCCTTCCCTGCAGCTCCTAATTGCTGTTATCTCTTTTATAATCGAATGGCCTCAGATTGCCCTAGAACAGGCAGTGGGTAGGACAACTATCTGTTCATACAGTGTTGGCTTTAATCATTGTGGTTCCCATAGCAACATCCCACCATGCATGGCAGACCTCTCAGTGGTTACAAGAGGATGGTACCTGATTTGGGTGTCTGGACTCTATGTGTGCGTGCATACTAGTAACATTAGATTACAAATTCTATGGACATTTTTGTCCTATAAAACTATCTTTTATCCCCATCCCATTAATAAACTTATTGGGGAAAATGTATGAATTCTCCAGTGTGGGTAACCGAGTTTTAGTATCTAATGTAAGTGGCCAGTGGTATCCGCTTGTGGGCCAAATAACCAGAAATCCATATGTAAGAGGGCCAATTTAATTATTTATTGACATTTCACAATGATGAATTAAAGCCTGTCAACTATATAAACAAATTGATTTTTACAGAAGCACTAAAAATATAGAGTAATCAACTTTATTCATTAAAAAATGTACAGTTACGGGCCTAATTCTAGTCATTGATCAATTTTGATCTATTCACTGGGAACACTAGTATTCGACAGGCAACTATTCTTGAAGACTGTACATTACAGGCAGGCAGATGTTAGGCCTTACTGGACTACTACTTTATATGTGACAAATAACTGGGTTAACCCTTTGAGTGCCAGAGGGGTACCTCCCTGGCACTCAAAGGGTTAAAAACATTTTTATTTTTATTTTTTTTTACATTTCAAGATGACTGCACCCTGGGGCCAGAAGAGCTACGTTTGGCTTGCAGGCTGCATTTTGGACACTTATACACTACAGCTTATGACTGCTGTAGTTCACACTAGCAGACACACTCTACCAGTGTTGGACTTACCACCAGTATACCCTGTATGCATGGGAAAATGAAGCCCACTAGCACCATTTCCTGTAAGCTTGGTCTAAGTAAAGTATAGAGGAATACCACAAAAAACCCACAGATTGCCTCACTGTTCATCCCATGGCACAAGCAGCATTAAGTGGAGGACTTGAGGCATTAGTATTAGTAAATTCATATTTAGTAGATGTATTTGGGTCTTATTAATCAAGCTGAAAAGGAGTAACCCTGGAGGAAACTAACTGTTCCATATTGGAAATAAAAATTCCAATTGAGTTAAATGGGACTTCTAACTCCTTGACTGTTAAAAAGGTCTTACAGCCATTGTGTCTTCCCTGTACCTTTCTCCCTCTCGCTTTGCAATACATTCTGAATTGATTTGGTCAGAACTGGATTTTTTTTCATGGTCAGCCAAATCGATCCACAAAACGTACTGAGGAAGTTTCTTTCATCTCTAGTTTTGTCTTAGTAGAGGGCAATCTAGATTATTAAAGGCAATCACAGTCAGTAGAAAGCTATTGTTTCTCACTGGAGAGGGAGTCTCAAGCTCTTAAAGAGGTAGTGCCTCCTAGATGAATAAAAAAATATACAGTTCTTAATATATACACACCATTTAGAAGCTTGTCCCTAACATTTGTAATTTGTCTCACAAAAGTGCAGTTAGTTTTTGATATTTTCCACATTATCTGAATGTCTTTGTATGTGTCTTAATTTGTAATTTAAAGGATGAGCATGACTCAAGAGGACTGGGTGAAATTTGAGGGTTCACTATCAAAATGTCGCACAAGCAAGCAACTAAATGGCACATTAACCATGTCGTCAGGATGAAAAGGGCGACATGAGAATCTCACGCACATAAAAAGGATGAGATTCTCATGTTATGGACATAAACGTCGCACATTCGAGCTCCCGCATCATTCACTGGCGCACAATTCATCCCTACAGTAGTTTAATATACTGCTTCATCATGTGCACATACAGGAGGGGTGAATTGCACGCATGTGTCTTTGAAGATGGCATATATTTTTTTTATTATTATTATGATGCAGACACTGAGGGGAAGAAGGGTGGGAGTACATACAGAACTGTTCTGGCTTCAGCAAGGTATGTTTATAAGAATGATGTGGGCACTCAAAAAAGCGACACTTAAGCCCACGACGTGAGAATCTTGCCATTTTGATGTGGATGATATTCTTATGTCTCCCTTTTCATCCAGGCGACATGGTTAATGCATCGTTTATTTGCTCGCACAATAGTGTGAGACATTTCAAAAGGTTACCAGATTGGAGCAGCTGCCATCGCCAGAGCAGAAGACATTTAGAGCCAGGGGAGGGCTGGCAGCTTGTGGCCCAGGGGGCAAATTCACTCAAGTGGCCCATTTCTATATCGCTCAAGTCCACTGTTCCAGCCCACCCCCTTTTGTTAATTTTAAAATTGGCGCTAATGTTGTGAAGTAAGTCAAGTGATACCACATAGTTTACAGCTGAAATGAGGCTACACTAGTGCGCTCCTACTGAGCTTACAATTTAAGTAATGCTACACTAGTTATACTATAGAGCTTACAAGGGAATGGATTATGCTACTAGTGTAACTCCATTTGGATTGTTCCTCTGTGGTGTCGTTTGTGTAGCTCCATTTCAATTGTAAGCTCTGTGTTATCACTAGTATAGCACCATTTACAGCAGCAATTGGGAGATTTAGTGAGGAGCAGTGGCCCACCAGCCCAGACATATGACCGGCCCAGGGGGCAATTGTCTCCCTGCCCCCCAGGCCAGCCCTCCCCTGTTTAGAGCAAAGAATTTTCCTATTGCCACTCCAACAAAAGAAGCTACTTAAATTGTTTTTTTAATCTATTATTTGCAAAATAGATGTGAGGACTATACATAGCAACACAGATTTTATTTATTTTTTACATTTAAAATGCCAGCATACTTTTCTGAATTATGTGCTAGGAGGCACTGCCCCTTTAAAGAGAATCTGCTCATTTCAAAGCAGTGTTATTTATAGTGGGTATTGACTAACTGAAGGGGAGTTTCAGTCACTGGAAATTAGAGGGGAAGTCACACTCACTGGGTTCTGGTTCACTCATTGAAAATATGTAGTCTCTAATATTGATGCAATATAAATGTATCGACAGTTTGGTCAGTCTCACTAATTCAATGTCAAAAACAGTCATCTGTATCTGACTCATTCAGTGAGGAGTAGTTTAACTGTTCACTTGCTGGTGAATAATATCTCTCACATATTGCAGCGCAGTGTTAAATATTTAATGAACAGACTTTTAGTGAATCTAGTCACCATTTTGGAATTTGTTTCACAAGCTCTGTGTTGAAAAGAAAGTGCTCTTTTTTTAATTCCCAGATAAACTGCATAGTTCATCCATATCAAAAGCTGAAAAAGTTCCTTTAAATGATACTCACTTGAGGACAGAACCCATAGGGTTATTCACCGTGCTAGAACAGAAGCTTGGCCATGTAATGCATTTCACACAATTAAAGGGATAGTAATGTTTCAAAAAAACAGCAGCTCCAATTAATCTTCATAGCATTTGGGCCATGGAGAGTGTTATTTCAGTACTATCAGAGTTGTAGTTAAAGAGTAATTGAATGATAAAATATCCCCCTCCCGCCCCTTTTACCTACTGTAAGCCACCTCCCCTCAGACAGCTCACAGCAAGGGACAATCTTCTTATTGTGAACGTAAGAAAAACCCTGCCCCCCTTGACAGCTTTTTCAGGTTTTTCCTTATGCTCACTGAAGATTGTCTCGCGCTGCGATCCATCCGGACAGTCTTGCTGCTCTGAGGTGAACAGTGTTACATCAGTAATAGGGGTAGGAAGGGGATAATTTATTATCCAATTACTCTTGAACTACAATGCGGTAGATGGCCAAGCCAGGGTTCTAGCACTGTGCTGAGTCATATGGGTTCTTTAATGAATCATCTTTTTAACTGTATCTAGAGTCTCAGTTTTGGTGCAGATATACCAAACATCCTACAGTTCTCATCATCCTAGCCAAAGGAAATGGTTGCTAAGTGCTGGAGGGTCTCAGGTTGCCCAACCATGACCTAACTGCCTAGAAAACTCTAATGCATCATGCAACAGTATATGCTTTTAAAGAGGATCTATCACCCCCACACATGTTGGGCTAAATAGCTCATTTATGTAGCAACTAGCTGGGGTAAGGTCTTCATTTTTTTAAAAACATCGCTATTTTGCCAAATTTAATCCAGTAAATACTGCCCTGGCCCTACTTCCGGACAGACTGAGGCTACCAGCTCTGTACCTACAGTCTATCACTCTGCCTCTGCTCCCCTCCCTCTATCCAGCCTTCTCTGATGATGGAGGCTTTCTGCCTGTAAGCTGGAGCGGTCTCATTGGCTAGATATCGATCTCTGCCAATGAGACCACTCCAGCTTAAAGGCAGAATGCCTCCGTCATCTCTCTAGCAAGGAGTTAAAGCTTTTCTTTCTTGTTATAAGTCAAGGGTATTTTTTTGTGCTGGGAGTCATGTGAGGGGCAGAGGTGTTACCATGGATAGAGTAAGAGCCACTAGAGTACTTTGCCTATGAGTACCTGGGATGTAAATCCTGCTATGCTAATCATCACGCTGCCCCTGACGCTTGTAAATCAGCAAACTTCTTGTCTTGGTGCTAAACCGCACCCCCCATGGACTGAGTGTGACAATAGTGTGTCAAGAACCTGGAGTAATGGTGCTTAGTAAATGTCCACAAATTAATCCAAGAGCTGGAGCAGTATGAACACTTACTCCAAGTTAACCCTAGTTAATTGTGAAGGGAGCAGTAGAGTTTCAGGTTAAAAAGCTTGTTTCTGAGAAAAATATTCCATCTAAAAATCCTCCTTATATCTGAGAACATTGGTGGGAAACTGTTGGCTGACTGGGGGTGATGGGAACTATAATTTGGAAAAGCAGGTTGTCTTATGTCCTGCTCTTCTCTTTATTATTCTCAAGGCAAATCAGTAATGCGCACTTCATAGTTTTAGCCCACCAGCCAATCCCCACAGGATAGTTATAGATCATGTATGGCCAAAAAATACAGTACGTGGGGTGGATCCCACCCATAGGTCAATTAAATGTGATCCTTGGGTTTGGCTGACTGTTCACACACACACACACACACACACACACACACACACATATAGGTTCTGATATACTGTGAAAATATCACTTCCAGCTTTCTCTGCAGAGGGTAGACTGATGAATTTTACCACACAGCATATGTGATTCAATTTCCTGGTAATTACTAAGTGTGCATATGTGAGGTAATGGCTTGATGAGAGTTAGAAACATAGAACTATAGATTTTGATGGCAGATACGGACCATCTGGCCCATGCAGTCTGCCCATTTTATAAAGAAGATGGCTGATTCTTTTTCAAAGAAGCAGCAATGTTTTGTTTATAATTTCTTGCTACATAGAATGTAACATTTGGACAGGGACCCCTCTGTCTCCAGTGTCACGGATCTGCTCTAATTGTAAGTTTGTATCACAGACTGATCAACCATAGGAACAGATTCCAGAAAGCCTTAGTGTGGCTCTACGTGTGTTGGAAGTGGCATCAGTTATACATGTACCATACATTGCCTACAACTCTGGTGATGACACTGTAAACCCAAATTAAAATAACACTATAAAATGTTTGTGTCAGTCGGATCACATGAGCAAAGAGGTGGTTGTTGTGGAATATACAGACACAGGGACACCCTTACAAACAGCAATATTCAAAAGGACAAACATAGAACATACATACATATAGTGGAATTCTCTCTCTCACACACACACATGCCTAAACATGAACAAAGACTAACACACAGTGACACACAGTCATAAATTACAACATGGATGCAGGCTACCGCTTATACAGAGGCCAGAATTTACAAACAACAGGGACTACTCCTTAATGCAATGTAGAAAAAAAGTTATGTCCAGAATCTAATCATGTATTTTATTTTAGTGTTTATTACCCAGTTTTATTGCAGGAGACTGGTAGAGTAACCAATTTTTATTGGAACATGATCAATAATGTTTTGAAGTGGTTGTTCCCCAAAATACCTTGGATGCTCATTCTATGCAGGTCATACCTAAAAGGTTCTGCTTGAGTTGTTGTTTTATTGCCTGTCATAAGCTATAGATAGTAGCCCCACCCTTCTTTTGTTGCTTGCTGCCAACAGAGCTGCACTGCTTTGATTCTGTTAGCCATTAGATGGGAGAGTGACCAGACCACAGGGTATACTTGGAAATTTCAGGATGTTTTGGTAGCCCAGTCCAACAATGGTC
Organism: Rhinophrynus dorsalis; assembly: GCA_037306005.1. Classification (NCBI taxonomy): domain Eukaryota; kingdom Metazoa; phylum Chordata; class Amphibia; order Anura; family Rhinophrynidae; genus Rhinophrynus; species Rhinophrynus dorsalis. The sequence continues at coordinate 267,748,640 of CM074718.1, read as the reverse complement.
TCACACATTAGAATGTCTCTTCTTTCATTTGAGGGCATTTGCACACTCTGGATACTTAATGAAGAGAAGGTAGTCTAGGTAATCTAAGGACAGAATGGGCCAGTATGGGGCATCAGCATGCTTCTTGCACACTTTGAATTTTTTATTTGTCCCTTATGATGCATTTGGTTTACTCCATCATTTCTTCATGATATCATTCTCATTAATTAAAATAAATGTAAAAATTAAAATAAAATTTTAAAAAAACACACAAAATTATTATTTTTTCTTGGAAACTCCCGCAGACAGAAAATCCATTTACATTTCTGCCTTTTTGCTGCCACCAATGAAGTTCTCTAGAGAACTTGGTAATTTTGACCTATACTTTCTATGTCTGCAAGAATTCCCTCTGCAATAGTGGGAGCCCAGCACCAGCAAAATGGTTATTAATGGGCTGCAATGGTCCCATGTATCCATGCAGAAGTCATTTTTCATGTATTCACTTTTAAAGGTGTGATATGGTAACCCTACCTCAGGGTCCTAGGGTACTTTTGTAAAACTGAGAACTTTTGATTTTCCCCAGGTGTCTGTGTGCAGTATCAGGCTAAGCACATATGTACAGCTGCCTGAATCTTCTATATCTGTGAATATGACACCTTGTGCACCCCTATATCACCACCAAGAGAGGAGGAACAATCTAGTGGTGGTGCTTAAGATGATGTTCATGGTGATAAGGCTGATGATGATGATGACGGTGATGATGATGACACTGAAAGGAGAGATCTTTCTTAGCTCAAACAAACAAAGATTAGGAGAGAGATCTTTGGGGGCAGTGGGTATCAACACCACCAATACCAGTGAAATTATGGTGTTTGTTTAGATGACATAGCTCCTGTTAAGTGATCTAAACACCAAATATCACATAGGATTGCCATAGGCATCATTGTGGTAACAGCTTGTTATAAGGCTGAAGTCTGTGGCAAGTAAAGTCTTGAAAAACTGATAACAATTAGAGCAGGCCTACGGAACGGCACGCCTAGAAACAGTTTTTGTTCCTGGTGGTATGCTGGTAGACTGACAACTGACAACAAGTGGCTGCTGGTGGTGGCAGTGGGTGACTGACTTCCCATAGGTCATGACTAAGTAACACTCAATAAATAAAAATAATTTATCTGTGAAACAAAAGGAGCTCAAAAATGAAATCTAAAGGTACTATTTATTATCAACTTAAAACAAGGCACGTACAAGTTACACTGATAGAACAGTACGCACATTGTTGATTATCAGTCCCCGTATAGTCAAGAAGCATCATGGCTCTGTGGTTCTCACTGGGCCTTCTGTGGTTCCTCTTCTGCACACTTATCATTCATTCAATGTTTTCTGTCCATGAGATGTTACATATTCTGAGGCATGGAAACACAAGCATAACTGCTTGTAAAGAGGTTTATAGTCTATGGGAAGTGAATTGTATTGGTGGAGTTCTGGTACTACGGACTTGATGGTTCAGCTGAAACTTCAGTTTTCTTAGGATGTGGACAGATCAAACAAGGTGTGTGGCTGGGAGGGATGATTCTATACCAGTACACTGTTTTAACAGCTAAACACATATTGAGGACAAATGGTCCTCTTCATCAGTCATAATTGACCTCCTCTCAATGAGTCATATTCTACAGGGTGGAGAGTCTGCAGATGTTCCCTTAAACCCTGCATCCTATTGGTCTTCCCTACATTGTGCAGTGTGGTCACTGCACCATACAATGTGCAATGTGTACAGACATATTACTATAGTGTTAATGCTAAAGGTAATATTAGGGCCTTGAGGGTGTATGTGGGGGGGACACTTGGGATATTATTGTTAGTACAGCCTCGGACCCTAGCAGAAGAAGAAATAGATGATGATGTCATAATTGACCTGGGATGGTGATGGTGGGGGGTTGAGTGAACAAACATTTCAGTGTGAGATTTTGGGACACATTGTTGTAGTCATTGCTGGGGATGGACAAAGGGCAGAGTGACAGCACCTGCTTTCTTGGGGAATGTTTAACATTGCCAACATAAACCTCAGGGTGATTATATTGGATGTGCTTTATTTGAGCAGACGTGCCAAGGTATGATCACTGCCATGCCCTCTTCACAATCTTTTCACAAATTTGCAGTTGTTGGTAACTGCACAGTCCCTACCTTCAAAGAAAAATATTCCCACACCAATGATTTCACCATCTGTCTACCACCAATTCCTGTTCCCTTTCTTTGCCTGTCTCCCTCTAAGTATTAAGAAGAATGAAGATTTCAGCAGATGTTTCACTCTCTCCCTCTCTCTCTCTGTCTTTCTCCCAAGCACAGACAGTAAACTTGAAACTTTGAGTGCCAGAGGGGTGCGCAACTCATTACTTTGCAATGCATTGTGTAACCCTCTGGCACTCAACGGGTTAAACCCATTTTATACTGGAAAGTTAGCATGGTGGGAATACAATGGGGAAACTCTTCTCACATGGTGTGACATTAATTATTATCAATGATTTTGATACAATGACGAAAGCAGGATAGCTGCACTTTTCACAAGAATTCCATGGAAGGAGGAAAGTGCAGTTTATCTCATGTTTCCCTATTATTTTTGCCCATCCCTAGTGACAGAGAAGAATTTGTTCTAGCTGGCCAGTAGAAAAAGGATTTTCAAAAATAAAAGTATACTGTTCCTCAAATTTCTTGTTGAGAAGGTCCTTCCTACCTATATGTCTAGAGATCATTTGCGTGGTCCAACCCACTTATGTTTACTGGAACCTCAGGAAGATTCACTAAGCGGTGATAAAGAGGTGATAAAGTGGAGATGACTTCTCCAATTTATCACTTCTACAGGTCCTATGTTATTCTGTGAAGCCTATTCACTAAGAAAGCTGAAGAAATCTTAGTGCATAGGCTCCATATAAGAATTGGAGAAGTGATAACTGGAGAAGTCATCTCCACGTTACCACCTTTATCACCGCTTAGTGAATTTCCCTGAAGATTCAGTAAACATATTTGGGTTGGACCAGGAAAATGATCTGCAGACATATAGGTAGGAAAGACGTGGGCAACAAGAAATTTGAGGAACTGTATACCTTTATTTTTGCCAGTCCTCTTTCTACTGGCCAGCTAGAACAAATCCTTGTCTGTCACTAGGGATGGGCAAAAATAAACTTGAAACATGAGAGAAACGACACTTCCCTTCTACCATATGGAACTGGAACTGATCGAATTTGCAGAAGAACAAAATTTGTACATCATGAATGTATTCTACAGGAAAAAGGCAGAGAGAAAATGGACATGCAAAAGCCGTAATGGTAATACAAGTAAGATCGACTACATACTTGCCGATAATAAAATGATATTCACTGACTGCTCAGTCTCAAATCATTTTAACATTGGAAGTGGCCATCATCTAGTGAGAGCAAAAATCAAAACTGACTGTAAGAAGGAAAGAAAGAAAATTATCAAGTCAACAAACATGAAGATCAACTCTAGCCAGCTACTGAAAATTCATAAGAATATTGAGTTAGCACAGTCTAATCATTTCAGAATGCCAGAAGACCTTCCAAACACAGACATTTCAACCCACAACAAAAACGTTACTGAGACTATCGTAGACACTACTCATGCCCTTGCACCTACTGTGAAACAAGAAAAACCATCTCGATGAAAACATGATGAGAAATGAAGCAAAACAGTAATATTAGAAACAGGGTAGAATATGTAGAAATGTGCAAGACTATAAGGAAGCACATAAAAGAAGAAAGGTGTAAGTTCAATGTTGAGCTCATCAAAGGGACACTGGAAGAAAATTAAGGGTTAAAGAAAGCAAAACAAAAGATGGCTGCAAATAGGAGCCAAATGTATTCATTAAAGCTTGAAGATGGTACAACAGCAAAAACTCAACAACAAATACTAAAACGAGCGAAATAGTTTTATTCAAATATTTATAAGGATGAAGGGCAACAACTGAATGCAGTGCCAGAGGCTGAAGCTGTGCCAGATGTTTTGGTAGAAGAAGTAGAAGCTGCAATAAAATCAATGAAAAATGGCAAAGCAGCTGGACCTGACAAAGTCATTATTAAAATGTTGAAAGCTGGAGGTCAACCCTCATTCAAAGCCCTAGCTACACTATTTTCAAAATGCATACTAATAGGAAAAGTGCCTGAAACATTGAAAAATCATCCTACTGCACAGAAAAGGTGATAAGGTGGAACGAAAAACTACAGACCAATAAGCCTGTTGCCAGTCACCTGCAAGGTTTTCACAAGATACTATCAAGAAGTATGGAAACAAAACCTAAAGAACAAGCAGGCTTTAGGAGCGATTTTATTACAATGGACCATATCCAGACAGTGCAACGTGTTATAGATCAGCATAGTGAATACCACCTTTCATTATGTATAGCCTTCATTGACTACGAAAAATGCCTTTGAGTCAGTGAAACCGTAAGCAATAATTGATGACCTGATCAACCAAGGAACAGATAGAGCTTTCATTAATATCCTCCAATATATGAAAATGCAACAGCATCAGTACAGTTCAACAATGCTAAAGTCCATATCAACACAGAAAAAGGCATCCAACAAGGAGACAAATTCTCCCCAAAACTAGTTTCTGCTTTTTTTTTAGAAGAAATTTTCTGCAAACTAAATTGGAACAAAAAAAGAATTTAAGATCAATGGAGACTACTTATATCACGTAGGTTTTAAAGGGATAGTAATACTTCGTTTTAACTTTATTTTATTTTGTAGGCATTAAAAAAACATGAAGAATGATATAAGTCTTATCTCTCAAACCTTTATGGTTTAAGAGATATTCACAAACAAAGTATCCCCCCCCCCTGTTCAACCAGATCAGAAGGGAGGTGCCCAGGTAGACTGCAGAGAGGGACAATCTTCAATTAAGATAAGGGAAAAAGCTGAAAAGCTTGTCAAGGGGGGCAGGGATTTCATTGTTTTCATACAAAGAAGATTGTCCCCTGCTGTTATCTGTCTGGTCATACAACCAGATTCACATCTGAGAAGAGATGGCTTACACTAGGTAAAAGGGGCGGGAGGGGAAACTTTGCTTGTGAATATCTCATAAACCATAAAGGTTTGAGAGATAAGACTTATATCATTCTTCATGTTTTTTTAATGCCTACAAAATAAAATAAAGTTAAAACGAAGTGTTACTATCCCTTTAAAGATAATATCATAATCTTTGCCAGTGTCCTGAATAACTGCAAGAATGTATTGAATAGATACAACAGGAAAGCCAAAAAATTGGTCTGAAGATAAATATCAACAAAATGCAAATCAAAGTAGATGGATAAGAACCAGGAGATGTGAACAGGAATGTTTACCTTGGACAGGAAATGTCAACATATGGAAACATCATGATGGTAATTGAGCAACGAATAAAATAGGGATGGCAAGCATTTGGAAAACTGTACTGTCTTTAAAACAAATTTACCAGTCTGCCTTAAGCTAAAGGTTTTTGAGCAATGTGTCCTCCCAGTTCTTATGTATGGCTGTGAAACGTGAACACTGAATGTCAAAGCCATACAAAAACTTAAAGGGATAGTAATGTTTCATAATAAAAGCAGCTCTAATTAATCATCATAGTATTTGGACTTTGGAGAGTGTTATTTCAATTCTGTCAGAGTTGTAGTTCAAGAGTAATTCAATAACAAAGTGTCCCCCTCCTGCCCCTTTTACTGATGTAACACTGCTCAGCCAGAGCAGAAGGGAGGTGCCGAGGTAGATTGCAGAGAGGGACAATCTTCAATTAAGATAAGGGAAAAACCTGAAAAGCTTGTCAAGGGGGGCAGGGCTTTCATTGTTTTCATATAAAGAAGAATGCCCCCTGATGTTATCTGTCCAGTCTATGGACTGTATTCCACATCTGAGAAGAGATGGCTTACACTAGGTAAAAGGGGCGGGAGGGGAAACTTTGCTTGAGAATATCTCTTAAACCATAAAGGTTTGAGAGATAAGACTTATATCATTCTTCATGTTTTTTTAATGCATACAAAATAAAATAAAGTTAAAATGAAGTATTACTATCCCTTTAAGGATACATAGAGAAGTATGGAGCATCAAATTCTGAACATAGCATAAAGAGACCGATAAATGTGTGCATGGATTCGTCAACAAACAAATGTCCATGATGTAACTGAAAGAGTAAAATGCCTGAAATGGAAATGGGCAGGCCACATAGCAAGAAGACTTGATGGTAGATGGACTAAATTAATTTTGGAATGGATTTCACTCAATACTAAAAACTCCCAAGAAGAAGACCAAAGACAAGATGGGTAGATGAAATTTGTTGGTACACAGTGGCAACAAAAAGCACAGGACCAATGTTGTTAGAAGCTTGCTGAGGAGGCCTTTATTCAGCAGTGGATCAATAAAGGCTGATGATATTATATATAAATATCAGGAGAGCCATGCATGATCCCTTGAGAGGGTGGGAGACCAGTAACCTGTATGGACTAAGAGAAAAGGATTTAACAGGTAAGACTAAAATCCTCTTTTCTCTGTCATCCAATACAGGTTACTGGTAACTTTGGGATGTCCAACCACTGAGTTTCCCAGAGGCGGGAAGTAAGGCAAGGACCAGGAGCAAGGCCCCCAAAGTCACCAGAGCAGATATGAACCATCAGATTAGAGATAGCCCAACAAAACAAATGAAGTGTCAATGGTCACTGAACAGGGGTAACAACACCCCAGGAAGTGTTAGCACACTGAACTAGAGCCAACAGGGCTCAAAAGTGAAGGAAGCACCAAAGAACCAAAGAAGATCCTAGACAGGCAAGACTGCCTCCAGGATCTTCCTCCCAAAGCTGGTGTCAGCTGATGCCAGCACATCAACACGGTAGTGCTTCTAAAAGGTGTGCACAGACGATCAAGTGGCGGCCTTGCACAACTGATCAGCTGAGGCCTGATTCTTATAAGCCCAAGAAGCCCCAACAGATCTAGTAGAATGAGCCGTGCCTCAAAAGGGAACAGGCTTCTTCCTTAGCTCGTAAGCCTTACGAATAGTGGACTTAATCCAAGACGCAATAGTCACTTTGGATGCAGGTCTCCCTGACCTGGGGCCCTCAGGAATGATGAACAGAGACATCAAATTGTCTAATGGACTCAGTGCGATGTACATAAAACTTGAGATAGTGAACCACGTCTAACAAGTGGAGATCCATCAGAGGTAGGGTCAGGGCAGAAAGAAGGCACCACAATCTCCTGATTGATGTGGAACTCAGAAACCACCTTTGGGAGAAACTCCTGCGAAGTGCGAAGCGTGATCTACAGGATAGGGCATGCAACTCTGCGACACCGCAAACAGAGACAATTGCCAGGAGGAAGGCCATTTTCCACGTCAGCAGGCATAGAGCAATAGTAGCCAAGGACTCAAGGAGGGGGGGTGCTGATGGAAGCCCAAAGTCAAGTTAAGATCCCACTGAGGAGCGGGAGACTTGAAAACAGGGCGAGTATGAGCAACGCCCTGAAAGAAAACCTTGACATCAGGAAGATTAGCAATTTGCCTCTGAAAGAAAACAGAGAGAGCAGAAGTCTGAACCTTAAGGGAACTCAAACTGAGGCCCTTATCCACTCTGTCCTGCAATAAGGCCAGGACTGTAGGCAGATCAAAATCCTGAGAAAGGTTCCTATCAGCAAAACAAGATAGAAAGGTCGACCAGACACGATGGTAGGTCTTAGAAGAAACAGGTCTGTGGACACTAAGCATAGTAGCCACCACACCAGAAGAAAAACCTTTCTTCCAATGTATTGAGGATTCAATTTCCAAGCCATCAAAGCTAGACGATGAACATCCTCCTTCCACAGGTAACCCTGTAGAAGAAGATCCGAACAGCAAGGGAGCTGGAATGGCTCGCCACTGACAGATCCAGAAGCTCCAGAAACCAAGCCTGGCAAGGCCAGTACGGAGCAATCAGAATGACTGGACAGCGCTCCAGTCTCAGTTTCTTTAACACCCTGTGCAACATGGGGATGGGAAGAAAGATGTGAGCCAGAGGAAATAACCAAGGAATGGACATGGCATATACAGCTAGAGCTAGGGGATCCCTCCAGAGAGTGCAGAACATCAGAACCTTCAGGCTGTGTCTTGATGCCATCAGGTCGATGCAAGGAAGACCCCGCTTCTGAACAATGAGTGTGTCGACTGAGGAAGTCTGCCATGACGTTGTCTACGCCGGGAATGTGCACTGCGGATATGGCAGGAACATGTTCTTCTGCCCAGGACAAGATAGCCTTGAACTCTAACCAAGCGGCGAGACTTCTTGTTACGCCCTGCTTGTTCATGTAAGCCACAGCCGTGGTGTTCTCGGACTGGACCCCGGACTGGGCAGTCCTCCAGCTGGCATGTCCAGTGGTGAAGGGCATGAAATATCACCTGAAGCTCCAACACGTTTATGGGAAGGAGAGATTCCTCCAGAGACCAGCGACTTTGAGCACTCAGGTGACCCAGCACCGCTCCCCATCAGGAGAGGCTTGTATCCGTCTTCAATGTGGTCCAGAAGGATACCAGGAAGGATTTGCCCTTCAGCAGATTGGAGAGGTCGAGCTACCATGACAAACTCAGTTCCACATGAAGAGGGAGGGACACTGACATCTTCAGAAGGTCCGGCTGACCCCTGCATGCCTGGATCACAAACCTCTGGAGTTCCCTGGTGTGAGCCATGGCAGACAGGACCACTTCTATTCTGGAAATGAACTTCACCACTAGAGAGGACAGCTTCTTGGCTGGAATTGGATCATGAGCCAGAACAGGGGAAACCCTGTGGGCGATCTGGTGAGTGTCGAAGAGAAAACCCAAGAAGACCAGATGCTGGGATGGAACAAGATCCGACTTGTCCATATTGAGGATCCACCTGTGATGGGTGAGTGTATGAATGCAGTCCTGGACCTGCTGATGAAGAAGTTCCGCAGAAGGGGCTTTCAGAAGCAGGTCATCCATATATGGAGTGACTCTGATGCCGTCCCGATGAAGGACTGATACTAAGGCTCCCAGGACACGATTGAAGACTTGAGGAGCTGTAGTCAGACCAAAGGGAAGAGCTGAAAACTGAAAGTGCCATTGGTCGCAGGCAAATCTGAGATACTGACGGCTCTCTGGATGAAAGGGCCACCGTCCTTGGAGACCACAAAGAGGTTTGAGTAAAAACCCATACCTCTTTCTTGAACTGGAACAGGTTCCAGAACCTCCTTATCCAGAAGAGCCTGGATAGCACCATTGAACAGACAACGTTTCTCTACGCCCTGGGGCATGTGAGAGGGAAAAAAATGAAAAGGAGGAAGAGAGGTGAAAGGGATCTATTCCCTTCCACCACCACCTGCAAAACCTATGGGCACGCCATGAGTCCTCCCAGACGCTGTGGTAGTGACACAGACGGCCACCCACAGCCGAGTTGGGACCTGGGTTCGATGAGTCACGCTGAAGAAGGCTTGGAAGCCTTGGGCTTGGAGGAGACATTGGGCTTCTATTGTTGTTTGGGCTTGGAGGAGGAACGTGGAGCTGAGGGAACCGTCTGGTTCGCTGGACGTGTCTCAGTGTGGAAGGAATGAAAAAAAACCATTATGCTTGATAGGTGTTTTCTACCTGACTACCATAGGCAGAAGGGTACTCTTGCCCCCCAGTGGCCTCACTTTAACAAGAAGTTAAAGTGGGCACTCCAAAACAATTCTTAAATCCAAGGAATATAATATGCCTCGGTGCTCCTTAAAAATGATACAAATATAGTCCATAGTTTAGTAAACTAATGTGAAGAAGCACTGAAAAGGTCTTATCAAAAATAAAAAAGAAATGTATTGATTTATATTGTCAAAATATCAACGTTTCGGCCCTCATAGGGGCCTCCCCTTTTGAGTGCTTCTTCACATTAGTTTACTAAACTATGGACTATATTCATATATATATATATATAAGCAAGAATTGGCACTGGCAGTGACACACTAATCTTTAAGAAATTCGGGGCAATTGAATAAAGTGCACGTCTCATAAACAAGATGTACTCAGCCTGGGCTTGAAATGAGAGACAGACCTCAAGAATCTTCATAAAATCTTCATATATGATGGATTTAATGCATCAGTGCTTCAATTCACCAGACCTTTTCTGTCCTTCAGTGGCCTTTCATCAATTCAATCCTGAAAGTGGCAAGAAAACCAGACCCTTGGCTCTACGTGCGCTGCTGTCAGCAGACACAACAGAGTCCTTGTTTAGGGTCAGTATTGGGCAAATGGTCTGTGTGGAATCCGCCTCCCAGTAGAGGTGGTATTACTGTCAAAGATCAAGAAGGGATGCATAAATACACAAAAAGTGATTTTAGAGCCTGTGCATGTTGTGTAGGTTGTTTTCCTCCATATATGAAAAAAACACCAGATCCCTGGCTCTACATGTGCTACCCTAGGTAGACTACACTGACAGCAACGCACGTAGAGCCAAACATCTGGTTTTCTTGCCACTTTCAGGATATAAATGAACTAAGTCCTAATGCCTTACTCAAATTGTTTATATCGTTTACAAGTGCCTGCATGCTTCACTGGTGCAATTTGCTACATTAGAGCCGGATGCTGTATCAGTCGGCAGCACTGTGTGGTCAGACTGAATTTCGCGTTTATCGGAGTTGCTCATTATGGTTGTCAAGTCAAATTGGTACTTAGTTATTTGCTGGTTATATTGTTGCATTGCACTCACACTCTAGTCAATACACTTGTTTTAAGATACTTTGCATTTTGCCCTCTCTGGTTGCCGGTTTGATGGAAGCCAGTATTTGAGGGGTTAAACTACTTGTCTGGACACAGGGTTAGAGTCTCTGCACTCTGTGGGATGTCACAGACTTCTCCTTGTGTCTTTTTGGAGCATCTTCACAACACCTACTGTATGTAAGATCACTTTTGTTCTGGTTGTGGTTGTTATGAAAAAGGCCCTGAAGGGGCCGAAACATTGATTTAATAAATACACCAATTTTTTCAATTTAATCACCATTGTCTATTGAGATATATATATATATATATATATACACAAAGTCATGAAAAAATGGGGCAGCACCTGTGGGATTTGTTAATGTATAATTTATTGGAATTATAAGCAATCAACAAAGGGTCACTGTTTTGGTCTGCGACAGGGACCTTTATCAAGACAAGTATATATATATATATATATATATATATATATATATATATATAAAATTTAAATAGCTAATACAACATATAGATGATGATAGGGTCCCCAAGTGCAGACTCTGGCCTCATTGTGTTTTCTCTTTCTTCTAAATGAGGGGCACAGCTCCTCCCACTGGGAGTCAAGGCACTTGAAGAACCAACCCCCTCAGCTCCACCTACATAGGAGGTTCATAGTTGACCACTCTAAAAGAACATTTTTCCATTATCAGTTTCTTTTTTTTGGGGGGGGGGGGGATTGTTTATTTAGTTTTAGTTTTTTTCATATAGACAGTATGTTGCTTTTGTTTTGTGGTGGGAGGCATATGTAACCCAGTGTTAAAGATTTTCCCCAAGAGCTAGCACACCCCTCTTTTTTTAAATAAGCTTCTATATCGAGTTACTTATGACAGGTCTATCATAGATCTGCACTTCCTTTTTGGTCCACCTTGAGGTACTAAGATCTTACAGTCTGTCCTGGAAGGCTGCATGACAACTTGACATATATTTAGGTTTCTAAAGCTGATTTAGTAAAAGAAGTAATAACATTTATGAACCTTATGCAGAAAGGATATAGGTACAATTCTGGGGAAAACCAGCTGCACCACAGAGGGAGAATAAAAAAGTCCCATTAATTTAAATGAGGATTGTAGCCCCTTGTATGCTAAACACATCTCCAACCCATTGGAAAGCAATGCATTGGAGCCCTCTATAGCATACAATGAGTTAGAAGCCCTATTTAAATCAACGGGGATTATGTAAATGTTCATTTGTCCTCTATCGTGCAATTAGTTTGCTCCAGAACTGCATATCTTTAGCTTAATGAATGCAGCCAGAATTTACATCATTCTCTCTTGGAAGGTTGTAAGACCACCAGATGTATATTCATAATTCTAAAGCCCATTTAGTATTGGAAGTAATTAAGTCCTGCTTAAGGAGCTTTCCTGCTTTATATATTTGGGAAAGGGTGTTCCTCCCTCCCCCATATCCCAGAAGGCCAACTCACCCCAGGAAGTGTCTTCTGCTCGTGGAGAGCCGTTTGTGCTTTGATTGCAGAGTCTCTGGCACAGTATGTGAGGAAAGCACAGCCTAGCAATGGAGGGAAGAGAGAAAGGGAATTATTGAAATGACACCAATAGTTTGTAAACATCTCAAATACGAATTCACAATTTGCTATCTATGTTATGTAGGAGTGCAATACTATGAAGCAGTTAAGGCCCTTGGCAACATCACAAGCTTATAGGTTAATATGACAAAGCAATTCCAAACAATGGCCCAAGGCCTGGAGTTGAACTTTATGATGGGCCTAGACCTGAAAGTTATGATGGGCCTATTCTACTGGAAAGGTGTACAATGTTCTGTAGAAACAGTATAAAGATGGCAAAATACAGCTGTCACAGGCCTTGTTTAAATTCAAAATTTTCTTCAAAGGTTCACTCAATGTTAGTCATTCAAGATGAGGCTCTTCCTGTGGTACGAATAGTTTCCCAGTTTGGCTGATTCTCTACTAATAAGAGTTGGCAATGTTTTAGTTGGGTATCGAGCTGCAGATTAATCAGCCTACTTGTTAATCAGGCCATAAAGAAGTTAAATTATGGGGCAAACCAACTGAATCCTTGGGGATGAATAAATTCCTCAAATTGATTTAAATTGGGTTTTCATCCCATTGACTACTACAGAAGAATCCAAAATATTTCTTTTGCCATGCATTGGAGCCCTCTGTAGCTTCCAAGGGGTTAAATACATGGACATTTTTACTGTTCCCTTTTGCTGTAGATGGTTTGCCCCAGAATTGATTTACATTTCTTTGATACATATGGGCCTTTGTTAGAACGTGAAGATGTTCTACTGAGCAGATGGAGGATTCAGCTTCCCATCAGAGATGGCAGAATCTCCCAGGGTAGAAAAAATGTAAGCCTTAAGGGGTTGTGTCAACATTAATTATTGTCAACAAAGAGAGGAAAGGACCCTTGGAAGTGTAAGAATCCATATACCAGTTGGAACTGGAGAAGGTGGTGGAAGAGAATACAAGTACATTTATCAGTATAGGGTGGATCTAATGCTAGAGAAAAGCCCATACTTTGCAAGCTGTATGGTTGCCACCTTTTCTTCAAAAAAATTCAGATTATGGCATTCCCTCCATAGACTTAACATTGGACAGAAGCCAATTTTTTACCGGCCTGCCGGTAAAATACTGGCTGGGAGGCAACCCTAGTAAGCTGTGATAAATCCGCCTTCAACCCCTTGCATGCTAGAAATATCTCCAGTGCATCATTTTGGATAGAGGATGATGTAATTAGAAGACCTGTAGCAAGATTAAAGGGATAGCAATAGTTAATTTTATATTTTTTAATATGGTAGTCATTAAAAAAATATGGACAGCAATGTAAGTCTTATCTCTCAAACCTTTATGGTTTGATAGATATACCTTGTTAAAGTTACCTCTTGAGAGAAGTCAGCTCTCTAGCTGACAGCTGCAGAATCCGGTCAAGGAAGCTCTTCAGCAGAGCCGAAAATGCGTGATCTAAACATAAATTCTTCATTGGAACAGTCTACAAAGTGTGCTTGCAAACCAGGCACACTTTGTAGACCATTCCAATGAAGTATTTATGTTTAGATCACATGATTTCAGCTCTGCTGAAGAGCCTCCGTTCAGTCAAATTACTGGATTCTGAAGCTGTGTCAGCTACAGAGCTGACTTCTCTCACGAGGTAACTTTAGCAAGGTATATCTCTCAAACCATAAAAGTTTGAGAGATAAGACTTACATCGTTGTTCATATTTTTTTTTAATGCCTATAATATTAAATAAACATAAAATTAACTATTACTATCCCTTTAAGGCAAACCAACTGCACCATGGGGGAACAATTATTATGAACATTTATATAAATGGGAATTTTATGTCCCTGAATTCTAGAGAGGTTTCCAGTTCAGCAATTTTTTTTTTTTTTTTTTTAAATTTGCCTAACATTCAAACGGCAAATAGTTCCATTTATATAAGTGTGGAATTTGGGGAGTTTGTATGTGTCCCTATGATGCTCTTGGTATGCTCCACGATTTCTTCAGTGCTTCATAGTATATAAACCATACTATATATGCACATATATCAAACTTAGTAGAGTTAACACAGTCATATTCCTTAAAGGGATAGTAATGTTTCATAATAAAAGCAGCTCTAATTAATCATCATAGTATTTGGACTTTGGAGAGTGTTATTTCAATTCTGTCAGAGTTGTAGTTCAAGAGTAATTCAATGACAAAGTGTCCCCCTCCCGCCCCTTTTACTGATGTAATGCTACTCAGCCACAGCAGAAGGGAGGTGCCCAGGTAGACTGCAGAGAGGGACAATCTTCAATTAAGATAAGGGAAAAACCTGAAAAGCTTGTCAAGGGGGGCAGGGCTTTCATTGTTTTCATTGTAAGAAGATTGTCCCCTGCTGTTATCTGTCTGGTCTTACAGCTAGATTCCAAATCTGAGAAGAGATGGCTTACACTAGGTAAAAGAGGCGGGAGGGGAAACTTTGCTTGTGAATATCTCTTAAACTATAAAGGTTTGAGAGATAAGACTTATATCATTCTTCATGTTTTTTTAAGGCCTACAAAATAAAATAAAGTTAAAACGAAGTATTACTATCCCTTTAAAGGGATAGTAATGTCAAATAAAAAATTGATATATGATTAATACATTTAGTTTTTTATAATGCTTAGTATTTTTTTAAAATCATTTATCTGCATATTCTTCTTGCAAATCCAGTTAAAAGCTTCTCTCTCCTGTCCTTATCCACAACATCATGAAGACTTCCCTCATACAAGTTCAAATGGATCGCAATGAGGGACAATATTATGTCAGCATAAGGAAATCCCTGCTCCCCTTCATCAATGGGGGACAGAATTTTCCTGATGCACACATACACACAATATTGTCCCTCACTGCAATCCATCTGGTCAAGCAACCTGCTTCAGGGGGATTGAGGGGAAATCTTTTAACTGGATTTGCAAGAAGAGAATGCAGTTAAATTACTTTAAAAAGATACTATGCATTATAAAAAAACTAAATGGAACAATCATATATCAATTTATTAATTGATTAAACTATCCTTTTAAAGGGAATCAAATGGTTTGAATGCAGTTATCACATAATGATGAAGCAAAATATGAAATATGAAGGGGTCAGGATTAGCTAAGCAACAAAGCAAGATGTTATACTTGGAGTTTTCCTTCTATTTATATAAAACTGCCAAGGCCCAGTAGCCTTGAGCAACTCATTCAATACTGCCAATAGAAATTATTTTCAAGTTATTTCAGTACAGGGGCATTTAAATGCATGGGTGTATCCGGAGTAGGTTGAGTGTCTCTTGTTCCAGAAGGCTTCACCTTGAGTTCCCACTTGTCTTTTTCTAAACTGAACCAATTAATTGAGCGTTCAAATGGTTGGGAAGGAGCCAATCCAACAGTTGTATTGAACATATCACGGTCACTGTTTTACCTAGAACTTTGTACTAAATAGGTGATTTTGAAAGCTTTCAAAATTACCTATATTTATATTAGCCATTTTTCTATCCAACAATATTTTATGAGATATTTTTATTTATTTATTTGTACGTTTATGCGAATGAGCTACAACTGGCCAGCACGCAGTGTCAGCTGGGAAGGGGAGCAGTGTGGAATGTTAGTATGGGGCTGACATGGTTGACTGTATTGTCTAATTTGTATAAACTAACAAATAAATCTGACTATCTCAAAAACTATTGTTTTAAAGGGATAGAAATACTTAATATGTACAATATATATATGTGTGTATATATATATATATATATATATATATATGTATATATATATATACTTTAGAACACCCCCATTTTTCCAGTTTTTATTGAAATTTACACAGTTCAAGTCCAGTGAATAACCTGAAATGGTACAAAGGAAGACAGACAGACCATTATAACCCTTAAAAGTGTAGGCCTTTCCTTTAGAGAAATTGCAACGAAAGCCAAGTTGTCAGTGACTACAGTTTCCTACACCATCAAAAGGCACTGGAAAAGTGGAGAAAAGTCTGACAGGAAGAGGTCTGGCCAACCCAAAGCCACAACAGAATCAGATGACAAATTTCTGAGAGTCAACAGCTTGTGTGACAGGCGGCTCACAGCACAACAGCTTCAAGCACAGTTTAACACCGATCGAAGTAAGCAAATGTCAGTTTCAACTGTGAAGAGAAGACTTTGAGCTTCAGGTTTGAATGGTTGAGTGGCAGTAAGAAAGCCATTGCTAAGATGGCATAATAAGAAAAAGAGGCTTGCCTGGGCCATGAAGCACCGCCAGTGGACTACTGAAGACTGGAAGAAAGTTTTATGGACTGATGAATCAAAATTTGAGATCTTTGTTTCATCAAGCAGGGTTTTTGTATGCCGTTGAGTAGGTGAAATGATGGTTCCTCAGTGTGAGACACCAACTGTCAAACATGGAGGAGGAAGCGTGATGGTCTGGGGCTCTTTTGCTGGATGCAGAGTTGGCGACTTGCAGAGAGTGAGTGGCATCCTGAACCAATACTCCTAACACAGCATTTTGCAGCGCCATGCAATACCCTCTGGTACACACCTAGTTGGTCAGGGGTTCATCCTACAGCAAGATAATGACCCAAAATGTACCTCCGGGCTGTTTCATAACTACCTTAGAAGAAAAGAACAAGACGGTAGGCTTCAAATCATGGAATGGCCAGACTCCAGACTTAAACCCCATCTAGCTGGTTTGGGATTAACTGGACAGAAGGGTGAAAGCAAAGCAACCTACAAGTGCAACACATTTGTGAGAACTTCTGCAACAGTGTTGGGAAGATGCAGGCTGGTCAGGACAGCTGCAGCGAGGGAGACAAACTTCAGTCAGTAAAGGGAAATCCTGTCCTCCTTCGTCAAGGGGGGCAGGATTTCGTTTATACTTACTTACTGAAATTTGTCTCTCGCTGCAGCCGTCGAGTTGCACAACAAAATTTGAGATTCCGAGGGAGGCGGACAGAAAGGGGCGGACGGGGGACCTTTAGCGCTGAATAACTTTTGAACTACAAACAAGTAAGGTATTAAACATAGCACAACTGGTTACTTTAAACATACAGAAGACTTGGCAAGCAACTTTTAAAGTGACATAGTAACATAGTAATTTAGGTTGAAAAAAGACTTGCGTCCATCTAGTTCAACCCTTTTCCTATTCCTGTTTACTATCGTTGATCCAAAAGAAGGCAAAAAACCTGCTCAATATAGCAATTTCAAATTCTGCCTTGAATGGGGGGGGGGATTCATTCTTGATTCCAAATGGCAATCAGATTTCTCCTTGGATCAACAAGCCCTAACTAAATATTAATCCCACTACTAACGTACATAGCCCTCATGTTATGCTCTTTTAAATAAGTATCCAGGTCCTTTTTAAAGGCATCTAATGTATTAGATAGCACCACCTCCTCAGGCAGTGAATTCCATACCTTTATTGTCCTTACCATAAAGAAACCCTTCCGCTGTTGTAGATTAAATCTCCTTTCCTCAAGTCTAAGCAGGTGGCCCCTTGTCCTATGTACTGTTCTGTTAATGAACAGGTCTTTGGAGAGCCCTTTGTATGGGCCCTGAACATATTTATATAGTGTTATCATATCCCCTCTAAGACGCTGTTTCTCTAGTGTGTACAAGTTTAACTTTTCTAGCCTTTCTTCATAACTAAAACTTTCCATTCCCCTTACTAGTTTTGTAGCCCTCCTCTGCACTCTCTCTAGTCCCATAATGTCCTTTTTCAGAAAGGGCGCACAGAATTGAACAGCATATTCTAGGTGGGGTCTTACCATGGACCTGTAAAGAGGCATAATAATATCTTCCTCCCTTGAGTCAATACCCTTTTAATACATGCCAATATCTTATTGGCCTTTGCAGCTGCTAGCTGGCACTGCATGCTACTGCTAAGTCTATTGTCTACCATTACTCCCAAATCCTTTTCATTTGTAGATTTCCCCAGAGAAACACCATTTAAACTATATGTTGCATTTTTATTATTATACCCAAAATGCATAACTTTACACTTGTTCATATTGAATCTCATTTGCCATTTGCCTGCCCAGTTACTCAATTTGTCCAAATCCTCTTGTAATGAAGACACATCCAGTTCCGACTTTATTACCTTACTTAATTTTGTGTCATCGGCAAACACTGATACGTGGCTCCCTATGCCCTCTGGGAGGTCATTAATAAACAATTAAAAAGAAGAGGACCCAGGACAGATCACTGGGGTTCTCCACTTATCACGTTTATCCAACTGGAGAACTTGCCATTCTATCTTTCAGCCAATTTCCAATCCACACACAAACATTTTCCCCTAGGACTATTTCATTCAATTTGTACAGTAACCTCTTGTGGTGGCAATACTATCCCTTTAAGTATTGCTATCCCTTTATATAAAAACTAGTTGAACAGCCCGTTACACGGGCCACAGTGCCTCTGGCAGCCGGTCGCTGGGCAGTCACGCTCAGCAGAGACTGCCCGCGCCACTGCTAATACAGAGCTGGACGCTCCTTCGGAGCGCCCATCTCTGTATCAGCCGTGGCGCGGGCAGTCTGTACTACGCATGACTGCCGCACGCGCAGCAGTGTCTACTGTGCATGTCGGGCGTTACACACACCTTAGCGAATTATTATATAGGATTACTAACATAAACATAGGTGCTTTTGAAATCTTTTTAACAATTACCTATCTATACTAATAAAAGAGGAACATATCACGTGTAGTGTTGAGCGAGCACCCCGATGCTCGGGTGCTCGGGTGCTCTGACCGAGCACCCCCTGAGGCTCGAGTGCTCGGCCGAGCACCCGAGCCCCATTGAATATAATGGGTCGACACGAGCATTACACCAGGCACCCCCTGCTCTGATGAGGGGAGGGTGCCTGGTCAATGCCCCCCTTCATCTCCGCTATGCCCCCTTCATCTCCGAATGCCCCCTTCATCTCCGCAATGTCCCCCTTCATCTCCGCTATGCCCCCTTCATCTCCGCTATGCCCCTCTTCCACAATGTCCCCCTTCATCTCCGCTATGCCCCTCTTCCACAATGTCCCCCTTCATCTCCGCTATGCCCCTCTTCCACAATGTCCCCCTTCATCTCCTCTATGGCATAGAGGAGATGAAGGGGGACATTGTGGAAGAGGGGCATAGCGGAGATGAAGGGGCACATTGTGGAAGAGGGGCATAGAGGAGATGAAGGGGGACATTGTGGAAGAGGGGCATAGCGGAGATGAAGGGGGACATTGTGGAAGAGGGGCATAGAGTCTATGCCCCTCTTCCACAATGTCCCCCTTCATCTCCGCAATGCCCCCTTCATCTCCGCAATGCCCCCGTACCTCCAGTCCCTGGTGGTCCAGCGGAGCGTCTTCAGATCTGTGCCTCTTCCGGCACAGATCCCCGCCACCCGAACATGGCGGGCGAGCACATGGCGGTACTCGACGAGTACCGCCATGTGCCGAGCAGAGCGATGCTCGAGCCGATCCGAGCATCGGCCGAGCACGCTCGCTCAACACTAATCACGTGACAAAAATTCTGTGGCCCTGGCACATAAATCAGGGGCGGCAATAAAGAGGAGTAATTCAAACCTCCTCCAAACTGTTGCTCCCATAGGTCCATGCACAGGGACATGATTTGTTGAGGTGGTTGTTGGACAATAGTGCTGATATAGAAAACAAGCTTTAAAATACTGTCACACTGGTAATTCTTAACAGGCACAGACGAGAAATGTTGTGCTAAATGCAATCTGCCACATAACAGGCTGACAGTTACAGAGGAGAACCTTCTGTTGCCTTATACATTGGTTTTAAGACATATTCCCTCAACCACAACCTCACAAACACGCCACAAACATGTCACATACAGTTCTCATAACTCTATGTGTGCCTCTAATTTTTTTTTTTAAGCACAGGCAGCTAGTTTGTTATAATTTAAAAGGCCTAAGGAAGTACTCTTAACCTTCTCATTTATCCTAAATTGAAATTTATTTTTGAACAAAATAGTAAAATCCTATCATTTGACTGGAAAAGGGGCAGACCAGTTGAGTTGCTAGGTTCTGAAACAACGCAGGGCTTGGGCCACGCTAATGGATTATTAAGGACCCCTGCGGCCCAACTGCACCATTGTTGGTATGAAGATACACTAATCATACCTCCCAACATTTCAAATGGCCAAAGAGGGACACTTTTGTTGTAGGTGGTGGTGCTGAGGGCGTGGCTGGTGGCAGGGGCATTACCAGATATTTTTAGGTCATTTCATGTTCTAGTGACACCTTTTTGTGTAACTGAATAAATGATTTAGAGCAAGACCAAATTATTTTAGCTACAAATACCAACGTATAAACAAACATTAACCCCTTAAGGACTGGCGGTCATGGGACATTTCCGTCCCATAATGACCGCATAGGCGCACTTGGACGCGCCGGTACACATACCCTGTCACGTGTATCGGCGCGTCATTATGGGGCCTGATAGAGATCGCTCCAATGTTGGAGCGGTCAATTTCAGGCCCTATTTTTACTTACAGTGCTCCCGGTAGAGCGCTGTAAGTAAAAAGTATGTGACGTACCATGACCGTCATCGGTCCTTGAGTATTTCAAGGACCGTGACGGTCCTGGTACATCAAGTGTCCTTAAGGGGTTAATGTTAGTTGTATTGATCTGGAGCAATGTGATACACACCACACAGTCTGATCTCCTAAAAAGAGGAACAAAAGGGGGGGGGGGGACAGAAGGGTTTGGGACTCAAAGAGGGACACTTGGAAGGTATGGTGAATAAAGAGGTGAGGTAAGGCTTCTTAAGTGGGAGAGATGTTGGGGCATCGGCTCCATAAAATAACATAGAAACTGGATAAGTGATATCACTGGAGAAGTCATCTCCACTTTATCACCTCTTTATAATCCCTTAGTGCATAACCCTCCTGAGGTTTTAACCCACACAGCTAGTACCTATCAACATCCCTGGGTAAGATACTGCATCCCTGGGTCAGATACTGATATCAGAATACAGAAAAGCACTCGTATAGGAACAAACACACACACACACAATAATAAATACATTCACACAAACACACACACACATCAGAGATACACACTTAGAGAGACACATGCCCTCACACAACAGCACACACTCTCACACACAGACACATATCCCAGACAAACACACTGAGGCTGATTTACTAAGGAAGGGTTGTGCAGTTCTGGAGCAAGCCAATTGCACCATAGGTGAGAAATAACCTTTTCCAAAGCTACCATTGATTTAAACAATGATATTACCCCTTGAGTGCTGGAGAATTCTAGCATTCCAAGGGTTAAAAGCGCCATTTAATCAACAGGTATTTTTTATTTGTCCCATGTAGTGCAGTTGGTTTGCTCCAGAATTGCCCCAGACCTTCTTAGACAATTAGCCATGCTCTTTTGCACACTTTCATGCAAAAGCAAACACTCACATTTTGACAACCAAGTTTTATTTTTTCACAAATGGCATTTCAGACAGTAGTTCTTGCTGGTGGAATTTAATGTCTTTATAGGTTTACTGTATGGGGGGGGGGGTGAAGGAAAGGTATCTGACTTCAGCATCATAATAAATTAATTGCTGAGAAAGAAACCTTGTCATGGGTTCTGAATTTGCCAATGAGAAGACTGTTGCCAAAATTCCGAACTAGAAATCACCCAGTGAAAGTAGTGCTGACAACCTTTGTACAGTGGCCAAATTCAGTCTCCCCTCCCAGTTCCAACAATCCAGACAACTCCTTCAGTCCTGGTGACCCCCCTGAGTGAGGACCATTGTCCTGAGAGCTAGTGCACACACTGAAAGTTAATGTTATCCTTGAGTATGTGCAGACTGCCTAGTGCCCTCATAGCTAACCTGCAGGGCTGGTTTCCAAGCAAGGTTAGCCTCAAACCCGGCACTAGAAACCTGATGAAGTCTGTGTGTCGGAAGCCTGTTTAGTGCTAGTCAACACAGTATTACACCAGGAAAACGTAATGTAGACTAGTGGCATAGAGCAGAGCTTTGGGCTTAACCTTTATTTGAATTGGTACTCTGACTCCCCGCAACTGTCTATACCGGGGTCATAACAACTCCTTACTCTCAAAAAGCAAAGTGACCCATAGGTTTGCTTAAAACAGGTCGTTCATAGGATCACCTGTTAAGTCTATAATGCAGTCTTTATGGATCCTCTTGCAAAGAGAGCCTGCCAGCATTGTGGTGTTGTCCACACCAAGGTATGTCACAGTAAAATTAAAGGGTTATAATGCCAGGCTTCAGTGCAACAAATGGTCACTCTGTTTGGCCAGGTCAGAGTATAATGATCCGTCACCATGGTAAACTCTTGTCCATAAAATGATGGTTGTCATTTCTTGAAAGCCCACACAGTGGCCAGGCATTCCTTCTCTATGGCAGAATACCCATCTTCTCTGTTTAACAGTTATGGTACCAGGTGTTCCTTTTCAGTGTTAGTGACCTGGTGAATACAGCTCCCAGTGCATAAGTAGAAGCATCTCTGTGGACTAGGAACCAAGTAGTGTAGTCCGGAGTCGCTAGAACCTGGGAAAAATAGTGCAGTCTTCAGGCACTGAAAGGCAATTTCCCAGTCTGGTATAGACCATGTCATGTGACTGAGTCTTGCATTTCAAGTTGGTCAGGTCTCTGGCAAGGAAACTTAGGCACAAATATTCCATAGTACATTGCAGCAGTGTTCCCAGGTGTGCACAGATGAGTCAGCCATTACTGAACCAGTTAAAAGATTAATTAAAACTAGGTAGGGCATCATGGTGTATCTCTTAATTCAATGAAGCCCTGCATAAACAGTTTTCCAGTGCTGGGTCACTCACATGTGTGAGCATTGCCCTGCAGCCCCTAAAAAGGCCAATACCTGTTTTTTCATCTGGGAAGTAGGCCAGTTAAAGACTTTTTCTACCTTTACCATGTCTGATCAGAGTTTCTCACTCCCAGAAAAATGTCTCAGGCATTATATCTCTGCAGTCTCCATCTGGAACCTGTCCAGTCTCACAGCCAATACAGCCTCCTGAATATGGTCTTGAAAGTCATGATGAAAAACTCATACAAGCCATTGGGGTGATGAATGACAGTTTTGGCCAGGCTTGGTCAGTGTCCCTTGCTTAAGTGCAATGTGGACATATATTGATCCCCAATTAGCTGGTTAAACAGATTGTCAGTGCAGGACATTGGGTGAGCACTGGTAACTTTATGACTGTTCATCTGCCAAGGACTTTACTTTAAATCTGGTACTCCGATCTTTTTTTGGGCACCATGACAACCGGTGAGGCCCAGGGAGGAGCCAGTGGCTCAATGACCCCTAGCTCCATCATCTCATCTTCTCCCTTCTACATTGTCTGTTAGTACACTATCCGGACTTTAAAAGGGGGTCGGCTGGATCGGGTACTGTCTGGGTGTTTCTACTAAGTGGGAGGCTAGCTTATTCAGACCCAGGAGGGAAGTGAACTCCCTTACCCTACCCAGGGCCCAAAGCTCTCCCTGCTGCTGGGTTCTCAACAAGGAACCCATCCTGATGTCCTGTATGGTCCCCAGTCCCTTCGAAGCTGCCAGGATGTCAGGGTTACTCCATAAACCCTAACTTTGAATTTACAAGACTCAAATAGTCTGGTGCTCTCAAGGGACAAAATGTATATATTCTCTATATACAAATATAAATATATATATTCTCTCCCATTTAGAGAATATCAACCTATATTCCTTGGCACAGGCCTGTCGATTGTAACAGAACTAGTGCTTGGTCTGGGCCAGTCAAAGATGTTCTTGTGCCATAGAGGTTAGCTGTTCTAATTATAAAGCTGCAGCATGGACTGCACCACAGGCATCCTTGTATCCTGTGTTGCCATCCCCCACTATTCCCTCAGTAACATAAGTGGTTCCCTCACCCTCTCACCATACAAGAGCTTGAAGGCTGAGAAGCTGGGGAATTCCTGCAGCACCTCCCAGTAATCAACAGGAGGTGTGGTAGGTATAGCCGAGGTTACCAGCCAATTGGCCCCATTCACTGACAGAGTTTAAAGGTACATCACAACCTGTCTGCCTCCCATGAGGCCACCAGGAAGAAAAAATATGGGGTCAACTTAACCTACTTTCTCTTGATCTCCTGATGATCCACCAGGGAAAAAGCATGAGCCAGTTCCACAAGCAGGGACCAACACTTTTGGAGCACTACCAGCTGCTGAGTGTCCATCCAGGGTTGTTCCCCTGGCTTGGTCCCCTGGTACAAAATCCCTCCTTCCCATTCATACTTATCTCTATAGGGCCCTGTCTCTCCTGTCTCCACCTGGGCTGCCATTATTTGCAGAAAGGAGTTAGAGTGAAGAGCGAATTGGCATGCAGCTTTGTCCCAGGGAAAAGCTAGGGTACAGATTTGGAAACTTCAGTGATATCCTCAAATGCCAGTCCTGGCACACCAGTTGAGGCAACCTGGGAACTGGATGCAGGCATGGCTGGTATCCTATACATCAACGAGTGTTGTCTGGGGACACAACCATCGGGGCCTGTATGTTTGAAGTGGTCTGCTGTGGGCACTTAGCCAGCAGCACAATCAGATTTGGGACAGTCAGGGACAAAAGTCATAGGGTTTTACCTTGGTCTAGGATAGAGTTGTGTTGCTTGAGGCATGGTGCTTGGTGCTCACTGGGTTGCTTGTCCCTGGGTAATCATATTTATATACTGACAAGCCAGGAGGTGCCCAAAATTGTTAGTGAGGACCATACCAGCTGGTCCATAACTCCCAACGCACACTGGCCCTAGACATGGACCTACCCCAAAGTCCAGATGTAGCGTACCTGTGATCCAGTGCCAAATGTCGACTGCCAGTTGAATGGCCGTTCCTGAATTTTTCAAATAAGTGATGGTTGGAGCCCACTGGGGTATTACCACAGTCACAAATGCCCCAGAATCCCTAAATCCAACTGCTGGGCATCCTTCAATACGAAATGGTGCATCCTCCTGACATCAGTGGTGGTGTGGTAGAGCTGGCCACCCTATAGAAGCAGGGACGTTCCATGGAATTCTGCCCACATAAATGAGTCCTCCAGGGGTGGGGGACCTAGTAAGAAAACTGCTCTGCCAAGGTGCTCACATAAGTACCTGGAGTGGTTCCTGAAAGTAGAGTCCCATTCTGTAGATGTCCCTGTTGATTACAAAAATAATTTCTCTGGCTAACCCCGTGTTTTCGGGTTGGGCCTCAGAGGTTGAAAGTCTAAAAAGCAGTCAAATCAAGGGATGAAGCCATTGGGCCAGCTGAGAAAAAGACCCCGAGCTGGTGGGGTTGGAGGAGACCATCATCTGGTTGAACAGAGTATTTTTTCCTTCTGTACTCCAAGCTTCCAGTGGTGTTTCAACCTCATCTTCATGGGTTGGCACCAGGTTGAGGTAGGCTTGGTGTCTTTCCAGGATCCATTCTTAGATTTTCTTGGTGCATGAGAATGTTGCATTAACATGAGCTGCATGGCCTCTGTTGCTGTATTACCTCACTGTCCCTTCCACCAGTTCTTATTGGCCATTTGCAGCCTATGTACAAAAATTCTGAAGGTCACCCTTTTTTCCAGACCACAGCCCATGGAATTTCCTGTGCTGTCTTTCCAGGGCTACCTCATAATAAGTGAGGAAAGTCTCTTTTACTCATTCATAATCCCTGTTGTCCATGGCAGGAAGTGTTAGGTACTCTTTGCCCCCCCCCCCATGTAAACAGCAGGAGAAGGATACACATTCAGTTCTGGCACTTCATTAAGGAGGCACTGGAGTTCAACATTTTGCAGAAATGCTTTCATGTTCTGGGACCCCATGCACTCCACTGGATCTGAGCTGGGAACTGACTCAGTTCTCCCACCTATTCTCAGCTTATCTGCTAATGGGACAGCTCCATGACTCTTCTCCTGTCCTCCAGAGTAGATCTATATCCCTGGTTAGAAAGACACTCAAAGGCCTGGTTTGGTAGACTAAAGGAGGACTAGATAGAAGAGGTCATCCTGTTGAGGCTCCACAATACCTAAACTAGATAAATCTAACACACTGCAGACCCTGGCATATATATGCTTCTGACATCTTTGGAACACCCCCACCCCCCTCAGCCGCCAGCTCAGACTGCCTCACTCTTCCCCCTTGAGGTCTGGTGACCACTCATGCAGGGAGTTACACCCCAGAGATCTATATTTTCCAATGAAGAGACTGCTGCCAAGACTCAGGGCTTGAAATCACCCAGTGGAACTCCTGCCATCAGTCTCCATTGCATAATGTCCAAATTATATCTCCCCTTCTTCATTGTGCCTTCCAACCAATCCCCTCAGTATAGATGACTTTCTGGAGTGAGAGCTAGAGCACATACTCAGAAATAATGTTATTCCTGGGTACATGCAAACTGCCTGGAACCCTGACAACCAACCTGCAGGGCTGGTTTCCAAACACTGTTATCCCCAAACCTAGCACCATGAATGATGTGGACTTTGGAGGCCCTGTACCTGCAAAATTGGGAAGTTTGTGTGTAGGGAACCCATGTATTGGAAGGGGACATGCTGTTACCACAGGGAAAACATACTGTGGACAAGTGGTCTAGAGCAAGGTGCTGGGCTTAACTTTTATTTGAGCGGGTGCTCTGACTCCCTGTCCCTGCATATGCCAGGGTCATAACAACTCCCACACTCACATATGAACACACACTCAGACACAGACCAAGCTGGACACAACTACAGATACCCACACACAGATACCCTTAAAACACACAGGCCCAAACACACACAGACACACACCCAAATCCAGACACAGACCCACAACTAGGAAAACATCCCCACACAGGCAAAAACACACATGAACACACACACACTTTCTCTCACAATAAAACATACACTCACTTGTTTGCATAGACCCCTATGGATGAAAGGAGAAAGGATAGCTGATACTGTAAAGGGCTGGAGTAAACCAAGTGTAATACAGGGATCAGATAAATATTTTGCAAATTCCTATTGATTTAACCTCTTAAATACTAAATATGTCTCCAAGGCAACATGTTGGAGACCTCTCTAGCAATCAATCTCTTTAAAGATATCACCATTTAAATCATAGCATACTGTTCTATATAAAGATAAACAATTCCCATTAAATATGGTGTGATGATTTACAGCAGTCAAGGAAAGGGCAGTTGGGGGAAGGCAAGCACAGGTTTATACAGTAACGTGTGATAAAGAAGTTATACAGTGGAGATCACTTCTCCAGTGTTCTGCACTCTCCAAGTCCAGTCCTATGTTATTCAATGGAGCCTACACACTCTCCCTTGGTCTTATCAGGTGTCACATTTACTACTTCAGTCTCTCATACAACCCATTCCCCTACATTTACTTTCTTTCAAAATCCTGCTGTTCATTCCTCACTAAGAAAAAAACAACCTTAGGGCCATATGCACAAGGGAATAGAAGCTGTTCTAGAGCAAACCAGTTGCTCTCTGGGAAAGAAAAACCAAAAAAACAGGAGGAGCGCCTATAGTGTGTTATCCGATATCTTAATCTCAATCACAATTGTATAAATGAGATACACTCACATTATAACATTGTTGACCGTCTAGCATATGCCAGCAATCAACTTATAAACCTTGCAGGGTACTTTACCCTTCCTTGTTTGGGTACCATGATTCCTCTCTCCTCAAGATCTTCCAGTCAATTGTTGGTAGGCAATTCGTAACTTGGAATACAAAGGTCCCAAAAGATCAAAGGAAAAAAAAATGATAAAAAAATATAAAAAATAATTATAAAATAAAAAAAAAATAAAGTTTGTAGCCGAAAATAAAAAAATATAAATTTATTATAACAAACTATTTAAGCTAAATGGTAATGGATGCGTTTCGCAGCACAAAACTGCTTCCTCAGCCAATAAAGTCCTTACTGAGAATGTAACATGGTACCCAAACAGGGATGGGTAAAGTACCCTGCAAGCTTTATAAGGTTTACTTCCACGTTGTGGTTGAGTGTCCTTGGGAGTCGAAACACCATTAGACACTGCTAAGAAGGGGGCAGTTGGTTTTATATCCCTGAAGCGATTACAGCTGGACTACTCATAAATGTTGAGGTCAGCAACTACTCTTGTGAGTATATGATTATGGTTTAAGGTGGTGGTATTTTATGTGAAGATATTACACCAGGAGAGCACCCTGTTTTTCTTCTTTTCTGTTGTAGTTGCTCTCTGGGGGACATATCAACATTCCCATTGATATAAATTGGCGCTTAAAGGGATAGTAATATTTAAACTGTGAAAAAAATATGTTCTAGGGTTTATCCCCCTGAGTAAAACAAGGGTACTCCCACTGCTGAAAGGTGTTTCATTCAAAAGTTATCAATTTTCAAAGCTGAATTTTTTAGGTGCAATATCACAGTGGCCTGAAATTGTACGGTGGCGCTGTTGCTACACGATCCTATGGACAGCTCTGGTCCCGGGACCATAAATCTCCATAGGATGGTGTAGCAACAGCGCCACTGTACAATTTTAGGCCACTGTGATATTGTACCTAAAAATTTCAACTGTGAAAATTAATAACTTTTGAATGAAACATCTTTCAGCAGTGGGAGTACTCTTGTTTTACTCAGGGGGATAAACCCTACAACATATTTTTTTTACATTTTAAGTATTACTATCCCTTTAAGCCCCTTGAATGCTATAAAAATCTCAAAACCAATGCTTTGTAATGCATTGGAGACCTCATCAATACTTAAGAGACCTCACTAGCATTCACGGGGTTAAAAGCCAAATTTAAATCAAAAAGAATTTTGATTTTTCCCATGGAGCAGTTGGTTAGTTCTGGAATTGTATATTCAGTGTAAACTTGACATCTTTGGGTGTATATTTTAATTATGCATATTCTTAATTTATACTGACCATAAACATACATTTGAAACTTATGTTATTACAGTAATTATTACAGTTAAGAGTAAATAATGCAGTTTAAGAAACATAGAAGTGATTTGTCTACATCTTTAGTTAACTCATTGGATGATAGAGAAGTGTTCAGTTAAGACTTTTCTAGCATTCAAGGGGTTAAATAATTACTGGGGCACAAGTCTGAATAAAACACATTTTGAGAGTCTTAATTCTTTGATACTAAAGCTTTATGTGTATTATATAAAAATCTAACTGTTTCTGATTCGTTGTCTGCCCCTCCGAGGGGCAGCAGTGGGGGCGGAGATTGGCTGCACCCAGAAAATCTCCTAGAGGTAGAGATTTTGCCAGTGCAAAGCCCCACTGGTCACTCCTGAGAAAATCGCTGCAAGGAGATTCACAGGGGTGGTGATTTTCACAGAAGTAGGCAGGGGGGCAAAGCCATCCTGCCCACTCTTGTTAAAATCACTGTAGCGAAACTCACCACTATCGACATCAAGCGTTGCTGTGCTCCAGTGGGTCCCCAATGTACACAAAGAGCCACATTGAACTGGCAACCTTGTGCAGCATTCACTAGTTTATATATATATATATATATATAGAGAGAGAGAGAGAGAGAGAGATACACACACATATATATATATATATATATATATATATATATATATCTATATATATATACACACACACACACACACACACACATATATATATACACACACAGAACACAAACTGCGGAGGCCGTGAAACACACAAATATGGAGCAAAATGAAATTAACAGGAAGTAAGGTCCAAATTTGGACTGAAGACATTCGACTACTGATGGATATATTTCAATATATTCACCCTTCATAGCTGATATACCTTGTGGAGTGCTGTCCCTTCTTGGAACATCCAGGCTGAGTATATATATATATATATATATATATAAAAATATATATATAGAGAGAGAGATCTCTCTCTCTCTCTCTCTCTATATATATATATATATATATATATATAGTTTAGAAATCAGCTTTTCCAGGGAGAAAAAAGAAATAACATTTCTTTCTCCCAGGCATTCACCTATTCATCGTGAGTGCATCCTTGAACAAAAGTATATTTATATCTCAAATTAGCTGTATCTGTTTGATACATATTTCTGTTAAAACCTCTCTTAAATGCTATATTCTAGATCACTGCTATACCTCCAAAATTGTAATATAATCTACCAGTGTTCACATTATTTATTTTAATGTTTAGCTATAGTATAACAATTTCCTAAGCAGACATGTAACCACTTTGATAATGGGCTGCTAAATATCTTTAACCCATTGACTTTCCCAGTGGCATCAAAAATATTAAATGAGCCATCATAGTTCAGGAGAAATTAGACATCAGCAATAAAATGCCTTTGCCTGAATAGATTGGTCTAGATATTTGACATAGCGATGCCCCCTACCATCTAAATATTCAGGCCTCTCTCCATGTCCCCCTGTATGGCTGTGTATCTGGAGGATAGATGGGGGGTGGGGGAGTGAAAGGGGATTTTTCTCTCTTTATCACAAGCATCTTCATTACATGGAATGGATATGTTTCCATGGAAACGCCTGAAATACCATCTCCTCCAGGTAACAAAAAAACAAAACAATTAAACGAAAAAATTGGGAGCAAAAAAAAAAACCACCATCCCCTTCAAAAAACCACCATCCCCCTTCCCAGAGGAATCTCGTTAACCCCTTGCCTCCCACAGCAGGACGATGGAAGAGACCCATGTGTCTGCTGTCTGTTATGCATAGTTTCAGTGATCCGAACGCAAGGGGGATTTCCCTTACAGCCATCAGCCAGCTGGGGACCTGAGAGTGATGGGGGGGGAGATAAAGAGAGAGACAGGGAGGAAGAGATAGAAAGATAAAAGGAGGGAGATGAACAGGAGGAGGAAGGGAATGGAGAAAAATAGCATTACAGGGAGATGGAGGCAGAGTAAAAGAAAGAGAAATGTGGTTGTATTTAATTAACTGGAGCAATCCAACTGTACCGTATGTGAGAAATAAAAATTCACAGAACCTCCAGAGATTTAAATAGGATTTTAACTGCCTGAGTGTTAGAGAGGTCTCCAACGCATTGATTTGTATCGCCTCTCAATGGGTTAAAAGCTCTGTTTAAATCAACCGACATTTTTATTTGTCCCCCCTATAATGCAGTTTGGTTTGGTCCAAAATTTCACCTCTTTATCTTAATAAATACGGCCCTGTGGGATTAGAATGGGTACAAGTGAGTGCAAACAAAAGGCAAAAGAGGAGAGAGAGGGGGGTTAGGAAAGAAGGAGCGAGAAAGAAAAAGCGATAAAGCAGAACAAGACAAAAAAAAGGAGAGGTCTAGTGCTGGGAAAGGCAGTTAACGATAAGGAGGAGAAAGGGAGAGAAGATAATAAAAGGGAGAGCGTGATAAAGAAAGAGCATAAAGACAATGGGAAGGGATAGAGGCAGACTGAGCAGGGATTAAAAGATGGAAAAGCAAAAGCAGGACAGGAAGATAAGAGGAGGACAGGAAGAGGGATATTGACTGTTATGACAGAGATGTCTACATACCTGTGTACATAGCCAGACCTATAGAACATGTATAGACTGGCAGATGATGGGGGTGGCTGGGAGACAATGCTTACTGCACCTAACATACCCTAACATTGTGATGCCCTCCTCACTACCTTCTGCCCATTCCTATGTAACCAATCAGTTATAGGCATAGTAATGTTTCATAATAAAAGCAGCTCCAATTAATCTTCATAGTATTTGGGCCATGGGGAGTGTTATTTCAGTACTGTCAGAGATGTAGTTCAAGAGTAACTGAATCATAAAGTATCCCCCTCCCGCCCCTTTTACTGATGTAACACTGTTCACCTCACAACAGCAAGGTGATGTCCAAGTAGATTGCAGAGAGGGACAATCTTCAATTAGCATAAGGTAAAAACCTGAAAAACCTGTCAATGGGGGCAGGGTTTTCATTGTTCTCACATTAAGAAGATTGGCCTTTGTTGAACCAGATTCCACATCTGAGGAGAAGTGACTTACACTAGGTAAAAGGGACAGGTGGGAGATACTTTATCATTCAATTACTCTTGAAATAAAACTCTGACAGTATTGAAATAACATTCTCCATGACCCAAATAATATGAAGATTAATTGGAGCTGCTGTTTTTGTGAAACATTACTATCCCTTTAAATTAGGAGGTGGGCAACCTGCAGCTTTTGAGGAATACAACGCTCCTCATCTCCAGCCATCCAATGCTTTGTTACAGAAATGCACCTGTTCAGATAGATCAGTGTTTCTCAGCTCCTGTCCTCAGAACCCACTAACAGGCCAGGACTTAGGGATTTATCTGCTAGAGCACAGGTGTGGTGATCAGGGGCTCATTCACATTGATTAACTCACCTCTGCTCTAACAAGGAAATCATCAAATCCTGGCCTGTTAGTGGGTCCTGAGGACAGGAGTTGAGAAACACTGAGCTAGATGAATAAGGCCTCTTGTCCGCTCCCCATAGGTGCCGAAGGTAAGTCTAATTCAGTGGGATGTTGGCATGTATACAATCCCAAACCATGCCATCTCCTTTCTGCCTTGTTATATAACAATTCTTATACCCCTAATATACTCCTGTAGTCCCCACTGACCTGCTATACACCTCTCTATATTAAAACCATATTACTCTTTTCCATTAAAACCCATCCCTAAACACCTTAACCCTTTGAGTGCCAGAGGGGTACCCCTCTGGCACTCAAGGGGTTAAATATCCAGATGCTTCTGCACTACTCTTTTTACCTCTCCCTTTACACCCTAAATGTTGCTGCTCACTTAATTAATTTTGCTCCTCCTTAACCCTATGGATACCAGATACATTTTTGTAACTGGAGAAATCTCAACAACCCTTTTTAATAATATCCTGATGATAACCTGGTTGATGAATAAAAATTCTCCTACATGAAATATTAATATTTATTTATTTAAGACAAACACTGGTGATATGGACACATCTCAAGTGGTAAATTCACTGCTGCACTCCACATTACCTT
Organism: Rhinophrynus dorsalis; assembly: GCA_037306005.1. Classification (NCBI taxonomy): domain Eukaryota; kingdom Metazoa; phylum Chordata; class Amphibia; order Anura; family Rhinophrynidae; genus Rhinophrynus; species Rhinophrynus dorsalis. The sequence goes on along the minus strand of CM074718.1, from coordinate 267,715,540 downwards.
ATCAGACCTCTCCATGTACAAACATACATTCAACTGCCTCAACCTACCAGTTTATACATGTTCCTGAAACCTACCATACAGTCCTGACTCTTATTCACCAATGGAATTGCATATCCATCTGGTAGAATACCATGTGCATTGTACAAAGTTTGAGGTCATATGGTTCTACTAGTAACTGTCATGGCTGCCTCCATGGACTGACATCCAGGACTGATTAACCACTTGAGAACCAGATACGTGTGCAATGCATTGATTCTGGTCCTTAAGGGGTGAAATATGTTATCTTTTAAACAAAGAAGCAAGGAAAGATTTATAAGGGGCATTAGGATATAATGTCCATAGGGTTGCCACCCAGCCGGTATTTTACCGGCAGGCCGGTAAAAAATGGGCTTCTGTCCAATGTTAAGTCTATGGAGGGAATGCCATGGCCGGTATTTTTTGGAGAAAAGGTGGCAACCCTAAATGTCCATAATAAGATTAGTGGGGTTATTTTTAGGAAGTGTTAGTTCTCCTTTAAAGCCTGAGGCAGACACTGAACATCATGCTGCCCTCCACACGGGTTTCATTCCACATGGTATACACAGAACATCCTGCTACTTTTCTTGCTGATTTAGTGCCCTCCGAGCATACATTGACCCTCTTGATGTCCTCTTCTGTGGCTTAACGCACCACTGCATACAATTAACATCCTCCTGCATACTTATTTCTATAGACCCTATATCATGGAGATCATGTCATTGCATTGTTATACTGCTATTCATATATGCTAACATTTTGTTGTTTGATTATCTCATAGTCATAGGTCTTTGTATATAATTCCTTTTTTCACAACACAGTATTATTAAACCCCTTCCTACACAACCCAATGCATTGTGTTGCCCTTCACACTGGCATAATACTCATCAGATTACACCCAAAGGCCTGCCTTGTTCTACTCCCTGTATACCACAATACTATAGAACACGCCTAACATATTGCCATTTTCACACACTGTCCCTTATGCCATGCTTGTTGTTTGGTTCTACCCCTTATACTATATTTTTATATACCATCCTATAAAACTCAATATCCTGCCATCTCATCTCTGGCTTTATACCCTTCCACAAACATTCAACATCATGGTTATCTTCTATGCAGAGCCAGCTGGCTGCCTTGTTATAACTGTCTCTACACAACCGATACCTCCGTTTTGCCCAGTATTAGATCTTTCATACAAAAGCAGAGCCTATTTTATCAAGCTGTATTGATATGTCCTCTACTACAGAGCCTAAAGGCCAACTGTCCCTCCCATCTAGACCATATATTTCCCAATGAATCTCAGCATCCTGCCTTACATTATCTCTCTTATTATACTCTAAAATCCTACAGCTTCCATCTTTACCCTCTCATGCAGACTGATATATCATAAAGCACCCCATTGTAGGTTAACCACACATCTATCCACCCTCCTCTCAATAAATCCCTTTGTATAGCTAGCTATTCTTATATAATAATTGTTAAAATCATGTTTTTTGTCACTATTTTTACATCACTCACTAAAACCCTCACACACATGCATTGCAACTCAAGATATTGGTATCCCTCTCCTTATTAGCCCCAAGTGCTATTGCACCTCACTGTATTAGTATATTGTCCTTTATATAACCCAAATGCTAATGTACCTTACTATGTTAGTATACACCAATTGTATACAACCTTGCTCCTGCAGTTCACTGCATTCGAATACTCCTGCCCATATACCCCAGATCATACTGCTCATCCTTTAATACAAGAAATCCTACCGCACCTCTCTGTATTAGTGTGCTTCTCCCTATATACCCCAAATGACACTATATTTCTCTGTATTACTATATGCCACCCTATATACACCCAGTGCTAAGGAACCTCCCTGTACTAGAAAACTTATCCTTTGTATATTCCCTAAATTCTACTGTACCTCACTATATTAGTATCTTACTCTTTGTATAATCCCAAACATACTGTACCTCACAGTTTTAGTATCTGCCTCCCTATGCACCCCAAATCATACTGCACCTGACTGTATTAGTATACTCTTCCCTATATACCTGAAATCATATTGTAACTCACTGTATTAGTATTTTCCTTCCCATATGCCCCAAATTATACTTCACCTCACTCTATTATTATACTCCTCTCTATTCACCCCAAATCATACTGTACCTCACCTTATTAGTATACTCCTCTCTGTTTACCCCAAAGCATACTGTACCTCACTGCATTAGTATACTTCTCTCTTTTTTACTCCAAATCATAATGCACCTCACTATATTAGTACATTCTTCCCTTCCGTTATACCCCAAATCCTACTGAACCTCATTGTACTAGTATACCGTTCCTTATATATCTATATAATACTGTACTTCACTGTTTTAGTATAATCTTCCCTATATAACCCCAATCATTCATATACTCCTCAAAATCCATACACCCAAATCATACTACAGCTCAGTGAATTAGTATGTTCATCCCTATAAACCCCAAATCATAATACTTCTAATTGTATAAGTATATTGTTCCCTTCCCACCTACCTCAGATCCTACTTCACCTGACTATATTAGCATACTTCTTCCTATCTTCCTATAAACCCAAATCATACTGCACCTCACTGTATCAGTATATTTCACTGATTATGCCCCCCTCCCCACCAACATTTCATGTGGCCAAAGAGGGACACTTTTGTTTTAGGTGGTGTTGCTGGGGGTATGGCTGGTGGGCGGGGCATTACAGAGAATTTTTAGGTTATTTAATGACCTATTGACACCTCTTGTGTAACTGAATAAATTATTTAGCGCAAGACCAAAGTATTTTATTTACACAGACTAATGTATAAACACACATATACTGAAGTTTACACTAACATTACTGTGGGATTTGGGTCTCAAAAAGGGACTGTCCCATTTTACATCAAATCTTACTGCATCGCACTATATTAGTATACTCCTCCCTATATACCCCAAATTTTGCTGCTACTCACTACATTAGTATATTCCTCCCTTCCCATATACCCCAAATCATGCTACACCACACTGTATTAGCACAAGCCTTCCTATACACCTCAAATGTACCTCACCTCACTGTATTATTATACGTCTACCTATATGGCCCAAATTCTACTGAATCTCACTGCATAATATACCTCTCTCCATATACACAAAGTCATACTGTACCTTACTATATTAGTATTTACTCCTTGTATAACTCAAATCATACCGTACTTCTCTCTATTAGTGTACTGCTCCATATATACTCCAAATAATACTGCACCTCAGTGTATTAGTATACCCTGTATACCTGAAATCATAGTGCACCTTACTGTATTAGTACTGTCCTCTCAGTGTACCCCAAATGATACTTCACCTCAATGTATTAGTATACTCCTTCCAATATATGCCAAATCATACTGAACGTTACTGTATTAGTATACACCTCTCTATTTACCCCAAATCATACTCTACCTGTTTTAGTATTCCCCTCCCTATATACCCCAAATTATACCCCCACCTCAATGTATTAGTATACGCCTCTCTGTTTACCCCAAAATCATACTGAACCTCACTGTGTTTGTATTCTCCTCGCTTTATACCCCTGATCATCGTACTGCACCTCACTGTATTAGTATACTCCCATATCCCCATATTTAGTAATTCTGCTAATCACTGTATTAATGTATTCTTCCCTATATACCGATTATCATACTGCAACTCACTGTATTAGTATACTCCTATATCCCCATATTTAGTCATTATGCTAATCACTGTATTAATGTATTCTTCCCTATATACCGATTATCATACTGCAACTCACTCTATTAGTATACTCTCGTCTCCCCATATTTAGTAATTCTGCTAATCATTGTATTAATGTATTCTTCCCTATATACCGATTATCATACTGCAACTCACTGTATTAGTATACTCTCGTCTCCCCATATTTAGTAATTCTGCTAATCACTGTATTAATGTATTCTTCCCTATATACCGATTATCATACTGCAACTCACTGTATTAGTATACTCTCGTCTCCCCATATTTAGTAATTCTGCTAATCACTGTATTAATGTATTCTTCCCTATATACCGATTATCATACTGCAACTCACTGTATTAGTATATGTCTGATATTGTCATTCATCCCAGATCCCCCCCAAGTCTTATTGAAATATGTAGAATTAACCTCCTGCCCAGTTACATGTCTCCCTATACATATTCTGTTTCTCTTCTCCCAGGATATAATTGTATTCTCTATAATTTGGTGTAAAATTGTTCCCAATTGCTTGTTCGTACTGGAGGTTCAAAGGGATATGAGGAGGCTGACAGGGTTAAATTCTCCAAATCCAGAAAAGAATAATAAAATGCAGAGACATGAACAAGGCTGTCTCCCAGCTACATGCCCAGAGCTGCTCTGACAGGATTAATGCTCTTGAGGCTGCTCCTGAAAGAAAAAATTGTGCCCCAGAACTGAGGGAGATGACAGAGAAGAGGGGTGCAGTATAAGGACAGTGGGGCCCGGTACATAAAACAAGAGGGGCAATTCTGGCACAAACCAACTGCTCTTTAGGGGGAAAAATTTAAATTTCCAAAGTTTCTATTGATTTGCTCCTTTGAAGGTCACAGGGATGTGCAAAGCATTGCTCTGTAATGCTTTGCACATCCCTGTGGCAATCAAAGGGTTAAAAGAGGCTATTCACCTCTGGAATGCTAGGGACGTCTCTTAATCAGGTGGGTTAAAAGGTTCTTTGTCCCCTAGGGTACAGTTGGTTTCATTCGGAATTTATCCTGTTTTTTGTTTGTGAATAGGGCTTTTAACAGAGAGAGAGAAATATAATGATGCTAACGTTAAAGCCGAACAATTCTGGAGCAAACCAACTGAATACCTCTGCAAATATGATGCATAAAATAAATAACACCTGATTGCTGTATAAAGGATACCCACCTTGGTTAGTTAACAGGGGAGGGCTGGCCTGGGGGGCAGGGGGGCAATTGCTCCCTGGGCCGGTCATATGTCTGGGCTGGTGGGCCACTGCTCCTCACTAAATCTCCCAATTGCTGCTGTAAATGAAGCTACACTAGTGATACCACAGAGCTTACAACTGTAATGGAGCTACACAAACGACACCACAGAGGAACAATCCAAATGGAGCTACACTAGTAGCATAACCCATTCCCTTGTAAGCTCTACAGTATAACTAGTGTAGCATTACTTAAATTGTAAGTTTGTAGGAGCGCACTAGTGTAGCCTCATTTAAGCTGTAAGCTATGTGGTATCACTTGCCTTACTTCACAACATTAATGCCAATTTTAAAATTACAAAAGGGGGTGGGGCTGGGACAGTGGGCTTGAGCGATATAGAAATGAGCCACTTGACTGAATTTGCCCCCTGGCCCACAAGTTGCCAGCCCTCCCCTGTTAGTTAATCTGTTAAATCAATTGAGACATTTTTACTTTGGGTATATTTCCCCTTTAAAGGGACACTAATGTCCAATAATAACTTTATGTTGTTTTGTAGATTACGGTTTGAGAGATATCCTCCGCTAAAGTTCCCCCCTCCCTCCCCTTCTCCTGACGTCAGCACTGTGCTGACAGCAGAAGATCTCACTCCTGGGACCAGCCAGCATCTCTGCAGCAGAGCCGAAATAGCAATATTTGAAAATAATTACTTCATTGGAACGGTCTACAAAGTGTGCCTGGTTTGCAAGCACACTTTGTAGACCGTTCGAGTGAAGTAGTTCTTTTTATATAACTCTATTTCGTCTCTGCTGAAGAGCCGCCTCGAGTCGGCCGACTCGAATCTCCTGCTGTCAGCTTTACAGCTGGCATCAGGAGAGGGGGAACTTTAGATGAGAATATCTCTCAAACCATAAAGGTCTGAGAGATGGGATTGGCGCCACATAATTTTTTTTTTTTAAATCTACAAAACAACATAAAGTTATTATTGGACATTAGCGCCCCTTTAATGCGTAGAAACTGATTTGTAGCTACTGCTGTCACCTCACTATTGTAAGACTGGCTGCTTATGCATATCTCCCAAGTGTTCCTCTTTAGGAGGGACATTCCCTCTTTGAGGACCAAATCCCTCTGTCCCTCTTTCCAACATTGCAGTCCCTCTTTATATGAGACCAGACTGTGTGGTGCCTGTGTATAAGTGTATCACATTGCCCCACAGCTATAAAACTCACATTAATGTTGGATTAACCCCTTAATGATACGTGACATGCCAGGACCGTCATACATGTGTGGACGGTAAGGATCGGTGAATGTCCTGGCACATCATGGAATTCTGGGATCACGGCACAGCTCCAAACTACTCTGCAATCCCAGAAGGTATCAAAAAAGCGTTGTGGTCCTCTAGAGTGCCCAACCCTCCAGGCCACGTGGCCCTTAAGGGGTTAAACTTCAACATATGTATTTATAAATTCGTATGTGTAAATTAAAGATGTTGTTCTTGCTCCAGATCATTTATTTAGTTGCTAAAAGAGATTTCAGTAGGTCATAAAATAACCTTTAAAAATTGCCCCAGCAACAACACCTAAAACAAAAGTGTTCCACTTTGGCCATTTCAACTGTTGGGAGGGATGTATCTGCATTATAGGGGACAAGTAAACATTCCTAAAAGTTTCATTGATTTAAATGGGGCTTAAACCTTGTAAATGCTTGAGTGGCATAAATTCCTGGGAACCTTCCGTCTTGTCCCAAGCTTCCAGAGGTCCACTAAGGTCTTAGGGTTGGAGTGTTGAAATGGCGTGATTTCTGTCATAATGTGGGCAGGGCTTGATTGGAATGGGCATGATTGGGAGGAGGATAGGTGGGGTTTTTCCTATAAAATGGACGGAGCGGGAAGAACAGAACAGAGAATGTTTGGAACTGTTAAACAAGTGCTAAAAATTGCAAGGGTACTCACTGAGCCCTGAGAGTCAGCCTCTGTCCCCACAGAACCATTAAGTATATTTGGGTCAGATCCAGTGAGTTTCCAGTTATGGTGTCATAGTTGCCAACTGTCCTTGATTCCCAGGAACATCTTGGTTTGACTCCCTAAGCTCTGCTAGCCACACCCATATGTTGCATTGTGGGTATGGCCAGTGTAATCTCAGTGTACCCTTTTCCTGCCTACTACTGAACCATTTGGATACTAGAGAGGTCTTGCATGTTATAGACTAAGGGTATATTGTGTGTAACAGGACTGTTGGTGGGGTCATGTAAGAAATGGGGTGGGCCATAGGAGAATCTAAGGATATCTAGGGTGCCATACTTAGTGGTGCCTGAGGCTGATGTGCAACACAGGGAACAAATAATAATTCCATTTTGAATGGAACATATTACATTAGGTTGAAAAAAGACACAAGTCCATCAAGTTCAACCTTTGCCTCATACCCCAGAGAAATGACAATTGTATAGCTTTCCTGATACCAAATAATGCTCTGTGCACTCTGAAATAATGGTTGTAGACCTCTAGTAATAGAGGTTATATTCCCTGTTTAACACAGAAGGCTTTGGGGAATATTTGTCACTCCCCTATGGTGTAGTTGGTTTTTTCCCCTATCTTTTAAGGCCCACAAAGAATGAAATGAAGCCAGAGTGGGATAAAATAACTGATGGGGATAAATAAGCTCAATGACTATAGAGCCGTACGTATGTTCAAAAAAAAAAGTGGAGGAGATATGGGGCAAACCATTTGAACTACAGGGGAAAACTAAAAATGCCCACTGATTTAGTTGGGGATTTTACCCAGTGAATGCTTGAGAGGTCTCCAATGCATTGCTTGCATTGCTTGCCAATGTGATGGAGACCACCCTAGCATTCAAGGGATTAAAATCCCCATTTTAATTAATGGTAATTTTTAGTTCTCCCCTATAGTGCAAATAGTGTGCCCCCTATCTCCTCCACTTTTCTTTTGAACATACAGCCCTATATGTTGTGCATCAGATGGGGCTGCCTCCATTCTGCCCTTTGTGTTGTGAGTGCCAAGGGGTGGGTACTGTTACAGGTGTGGGTGTTTTGGGGTATGCTATTCTTCTGCATACAGGTGCAAGCAATGGACAAACTGGGTGCAAAGGAAATACACTCAGAATTCTTCTGTTTCCATAGGTTATCTATAAGCATTGTAAATGGGTTGTTCACATAGATCAGACTGTTCGGGGGTGGCTGGTTGATGTTGAAGGGGAGTTGTGTTTCTCAACAGCTGTAGATGCTCAGGTTGCAACTTTGACTTAGATGGAGGTATTGTAAAAGTCACGCACCAGAATGTATTAACATATCCATCTGTTGATACAGGTGCTCATTTAATATGCTTATATATATACATACATGGAAACTCTCCAGATCTGCCGCAGAGACTCCTATTTTCAGAGTTAATTACCAGGACAGGGATTTTTTCTGTAGCTTAATATGTTTCCCAAGCTTCCTACTCCATCCAGCCCACTCTCCGTACTACTCTGGCTACTTCATTTTCAGGAAAAACACCTCCTTCCCTTCTCCCAAATCTACTTACCCTGATTAAGCCCCACCCACATTATGGGCATTTGGACACTCCCACCACCAGCCCTTGTTGATACTCCTGGGGCTGGACAAGAAGCCAGCAGACAGGTAAAGGACAAATGGGGGAAGAATAGCAGGTCTTATCAGATGTCATATTTGATGCCTCAGTCTCTCATATAAGCCACTCCCCTACACTCCCTTTCTTTCAAAATGTTCCATTCAGAAAATAAAATAATCTTAGGGCTGTATGCACAGAAAAATAGGAGCAATTCTGGAATAATTCTGACATTGATTTAAATTGACATTTTAACCCCTTTAATGCTAGAAAAATCTCCAAAACATGCATTGAAGACCTTACCATACTTTGGAGACCTCACTAGCATTCAAGGGGTTAATCCTTTGAGTGCCAGAGGGGTATGCAACGCATTGCAGAGCAATGCGTTGCGTACCCCTCTTGCACTCAAAGGGTTAAGTGTCCAATTTAAATCAACAGGAATTTTGATTTTTCCCATGAAGCAGTTGGTTTGTTACAGAATTGTGAAACTCAGTGTAAGCTTGGCCTCTCTGGGTGCATATTTTAATATTTCATATTAATGCACTGTCCATAAATACACATTTGAAACTTACTATATTAAAGTAAATTTTAAGGATAAGAAAAAATAATGCAATTTAAAGGGATAGTAATACTTCGTTTTATCTTTATTTTATTTTGTAAGCATTAAAAAAACATGAAGAACGATAGAAGTCTTATCTCTCAAACCTTTATGGTTTAAGAGATATTCACAAGCAAAGTTTCCCCCTCCCGCCCCTTTTTCCTAGTGTAAGCCATCTCTTCTCAGATGTGAATCTGGTTGTAAGACCAGACAGATAACAGCAGGGGCCACTCTTCTTTGTATGAAAACAATGAAAGCCCTTCCCCCCTTGACAAGTTTTTCAGCTTTTTCCCTTATCTTAATTGAAGATTGTCCCTCTCTGCAGTCTACCTGGGCATCTCCCTTCTGATCTGGCTGAACAGGGAGGGGATACTTTGCTTGTGAATATCTCTTAAACCATAAAGGATTGAGAGATAAGACTTATATCGTTCTTCATGTTTTTTTAATGCCTACAAAATAAAACAAAGATAAAACGAAGTATTACTATCCCTTTAAGAAAAAACTGACATAATTTTCTTGGATGATACAGACCTCTCTAGCATTCTAGCATATTACTTAGGGGGTACGTTTGAAAAAAACACATTTTGTGACTCTTACCTCTTGGATACTAAAGAGGTTTCAAGTTTGATATAAACAAATCTGTAATGTGTCTGTGGTGCTCCAGTCCAACCCCAGGTTATAGTCTATCTAACTGTATGACTCTGCCTCACACCCAGCAACTGCTTACTATTACAGAAAATACCCTTAGGGCCCTATGTTCAAAAGATAACTGGGGCAATTCCGGGGCAAACCAACTACACCATAGTGAACTAGACGAAAAAATGCCCACTTATTTAAGTGATGATTTTAATCCCCTGAATGGTAGAAAGGTCTCCAATTCACACTAACTCCCCGGATAATATAGAGGAGGGGAGGCATGAAGAAGGAGAGGGGGGAAATGAGGTAGTTGTTGGTGGGCTTAGGTTGGGTAAAGGGAGGAGAGACAGGAAGTTGGGCCCCTTTTGGTAAAAGCAGGAAGAGAAGCACCCGCCTGCCCTCCCTGTTGGTGGTGGTTTACGGAGATGTGATACTTGGCTGTGGTTTGGAAGTTAAAGGGATAGTAATACTTCGTTTTAACTTTATTTTATTTTGTAGGCATTAAAAAAACACGAAGAATGATATAAGTCTTATCTCTCAAACCTTTATGGTTTATGAGATATTCACAAGCAAAGTTCCCCTCCACGCCCCTTTTACCTAGTGTAAGCCATCTCTTCTCAGATGTGAGTCTGGTTGTATGACAGTACAGATAACAGAAGGGGACAATTTTCTTTGTATGAAAACAATGAAAGCCCTTCCCCCATTGACAAGTTTTTCAGCTTTTTCCCTTATCTTAATTGAAGATTGTCCCTCTCTGCAGTCTACCTGGGCATCTCCCTTCTGATCTGGTTGAACAGGGGGGGATACTTTGTTTGTGAATATCTCTTAAACCATAAAGGTTTCAGAGATAAGACTTATATCATTCTTCATGTTTTTTTAATGCCTACAAAATAAAATAAAGTTAAAATGAAGTATTACTATCCCTTTAAATTTAAATGGGAAATAAGCGTTGATGTTTTCCTTAGGGAGTTAACCCTAAGGAAGTATGCCCCGGACTGTTGTCGCGGGAGTTAACGTTACCTGTTCGGAGGCTAGTTTGGTATGGCCTAAACGGGGTAATTGTTTAAATCTTTGGAAAAATGGTATAAGTATGAAGCATGGGCCCGGGCAATTTGGCCATGCAATGGGAGTGGTTAACAGTTGGGTTAGCTGTATGTATTCAGCTTTATGTATATTTGGGTTATGTGTTAAGATTGAAATATAGTTATGTATATGTGAACATAACGGATTGGTAATACAATAAACTGCCTGTTCATGCCCATTTAAAGTTGTCGTGTGAGGCATTTCTATACCTTTTCCTTCTTCATGCATAGTTAAGGGGATAAAAGCCTCATTTAAAGTGGAACTTTCATCAGATGAATATAGAGCCTTAAATCATAGTTACATTAGTGATATGCATAGACATAGTTGTCTTTTCAATAATAATTGCTGCATTAAAGAAAAATAGAACCTTTTTGGCAGGCAGGCACCAGCTGGGATCTTGCTGTAGGCGCTGCCAGTCCCTTCCGGTGCCTTAAGGCACAATGGCTTCTAACTCACCAATCGTGGATTTTAGGTGGACGGACTCTGCAAGATGTCAGCTCTGTTCCTCGCTGCCTGCCTGCAGAAAAGGATCTATTTTTCTATAAAGCAGCAATTATTATTGAAAAGACAACTATGTCTATGCATATCGCTAATGTAATTATTATTTAAGGCTCCATATTCATCTGATGAAAGTTCCGCTTTAAGTCACAAGATATTTTATTTGTCCACTATTGTGCAGTTGGTTTACTCCAGAATTACTCCACGTAACTTTGGATATTGGGACCTTAGCGTATATATACATGAACACAAGAAAATGTATGACCAGTACAGTAGACTGTAAATGGATATATGAATTGGCCAAATTTGTATACAAACTGGACATTACAGAAATATACAAACTGGTAGATTAACCAATCACCAAGGGAGTTGCAAGGTTCTCCGAAAGACTAGAGGTTTTCCCCAAAATACACAGCGTTGGAGCCAGCCCAATGCATTATTAGTGCACTGTGCAGACCAATTTCATCATTATATTAGGGGAGATTGGCACAATTACATGCCCCAAGCTGGCTTTAAACATAAGACCTGGGGCTTTTGCCCCTCTATCAATGCTCTGTGCCTGCCACCATAAACTGAGACTGAATGTCTGCTTCAGGGTACTGATCGGGACTGCACTGGTCTCACCTGCAAGTGACCATAATAGGTGAGAACAGCACAGCTGAGCCACCCCTCAAATTTTGAAGCCCTAGATGATTGCCTGCTCTGCTGAATGGAAAATCTGGCCCTGGAGAAATAGGATGAGCAACATAAAGGAAGGGGAAATAGAATAGAGCTAGCATAAGGTAGAGAGACTAGAAGTGAGGAAAAACGGGAAGGGAAAGTCAGATTGAGAGTGTTTGTGACCTTGTCTGGTAAAGAAAAGATGAAGAGATGGAAGAGATAGTTGAAGACTGAAGGGGGTTGGCAGATGAGAGATACAGACAGAAAAGAGATTGAGTATATGAGATTAATAGTTGTGAAAGTGTAAATATAAGTGCAGAGATAATAGGAAAGTTTGGTCGGGTGGGACTGTGATGCATTTGAAGGAACATGTTAAATATATAAGTTGATCTCATATGAAAGAACAATCTGTAACATTTACAGATATCTGTATAGAAGTTGCCCCAATGAGGTAAATAATATACAACATTTTAAAATGCAAGTATTGTGTCTCAGTAGAAATAGTTTTCCCATTACACTCCCCACTTCCTGTTTACAGGGATACTGCAGGGGTGTGAAATCTGCAGCCTACCTTCAGCTTTTGCTGAACTACAGTTCTCATCATTATGACAGGGGTCGTAGTCCAACAGCTTCTGGAGGTGGTCCACCTCTGCCCCACTTTGTACTATCCAGTAGGCAGTGAGAAGTGTAAAATTTATATACCCCAATCTACAATACCTGTAATTTGAGATATCTATGTGTGAAGTATTTCAATGGATCCTGAGCGCTAACTGGGTTTTGGGGGCACTGAATAAGCTCACATGGAGACACATGTCTCAGTGTGAGTGAGCTCCAAGTCAAGTGGCCATGGAAACCATTCAATAACAGTAAACTGGCTAGAGGTTAGATTCTACCGCAGGTGATAACTTTATCACTTGTTTTATCTTCACATTTCCAGGTAGAATACAATAGGATTCTACGAGATAAAACAGTGATATAATTTATCGCCTGCAATGGACTCCAACCACAGTTCAGCCTGTCTACAAGAGAAGTAACTAATATCAGGGAAAGGGAAGGCAAGGAGTGTATTTAATCAATTATATACAGTGATTGTGTGCAGAATTAGAGTGACAATTGGAGTAGTAAACTAAAATACTGATAGACTTCTAAAATATAATACTAAGCTTGTTTTTCTAATGTATGTGCAACTGTGGTTGGTGGATGATGAGGTCAGGTACAAGAAAACCAGGAGCAGGTGGGTGATGGCAAGGGAGATCAAGTGGATGCTGATGGGTGATGAGGGGGCAGAGGATTAGTGGGTGTCAGAGTGGTAGAGTCAGGACAACTAAGGTTTAGTAGAGGATGCATAGGCAGGAGCAAAATAACCATTGGCTTCGGAGGAAATGGGGGTAGTGGGCCACACATCTAAGGGTTGGTGGATGATAGGATGTATAAAAACAAGGGGATTATAGGTGATTGGTGGGAAGAGTAAGACAACTAGGATCTGGTGATTGATAACAGACAGAGGCAAGGTAACTAGAGGCTGCTGTGTCATGGAAGGTAGAAGCAAGACAACCAGGGTTTGGTGGGTGATGGCAGGCAGAGGCTAAACAACCAGGGGCTCATGGATGATGGTAGACAGAGGAAAGACAACCAGGAGATGTTAGGTGTTGACAGGAAGAGTCTAGGCAACTAGAAGTTGGTGGGTGATTGGGAGCACTGAAAAGACAACCTGGGCCGGTAGGTGATGACAAGATATACCACCACAAGGTAGTGGGTAATGAGAAGCGGCATCAAGACAACGAGGAACTTATGGGTGATGGGAAGCAAGGCTTGATAAGTTGAACCAAGGTCAAGATAGCCAGGGGCTGGTGGGTTATGGGCAGCAGAGGCAAGACCACCAGGTGCTGGTGGGTGTTGAGGAGCAGAGGAAAAACAGGTGCTGGAAGGTTAGAAACCAGAATCTGATGGTGGACAATGGGTGAGAAAAAAAGACCACCGGGAGCTGGTTGGTGATGTGCAGAAGGGCTAAGTCCACCATAAGTTGATGGATGATGGGTGTGAAGAGCCAAGCAACCAAAGTACTGGTAGGTGATAGTGAGCTGAGACACGACAACCAGGGGTTAGTGGGTTTTAGGGAAAAGGAGAAAGACAAGCAGAGGCTGGTAAGTGTTGGGGAGCAGAAGTACGATTGTAAGTGGTTGTTAGATGATGGCTGAGAAAAGCTAAGACTACCAGGGGCTTGTGGGTGATTGAGAGCAGGGCCAAGACTAACTGGGGCCTGTAGGTGATTGGAAGCAAGGCCAAAACCACTAGGAGCTTGTGGGTGATTGGAAGCAGGGCCAAGGCCACCACGAGCATAAGGGCAATTGGGAGCAGGGCCAACACCACCAGGAGTTTGTGAGTGATTGAGAGAAAAGTCAAGACCACAAGGGGTTTGTGGGTGATTGGGAGAAGATGCAAGAAACCCAGGGACTGGTGAGCATTGGAAAGGAGGGGCCAGACAACCATGGGCTGGTGGGTTATGGGGAACAGAAGCAAGACAAGCAGAGGCTAGTGAGTGATGGGGAGCAGGGACATGACAACCAGGGACTGTCCAAGTGTTGAGGGACAGGGACATGATTACAAGGAGATGGAGAGTGATGAGGAGAAGGGTCAAGGCCACCAGGAGTTGGTTGATAATGGTTGCGAAAAGCCAAAGTTCGCAGGGGGTGGCAGGTGATGGAGAGAAGGTTCAAGACAACCAGGGTCTGGTGGGTGATGGTGGTCAACAGTCAGGGGCTCCTCTATGTGTTTGGGGGCCCTAAGTGTAAAATTCACATGGGGGCCCCCCTTAATCCCACATCAGTATTTCTGGTAAGACATTGCCATCCGATATATGTGGCAACGGTACTGTATAAGTGTGATAGGGCCCTCTGATCAAATGGGTTCCTACGCAGCTGCCTATTCTTTATTTATATATTGTAGCACCACCACTGTCAATTTATATAGTGTAGCACCACCAATGCCAGAAAACCTGGGCTGGTGGGTGATGAGGAGCAGGGTCAAGGCCACCAGGAGTTAGTGAGTGATGGGTGAGAAAAGCCAAGGTACCCAGTGGGTGGCAGGTGATGGGGAGCATGTGCAAGACATCCAGGGTCTGGTGGGTGATGGTGATCGGGGGTTAAGAAAACCAGGGGCTGGAGGGTGATGGGGAACAGGGTCAAGGTAGCCATTTTGGGGAGAAAAGGCAAACCAACCAGTGGGTGGTGTTGGAGAACAGGGGGCAAAACATCCAGGGACTGGTGGTTAATGGAGTGGAGAAGCAAGGACACCAAGGACTTGTGGGTGTTGTGGAGCAAGGGCAAGACAACCAGGGGCTTGTGGACGATGAGGGGCAGGGACAAGGCCACTGGGGGTGGTGGGTGGTGTGAAGCAGGGGTAAGACCACCATGGGTGGGTGTTGGGTAGCAGGGGCAACACCAACAAGGGGCTAGCGGGGGATAGGGAGCAGAGCCAAGACCACCACGGTTTGACAGGTGATGGTGATCAGGTGAAAGACTACCAGGGGCTGGAGGGTGTTTGTGAGAAGGGGCATGGTAGCCAGGGCTGGTGAGTGATGAGGGAGCAGGGGCAAGACATCCAGGGGCTTTTGAGTGTTGCGGAGCAGGGGCAAGACAACCAGGGGCTTGTGGATGATGAGGGGCAAGGACAAGGCCAGTGGAGGTTGGTGGGTGTTGGGAAGCAGGGGCAAGACCAACAGGGGAAGGATGGGTGATGTGGAGCAGAGGCAAGACAACCAGGGGCTGGTGGATGATGGGGAGCAGGGGCAAGATCACCAGGGGCTGGTGGGAGTTGGTGAGCAGGGGCATGGCAGCCAGGTCTAGTGAGAGATTAGGAACAGGGGTGGGACATCCAGGGGCTGATGGGTAATAGGAAGAATGGGCAAGATCTCCAGGGGCTACTGTGTGTCGCAGAGCAGGGTCAAGACAACCAGGGGCTTGTGGGTGATGGGGACCTGCCACAACCCATCAGGGGCAGAGTAGGTGATCAGGAGCAGGGGCAAGACCTCCAGGGGCTGGTAGCTGTTGGAAAGCAAGGTTGAGACCACGAAGGGCAGGGGCTGGTGAATGATGGCCAGCAGGGACAAGACTGCCAGGGGCTGGTGAGTGTTGGAGTAGTAGGGACAAAACCACAAGGGGCTGGTGGGTGATGGGAACCTAAATCAAGATTACCAGGGGCTGGTGGGTGTTAGAGAACAGGGACAACACAGCCAAGGCAGGTGGTAAATGGGGAGAAGGAGAAAGACATCCAGGGGTTGATGGGTAATGGAGAGGAGGGACATGACCCCCAGGGGCTTCAGAGTGTTGTGGAGCAGGGTCAAGACAACCAGGAGCTTGTGGATGATGGAGAGCAGCGGAAAGGCCACTAGTGGCTGGTGGGTGATGGTAAGCAGCAACAGGACAAACAGGGGCTTGTGGATGATGAGGGGCAAGGACGAGGCCACATGGGGTTGGTGGGTGATGGGGAGTAGGGGCTAGATAACCAGGGTCTGGTCGGTCATGGCAATCAGAGGCAAGACAACCAAGGGCAGGAGGGTGATGGGGAACAGGGACAAGGCAACCGGTTGCTGGTATGTGATGGGAATCAGGAGCAAGACAACTAAGGACTGGGGAGTTATACAGATCAAAAGTAACTCCACCAGGGGTTGGTGGATGATGAATGAGAAGAGCCAAGACATGCAGAAGCTCCTGGGTGGTAGGGAGCAGGGATGAGACAACTAGGGTTTGGTGGGTTATGGGAGCAAGGACAAGACAAGCAGGGGCTGTTGGATATTAGGAAGCAGGGGCAAGATATGCATGGTCTAGTGGATGATGTTTGAGAAAAGCCAAGAGAATCAGTAGTATGTGTGTGAAGGAAGACAGGACCTGGTGGGTGGTGGTTGGGCAGAAGTAACACAACCAAAGGCTAGTGGTAATGGAAAGAAGGTTTAAGGGAAAAAAACAGAGGTTGGTGGGTGATGCTCCAGAATTACTCCACTTTTCCTTAATAAATGACAGAAAGGGAATGAAAACAAAGCATTATAAGAGGTTGGGTGGAAGCGAGGGGAAATATCTCAGAGAATTGGACTGCAGGGATGTGATAATCCTCCAGCCTGAACAGTGCAATGGGATGAAATACAGTGTGTGATAAAGATAAAATATTACAGATGAATTAGAAGCCAGTGCAGCATCTGCCCAGGGCTTCAGAGAACCCATATATTTATGTATACGAATATATAATGAACACCTTGCAGAGCAATATGGCACTGGGCAATGTGAGGCCTTCCAGCTGCTGCTAAACTGAAAAGCCTTTGGCTGGCAGAGGATGATGGGAGTTGTATTCCCTAACTAACTGGAGGGACTCATGTTGTCCACACCTGCATTAGAGAGACAACTATTCAAACATATTATTATGTAGAGCAGAGGTAAGCAACCTGTGGATTTACAGCTATTGCTGGACTGCAGCTCCCACGATTCTCAGCTGAGCAATGATTGGCTGAGAATGATGAGAGTTACAGTTTGACAATGACTTGAGAGCCACACGTTGTCCACCCCAGTTATAAAGCAAGCAACTAATAGAATGCTGAACCTCAGAACGAAGAGTACGCTCCCTTAGAATCTGACAATCTACTTTTTTTTATTATTAACCCTCTAGATGCTAGAGACGTCTCCAGCAATGCACTATAGACATGGCTTGTATCAAAGGGATTATTAACCCTTTGAGTGCCACATGGGGTACAGAATGTATTTCAAAGGAATGCATTCTGTACTCCTCTGGCACTCAAAGGGTTAAACAAATGTCCTTTTCTTCTACACTTAAAAGAACAAAGAAAAAAATCTACCAAAGCAGTCAGAATCATTATTTCTTCCCCAAAGTGCTGATAGTTTGAACTATAATTGCTTCAAATCTTCTTAGTACATACGCCTCAGTGACTTTTTGGGCCATATACACTAACAAATGTGAAGCAACTCTGTGGCAAACCAACTGTATTATAGGGGACAAAATTCCAACTGATTTAAATGAAGCTTTTAACTCCTTGAATGCTAGAGAGTTGTCTAACATCCAAGTTGTTACAAATACCCATTTAAATCAATGGACATTTTTAAGAGAACCTTATGGAGCAGTTGGTTTGTTCCAGAATTACTCCTCTTTTCTTTTGAGAATAGGGCACCTAAAGGCATACCTCCCAAGTGTCCCTCTTTAAGAGGGACAGTCCCTCATTTAGACCCAAATCCCCCTGTCCCTCTTTCCCACCCTGATGTCCCTATTTTTTAGAAGATCAGATTGTGTGGTATGTATATAAGTGTATCACATTGCTCTACATCAAAAAAACTCACATTATTATTTGCTTAAACATCAGTATATGTGTTTATAAATTAGTCTGTGTAAATAAAATGCTTTGCTCTTGTTATAAGTTAATTATTAGATTACGCAAGAAGGTCTCAATAGGTCATGAAATAGCCCCGCCTACCAGCCCCGCCCCCAGCAATACCCCCCTAAAACACAAGTGTCCCTCTCTGGCAATTTTAAATGTTGGATGGTATGTGTAAAGGGATAGTAATGCCTATATTAAAGTGCAGCTCAGAGTCTTCTATATGTTTTTAATAACACGTAGCGCTATGTTTAATTACTCACAGTTCTGTAGTTCAAAAGATATTCAAGCTGAAAGGATCCCCCTCCCGCCCCTTTCCCTGTGTCACACTACCGGATGGAGCATGGAGAGGGACAATCTTCAGTAAGCAAAAGGAAAATCCTTCCCTTCTTTGTAAAGGGGGGCAGGGTTTTCCTTATACTTACTGCCTGAAGATTGTTCCTCACTGCATCCATCTGGTCCCATGACCAGATTGTAGATCTAAGGAGAGGCGGCCAGAAGGGGCGGGAGGGGGATGCTTTCAGCTTGAATATCTTTTGAACTACAGAACTCTAAGTAATTAAAGAGACAGTAATACTTACAATGTAAAAAAAAATATGTTGTAGGGTTTATCCCCCTGAGTAAAACAAGGGTACTCCCACTGCTGAAAGATGTTTTATTCAAAAGTATTTACAGCTCAAAGCTGAATTTTTTAGGTGCACTATCACAGTGGCCTGAAATTGTACAGTGACACTGTTGCTACACCATCCTATGGACAGCTCTGGTCCCAGGACCATAAATCTCCATAGGATGGTGCAGTAACAGCACCACTGTACAATTTCAGGCCACTATGATATTGCACCTAAAAAATTCAACTTTGAGCAGTGATAACTTTTGAATAAAACACCTTTCAGCAGTGGGAGTACCCTTGTTTAACTCAGAGGGATAACCCCTACAACGTATTTTTTTTTACATTTTAAACATTACTATCCCTTTAAAGGGATAGTAATACTTCGTTTTATCTTTATTTTATTTTGTAGGCATTAAAAAAACATGAAGAACGATATAAGTCTTATCTCTCAAACCTTTATGGTTTAAGAGATATTCACAAGCAAAGTATCCACCACCCTGTTCAGCCAAAGCAGAAGGGAGGTGCCCAGGTAGACTGCAGAGAGGGACAATCTTCAATTAAGATAAGGGAAAAAGCTGAAAAACTTGTCAAGGGGGAAGGGCTTTCATTGTTTTAATATAAAGAAGATTGTCCCCTGCTGTTATCTGTCTGGTCTTACAACCAGATTCCACATCTGAGAAGAGATGGCTTACACTAGGTAAAAGGAGCGGGAGGGGGAAACATTGCTTGTGAATATCTCTTAAACCATAAAGGTTTGAGAGATAAGACTTATATCATTCTTCGTGTTTTTTTAATGCCTACAAAATAAAATAAAGATAAAACGAAGTATTACTATCCCTTTAAACACAGCACTGCGTGTTCTAAAAAAACTTATAGAAGACTCAGAGTCGCACTTTAATATAGACATTACTAACTCTTTAAGTGTTTCAACACACTTCCACTATGGAGTCAGCCTGTAAACTCAGAAACACAGACTGAAAGGGTAAAATGAGGGTGATTGGCCCAGACAACATAGACACATAGAATTTGACGCCAGATAAGAACCAGTCGGACCATCTAGTCTGCCCAAAATGATGAGCAGTGACAACACTCTACTGGGTCCATACTCTTTACCTTTAGCAGAATCCCTCACTGTTTTAACTGGGTAGAATCTGTACATGCTGGCTATTTAAAGGGATAGTAACACTTCGTTTTAACTTTATTTTATTTTGTAGGTATTAAAAAAATATGAAGAATGATATAAGTCTTATCTCTCAAACCTTTACGTTTTAAGAGATATTCACAAACAAAGTTTGCCTTTTACCTAGTGTAAGTCATCTCTTCTCAGATGTGGAATCCAGTCCATAGACCAGACAGATAACAGCAGGGGACAATTTTCTTCCTATGAGAACAATGAAAGCCCTGCTCCCTTGACAAGCTTTTCAGGTTTTTCCCTTATCTTAATTGAAGATTGTCCCTCTCTGCAGTCTACCTGGGCACCTCCCTTCTGCTCTGGCTGAACAGTGTTACATCAGTAAAAGGGGTGGGAGGGGGACACTTTGTCATTGAATTACTCCTGAACTACAACTCTGACAGAATTGAAATAACACTCTCCAAAGTCCAAATACTATGATGATTAATTAGAGCTGCTTTTATTATGAAACATTACTATCCCTTTAAGGACATTTCCAATAGGTGTAATTCTGGAGCAAACCAACTGAACCACAGGGGACAAATAAAACCCCCAATTATTAAACAGGCTCTTTAAACAGCTGAATGCTGGAAAGGGCTCCAATAAATTGCAAAGTCATGAACTGGAGACCTCACTAGCATTAAATGTGTTAAAAGTGTCATTTAGATAAGTGGAAATTTTGAGTCATGTTATTCGTTTTATACAGAGCAGTTGGTTTGTTCCAGAATTGCACCTTTTTTAACTTATTGAATATGGTCCTTGAAGTATTAAAAAAGCATATTAAAAATGGTTTGTGACAGAAGATAAAACCACTTTGTCACATTCTGTACTTTTCATACCTGCTGTTAAAGCGGAACTACCACCCCTTCTAAACTTGCCCCCAAATAATTACCCATCTGGCGACTAGCTGCTCAATAGTGCTAGTCGCCAGAATTATTACCGCGTTATTGAGAATTCCTGCTGCACCCGGGACTGACAGCCAGGAAACAGTGCAGATATCTGTGCATAGTGACGTCTGCTCGCCTGGGTGCAAGTCCCTTCCAGTGCTGTGCGGCTCCTAGAAACGCCTCCTAGAGCAGGCTGGGACTGACAGCGCAGGTGCGCAGACGTCACTATGCAAAGATGTCTGCGCTGTTTCCTGGTTTTCAGTCCCGGAAGCAGTAAGAACTCTCAATAAAGTGGTAATAATTCTGTTGACTAGCGCTAATGAGCACCTAGTCTTCAGATGGGTAATTATTTGGGGGCAAGTTTAGAAGGGGTGGTAGTTCTGCTTTAAGCTGCAGACCCAACTGGTGCCTTGTGACATTTATTATTTTCAGCATTCAGCCTGATACCTGCCATTCCCAAGCGTCAATGAAATAGTAATCTGTACCACCTTAACCCTTTGAGCACTAGAGAGGTATCCAACGCCTTGCAACTCAGTGAGTTGGATCTCACTTTGCTCTCAAAGGGTTAATGGTGTTGTTAGTCCTCCCCCTTACCTAGAAGCAGGGGTAGATTCCCAAAAGATCAGGGAATTTTTCCAAGAAATCTGCAGCTTGGTCCAAACTAATGAATTGTCACAGCACCATTACTGATAGGAGTTTTAATAACACCTGAGACCCCTGGCGGAACTATGACTGGAGACCGCAAACAGAAGAATACATTTACGATTAATATGAAAACCCTCAGCTGCTGCCCTTGAGCCGGGAGCAGAGACAGGGGGTGAGCCATTCAGAGCTCCCCGCTCCGGATCAGAGCTTTTGGCCAGTCTCTATTGCGCATGACTGAATTGTTCCGCCAGTCTCTATTGTGCATGTGCTGTTATGCACACAGGGGGCTCCGCAGCCTACCAATTTATATTATACAGATTCCCTTTCAGTTTTGTGGTTATCTTCCCTGTGACCACTAATATATGAGTGAAAAGCAGCAACATCAGCATGTTGCCTAACACGGCCTCTCTTCTTTCTGATTATAGGATTAAATTGGTTTCTTACTGAACATCTGGATCCTCTGGAAACTGGAGGTGAAGTCCACTAAAACAGAAGGACCCTGGTTAATGCTACCATTCCTAGTAGATTTGCTCCATCATAGATCCCAAGCTGGGAACAAGACCCAAAGGCTTTAAAATGTGTTGAATACCCATACCTCCCAAGTGTCCCTCTTTAGAAGACCCAAATCCCACTGTCCCTCTTTCTCACTTTGGTGTCCCTCTTTTTAGGAAATCAGACTGGTGAGTATATAAGTGTATCACATTGCTCCACAGCAATTAAACTCACATTTATGTTTGTATAAACTTTAATATATGTGTTTATAAATTAGTTTCTGTAAATAAAATACTTTGATCTTGCTCTAAATCATTTATTAATTTACACAGAGGTGTCAATAGGTCATAGAATAACCTAAAAATTATTGATAATACCAAACTCCCATCAACCCCACCTAAAACAAAAGTGTCCCTCTTTGGCCATTTGAAATCCTGGGAGATATGTGTATACTACTTTGTCAAGCAAAGGGTTTTAAACATGAAGCTTGGCGCTTTAGCTCCGTCAGCCAGTATTTAGCAATGCACCTGCATCAGGGCCAGATTTCACTATAGGCAGAGTAGGTAACTGCCCAGAGCTTCAGATTTTGCAGGGAACCTCAGCTGTGCTGACCACATCCACATACTGAACTGTGAATTTCAACATCCCTGAACCAGTTTAATACACTTTTATAGGCTATTTAACCCCTTGGATGTTAGAGCAATCTCTCTAGCAACCAAGGGATTAAAACTTTTTTGTTCTTGCTTGTTAAAGTCCAGTGCCAGGAAAAATTGGATAGCACCGGGAGTGAGGTCATATGATGAACTGGTTTGTGGCCATGGGTGGAGATATGGGTGCCCAGAGTGCCTTGCCTAGGGGCACATGAGATGTAAATCTGACTCGGTACAAGCCCTGGTGGTGGAAGTGTATCTAAGACATATGTACTGTGAAGAATTGGTACAATTTTGGGGCAAGCCAACTGTGCCATAAAATGCCCATTGATTTAATTGTACTTTTATCGCCTTGAATGCTAGAGAAGTTTGTAGCACATTGTTTTTAAACACATTTGAGACCTCTCTAGTATTCAGATGGTTAACCCCTTACTGATCAGCAGTCCAAGGAATGGATTCCCCTTAAAATCAGCTTTGAACTTGTTTGGCGCACAGTCACACGTGACTGATCACATGCGCCAGAGCTCAGAACAAGGGTCTGATGGTGACTGCTATGGACTTGGAACAGTCAATTTCAGACCCTGCTAGTGCTCTCAATGCTGTGAGCACAACATATGTGCTGTGCCAAGACCATCTTCAGTCTTTTAGGCAAGGACACCGGTGATGGTACTGACATGTCGCCAACCATTAAGGGGTTAAAAGCCCCATCTAAATCAGTATAAACGTTTAGGTTGTATGACTATAGTATACACCCTCAGCAAGGAACTAGACTATTAGTGGGCAAACTGAGGCCTTCCAGTCTCTGAGGTCTACAATTCCATCATCCCGAGTCATAGGTTGGCTTGGGTAATGAGAACTGTAATCATCATCAACTGCAGTGACACAGCTTGCCCAGCTTTCACTAGGCCCCCAGGGGTAAATGGGAAAACTAGCAAACACTATGCAATCCATTATGAACATTTCTGTCCAGAGGAACCTTCATTAGAGTTCTGCCAGAACCTAAACACTGGGTTTGCACTGAATTCAGTTTTGTTGACATTTACTCATGCATAACTTTTACGTCTTTTTTGGGGGTTACCATAAGCTGACCAGACTTCAACTGAAAAATACATACCACAGGATTGTTCTGATGTCACTGCAGCCCCAAAATATGTATATTTTATTTATGCCCCCAGTTAAAGGTGAGACCTGGTCAGCTTAGCTTTCCACCCTTATGGACATGTATTAATATTTTCTTTTTGTGATATGATCATGGTATAGTTAGTATAAACACACACACATACATATGACTACCCATGCTGTACAATGGAATCATAAGGGAGAGGTGTGCAACATAAAGTAAATCACCAGAATTTGGAGGTTAGAAACAGAAAGGGACAGAGAACGAAGCAAAGAGACAAGGTGGGAGAAACAGAGACTGATACACTATGAAAAACTGAAAATATTCTAGGGCATACTAGCTGTACCACAGATGACAAATAAAAATCCCACTGGTTTAAATTGGGCTTTTATCCCCTTGAATGCTAGAAGGCTCTCAAAGTGGGTAACAGCCCAATTAAATTACAATGCATATGTATGCTGCGGTTGGTTTGTCCCAATTCTTATTAGTACTTCATCCTCAGTATTTGTGTGTGTGTTGGGGGGGGGATCAAGGGGGGAGAGAGAGAGGGAGTGAGAGATGCTAGCAGAGAGGAAAATATGGGAGTGTGTTAAATATCCATTAAAAGGAGGAGGAGGAGGAGTATATAAAGAGAAAGTATAAAAGATGAACATGGTTGGGGGGGACATATATGAGGAAAATAGAAAGGGAGATGCAGTGACATAAAAAAGAGGATTTGAGAAAAACAATTGGATCAGTTCTGGAGACACCCAACTGCATAATAGGGAAAAATAAAATATCTCCAAATGGCCATTGATTTTAATGGGGCTTTTAATCCCTTTGCTAAAGAGGTCTCCAGTGCATTGCTTTGCGATGCACTGGAGAGAGTGCAGTTGCTAGGTTACCACAAAAGACCAGCGGCTTTTCCCTCTAATACATTATTAGTAAACAGTGCAGTCCAATCGCACCATTACGTTAACCCTTTGAGTACCAGAGGGGTACGCAATGCATTGCAAAGCAATGCATTGCGTACCCCTCTGGCACTCATAGGGTTAAGGGACATAGGCCTAAATTTATAAAAGCAAACTGGAAATATTCTGGAGTAAACCAAATGTACCATAGGAGACAGATATTGGCCTTTTAACCCCTTGAATGCAAGAGAGGTCTCCAATGCACTGTGACGCAATGCATTGGCGACCTCTCTGGCATTCAAGGGGTTAAAAGCTTCGTGCATGGGAACTTAGGAATTTTTAGTGGCCCCCTATGCTCCAGTTGGTTTACTCCAGAATAAACCTAAGTTTGCAATTACAAATATGGGCCATAGGAACCATTACATGCCCAAGCTAGAAAAAATACCAGGGGCATTAAGATGTAGGTATTTATCCACCTCAGAAATGCCTTTGATTGGAGACCACCCTAGCATTCAGTGGGTTAGAATGCCCAATTAAATCAATGGAATTGCAGACATTCTTTTTAGTTGGGTTGCACCACAATTTCTCCATTTCCACCTAGTGCATCAGCTTCTATGAATGTGAGGAAGACAGGTGAAATGGCTGAGATGATGGAAGGAGAGAGAGAGTGTGAAAAAGGGATAGATGATAGGAAAGAGGGGTGTCAAATGTAGAAGGGGAGTTGTCAAAGAGTATAACAGATCGGTCTGCAAAAGGGGAAAGGAAGATTGAAATGGTTAAAAATATTAACCCTGTGAGTGACAGAGGGGGTGTCCAACACATATGCTTACCTCTCTGGCACTCAGGGGGTTAATCCATAGGATGCCAGAGAGGGCTCGGTGAATTGATTCACAATGCGTTGAAGACCTCTCCACCATTCAAAGGGTTAAAGTCAAAAACAGGAAAGAGAAAAATGGAGGTAGAGACGAGAAAGGCATTAAAATGTTATAAGGAATGGATGAGAGAAAAGAAAACATGACAAGGGGGGAGTCTGAAAAGTAATAATAGAAAAGAATGCACAGGAACATTGTGAGCGTGAAAGAAGTGAGATGAAAGGGGGAGTGTGTAAGACAATGGAGGAAGAGGGCAGAAAAAGAGATGAAATACAATACAGGCAAAATGGGAGGGAAAAAAATTACTGATAGAGGTTGAGGAATTGTAAAAAAAAAATAAAGAGCAGAAATGTATATGAAGCTACAGAGTGTGTGTGTTGGGGGGTGAAAGGGTGTGGGTAAAAGGAGGGTGGGTTTAGGAAAAAGAAAGATGGATATCAGGAGGTTTCAGGGAAGAGGTTAATCTCTTGAATGTTACAGACATCACCATTGCATTGCAAAGCAATGTGTTGGAGACGTCTCCAGCATACAAGGGGTTAACAAAATTATGAAGCGGCAAGAATACAAAAGAAAAAGAGAGAGAGAGGGATTTTCAGGCATCATGGAGGAAAAGGCTAACACTGAATGAGGTAACGGAGTATTTAACCCCACGTCTGTGCATGGATCACCTCTCTAGTGTACAAGGAGTTAATAGGAGGATAAGAAGAATGTGAGTGTGTGTGAGGTGAAAGAGGTGGGAGGGAGAGGATTTGTGTGGGTTAGTGTGGAACAGAAGGGGGGTAGGCAGATACACACCTTATGCATGCTCACGTATGTCTAAGGCTATAATACAGAAGTGGTGAGAGTGGTATCCAGGATCCTTGGGTGACTGTGTAAGACGAGTACGGACAGTCATATATATATATATATATATATATATATATATATTTATAAATATATATATCCACTATAGGTTGAGTGCAAAGGAAAAGCAGGTTGCTTGAGTAAGAAGTGGGCAGATGGTACTCACATTTCTGTGTACATCTCAGTGTGTACTTGTTAAATGGAAAGCAGGGGAGGCAGGTTATTTGGGTGTGAGATACTGGAGCCTGGTTAGTACTCATCCATATGTTGAGGGTTGGAAATGAGGTGAGTTAGATAGAGGCAGACTGGTATTCTCTGTGCATGTCACTATATAGGTGTTTGAAAATAGGAAAAAGGACAACCAGGTGACATGGGTGTGACAGTGAGGCAGGATGGTACTCAGAAAGAATGAAGAAGAAGGCTTCGTGAAGAATGGGTGGCAGGCTGCCACTCACAAGAGCTATGCTCCTTTATAGATAAGAGGGGTAGTTAGGTCGAGTGAGTGGGGATGAAGATAGACTGGTACTCACCCTGTTCATGCCCCAGTATGGATGAAAGGGCAGTCAGGTTGTCTGGATGAGTAGGGATGAAGAGAAGCTGGTAATCACCCTGTTCATGCCAATGTATGGATGATGGATTAGGCAGATTTTCTGGATGAGTAGGGATGAAGAAAGGGTTGGTGCTCACTCTGTGCATGCCCCTGGATCGGTGATTGGGGAAGGCAGGTTGTCTAGGGATGAAGAGTGGTTGGTACTCACCCTTGTGCATGCCAGTGTATCGGTCTTTCAGCACCGTGAGCTCGTAGATCTTGCCGAACTGCTCAAACAAAGGCTTCAGGTCTTTCTCCTCCAGGTTACGAGGGATCTGCCCCACGAACAATTTGATGGCATCCAGGTCCTTCATGCTGTCCGGTTGCTGAGCAGGAGGCTCTGGGCCGCTCATGGGGCAGGCTCGGGGCTGCTGCTGAGGGGGATGCTGCTGCTGCTGCCTCCTCGCCTCTCTCTCCGTCAGTCTGGCCATCTCCAGCCCCTCGGTAGGCTGGATCAGTCACACAGGCAGAGCTCTCAGCTGGAAACTGAGCCCCGACAACATCAGGACCGCGTAGCGCTGCTCGGCGGCGCACCCTGCTGGCCAATCTCGGGTACTGCAGCCTCTCTTGAAGGGGGTGTGTGACTCTAAGGGGAGGCGCAGAAAAGAGGGGGAATGAGTCGAAAATTGGGAACAGCGGAGGCCTGGATGGGATACTGTACCCACCAGACACATATAAATTGATTATAGCCTATATATAGTCCGCGTTTCACTTCACACACGCTCATTAACTGCTGGATATCCCGAATGTGGTTAAGCTATATTTATAACACAGTGTCCAGTGCTAAGCGGCATCCCTTTATATAGGGAATTCATTGAAGAAGTCTCGATCTGAAGTGAAAAGTATATGACACTGGTTCTTCGCGTACACGACAGGCGGCTAAAATAGTTTATTCCTCTCGATTTCTGAAAAAATGAACATTCGATTATTATATATAATATTTATTTTCCATTCATTTGTAAAGCTCGGGTGTACATAAAAGTGTGATGAACTGTACAATACCAGTCTTATTTCATGGAGCGTATGCATTAAGAGCTTTATTCTGTAAACTGGAGATGTGCAATCCAGCTGCACCACAGGGAAACAATGAAAATCCCCACTCAGTTACATTGTGTTTTTAACCCTTTGAGTGTCAGAGACATCGCCAACACAATACTGTACTATGCATTGGTGATCTGTCTAGCATTTGCCGAGTTAAAAGTCTCATTTAAGTCAACACAAATCCTATATTATAATTCGCTAAGGATGTTTGTCAGAAGCCGTCATGCGCAGTAGAGATGGATGCGCGTGCTGCAGTCATGCGCAATAAAGACTGCCCGCTGGTCCCAGGAAGGTGTGCAGAGAGGACTATGGTCTTAATTCGGAGTGCCCTGCTCTGACTGCAGTGCCGCCAGTGTTGGCCCGTATGCACAGGCTTTAAAACTAGTTATGTCAATATTTGTTTACACAAAAATAAGCAGAATCTCAAATATAGGTCACACAATCCATAGGGTGCAGGATGGCTCAAGACAGCAAATTCTTTCACCCATACATATTGCATATCTACTAAAACACGTTCTCTATTTATAGAAATATGCAAAGAAGTGGTTGCAGACTTAATACTAATATATGCTTTATATGATATTATAGTTTTTCAGCCATGTTTATAAAATATTATTACTGGGTGTGTGTTTGAGCTCTCTTATGCCTGAGTTTCTCTGTTACCTGAGAAATGAATCCAGCAGATCAATCTCTTTGGTCTGTGCTGAATAAAGGTACACAATGCTTCTGGTGTTTTATAGGGTACAGCAACACTAAATAGGTAATGTACTTGCTAAAAAGGTACAGTTGGGTGGGTATGTATTTGCATTTCAAACCCATATTTTATGTGCATGTTATTAAAAAGCTAATAGGTTTTGAGCTTTCCCACATGGTAAAAGTTCTTATTTATGTGATTTCACTTGGCATTTAGTTGTAGGTAATGTATATTCTCCTGTAGATGTACATATCTGTCTGTTGTCCGGGGTTTTCTATTGGTGTCATGCTGCAAATCTCTATGGACAACTAATGACAATGTAATATGACTGTAAAGGGGAAAAGGTGTCTGGAAATTATTTTGAAATGTTGGCAAGTATGCAGCAACACCATACGAACAAGTACAAATCCTCAAAATTTCCATTCAATCAATGGATATTTTTATTTAAAGGGATAGTAATGTTTCATAATAAAAGCAGCTCTAATTAATCATCATAGTATTTGGACTTTGGAGAGTGTTATTTCAATTCTGTCAGAGTTGTGGTTCCAGAGTAATTCAGTGACAAAGTGTCCCCCTCCTGCCCCTTTTACTGATATCACACTGTTCAGCTAGAGCAGAAGGGAGGTGCCCAGGTAGACTGCAGAGAGGGACAATCTTCAATTAAGATAAGGGGAAAACCTGAAAAACTTGTCAAGGGGGCAGGGCTTTCATTGTTTTCATAGGAATAAGAGTGTCCCCTTCTGTTATCTGTCTGGTCTATAGACTGCATTCCACATCTGAGAAGAGATGGCTTACACTAGGTAAAAGGGGCGGGAGGGGGAAACTTTGCTTGTGAATATCTCATAAACCATAAAGGTTTGAGAGATAAGACTTATATCACTCTTCATGTTTTTTTAATGCCTACAAAATAAAATAAAGTTAAAACGAAGTATTACTATCCCTTTAAACTCTGGTGCACAGTTGGTTTGCCCAGCATTGCTGTACTTTTTATTTATACATATGATATTATTCAACTACACTCAAAAATTCTCCACTCAAAGAGAAGCCCCACCTTTTGTGGTAAAATGTAGCCTGTCAGACAAGACAGACATTCAGTGCAAAGTGGATTAATTCAAGAGCAAACCAACTGCACCATAGTGGGAAAATCCTATTGATTTAAATTATAAATTAAATCAATAGGTATCTCTAGTATTCATGGAGTTAAACACCCTATTTAAAGGGCAATTATGCTTTACTAAGTCCGCTCCTAAAATGCCTAGGGCTACACTGTGCAGCCACTAAGCATCTCTTGCCAGCCATTTCAGAAAAATGAAACCCCCGATCCCCCAGCCTGTCAGCAGTGTGGAATGCAACCTGGAAGTAAGTAGCTATCAGCCACAAATATAGGTGGTTGTCAGCACAACTCAGCACTTGTAATCTCAGCAGTTAACACCCTCTTACCCCATTGTATGTCTCCTTTTACCCATTTAGACTGTAAGCTCCTTGGGACAGGGACCTCTCTCCCATTGTTTCTATGAATGACGCACTTATTTCATCCCTTCTTATTTATTGTAACATATGTCTATTGTAAGGCGCTGCATACACTGTGTGGCGCCATATAAATAAAGATATACATACATACATATATCCTCTGTGCTGGGCATTCAAGCCAGACACAGTGTGTCTTTGGGGACAACACAGGCATCTCAATGAGACTGTACTACGAGACTTCAGTCTTGTAGTTCATTCTCTCTTGTTGGACCAATGAGGGTGTGCTGGCTTCCTCTTTTCAGACCCCCCTACAGCTCCCCCATTGATCCATTGGGTCTCACAAGGCAACCCTACTGCTCTAAGTCTTGTAGCTGTTATTCTCAAGATGTGACACTTGCAATGTAGATTATCAGCTCCACAGTTAATGCTAATTGAGCTTTGGGACTTATGTTCATAATGGGAGAGAAGGCCTTTCATTAAATTAGGGTTTCCAGATCATCCTTTTAAAAGAGGACACATGAAAAATGCTGGCTGCTTTGATACATAGAAACCACTACAACTTAATAATTAATGACTGGATCCCTGTAGCAGGCATTTTATACAGGTGTCCTCTTTTAAAAGTATGATTCGGCCACCCTAATTAAACCCATAAGGACCAAAGCAATGTGCTGCACACCTCTGTGCATCTTAAGGGTTTAAAATCAACAATGGTTCAAGGTTTATTTTGAACGCAATAAATAATCTAAGATTGTTTTTAGTAATGTTTGTTTATAAAGGGTCACTGTATTCCAAGGTTGTGGTGTGGGTTTTACAAGCACATGGAATAACATTAACAGACCAGTAAAATGTTGGAGAGGCCCCTCTGCTTGTGAGAGCTAAAGGGGGGTTGCTACCTCAGCCCTTTTATCCCAATCTGTTATGAAATATGCTCACTGTAGGACTTCGAATGAACCATTGCAGCTCTAAAGCCAGGGTGGATGACTTTTGGTTTTCCAGTTGGTGGACAACAACCAGCTTCATCCTCAACAAGCAAATATTTGAATGATTATGATGAGAATGTAGTTCAACAACAGCTGGGGGGGCTGGCCGAGAATGCTGGTTGTTGTTAGTGAAGAACAGGTAGAGGGATGGATGAGGATGCTGGTCTTTGAAAATGAAGTACTGATAGGGGGATGGATAAGGATGCTGGTCATTGTAAATGAAGATCAGGTAGTGGGATGGATGAGGATGCTGGTCTTTGTAAATGAAGAACTGATAGAGGGATGGATAAGGTTTCTGGCTGTTGTAAATGAACAACAGGTAGATGAAAGGATTATTATGCTGTTGTTGTAAATGAAGAACTGGTAGAGGGATGGATGAGGATGCTGGAGTTGTAAATGAAGAACAGGTATAGGGATGGATGAGGATGCTGATTCTTATAAATGAAGAACAGGTAGAGGGAAGGATGATGATGCTGTAGTTGTAAATGAAGAACAGGTAGAGGGATGGATGAAGATGCAGGTTGTTGTAAATGAAGAAAAGGTAGGGGGAAGGATGATGATGTTGTCTTGTAAATGAAGAACAGAACAGGTAGAGGGACGGATGATGATGCCGTCATTGTAAATGAAGAACAGGTAGATGGAAGGATGATGATGCTGTCATTGTAAATGAAGAACAGGTAGATGGAAGGATGGTGATGCTGTCATTGTAAATGAAGAACAGGTAGAGGAAAGGATGAGGATGCTGTCATTGTAAATGAAGAACAGGTAGAGGGAAGGATAATGCTGTTGTTTTAAATGAATAACATAGAGGGATGGATGAGGACGCTGGTTACTGTAAATGAAGATCAGGTAGAAGGATGGATGAGATTGCTGGTTGTTGTAAATGAAGAAAAGGTAGAGGGAAGGATGATGATGTTGTCTTGTAAATGAAGAACAGGTAGAGGGAAGGATGATGATGCTCTGATTGTAAATGAAGAACAGGTAGATGGAAGGATGGTGATGCTGTCATTGTAAATGAAGAACAGGTAGAGGAAAGGATGAGGATGCTGTCATTGTAAATGAAGAACAGGTAGAGGGAACGATGATGATGATGCTGTCATTGTAAATGAAGAACAGGTAGAGGGAAGGATAATGCTGTTGTTTTAAATGAATAACAGATAGAGGGACGTATTAGGATGCTGGTTACTGTAAATGAAGAACAGGTAGAGGAAGCATAATGCTGTTGTTTTAAATGAATAACAGGAAGAGGAAAGGATGATGATGCTGTCATTGCTCCCTAAGTATAAGGGAATCCCAGGCATGGGCCCTTGCTTCCATGAGCCTAGAGGGAATTGGCTGCACAACACTGATGAGGCTCATATAGGCCGAAATGTACGTCTGTGGTTTTGCTGTTTCTCTTGTGCGGAGAGGATTTGCCTGACATTTCAGAGCTGTACTGTCTGTGGGTGGGACCAGTCTGATATGGATATGGATATGGATATGGATATGGAGATTTCCATTCTACAATGGCACATGGGAGTGAAAAACGTGAGTTATAGCACCATTGAGAGGCTACCATGCCTAGAACAGGACACTTTATCTTGTTTGTATTTGATGTATGCTCCTCACAACTCTTTTGTCTCCCTAAGTATAAGGGCATCCCAGGCATGGGTCTATGCTTCCATGCCCCTAGAGGAATTCGGCTGCACCACACTGATGAAACTCACATAGGTCAAAACGTACGTCTGTGGTTTTACTGTTTCTCTTGTGCGGAGAGGATTTGCCTGACATTTCGGAGCTGGGCTGTCTGTGGGTGGATCCAGTCGGATATGGATATGGCTATTTCCTCTCTGCAATGGCACATGGGAGTGAAAACGTGAGTTTTGCACCATTGAGAGGCTACCATGCCTAGAACAGGACACTTTATCTTGTTCGTGCTTGATGTGTGCTCCTCACAACTCTTTTGTCTCCCTAAGTATAAGGGCATCCCAGGCATGGGCCCTTGCTTCCATGTGCCTAGAGGGATTTGGCTGCACCACACTGACAAGGCTCACAGAGGCTGAAACATACGTCTGTGGTTTTGCTGTTTCTGTTGTGCGGAGAGAATTTGTCTGACATTTCGGAGCTGGACTGTCTGTGGGTGGGACCAGTCTGATATGGATATGGATATGGATATTTCCTCTCTGCGATGGCACATGGGAGTGAAAAACGTGAGTTGTAGCACCATTGAGAGGCTACCGTGCCTAGAACAGGACACTTTATCTTGTTCGTGCTTGATGTATGCTCCTCACAACTCTTTTGTCTCTCTAAGTATAAGGGCATCCCAGGCATGGGTCCATGCTTCCATGTGCCTAGAGGGATTTGGCTGCACCACACTGACGAGGCTCACATAGGCCGAAATGTACGTCTGTGGTTTTGCTGTATCTCTCGTGCGGAGAGGATTTGTCTGACATTTCAGAGCTGGATTGTCTTTGGGGGGTCCAGTCTGATATGGATATGGAGATTTTCTCTCTGCAATGGCACATGGGAGTGAAAAACGTGAGTTGTAGCACCATTGAGAGGCTACCATGCCTAGAACAGAACACTTTATCTTGTTCGTGCTTGATGCGGGCTCCTCACAACTCTTTTGTCTCCCTAAGTATAAGGGCATCCCAGACATGGGCCCTTGCTTCCATGTGCCTAAACTGATACAACTGCACCACACTGACGAGGCTCACGTAGGCCAAAACGTATGTCTGTGGTTTTGCTGTTTCTCTTGTGCGGAGAGGATTTGCCTGACATTTCGGAGCTGGACTGTCTGTGGGCGGGACCAGTCTGATATGGATATGGATATGGATATGGATATGGATATGGATATGGATATGGAGATTACCTCTCTACAATGGCACATGGGAGTGAAAAACGTGAGTTATAGTACCATTGAGAGGCTACCATGCCTAGAACAGGACACGTTATCTTGTTCGTGCTTGATGTGTGCTCCTCACAACTGTTTTGTCTCCCTAAGTATAAGGGCATCCCAGGCATGGGCCCTTGCTTCCATGTGCCTAGAGGGATTCGACTGCACCACACTGACGAGGCTCACATAGGCCAAAACATACGTCTGTGGTTTTGCTGTTTCTCTCGTGCGGAGAGGATTTACCTGACATTTCGGAGCTGGGCTGTCTGTGGGCGGGACCAGTCTGATATGGAGATTTCCTCTCTACAATGGCACATGGGAGTGAAAAACATGAGTTGTAGCACCATTGAGAGGCTACCATGCCTAGAACAGGACACTTTATCTTGTTCGTGCTTGATGTATGCTTCTCACAACTCTTTTGTCTTCCTAAGTATAAGGGCATCCCAGGCATGGGCCCTTGCTTCCTTGTGCCTAGAGGGATTCGACTGCACCACACTGACGAGGCTCACATAGGCCGAAATGTACGTCTGTGGTTTTGCTGTATCTCTCGTGCGGAGAGGATTTGCCTGACATTTCAGAGCTGGATTGTCTTTGGGGGGTCCAGTCTGATATGGATATGGAGATTTTCTCTCTGCAATGGCACATGGGAGTGAAAAACGTGAGTTGTAGCACCATTGAGAGGCTACCATGCCTAGAACAGGACACTTTATCTTGTTCGTGCTTGATGTGTGCTCCTCACAACTGTTTTGTCTCCCTAAGTATAAGGGCATGCCAGGCATGGGCCCTTGCTTCCATGTGCCTAGAGGGATTCAACTGCACAACACTGATGAGGCTCACATAGGCTGAAACGTACGTCTGTGGTTTTGCTGTTTCTGCCGTGAGGACAGGATTTGCCTGACATTTCGGAGCTGGACTGTTTGTGTGCAGGACCAGTCTGATATGGATATGGATATGGATATGGATATGGAGATTTCCTCTCTGCAATGGCACATGGGAGTGAAAAACGTGAATTGTAGCACCATTAAGAGGCTACCATGCCTAGAACAGGACATGTAATCTTGTTCGTGCTTGATGTGTGCTCCACACAACTATTTTGTCTCCCTAAGAATAAGGGCATCCCAGGCATGGGCCCTTGCTTCCATGTGCCTAGGGGGATTCGGTTGCACCACACTGACGAGGCTCACATAGGCCGAAAAGCACGTCTGTGGTTTTTGCTGTTTCTCTCGTGCGGAGAGGATTTACCTGACATTTCAGAGCTGGTCTGTCTGTGGGTGGGACCAGTCTGATATGGATATGGATATGGATATGGATATGGAGATTTCCTCTCTGCAATCGCACATGGGACGTGAAAAACGTGAGTTGTAGCACCATTGAAAGCTACCATGGCTAGAACAGGACACTTTATCTTGTTCGTGCTTGATGTATGCTCCTCACAACTCTTTTGTCTCCCTAAGTATAAGGGCATCGGTCCATGCTTCCATGTGCCTAGAGGGATTCGGCTGCACCACTCTGACGAGGCTCACATAGGCCAAAACGTACGTCTGTGGTTTTGCTGTTTCTGCCGTGAGGACAGGATTTGCCTGACATTTCGGAGCTGGACTGTGTGCAGGACCAGTCTGCTATGGATATGGATATGGAGATTTCCTCTCTGCCATGGCACATGGGAGTGAAAAACGTGAATTGTAGCACCATTAAGAGGCTACCATGCTTAGAACAGGACACGTTATCTTGTTCGTGCTTGATGTGTGCTCCACACAACTATTTTGTCTCCCTAAGTATAAGGGCATCCCAGGCATGGGCCCTTGCTTCCATGTGCCTAGAGGGATTCGGTTGCACCACACTGACGAGGCTCACATAGGCCGAAACGCACGTCTGTGGTTTCTGCTGTTTCTCTCGTGCGGAGAGGATTTGCCAGACATTTCAGAGCTGGACTGTCTGTGGGCTGGACCAGTCTGATATGGATATGGAGATGGAGATTTCCTCTCTGCAATGGCACATGGGAGTGAAAAACATGAGTTGTAGCACCATTGAGAGGGTACCATGCCTAGAACAGAACACTTTATCTTGTTCGTGCTTGATGTGGGCTCCTCACAACTCTTTTGTCTCCCTAAGTATAAGGGCATCCCAGACATGGGCCCTTGCTTCCATGTGCCTAGATGGATACGGCTGCACCACACTGACGAGGCTCACATAGGCCAAAATGTACATCTGTGGTTTTGCTGTTTCTCTTGTGCGGAGAGGATTTACCTGACATTTTGGAGCTGGGCTGTCTGTGGGCGGGACCAGTCTGATATGGAGATTTCCTCTCTACAATAGCACATGGGAGTGAAAAACGTGAATTATAGTACCATTGAGAGGCTACCATGCCTAGAACAGGATACTTTATCTTGTTCGTGCTTGATGTGTGCTCCTCACAACTCTTTTGTCTTCCTAAGTATAAGGGCATCCCAGGCATGGGCCCTTGCTTCCATGTGCCTAGAGGGATTCGACTGCACCACACTGACGAGGCTCACATAGGCCGAAACATATGTCTGTGGGTTTGCTGTTTCTCTCGTGCGGAGAGGATTTGCCTGACATTTTGGAGCTGGACTGTCTGTGGGTGGGACCAGTCTGATATGGATACGGATATGGAGATTTCCTCTCTGCAATGGCACATGGGAGTGAAAAACGTGAGTTGTAGCACCATTGAGAGGCTACCATGCCTAGAACAGGACACTTTATCTTGTTTGTGCTTGATGTGTGTTCCTCACAACTCTTTTGTCTCCCTAAGTATAAGGGCATCCCAGGCATGGGCCTTTGCTTCCATGTGCCTAGACGGATACGGCTGCACTACACTGACGAGGCTCACATAGGCCGAAACGTACGTCTGTGGTTTTGCTGTTTCTGTTGTGCGGAGAGAATTTGCCTGACATTTCGGAGCTGGACTGTCTGTGGGCGGGACCAGTCTGACAACTCTTTTGTCTCCCTAAGTATAAGGGCATTCCAGACATGGGCCCTTGCTTCCATGTGCCTAGATGGATACAGCTGCACCACACTGACGTGGCTCACATAGGCCAAAATGTATGTCTGTGGTTTTGCTGTTTCTCTCGTGCGGAGAGGATTTACCTGACATTTCGGAGCTGGGCTATCTGTGAGCGGGACCAGTCTGATATGGAGATTTCCTCTCTACAATGGCACATGGGAGTGAAAAACGTGAGTTATAGTACCATTGAGAGGCTACCATGCCTAGAACAGGACACTTTATCTTGTTCGTGCTTGATGTGTGCTCCTCACAACTCTTTTGTCTTCCTAAGTATAAGGGCATCCCAGGCATGGGCCCTTGCTTCCATGTGCCTAGAGGGATTCGACTGCACCACACTGACGAGGCTCACATAGGCCAAAACGTATGTCTGTGGGTTTGCTGTTTCTCTCGTGCGGAGAGGATTTGCCTGACATTTTGGAGCTGGACTGTCTGTGGGTGGGACCAGTCTGATATGGATATGGGTATGGAGATTTCCTCTCTGCAATGGCACATGGGAGTGAAAAACGTGAGTTGTAGCACCATTGAGAGGCTACCATGCCTAGAACAGGACACTTTATCTTGATTGTGCTTGATGTGTGTTCCTCACAACTCTTTTGTCTCCCTAAGTATAAGGGCATCCCTGGCATGGGCCTTTGCTTCCATGTGCCTAGATGGATACGGCTGCACTACACTGATGAGGCTCACATAGGCAGAAACGGATGGCTGTGGTTTTGCTGTTTCTGTTGTGCGGAGAGAATTTGCCTGACATTTCGGAGCTGGACTGTCTGTGGGCGGGACCAGTCGGATATGGATATGGATATGGATATGGATATGGATATGGATATGGAGATTTCCTTTCTGCGATGGCACATGGGAGTGAAAAATGTGAGTTGTAGCACCATTGAGAGGCTACCATGCCTAGAACAGAACACTTTATCTTGTTTGTGCTTGATGTGGGCTCCTCACAACTCTTTTGTCTCCCTAAGTATAAGGGCATCCCAGACATGGGCCCTTGCTTCCATGTGCTTAGACGGATACAGCTGCACCACACTGACGAGGCTCACATAGGCCAAAAAGTATGTCTGTGGTTTTGCTGTTTCTCTCGTGCGGAGAGGATTTGCTGACATTTCGGAGCTGGACTGTCTGTGGGCGGGACCAGTCTGATATGGATATGGATATGGATATGGATATGGAGATTTCCTCTCTACAATGGCACATGGGAGTGAAAAACGTGAGTTGTAGCACAATTGAGAGGCTACCATGCCTAGAACAGGACACTTTATCTTGTTCGTGCTTGATGTGTGCTCCTCACAACTCTTTTGTCTCCCTAAGTATAAGGGCATCCCAGGCATGGGCCTATGCTTCCATGTGCCTAGAGGGATTCGGCTGAACAGGTAGAGGGAGGGAAGATGATGCTGTCATTGTAAATTAATAACAGGTAGACAGACGGAAGGATGATGATGCTGTTAATTTTTAAATGAAGAACAGGTAGAGGAAAGGATGATGATGCTGTCATTGTAAACGAAGAACAGGTAGAGGGATGGATGAGGATTCTGGTTGTTGTAAATGAAGAACAGGTAGAGGGAAGGATGATGATGCTGTTGTTTTAAATGTATAACAGGTAGAGGGATTGATGAGGATGCTGGCTGCTGTAAATGAAGAACAGGTATAGGAAGAATAATGCTGTTGTTTTAAATGAAGAACTGGTAGAGGGAAGGATGATGATGCTATCATTGTAAATGAAGAACAGGTAGAGGAAAGGATGATGATGCTGTCATTGTAAATGAAGAACAGGTAGAGGGAATGATGATGCTGTCATTGTAAATGAAGAACAGGCAGAGGGAAGGATGATGATGCTGTCATTGTAAATGAAGAACAGGTAGAGGGATGGATGAGCATGCTGGTTGCTGTAAATGAAGAACAGGTATAGGAAGAATAACGCTGTTGTTTTAAATGAATAACAGGTAGAAGGATGGATGCGGATTCTGGTTGTTGTAAATGAAGACCAGGTAGAGGGAAGGATGATGATGCTGTCCCAGCACTTAAAGGGATAGTAATGCTTCGTTTTATCTTTATTTTATTTTGTAGGCATTAAAAAAACATGAAGAACGATATAAGTCTTATCTCTCAAACCTTTATGGTTTAAGAGATATTCACAAGCAAAGTTTCCCCCTCCCGCCCCTTTTCCTAGTGTAAGCCATCTCTTCTCAGATGTGAATCTGGTTAAGACCAGACAGATAACAGAAGGGGACAATCTTCTTTGTATGAAAACAATTAAAGCCCTTCCCCTCTTGACAAGTTTTTCAGCTTTTTCCCTTATCTTAATTGAAGATTGTCCCTCTCTGCAGTCTACCTGGGCACCTCCCTTATGATCTGGCTGAACGGGGGGGGGGGATACTTTGCTTGTGAATATCTCTTAAACCATAAAGGTTTGAGAGATAAGACTTATATCATTCTTCATGTTTTTTTAATGCCTACAAAATAAAATAAAGATAAAACGAATTATTACTATCCCTTTAAGAACAGTGACAGTCCTGGCATGTCATGGAATTCTGGGATGGCAGTGAGGGATGCACGCCGCTCCACCATCCTAGAATTCAATGAGCAAAAAAAAAAAGCTCTGTGGTCCTTAAAGGGATAGTAATGTTTCATAATAAAAACAGCTCTAATTAATCATCATATTATTTGGACTTTGGAGAGTGTTATATCAATACTGTCAGACTTATAGTTCAAGAGTAATTCAATGACAAAGCATCCCCCTCCCACCCCTTTTACTGATGTAACACTGTTCAGCCAGATCAGAAGGGAGGTGCCCAGGTAGATTGCAGAGAGGGACAATCTTCAATTAAGACAAGGGAAAAACCTGAAAAACTTGCCA
This sequence comes from Rhinophrynus dorsalis, assembly GCA_037306005.1. Lineage (NCBI taxonomy): Eukaryota > Metazoa > Chordata > Amphibia > Anura > Rhinophrynidae > Rhinophrynus > Rhinophrynus dorsalis. The sequence goes on along the minus strand of CM074718.1, from coordinate 267,675,437 downwards.
AGGGGGGCAGGGCTTTCATTGTTCTCATAGGAAGAAGATTGTCCCCTGCTGTTATCTTTCTGGTCTATTGACTGGATGTAAGAGATGGCTTACACTAGGTCAAAGGGGCGGGAGGGGAAACTTTGCTTGTGAATATCTCTCAAACCATAAAGGTTTGAGATAAGACTTATATCGTTCTTCGTGTTTTTTTAATGCCTACAAAATAAAATAAAGAAAAAACTAAGTATTACTATCCCTTTAAAGGCTGCCCACTCACTAGATTGGGTGGTCGTTAAAGGGTTAAACAACCATTGATGTGTGTTTTATTGCAGTGGTGGAGCAATGTGATACACTTATACACAGATACCACATAGACTGATCTCCTAAAAGAGGGACACCAGTTTGGGAAAGAGGGACAGAAGGATTTGGTTCTCAAAGAGGGGCTGTCCTTAATAAAAAGGAACACTTGGAAGGTATGCATAAGCAGCCAGTCTTAAAGGGATAGTAATGTTTCATAATAAAAGCAGCTCTAATTAATCATCATAGTATTTGGACTTTGGAGAGTGTTATTTCAGTTCTGTCAGAGTTGTAGTTCAATGGTAATTCAATAATAAAGTGTCCCCCTCCCGCCCCTTTTACTGATATAACACTGTTCAGCTAGAGCAGAAGGGAGGTGCGCAGGTAGATTAAGATAAGAGAATTAAGATAAGAGAAAAACCTGAAAAGCTTGTCAAGGGGGGCAGGGATTCCATTGTTTTCATAGAGAGAAGCTTGTCCCCTGCTGTAATCTGTCTGGTCTATGGACTGCATTCCACATCTGAGAGTAGATTGCTTACACTAGGTAAAAGGGGCGGGAGGGGGAAACTTTGCTTGTGAATATCTCTTAAACCATAAAGGTTTGAGAGATAAGACTTATATCATTCTTCATGTTTTTTTAATGCCTACAAAATACAATAAAGTTAAAATGAAGTTTTACTATCCTTTAAGAGTGAGGTGACAGCACTAGTTTCTACCCATTAAAGGGGAAATATACCAAGGTAAAAATGGTAAGGCGAGATAAACGTAAGGTGAGATAAAGAGGTGATAAAGCAGAGATAACGTCTCCAGTGATAACAGTTCTCCAATTCTTATGTTATTCTATGGAATCAATTCATAAGATTTCTAGAACTTTGGAGATCTTAGTGAATAGGGTCCATAGAATAACACAGGAACTGGAGAAGTGATATCCGCTTTATCACCTCTTTATCACTCTTTGGTGTATAACCCCATGGTCTCGTAATTGATGTAACACATTAGCTGCCTAGGTAGGTATTCTTTATACAGCAGTCAGGTGTTATTTCTTTTCTACATCATATTTGCAATTGCATATATTTAGTGTACTCTGCTGAAGTGTGCCTTTAAATCACACCCTATTTACAAGAAAATAATAGGCTTCAAGAGAAATGTATGACACAAAAAGATTGCTAGTTTATCAGACTGTAAACCGAAAAAAATTGCAGTGGACTAAAACAGAGATCAAATGTACAAAGATTATTCATTTAGATGCACCTGACTGCTGTGTGGACACTTAGGCCTCGAATCAAATCCCCTGACGCCAAAAAACCTCCGCCGGCATTTTTTAAACATGGTAAGTAATTCAATTACCTGTCATATGAAGAAATACCAGCAGAAAAAAACCTCACGTCGGGCATTAAAGTTACCGCCCATTTGAACCCATTAAAACACATGAAAATGAGTACCATTTTCCCATTCAGTTCAATGCATTAGGCATAAACATGCGTTAAGGGACCCCAGTTTATCACCAAAAATCTAGACCCACCTTTTTTGGTGCAGAGTCCCCTAACGCATGTTTTAACCTTCCAACGCAGGAACTGAAGGGAAAAAGCAAAGAAAACCTAAGTGATCAGTGGATGTATCGATATGGGGCCCTAAGCCCCATATGAATACATACAAAGTATGAAAAAAATAGGTCAAATGTTAGTAGAATTAACCACATGAGTGCCAGTGGGGTCTGCATAGCCTACAGGCACTCACAGGGTTAACTCGACTAATTTAAAAAAAACATCCCCTGAAAACAAACACCTGCAATCCTGATGTCTGGCGGGGTCTTCAGAACCCTGGTCGGCTACGGTCCATCTTCTTCTTTAATCTTCTATCTTCCTTCTTCTTCTTTCTTTTCTGTCTTCTGATCTTCTTCTGTTCTGCAAGATGCACCTGTAAAAAAGAAAGACAGTCCACATTACGATCCTTTAGTAAAACATATGTGTTCAAGTAATGCATACGTTAAACCTTTGACCGTATAAAAGCCAGTCTCTGTTCAATTTTCTCACAGAGAAGCTTGGGCAACAGCCCGGAAGGTATCAAGGAGGGTGGGGGTTGGCATGCCATCCTGCCTCCACTGCCATCGACAGAGGCAGAGACAGCAGCATCATTAACACTTTCACTACCGTGGGAAATTTCTACTTGAACTGGATCAGCTGATATTTTCATTGGGGATAAAAATATTATTATTCAAGATAGATTTGCCAAACATAGGGCCATAAATTATTTTTTATGATTGGAATGACAACACAGTTTAACCCGTTCAATGAACTCAAAGGGTTAACAAATACATTACTTGAACACTTATGTTTTACTAAAGTATTTTAATGTGGACTGTCTTTCTTTTTACATCTTTTAGAACAGAAGATCAGAAGAGAAGAAGACAGAAGAGAAGATAGTAGATGAAGAAAAAGAGGAATGTGGACTGTGTTTTTACATCTACTAGAACAGTAGATGAAGAGAAAAAGGAAGAATGAAGATAGAACATGACAGAAGAAGATGGACAATGGATGACAGGTAAGTGGTGTACAGATTGATCTGGCTGGTAGGTTAGAGTACTATTGCATTTTACTGTTTGGGGTAGTGTACGGTTAGCGTTTGGGAGGATAACTGTGTGTTGAGCTCTCGCTCTGTGCATGACAGTGTGTCAGGCACGGAGCATAGCCGTTTTCCTTTGATGTTCCCATTATTCATGCTATTTAGCTCAATATTCCTTGTGGTTTCAGGTGGTAGGGAAATTGAATGGCTCCGTTAAGACATTTTGTTAACGGATTGTTAACCATTTTTGCTGTTTTACCGTACTTTTTAAATCGAGGCCTTATACTGGTACATCACATTTTTAAAATAAGAGCTATTTATTCCTAAGGCAAATTTCTCCTATTCACATTCACTCGACTAGAGCTTTTTAAACAATTGAATGCTTTGCAATGCCTTGGAGACCTCTCTAGCACTCAAAGGGTTAAAAGCCCAATTTAATTTAACAGGAATTTGTACTTGTCCCCTAAGGTGAAGTTAGTTTACTCCAAAATAACTCCTGTTTCCTTTTATAAATATGGGCCCAAGTCCCCAGCATACAAGGTTTCAGTGGATTCTGGGAGAGGAGTCACATTTCAATAGCAAAAAAGGAATATGTTTATAAAAAACACTCATATAAAATGCAGATTTCTAGTACAGGTCTGGGAGAGTAATTGGATTTTGTTCTAAAATGTAAGTTAAGGGTTAAACTCATCTGTTCTCACCTAATAGGTTTTTAATCACTGAGACTACATGCAGAATCCAGTCTTTCAGCTGTTAAGCAAGGAGGTGATCAATGAAATACAGGCTTTGTCTTCCAGCTGCTCCTCACTAGCCAAAGTACATAGTTAAGCAGTTCAGAATTCCTCAACTATTGATTATTATTTGTAACAAAAAAAGGCAATCTGCTTACCTTTTATTTTCCTTTACAGATCAGTAGTCAAGGCAGCACTCAAAGGGTTAACTTCCTCTTCAGCCATTAGGACAGGAAATACTTCCCCAAAGGCTATGACCCTTTGAGTGCCAGAGGGGTGCGCAACTCATTACTTTTGCAATGCATTGTGTATCCCTCTGACATTCAAAGTGATAAATTGTCTAGTTTCCCTTTCTCCCATCATTCTTTGTTGTTAGTGTATTCTGAACTTGAAAGAATAAAAAAAGAGAGATACAGAGAGAGAAATAAAAAAAAAGGGAGGGTTTGGTGAGTGCTGTCATGACTACTGACCAGCAAAGGGAAAATAACGGTAAACTGCTATAATTTTCCTTTTATCCTAGTCAGCATGGCAGCACTCATCAAAGGATAGTACTTTTGCACTAAACCCCCTCCCCACCCCAAAAAAGTAGGATATCTCAAGACAAACAATAGACACAACAAAGAACAGGAAACACTGTATTGAATAATTAAAGGGATAGTAATACTTCATTTTATCTTTATTTTATTTTGTAGTCATTAAAAAAACATGAAGAACAATATGTCTTATCTCTCAAACCTTTATGGTTTAAGAGATATTCACAAGCAAAGTATCCCCCCCTGTTCAGTCAGATCAGAAGGGAGGTGCCCAGGTAGACTGCAGAGAGGGACAATCTTCAATTAAGATAAGGGAAAAAGCTGAAAAACTTGTCAAGGGGGAAGGGCTTTCATTGTTTTCATTGAAAGAAGATTGTCCCCTGCTGTTATCTGTCTGGTCTTTCAGCTAGATTCACATCTGAGAAGAGATGGCTTACACTAGGTGAAAGGGGCGGGAGGGGAAACTTTGCTTGTGAATAGCTCTTAAACCATAAAGGTTTGAGAGATAAGACTTATATCATTTTTCATGTTTTTTTAATGCCTACAAAATAAAATAAAGTTAAAATTAAGTATTACTATCCCTTTAAGAGACATTACCCCTAGCTACTGAAGCTAGAATCTTACACACAAAATAGCTTAATTGGCCACTATGACGCCAAGACATTAGTTCTGTTCAGACAGCTGCACTACAGATGTTTTCTGAGGGAACTCCTGCCTCTGCTGAAGTCGACACTGCAGTATAGGAATGTCCTTATGCTGATAGGCCACCTAGGGATCAAGTTGCTTTTTCTAAAGCCAGAAGGGATGAAAAGTGTTTACTAGACTTACGAAAAGAAACAATCCTTTCTAACCATGCCTAGTTTAGCCCATCATGGATTATCTCCTGCTTCCAGGGATGGATTAAAAGATGGAAGTAAGATGCCCTGGGCCAAGTGAATACCTGACTCTGCTTTGGCTAAATATATAGGCACTGGTCTGAGGACCAATTCATTGGGAGTGAATCTGATGAATGGCTCTTCATTGGTGTATATGATATTCTAATACTCTTCTGGCAGAATTACCGCATTCAGGAGGGTAACTTTCAAAGACAAAAACCCCAAGGACACTGAAGGCAATGGTTCAAATGAATGACCCAAAAGGGCACCCAAAACTAAGGGTAAATCCCAGTAAGGTGAGAAGCCCTTTATTGGAGGTCTCAGATGAACGGAGGCCTTAAAGAATTGAATAACTAGGTAATTGGAGGCCCATTTGAAACCTGTCATGGCATAAAGTTCTGACACTTGCACCTTCAGGGTACTGGAGCTCAAACCTTTATGGAAACCATCTGTCTGTGGACTGCCAAATGAAGAATGGGACCTTGGGTTAGGAGATCCTTCCTGTAAGGCAGACACCATGAATCCTGAACTGCCAGTATCTTGAGGGATGGAAACTGCAGTCTTCTTGGCCAAATTGGAATAACAGCAATCGCCTCAGACTTGACCACTCTGATCTTTTCGGGTACCCTTGGAATCACTGGATTCAGAGAAAATATGTTACTCATCTCGCAGGACCAAGAATGAGCCAGTGTGTCTGTCCCTTGGGACTCTGGAAAGAAAGTCCTGCTGTACAATCTTGGAACCTATAAATTCATAGGAGAGGCCATATCATCTATTGTTGTGAGACCACATTTGTGCATAATCAGACCAAAGATCTCCCACCTCAAGGCCCAGGAACCTGGATCCACAAGGTTTTTTTTTTAGAAGGTCTATTTGAATGTTGGCTGTGCCCTGAATGTAGGCTGCCGTCAAGTAGGATGCATTAGTTGTCATCCAGGCCAGGACTGGCCTCACATCCTCTAACAAAAGTCTGTCCTTATTCCCCCTTTGCTTCCTAATGTAGGCTGGTGCTAGAATGTTGTCTGTTTGAATTTTCATTGGGCACACTTCCAGGAGATGGGAGAAATATTGCATTGCTTGCAGAATTGAAGTTAATTTATTCAAGAGCTCTGACCATGGACCTTGATCAGTCACACTGTTGCAAATTACTCCCCAGCCATCTCAGCAGGCATCATTGCAAAAGATAAGCCAGTCTATGTCTCCTAATGTAAGACCTTGTGTAAGGTTGCTGTAATCTTCCCAGCAGGCAAGATATTTCTGAACGGAATCTATGCACAAGTTTAATCCACTGGCCCAGAATAGTCAACTAGAGAGGCCTCATGTTCCATCTAGCCCACTTCACTGCTGGAATAGAAGACGACATCAATCCCAGGAGCTTCAAGAAGTGCTTGGCTGACCGGTGGCTCCTTTGTCTGAACCTGGCTATATACTGGACAATGTGATGAACCTTTTCCACTGAAAGGGACACAGTTGCTTCTGCAGTGTCAAACTGGACAAAACGTTTCTTTGTGAGTAGCAGATTAATCTTTTCCCAGTTCTCAGAAAGGATGCTGATCCCTAGAACTCGATGTTTGAGAAGAAGACGCTGGGATGGGGAAAGAATCAGGTTATTGACAAGCTAATGGAATATCCTTAGACCCCTCTACCATAATTCTGCCACTAGAGGCAGAAGGACCTTGGTCAAAGTTCTTGAAGCTGTGCAGATTCCAAATGACAGACAGGAGACGTGGAAGTGCTTTCCTTCATTCACAAACCAGTGAGCTCTTATGAATGTGATGTGGAGATAAGCTTTTTGCAGATCTAAGGAGACCATCCAGTTGTGAGAAAGAACTTGGACTATAATGGTGTTGGCCAATTACTGTCACCACTCGGGGGGTAAGGACCCATGTGGTGCCGGCACTGGTACAGAAGCTAGAGTGCGATGAGAGGGAGAGGAGCTAGACATCGCTGATGTCGTACCAGGTACATCTGTGTGCAGCCAAAGCTGGAGTAAAGGTGCTGGTCAAAACCAGAACGTTCCACCCCAGTTGAGCCGGGATGCAACCAGGATAAGAGTATGCTGGGAACCGTGCAAAACCAGGCCAGCTGGACAAGCTGGAGGAAGGCAGGGGGTGAGTCAGGAGCAGAGGCCAGGATCAGAACCAGGCGCTGGAGATCAGAGGGGTCAGTTAAACAAGCCAGAGGTCAGTGCCAGGGACTAGAGATCTGAGTGGTCAGCAGACAAGCCAGAGGTCAGAGCCAGGGACTGGAGATCGGAGTGGTCAGCAGACAAGCCAGAGGTCAGAGCCAGGGACTGGAGATCGGAGTGGTCAGCAGACAAGCCAGAGGTCAGAGCCAGGGACTGGAGATTGGAGTGGTCAGCAGACAAGCCAGAGGTCAGAGCCAGGAAATCACACAGTAGAACAAAAGAAGCAATGCTAGACAAGCTCGTGGAATGGCCACCCTAAGCCTGGGGTAGCCTGTTCAAATAGAAGGCTGTAGCCAGTAGGAAGGCCAGAGGAGAGGGGCTCGTCTGGGAGCCCCGTCGGATTTGCGGAGGTTCGGCCAATGCCCAACGGGGCCGGACATATGCGCAGATGCCAGCAGAAAGAAAGTGGCATCCTGCGCATGCGCGATCCGCAACCCGGAAGCACCAGCCCGTTGCGGCCGGTCCAGCAGGAAGGAGCGGTGACTATTCCATACTGAATCCCTTTACATCCAGATGCTTATAAGGGTCCTTTAGATCAAGAACTGGATGGGGCTCTCTGGAGGTTTTCTTAAAAAAGAAGAAAGAGTATATTCCCTTAAACCATTCACTTTCTGGAATCAATAATATAGCTTTTGTTGTAGAAGATGATGAATGAATTTGCAAAGAATGTCCACCTTCACGTGGTTTAGTGGGAACTTTGAGGCCTTGAAAATGCTCTGTTTTGGAATGGATTTGAACTCTAGGGCATATCCTGAGGCAATAGTCTCCAAGACCCATTGATCTAAAATAGGTTTGGTCCAATTCTCAGACCTTAGAGAGGTGCGACATAGCCCCGATTGTCTGACTTTCTAGGCTTGGGATCCTGTTAGATTCTGTACCTCGCTGGTAGGAACAGGATTCCCGAAAGGACATTCTCTCCTTCTGGGAATTCTGAGATGGTCCAAACTCCATACCTCCCAACATTTAAAAGGGCCAAAAGAGGGACACTCTTCTTTTTGGTGGTATTTACATGGCTGGTGGGCAAGAATACACTGAGAATTTTTAGGGTTATTTCATGACCTGTTGACCCCTCTTTGTGTAACTGAATACATGATGATAAACAAGACCACACTATTTTATTTACACAGATAAATTTAAAAACACATGTATTGAAGTTTAAACAAATATTAATGTGATTTGTATGGCTGTGAATCAATATGATATACATATACGCACCACACAATCTGATCTCTCAAAAAGAGGGACATCATGGTAGGAAAGAGGGGCACAGGAATTTGGGTCTCAAAGAGGGATTGTTCCTCCTAAGAGGGATACTTGGGAGGTATGAAATTCCATCCTTCTATTTCTTTTGTCTTGAGGAAGAAAATTATTCTTTATAATCTCATCCAAAGTATCACCAAAGAGCATCTCATTAGTGAAAGGAAAAGTATAAAGGTTATATTTAGAAATATAATCCACATTCTAGCAGCCAATAAGCCCTTCTAGTGGAAACCACAAAAACATTGCTCTAGATTGGAACTTGAGCAAATAAATGGAAGAGTCAGTAATACATTTGATCATCAGCTTTAACTCAGGGGCGTCCACTAAGGTAGCTCTGCATTTACCACCTATAAAGGCCTGTTCCATGTTATCTAATCAGATCTTATTGGCATAGGTGTAGAAGTCATAGCAACAGCTTCTTTAGAAGTAGATGCAATAGAGAGAAACAACCATTTAAAATAATTATCTTGACATCTATCAATAGGGTCCTAAAAGAAACAGCATCACCCAGGAGAGATAATGGTTTTTGTAACCAGATAGACCACCACCACATCCACCTGTATGAGGGAAATCCCAAAGCTTGTACATTTTCTGCATACATGCTGTAGTAGGTTTAAATCTTCTCCCTGTTTTCTTTCATTGAGAGGGATTGATCTCTCTGATCACATCATAAAAAGGAAAGGTAGGTGTCTGTCTTTTTCTTAAATTAAGAAAACATGCAGTCTGAAGCTCCTTTCCCAGAAGATTCCTGGAGGTTCAGAGATTATCTGACTGCTTTAATCAATGTCTCCACCAGCAACATCAAATCCCAAAAGTTCCTTGGATTCTGCTTCCTCTCACAACAACCCAGGGTCCTGTGGCATCGGCAGATTTCAAAGTTACTTATTTAAGGAAGACAGAATACCGTTCCTCTCCTGTGATCGTCTCCTTTTAAGTAGATAAACCTGAGCTGCCTGCTGCAGTCCTTGGACAACCACTTTTTAATGAGAAAAGGCATTCCTAAAGAGGTAGAAGGGGCTTCACTGACCACGTCTAACCAACAGATTTACAGATTTTCTTGCCTTCCATCCAAATTTTCATGCCTTCCATCCATTCTATCGTACTGCTATGCGATATACAAACTTCTGTCAAGACTGACAATTTACCTGCTGGGTGTTCTTGGTGGGGAGGACCTGATTTATGCTCCCCACATGCTTTCAGACTGGTTGACTTCAGAACTCAATGGTCATTATTCACACAAGTAAATGTATATACTTCTGATTCACATTCCATGTGAGATCTTGCTGCTTATTGAACATTAGCACTCTCCTACTTGTTTGCATGTATCAATGTTGGTCTTATCAGAGATGTTAACATCCTTGCTTGTTATTAAAATGTATTTTGATATATTTTCTTTCATACATTGCTCCCTATATGGCACAACAGTTCATTGTGAGTGCTGCAAAAGCTACAGTCTACTCTAGGGCGATAAGCACTATTGTTCCATAAAGCTACTATGAGCTCTTTGGTGAAAAACACTGCATTCCCTATGTTATTGTATGATGCATCTGCACTAAGATCTCTCGAACTTAACAAACTGAATAGTTTCTTACCTTTTTCTCACATTAGGGTAGGGCTAATAAATTGATGGACCTCAACTTATCATCCCCCAAATAGCTTTTGGTTGGTTGGGGATGATAGGGGTTTTAGTCCCCAACATCTTGAAGGTCAATAACCCCTACCTTATTGTATAACCCCCAGTTGTGCTTATGTGGTTCAAAATATGTTAAGTATTATTAGGGATGCCAGATCATTCCTTTAAAAGAGGACCCCTTTAAAAAAATGCCTGCTGCAGGGCTCCAGAGGTTAATTATTAGGTTGCAATGGTTTCCATGTATTTGTGCAGCAGGAATTTTTCATAGGTGTCCTCTTTAAAAAGGATGATCTGGCAGCCCTAATTTTTTAGATATCTATTATATGCATGCAATAGATAGCATATTATGCCTACATCATGTTCTGATACTAGACAGTGATTCTCAATGATAGTCCTCAGGGTCACCACCATTTCATATTTTAAGGATATACCAGGTTGATCAGTGATAGGTAATCAGTGGCTCAGTCATTTTCATTGATATCCCCATACTTAATTAAGGATATCCTTAAAGTCTGACCTATTGCTGTGCCCCAAGGATTGCAGCTGAGAATCACTACACTAAGGTGTGCTAAAGAAAAGAAAGATTCTGTAGTGTAATAAATATCTCCTGTTCCTATGTTATTGTATGGAGCCTATGTACTTAGACCAGAGTGCTGTGGCATTTTGGTGTGCCATGGGTAATAACATATATGGTGCCTCTTTTTTATCTATGTAGACTTTCACAAAAAAAGAACTGTTTTAATGGATTATGTTGTGTGCTGTATACTGTTTTTTTGTAATACTGATTGTGATATCTACCAATAACTATATAATGATGAGTTTTTCCCATTATGTCATTGAATGATGACCTATAAACTATTAGGAGTACCTTAAACAAAACTGCGCAAATCTATCCAGCCTGAAAGATCTTAGTGCATAGATTCCATAGAAGAACACAGGAACTGGAGAGTATATCACACTGGAGGTATTATTTCTTCTTTATCACATCTTATTTCTTTCCCCAGATTTTCACATAACATAAGGCATTGTTTCTCAATGTCAGTCTTCTGTTTAATTACAGATGAGTAATTAGTAGCTTGTTCATTGGGATTGATCCATCTGTACTTAATTAGAGATATCTGGAAAGCATGACCCGTGGACTGGAGCTGAGAAGCACTGACATGGGGCTTTGGTGTTTTGATACAAAGAGTTTCACATATGTTGCAAATCAATAATTCATATGATACTATCGCTAATTGCATTCATAAAGTAACACCAGTGTCATCTTCATGCCACTTGATACATGCTGCTGTTTTGCACAGAGCTGAAGGCAAACATTTAATTTGTCTATGAAGTTTTTAAGAGGACACCTCATTTGTCACACATTTTATGGGGGGTGGGGGGGCAGTTGTTTTATTTTGTTTAAATACTTTTTCCCGTGATTAAGTAGTGATTAATTTAACAGATCTTCCCTAGGTAGGTTGGTGGGTGTCCATCATTCAGCAGTCAAGTTTATCTAGCTATATAGTTTTGAATTATAATTCCAGTTGCCTGAGACCATTTTATTGTGTTTGTTAACCACAGTTGTTATTACCAGATTACAAAATGATCTATAAGAAGACTACAATCGAGATTAAATGGAAAAATATTTAATCTCGCTTGTAGTCTTCTTCTAGTTCATTTTGTTTTGTAATCTGGTAATAACAACTGACCCATACAAACCATTCATGTCTACCGAAGCCAGTTGTTTATTCTGAGGTATAATTTGGAACCATAATTCTCAGTTCCAGCCTATGGGACACACCAGCATGTCAGGATTTCAGTACAGGCGGATCTATCAAAATGGCTGTGCTACTGATTGCCCATCTGTGATGAAGCAGGGATATAGTGAAACGTGACCTGTTGGTGTGGTCCAAGGGTTGACGTTGCCAATCAGAGACAGACTTGAACATAGGTCATCTGGCCTTTTATATAAAGGCAAAAGTGTAGCAATTCTGGTGCCAAACAAATGCACTGTAGGGGGCAATTTAAATTGGGATTTTAACCCTAGTGTGCCAGAGGGCTCTCCAACCCTTTATTAAAGCAAAGCTTTGGAGGCCTCTTTAGTATTCAAGGGATTAAAGCCCCATTTAAATTAATGGAAATTTATGCGAACAATGTTAAATATATACCTGACTGCTCTATGAAGAAAGGTGACCACATATCATCTCTTAGAACTTTCATATGATTAACATAACGCCATAAATGATAGTTACATTAGCGATATCCACAGACTTATACTTGAAAATAAAACTAATTGCTGAATTAAAGAAAAATGAAACTTTTAACCAGTCAGGCACCGGCTGGGATCTTGCAGGAGGCCCTCTCTGCACCCACACTGTCAGTCCCTTCTGGTGCCATATGGCACAGTGGCAGTCAACTCACCAATCGTGGAGTTGAAGGGGACGGACAGCGCAGAAGCAGAGATGCCAGCTCTGCAAGATGTATGCGCTGTTCCCAGGTGCCTGCCTGGTTAAAAGGTTCTTTTTTCATTAATGCAACAATTAGTTTTATTTTCAAATATAAGTCTGTGGCTATCACCAATGTAACTATCATTTGCAGCGCTATGTTAATCATATGAAATGTCCTCTTTAAAACAGGGATGCTTATGAAAATGTAATTCTGTAAGACTGCACAGGAATTGGTACAACCCTGCAGTATGTGTTTATTATTATCAGGAGCTTGCTATTAAGACACCAACCTAGGTAAGCCCTTCTCTTAAACACATATACCTTATAAAGGACTGAGATGTGTGGAGTGTATTGCTTTGCAGTGCATTCCATCCCCCTCTGTTCCATAAATGAAATAGATTGATATAGGGGAACTATAACGTCTATACAAGTTTGTCTCTATGTAATAATCGTTTAGCAATAACACGTAATCTGTGCACTGCAAAATTTACCGCTTTAAAAATGAGCAGGTGACGCCACTTCAGTACCCACAGCTTGTCCTGAAGTAAAGCCCCAGCTCATTTTTAAAATGGTAAATTTCTCCATAGCCTGCATTATATAAAAAAAACTCCACGCAGATTACATGTTATTGCTATAGGAACATTACAGAGAAGCAAACTTGTATAGTTCCCTTTTAAATATGTACTTATGACATATGTAAAACTTAATTATTCATGTTACATACCTAAAATGTTATCATGAACTTTGCTTTTTAACAAATATGTTAATTGTCCTGTTCAGAGTGGATTTATTCATTGCTTGTGGCGTTTGTATTTTGAGATACGAACAAACATTAATTCATTGTAATTAGCATTGACTACGGTTGTATTGTTATCTTATCTCATCCCTTATCAGTCAATCAATGGGGGCCCTGGTGGTTGCTGGATTGGCGGCTTTCTCAGAGCATATGTATGATTTTAGGCCTAAGAAAACAAATAGAGAACGTTTACAGACACTAGCATGAATACAGGGTATTTAAATGAATATAACCCCAATTAATCTTTCGGTGTTAATGCTCCTTAAAAATGTTGAGTCACTTCTCCCTAGGGTATAATTCGCATATAAATAAATGCCATTTCAGTTTTACTCCTTGCCCCTCCCCTCTGGTCCTTTTGCTAACACTGACCTGGGGCTGTGCTCTGGTAATCTGGATCCTGCCTCAAAGTAAAAAGATGAAGGTCAATGAGTCCCTTAGTTAATCACAGAGATCAATAAAAGGTCCATTGACCTCTATGTATGTACCTTGATGACCAGATTAAAGCCCTGGATCAATCTGTGGAAAAAAAAACAACAACTTGTCCTTTGTGTACAGTTTTGCATCCTGTGGCCCTCCATCTCCTAATGGACTACACCTCCTATCATCTGCAGCCAGTTATGATAATGTTATACAAGTAGAGAACTGTCAGTTGTCTAATGTTAGTAAAACACAATGGTTTTCAATCTCTCTTTTTCCTTTTTTTCTCAAGGCACTCCTACCATGCCATCAGGAATTTCTGGGGCACCCCTAAAACACGGTCATTTGTCAAGGTGTATTTAAGGTTACTAGTATATAAATATAGTTATATGAGCTGTCACAACCATAATAATAAAACCAAACATATTGTGCATATCAGTTTCTATAAATATACATTGTTAAGTCAACAAACACATTTGTGTCAAAGTCTTTATTGGAGAAAATAGGGCATCCCAATTGGATGTTCGTGGTGTACCAGAGTCCACTGCACCCTGGTTAAGAATCCCTAGTATAAAATGTGGCATAATTCTGGGGCAAACCAGTTTCAGTATAGAAGACAAATATTATCTGCATTCACCTTGTTTTAAATGAGGCTTTTAATTGTTTGAATACTATAAACACATACATCTAAAGTGTTTTAGGAGAGACAATCCCTCTTTGAGACCCAATCCCTGCTGTTCCTCTTTTTAGAAGATCAGACTGTGTGGTGTGTATATAAGTGTATCACATTGCTCCACAGCAATAAAACTCACATTAATGTTTTTTTAAACTTTACTCTATGTGTTTGTAAATAGTATGTGTAAATAAAATATGTTGGTCTTGCTCTAAATAATTTATTCAGTTACACAAAGAGGTGTCAATAGGTCATGAAATAACCTAAAAATTATTAGTAATGCCCCACCCACCAGCCACACCACCAGTCACACCCCCTAAAACAAAAGTATCCCTCTTTGGCCATTTAAAATGTTGGGAGGTATGGAAACATCACCAATACATTGCTTCTCAATGAAGTGGGGGCCTCCTTAGCATTTAAGGGGTTAAAGGCCTCAGTTAAATCAATGGTGATTTTAATTTGTCCTTGGCATGCAGCTGGTTTCCTCCAAAAGTTGTTACTTTGCCTTTAACTCCTTAAAGGGATAGTAATACTTCGTTTTATCTTTATTTTGTTTTGTAGACATTAAAAAACATGAAGAACGATGTAAGTCTTATCTCTCAAACCTTTATGGTTTGAGAGATATTCACAAGCAAAGTTTGCCTTCCCGTCCCTTTTACCTAGTGTAAGCCATCTCTTCTCAGATGTGGAATGTAGTCCATAGACCAGACAGATAATACCAGGGGACAATCTTCTTCCTATGAGAACAATGAAAGCCCTGCCCCCCTTGACAAGTTTTTCCCCTTACCTTAATTGAAGATTGTCCCTCTCTGCAATCTACCTGGGCACCTCCCTTCTGCTCTGGCTGAACAGTGTTACATCAGTAAAAGGGGCAGGAGGGGGATACTTTGTCATTGAATTACTCTTGAACTACAACTCTGACAGAATTGAAATAACACTCTCCAAAGTCCAAATACTATGTGATTAATTAGAGCTGCTTTTATTATGAAACATTACTATCCCTTTAAGGACCAGGGGTTATTATCCTGCCTAGCGATGCGTTTCCAGATCAACCCTTAAAAGAGAACTTGTATGAAAACTGCCTGACTTATTGATACACAAGAACCATTGCAATCTAATTAACAACCACTGGAGTCTTGCCGCAGGACTTTTTCATATGTGTCATCTTTTAAACAGCTGATCTGGAAACCCAAGTTAAGGGCCATTGGGAGAGATGTATAAAAAAAATTCATAGGGCGAGATGTTCAAAAAGTGTTGGTAACTGAAATTGTCTGTAATCATAATAAAAAAAAGTTTTTTTTACACCATGGTGCATCAATTCTCAAACATAATAACATACATTTTTGCAACCAATTCCGCCATCTCTGTCATAGGGAAAAAAAAAGTCTTAAAAGTTGGTGTGGTTTAATCAACCATCTTATTGTAAGGTATTTTCAGAAAAAAAATTCTTTTAGCCATCACTTTTTTGTCTGTTTAATATCATTTTTTCAAATTTAAAGTACTGTTAGCAGGAGTGAGAAGCAGTAATATTGAGTTAAAGGGATGCTAATTTCGCATAATAAATTTTTGTTTTGTAGATGAAAAAAAAATTAATTACAGCAAAATCCCATCTCTCAAATCACTATGGTTTGAGAGATATTTGCATTAAAAGTCCCCCCCCCCCTTCTCCTGATGTCAGCGCTGTGCTGACAGCAGGAGATCCTGGTCCAGGGACCAGCCGTCGGCTCTGCAGCAGAGCCAAAATCGCGTTATTTAAAAATAATTACTTCATTGGAAAGGTCTACAAAGTGTGCCTGGTTTGCAAGTACACTTTGTATACCGTTCCAATGAAGTAATTCTTTTTAAATAAAGCGATTCTGGCTCTGCTGAAGAGCCTGCTCGAGTCGGCCGACTCGTATCTCCTGCTGTCAGCTTTACAGCTGACATCAGGAGAAGGGGCGGGGGGAACTTTCAATGCAAATATCTCTCAAACCATAGCGGTTTGAGAGATGGGATTTGCTGCAAATAACTTAGTTTTTTCATCTACAAAACAAGAAGAATTTTTTTATAGGACATTATTGTCCCTTTAACTGGTTAAAAAAGTCTTTGTTTTGAAGTTTGTCCTTTTAAAGAAAAAATGTCTTTAAGACATTTTTAATATCGGAATTTTTGTGGGCAATATTCATCAAGATCTTCGTACCGTGATTTTTTAGACTTTATAACACATTTTCAAATGTGACGGATTTATTTCTGAAAATATTGTATTTCTTTTATCACCAACTCACGATACAACAATTTTTTCATCATGATGACTGTTTGAACAACAGGCAACAAAGAAATAGTCATTTATAAATATGTCTCTGTCTGAAAATATTTGCAGAAAATTCTCAGACAATGTTCTACTGAGATTTTTTTTACATTGTCACTATTACTTCCATTATGTCATGGGCATAAGGTAATGATCAATAAATATAGATACAACTTTATTGGATGAAAGCAGGCCACAGCTTTATTAAATGTTTACAGTTTACAACAACAACCACTTTAAAGCCCTTGCCAACTACCCGGCATACCCCGTATGCCCAACCGATACAGAGCTGAAAGCTCAACCCACATTTACCACTCCACCCACCACACCCCATTAGCTGGTCTATGCAGCTCAATGGGGAGCGGTGACCTAACCTGCAACAAAAGTTCGGGTGCAATATGAGCCAGTGCCATCGGCCTGACCTCCACCTGTTAGATTAACAAAAACACACAAATATTTTACCATTTACCATTGGCAAGGGCCCAAAGCGCCAAGGCTGTGACAAAACAAACCCCAGGTGCTTTTACGACCTGAACACACAAACCCAACACAAAAAAAAACCCAGGGAGGGAGGGAGGGAGATTTGACAAACTAAAAGAGGAAGAACTGCTACCGATAACCCTTTATATCAACTTTCTACCCCCACCCCTTCCTCTTTGCGTCACCCTTCTACCAATAAACACGTTCCTTACTGATCACCCCCCAGCGCAGACATGATTCCCCTTCTTTATGGGTGGGGGAATTCCGATTAGTTACTAAAACTGCCTTTATTTTTGAAGCAAATCGCAAATTTCTTTATACATGCATTACAGCAGAATTCTTATATGAACAAAACCATTTTTACCCCATTTTTCAATAAGTCAACTGATTGGAGTTAGTACATAGCAAAAATGGGGGAGATTTATAAAACTGAGGTTATAAAGAGTCTGTAAAATTGTTGCAAAGCGACATAAGGATATGTATAAACGTTTAAAAGAAAAGTGTTGGCGTTCTGGGGCAAACCATTTGCACTATAGGTGAGAACTGAAAATTCAAAAAATTCCCTTTGATGGAAATGGGGATTTTAATCCCTTGAATTCTAGAGAGGTGGAGACTTCTCTAGCATTCAAGAGCTTAAAATCCCTGTTTAAATCAATGGAATTTGTTTTTGTTCTCCCCTATAGTGCAAATGGTTTGCCCCAGAACTCCGACACTTTTCTATAGAACATACAGCAGTCAGTCAACTTTTTTGAAAAGTGGAGTAGAAATGGTCTTGTCCAAATAATGTTTGCTAATTTGCTCTTGATAAAGCAACACATTGTTACGAAACATGTTGACCGTTTTTTTTAGCCATATGCATATTTGATATTTTTTAAAATTATCTTTGTGTAACTGATTGTGGGAATTATATTTTAAAATACATTTTGTAATTTGTTACAAGTACCTTCACTAGCTCAAGCAATTTTGTTCGCAGTACTTACATTGAACAAGACCTCTTGTCCTGCTATTACTCCTTTTTGGGCAGAAAAAGACTTTGGGAGAGGTTTTGATGTACTTCTTTCAGGTCTTGATAGCCCTATAAGCATAGCTGGGAACTCTCCGGTTTTGCCCCGGAGACTCTGGATTTCAAACTGAATTACCGGGTCTCCGGGGCAGAGTGTGAATCACCGGGTGGGCAGAGTTTAAGTAGAAACTCTGCCCACTTGTGCTCCATCCTGCCCGGTTCCTCCCACTCCCTGCCCTCTTGCATTCTTTTTGCAGGTTTTTTTTGTCCCGCCCCCCAGTGACTAAGCCCCGCCCCTTTTATGACACGAATCACATAATTTTCTGCACTGACAGGGTTACCCTTCTGGTAGCTCTGCATGAAAAGTTCCCAGGTATGCCTATAAGATAGGAGAATCCAGCGTCATGGAAGGACCAGTGGTGGAAATCCGGAGGTAAGGGTCCTAGGGTTTCAACCTGGGGAGCTTTTCATACTCACAGGCAGTATTATGAGCCTCTTCTACATGTGAGTAATATTCCACTAGAACACGTGGTGAAGGTATCAACAGTTAATATACTACACTTAGAAGATAGTCTGCGCTGTTGTTTATTCTGTTCTTGTCCAGAAAAGAACTGTGTCACATTTATAAAGAAATATACTACTTGCACCAAAAATAAAGACAGTTTTAGTGATTAAATCGTAACACCAGATACTTGTTCTTAAAGGGCTTAGTAATGTTTAATTTTAAGTTTCCTTAATATGGTAGGCATTAAAAATAAGAATTGCATCAAAGTAAGTCTTATCTCTCAAACCTTTATGGTTTGAGAGATACAACTGGCTGAAGTTCCCCCCTCTAGGCCGTTTCAGAGAAGTCAGCGCTCTAGCTGACAGCAGCAGATTCCGGTCATTTGATCGGACAGTGACTCATCAGCAGAGCCAAAATCTCGCTATTTAGAAATAAATACTTAATTGGAACGGTCTACAAAGTGTGCTTGCAAACCAGGCATACTTTATTGATTGTTCCAATTAAGTATTTGTTTCTAAATAATGCAATTTCAGCTCTGCTGAAGAGACACTGGCCGGTCCCGGGACCGGAATCTCCTGCTGTCAGCTAGAGGGCAGACTTCTCAGAAACAGCCTGGAGGACAGAACTTTTGCCAGTTATATCTCTCAAACCATGAAGGTTTGAGAGATAAGACTAACATCGATGTAATTCTTTTTTTAATGCCTACACTTTTAAAGAAACTTAAAATTAAACATTATTATTCCTTTAATGGAAGTATATAGTGACAGCTATGTATGCGAAAAAATATTCGCAGTTGCAAATTTTCTGTGAGTTTTCTCAGAATATTCTCAGACATTTATAAGCTTGACTTTACCTCTTTATAAATTGAACTTGGCGTTGTGAACTTTAGAGACAGTTCTTTAACATACACTAGGAATGCTTTTTAAAAATCTCCTCCAGTGGTCCATATTTATAAAACGGCAGATATTGTGGAGTTAACCATCTACAGCATAAGGGACAAATAAAAATTCTTAAAGGGTTAGTAATGTTTCACTAACATTGTAGGTAGGATCCCTTGTTATAATGTGTAATATCGCTCCATTTTCTTTCCAGAGTCAACATTGCTATATTTCCGATGATATTATTTGATAAATTGTCCCCCTCCCGCTCCTTGTGCTGACATTGGTCTACTTTGGCTCCGAACTAAAGGAAGATCACGACAAGGAACAATCAGTATAAGCAGAGGCGTAACTAGAAGCCACCGGGCCCTGGTACAAAAAGTACCATGGCCCACTCCCCACTACATTGGCCCCCCTGACCACATTGACCCCCTCTACAATGCCCCCATCTCCTACCTGGAGCTCCCGCGTGGTCCTCTTAGTAATGCAAAGCACTGAGAGATGATGTAATCTCCTAGCACTCTGCATTACTAGAGCGCCGGCTGGAGATTGCGGGCACCAGGCGGAGGGGTCGCAGGGGGAGGCCGGGCCCCTGGAGTGCATGGGCCCGGTCGCAGGTGCGACCCCTATAGTTACGCCACTGAGTATAAGGGAAAAAACTGCCCTCCTTCGTCAAGGAGGGCCGAGTTTTCCTTATACTTGGTGAAGGAAGATTGTCCCTCATTGTGACCTGTCCAGACTTCAGATCTGAGGGGAGGGGACTTCCTATATTGTAAAGGGGCAGGAGGGGGACAATTAATAATATAATATTATTGGAAATATAGTGATGTCAGCATTAAGAAGATAACGGAGGGATCCTAGCTGAAATGTTAATGAAACATTACTATCCCTCTAAATTCCCATTTACATGACCAGAGCTTTTTAGCCCCTTGAATGCTAGAGAGGTCTCCAATGCATTGCACTAGCATTCAAAAGGTTTTAAAAGGCCAATTTAATTTAAAGGGATAGTAATACTTAATAATTACTAATCCCTATATTAAAGTCATGTTAAAAAGAAATCTATTGCCCCCAGTGTCATCTCTCAAACTTTTATGGTTTGAGAGATAATCACTCCTAAAGTTGCCCTCTTCCTATCCCTTCCCCGAAGTCAGCGTTGTAGCTGACTGAAGTGAAATCAGGTCTTACGATCATCAGGCGGCTCTGCAGTACAGCCGAGATCTCGTTAATAAAAAAAAATCTTTCACTAAAATCTTCTTCTACGTGTGCTTGCAAACCAAGCACACGTTGAAGACCATTTCAGTGAAAGATTTATTTTTTATTAACGCAATCTCAGCTGTGCTGCAGAGCCGCCTGATGATCGTACGATAGGCTTCCCTGCAGTCAGCTAGAACGCTGACTTCGGGGAAGGGGGAGGGAGAGGGGAACTTTAGGAGCGATCATCTCATCTCTCAAACCATAAAGGTTTGAGAGATGACACTGGGGGCAGTACATTTCTTTTTAAAATGACTTTAATATGGGGTTAATAATTATTAAGTATTACTATGCCTTTAAAAATAATTTTTATTTAATTTTTAATTTTAAAGGATTTTTTTTTTCATTTTGAAGCAAAAATCATAACAGGCTTATACTGGTGGCTTAAACTGAACAATACAAAGAAAAAGAACAAAAAAAAAAAACTGTCTAAAAATGTTCCATTGAGAATGTGAAGGCATGTACCATTTAGTTGAGGAATGCAAATCAGACCTTTTATTCTGTGTTCTTCCAGTCTGCATATGTAAACTTTCTTTATTTTGTATTAAAAACCTAAAATCTAATCCCAAACTTACATTTTTAATACTTGTAGATAATCATCTATAGACACAGTTTGGTTGATTGTTTTATGCAAATAATACTGTTAATATACTGCGATTGGTACCCACTGCTCTCTTCAGAAATGTTATTACTTTATCTCCATCAATGCAGAATAATCTCTTCTTAAGCACTCTGTCAAGAATGCTATGGTAATGGGAGCCCTGGTCTCTGGTAAATTACATATGGTAGCCCCCACAGAGCTTATGTAATGGTAGAGTTTAGGCCTCAGTAAACAATATATAATTTTGACAGCTGCTAATATGGAGAAAAAGGAATTTGCTTTTGTATAACCCCAGATAATTTTTAGGTGTTAGTGTTCCTTTAAATCCTGACAGGAATCTTTGAAATAGTCTTACTAGGCACTCAGGTGAAGTGTTCCTGCCCTCTGGTGGCAAGCCAAAGAATTATATTTTCTTGCAAGGATTTTATTTTAGCCTTGAAAACAAATATGCCCACCCCTGGATTAAATCCTGGCCTATCTTTCTGTCTGAGGGCACATTTAGAATTAGAATTTTTCAGGGCAAGGTTTCACATGGGCACCACAAAATAGAGATGCCATATCAGGATAAACGGGACCCTGCCAACTTTAATTCTAAAGTATAGATTTTTTTTGTCCATTCAGTGAGCTGGCCCTTTTGCCCAATACTGATTTAACCCTTTGAGTGCCAAAGACAGGTATCAAAGGCACTCCAATAACAATTCATTACTGATACATATGAAAAATATATACCGTTGGGGGTATCCTGATTCCTATTTATCCATGCAGAGTATATATATTTATATAGTGGTATTTAGCATAAATAATGTTCTAAATCAGAGGTTCTCAAACCGTGCTAATCACTAGCAGGCCAGGACTTAGGAATTTCCCTAGTATAACTCAAGTGTGTTGATCAGAGGCTCAGTCATATTGATTAACTCACCTGTGCTCTTAAAAGGAAATTCTCAAATCCTGGCCTGTTAGTAGCCATTGAGGGCACAGGTTGAGAACCACTGTTCTAAATGTGTGTATCAACCCTTAACTATATAATAATTCGCTAGGATGTTTGTCAGAAGCTGTCATGCGCAGTAGAGACTGTGCGTGTTCTGCAGTCTCTACTGCGCAGGATTGCATCCCGTGAGTGAGGTGACATAAGATTGCATCACGTGGAGCAGTGAGCTAGCAGCCGCTTAACCCTTTGAGTGCCAGATGGGTACCCCTCTGGCACTCAAAGGGTTCAGGACCTTGGCCCGTGTACACAGGCTTTTACACTAGTAAATTCATTTGTATAATACACCTCTTTGTATACAGATATATCAAATGGCAGGAACACAGAGAAGCACAAACAGGAGTGGAGAGTACAGAAGCGGTGATTGACATGAGATTTTCATTACACGGTTTGATATTGTTCATGTTCTGTAAATGAATCTTATTAATGTGTATGTATTTGATCATTACTGTGCCTGAGCTTCTCTGTTACCTGCAGAATGAACCCATCAGAACTCCACCTTTTTTCTGAAGATTCTAGTGTAAGAACATATCCTTCACACTCACTGACTTCAGATCACAGAGGCTTGGAGCTGTAAATCGCAAGTGCAATAGTCTTGAGAGAAGACAAATCACTGCTTGCTAAACACGATTAAATGCGGTGCTTGAAACTTAACTTTATTTGAAAAAACCTTCAAAGTGAACATGCTGTATTATGAGGTACAAAAGAAAAAACAAGTTACATTTATATGATAAAAACTACAGCTGGAGGATACTGCAAACAAATGAATTTAAATCAGTTCTAGAATTCAAGGATTTAAACTGTTAAGGATATTACAGCTCTGCTTGAGCTCAGGTGAGTTAGTCAGTGGATCAGGCAGTTTTACTGACAAACCTGTGCTCAAGCAAAGGCATCCTTAGGGCTGCTTTTTTCCATTAGATGGAGCAGGAAACTGGATAGAGTACCTGATTGTGTGGGGCACCTCAGATGTGCAGGCTATGCCTACTCAACCAAATTGTTTGTGGGGTCAGTCTAATTCCAGTGCCCCTACACCCGATACTAGCTATTGATTTATGGTCTCCAATTTATAAAATAATTTGGCAATTTTATTTCAGGTTTACATTAACCCCTTACAGCCTGAGGATGTACATGTATGTCCCAAGCGGATGTCCCTTGTGGACAGAGGACGTACATGTACTTCCCGGAAATCCGGGTTCCCTCACGGCTGCACGCTGTTTGGGGGGCGTTAAGACCCGGCCACGTGTGCTCGTGGCTGGTCACTAATGGGTTAAGCTGACCAGACCTTCCCTTTAACATGGGACACATAGGAAATATGCATATTTCAGGACTGCACTTAAATCAAAGCAGCCCAGCAGTATGCATTTTTCATGTGACGTCTGGTCACCCTAGTTTACAGATCCACGCACTAGCAGAGTGGTTCCTAATGTATTTTGGATTTCCCTGCAGGAGTGCAGGTGAGTCTGAGGATTAAAGGAGTAATAAACTTTTTTTTAATGAAAACCTATATGTTATAGAGCTTTTCCTGTTGAGTAAAATAAGGTCACTCCCACTGCTCTCAGTTATTTTATTCAAAATTTATAACAGTTCAAATAATCAGGAAGTGAATTTACTGAGCATTTACTTCCTGATAGTTCTAACTGACAGGAAGTGACAGGCAGTTTCTATCACATTCTATGGTGAATTGTAAGTCACTAACTTTCCTCTATCTAATTGGAATTTGACAACTAGAGGGCACTGCTAATGTAAAAAAAAACAGGTTTAAATGGTAATAACTCTGGAAATATGCATCTCTCATCAGTGTGCGTACCCATATTTTACTCAGTAAGAAACGTCCTACAACATATTTTTCACATAAAAAAGTTTACTGCTGACTTAATGTACTCTATTTTTAATACTCTGTGTGGAAAAATAAACTAATTCAGGAAGGTGATATTGGTAATCAGCCGGAAGCCTTCTGTGGATTTCAGAACAAGGAATACTTTGGCATAAGTCTTTCTTTGTTGGAATAGCTTGGGCACTAGGGCCCGGAGGCCTCTAGTTACGCCTCTGTAAGTTATCTGTGAAGAAAAAGAAAAGCATATCTTTGTTTGCAAAATTCTTTGATCACCCTTAACACCTAAGTACGTGCAGTAATATTTTCCCACTGAGGAAGAAAGTGCAGCCATCTCCCTCACACAGGACTTGGGGATTTATGCACTAAGGAGTGATAAAGAGGAGATAATTTCTCCAGTGATATCAGTTCTCCAGTTCCTATGTTATTCTGTGGAACCTATGCACTAAGATTCCTCAAGTTGGAGGGATCTCAGTCCATAGATTCCAAAGAATAACAAAGAAACTGGAGACATTATATGACTGGAGAAGTTATCTCCTCTTTATCACCTCTTTATCACAGTGCATAACCATGCTGTTGTCAGAATAATGATTTGCCATGTACATCTTGTGGGGTTGCTTTTGCGGACTTTGTCCTCTTTTGTTTGTTTGCGTGCTTCTTGTTACTGAAAGCTTCTCTTATAGTTCCTGTAGGAATGGGAAAAAACATTTGAGAATGAAAACTTCTGAAAGTTACTTTTCCTCTACAGATTAATTGGTAGAGCTGCCCAGTGTCTGAGCCATAGGGCTCTGTGGCCTTCTGTGGAAAGGGCTTAGGTCCTGGCAACAATCCAGACATTTTCCATAGAAGCATCACATATAGATGCAGAAACTAGTCTTAACATCAAGATGGGCCTTAAGATTCCATATCTAAATAGTTTAATATTCGCATCTTTCTACCACTGTACATGGCTCTTGAAACACAGGTGGCCACACTAGGCCTCAATGATACAGCCCAAACCTCATAACATCTGCTCAAAGCCATCACATTTTTTTTTGTTTTGTTTTTGTTTTTTTAATCCCTGGGATCTTTAAATCCTGAGAAATCCAGGAAGAGTAGTCTTAAGCTCTTGCTACATGAACATCAACCTTAGGCACAAGATCATAGTAAAAAGTATCTAAGTTCAAAAGGAAAAAAACCTTTAGCTTTTTATGAAAGTAAAGTCTCTTTTTACAGGAACATTTTGTAGGAAAGAAGAAAAGCCCACAGTGCAAAAACACCATAATATACATATATACAAATGAACAAAACGTGTAGGGCAGCAAGGAATGAGGGGACCTTCCACAGTCCCCAAATTAAAAACAAAACAATGTTGGAAGAAAATCGTGCACTGCATCATACAAATTACCTAAATGTGAACTCTGTGTATAACATATCCTATATAATAATTCCCTAAAACGTGTGTAACACTGCGTCATGCGCAGTAGACACTGCTGCGCGAGCTGCAGTCATGCGCAGTAGAGACTGTCCGCGCCGCGGCTGATACTCTGTATTAGCGCGGCGCGGGCAGTCTCTACTGCGCATGACTGTCCCGCGACCGGGTGGCAGTAGCACTGTGGCCTGTGTAACGGGCTCTTCAACTAGTATATTATAATAGACTGGTGGAAATATTCTAGTTCTTCAGTTCCCCACCCACTCACTGCAGGTGATTACTGTTTGAAAGCAGGTCAGCTCAGCCATGAGGGCATTGGATAGATTTAGATTTAGCTTTGGTATAAAGCAGTATCGTAAGCCATAAAAGATACATATACACAGGACTTGCTAAAATGGGGTACCTTGTTATGCTAAGAAAGCCTAAAGTGTTAGTAATGTCCAACAAAATGTTTTTTGCATTTAGAAGAGCTTAAAAAGCTGAGCTAAATGCAAAAAAACGTATCTCTCAAACCGCTATGGTTTAAGAGAGACAGGCGTTTAAAGTTCGCTGTCTCCTACTGACAGCTGTAAAGCTGTCAGCAGGAGATCCGTGTCGTATAGGCACTTGAGAAGTGCCGCAATCTCGTTACTTACAAGGAATCCCTTCATAGGAATGGTCTAAAACGTGTGCCTGGTGTTCAAGCACACGTTTTAGACCATTCCAATGAAGGGATTCCTTGTAAGTAACGAGATTGCGGCACTTCTAGCACACGTTTTAGGCCATTCCAATGAAGGGATTCCTTGTAAGTAACAAGATCGCGGCACTTCTCAAACGCCTCCGTGTCGACCGACACGGATCTCCTGCTGACAGCTTTACAGCTGTCAGTAGGAGACAGCGAACTTTAAACGCCTGTATCTCTTAAACCATAGCGGTTTGAGAGATACGTTTTTTTGCATTTAGCTCAGCTTTTTAAGCTCTTCTAAATGCAAAAAACGTTTTGTCGGACATTACTAACACTTTAAACATACTTTGGTCAATCTATGTGATAAAATTCTCATTTTTTTAAATGTTCAAGTTAATATGTTATAATATATGCTATACACAGGTTCACATGCAGATAATTTGTATAAAGCAGTGCAGGATTGTCTTCTGTCTTAACAGTGGGGGTCACCAACCTTTCTTTAATGGGAGCTACTTTTAATTAGCGAAAAATGTACTAAGCTACTCTAAAACATATTGAAAATACTTGAATTTATATCTGTGCATATTAAACAATCTCCAAAAGCTGTTCTTAGTTCCTTTCCACACTTTCCATAAACAAAGTACTTCACAAAATACAAGGGACGCTCTTAAAAGCTCAAGGTGATAACAATTTTAGCATAAGAAATCCATATTCACTACAGAAGACAAAACTTGTGGCTCTTTAGTGAGCCACAGATTTTCTGATTGATAGTGTCTTCCCATCCTTAAAACACTATCCCATATTACTATGCATGTTTAAAGTGGTTTACTGAAACATTTAATGAATGACAGAAAGCTGTCAACTTTTATTACAATGGATGAGTGACTATGAATGAGTGACTATGGAGTCATACTGTGGCTCTTACCCAATTTGACAACACATATTTCACACAAAATGTACTATACAAGTCGTCATTACAAAGCATGTGGAATAATCTGTAAGCAGCTTTTATGGCAGTGGGTAAGGAAAACCATGAAACTTCTGTGATGCACTTTGTCTGCATTACTGTCAGTTCTATGACTGACCACTGCTAAGAACCACAGATGCAAGCTTTGCTCAGATTGGCTGCAGCCAATTGGTGAGCAGATTTCAACCACTGGACCTGTCTCTGGCACACCAGATAACTTAAAATGTATTAAAGGGATAGTAATACTTCATTTTATCTTTATTTTATTTTGTAGGCATTAAAAAAACACACGAAGAACGATATAAGTCTTAGATAAGACTCTCATAAAGGTTTGAGAGATATTCACAAGCAAAGTTTCCCCTCCCGCCCCTTTTACATAGTGTAAGCCATCTCTTCTCAGATGTGGAATGTAGTCCATAGACCAGACAGATAACAGCAGGGGACAATCTTCTTCCTATGAGAACAATGAAAGCCCTGCCCCCCTTGACAAGTTTTTCAGGTTTTTCCCTTATCTTAATTGAAGATTGTCCCTTTTTGCAATCTACCTGGACACCTCCCTTCTGCTCTGTCTGAGCAGTGTTACATCAGTAAAAGGGGTGGGAGAGGGATACTTTGTCATTGAATTACTCTTGAACTACAACTCTGACAGAATTGAAATAACACTCTCCAAAGTCCAAATACTATGATGATTAATTAGAGCTGCTTTTATTATGAAACATTACTATCCCTTTGAGAGAATTACTCACTGGTGGCTGAGAGCTAGTAGTTTGAGAGCTAATTGAGACCCTTGCTTTACAGGAACATGCCACTTTTGTTTAATAATAGCAGGTACCACCTCATGAACATAAAACACTTTGTGAAACTTTTTGCATATCTGATACAATTTAGCCAATATAAATTTGGGATTGTCTTCAACATTATTGTTCTCAGACAAACAAATACTTTTGATAAGTGTATCACTATGTATAAGACAAAAGAAGCAGTTGCAGATTGAATCTGTTATATGATGTAAGGCACGAAAACAATGGTCGCATAATCTTAGAATGTGTTTGCAAACCCTGGTCACAGCATCTTAATGATAGCTGCACCACCAGAAACAACCTACACTATAAGGCTGAGATTATTTTCTTTCCCAGGTGCCAGCTCTTCCAGGCAGTGCAATAAATCAGACTTTGTTCTGGTTCTTAGATTCCTTTCTTTGAAAATGCTGGGGTATAGGCATTATATTCATGTTGAAAGAAGTCACCTAGATCACCATTACATATCTGGTATGTGATGTCGTTTATAACAGTTTGCTTGACTTTTCTCTGATTGGAGGATGGCCTAAGGTATGGAGGTTGTTCCATTTTATAGGATCTGTGATTCATTTAGTTTGGTTAACAAGCTTCTCACTGACATATGGTTCATATTGATCAACTCCAAGGTTCTCAGTCTTAGGCACCGTGTCTGTCGCTGTTGGATGTTCTATATTTCTACTATCAATTACAATAAGATCACAGGTGTTTTCACTAAACGTGTTTCCCATATTTTCTGCTGCTCAGTTTAGAGATTTTAAGTGTTTTCATATGCCATATATGAATGCTTTTTGGCCTCATGGTGATGCTCATCCATGTCCCATCTCTTATTAGTAGATTTCTCAAATTTCCAATTAAGCAGCCATCTCAGCAACAGTACCATCCAACAAAGCAAAGCTGCTGGGTTTTCTGTCAGAAAGAAAGTTCAGAGATGATCAACTAGGCTCATGAGCTTGCAAATACATGTAAAAGCTCTCTAGGACTGCGTCCTGCTCCCACTGTGCAAACTCTTTTAGTTCACCAGTACCGTGCACAGAGAGAAAATCTTCTGAAACACATCATACTGGTCCTGCCAAGTGACAGCCCAGACACGAAATGCCAGACAATTCCTCTATGAACAAGGGAAGCAGCTAACCCCAGACATAATTTTCGTTCTTTTTGGACCTCATCAGTGCGGTGCAGCTGATCCTTCTTGTGAGCAAGGGGTCCACATCTGGATTCCCCCCCCCCCCCATTATCTTAGGGTGACCAACCTCAAGATCAATTTGCATATGGTTTTCTGTCAGGCTTTCAGCCCCACCATCACCTTTCACTGGTGCATTATTCTGCTCATTGGCCTGATCAATGGCAATAGCAGAGAATACAATTTTTGACGTATTGACAACTTTCCCTTGCATGAGTTCTTCATATGTATGCTAATTGTGCTCTTTAAGTAAAGTCATATCATATAAGTGGACAGGATCCTTCTTGCATAGAAAGTAGACCACCTCAGCAACAGTACCATCCAACAAGGCAAAGCTGATGGGTTTTCTGTCAGAAAAAAAGGTTCAGAGATGCTCATCTAGGCTAATGAGCTTGCAAATATATGTAAAAGCTCATTAGGACTGTGTCCTGCGCACAGGGTGCAATCTCTTTTGGCTCACCAGTACCATACACAGAGAGAAAATCTTCTGGAATATATCATACTGATCCTGCCAAATGACAGTCCAGGCACAAAATGCCAAACATTTTCCTCCATGAACAAGAGAAGCAGCTATCCCCAGACATACATTTTGGCCCTTTTGGACCTCGTCAGTGATGTGCAGCTGATCCCTCTAGGCACTGTGAGCAAGGGGTCCATGTCTGGATTCCCCACATTATCTTAGGGTGACCAACCTCAAGAGCAATTTGCATATGGTTTTCTGTCAGGCCTACAGCCTCACCATCACCTGTCATGGATGCATTATTCTGCTAATTGGCCTAATAAATGGCAATAGCAGAGAATGCATTTTTTTGACTTCATGACAAATTTCCCTTGTATGAATTCTTCATTTGTATGCTAATTGTGCTCTTTAAGTTAAGTCATATCACCTAAGTAGACAGGATCCATCTTGCATACTAAGTAGGCCATCTCAGCAACAGTACCATCCAACAAAGCAAATCTGATGGGTTTTCTGTCAGAAAGAAAGGTCAGAGATACTCAACTAGGCTCATGAGCTTGCAAATACATGCAAAAGCTAACTAAGACTGCATCCTGCACCCAGGGCGCAATCTCTTTTACCACACCAGTACCATGCACAGATGGAAAATCTTCTGAAACACATAACATAATACTGGTCCTGCCAAATGACAGTCCAGACATGAAATGCCAGACAATTCCTCTCTGAAAAAGGGAAGCAGCTAACCCCAGATGTACGTTTCAACCTTTTTGGGCCTTATCGGTGAGATGCAGCTGATCCCTCTAGGTACTGTATGCAAGGGGTCCATGTATGTATTCCTCCCATTACTCTTAGTTTGACAAACCCCAAAAGAGAAAGAAAGAAAGGTCAGAGATGCTCAACTAGGCTCATGAGCTTGCAAATACATGCAAATCTTGTTTAGCTCAACAATATCATACACAGAGAGGAATTCTTCTGAAACACATCATACTGGTCCTGCCAAATGACAGTTCAAACATGAAATGCCGGACAATTTGTCTGTGAACAAGGGAAGCAGCTAACTCCAGACGTAAATTTTGGCCTTTTTGGGCCTCATCAGTGAGGTGCAGCTGATCCCTCTAGGCCCTGTGAGCAAGGGGTCCACGTCTGGATTCCCCCCATTATTCCCCCCATTGACCAACCTCAAGAGCAACATGCATATGGTTTTCTGTCAGGCCTACAACCCCACCATCACCTGTCATGGATTCATTATTCTGCTCATTGGCCTGATCAATGGCAATAGCAGAGAATGCATGTTTTGACTTTATGACAAAATTGCATTGCATGAATTCTTCATGGGTATGTTAATGGTGCTCTTCAAGTGAAGCCATATCACATAAGTGGACAGGATCCATCTTGCATAGTGGTATGGTTGAAAGAAAAGAACCAGAGAACAATCTTGCATATGCAGCTTGAAGTTTCATTCTCATATTGCTCTTGCATAAATCAACTGTAGAATGATGTTCCAGGATTGGAACTGGGTACATACAAAAATTATTTTCTTGCATTAGTCTCCTAGCAATGTTAAGTAACTGCTATCCTCTAAGTCTTGACTATTTTCATTATAGGCCTACTGGTAAAGTACATGGAGACTACTGGCTGTGATTTGATGAGCTCTACGAATGCATGTCATATCATATCAGTCCATCCAGTATCTTGAGAACTGCCATCTCAATAAGGAGCCCACCAAGCAATGTATCCTCCCTGGGGGGAGTGGGGGGATGGATGAAGGTATTATAAAGTGGAGATGACTTCTCCAGTGATATCACTTCTCCAGGTCCTGTGTTATTCTGTGAACCCAATGCAGTAAGATTTCTCCAGCTTTGGAGATTTAGTGCATAGGCTCTATAGAATAACATAAGAACTGCAGACATGATATCACTGAAGAAGTCATCTCTGCTTTATCATCTCTTTATCACACCTTAGTGCATAACCAACCATAAGTTGTTGCGCAGCTCCACTGAATTTGTTTTGCTAATGATACATTTAGAGCTGTTGGACAGTTCCACTGAATTTTTTTGCTGATCGAATGTGATGATTGGCACCTGCCAACGATTAGGGGCTTGAACTGCTGTCTTCACAACATCCATTGAATGGTTAATCATGGCCATTGACAAGACAAGAAGGAGATAAGCTAGTGTCAAGTCAGCATCTTTCAGATGTGCTTCTTGGTGACATTTATGGTATGCAGCCCAGGAAATAATTTAATTCCCTTGTAGGTTGTCACTACCCAGAAGCAATGTCACACCAGCCAGGTATATTCTTTCTCCATGGCCTGCTGTATTAGTTGACAGTCATATTTGTTTACGCCCTTTTACTTTAGCAAAGGACAATTTGTTCTGATAAGAGATGCATGAGGAATGCTGGTGGAAGACTCAGAGAAATGTATTTTCATTTTCAATAGTATCATAATATAGGTATTTATGATATGTGTAAAAGCGCTCACTTGATACAGGCACAGTTGGTTGATTGGTCTATAAGTAAATATGGGAGGGGACTAACTGGTTGTGATATGTGTAGTCTCCTAGCGTACATAAATTCCTGTCTTCTAGGATCAGTTCTGGATGGCTCAATCACGTATTCGTATCCCTATCTTGATATAAGAAATTTATTGGGTAGATGTCCCACTGGAGGCTGGGTTATTCTACAGATGATGGAATGATTCGTTCTAACTCTACGGTATTATCAAGTGTAGTATAGATACCAATGTGGGTAACGATGGAGTATTGCTAATTCGTATTAATTGTCCGTATGTGATAGAACTGGTGGTGATAGCTGGGCTGTTTATACTAGTGAGATCTTTGTGCTGCCGTCAGTGGTGGCTCGGAGTCGTCTCGAGCGTGTTCATGTAACAGAAAAAGGAGAAGGGGAGACAGCGCACAAAAGATCTAAGTGCAGTATAGTTAGTGCACAAAAGATCTAAGTGCAGTGATTGCTGTAAAATTAAAATGGACTAAAATAGAAGAGATACATTTTTTAGATATAAAAGCAAAAGTAAAAAAATATAAAACTGGATGATGTATCAAGCATCCAAATATTGTATATCCTTCAAGCTTGAAAAAGAATAAAAATAAACTTGTAGGTAAACTGGAGTAAAAAAAAATAGACACTCTGTGTGGTCTCCTATAGCATAGGTAAATAGATCTAAATAAATGTATGAATAAATAAAATAATACTGCACTTAGATCTTTGGTGCTCTGTCTCCCCTTCTCATTTTTCTGTTAATAGTATCATAATGTCTGTTGAGGGTTTGATCAGTTCCACTGAAATTATTGTCTGGTTGTTGAAACAGTGATATTTATGTCCCTTGGAATGAGTCATTAGCAGTAGTACAGTGGAGATTATGATAAAATATTCTCAACTGCACTAGTTGTAAAAAGCCCTCCTTTGAGCTGAAGAAGAATAGTGTTGATGACATTTTATTTCCTATCTCTGTTGAGATTTCTTGTTTGGATTACAATGCCTAAGTTAACTAGCAGAGGTGTTTCTCATTCTTGGCTGTACCTGACTGTACTTAAAAGGTTGATATTCCCAACATCGCACAACGTTCTTGTACATAAATAACTGCGCAATTGTGAGAATTAGTTGTGGTATAGTTGAAGAACTTGACTGTGTTTTAATGTTTGGTCCGTTCATCACCAAGAGAATCACTGGCATATAGGCTTCCTGAAACTTGTCTCTAAATGATCTGTTGAAGTGATTTTTCCCTTTAAAAATGTCTTTTCTCACTGTGTTAGCTCCCTTAGTACGATGAACCAGTGGCGTAACTATAGGGGTCACAGGGGTCACACTTGCCATCCCCTGCAACCCCTCCGCCTGCTCCCGCAATCTCCCTCCGGCGCTCTAGTAATGTAGAGTGCTGGGAGATGACATCATCTCCCAGCACTCTGAATTACTTAAAGGACCGCACTGGAGCTCCAGGTAAGAGGCAGGAGATGGGGACATTGTGGAGATTAAGGGGCATTGTGGAGGGGGTTAATGTGGTTGAGGGGGGCCAATGTGTGGGGGGGGTGGCACTTCTTGCACCAGGGCCCGTAGGTTTCTAGTTACACCTCTGAGATGAACAGAGTCATTGCTTGCGTTATGCTTGCATGTTTTCCAAATTGCAGATGCAATATTTTGATTAAAAATGAGCACCACATCTTGGCCTGTTGTTTGTGCTTCTTTGTTGGGAAAGTAGGCCAATATCTTGTTTTTCAGTTTCATTGAGTGAATGAGCCCCAACAAATCACTTCCAAGCTGTTACATCCTGATGTTGTACAGATGGCATAAGTCAACAAGTTTAAATATGGATGCAACATCACTGTTCGTTCAAGCTTTAATGTATAATTCTGCAAATGAAATGCCATGCTTCATCTGGTCCACAACTGATTCTTGTATTGTATGGTACATGGCATATTGTGCAGATATGTACAATGGACAACACACTCACAGTAAAGTGCAAATAAGTATCAGTTATTGATGAATCTTTATTGATGAGATTTTGACGGGTCCCCTGTGCCCCGACTGGGCACCCCCGTCCGAACAGCTTCTTCCCAGCATCCAAACCACCGATATCAGCCCGA
Organism: Rhinophrynus dorsalis; assembly: GCA_037306005.1. Lineage (NCBI taxonomy): Eukaryota > Metazoa > Chordata > Amphibia > Anura > Rhinophrynidae > Rhinophrynus > Rhinophrynus dorsalis. Next base: position 267,641,166 of record CM074718.1, on the reverse strand, counting down.
TCTCGAAGATTCAGTCCTCTAACACCTTTTCCCCAAGAACATTAGACAACACATTATGCTTGAGGTAAAAACAGGAACACTTTTTATAATATTACTTTTTCATACCTGCCAGTATAACTTATTACAATTTCAAACCTGTAAACAGTCATTAATCTCCAAGGACAGTTCTTAAACTTTTGGCTTCCTGTTATATCCTCTGCATAAAGTTTAAAACCTGGCTTGACATTAACTAAATAATAGACTGTGCTATATTCCTCCAATTGTGAAATATTGCTTATTTATCATATTTTATTTGAATTTATGTATAATTTTCTGTTGTATTGCGGTGTTAAATTTTAAGCCATATTCAAAAGTAGCTTTAGAACTGTTTACTAGACCATTGTTGCCCAACTGGAAGTCCAAGGGCCAGATGCAGCCCTCAAGGGTTTTTGTGAACTCCCCCATCCCACCTTAAAAAAACATATGTTTTATTGTATTACATCACTGATTTAATAAGCTCCACCTCAGGCAATGCTTCTCAGTGTAATGCTGTCTTCCACATTAAAAGTTGTAACAATTATATCCCAAGGCTGCGCAGTAACATTAGTACTATCTGCTGAAACATGTCTACAAGTGGCATGGCATAGCATATGCAATTACTTTATGTTTTAGAAAGTATATAGTTCATATTTAAGCTTTTATGGAACACAGGACAGAACAACATATTGCAGTGTAATAAGCTACTAGCATATAAAACGTGAGAGGCTTCTGAGGACAAAAAACAGCACAACAGCATGTTCTACTGCTAGTCACCGCTCAGAAGCATCATGTTTTAGCTCTCTAGTGCCATTACAGAGGAGAAATTTCCATATACATATTAGACTAATCCCGCCCAAAAGTGCAGTCTAGGTCCAAAATGACGGGCAACAAGGCCGAAACGTATGTTGGGGGTTAGCTGGTGTTCCCGTCCAGAGGGGACTTGCGCGTCATTTTGGAACTGGACCGCCCTTCTGGGCAGGATTAGTCTAATATGTATATGGAAGTTTATCCTCTGTAATGGCACTAGAGAGCTAAAACGTGATGCTTCTGAGTGGTGACTAGCCATAGAACAGGACATTGTGGTGTTGTTTGTCCTCAGAAGCCTCTCACATTTTGTTTGCTTATTTTGAATACTCTTAAGGGGTCTTCCTAAGAGTGAAGAGTAATCCAGAGTGGGTGCCTTGCTCTCAGTGCCTAGGGAATCCAGCTGCACCTCCCTGACAAGCCCCAACAAGGCCGAAATGTATGTCAGGGGTTAGCTGGTGTTCCCATGCAGAGGGGAATTGCCTGTCATTTTGGAACTGGACTGCCCTTTTGGGCGGGATTAGTCTAATATGTATGTAGAAATTTCTCCTGTGCAATGGCACTAGAGATCTAAAACGTGATGCTTCTGAGCGGTAACTAGCCGTAGAATGGGCCATTGTGTTGTTTGTCCTCAGGAGTTTCTCACATTTTGTATGCTTATTTTGAATATCCTTAGGGGGTCTCCATAAGAGTGCAGGACTGCAGGGTAATCCAGATGTGGACCTTTTGCTCTCAGTACCTAGGGAATCCAGTTGCACCTCCCTGACGAAGCCCAACAAGGCCAAAATGTACGTCGGGGGTTTAGCTGGTGGTCCTGTGCAGAAGGTACTTGCCCGTCATTTTGAAACTGGACTGCCCTTTTTGGGCGGGATTAGTCTAATATTTATGTGGAAATTTCTTCTCTGTAATGGCTAAAAAGTGATGCTTCTGAGAGGTGACTAGCCATAGAACAGATCATTGTGCTGTTGTTCATCCTCAGGAGCATCTCACATTTTGTATGCTTAATAAGCTACTAGCAAACTTTTAATAAATATAATGTTTGTTGATTTTTGTATTTTTTACATATATTTGTGGTATGTAAAATTTTAACAGCAGGTGACTGCCCTGTTTGCTGCATTTTGCAGCTGCTATGATTCAGAAGTATTTGGTTGGCCAAAGGGGTGAGTATAATGATTTGGAATGGATCAACTTGTGGCTATGTTATTAATACTTTATGGTTTGAGAGATATTCACAAGCAAAGTTTCCCCTCCCGCCCCTTTTACCTAGTGTAAGCCGTCTCTTCTCAGATGTGGAATCCAGTCCATAGACCAGACAGATAACAGAAGGGGACAATCTTCTTCCTATGAGAACAATGAAAGCCCTCCCCCCTTGACAGGTTTTTCAGCTTTTCCCTTATCTTAATTGAAGATTGTCCCTCTCTGCAGTCTACCTGGGCACCTCCCTTCTGATCTAGCTGAGCAGTGTTACATCAGTAAAAGGGGTGGGAGGGGGATACTTTGTCATTGAATTACTCTTGAACTACAACTCTGACAGAACTGAAATAACACTCTCCAAAGTACAAATACTATGATGATTAATTAGAGCCGCTTTTATTATGAAACATTACTATCCTTTTAATGTTACTCATTCTCATTTTAGTTTTATATGTACAAAATGATTACAGTTAATTATATATTTATCAATAAGAAAAACAGAAAAGAAAGGTGGAAAGATAGTGATACAAAAGCACAAGAAAAGCAGTCCTGAGAGCCTGCAATAGCAGGGAAACAACCTAAGCAAATAAAATGGTCTTTTACAGTGGTAAAAGTTTAGAATTTTAGAAAGTTTCATATATTTTACATTTAAAAACAGTGTATTCACTTCCCAGTGTACTAGTAAAGATAATAAATTATTTCAGCACATTCAAACAGGTGTTTCCAGCTACTTTGCATGCATCTTTGCTCTATAGCTTTGTATTTATGGGTAAAATGCAACCATGTGTATGCATAAAATAAGAAAAGCAGGGGTTAGATGCAATTTACTTCCTCCAATACAAAGTTCTACCAGGCTTTCTAGACTCCATCACAGCAGGTTATGCAGCTCATAAATCTTTCACATGCATGCCGAGCACCATGTCTTGTAGAAGATGCATTATTTACCCTAGCATTCAATTTAACACACTGTTGTGACATCATTTATTGTGTTATAAGATGGTAACGGATAGCAAGAGTGAATATATTTAATGTGTTTGCATGTGTATGATGAATATTTAATTTCATTAATGGACATAGATTTCATGAATTTGGTCGTTTGAATGTCCGTGATTTTCCTTTACATTACTTTTTTCCCTGTTCTAAAATATACTACACATTTAATATTTAAGTACTTTAAAGAACTTATTATTATTTGACAGGGACTTTATGATATCAGATGGCTCACGTTATCATTGCTCAACCAGTTATAGTATAGGGTAATTTGTAGCTATCATTATTTAAATAATGGCTCTTTAAAGTCATAAATATGACTTATTCAGGAATAATTTAAATCCATAGTGCCACTCTGTCTGTCTCTTGAGGAGACCACCAAACCACATTTGTACAGTTCTTTCACTCTTAAAGGGGATATATAACACCTATACAAGTTAGCATGAATCATTAAAGTATACAGCAAATATAAGTAAATATGTATTAATTTTTTTTTTTAGCTCCTAGTCAATGAGACCATTCCAGCTTACAGGCAGAAAGCCTCCGTCATTGGAGGAGGCTGGATTGAGGGAGGGGAGCAGAGGCAGAGTGACAGACTGTGGTACTTCTCCCGTGCTACACCTCAGCTCTGGAATTCCCTCCCCCGCCCAATCAGACTCTCCCCCAGCCTTCAGATCTTCAGACGCTCCCTGAAAACTCACCTCTTCAGGGAAGCCTATCGACTGCCTCCATAAACAATATCACTAAGAATCACCCCTTGCCTTGACCACTGCACTCAACAGCACTTCTCACTCCCACCCACTGACTGGCAGGTCAGGTGGCAGGAGGCACTTAACACCCAATAGCACTTACTCCTTCTGTGTCTAACCTACCTTCCTCTAGCCTGTAAGTTCTCACGAGCAGGACCCTCTGATCCTTCTGTTGGCCACATTTGATTCTACTATTTAATACCTCTGTATGTCTACTCCCTACTGTAAAGCGCTGCGGAATTTGTTGGCGCTATATAAATAAAGATTAATAATAATATTAACAAATAATAATACAGAGCAGGTAACCACAGTCTATCCCGAAGCAGTTGCAGGGCAGATATTATAACTTCAATAACTTTAAAAAAAAAAAAAAAAATACACGTTTACTTATATTCGCTGTATAAGCTAACGATTCATGCTAACTTGTATAGGGGTGATACATCCCCTTTAATCAACTTTTCTGATACAGGTATTTCATGAACCCTTATGGGGAATAGGATTCAATAAACGTTGCATGTTTTCAAAAGCATGAGTTGTTGTTTTTTATGTTGTTACCATGTACAGATTTTCTGGTGTCACTGTGTACATTGCAGTTTCTAGGTCTCTTTTTGCACAAAGGGGAGATTCACTAAGCGGTGATAAAGAAGTGATAAAGTGGAGATGACTTCTCAGTTTATCACTTCTCCAATTCCTCTATTATTCTGTGGAGCCTATTGCCTAAGATCTCCAAAGTTGAAGAAATCTTAGTGCATACGCTCCATACAATAGCATAGGAATTGGAGAAGAGATAAACTGGAGAGGTTATCTACATTTTATCACCTCTTTATCACTGCTTAGTGAATCTACCCCAAGTTGTTTTTTTTAGGCTGCTAGTATGCACCAACAAACTAATTCTTTGGAAGCTTCTGCTGGTTCAAGTATACTCTCAAGCATGTTTCTCTTGAAGAAGATATAAAAATACAAATAGGAATCAATGTCACTGAAGAGGACCTGGTTTTTGACTGCAGATCTGAGTAAAACTTTCCCAAGTGATCACATACTGAATGCCCAGATGAGTTAGAAGAGTTAGAGTGTATTACACCAAAAACATCCCTATGTTTTCTCATGATCTGCATAATCCTATGTAAATACCATTTAGTCTGCCTTCAATATGTTCTTTTGCAGAGAAAATTAATGTTTTAAAAACATCCCTTTCAACCAGCTAGCACTGAATGTGATAATCTTCATTTTAAGGAAACTGACTTACTACTGCAGGAAGCCAAGTAGGGACCTCATTAAGCATTAATGGCTCACTTGTAAGGTGAAGAATCGAACATTAGAAGCTTTTTATAGCATCATATACTGTATATTGCTTTTCTGATGCCTCTTCTATCCTTACTGGCTGTTCTAATTACTAACATTGTTATCAGGCTGCTAAAAAGTGCAAAGTTTCTAAAAATCATTGTGATTCTGCTAGTGTTTATTAAACCATGAAAATGCATAGAAGAATTGATGTTTTAATAAACTAGGACCAAGCATCCAAAAGAAAGGAGGAGGTGCTTGAAAATATTGAGGTAAGAAAAACATATACCTGACATTGTAAAACTGCTTGGGAAACATATAGTGCCCATGGACCTAATGAATTATTGTACTATCTACATAACAGCAAAATTAAACATGAATACTTTCTTGAGATGGAACTACTTCTTTTATGGTCTACTTAAAAATCCCTTTGAAAAATGTATTAAAGAAAGTGAAGAAAGGAAAAAAAAGTTTACAAGAGAGAAGATTGATGAGAAAGTTGTCAGCTGGGCGTGGGTCTCTTGTGCAGAAAATACTTTATTTTGTTCGTCCTCGGTGGGTTTTCATCACAATCTTTGTTTGTGGCTCGCTAGCAAACTTTTTTTTCATAAATTTTATTAAGAATAGGAAAGATAGTCATGGAATACACAGTATACCCATCAAACAATTTGATTCATCATCTCATGGTATGCAATGCAAGAATACAAACAATACACATTTATTACACATATTTTGTGTAATTTAAGATCCCAACCATTGAATGAGAACCGTAACACAATGGAAAGCCAATGAGAAGAAGGGCCTTATAATATCCAAAGTAAGGATGGTCTGAGAAAGAAAGGAAATAAAAGGAGGGGGGAAAAGGAGGAATTGTAGAGCAGCTAGAAGTGATAAGAAATGAGAGGAGAATGGTGAGAAGGGGGGCCAGGGAGAGGGAGGAAGGAAGAGAAGTAAGGGCGAGAAGAAAGTTGGAAGAAGGTGTGTGCTCACAGTCAGTAAACTGTTTTTCATCACCATCAATAGGAGCTAGTCACAGGGGGCTGTCTGGCTTTAAAAGCAAACGTACAAAGTCCTCAGGGAAGTTTGACGCCCTGCTTGTTGAGTAATAATAGAGACGTTTCATGTCTAAAACATTCCTCAACCAAAGTCTCCAGTCAGATACAGTGGGCAGGGTCGCGGTTCTCCACAGTCTGGGGATGCATACTCTGGCTACTGTAATTAATATAAGCCAGAGGCAGAGAAGGCCCAAAGCAGTGGTGGGAGGACAAGGTTGGAAAGAAAAGCTTGGGGAGTAAAGGTGATATTCAAACATGATAGGGTGGTGAGGAGGGCACACACTTCATCCCAATTTCCGTAAAATCTCGGGTTTAATATGCACAATTTTACCCCGCTTCACCTTATGTGAAGTGGGGGGTGCGTATTATACACAAGAGTAAAAAAAAAAAAGTTAGGGTTGGCAGATACCTTACCTCCCTCGCCCGGGCCTAAACCGCTGCCAAACCAAGACTTACTTGGTTCAAATTTAACACCCCACTGAAGTCCGCATCTCTTGAATTGATGTAAGGAAAAATACAAAGCTTCCCAGTGGGTGGCATGCTTCCATTTGCCGCCCGCTTCCTTCAGTGAGCTTTTAGGACTTTCTGCCTCCATCCAATTGGCTGGAGGCTGAAGGTCCTGAAAGCTCACTGAAGGAAGCGGGCGGCAAATGGAAGCATGCTATCTGCTGGGAAGCTTTGTTTTTTTCCTTCCATCAATTCAAGAGATGTGGACTTCAGTGGGGAGTTAAATTTGAACCAAGTAAGTCTTGGTTTGGCAGTGGTTTTGTCCTGGGTGAGGGAGGGAAGCCTTAAAATTTTTTTTTAGCAAGGAGGAAAACAAGGGTGTGTATTATACATAGGCACTCTTGTTTTCCCCTAAAATCTTTGGTATAATATGCACCTGCGTATTATACACAGGTGCGTATTACACCTGAGATTTTACAGTATTCATTCCCAGGGGGCATGTTCACTAAAGAGAGCCCTCCTGCTTGCTGCATCTCCAGCAGGTGTCAGATGGATGTCTATCAACCTTTTTTTCCTATAGACTTGTCAAGATTTTTTATGGCAATAGTATAACGCATGAAGGGATCAATTTTGTAGGTGAGAAGAGATATGGTATTTAAGTTAACTCTACACAAGACTCATGGGTTATAGACTAATTTATAATTCCTGTGTCTTTTGTAGGAACTGTAGCTTGGTCCACAATTCCTGCATCTTGTGTAGGAATTGTAGATGAAGTTACACAAGGAGCAGGAATTTTAGACCAAGCTACAGTTGTTAGCAGATATGTCAAAACTGAAGCTATTAAATATCAGCTTATAGTTGTTTTCCTCTGTTAAAGGTGCTTCAGGAACAGTATTCAATTAAGTCATAATGTCCAGTTTTGATGTGCTTCTGATGGTGTAACAAATATACATAGTGCATATGTTCTACATGCACAGATTGACAATGTAGTGACAGATGCAATCTACAGTTTGTGTTCTAGTCATATCGTTAACCTGTGTGTCTCAGAAGGATGTGAAGTGTAGGAAGCAAAACATTTCTTCTATCACATACACCTCTTAGCAGCCTATTTTGGAGATTCACATAAGTGAATGGATATTTGGAAAGATTAACTTGATCAAAAACAAGGACAGAAGAATATGTTGATTCTATAAAAAAAATGGAGAGATAATATGGTGGACAAAAGAAAAGGTCCTCAGCAGACTTTTTGAGACAGACCTCTTTATTTGTTGGTTTATTATTAGTTTCCCAGAGCAATCAGCTTGAATCAAAAGCCTGCCTCATCCCTTTTTCAAATATTTAGTGAGTTCAATCTTACCAGCAAAATATGTTTCCAAGTTTTTGATGGGCCCAATACTGACAAACCAGTGGCCTAGTTTTTCTGCTAGAACTGTAGATAGTAGAAAACTGAACTGAACTGCTGAAAAAATTGACAGGATTTTTGTTTTACTTCACAATAAATCCTTCTGTCTTACCCATTGGTCCCTCATCCCTCAAATGGACTAACAAGATCTTCCCCCAGGAGGCAGGGCACTCAATGAGGAAATTATTCCCACATTCTGCTTATAGCCCTACCAATGGCTACTTATTTCAGTATACAGTACATATAGCAAAGCCGAGAAGGGGTAAGGACTGAAAAGTCAAGAAATGGCAGGGCACTCCAACACAAGACAATGAGAAAGTTTCCTCAGGGTGGAATGCCTTGCATCCCTAAACTAGACAAAGAGAAAATAATTTATTAGTGAGTAAAAAAAATCCCCTATTCTCTATCATCAGTTTAGGGATGCATATCCAATGAGGATGTCCCAAAGGGTTCCCAAAACTTGGGAAGGTAGAGAAAACTAGAGAACTATGGCCTGAATAGATTTTGTGACCAAAACTAGCACTTCGGGATGCAAAAATGTGCATTTTTGTAAAGGTATGACCTGATGATGAGGTAGCTTCCTTGCAGAGTTGATCCACAGAAGATTGATGTTTCAAGACATATGAAATACTTAAAGAGATAGTAATGTTTAAAAAAAAGCAGCTCCAATTAATCTTCATAATATTTGGACCATGGAGAGTGTTATTTCAATTCTGTCAGAGTTGTAGTTCAAGAGTAAATGAATGATAAAGTATCCCGTCCCCACCCCTTTTACTGATGTAACACTGCTCATCTCAGAGCAGTAAGATGGATGGAGAGGAACAATCTTCAGTGAGCATAAGGAAAAACCTGAAAACCCTGTCAAGGGGGGCAGGATTTTCCTTATGCTTACAGTAAGAAGAATGTCCCTTGCTGTGAGCTGTCTGGTCCCAGGACCAGATTCTATATCTGAGGGGAGGTGGCTTACACTAGGTAAAAGGGGTGGGAGGGGGATACTTTATCATTCAGTTACTCTTAAACTACAACTCTGACAGTATTGAAATGACACTCTCCATGGCTCAAATACTATGAAGATTACTTGGAGCTGCTGTTTTTGTGAAACATTACTATCCCTAGTAATTGAATGATAAAGTATCCCCCTCCCGCCCTTCATATGTGGAACTTGGTCTTAAGACTAGACAGCTCACAGCAAGGGACAATATTCTTACTGTGAGAACAATGAAAACCCTGACCCCCTTGACAGGTTATTCAGACTTTTCCCTTATGCTGATTAAAGATTATCCCTCTCTGCAAGCCATCTGGATACCATCTTTCTGTTCTGAGGTGAGCAGTGTTATATCAGTAAAAGGGGCAGGAGGGGGATACTTTATCATTCAATGACTCTTGAACTACAACTCTGACAATATTGAAAAAACACTCTCCATGCCCCAAATACTGTGAAGATTATTTGGAGCTGCTTTTATTGTGAAACATTACTATCCCTTTAATGAATGAGCAGAATGGGCTGTAATTCAAAATGGAGCTGGGAGAGACTTAAGAAGGTAGGCTTCTTAATCCATATAGCAACAGTGGTTTAGGAAGCAGGTCTGGCTTTCCTGGCACTTTCAGGGATAATAAACCAGGTACCTGTTTGCCTAAAAGATTATGTTGCTTGTAAATACTATTTAAGACATCTAATTACATTGAAAGTACAAAGACTTATGATTGTGTGATTTAGGGTATAAGGAGGGAAGGGCCAATTTTTAACTGGTGTGAAATTAAGAAACAACTTTCATCTGAAATTCAGGAACAGTTCGGACAACTACTATGTCTTGATGATAGACAGTGTATGGAGATATGCAAGTCAAAGCTCCAAGCTCTGAAACTCGAACCAACTGAGTGATGAGATGCTTAATGGGGACTGAAGACAAAGTTTCAAAAGGGTGGTGACTAAAGAACTTCCAATACCAGATTCAAATCCCATGGAGGAGTAGGTGATGGAACACGGGAACCTTGGTAAAGTATCCTCCCACAGTAGGGTAGGGCACTTTCATAAAAAGATTGCTCTAGAGGTTGAGACTCTCTGCAAGAGGAAGGCTAGGTACTATGCATCTCCCCTTTCTGTGGCCTGAGAGGCATCTGCTTTTTTTAACTATTTATCTAGGGGCTGAAATCTCCCTCCTGACATTCTGTCTTTAACTCCTTACTGGCAGATAAGTATTCTCTCTTTAATTTATGTCATTTATGCTCTGTTTGGTTGTCTCATGGCTATGCCTGAGCAATGAAATGCATTGGGCACAAGTCTGGCACTCAAAGGGGTAAACAGTGTCTTGGGAGCCTTGTAACATCCATCCAACAGGCAATATATTGAAGAGCCACCCTTCAACCCTGCAGTCCTGCCTCATCTGTCTACCCTTTAATTCACATCTCCTTCCCCTTCATTCCAAACACTCTTTCCATCCCTCTCTCCCTAGTACTCTTTGGCTCACTGCACTGGCTCCCTCCCTTCAACACACATGCACACACATGAACTAGAGTTGAGCATACACTCACACACACAAATCCAAATAGAAGGGAAAGATGTGCACTTCTTTTTTTTTGGGGGGGTGAAACATTTTTCTTGCACCTGGGCACTACATCTACTACTTATGCCATTGGACACAGCCCTTAAGAGGTTAAATTGTGCCGGTCCTTAAGGGGTTAAGATCCTTCTTCCCTTTTTTGTTACATCAGCCTGGTGGAACAAAATGAGAGGACCTTGAGCAGTTGTCATGGCAATCCAGTTTAGTCACAACTTTCTATGCGTGAGGTGAGTAGGTTTAATGCATCATGTGCATTGACTAAGCCAGTTGTTCCCAAAGCTGTCCTCTGGGGTATCTAACAGCTTATATATTTTTGATTTCTTGGCTTGTGCACAGGTAGGTCATTTAAATGAGTAGTATACTTTTTAGACAAACACATATTGTCAGGCTTTTCCTACTGAGTGATATAAGGGTACTACTTCTGTTGGGAGATTCATCTTCTGAGAGTTATTACAGTTTAAGTTGCTGGGTTTTTTTTACATTAATAGTGGTGTCTAGTATACAGAAAGTTAACCTATTGTTCATCTGGTGTTCAGTCAGTTATTCTGTTGCATTCCGTTGGAAACGGTTAGTCACGGATAACAGTTGTCCATAGAATGTGTTCAAACTGTCAGAGTGTTTAAACTGTCATGAAGTGATAAAGCTTTTACTTACTTCTTGACAGTTTTTAACAATAACTTTTGAATACAACAACTGCTAGCTGTGGGAGTACCCTTATTTTACTCAGAAAGAAAATCCCTATAACACAGGTTGTTATTAAATAAAAAAATACTACTTATATGTGCACAAGCAGGGAAATCCTAAATATGTGGCATGTTAGTCATTCTGGAGTAGAGGACTGGGAACCAGTAGAGTGAGTTTTAGCCAGTGCATAAGAGGCATTAATAATACTTACACTGGTAATATGCCTGTGCGAGTGAATAGCTGTAGAACTAGCTGATAGTGTAATGGGTTGGAGGGGAAATATCAACAACTACATAATTCTGCAAATATTGAGTATTAAGAGCATGACTGACTTAATTCACATTGTTTAAGACTGTTCAGTGAAATAACAGAAACACATTTTCTATTATTATTATTATTATTATTATTATTATTATTATTATTATTATCACTTTAAAACCTCCCCAGTTGATATGGCCTGAGGATTGAGTTGGCAGAAACTCTCCAGTGTGATAAACTCTCCAATTTATCTGTTATTTTATTAAGATAGTGCACTAAGATCTCTAAAGTTGGAAACCTATTATTGCATAGACTCCATATAGAATAATATAAAAATTGGAGAGTTTGGATGCTTGCACAGTCAGCAGCGCCCCTCCATGGCTTCTTCTCCTGGATACTCTAGGCAGGAACAGATGGCCATTACTTGCCAGTAGTTCAGCGAGGCAAGTGAATTTAGCTTTTGCAGAGCTCCTTTTATTGAAATACACACATATTTTATGCAAAGAGCTAGTCAGAGATACTCAACTAGGAACAAGCCTGCCCTCAAATTGATGAGGCTCTATAGGATAAGTATCCTACCCAGGATGCAATCTCTTTTAGCTCATTAGTAATTTTCACAGAGAGGAAATATCCTAAAGCACATCATACTGATCCTACCAAAAGGCAGTCTAGCCACGAAGAGCCTCATCAATTCGATGGCAGGCTCATTCTTAGTTGAGCGTCTCTGACTAGCTCTTTGCATATGCTAATTTCTCTTGGGATTAGTCACCCTAAGGGTAACAGGGTAATCCAGACGTGGATCCCTTGCTTACAGTGTCCTGAGAGAGATAGCTGCACCTCAATGACAAGGCTGAAACATATGTCTGGTGTTGACTGCTTCCCTTGGTCAAAGGGGAATTTCCTGGCACTTTATGGCTGAGTTGTCTTTTGATAGGATCAGTCTGATGTACTTTAAGATATTTCCTCTCTGTGAAAGGCGCTAGTGAGCTAAAAGAGATTGCACCCTGAGTAGAAAACTTATCCTATAGAGCCTCATCAATTTGATGGCAGACTTGTTCCATATGCAAATTATCCTTGAGATTAGTCACCCTATGGGTAACAGGGTAATCCAGATGTGGACCCCTTACTCACAGTTCCTAGAGAGATCAGCTGCATCTCATTAACAAGGCCGAAACACATGTCTGGGGTTGGCTGCTTCTCTTGTGCAGAGAGGAATTGCCTGTCACTTTCTGCCTGGGCTGCATTTTGGTAGGATCAGTATGATGTGCTTTAGGATATTTCCTCTCTGTGAAAGGCGCTAGTGAGCTAAAAGAGATTACACCCTGGGTAGGATACTTATCCTAGAGAGCCTCATCAATTCGAGGTCAGGCTTGTTCCTAGTTGAGTGTCTCTGACTAGCTCTTTGCATATACAAATTATCCTTGGGATTAGTCACCCTAAGGGTAACAGGGTAATCCAGACGTGGACCCCTTGCTCACAGTGCCTAGAGAGATCAACTGCACCTTACTGACGAGGCCCAACAAGGTCAAAATGTATGTCCGGGGTTGGCTGCTTCTCTTGTTCAGAGGGGAATTGCCTGGCACTTTGTGGCTGGACTGTTTTTTGGTAAGACCAGTATGATGTGCTTTAGGATATTTCCTCTCTGTGAAAGGCACTAGTGAGCTAAAAGCGGTTGCACCCTGGGTGGGTTACTTATCCTATAGAGCCTCATCAATTTGAGGGGCGGGCTCATTCCTAATTGAGTGTCTCTGACTAGCTCTTTGCATATGCAAATTATCCTTGGTATTAGTTACCCTAAGGGTAACAGGGTAATCCAGACGTGGACCCCTTGCTCACAGTGCCTAGAGAGATCAGCGGCACCTCACTGATGAGGCCCAACAAGGCTGAAACGTACGTCCGGGGTTGGCTGCTTCTCTTGTTCAGAGGGGAATTGCCTGGCACTTTGTGCCTGGGCTGCATTTTGGTAGGGTCAGTATGATGTGCTTTAGGATATTTCCTCTCTGTGAAAGGCACTAGTGAGCTAACAGAGATTACATCCTGGGTAGGATACTTATCCTAGAGAGCCTCATCAATTCGAGGGCAGGCTCATTCCTAGTTGAGCGTCTCTGACTAGTTCTTTGCATATGCAAATTACCCTTGGGATTAGTCACCCTATGGGTAACAGGGTAATCCAGACGTGGACCCCTTGCTCACAGTGCCTAGAGAGATCAGCTGCACCTCACCGAGAAGGCCCAACAAGGCCAAATCATATGGCTGGGGTTGGCTGCTTCTCTTGTTCAGAGGGGAATGCCTTTTGGTAGGATCAATATGATGTCCTTTAGAATATTTTCTCTCTGTGAAATTCAGTAGTGCGCTAAAAGAGATTGCACCCTGGGTAGGATACTTATCCTATAGAGCCTCGTCAATTTGAGGGCAGGCTTGTCCCTAGTTGAGCGTCTCTGACTAGCTTTTTGTGTATGCAAATTACCTTTGGGATTAGTCACCCTAAGGGTAACAGGGTAATCCAGACGTGGATCCCTTGCTCACAGTGCCTAGAGAGATCAGCGGCACCTCACTGATGAGACCCAACAAGGCTGAAACATATGTCTGGGGTTGGCTGCTGCTCTTGTTCAGAGGGGAATTGCCTGGCACTTTGTGGCTGGACTGTCTTTTGGTAGAATCAGTATGATGTGCTTTAGGATGTTTCCTCTCTGTGAAAGGCACTAGTGAGCTAAAAGTGGTTGCACCCTGGGTAGGTTACTTATCCTATAGAGCCTCATCAATTTGAGGGCAGGCTCGTTCCTAGTTGAGTGTCTCTGACTAGCTATTTGCATATGCAAATTACCCTTGGGCTTAGTCACCCTAAGGGTAACAGGGTAATCCAGACGTGGACCCCCTTGCTCACAGTGCCTAGAGAGATCAGCTGTACATCACTAACGAGACCCAACAAGGCTGAAATGTCCGTTTGGGGTTGGCTGCTTCTCTTGTTCAGAGAGGAATTGCTTGGCACTTTGTGCCTGGGCTGCATTTTGGTAGGATCAGTATGATGTGCTTTAGGATATTTCCTCTCTGTGAAATGCACTAGTGAGCTAACAGAGGTTACACCCTGGGTAGAATACTTATCCTAGAGAGCCTCATCAATTCGAGGGCAGGCTCATTCCTAGTTGAGTGTCTCTGACTAGTTCTTTGCATATGCAAATTACCCTTGGGATTAGTCACCCTATGGGTAACAAGGTAATCCAGACGTGGACCCCTTGCTCACAGTGCCTAGAGAGATCAGCTGCATCTCACTGATGAGGCCCAACAATGCAAAAGCATATGGCTGGGGTTGGAAGCTTCTCTTGTTCAGAGGGGAATGCCTGGTACTTTTGTGGCTGGACTGCCTTTTGGTAGGATCAATACGATGTCCTTTAGGATATTTCCTCTCTGTGAAAGGCAGTAGTGAGCTAAAAGAGGCTGCACCATGGGTAGGTTACTTATACTATAGAGCCTCATCAATTTGAGGGCAGACTCGTTCCTAGTTGAGTGTCTCTGACTAGCTCTTTGTATATGCAAATTATTCTTGGTATTAGTCACCCTAAGGGTAATAGGGTAATCCAGACGTGGACCCCTTGCTCACAATGCTTAGAGAGATCAGCTGCACCTCACTGACGAGGCCCAACAAGGCTGAAACGTACATCTGGGGTTGGCTGCTTCTCTTGTTCGGAGGGGAATTGTCTGGTACTTTGTGACTGGACTGCTTTTTGCAAGGATCAGTATGATGTGCTTTAGGATATTTCCTCAATTCGAGGGCAGGTTCGTTCCTAGTTGAGCGTCTCTGGCTAGCTCTTTACACACATATTTTATACAATTCCAGCTGACATCCTTTTCTACATAGTCAAAGTAAGACTTGGATCAGTACTGACACAATGTACACTCAGGGGACCAGTCAGAGACACTTTAATTAGTGTTCCATTGTTGTTACTCCATAATTTTAGACTTCAGAATCCTATGTATACAAAATGCACAGCAAAGTACAGAACATAGGTACATAACAAAAAATATCCACCAAATTGTAACACAGAGGACACAACAAACAGGACCACAACTTTTAACAGTAGTAGATACAAGGGACCTGCCTCCTGTTTCTCCACAGAGAGTTTATCACACTGAAGAATACATCTTCCGAAAGCCGATGATATCACAAGAGGAGACAGGATTGAAACCAAAGATACCACCCTATTACCACAGCAGATGTTGTTTTTGTGTCTTTTTGAATATATTTGTATGTGATTGAATATATTTGTATGTGAATAGGAGAAGCAAATACCAAATAAAATCACAGCTGTGGTTTATTTTTCCCTCATCATGTTACTGCATTGATTTCAATTATGTCTTTGGAGGCACTGCTCCTTTAAGTGTTTTAGGGCAACTTGTGGTCCTCCATTTGTTGCTGGACAACAAAGCTCATCACCCTCAACCAGCAGCGGGCTGGCTGATGATGAGAACTGTAGTCCAGTAATAGCTACAAAGCTGATTATACCTTACCCATTAACAAAGGCATAAATGTAAATCCTCTCATAGGCTACTAACAAATAGTAATAATAACATAAGAGAAAGATCCCGAGTGAGGGAACGAAACGTTGATCTTCATTAAAGCATTTTTTCGATCATTTATGCAGTCCTGTGAGTGCTGATTTTGAGGATATATATATATATATATATATATATATATAGAATGTATAGGTAACTTGGTGTACATTGTAAAACTATGAATTTTGGGTCAGTGCTGCACTCCACAGTTTCACAGTAAATGACATGTGTCAGGTGAGGAATCCACACCAGGAGTTCTATCACTCCCTATTTCTCACTCACCTGCATCTGGTAATGCGTGCTGCAAGCAGTCAAATACTTCCCCCTACACTGAGCCAGTCTCTCTTGTGTTTTGAGTTCCCAGAGAGGAAGGAATTAACCTCTGAAAGCCTGCAACTTGTTACGTTAACTTGTGCCTGCTGGACTGTGTTGTTGGATGTTTATTTCTTTCTTTTATTACTTATTATTATTTTAAGCCATTACTATCACTTTAAGCAAAGTCTGAGTGGTTTGCTGCACATATTGCATTTCATATCTGCATATCAACATATACACCACAAAGGAGCTTTCTAATAGGATAGGCGAAAAGTCAGAAACATTTCCCTTGGGAATTTTCACAGAAAAACAACAATTTCCTACTTTTCTTGCAAGAATTCCTGCCCATAGATAATACATAACATTTTTCCCCTTTTTTCCTGTTTTCTATGATTGCACAATTTTCTGCAGCAATATTATTTCTTCTAAGGGCTGAATATGAGAAATAAACAGCTGAAAGTAAGTTATAAGTCCTACAGCAACATATGCACTGAAAAAATTGTTTGCACACTGAGTGCCTTTGTCCTTTGCCCACAACATTAACTTCCTGCTTAAGTTACACTGGTACAACCATCCTTGAAAAATAGCTGTGGCTTGGGAAGTACCAGCAGGTTGCAACATAAGACCTCAGTTCTTCAAAGCTTCTGTTTTCAACAAAAGAAAAGGACAGCATGTAAGCCACCAACATTTTTGTAAGTTTACTATTCCACAGGTGTAAATTTGCAGTATTTTTGTGCAGGTTTTGACTTATTTCTAAGAACTTAGTAGGTGTGGGATGGAAGTGCATAGCAGAAGAACTGTGTAACTTTATCAGTTTGACGACATCATTTGTGGAGGTGGGGGTGGTGGTTGTGGTGGTATGTGTAGGATCTTTGACTCTTGTCATCTCCAAAAACAAACTCTGAGTCATACTACTCTGCAGCAGGAGTATAAAATCTTGCCATACTCCCTGACACATCAACAGCACTTATATTATGCACCCTAGAGCCCCAGGAACGTTTAGGAGTATTTCTGCTGCTGCTAGTTGTGGCACATCTGATCTGTTGATGGTGTCTCTGCCAGTCAGACCTGTGGTTATTCTTCAGTTGGAGGAGGTGCCTTGATGTGATCCTGCTTTCCCCCTGCTCACATGCATCATACACAGACAATAGATAGCAACATGCTTAGATTTTGGATCTTGAGTGAGGTATCTCCATTCTGTGGGATTCATAGACTGTGGGGTCCCTGAGGGGCTGCTAGTATGACTGGGGCAAGATGATGATGCAATTGTACTACTACTAGGTGTCACAGGTGCTGCAGTTCCAACAGCAACAGAGACACTCATCACAGCTAAGGTTGTGGATGATGACATCCTGTGTTATTGCTGGTTACTCAACACTAGTAGAGTGTGTGGGACTTGAATTTGGAAGTGCAGGTGATGTTGCTGATGATGACTGACAGGATGACTCTGTATTTTTTGGCATCAGACTTTCCAATTGTATTCTCAAACAATTTATAGGCAGTCACAGTGCTCCTTTTCAGTGGTGGTAGGTTGAGCTTTGCCTTTCAGCTAACACTCTCATCATGTCATCATCTCTCTCACTCTCAACTATATCTGAAGAAGAGGAGGCTGCTGGAGAGATATATTCTAGATCTATATCATCAGTAATTAGCTTATCCTCAGCATTGTCTTCTAGGCATTTAGTGGTCTCAAACAATTTGTTTGAACTTTTCCCTTGTGTTGGATTTTCACAATGTTTGCTACTACTTTCAGGACAGGTGTTTTTGTGCTTTTTTGTCTCACTATCAGATGTAGCGGTTGGTTGAGCTGCTATACCTTCTTGTACTATGCCCTCAACATGGATCACCTCTGCTTATGTTTTCCTTGTCAGTCACACAAAATTTTGGGGTATATGGTAATTCTCCTTTGTTCCCTTCTCATACTCCCAGACACCCCTTACTTTAGATGGCAACCCCTCTCCTCTTTTCAAAAAATTATTTTGGGATTTTATACCAAGGGTTTATGGAGATTGGGTCATTACGATGATAGAGATGGATTTAATGTTGTCAATGCTTTTTGTTGTGTCTGGTTGCTAGGTTCATACTTACCAGTTTTTGGCCATTAGAGGTTAAAGTTTTGGCGCTTCCTGAGCTCAGATACCTGTTCTGTTTTGTGTAGCTTTGTGGCATCTGTTTCCTGTTCCTGAATTTTGTATATCATCTGTTGCTGACCCAGTTCCTAATTTATTTGACTTCACATCTTGTATCTCCCCTTGTACCTTGCCTGGCTTCTCAGATCTTCTAGTTCCTGTCCCTGGCTTTGTTTTGGACCTGAACTCGTCTTATTCCTGACTCCTATTTTGTTTTCTTGTTTCCGACCCTTGCTGTGGTTTGACTTCTCTCTCACCCGTCTTGCTCTGGATGTCCACAGTCTGTTTTACAGCCGTCTAGGCTGTAAGCTTTGCTTCTTGCCTCATTCTCCTTTACAGACTACCAGTTGTCCAATTTCCATTTTAGTTACTGGCAGCTTCTTGCTTTGGAGACCTTCTTTTTCCCTGCCTCAGTATTTTCTTTGCATCTGCGGCGACTTTGTATTCCCTGATGCTCTTATGTGGTATCTCGTTATTTCACCCTGCTATCTCAGTGGCTAAATTATTTCTTGCTATTTTTTCATCAACCTGATGGTAGATTGATTACATCCTTATTCACTTATTTGTCTGCTGGTGACTGAATTGCTCTCTGCAACTTTTTTGCCAGTTGGTGGCACTATTGCCTTACCTCTTTCTATCCGACATCAGCCAGTTTTCCTCATACTTACTATAGCTTGCCTTGGTTATTCCTGTGACTCCTTAGATGTATTTATCTTACTATATCTGACTTCCACTACTCATTACTGTTGCTGGGATCCTTGCCTTGCCAGAATACCTCCAGATACTATAGTGTGAAGGAGTGTTTATACAGGTTCAGGTTCCAGAGCAGACATCTGGCTTTGCGGCCAGCATATTTAACTACACCTTCGGCTGCAGTATAGACACTCTGAAAGGCTACCCCACTACCAAGTTCCGTACTCAAGTCAGCACCCCAAGGCTGCATATCTAGAAGCTCTGCTTGTAGATAGTTCTAGTGAAAGGCTCAAATATGTATGTTAAAGAAGATAGAGTTGTTATCCATTACCAATTGCAAAGATATAGTCAGTGATGCTCAACTAGGAACAAGACTGCTCTCGAATTGATGAGGCTCTATAGGATAAGGATCCTACCCAGGGTGCAATCCCTTTTAGCTCACTAGTGCCTTTCACAGAGAAGAAATATCCTACCAAAAGACAGTCCAGCCACGAAGTGCCAGGCAATTCTTCTCTGAGCAAGAGATGCAGCCAACCCCAGACGTACGCTTCAGCCTTATTGGGCCTCATCAGTTAGATGTAGCTGATCTCTATAGGCCCTGTGAACAAGGGGTCCACGTCTGGAGTACCCTGTTACCCTTAGGGTAACTAATCCCAAGGGTAATTTACATATACAAAGAGCTAGTCAGAGACGCTCAACTAGGAATGAGCCTGCCCTCGAATTGATGAGGCTCTATAGGATAAGTATCCTACCCAGGGTGCAATCTCTTTTAGCTCACTAGTGCCTTTCACAGAGAGGAAATATCCTAAAGCACATCATATTGATCCTACCAAAAGGCAGTCCAGCCACAAAGTGCCAGGCAATTCCCCTCTGAACAAGAGAAGCAGCCAACCCCAGACGTACGTTTCGGCCTTGTTGGGGATCATCAGTGAGGTGTAGCTGATCTCTCTAGGCACTGTGAGCCTGGCACTTCGTGGCTGGACTGCCTTTTGGTAGGATCAGTATGATATGCTTTAGGATATTTCCTCTCTGTGAAAGGCACTAGTGAGCTAAAAGAGATTGCACCCTGGGTAGGATACTTATCCTATAGATCCTCATCACTTTGAGGGCAGGCTCGTTCCTAGCTGAGCGTCTCTGACTAGCTCTTTGCATATCTATTACCAATTACCTAAGATTGGTAAGTCCCTTACTTTTCCTCCTAGTCAACCAATCATTTCAGGGATTAATAGTATTACATTCAATTGGTAAGCCTTTCAGGACTGTCATTTATAGAGATGTGTATTTGGATTTAAATCTTATCTTATCTTACTTTGGATGTTAATGCTTTATATTCTAACAGTCATAATTTAGGTTTAGGGCAAAAAAAGAAGAAAAAAGCAGGTGGTGCTTCTAGTGCAATATCATCAGCACCAACACCCTTGTGAAGAATAATACTCACAAGAAAAATTTCTGGGTTCCAGCTTATGTGCGTCCCAGATCCCATGCTTTTGGTAATTTTAAACTTCCCCATTCTTGCAGTATAAAATCCTTGGACACGCTGGCTTGGCTGCTCCTCTTTAAAGGGATAGTAATACTTAAAATGTAAAAAAAATATGTTGTAGAGTTTATCCCCCTGAGTAAAACAAGAGTACTCCCACTGCTGAAAGGTGCTTCATTCAAAAGTTATTAATTTTCAAAGTTGAATTTTTTAGGTGCAATATCACAATGGCCTGAAATTGTACAGTGGCGCTGTTGCTACACGATCCTATGGACAGCTCTGGTCAGTTGACCATAAATCCCCATAGGATGGTGTAGCAACAGCGCCACTGTACAATTTCAGGCCACTGTGATATTGCACCTAAAAAATTCAACTTTGAAAATTAATAACTTTTGAATGAAACACCTTTCAGCAGTGGGAGTACTCTTGTTTTACTCGGGGGGATAAACTCTACAACATATTTTTTTTTTACATTTTAAGTATTACTATCCCTTTAAAATCCCCAAAAGGGAATCCAGACATCTGTAGAAAACACAACAAAAGAGAGCACCAAATAGTGTAGTATCCCTCACTAATTATAAATATAAAATAGAAATACACTCACAAATTCAGGTGGTCGATATAGGGACCTTTCCGTAACACCAGCAGAGTCTTGATAAAGTGGCGGTAATGCTGCAAACCACGTTGTTTCATGCTGGCAAAACAATATAAGCGGAGTGTTTATAGATTTTTAAAATTATGTTTTAAATAAAGATTTTATTGGAGCTATCACTGTTTGGGAAGTAGCAGGTTTCTTCTATGTGGAGTCCTTGAACAGAGACAGAGTTATAATCTCTGCATGCTGTTGATAATGGTGTGTGGTGTAAGCATATGCCAACCACCTGAATAAGTGAGTGTATTTCTATTTTGAACTTGCAATTATTGTAGGTGTAGTTGAAGAGCCCGTTACACGGGCCACAGTGCCACTGCCAGCCGGTCGCGGTGCAGTCATGCTCAGTAGAGTCTGCCCGTGCCGCGGCTGATACAGAGCGGTATGCTCCTTCGGAGCTCTCCGCTCTGTATCAGCCTCGTCACTGGCAGTCTCTACTGCGCACGACTGCAGCATGCGCAGCAGTCTCTACTATGCACGAATGCAGCTTGCACAGCAGTCTCTACTGCGCATGACTACAGCATGCTCAGCAGTCTGAGCATGCTGTAGTCAATTTTAGCGAATTATTGTAAAGAATAGTACACTATTGGTGTTCTCTTTTGTTTTTACTACATAATTTAGGTTTAGAAGCTGTGAAATACTTTTTGGATCGTGATTCATTGATGCCATCAGTTCAAAGTAGATTTTCTTTGAGAAGTGATTAGATTTACACTGGAAAGTAATTTTTCAGTTTTGGCACTCACTACTTTCTCCAGGTGAAAGTGGTCGCTATGGGGATCAGATTCACTCCCGATTTCACAAATCTCTTTATTGGCTTTTTTGAGCCCAGATATATTTGGGACAATGTGGAGTTTGGCACAAATCTATTCTTTGAAATGCATTATATAGATGACCTAATTGTTATCAGGAGAGGTAGCACAGTTGAAGGGGGCAGGATTTTCCAATATTTAAATTCTAAGCATTTCTTTCTCTGTTAAAATACATAACTATAATCAGTTTTTGAATGTAGTGTTGTCTATGGAAAGATAATGTTTGATTCATTCTAAAACCTTCTTTAAACCCTTAAAGACTGATGACGGTCATAGTACGTCACGTACTTTTTACTTACAGCACTCCACCGGGAGCGTTGTAAGGAAAAATTGGGCCTAGAATTGACCACTCCAAGACTGGAGCGATCTCTTTCAGGCCCCAAAGTGGCATCCCAATACACGCAACAGGTCATGTTTACCGGTGCGTCGGCAAAGATCAAAGCGGTCCTTATGGGACAGAAATGTCCCAGAACAGCTGGTCCTTAAGGGGTTAAGAAGGTTCATTCTAATAGTTTCTTGGACTATTCAATTTGTTATTATAAAGGTTGCCTTTGGAATATTCCTTTCAGCCAGTTTTGCAGAATTAGGCATAATTATAATAATTTGAGGTTATGACATCCAGTCAAATATATTGAAATAAAACGTTTTTTAGCCGTAGATTATTCTGTGACGCTGGTTGACGGGGCTTATTTGAAACCTAGTGACTTAAACAGATGCCAACTTTTGGAATATAAACCAAAGACTATTAGAGATAAAGAGAATGATAGAGTTTGGTTTATCACTAGTAATAATTCAGAACATGCTGAGATCATGAATATTTTACAGAAACACTGGTCACTTATCTTTGGACCCAGTCATTAAGTAAGAAATCCCTACTACATTGCCAGTTCTTTTAGAAAAGATAGGATTCTTTAAAATATTATTGTCCAAGTAAGTTTAGATCTAGGGGTCCTAAGAAATTAATTAAGGAGAAACAGGAGAGGATTTTTTTTTTATCTGAAAGGGAGCTATACATGTGGCCAAAGAAGATGCCTAACATGTTGTTCTATTGATCATGGAGCCATAAATTATGTTTCTAATGCTATGACTTGTGGTTGAATCTTCATAGCGTATATGTTATCATGTAGATGTGGAATGCAATATGTGGGCACAGCTCAAACTTTGCATAAAATATTTGGTCAGCATTGTTGGAATATTGAGAGGAGGTTCACCCTGCATAGCGAATACCAACATCTCATTGCACCACAAAGGTGATCCAAACTAACCCCAAAAGAGAAAAACAATTAGACATCACATTTCAATAGTTTAAGGATTTTAAACAATATGGAGGAATTTGGACTGTTCAATTGCATACAATGACAACAGAAGGTCTAAATGAGAGACTTGTAATGTGAGGTTATATAACCAGTAATTTTTCCTCTTTACGAAATGGAATATTAAATTATAATATATGAATATATAACATTAGTCAATACATTGACAATGTTTTCATAATACATGTTTAATTATTCAGTAAGGGCTTTTGTAACACTTAATTTCTATTTATAGTAATTTGTAGCAGTGAAAGAATTAAGTTAAAAGAAATGTATTTGTAACAAATTGGATTAATATGTTTATATTATCTGAAGTAGCAGTTCGAAAGCATTTACTGTACTGTTTCACATTCGTTAATTATTTTAAATTAATTATTTGTATGTGTATGTATATATACATGTTAATGCAAAGGCAAAACTTTTTCTATTAGTATTCATAATTGTTATGAAATTCATGATGGATAATAACATACGGATGGGTACTGGTGTCTGGTCGGTAGATGATAGGAATTGTAGTCTCCAACATTTGGCGGTCCAACACCTAACTACCCTTAGGGTAAAGGTATAAATATGCTGATACAGTACTATGCCACTTGTAGTCTTGAGTATGTTTTACAGTATGAGTCTGCATTTTTAGACCACAAAAGTGGAATAAAAATGTGATTGAAATGAGAATAAATATGTTAGCCGAGCTAGTTGGCAATGTAAAATTTGCTCACATTCTGCACCTCAGCTACTCTAGCTTGTAATTGAAGACATGAAGTATCCAAAGTGAGGCTGCATTAAGCAGAGGATGCTTCTTCGATGGGGGCATAGATGGAAAAATAATATTGGTACAAGAGTACGACAAGGGTTAAACAAATATATAGTTTTAGTAGTTTTTTTTATAATCCCGATTCTAGATTTAGCCATCTGATATTGTGATATGCTTTTTGGATTGTCTGCTGTCTATACCTTTTAAGTTTGATTTATTTTTAATTTTTTATGTCTGTCATTTACTCACTGTCATCTTAATGAAATCACACTAATTTAATAATTTGTTTCATTATTCTAATATTTTATGATGGATTAATACAAAAAATGGTTCTCTTTATTCATATTTAATTTACCACATATGTTTCATTGTGTATTTGTATTATATATATCATGTTTATTTATGCTAATGAGATGACCATTCAAGACGTCTCTACGATCAGAGAGAATAACATTCAAGAGATTAAATGTCCCATATAAACCAATAAGAAATGTAATTTGTCCCGTTGTTTGGTTTGGTCCATAATTGCTCTCTTTTTCTTTTGTACATAAGGCCCACTGTTTGCATTCTGCTACATGTTCTGCCCCATCAATGATCTACTCTATTCTGGAGCAAACCAACTATACAATAGCGGACAAATGTAATTTCAACAAATTCCTATCATAGATTTGTGAAATTGTGCACTTTATCTATGAAGCAATCGGTTCTTTGGATGCAGGTTTACCCTTCTTTGGGCCTTCAGAGATAATTGTGTCCACTTTTCTGAGACAGTCCATAACCTGATCACAATGCAAAGGCACCTGTTCACATCCAGATAATGCCATTTTAGTTCCTTTTGATTACATGGATTAGGACATAAGAGGAGAATTAGCTTCTGATTATTGTGGAATAGAAACACAGAAACATAGAATATGACGGCAGATAAGAACCTTTTTGGCCCATCTAGTCTGCCCATTTTCCTACAGTAAAAACCTCTAACCTTTTTTGGTCCTTGGTCTTTTCTTAAGTTAAGGACAGCCTTATGCCTATCCCATGCATGCTTAAATTCTGCCAGTGTATTAACGTCTACCACTTCTGCTGGTAGGCTATTCCACTTATCTACTACCCTCTCAGTGAAGTAAAACTTTCTTACATTACATCTAAACCTGTGTCCCTCTATTTTTAGGCTATGGCCTCTTGTCCTAACATTTTTACTCCTTTGAAATATACTTCCATCCTGCACTTTGTTGAATCCCTTCATGTATTTGAATGTTTCAATCATATCCCCTCTCTCTTCTCTCCTCCAAGACACTATTTTAGGTTGGAAATCAGGAACTGTGAAAGATCAGATAAGGCCATTTACACCTAGCTGATGAGACGGCAGTGAGAAATACAGTGTTAAAAGAAAGATACTTCAGTATTGATGCAGACAAAAGTTCAAAGGGTGATGATTGTAACACCTAAAGAACACAATTTGTCTTATTGTAGTGTTGTTTTGCTACACACAGGGGCCCATGTGAACGACACCTTGAAAAGTCTGAATCTCAGGCATCTTGGCAATCCTCTTCTGAAGTAGCAGAGACAATGCAAAGATCTGTACTTGTCATAGTGTCACTGATACACCTGATACCTGCTTTCATTATTGCTCCCTCACTCACTTCCCATTGGCCAGCATATGGGTTTTTTTTTTTACCTGCTTCTCATGGAAGCAAGCTCTCAGTATTGAATTAGGCATTGTTTGCTCTGTGTTTGATTACTGGCCCTCTGTTTGACTTCCTCTGTTGTCTGCTCCCTGGTACAGCCTGCTGTGATCTTTTGGTTTGACGCAGCTTGGCTTTTGACTTAGGCACCCCTCATCCCTAATCTGCTGCTGATCTCCCTGGCTCTGACCTGGCTATGATTCTCACCTCAAATGTGAATGCTTCCTACTAAATACTGAACTGCCCTCTGGTATAACTTCTGCCTTTGTTCAAGTTTCTGTGATTCCCTGTTGTTCTGCATTACGGATTTCATAGTAACATAGTTAAATGAAGTAACATGAAGTCCAGCCCATATCAAAAACATCTCTGTTGATCCAGAGGAGGACAAAAAAACCCTGTAGCCATTTCCAATTTAACCTGAAGTGGGAAAAAAAATACCTTCCTGCATCCAAATGGCAGTCAGATAGTTCTCTGGATCAATAACCTATCTGCATTGAAGCAATCTGTCATAATTTTCAATCTTGTTCTGTGAAAGATAGGCATCTATTGCTTTCTTGAAGGCAATAACATTATCTGCAAGTACAACATCCAGAGCCAAAGAATTCCATAGCTTTACCGCCCTTACTGTAAAAAAATCCCTGCCTTTGTTTTAGTCGAAAGCTACTTTCCTCTAGTCTTAATGGATGACACCTCATTCTTAGCTCAGCTCTTTGTGTAAATAATTAATCGGATAGTTCTTTGTATTAACCTTGAATGTATTTGTAAATGGTAATCATATCAACCCTTAGATGTCCCTTCTCTAATGTAAACAAACCCAGTTTGGCTAGTCTCTCTTTATAACTCAGATCTTCCAATCCCTTTATCAGTTTTGTTGCTCAAAATTGTACTCCATATTCTACATCAGGCCTAACCAAAAGTACTAGGCTATTTGCAGCAGCTGGGTGACTCTGCACACTGCTATTGTCAATCAGTACTCCTTAAAGAGATAGTATTGCTAGATTAAAATTAAAATTAATATTGTAGACATTAAAACCATGAATAGAAAGAGCTATCTCCCAACTCTCAAACTTTTATAGTTTGAGAGATTGAAGCATGTAAAGTTTGGGTTTCCCAGAAGTCTGGTATCTAACTGAGGAAAGCACCATCCGGTCCCGGGACCGTCCTGCGGCTTTTCAGCATAGCCAAAATAGCACAATGTAGGAAGAAATACTTAAAGGGATAGTAATGTTTCATAATAAAAGCAGCTCTAATTAATCTTCATAGTATTTGGACTTTGGAGAGTGTTATTTCAATTCTGTCAGAGTTGTAGTTCCAGAGTAATTCAATGACAAAGTGTCCCCCTCCCGCCCCTTTTACTGATGTCACACTGTTCAGCCAGAGCAGAAGAGAGGTGCCCAGGTAGACTGCAGAGAGGGACAATCTTCAAATAAGATAAGAGAAAAACCTGAAAAGCTTGTAAAGGGGGGCAGGGATTTCATTGTTTTCATAGGAATAAGATTGTCCCCTTCTGTTATCTGTCCAGCCTATGGACTGGATTCCACATCTGAGAAGAGATTGTTTACAGTAGGTAAAAGGGGCGGGAGGGGGAAACTTTGCTTGTGAATATCTCATAAACCATAAAGGTTTGAGAGATAAGACTTATATCATTCTTTATTTTATTTTGTAGGCATTAAAAAAACATGAAGTTAAAATGAAGTATTACTATCCCTTTAATTGGAACAGTCTACAAAATGTACTTGGTTTGCAAGCACACTTTATAGACTGTTCCAATTAAGTATTTCTTCCTACACTGAGCTATTTTGGCTCTGCTGAAGAGCCGCAGGATGGTCTCGGGACCGATTGTGCTTTTCTCAGCTAGATGCAGACTTCTGGGAACCCCGAACTTTACATGCTTAGATCTCGCAATCTATAAAAGTTTGAGATGGGTTCATGGTTTTAATGTCTACAATGTTCATTTTTGTAAAAATCTATCAATACTGTCCCTTTAATCCTTCTTTAATGAGGATTCCCCAAGTTGTTTTCCAGTTAGAGTATATGTAACATTTTTGTGCATGCACAACCTTACATTTATCTACATTAACTGTCATCTGCCACTTTTCTGCCCATTCACTCAGTTTATCTAAATCCTTCTGCACAGAAAAAACATCCAGCCTTGTATATATTTCCTTACACAACTTAGTGCCATCAGCAAAGATTGAGAGATTACTTTCAAGTCCCACTTCTAGATCCTTAAACAAATTAAAAAGCATTGGCCAAGGACTGAACTCTGTGGTATCCCACTTATGACTTTAGATCAAAATGACAAGGTTCCATTTACAACAACTTTCTGCCATCTATCAATTAACCAGTTCTTAGTCCATGTACAGATAGCACTGCCCAAACCAAAGCCTTTTAATTTATGCAGTAACCTGTTGTGAGGCAATGTATCAAATGCTTTTGCAAAATCCAAGTATTCTACATCAACAGCACTTCCAAATTACTACTTACTTTTTGTAAAATGCATGTATATTAGTCTGATGTGATCTATTCTTCATAAAACCACGCTGAATCCTACTAATAATATTGTTTGTCTTCACATTGTTCTGAATACTGTCAGTTAGTAACCCTTCTAGTATCTTACCCCCTATAGAAGTCAAGCTCACAGGTCTAAAATGTCCTGGTTTGCTATTACTGAACTCAGTTCCTTGAGTGCCCTTGGATGTATTCCATCAGGTCCAGAAGCTTTATTCATCATAAAATTTTCCAGTCTCTCTTGAACTTTGTCCTCAGTAAGCCATTTACTTAAAGGGATAGTAATGTTTCATAATAAAAGCAGCTCTAATTAATCATCATAGTATTTGGACTTTGGAGAGTGTTATTTCAATTCTGTCAGAGTTGTAGTTCAAGAGTAATTCAATGACAGTATCGCCCTCCCACCCCTTTTACTGATGTAACACTGCTCAGCCAGAGCAGAAGGGAGGTGCCCAGGTAGACTGCAGAGAGGAACAATCTTCAGTTAAGACAAGGGAAAAACTTGAAAAACTTGTCAAGGGGGGGCAAGGCTTTCATTGTTCTCATAGGAAGAAGATTATCCCCTTCTGTTATCTGTCTGGTCTATGGACTGGATTCCACATCTGAGAAGAGATGGCTTACACTAGGTAAAAGGGACGGGAGGGGAAACTTTGCTTGTGAATATCTCTCAAACCATAAAGGTTTGAGAGATAAGACTTATATCGTTCTTTATGTTTTTTTAATGCCTACAAAATAAAATAAAGATAAAACGAAGTATTACTATCCCTTTAATGGTGGAAATACTGTGGTTTTGTCTATTTGCCTATAGCATGCCATTGTTGCCTTTGTATATACAGAAGCAAAGAATGTATTTAAGGTGTCCTCCATAGCCTTATCCTCACTAATCAGCTCACCTGTCTCAGCCTCAAGATGACCAATATCAATTTTAATCATTTTGTTATTAAATTATTGTAGAATTGTTTAGGATTTTTTTGCAATACTTCTCTAATTTTTAATTTTAGCTAGCCTAATTGCTAGTTTGCAGATTTTATTACATTCTTTATATTTTTTTTAAATGACGCATCTGACAATCAATTGCTTCCATAGCTCTGCAAGCCCATGCCAAGGCGATGGCTAGTTTGCCAATTTCCTCCATGCCAGATAATTTAATCTTCAAAGAGATTTCATTTGAATAATCTATAAAAGCTGCTGAATCCAGCACTGGAATAGTAGTACATTTATACAAGAGTGAAAAGGGTGGACCAACAAATGTTGTGGTGGGCCACTTATCCACGCAGTCTTTAGGAAATGGATAATTCCAGGAGAATTTTTTTTAGGAACCATCAACTTTTGTTCTGGTACCTCACTGTCTTCCATAGCTGTTTGCTCTAATTGGTCATAGGCTGGAAAGATTGTAGACATTTTTCTTTTACATTTAAATATGTTTTTAGATGGGTTTTCAGTGGATGTTCCTCCAAAACATGAAGGGTCTCTAGAAGTGGTCGAACAAGAGTCTGCCTCCAGGTCCATATCCCACCTATTAGGGGATGAACACAATGTAAGTTACAAAAATATAATACTTCACACTGCTATATCTCTTACACAGGACACTGAGAAACTGAAGTGGCTAGCTGGGAAAGAGTCACTGCCTCTGGAAAATTCTGTGTGCAAGGGCATTGCCTCCTATCTCCTAGAAGAAGACACTTTACCTCATAGCTCCTGTGTTCCACAATGGATGAAGAAAAATGTAATTATGAGATAAAATTATTTGGTCTGCAATATGAATAACTTTAGTTAAATCATTTTGACACATCGCCAGTACCAAATATTATGTGGATACATTTTAATGCCTTGAATGATAAAGAAGTCTGCACAACAATGTGTTGGAGGCCTCACTAGCATCCAAGAGGTAAAAGGGTTTAATGTTTAGGGTTCCTCAGGGATTTTATTGGAAATGTAAAGGGACAGTAATGTCCCATAAAAAATTCTTCTAGTTTTGTAGATGGGAAAAAAAAAAACTATACGCCACAAATCCTATCTCTGAAACCGCTATGGTTTGAGAGACATTCCCTTTGAAAGTTCCCCCCTCCATCCCCTCCTCCTGACGTCAGTGCTCTGCTGACAGCAGGAGATCACGGTCCGGGGACCAGCCGACAGCTCTGCAGCAGAGCCAAAATCAAGTTATTTAAAAAGAATAACTTCATTGGAAAGGTCTACAAAGTGTGCCAGGTATGCAGGAGAAGAGGAGGGAGGGGGGAACTTTCAAAGCGAATATCTCTCAAACCATAGCGGTCTAAGCAATAGAATTCGTGGCATATATTTTTTTTTTTCTACAAAACTAGAAGAATTTTTTTTATGGGACATTCCTGTCTCTTTAAGGGTTTGACTGCAGCAAAAACTTTGGGAACCACTATCCTAGAGCCAGCACCTTGATTTATGAAAGATTGCATGCATATCCATATTCAGGACAATTGGATGACTAACAGGAAAAGTTTATGCCTTTGTGTTTGAAGGGAAACTATTACCTCTATACTGGTTTGCCTCTGTGTAATGTTCCTATAGCAACAACATGTACTCTGTGTTTTTTTGTTTGTTTGTTTTGTATTTTATATAATGCAGGCAATGGCGAATTATACCATATAAAAATGAGCCGGGACCTTACTACAGGACAGGCTGTGTCCCACGGCCTGTCAATCCTTGTCTGTTCCCTCCCGAAATATTGCCTTGTTCCAACCTTCTCACTGGCAAGAGAGCAATCCAGCTTACATGGAGAAATCCTCCTTCATCGGAGGAGGTTGGAACGAGAACATACTTGGGGAGGGACCAGACGAAGATTGACAGGCTGCGGTACAGAGCTGCATGTCCTGCAGTGGCGTAATTATAGGGGTCGCACCTGAGACCGGGCCCATCACTCCAGGGCCCTGGCCTCCCCCTGCGCCCCCTGCGCATGCAATCTCGCTCCAGCGCTCTAGTAATGCAGAGCGCTGGGAGATGACATCATCTCCCAGCGCTCTGCATTACTAAGAGGACTGTGCGGGAGCTCCAGGGTAGTAAAAGATGGGGGCATTGTGAAAATTGAGGGGCATTGTGGAGGGGGTCAATGTGGTCGAGGGGGGCGGCCAATGCAGCAGGGCCCGGAGGCTTCTAGTTACACCTCTGATGTCCTGTAGTAAGGCCCCGGTACAGTAAATTTCGCCATAGCCTGCATTATATAAAACACAAAATAACCTCACACAGATGACATGTTATAGCTATAGGAACATTACACAGAGGCAAACTTATATAGCTGCGATAGTTCCCCTTTAACTATTGTTTAAAAATATACATGATTTGGTACCTGCATCTCTAGATTTTTAACTCTTAAATTACTAAAAGGCTGTGCAATGCATATAAGCAGACAATTTAGTGAGTTGGGTTTTTTTGTTTGTTTTTTCTTACTAAATATAAACTAACCGTCAGGCAATCCGGCACACAACTGTGTTGGTCAGTCTAATTTGCATATACTGACAAGTAAATACATCTAATTATCTCAAGTTATTGTTTTAAATAAAACATGCTTAACATAACATATGCATTATTCTAAATTCTCTTTCAAATTATTCTAAATGATTTTACTTCCACTTTAATCAGAGTGCTGTCTTACTAATAATCAGAATGATCCTTTGGATTAGGTATAGATCATTAGTAGCACCCCACTAGTGTTACTCTATTGATCTCTTACTATGTTATCCTGGTGAGCCATTGCCAATTTGCTTTGTAATCCAGCTGCTTTGTCATGCTGTCACTCTTTGTTTGTGTTAATGATGCCATGCTGCTGTCTTCAGGGAGTAAGATTTATCAATAAGTGGAAAGATCAGCATATTTCATACAGTTTTTTCTCCTGCTCCTTGCTTGTGGTTTAGTAAAAACCCTTTGGTATATATGAATGAATGAGAGAGAGAGAGAGAGAGAGAGAGAGAGAGAGAGAGAGAGAGAGAGAGATGGTAAAAAAAGAAATTGTAATAACTTTTCAATGAGCCATCTTTTATTGTGGATGTATCCATGTTTTTCTTGTTAAATACATTAATGTGCAATTGTTTTAGGCAGGTGTGAAAAAATGATGTAAAGTAATAATGCTTTCAAAAATAGACGTTAATCTAATCTAATGTTTACTTTATCAGTTAACAAAATGCATAGTGAGTGAACGGAAGAAAAATCCCAATCAATATTTAGTGTGACCACCCTTTGCCTTTAGAACAGCATCAATTCTTCTAGGTACACTTGCACAAAATCAGGGATTTTGTAGGCATATTGTCAGGTGCATGATTAAACAATTATACCAAACAGGCGCTAATATTCATCAATTCGCACAATCTTTAACTGAAACAGAAGCAGCTGTGTAGGAAGAATAAAACTGGTTGAGGAACAGCCAAACTCTTCTAACAAGGTGAGGTTGCTGAAGACCATTTAATGAGCACAGCAACAAGACACGAGGTAGTTATATTGCATCATCAAGGTCTCCCAGGCACAAATTTCAGGTGGTCTCCATAGAAGACTTGCAGACAAAAAGCCATACCTCCAACATGGAAACAAGGCCAAGCGACTCAACTATGCATGAAAACAGTAAATGGGGTGCAGAAAATGACAGCAGGTGCTCTGGAGTATCTGGAGGCAACAGTGAAGCATGGTGGAGGTTCCTTTCAAATTTGGGGCTGCATTTCTGCAAATGTAGTTGGGGATGTGTTCAGAACTAATGGTCTCATCAGTGCTGAGAAATATATGCAGATACTTATCCATCATGCAATACCATCAGGGAGGCATCTGATTGGTCTCAAACGTATTCTGCAACATGACACCATCACCAAACATACAGTCAAATTAAGAACTATCTTCAGCATAAAGAACAAGTGATCCTGGAATTGATGGAATGGCCCCCACAGAGCCTTAATCTTAGCATCATCAAGTCTAAGATAAGCAACTGAGGCTGCCTAAATCCACAGAAGAACAGTGGGTAGTTCTCCAAGATGTCTGGAACAACTTAGCCGCTGAGTTCCTTAAAAAATGTGTGCAAGTGTACCTAGAGGAACTGATGAAGTTTTGATGGCAAAGGGTGGTCACACCAATTATTGATTTGATTCAGAATTTTCTTCTGTTCACTCACTGTGCATTTTGTTAACTGATAAAAATAAACTATTAACATGTCTATTTTTTAAAGCATTCTTACTTTACAGCATTTTTTTCACACAGGCCTAAAACGTTTGCACATAAATGTATATTATTAAATATTTGATATCTCCTATCTCATCTGCTAGTGCATTCACATTGGGGGTTATGCATTAAGGTGTGTAAAAGAGGTGCTAAAGTGGAGAAGACTTCTCCAGCGATATTTCTCCAATTCCTATGTTATTTTATGGAGCCAGATAAGATTTCTCCAGTATTAGATATCGTAGAGCATAGGCTCCATAGAATAACATAAGAACAGGAGAAGTGCTATTACTGGAGATGTTATCTCTATATTATTGTGTCTTAGTGCAAAACTCCCATTGTGTGCATTCAAAGAGGGTGCTCAGTTTCTTCCTTCCTGGCCACTAATTGCTTCAAGGGCACACTCCAGATGTTTTAGGAGGCACACTTATAAGGCAGTACCTAAAGCAATGGTAGGCAGTTTCTAGCTCTCCAGTTACTGGAAACAACTCCCAACATGGTTGGGGATGATGGAAGATGTAGGTCCCAACAGCAGGAGTAACTAAAGTTGCCTACATTTGCTCTAGAAAAGTGGTTCTCAACCAGGGTGCGTGGAACTTTGGTGTGCAGCAGCCATATTTAGGATGCCCTTTTTTTCTATAAAGATTCACATAAAAAGAGGGTTTTAGTGAATTTACCATTAAATCCTTTTCTCTTAGTCTCTTAGCAAAGCAGCAGAAAGAAAAGAGCAAGAAGAAAAAAGGACTTCATCTGATCAAAGACTCCAAGAGGACCCATCTGCCTGGGGACTTAAATTACATGTTTTTTTCTCCAGGTGGGAGTCTGGTGTTCCACATGGACTAAGAGAAGAGGATTTAATAGTATGTTTACTCATATCCTCTTTTCTCATACTTCTAATGTGGAAAACAGGAACCATGGGATATACCAAAACATCCACCATGATTCCTGAGAGGGAAAGGAGAAAAAAACCCATCACTGTAGACTAGTATTCCACAGCTAGCTGGTACTATAAAACCTCATGTGTCAACAGACATCAAACAATTGAAAAAGAACAGGGTTCAGAACTATGCATAGAAAAAGTTAGTAAATAAGTCCTTAAACAAGAAACATTGCCTAAAAGACCTTCCGGCAAAAGCTGGCAATGCGTTGCACCCCTGTGATACTCAAAGGGTTAAAGAAATTAAAAGCTTTATAGGTGTCAGGCAGTGTACAGTTTAACTTTAGAAGCTGTGGTCCCCTCTCCAGATCCTCCAGTCCAGAGTGGGATACATACAGTTTAATGGTGCTTAAACTGGATTTTACCATACAGTTAGTTGATCAGCATTGTCCTGGGCTCCAAAACTGCACGTGCCACAGGTGTTGTGTTAGAAGAGGACATAGTGAGGGGGGGAATTCTGATGGGTGAAGAGGAGATGGTGAGGAAGGGAAGGTTGTTGGAGGAGCTGCAGCAGATAGCGAGCAGGTGAAGTTTGGTGAGGTGTAAGTCAGCCGTGTTTTTATTTTTATGCAAGAGGCGAGAGTGAGACGGGCCAAAGTCAGCCCTATCTATATCTCCTCCTACCTGCCCCCCGAGGTGTGTAGAATTCTTCTTTACTGTGTATTTTGAACTGAGGCAGTGTGGAGGAGATCTTCAAATCTCCGCTTAGCTGCCTCCCTGGGGTGTTTACAATTGTTACTCAGTGTGTATGTTGGGCTCAGGCAGTGTGTATGTGGGAGATATGAAGATCTCCTCCTGGCTGCCACCCCAGGGTGTGTGTGGCACGGACGTAGAATTTGTGGTCACATGACCACTTCTTTTATAGTATAGATATGTGCATACTGGGATAATCTCTTTGGATCACACATCTTACCTATGTGTATTGTTTACATTATGGATTTAGTTCAGGTTATTTATTAATTCCTTTGGGCATTTGGTGAGTGCAACACGATTAAGGTTATGTGTATGCCTAGCCTTTACATATACAGGATTAGGCAGAGTGTCTATTTAGTTTTTTTTAGTAGATGGAACATCTTTCTACTCTGTTTCTTCTTTCTTTAGGTGGCCTATGAGTCCTGGACTGATGCCTTAGGTCACTCTACTGCATGCATTTGGGGTGAGGTTATCTTGTGGCTATTTGTCCCCTCTATGTTTGGCAGCTTGGATTGTTTAGTTCACTATGGCTCCAGTTTGTGTGTTCTTCACTTTTTATTATTTATTGCTTGAGTATAATTTGGAATTATGATACGAGCAGTGGATTTTTGTTTTTTTTACTTGTTTAATACTGGCAGCATTGACACTGCTTTTGTCTGTGCAGTTAATAAAACAAATGTAAAAACACAAAAGGCCCATGCAGTTGTATGCATGACAAAATAAACCTAGAATGTGAAATGTGTCTGTTACTAATAGGATTAAGTAAATTAAAAATGGATTTATGTGTAGGACTATACGTGTTGCGCAAGTGCATATGTGTGTGTGTGTATGTATATATATATATATATATATATATATATATATATATATATATACATATACATACACATACATACACACACACACACACACACACATATATGCACTTGCGCAACACATATAGTCCTACACATAAATCCATTTTTAATTTACTTAATATATAATATATATTTTTCTGTGTGTGTGTGTGTGTGTGTGTGTGTGTGTGTGTGTGTGTGTGTGTGAAAATCAAACCCCCATGAATGGAGCTATGGGATCCACAGTATAGAGTAGATTTGAATGATATGTAAACCATTCAAAACATATAACAATGGCTTACACACTGGTTAGCCTTTGCAAAGTTAATTATAATTAATGTTAAAACCTTTAGAGAAGTTGATAGCATATCCCATTATGATAAGGCATGATAAGGAAAAGAATTGTTAGCACACTTACAGCAAGACAAGCCTTGAAACAATTGTAACAAGCTACAATCGAGCTGGAATATAGGTCTTCAATGACAATAGGTTGTGTGCCAGTTTTGCTTCCTGCTGCCAAGTCATCTGTGCATCAACTGTCCCTGTATTAGGCTGTCATATCCATCAAGCTCTTGGGGGGGGGGGGAATCAGACTGGGATCATCATCCCACCAAAGGTGACATAGAACAACTGGTTGGTGGTTATAACCAGCACTAGTGCTAAGAGACACACCCATTTCAGAGGTGAGAGACGTTGTCTAGTCACCATAATCCTTCTTAACCTCCAATGTATGTGAAATGGTTGAGAAGAGTTATAAGGACTGGATTCGCATACCTTGACATGTCTAGGTCTGCTCTACTTAAGAATTCTGACAATGTTAAACCATCCCAAGAAACCAGGTGGAGTCAGTCACTGTGTTCCTTGTCCATTCCGCAAAAAATAGGACGAGTGATGAGCGACTTACCATTTTCATTAGTACACTCAATATAAATAATTTACCCTCCCCTTATAAGCCTGGCATATTCTGCAGGATGCTCTCTTAACCCCTGCACACAATGTACAATTTGCAGAGGAATATTAGCAGAGCTTTACATCTACAGGATCAGTGTCTGCTTGTTGCAAATTTGGCGATAGCAGTGCCAAAAAGGAGTACCCCGAGATCACAGATGTGGGACAAATGGAATATTAGTTGCAACACTGCTGGAGAAGTTCGCTAGGTGACACTGTTGATGTTCTAGGCTGGTCAGGGGCTGCCTCATTCATTTATGTGCTATGTTCTTGTTAGAGATGGAGAGTAGCACCTGATTTTTTTTTTTCTTGCGGGACAGTTGCAGATGTTCCACACGCACCCCAGTGTTGTTATGCTGCATTAAGGCATATGAGCCAAGGCGTGATCCCCTCCTTCACAACCTTGTCACTGTGTGTGCACAATGCCCCAACTGAAAAGTATTCCTACATCCATGATCTAAAAGGGAGGTGGGGTAGTGGAGAAGACTCTTCAGGTGCATCTGGGGAGAAACTGTGCAAAGTGGCATCTGGTGCTACTGTTGCCTCAGTACTACGAGGATCCGCTACACCTGTCTCAAATCAGTGCTGGCCTTGACACTTCCACCAATGCACTCTGTAGCAGGGATAATGATTCTACGCAAAATGGTGGAAACAGCAGCCTGATCCTGCTTTGTTGATGATGTTTGCTAATGCTATTAAATCAGCAGCAGGAACTACATCAGCAAACACAATGTTTCAGTTACTTGTGATAGCCATTATTTCTTTCCCACTCCTGATTGGTCTGAGCTCGGAAAGCAGTCCTCATTAACCTGAATCCCATCCACCACCAGTACCACCCTCTTCTGTAGCAGCACTACTACCAGCAGATTGTTCCTCCACTCTTGCTGGTGGTGATGGTGACCTAGGTGAAGGTTGTGCACCTGGCAGCTGCATCTCTGATATTCTATTGCTGCTCTCCACCTGGGATGGAGGAGGGAAAAAAAACAAACATTTCCCACTTCAAAGTCAAACTGGAGATGGTGGGAGTGGCAGCACAATCTTCTGGTAGTGCTACTTATGCTTCTTCTAGATGTATTCCTCCTCCCCATCAGCAGTTCTCCAACTCCTCTTGCTCATTTTTGGACAGAGTGATTGGTCACACTCTAATCCTTGCTGCAGGCAACTGCAGCAATATAGAACATACAAGTACTATTACGTGCTCTTTATTTAAAAAAAAAAAAACTCTCCTCCCTCTCTGCTTTCCAATCTCTAGCTACTAAACTACACAGCATTGTGGGACATTTGAAGTTTTCATAGTAGTGGTGTTGGAATTATTGTTCCATGGGAAAGCATTGGTGGGAAACTACAAAATTCTCAAAAGAAATTAGTGATGGGAAGTGGATTTTTTTTTTCCTATTTACAGGATTTTCCACAGGGGAAAAAAAAAAGGCAAATCAAGAGTTTTCCACAAAAATTCTTACACAAAAAACAAAACACAAAACTTTTCACTCCTATCTAGTCTTAGCTTACTTGTAACCATGGACCCAGTGGTATTCCTGCTCTTGAAGCAAACTCCTGAATGCTCTTCTTCTTTTACAGAAACAGTCATGTTAAAAAGAAAGTACACCATCTGTTCCTTAGCAGGTTTAAAAATTAGGTAAATACAACCTCAGATGGACAATAACACGGCATATTACACGGTGTCATGATTTATTTAACAAAAATAAAGCCAAAATGGAGAAACCATGTGTGAAAAAATAAGTGCACCTTATGATTCAGTAGCTTGTAGAACCACCTTTATCAGCAATAACTTGAAGTAATTGTTTTCTGTATGACTTTATAATAGGCTTGTGTGATTCTGGTTGGTGACATTTGGCATTCGACGAAAATGGGGTCATTTGGAGACATTCGGGCATTCCGAAAGGCATGGGTCATTCACCCCAAAAAAATCCGAATTCGACTAGCCCTGGTATGAATGTCGTCGAAAATTTCGGCGACTACTACCCACGCTTGATTACTTTCCCTTCATGTCTCTAGTCTAATTAGCTTCTCAGTTTCATGTGCTACTTTCCCGCTTTGTCTCTATTCCATTTGGCTTCTTCGTTTCATGATGGGGGTTGGACTAATGACACAGCCAGCCTACATTTCCTCTTAGTGTATTGTCAGAGCTGAGAGATATTAATGTGTCCAGTTGTTGTGTAGGCAGGCACATAGCATTAGGTATAGGCAGGCAGCATTAGGTATAGGCAGGCAGCCAGCATTTGTGACTTATTGCCACTGCAAGGGAGAGTCATCTTTGTTCCTGAGCAAAATATTAAAATTATTAGGTATCTGAATAATTTTCAGAGTGACACAGCCAGTCTCACAGTTGCGTAGGCAGGCAGGGTGCCTTTTTGCCACCGCAAGGGAGAATCATCTTTGTTCCTGTGTAAAAAAATATTAGAGATTTGTTTGAATAATATTCAGAGTGACACTTCAGCCAGTCTCACAGTTCTCTAGGCAGGCCTAGTACAGTATTACCACCGCAAGGGGAAAGTCAACTTTGTTCCTGTGTTAAATATTAAAATTAATATTAGGGATTTGTTTGAAGAATTTTCATTGGGACACATCAGCCAGTATCACAGTTCTATAGGCAGGCCTAGTACCTTATTACCACTGCAAGGGAAAGTCACCTTTTGTTCCTGTGTAAAAATATTAAAAGTAATAGTAGAAATTTGTTTGACTAATTTTCGGAGTGACACATCAGCCAGTCTCACAGTTCTGTAGGCAGGCCTAGTACCTTATTGCATCCGCTAGGGAAAGTCACCTTTGTTCCTGTGTAAAATATTAACCCTTTGAGTGCGAGAGCAATACACAACAATGCGTTGAGTATCCCTCTGGCATTCAAAGTGTCAAAAGTAATAGTAGAAATTTTTTTGAATAATTTTCAGAGTGACACAGCCAGTCTCATAGTTGTCGTGTGCCCAGGTTTTTAAATTTTAAAACTATTATAGTTCACTACTTACATATCTGTCATGGATTTGAGTCCTAGTGAACAACCTGATGTTCCTCATCCCGGTACCAGCTGCAGTGACCCAGCAACCACCACCACCATGATGTTGCTTTCAAGCAGAGCTAGCAGCAGCAGGTGGGCAAAGAAGAGTACTTTGAGTAGTACTACTCAGGCTCAGCAGCAGCACTCCAAACCAATAACTACAAAGAAGAAGGGAACTGCAGTTCATTCTACCTCTACTAGCAGGGTAGAGAGGACCAGGTCCTCCTCTGAGACCACGAAGCAGCAGTCACCTGTGTCTCGTCAGCTGTTTGGTGATGATCTCCCCAGAACCACCTGCATAATGACTAGTGCCGCTGCCAGTTTAGTCACCACCTCTGCTACAACCACTTCTCTAAACCTGTGGACACCTAGTGTGTGTAACACTACTAGTCGGACACTGCGGGCAGTATCAACATGGGATTTTTTATATCGAACGACCATGTAAGCAGCCCAAATGGAAATTATTGCAGTATTTTTCCTGCCGCCACTATCACTGCCACTGAGAGCATATCTACTCCAGAAAATGTTATTGAGGGATATAGTCTACCATTTCCCGGTAGCCACCAGGCAGAAGAGGGAATTGAGCAGGGCTCCCCGAAATATGCTGCTGATGATGATTTTTCTTCCTGTCAAAACCTACAAGAGGTAGAAGAAGAATCTGAGGGATCAAGGCCTCCTAAGCTTGATTTGTCCCCGCTTTCCATAGTACTCCTCCTGTTTCTCCAGTTACACTTGTGTCTTCTATTGAAGACTCAACACCTACCTCTCCAGTTCCATTTGAGTCTCCCAGCAAGGTAGTAGCTGCTAGTGTCTCCGCCACCAGTACCACTGTTATTCCACTACCCTCCTCCAATCCCAGTCCCAACATCCCTGCTGCCATCTTTAGGTCTACTGGTACCCCTGTAACGGTATGTAGAAAGAAAAAGCAAAATGAGGTTACTCCAGCATGTGAAGATGAAGAAAGTGTCACCTCAGTTTCGTCTTCTCCATCACCTTCCAGAGTCATCCGTTGCTCCAAACTGTGGGACCACTTTGTGGCACTTGGCGATGGCCAGCTAGCGAAATGCAAATTGTGTGGCAGGGAAGTCAGGCGTGGGAGGGTGTTGGGTCATCTGACCACCTTCAGGATGAACC
This sequence comes from Rhinophrynus dorsalis, assembly GCA_037306005.1. NCBI lineage: Eukaryota > Metazoa > Chordata > Amphibia > Anura > Rhinophrynidae > Rhinophrynus > Rhinophrynus dorsalis. The sequence continues at coordinate 267,600,119 of CM074718.1, read as the reverse complement.
AACAACTGAACAACTACCACAAGTCAGTTTTGATAAGTGCAGAAAGTGGCACTACTAGTACTGTATATCCCAGTGTCACATTCATCACCAGTAGGCAGCAGGAGAAAGGGCAGGGGGATCATGCCACATCTGGTCCTACTAAGAGCAGCAGACAGTCACAGCCCATGCCAAAATCAATACAGGCCACACTGGAAGATTTTGGTGGGTTTCATTCAAAGGGGATGTGCAGACAGCAGACCAGGAAAATGACATGCCTCATTGCACAGCTCATAGCTGTTGGGGGTGCTACTTTTAATTTGGTGGATGGGGAGCCCTTCCCGCAACTTATGGAGGCTGTCGCACACCGATATAAAATTCCATCCCACACCACATTTAGTAGAACTATAGTGCCCTCACTGTACCAGTCGTGCGCTGGGCATTTGAAGGACCTGCTAGGAAAGGCTGGTGGCCAGTCAGTGCACTTTACCACTGACTTAGGGAATGCTCCGAGTGGCCAGCATGGCTTCCTGTCATTGACGGAGCATTGGTGGCAGCCCAGTATGTTGCAAGACACATCATTACAAACAAGAAGTTCAGGTGCAGTAGCTAAGAAGGCAGGGCACCGCTATTTCCTCCTCCATGCTGAGGTAATAGATCAGCAGTGCACCAGATAACATTCGCAAAGCACTGCAGAACATTGTGGCGCAGTGGCTAGGGGAGCAGACAGGCACACAGGCGCAAATGGGGTTTGTGGTTACAGACAGTACAGCTAACATGATAAAGGCTCTCCGGGATGGCAGATTTGTGGGTGTGCGCTGCTCAGTGCATGTCCTGCATCTGGTAGAGAAGGCTGCTCTCTAGGACGGTAATAACACTGGAAGGTTACCAGCACTTCTGGAGTCGTGCCGACAAATTGCTGACCACTTCCATAGGAGCGTCAAAGATAGCAGCTCCTCAGGGAGGAACAGAAAAAGGCAGACCTTCCAGAGCACTGCCTAAAACAGGATGTTGGGACCAGGTGGAACTCCACCTTAGATATGCTAGAGCATATCCTGGAACAGAAAAAGGCAATTCACGCAGTGTCATGTTACCATTTCATTGGCAGTAACAGAACACTGGGCAGAGCTGACTGGGCCCTGATACAAAAGAGAGCGACAGTCCTCACACATTTCCATGCTTTGACGGAAATTTTAAGCAAAGAGAACACTAGCCTGGCAGAGGTCATTCTCCTCTTCACACTCCTCTCGTTAAAAATGGGCGATTTCTTTGCCCATAGGGAGCGCTTGCCTGGTGTTGAGGGTAATAGACTTCCCGATGTTGCTGACCTTCTAACAAGGCTGAAGAAGGAACTAACTTGGCACATGGGAGAGCACATGGACAACTGTCCCGAGTTAATGCTTGCCAAAATTTGAGATCCTTGAATCAAAGGCAAGATGGCACTTAGTTTCAATTCCCTCACTGCCAGGAGGGAACAATTGATAGCGAGGGTGCATAAGCGGCAAAGAAAAAACAGGATGCAGTCACAGGAGGTGGGAGAAGGTGGGACACAGGGGAGAATTTAAAGTCTACATTGTTGTCACTCTATACAGATTATTCAGTCTAGCTCTATTATTTATCTACTGAGTCCTGGCTGCTCCAGTGTTCTGCAGTCTGGCTACATCTCTAATGTTGCGGTCATCCTGAGTCCACCTCACACCAATCATCCTCAGTTGCTGTATTATCTCTACTGAGTCCTGGCTGCTCTGGTTTCTGCAGTTCTGGCTAATCTCCAGTGTTGCTGCTGTCCTGAGTCCACCTCACACCAGTCATCTTCAGTTGCTGTATCTCTCCTGAGTCCTGGCTGCTCCAGTGTTCTGCAGTTTGCTGCTGGCTTTATCTACAGTGTTGCTATCATACCGAGTCCGCCTCGCACCAGTCATCCTCAGTTTTGTAGTCTCTTGAAGTCTGCCGTATCCATCTACTGAGGGCTGGCTGCTCCAGTGTTTTGCAGTTTGCTGCTGGGTACATATACACAGTGTGCCAGTCATCCTAAGTCCACCTTGCACCAGTCATCCTCTTCCTTCCTTCTTCCTTCAAATTTAGCTACATCCATACTTAATCTACTTCATCCATAGTACCATAAGGCTAAATGGTTCCATTTATTTAATTCATTTTTTTTGTATTTTAAAGTCGCTTAATAATTCGGACTGCCGTTGAATTTCATCCGAATCAAAGAGGTCGGATCCGAATTGCAGAGTCGACGAATGAAGAAGGACAATAAAAAAAAAAAAAAATTGTCCGAAATCGAATTTTCCCCCAAATTTTGGTTGTGCACAAATTTACTTTATCAGTCTCTCACATTGTCGTGAAGGAATTTTGGCCCACGTTTCTTTAAAACGTTGCTTCAGTTCATTGAGTTTTGTGTGCATTTGTTTATGCACAGCTCTGTTAAGGTTCCGCCTCAGCATTTCAATCGGGTTGAGGTCTGGACTTTGGGCCATTGCAACACTTTGATCCTTCTCTGTTTCAGCCATTCTGTTGTAGATTTGCTGGTGTGCATGAGATCATCGTCCTGTTGCATGGCCCAATTTCTGCCCAGCTTTAGCTGTCAGACAGATGGCCTCACATTTGACTCCAGAATTCTTTGATATACAGAGGAGTTCATGGTCGACTCAATGACTGCACGGTTCCCAAGTCCTGTGGCTACAAAACAAGCCCAAATCATCACCCCTCCGCCACGGTGCCCGACAGTTGGTATGAGGTGTTTGTGCTGATATGCTCTGTTTGGTTTTTGCCAAAGGTGGCGCTGTGCATTATGGCCAAACATCTCCACTTTGGTCTTGTCTGTCCAAAGGACATTGTTCCAAAAGTCTTGTGGTTTGTTCAGATGCAACTTTCCAAATCTAAGCCACACTGTCATGTTCTTGCTAGAGAGAAGAGGCTTTCTCCTGGCAATCCTTCCAAACAAACCATAGTTGTTCAGTCTTTTTCTATTTGTACAGTCATTAACTTTAACATGCTAACTGAGATCTGTAGAGTATGAGCTGTAACTCTTGGATTTTTTGCAACTTATCTGAGCATTGCACGGTCTGATCTTGGGGTGAATTTGCTAGGATTTCCACTCCTGGGAAGATTGGCAACTGTCTTGAATGTTTTCCACTTCTAAATAAACTGACTGTAGAATGATGGACTTTAAATTGTTTGGAAATGGCCTTATAACCCTTTCCAGATTGATGGTCAGCAACAACTGCTTCTCCAAGATCACTGCTGATGTCTTTCCTGCTTGTGTTAAACATACACCCGACTGCTCCAGACCAGAAAACTGCTAAAACTTCGGCTTTTATAGAGGTGGTCACACTTGCTGATGCTCAATTAATCAAGGGCATTTGATTAGCAGCACTTGTCTGCTACTTAGCATCTTAATTCCTATGGAAGCAGTATGGGTGTACTTAGTACACACGGCTTCTCCCTTTTGGTTTTTTTTTTGTTAATTAAAGCATGACACCGTGTAATATGTCATGTGGCGTTGGTCATCTAAGGTTGCCTTTACCTAATTTTTAGACCTGCTAAGGAACAGATTGTTATGTCCCGATATGTAAAAACCATATAAGTCAAAGAGGGTGTACTTTCTTTTTCACATGACTGCACAGCGTCTGTGGCACCGGCCAGTCGTGGATGCATTACAGAGAAATATAAACAACCTACCTTTCCCACACTGGCAGGTTTAAAACCACTTTGAGCTGCTTCAAGCAGAACAAATAAACCTCAGATGAAAGGAAAATTCAGGTCAGTATATAAATACTGAGAACCTTTGCTTGCTTTCATTACCAAAACTCAGGATACAGTAAGGGACAGAGCACTGCACATTGCAGTTTAAATATGCCACACACATCTAATATTAAACATGGCAATTTTAAATAGATCCATTTTAAGGTGCATACTGCTATGTTATTATTTTATCACTGCACACACTGTATAATGAACTGTATTGTGACTTGCCTGGCCCCCTTTCTTATTTGTCTCATTCCACATTAAATAGGTTTAATTAAATCATTTAATTTAAATCAATGGGAATTTGTAGTTTTTTTTTCCCCCAAGGTGCATTTTGTTTGCTCCAGAATGACCGCAAATTATCTTACTGCATCAGCCGCAGAAAAATGCAATTAACTGATATTTGTGCAATCCCACATAAAGCTGTACTGCAAATTTGGTCTGAAATGAGCCAGCTCATCCCTGTGCCTCACATTACCCCCACCCACTGTCTACAGTTGATAAGTACAGAAAAATAGGATTAGAGTGTTTTCTGTGGTAACACAGATACCACACGATTGCGTCCCTCCTCATGGAGGGCAGGGCACAGCACAAAAGACAGGCTCCTTTTGGGTGGAGACTCCCTCCTCCTCAATCCCCCCCCCCCCCAACTACAAACTCCCAGAATTCATGTGACAAAAGCCACAGCAACTAAGTAAGCAGATAAGAAGGAAAAAATAGATATAAATCTTCCACTACTAAAACCCTAAGAGGACTCCTCTGCCCAGGGGAAGCAACAAAGTGAGTTTTTTTTTCTCCAGATGTTAGACTTGTGTTCCATACAGACTAAAGACAAAAGGCTTTAAAGGGGCAGTAATGTCTTTATTTGTGGTCTGGGCTTCCAGCGAATGGTATGTGTGAGGTGTGCCATGACCCCGAAGCTTACGGGAAGCTCTGGTGTTGATTGACGTGGTAGGCCTGAATAGAGGGCCACGTTAGGATAAAATATGAAAGAAAGGGGTGATGGAGGGAGGGGTCACAAAGACTGAGCGCCCCATGGGAGAGGCTGCAGACAGTATTTAAGGCCTGCAGGCCCAGCCTTCTATTTGTGGTCTGAGCTTCCACCAAATGGCATGTGCAAGGTGTGCAATGACTCAGAGCTTCCCGGAAGCTCGGGTGTCGATTAACGTGGTAGGCCTGAATAGAGGCAAAAAGACAGTGATTCAATTGTTTGTTGAACTTGCGCAAAGATGACATTATGTGGCTAAGTCTGTAAGAGCTTTGCAAAGCTCATCAGTAGGATTAGGGGTATAATGGGAAAAACAAGAAGACTGCAACCTGCCGAGACATTGAACGATGTGAGGTGGAACATTATTCTTCGAGGCGGTGGATGCCACGACTATTCTGAATAAACGACCAGAGAATTGGTGAGAATTTAGACCAAGACGTATGAGGATGATACAAATGTAAAAAATTAATTTGGAAATGGTGAGGGGACAGGAGCGAAGAGGAAAAAGGGGGCTGTCGGCTATGTGGTGCTGGTGAATGGAGGTAAGATTGACTAGAGCTTGATAGGGACACCAGGAGTCGTGGGTTGCAAAGTAGGGGATGTGATGACCTACTCATGCATGGTCGGTTTTAGAATGAGAAATAAAGTGAAGTAGCTGGTGTGCCAAATGAGTTGGTCCTGCCACACGAAGACGTTGGTCTTCAATCGACAGGAGAAGTAGCCCGGACTAAGAAACCCAAAGAAAACCAAGCAGATTGCAGTTAGGAGAACAGTGTTATTATGGTGCGCAAAGGGGGCCGGATTTTAAAAGGTCATACAGTCTCCTAACTATATCGCCAGTGATCGGTAGTCTAGTGCACAGTGTTGTACGTTGCAGATGGGCTAGGCCTTTGAGAAAGTTTAACGCTGTACATAGTGAGAAGAGATGGAGAGAAAGGGTGGATTAATGCACAATGAGGTTTTGATAGTGGGGGGTGATAGCTTGAGACCTAGGTGACAGTGAGAAGCAAAAGCTAGAATGGTGGACTGAGAAAAGATGAGCAGTGTTCTGGTACTAGCTAAAAAGGTTTGGAAGGCTCTTCAAGCTCTGTCATACAACCTTCTAGTATTAGGTTCTAGGGCTTGCTGGATTACTGCAGCAGCTTCAGAGAGCAAGTAGTCTATACTGATGTCAGTTCTATGAATGACGGAGGAGTGGCTGCTTCTGGGTGGGAATTGATGGAGTCCTGAAATTGGGAGAGATAGTTAATGGCTGCATTATCAGAAACTTAAATATGTGAGGGGTGAATAATGAATTTGTGTATACGAGATAACTAGCTGAGCTTCTTTAAAAGTCTTCTGATGACTGCAGATGGGGATCTACCTTTTTGTATGAGATTTATGATGTAAGTGGAATGGAATATCACGGTCTGCCCTTCCCATTGGTGAGCCCATGAAGCAGCTGCAGCAACCATGGGGTAGTTCTCTATGAAACATAACATGGAGAGGAGGTCACCTGAGGAACGGACTTCGATAGGCCATGGTTCAGCTATCCATTGAAGACCGCCAACTTCTGTAAAGCCAGAGTCGGCAGTAGCATTGGTGAACATGGTGGGGCTGGTAGAGGAGGGGGAGAGACACAGTTCTGCTGTTTCACTGGGACAAGAAGTTGGCCCACATACGATGTTCAGATTTAGTGGCTGACGAAAGGAGGTGTGAAAAGAATGCCCTGCCTTGGGGAAGGATTCTCATTGTGAAGCTTAAATACCCTAATTAAGGCTGGTAGTTTGTGCTTAGTCATTGAAAACTTTGGTTAATTCCCCTGGTGACAGAAAGCTCTCACGTCAAGTTTATTTTGAGTGATTCTGGCCTCCAAGCGATTAGTGTCAAGTATGATACCTAGATATTAGAGTTCCTTGGTGGGGCCGCATGTCTTACCTGGTGACAAAGGGATGTTGAGCGAGCTGAACAATTCCATGAGAGGCAGAGATTAATGGAATGATAGAACTGGCAATTTTGGTACATGGGTGCCTTGAGACCAGCGATGAGCTGGCAGAAGATCTCCATGTCCAAGCAGCTCTAGTCTGTCACAAAATTAAATTGAGCCAGCGTGGCAGCGAAGGACTGGTGGTAGTCATAAAATGTACTACCACCGTATTTGTGCGCTATGAGGTGTAAATAATGATCTAGCTCTTGGAGCCTATGCGGGGAAGCGGAGCAGACTATATCCCAATAGATGCCAAAAGCCAAGACAAATTCCATGACTGACAATTTTTTATTGAGCCTAGGATCCTTGGACCGCAGCATGATCGACAGCTCACCACAGTTGACGATCTTACTCTCAGCCAAATCTTGGGAAGCTATTAATAGAGTGACAAGATTAACGTCCTTCCACTAGGTCTCTGCGAATGTTAGGTGGTTCATATGGGCTGGTGATACTCTAGCTGCCTCAGTGTGGGATGTACCTATATGAATCTGATCAGTCATCGTGATTGCTGGTGAGATCAGGCGAGAGGAGTGTTTCAGAGATGAGACTCTGGTTTGTATGTCAGCCAATGCGGATCCCATCTCTGTCAAAAGGTGTGTTGTATGGGTGAATTGCTCAGAGACAGAGTTGGCAGAAGGAAGGAAGGAAAGGGATGGGAGGGGGTATTTGAGCTGGAGAGGGGGAGGAAAACAAGAGCCTATTTAGCTCGGCTTTCCTTGACGATAATGGAAAGGGGATATGTTGGAGGGTTAGCTCAGCCATTAGTTTCCGCACGGTCCAGCCTATTAGGGAGGGGCTTCTAGGGGGCAGAGATGGAGTCACTGCTTGTGGTGTTTCACTGTCGGACTGCTGTTGCTGATAAACGTTCTCCATGGCGATCCATGGGATCTCCTTTCCTCCTCAGTCTTTATAGAGGGGTAAGATATGATACTAGAATTACCTTCGGCCTCTATGAAGAGGTGAGGCATGATACTAGGGTAACCTTCTTCCTCTAGGAAGAGGGGAGGAATTATTCTAGGGTAACCTTTGGCCTCTACAATGAGGTAAGGCATGATACTAGGGTAACCTTCGGCCTCTGCAAATCGGTAAGGTTTGATTCTAGGGGTACCTTCGGTCTCTAGGTAAGGCATGATACCAGGGGTAACTTCAGCCTCTCTGAAGAGATAAGGCATGATACAAGGGTGACCTTCTGCCTCTACGAAGAAGTAAGGCATGATACTAGGGTAACCTTCAGCCTCTACAAAAAGGTAAGGTATGATACCGGGGAAACCTTCGGCTTCTTACGAAGAGGTAAGGTTCGATAGTGGAGTAATCTTCAGTCTCTATGAAGAGGTTCGAAATAGGGGGTGACCTTCGGCCTCGACGAGGAGGTAAGGATACTCTACTGGGAAGCCAGTGTGGTATACATGCAGGGTGCTGGTGTCAACTGCCTACAGGTGAAGGACTGGAGGCTGACATGGCCTCCCGAAGGGTGCATGTGAAACAGAAGTGACCTGCTACTACTGGCAGGTGATTAAATGATGCTTCTGTAAGTGGTAAAGTTTGTTGATCTGAGGGGAAGTTGCCCTGGGGCAGGGTTGAAAATTGGGGTGACTAGAGAGCAGGACTCAGCATGAGAGGAAAACCCCCTGGCTTGGCGACTCTGGGAAAGAACACTGCACTGCTATGCTAAACCTGAGCCAGCGTGAATTCTTGTGAGGATAATCAGAGAGTGAATGCCCTGAATGTGCTTATAGTGCCCAAATATGAAAATGTATAAATGATGCTTACCTTGGCTGCTGCTGGACTCGGACTGGGAACAGAGACATAACAGAAACCGATAGATGAAGGATAGGCATTAGCAATGTAGAGAAAAGGAAAGAAATAGTACCTGGAGAATATGGAATTTAATTGTGCTGAGAGCTGGACAGAGTAGCTTAGAAATGCTGAAGTAGCACCTAATGTAGAGAGAGATGATTTTTTTTTTAATTTATTTATTTTTTTTAAAGTGGGAGAAAATACCTGAGGCAAATAGAGACCGAGAATAGCAGTGTGTAGGAATTTACTGCGATTCTTGGACTACTGGAACATAAAACAGAGGGTGATTATAGAGATAGTTTGGGGATGGGGAGGGTGGGGGCCATCAGAGGTACATGAACTATAGCTACAATTGCAGGTCAGGTTTGGAATGGAGGTAAAGGAAATGGCACCTTGCTTCCTTCTGTTGAGCCTTGGAGGGAGGCAAACTGTAGCATCTTCCAGGAACTGGGAACTGTAACTACAAGCAAATTACAGGTGCATGAGAAGTCTGGCAGAATATCTAGAACATGGACCATCGGGTACTATATGGAGAGGAGCAGTAAAATGTGGACCGGGAGGCAGGAGTGAAACGTGTATGAATGGGCGCATGCTTGCCCACAACTAAGATGGCCGTTCTGAATAGGAGCTCCAAAGTGAAGTGGCTTATAGAGTCTAGTAACTTAACTAATTGAGTGACAATAGTGTCCCTCATATGGGAATGTGTGCAACGTGATTAGCGAAGCTGCGAGTAGAGCAAGACTAAGGCGCTAAGGCTGGCCACCCATATGGCATGGGGAGAGGAGGCGTGAGCTATGCATTCCTGTCAGTGGAGCCTGGGGGAGCTTGCTATGCCGGCAGAGCATGGGAAAAGTCCTACCTCGCATATAATAGTGGCCAGAAGTGACAAGACAGCTGACAAGACAGGAAGCGAAGATCCAGAACGACCCATCTCTTTATGGTTTAAGAGATATACAATGCCAACGTTCCCCCTCCCTCCCCTTTCCCTGAAGTCAGATGTAAAGCTGACCGCAGGAAATTTGTGTCAGCCGACTCGAGGCAGCTCTTCAGCAGAGCCAAAATAATGCAATGTAAAAAAATAAATACTTCATTGTACACAGTTCCAACAACATCTTTTTTTTTTTTCTTCTTTTTTTACTTCACTGAGAGGGTAGTAGATAAGTGCAATAGCGTACCAGCAGAAGTGGTAGTAGTTAATACAGTGACAGAATTTAAGCATGCATGGGATAGGCATAAGGCTGTCCTTAACTTAAAAAAAGACCAAGGACCAAAAAAGGTTTGAGGTTTTTACTGTAGGAAAATGGGCAGACTAGATGGGCCGAATGGTTCTTATCTGCCGTCAAATTCTATGTTTCTATGTTTTTTTTGTTTTTTTTTTGTGGCGCTATTTTGGCTTTGCTGAAGAGCCGCCTGTCGGTCCTGGGACGAGGATCTCTTGCTGTCAGCTTACAGCTGACGTTAGTGAAAGGGGTGGATTTTAGCATCGTATATCTTTCAAGCCATAAAAGTTTGAGAGATGGGACTGTGATCATTTAGTTTATTTTTGTAATAGCTACAATATTACATTTTGCTATATAAAGACATTACTTGCCCTTTAACAGATAAGAACACTAGAATCTTATTTTCTCTTACATCCAATATTGAACACAGTATACCAACGCATTCCAAAACTCCAGGGAGGTCAAGGCGAAAAGACCCCCCCACATTCCCCATATTTCCAGAGTTCTCTAGAAATTATCTGGACCTGAATACCCATAGATATCAATTGACACCAAACAAGAGACAACAGGGCTCAAAAGCTACTGAACAACTGTAAGTAGAGAAAAGAAAAAGTGCAATCTCTAAACAGGCATGACTGTCTGAATATGCAAAAAGGAAGAAAGAAGAACAAGAAGGGGGCCTATAGCATTATACCAGGTGGATAAATATATAACCAATAGGCATACAATAGGTCAACTTACATTTCAAATATGTTGGAAATCAGGTATCTACCTGTCACCAACTATATATTCATGCAGGGTCTTAAACCCGTCCCTGCTTAGATGTCCAAATATAATCCACCATGAATAGGAAAATATATAATATAAAAGCTATACAAATAAAATATAAAAGAAGCCGTTCTGTAATATAAAAAATATATATTTATTAAAAAGGCACTGTGGGGGGCACGAGTTTCACAGTACTAAGACTGCTTTATCAACCCAAATTGCCAATGAACAATGAGCATTTGTTCATTGGCAATTTGGGTTGATAAAGCAGTCTTAGTACTGTGCAACACATACCCCCGTAGTGCCTTTTTAGTACATATATATTTTTTATATTACAGAACGGCTTCTTTTATATTACTTTATTTTTTTAGCTTTTATTTTTTTTAATTGTTATATATTTTCCTATACCATGGTGGATTATATTTGAAGATCATAAGTATAATAAATCTCCAGCTGAGATCTGGTTGGTGAAGGATGTCAGGACACAGATGATCTAAAGGATAACATTTCTTCATCTGAGATATGGTTGTGGAAGGACGTCAGAATACAGACAGTATTAACCTAAGCAGCCACAGGTTTAAGACCCTGCATGAATATATAGTTGGTGACAGGTATATACCCGATTTCCAACATATCTGAAATGTGAGTTGACCTGTTGTATGTCTATTGGTTATATATTTATCCACCTGATATAACACTATAGGAGCCCCTTCTTGTTCTTCTCTCTTCCTTTTTGCATATTATATGCTTCCACTTTGTGGATGAATTTGAGAAGTGGAGCAGTCTGAGGATACTGCTTTTGAGGTGGGCGGTCCAAATGAATCCCCTCAGTACGATAGCTGAACACCACAAGTGTTTTTGTAAGAGCATTACTTATTGGTGATGTTGGTGATCACAGTTTGAGATGTTAATACACTAGAAGAACCTCTTGGTTTCTTTTTTTTTTTTTGTCTAAAGACTGTCTGAATGACCTTCCGGTTATAGCTGACCTCAGCCAAAGTCAACACGTTGACACAGTAGTGTTTGGAGAACGTATGCAAGGAGGACCAAGTTGCAGCCTTGCATAGCTGTTCAGCCAAGGCCTGGTTTCTGGTATGCCCAAGATGCAACCGCAGATCTGGTGGAATGCGCTGTGATCTTGAAGTGAACCTGTTTCTTCCTAATTTCATACTCTTGACATATAGTATGCTTAATCAAAGAGGCAATGGCCACCTTGGATGTGGCCTGACCCACCCAAAGACCCTCAGGGATGATAAAAAGGCAGCTTTATGAAAAGGATGAGTGCGGTACACATAAATGTAAGGTGGAGATCCCTCTGCTGAGCGGACACTAAATAATATAGCTCATAATGGGACATATAGTGGACCAAGACACTCAAATGGTTACTCACTGTTCTTGTCTTCAGGCTCCCATCATAAGGTAAGGGCAGAATCTCAGAAAGACTCAGCCATGAGAAACAAACATACTTGTCAAGTCAACCTCCATGGGCAAGAAAGGTTCACACAGCACCTGTAAACAGAGCAACCCAAGTCCTAATGGGGCACTACGCTGCCCCATATCTAAAGAAAAAAATAAGAATCTAAGAAAAATTAACTGGATAGCCATTGAATCAACTGCTTTGCAGGACACGTGATTCTGGAAAGGTGGTGGGGGTCTCCACTACAAAGACCCTGTCTTTTGATATGCCTTGCCCTCCAGGAGGCTGGATTTAACCCCATGGTACCAGTATTCCAAAAACAAAAAGCCCCCCACAACTTCTCAAACTGGTTAGCACAGGGGTATATGAACTTTGCAGTTTAGAGTATAAACTAGACCTTATAGCAATAAACTGTTCTCCAGCAGAAGTAATTGGTGTTGTCAGTATTTATGCACTATGTACAATTTTCCCTTTTACTGCTTTTCCCTTAATAAAACAGAAATGTTCAGATTTCAAGAGGTATCATTTTTATTTTATCCATTGTTTTCTGTCCATCGTGATCCAAACTATTAATTAAATAATCTTAATCATTAATAGAAAAAAAAAAAAAAAAAAAAAAAAAAAAAAAAAAAAAGTGGGAAGTCAGTGCAAGATAGAAAAAAAAAAAAAAAGTGGGGATTCATGATATCAAAAATTAAAACCCCACCCTTTCTTCCTGAGTACCCACAGAGTGGGGTCCATTCTCATGGTGGGCAGTGCAGAATAACCACCGTAATCGACCATGTTTATGGCACATTTACATTCCCTACTCTCCAAAGCACCTTAACGATGTGAAGAGTGATGCTTTTAGTATCCATGCGAGGGAATGAAAGGTTGCTCTCTCAAACTGAGAACTAGGGATTGATGGTAAAGACAGAATCCTTCTTTCTCTGCAGTATGAGGGTATCCCAGCTCTCCATGGGCAATGCTCAGTTTAGGATTGTATGCGCGTTCTCACTGTTGCTTGGGTTTCCAGGAAATCCTTTGCACTAGCTTATAAAGTACACCAAAGTTCTACAGAGAGGAAAAAAAAAATAAAATAAATGTTTGTTTTATTTTTGGGACCAGATTAACCTGAATACACTGCGAAGTATAAAAGAGTTTTGCTATTTTGTTTCTATGTGCAAAGAGGAAGACCTTGAACTGTAGATTGGAAATTGACTAGATTAAATATCAACGCAGTATATTTTAAGAGACAATTCTATACAAAGGGGGCTCAAACTTCACACAGTTTTCAACACTCCTTTACAGTTTATCAATTAGAGCAGGGCTGTCCAATTTCAGTCCTCAAGGGCCACCAGCAGGCCAGGACGTAAGAATTTCTTTGCTTAAGCACAGGTGAGTTAAATCAGTGGCTCATTCCTTGATTGGCTCACCTGTGCGTAAGCTGGAAAATCCTTACATCCTGTACTGCTGGTGGCCCTTGAGGACTGAAATTGGACAGCCCTAAATTGGAGGATTCTGTTTGCTTTTGTTGAAGCGTTACCAACATGAAAAAGACATGTACAAAGATACAAGATAAGCAATTCTCAGTCAAACAAACTATATCAGAGGGAACAAAAACTTGCCCTTTAAAGGGATAGTAATACTTCCTTTTAACTTTATTTTATTTTGTAGGCATTAAAAAAACATGAAGAATGATATAAGTCTGATCTCTCAAACCTTTATGGTTTATGAGATATTCACAAGCAAAGTTTCCCCCTCCCGCCCCTTTTACCTACTGTAAACAATCTCTTCTCAGATGTGGAATACAGTCCATAGACTGGACAGATAACAGAAGGGGACACTCTTATTCCTATGAAAACAATGAAATCCCTGCCCCCATTGACAAGCTTTTCAGGTTTTTCCCTTATCTTAATTGAAGATTGTCCCTCTCTACAGTCTACCTGGGCAGCTCCCTTCTTCCCTGGCTGAAAAGTGTTACATCAGTAAAAGGGGAAGGAGGGGGACACTTTGCTTGTGAATATCTCTTAAACCATAAATGTTTGAGAAATAAGACTTATATCATTCTTCGTGTTTTTTTAATGCCTACAAAATAAAATAAAGTTAAAACGAAGTATTACTATCCCTTTAAAGACCCATGAATGCTATTGAGGTCTCCAATGATTTGTGACACTCTTCAGACTTCTCAGGATTAAAAACCCAATTTTTCTGGTTTCCTCTGGTGATGTTGGTTTGCCCATCTTGTATTACCCAGGTCATACCTGAACAGCAAAATAGGAAAGGCCAAGGTATGCAGCGATGCACAGAGCTAAAAGGAGGTCAAATATGGCCGGCTTTACCCTGCAAGAAGGGAAAGGTAAATATTATTAATTCTTTTGGCTCAGAAACAGGTCCTCTTCATAACACTCCCAAGTGTTGGAGCAAATCCCACATTTTAAGTATCTGGAAGCTAAACAGTTACACCCAAACTGCAGGTTTTATTTAACCCATACCTTCCCATATTCTCTTCCATTTAAACTTTTACACACACACACACACACACACACACACACACACTTTCCCAATCACAGGAAATACCACTTACACACCTAGAGAAAAAAATACATTTACCTGTATGCATTCATTGTCTGCTTTAGCTGGTCATAAAACACAAATTCTGGGTCTCTGTGGAAAGAGAATGGGCCACAAAAATACACTCATATGGAGGCACCAGTTGCAATTACAAAAAAAAAAAAAAAATTATATTATAATAATAATAATAAGAGCCAATACATAGCCCTGTAAGTGCCAGAGGCTTTGCAATGTATCTTGCGCTCTCTAGTCCTATCAAACCTTGTTTCCTTAATATTTTCTCCTTACTGGCAATGTTCCTTTTACTGCACTACTCCCTCAAATTGCAGTTTTGCCTATTTCCTGCAAGCCACCAATTGTTTCATTGGTAAGGTGAAGGTTACTAGACTAGAGAGAGTATAAAATATTATACTAGACAAACACAAAATAAATGCCTTTGAGAGCCAGACAGGTGTGCAGGGGTCTGAATAATTTTGCAAGGGATTATGCAGGGGTTAAAACTTGAAGTCCTTTGCTACTAGCCAGACCTGAAAAGTTACTCGCCACTGCAAGCTATAACATACCAACCAGGGCTGAATTTCTACTCACCAGGGCTAAATTTTCACTCACCATTGGCTAGTGGAAATTTTGAGGCCTGGATTATGTATTAGTGTATATTATATACACACACACACACACACAGGCTTGCCTGTATTACTTTTACTTTGCCACCACTGGATGTTTACAGAAGATTACATAATTTATTGCAGTCACTCTATCAGAAAAGCCATTTTCCATTTATCCCTAATCTCTATTCGTATACTTAACCCTTTTGTGTCAGAGGGGTGCACACTACACTTAAAAGCACTGCATGTGCACCTCGCTGACACTTTACTCACAACCCTAATACAAGCATATTTTCTGCTGTTTACCTACCCCAGCAGCAGGACTGCAGTATTCTAATTTATCTCTGAAGTACAACAACCTGACTGCTTCCAGCTGCAGTTCCTGCCACTACCTTCCAGAAACACGTTTTGCATGAAAAAGTTGCTAAGCAATGCTTTGGCCCTCCAGCCCACAAACATTTAAACTAGATGTACTAGGATGCCATCGAAAGTAGCTGTTTAATGTGGACTACAGCTGTGACATGCATTAGTATACACATAAGCAAGCAGTCTCCTCCCTATGCTAACCGTTTATCGGCCTTCACGTGATGAAGCTTGACATCCTTTAGGTATCGGCTCATATAATATTCAAGAGTGCCAAGTAGAGTGCTGTCTTTATCCACCAACTGGGCAGCACGTGGTTGGCTGGTCAGCCATTGTATCACAGAATCCATTTGCTCTCTTTGCACCTGCTGCCAAAAGACAGAAAAAAAGGTAGAATCCATGATCATATACCCAGCAGCACAGATAAGCAGATTAATATATCTTTTGTACCACTCACAGAACTTAAGATGCTTTCTGTACCTACATAAATTAACAAAGGTTATACACAATGCCATAACGTTTACCTTTTTTGCCATGTGGATGGACAAATCACGACTGATTACAAGGAGGATCAAAGTTCCCTTGTGTCGCGCTTTGATCCTTCAAAAAATCCATAGTTTATCCACTGCCATTCATACACAGCTGCATAAAGCAGCATCAAGGCAGACGGGTCTTTTATTGAAAAAAAATCAAGAGCAAGATAAGCCTCTCTTACCCCAATAAGTATGCACTTACACCACTCTGCTTGCCCTAAAACACCTAGCCTTACATTTTGACTCCTGACTTCCATTATACATTTCAAAGTCCTAAATATGGGGGACTGGAGAATTATTATAATGTGGAACTATCACAGAACACATTAACCTTTTGAGTGCCAGTGGGGCATCCAACACTTTGCTTTGCAAGGCATTGGATACCCCCTCTAGCACTCATAGGGTTAAGGCAATTTTAAAACACCTTGCAAAATTACCTATATGTTGTATTAGATATGTTTATTTATAACAAATGTTTTAAAGTTATTATTTCATTTTTTGTGCTATGCAGCCCCCTGCTGGCCCAAGTGACCTCCCCTAGCTCACTTGATCCTTCCCCACCCCTTCCCATCTCCAATCCAAAGGCAACATTAATCCTTTGCATTCCATGAAAGTGTGCAAAGCATGTCACTTAATGTCGCAGCTCTTCATCACTCACAGTTAAATACATTAAGCAATTGATCCTGGAGAAGTGGGTTTCCCTAAAGCAGTGGTTCTCAACCAGGTTGCTGTGGCACTTCGGTGTGCTGCGGACATCCACATAGGGTGCCCCTTATTTTGTTTGAAGGCTTTGACAAAAAAATGCGAATTCTGAGTTTCAGTTGTATAATTATGGAAACTGTTAAATCACAATAGGGCTGCAACTAACGATTATTTTGATAATCGATTAGTTGGCCGATTATTTTTTCGATTAATCGGATAAAAAAACAATATACTAATTTTTCATTATTTAAAACGATTTAATGAACAAACTGAGGGTTAAAAACAAACAAAAGCAGAATAAAAAACTTTATACATTAACATGTGTCATTGTTATTATTTTACTATGGGGTTTATGCACCTCTCTTTCTCCCCCCTTGTCTCTTTCCCCCCCCCCCCCCATGTACTTTTTCTCCTCCTTGTGCCTCTTTCTCCCCCTTGTACTTTTCTCCCCTTTGTGCCTCTCTTTCTGCCTCCATGTACCTCTCCCCCCTGTACCTCTTTCACTCGCTCATCTTTCTCCTTCTCCCCACTGGCTACACTGATGACATCCGGTGCAGAATCACGTCAAACGCAGAGACGCAGAGTGGTGCATGCTGGGGTTTTCTTCCTCAGACTGGGCGCCAGTTTTAAACTGGCCTCAGAACAGAGGAAGAAAATCCTAGCATGCTTCACGCAGCGTCTCCGCGTTTGACGTGGTTCTGCACCGGATGTCATCAGTGCGGCCAGTGGGAAGACAGTTGCATCCGGCAGACTTTTAGCGTTTCACAACCTATGGCGGCTGGCGGCGCTGCTGGGCGCCACAACTAATCGATGCACAACTAATCGATAATGAGAATCGTTGGCAACGATTCTTATTATCGATTTTTATCGATTAGTTGTTGCAGCCCTAAATCACAATATGTTTATTTTTATTATTCTGACTGGAAGATCTAAAATTCTATATAATAATTTGCTAATGTAGGTTTGTCAGAAGTTGTCACGCACAGTACAGAAGGCTGCGCACACTGCAGTCATGGACAGTAGAGACTGCCCATGCCACAGCTGATAACGGAGTGGGGTGCTCTGAATTCACACCATAGTCCTCTCTGCGCAGGTGCAGAGAGGACTATAGTCTGAATTCGAAGCACCCCACTCCGTTATCAGCCGCGGTGCGGGCAGTCTCTACTGTGCATGACTGCACAGTGGACGTTGATGCCTGGCACTGTGGCCCGTGTACATGGGCTGTTCAACTAGTAATGATATATTTATAAATTTGTATCCTTCAGTACTCCGTGCCCTGAAAATTCTAGACTGCGTTTCAGGGGTACCTTTGAGAAAATCTAGCTTGACAGCCATGCCCTATAGCCTTCTCTCTGTATTTCCACATGCGGCTCTGTTGCTGATCTATCTCAGAAACTGAAGTTAGTGTCTGAAGATCAAAAATGTTCTCATGTGCAATCTTGCTATATTACCAGTTTCCCTACTTCACATTGAAATTGCAACATATTTCAAACAAAAACTTGCAATGCTGTATTTTATACAGGAAAATTAAATAAATTATGAATAGTGTATTATAAACCCCTTCCATGTGAAGGCAGAATATACAAGAAAGACTAAGGTGAACGGACTCCTAAGAGAGAACAATCAGTGAAATCACCGATTAAACCCACCAGCTGCCAAACAGGATACAGCACCCATTTGCAGTATTCATATTTCAGTAAAGAGTAGTGAAACGGTTAATAAAATAAAGGGTGGGGAAAATAAAAATGATTTATAATTACTATATGAATACACAAAAGGTTAAACCTGTTGCATGCTAGGTGTTCGCAAAGCCCTAAGGCACTCTAAGCATTTGAGTCAGATGCATGTTTAACCCTAAGTGTTAGATAAGTGTGCAAAGAAAATTACACTCCTTTCTGGCAATCAAGGTGTTAAGTACATTGGACTTTTCTGCAAGGAGAGTTTGATAGTGAGTGGGATGGAGACAGGGTGTTTTTCAAACAATGAGGGCAGGTACTCCTATGCTAAACACCACTATGGCAGCTTCCTTGTTCACATACAACTTTGTATAAAGTTTTAATGGTGTATAGGCAAACGTGGGTAATTTTGAAAGACGTTTTAATAACCATTGATTTAAATGCAGCTTTGAATGAAAAAGATGCCCCCAGATTCACAATGTCTGGATATATTACTCAAATGCAAGGTTAAAAAAAAGCCTATTATATAAATCTTAGATATTTTATACTGTAACTATTGTGCCGCTTGTTAGTCCCAAATTTGCTCCATCCTACTCCCTTTCCTTGGTGATTAAAGGGATAGTAACCCCCCACAACAACTAGACGGCAAAATACAGCAATCATAGAAACATACCGAACGCACTTAGTCCCATCTCTCAAACCTTTATGGTTTGAGAGATGTAAGGCAAGACAGTCTTTCGGTCCCTCCCCCTTCTGCCTGACGAGCTGTAAAGCTGTCAGAGGCAGAATCCGGTCGGCCGACTTTCGGCGGTTCTGCAGGAGTTCTGACATCTAGATATCTCCATATAATTACTTCATAGGAATGGTCTACAACATGTGCTTGCAAGCTAGGCACATGTTTTAGACCATACCCATGAAGTAATAATACGGAGCTATCTAGATGACAGTGCTCCTGCAGAGCTGCCGTCTGGTGCTGGAAGCCGGATCTCATGACGTCCGCTATACAGCGGACGTATGAGAAGGGGGAGGGAGCAGAGGTCTGTCTTGCCTTACATCTCTCAACCCATAAAGGTTTGAGAGATGGGACTAAGTGCGTTCGGTATGTTTTTATGATTGCTGTATTTTGCCGTCAAGTTGTTGGGGGGGTTACTATGCCTTTAAGTGTCAGCTCTGCTACTACCATAGCAGGAAATTCCAGTCTACTCCCTCAAGTGTTTCCACTACCTAACTTCAGTAGACTTTAAGATCACCCATGCTCATGCAATCTTACCATCTGCTGTGTAAAAATTTGTAGGTCAGATGGGGCTGCCTGTAAGAGAAAATACAGGAAAACATGAATGAGAAGGGACAAGGAAAATGAAGGCTAGACATATAAAGTGAGTGTGGAGTTACAGTATTTACCTTCTCCGTTAGGTTATAAATAACCCTGGTCAAAGCCTCAGCAAGAATACGAGTGTTACGTGCCAGAACCTGGGTGTCTACCTTCCACCTGCACAGTTAGGAAAGATTTGACCCTTAAAATCAGAGAGAAAGCCATGTATCCCCTAATTATCTACTATGATACACAATATATAGCATCACAAAGAAATTGTGATTACATACTTAAAAGGAGCAGTCACAATATTTATATTTTAAGTTTTTCACCACACCGTAAAACAAGGGGGGAATCCCACTTCTAGTAGATGTGTAATTCATAAGGAATTACAATTCAAACAATTACAGACTGGTGGAGCGGTTACCTTCACAGTATATCAGCTGGAGGTGGCGTTGTTAAACGCAAAAACAAAAAACACACAACACACTTGCTGTAATATTTTCAAACAAGAATATATATGTAGTTGGAGTATCCTTGTTATACTCAAAGGGGGACATGACACACAATATAAGGGGAGCTTTGCATACTTACCAATAATTCCTTTTCAATTAATCCATGCAGAAAATGGTAATATGGTGTAAGGGATCCTTCCACAGGAGGGCAGAGCACTTGCATAACAGTTTTAACATATAGCAAAGATAAAAAAAAAAAAAAAAAAAAAATAGGGCAGGATGGTGGTCATCTGCATTAGAGAGTCAAAAGGAGCTCCCTGCCTGTAATTCAAACAGCTTACTTTTCTCTGGGAGGGAAGTCTTGAGTTCCACATGGACAAGAGAAAATGACTTATCTTTAAGTACACAAAATTCCACTTTTCTCTGTTGTCCACTGTGGGACGCTGTAACCATGAGAATATACCAAAGCTATCCACCAAGTTTCCAGGGAGGAAAAAAACTCCTCAAAACACAAACCAGCTTCAACAGAGACTAATTGGACCAACCATGAACCTCAGGTGTCAGACACCTACACACCAAACCAAGTAACAGGCAAAAGGTTACTGGAAGAAACAATGACAGTTATATAGGTACAATGGCCTCAGCAGCCAGAACATTGACTCAGTAGTGTTTACTAAACATGTGACAGGATGACCATGTCAATCACAAGGATAGCAGTCTTAAGAGTCAAGAACTGAAGGGAAACAGAAGACAGAGGCTCAGCAGGAGCCCTCTGAAGTACTCCCAGAACCAAATTCAAGCCCTACAGAGTAGCGGGATATTGAAAGACAAGAACAACTTTTTGCATAAACATACACGCTTCTGAAGAAGAACAGAGCCTACGTTTTATCAAGGTCCATATTTCTGCTCTAAGTATTTTCTGAAGCAGATCCTGAAGGCAGGCCAAAATAGTTGGAAGACTTGAGGAACGCAGCTGCAACCCCTGGGCTTCACACAATATGTAATTAAGAACCATATCCTATGATACGCTTTTTTCTCTCAGAATGCTGGCTTCAATAGCCAGACCATTAACACCACCTCTGGATTACACAGAGGACCCAGAGTCATGAGGTCCAGAAGCAGTGGAAGACAAAGTTGTTTGTCAACAGATAGATTGAAAAGATCCAAGAACCATGTTGGCAAGGCCAGTAAGGAACAATCAGGATTACATATGCCAGCTCCATCCTGACCTTCCTTATCACTCTAGGTATATGAGAAAAAGGAGGAAATGTATGCAAATGAAACTGCCATGGAATGCCAATCGCATCCACTCACTGAGTGTCACAGGACAAAACAGGGGGAGCCTTTTGGTTCAGCGAGATGCCATCAGATTGACAGGTGAGAGACCCCATAGTTCCCAATTCACAGGATCCAGACACCGATGACTGAGAAAATCAATCAGTCACAACCTTATTTACCCCTGGAATGTTAATGGCCGAGAGAGCTAGCATGTGAACTTCCAACAAGGGAGAATCAACTGAACTTCTAACCATGCGGCTACACTCCTGGTTCCTTATTGGCTGTGGACATAAACTACTGCGTTGCATGGAGACAGCTCCAGAAGATGCAGGAGAAGCTGGGACAAAAAGCAGCACAGCAAGGCAAACTGCCCACAGCTCCAGCACGTTGACAGGCAGGAGACTAATTCTCTCTCAGACCAAAGGCCCTGAGCAGTCTGAAAGCCAAATGAGAAGAAAAAACAGGGGGCGCTCCTAGTGTAAAATCTTCAGTTTTATTGTTAATTATAGTCCATACTGTTTGATAAAGCAGTTTGTACACTGCGAAACGCATACCATTGTGCCTCTAACGTTTTTAATAAATTTATTTTCGTATTAGATTGGAACAGCTACTTTTTATACGTATTTTTTGACATATATCGAGTTGGACATTATTGGAAGATTCCTAGGAATATCCACGGAGATCATCATCTATTCCCAAAAAAGATAAAACACACAACAGACACCAGGACCTGCATGTCCACTAGGGATGAAACCACTATAAACATTCCAGCAAGGGATCATGAGGGAGTGCATAAAAAAAGAACAAAACAAGGAGAAAGATTTGAAATACATGAGATTGCTTTCCAAGATCACATAACACCCACTGGTCGATCACGGAGGAAGTCCACATACTGTGAAAGAGACATAGACAACCACCAAGAGCCTGAAGTGGGCCCAACCCCTGCAAGTCATGTAGAGGTAGACTTGACAGCTGGATGCTTTTAGGTAGGTTTCTTATCTGCCTATGCCTGTTTGTGTTTCGAGGGAAAGGTGCAACTGAGTTGTTAAAGGAATGGACTCCCAGGGAGCATACCCATACTGGTGCGGGTAATGAAAGCCTTGTGTCTTCTGTGGAATGAAGGAATGCTTGGGGGGTAACCCAAGGCAAAAAAGCACTCTAGTCCCCCTGTAGCATGGCTGATAACACTCTCCAGTTCTGGTTCAAGCAACTGTTTGCCTACAAATAGGAGAGAGACTAAGGACTTACTGGAGGAATTGTCTGCCAACCAGATTTTTATTCAAAGAGTACTACAGAGTCCCATTGAGTCCGGAAGAAACAAACACAGCCTCAGTAAGATAAGCATTAGCCTCAAAGACCTTCAAAACAGTAAGAACTATGTCCTTGATGTTCCTAACAGCTGCTCCACCCAAACAACCATGGCCCTAGATACCCAATCAGTAGAAAAGATTGGGTGTAAATCAACTCTATTGGCCAAAAAATTCCTCTTAAGAAGGGATTTATCCATGTGGTCCATAAGTGGCAGTGTTGTAAGCTTAGAAGGTGAAAAAATGTGAGGTCAAATTCTGGGTGGGGGGGTAGAGGAGAGAAGGGATATGAGAAATAAGTAATTTCTTATCAGGCGAATTACATTCCTCCAGAATCGGCCAGTAAAAGGAATGATGGGTAGTGAAAAGTGTAGCATACCTCTTGAAAATATCTGAGGAAGAAGAACTGGAAGCAGGTGCCTCAGAGACCTTAAAGGGATAGTAATACTTTGGTTTAAAAAATTCTAATATTGTAGAGATTAACAATAGAAATAGAATAAACTACCACCCATCTCTAAAAACGTTATAGTTTCAGAGTTTGTAGCATTTAAAGTCCCCCCTCTCTTCCCTTTCTCATACATCAGTGCTCTAGCTGACAGAGACAGATTCTGGTCCTGAGACCGGTGAAGGCTCTTCAGCAGAGCCAAGATGGCTCTACTTAAAATGAAATAATTAATCGTAACTGTCTACAAAGTGTGCTTGCAAACCAGACACACTTTATAGACAGTTCCAATGAATTATTTAATTTTAAGTAGAGCCATCTCGGCTCTGGTAAAAAGACTCCGCCAGTTCCAGGACCAGGATCTGCCTCTGTCAGCTAGAGGGCTGATGTATGAGAAAGGGAAGGGGGGGGGGGGGGACTTTAAATGCTACGAATTAGAAAACTATAACATTTTGAGAGATGGGAGGTAGTTTAGTCTACTTCTATTGTTAATATCTACAGTGTTAGAAATTTTAAAGCAAAGTATTACTATCCCTTTAAAGGGATAGTAATGTTTCATAATAAAAGCAGCTCTAATTAATCATCATAGCATTTGGACTTTGGAGAGTGTTATTTCAATTCTGTCAGAGTTGTAGCTCAAGAGTAATTCAATGACAAAGTGTCCCCCTCCCGCCCCTTTTACTGATGTAACACTGCTCAGCCAGATCAGAAAGGAGGTGCCCAGGTAGACTGCAGAGAGGGACAATCTTCAATTAGGATAAGGGAAAAACCTGAAAAGCTTGTCGGGGGGCAGGGCTTTCATTGTTCTCATAGGAAGAAGATTGTCCCCTTCTGTTATCTGTCTGGTCTATGGACTGGATTCCACATCTGAGAAGAGATGGCTTACACTAGGTAAAAGGGGCGGGAAACGAAACTGCTTGTGAATATCACTTAAACCATAAAGGTTTGAGAGATAAGACTTATATCATTCTTCAGGTTTTTTTAATGCCTACAAAATAAAATAAAGTTAAAACGAAGTATTACTATCCATTTAAGAGTCTCCAAAACTGCCCTAAAGATCAGGTAACCCAGTGTCTTCCTGAAATGAATCCCCAGGAGTAAATTAAGCATCAGAATAATATTCATTGCCCTTCCTCAACAGAAGAATCCCCCCAAACCAGATGGTCTTTTGGGAAGAACAGGGTAGTTCTGGTTTCAGGACACAAGGAAGAATTATAATTCATAGTAGAAATAAGGGCTTTAAACCATGTTCAGAAGAACAGGGGCCTGTTGGTTGGTGTGTAGGGACCACAAAACAAGAGACATAAGAGTAAAGTCTTTAGGAAGACCAGTCTGACATGACGGGAGGGGAGCAAGTCCGTTAAAGTCTGCCCCCTGGTCCGTGTATCAAGGAGATACATGGATAGCAACCCGCCTAATGGAGCAGTCCCATATGGGGGGGGAGCAAGCTAGCCAAGAGAATATTTGCTCTGATCATCTCACTTAAAACGGACCACTTATTGAAGTGTTGTACCCTGCAGTGGAAGGATTACCCCATGGTTCTTGTGTTCCACAGTGGCAATTTTAAATTTTTTTTTTTTTTTTTTTTTATAAACACAATATGATTCAGCAGACAATAAGATAACCCAGAAAGAAAAGCCTTACCCATATTTATAAATGGCAAGATCACATTTTGTATATGCTCATTTATCAGTGAGCAACAAGCAATGAAATATGCTGTAGTCTAGCTGGGACTTGCCAAGTTAACCTATCCAGTAGATATAAATCAGTATAAGCATGAATATTGGTTATTTTACCATTCACACAAATAAGAGAAAAACAAAAAGTAAACATTAGTTTGAGATCAGCCTCATACCTCCTTAGGCCAACACTTACAAAAAATGAAGAGAGGCAAGACCAGGGCATGGGTTAAACAGAGCTAAGATGGAGATGGCACCCACCATAGACTTTTTTTAAAGGGAGGGAGGGACACTGTTTTTCTCCAGTGGATGAAAGGAAAACACAGCTGAACATTGATAAATACCCAAAAGGTATTTATATTGGTAATGTTAACAGCTAATTGAATTTGCCCAATGGATAATAAGCATTCATCATACAGCTTGAGCCTGGTCCAAGCAGTTATGAATTATGTTTATTATGGGTAATATGTAAAGATAAAAGTAAAGCTATTTTGTGCAGAACTGCACTAGGTTTATAAAATGGATTACTTGAAAGCTAGGGGTATCCACTGCATTCTTTAGTATTGTTTTGTAGACCTACTATATTCTTGGGGTTAAAATTTCCAATAAAATAAAAAGGTATTATTGTTACTAGTTGCGTTTGTTTTGCACCAGAACAACTCCACTTTTCATATGCTCCTAGATCGAAAAACTAATTTTGTCTCAAAAGCAACTAGGGAAGAACACATAATGCCTCACCTGAGATCCAGGACACTGTTACGATGACCACTGCGGTGACTATCCAGGTGTGATAAGGTGAAGGCTGGCAGGCGGCGAATGGCAAACCGTTCATGCTCCCATGCCAGTGTGTCCTCTGCTAAATTAATCTTCTTGTGAACCATTGAAAACTTCACCTCTGGAAACTGGGTGGAGATTACCTGTGCAAAGGGTAGAGAGCAAAAATCAACAAACACACAAAGCTCACTCTGAACCTGTAACATGTCAACGCTAAAGCCCATACGCACAAAGGGAGAACGGATTCCAAAGGAAAACAACTGAACCGTATGAGACAAACAAAAACATTTCATAAACTTCCATTGATCAAAGTGCAGAGTATAGCACTATAAGTACCAGAGAGATATGGTGGCGAGCTCTGTGGCATTCAAGTGTTCAGAAGCTTCATAAATCAATGGAACATTTCATTTGTCAGCTAGGGTGGAGCTGGGTTACTCCAGAATTGCTTGTTTGTCCTTTCTGCATACGCTACAGAGTCACATACATTAAAGACTAAAGGAAGGCAAAATACCAGCGTGACTTTTACCATTCATGGCACATTAATGGGAGCTTTAAAAACATAATTGCCAGGAATTAGTTCTTTTCACAGGGCGTGCAAAGTACTTAACAAAAAAAAAATATACCCCCAATGTATTGCATACATCATAAACCGTATACTAAACAATGCACTCTTCAGAGCCAACAGGTTGGCAATCATTTTAAATGGCATCCCTGCCTCTTTAAGTAAATAGACATCAGTGATGGCGTTACAGAAAGAAAGGACACTGGACCCGTCTTAAAGGGTTAATACAAACGTAGAAGTAGCAAATCATAATCTTTTGTGTTTTGCATGAATCTATTTCAGTTAAAGAGGAACTTTCACCCGCTATAAAGTCGCCCTGCAATAATTAAGCAAGGTAGCGACTAGCTTTATAATATATATGTTATGTCTGAAATGTAGCCCATTATAAAGAAATCCTTTATTGTAGGAGATGGACGGCCAGGTTAGTGCACTCTGTGCGCCTGTGCGGTCAGTCTCTTCTGGATACCACGTGGCACACTGCAGTGCTTCTCAATGGAGACCGGGACTGACTGTCCAGGCAAGATGTCTGTGCTGATGCCTGGCTTCCAGTCTCCTACAATAAAGGATTTCTTTATAATGGGCTACATTTCACAGGTAACATATACACCTGCTTAATTATTGTAGGGCGACTTTATAGCAGGTGAAAGTTCCGCTTTAATGTGGTGTCCTGCAGAGAAAATGACCAAGAACAAACCAATGCAATCTGATGCAGACTTTACACTACTATCTGTTAATGGCATATGTAGGAGTGCTGCAGATGATTGGTCCTGCCTGATAGTTACCATCTCTAGCTCTTTGAGGAAAGTGTGCTGCAGGGTTCCCTCCCTTGGGGGTTTGGAAACATGGAGATGCAGGCTGTCCCCACTTCCCAGGGTGTCCAGACACAGCACAAAGGCAACATTGTCCTGCAGAAGGCTGGAATCTAAAAAACAATAAACACAGTCAAGAGGGAACACAGTCAAGAGGGAACACAGTCAAGAGGGAACACAGTCAAGAGGGAACACAGTCAAGAGGGAACACAGTCAAGAGGGAACACAGTCCTATCCAGTGTTTCTGTTGGAATGGAGACAGGAAGCGTTGACTCTCCAGCTATTGAAGACTACAACCCCCATAATTCCCAACCAGCCAAAGGATGGTGGGGAATATGGAGACAGAAGTTTCTAATTGCTGGAGAGCTAAAGGTTGCCTGCTCCTGTATTGGACCATTATCAAACCTAGCACATTTCCTTCTGTCTCCCTTTACAATTTTGGTCTATGCCTTCAAATACACCACTGACTTCCCCACTCTGTTCAACCCAGCACCAGTCTCCATTTCCTTCTTCCTCTTTGCAGTTCCCTCAACACTCCCATTATCAATAGTCTGATTCTCTCACTCGCACTGTACTCCATTCTTATCCATTTATTCATCAAACAGTAAGAAAAACGTAACTGCTCAACAGAATGCGTATAGAACACTGCATGGAGAAGGTTTAAAAGAATAGGGGAGAAAGCTCTTGTTGAGGACTTTGCATTAAAAAAGGGGTCAGTGAGCCCTCAAAATCTGCAGTTACAACTCTGCCTCAATATATTTAGGCTGCATTCTGTTGTGCCAAATTGCATTTTTCTGCCTCTGAAATACTGTGCTTGACTCTATTGTTGGTACACTGGCAGAAAAAGCATTACGGCGATTAAGAAACTGTGAGTATTGCTTTTCCATTCATGTCCACTGATACCCCAGACACACACCCCTTCCCTTTCTCCTTACATGCTTAGCCGATGCTTATCCTTCTCCCCCATCTTTACTCCAACTCCTTACCCCGACCTCAACCATTCTTAAATCCTTAATCCGCCTTCTCCCTCTTCCGCCTCCATCCTTTTATCTATCCCCTTTGTATTTCTAGACCTCACATTCTTTTCTACTGTCATTACGTAATATTTTTGCCCATGCACTTTGCTTTCATTTATCATCCTTCTGATTTCTAACACATCCCTGGTAACCCCTTCTCACCAGTGTGATCCAGATTATCTTCTAACCACCTTTTGGTCCCTTGGTAATTAAACTTCCCGCCTCCTGATGTGAAGAACAGCAAGTTGTACCTTGAACATGGAAGAGGTTGGTGGTACAATTGAATTTGAGAAAGAAAGAAGGTGGATGAGAGAGAAAAAAAAAATGTGAGTACACAAAGTTCAACCATGCTAGAAGCTCTGCTGTTGATTCAGAGGAAGGCAAACAAAAACATATGAAAACATGTTAATTTATTCCCCGCGTGGATAACAAAAATTCTAATTGGTCCTTTGGGGTCAGATTTCTCCCTGGATCAAAATTCTATCCAAGCTGAAACAAACAAAGAGTCATATGTATATTGGTCTTATAAAGAGCTATATAATTCTCATGTCTCTGGGTTATGAGGCAAAGGTTGAACTTGATGGACTTGTGCCTTTTTTCAATCCAATTTACAATGTTACTAGGTTAACTTAATTGAAAGCATCCAAGCTGAAGAGGTTCCATTCTGATGGTATGATATGGCATCAAACAGAAATCATCAGCTCCATATCCAGTTCTGAGAGTATCAATTCTGGGGTGGGTGGGACAGGGGGACCTGTACAATGAGGGCTGGAATTTTATAATGTTGCGACTACCAGAGTTATTTTGCTTTTAATGTGTACAAGGCTGCACTTTTACATAATTTTCTTTTGGCATGTTATTTGCCTTCTAAGATCTCAGTTTTTCCTACTTGAACAGACACCTGGTGTCAACCATGAGGCAAAGCATAAACTACAAAGGCATATTAGGTTCAAGGATTGGCAAACTCACCCAGCATGCGTCCTCTTGTAGGTATATAAACGGGAAAACAGGCGTGCCAGTTCCAGGAGAATAGCCACACCACTCCCATTGGAATCCGCACCATATGACAGCCACTGAAGAGAGAGAGGAATGTTAAGTTGACCCTTAAAATTTGGAAATGTATTTCACTCCTTCATCTAAAGCAGAGATTACCAAATAAGGTAGACTTAATCTGGCCCTTGGTGTTGACTGTTCACATAGTACGGTACTGCTATACTGAAGAAATATAACGCCTGGCCTTCTTTGCAGTGGAAAAATGATACATTTTACCACAAAGCAAAAGTCTGATATAATGTCTTGACCAACCAGTGCAGAGAAAGAGAAATAAAGTATATATCATACAGAGAATGTATTGATTAACAGCTGTTAAAGTAGCATGTGAATATCACAAAAAAAAAAAAAAAGAAAAAAAAAAAGCCACATACAATGTGTTTGGAACAACTCAATCTGGAACATTCTGAACAGATGTGTTACCCCAAACTCTGATTTAAAGTAAAAGTGATCAAACAATAATTCTTTGTGGAACCCCAGGGGTCCCTGAAGAAGTACATGATGTTCCATGGAACATAGTTTTGTAATGGCCGACAGTGGAACAAGAGTGTGATGATAATATACTGTTTTGGACATTAAGTTATTTTAGGTATAATTTCTGGGTAATGGCATCCTGACTTTTTAGCCTAAGAAATGTAGTTTAAATTATAATACAAACAAGTGAACACTATCAAATGTGTGTAGTTTTATTGCATCCTGAGCACTGACTGAAGCTAAGCCAGCACACAGAGCACATTAAAACTGCTCAAGCAGAAATGCTGCAAAGGAACCCGCTCAAATAGTTCAACCCACCTTCTTGTCTCCAGGTTGAATAAGTAGAAGTGGCAGGAGGAGATGTCAAAAGCAAAATATTAACTATAAAAGATTGTGACTGACAGTCACTTTCACTCCCAGAGGGGTAAACAACACATTGCAGAACAATGCGTTGAGTACCCCTCTGGCACTGAAAGGGATAATACAGTATAGTGCCAAGAAAAAAAAACCTACCATTAATAGCTTTTAAAGGGATAGTAATGTTTCACAATAAAAGCGCCAATTAATCTCCATAGTATTTGGGCCATGGAGAGTGTTATTTCAGTACTGTCAGAGTTGTTGTACCCCACTCCTGCCCCTTTTACTGATGTAACACTGCTCACCTCACAGTAGCAAGACTGTTAGGATGGAACGCAGAGAGGGACAATCTTCTGTGAGCATAAGGAAAAACCTGAAAACCCTGTCAAGGGGGGCAGGGTTTCCCTTATGCTCACATTAAGAAGATTGTCCCTTGCTGTGACCTGTCCAGTCAAGAGACCATATTCCACATCTGAGGGGAGGTGGCTTACTCTAGGTAAAAGGGGCAGGAAGGGGAAACTTTATCATTCAATTACTCTTGAACTACAGCTCTAACAGTATTGAAATAACACTCTCCATGGCTCAAATATTACGAAGATTAATTGGTGCTGCTGTTTTTGTGAAACATTACTATCCCTTTTAAATAAATTGCACATTTTATTTGGTATACGTGATTAATATGATTTGCACCACAATTGTTCCAATATAATTTTTACACATATGCCCCAAAGTTATAGTACAAATTGCTTCTTATTCAAGTCGCTATCTAAGTCACACTTACTGGAGCAACACCAAAGGAGTCATAATGTGCCACTATGGCAATGGTGGGGAGGTCTTCTGCTCCAAGACCAGCCAGGCGTCCCTAGAAGGCCCAACAGGAAGAGCATTAGATGAGACAGAGGTAGAAATTCATAATAATGAGCATGGTAGTGTTTTCCCCAACCATCACTCCACTGATTTTAGGAATTAATCCAGTATAATGTACAGTCTAGTTTCTCAACCTGTGGTACAATTAGGAGAATCTGTTAATACAGAAGTGCTACACTGACCTCCAGCATACATTATATAAGAGTTTGTAAAAGGTTTGGAGATTCATCCCAGAACAATTCCCATGCAGGCAGCATGCTGGGAAAGAACCTGGAAGTTTTGGGTTCACAGACACAAACTTTGTAGTTTGCGCAACCAGCATCCAAAGGACTTGGAAGCACTAAGCTAGCCTTTTGAGGTTGAATGTACAGCCCAACAAGACATAATTGCAAGACTTCAAAATCTTGCAGTTTAGTCTCTCTCACGGGTCCTATGTGGGTACACTGGCGATCTTTTCTCAGACCATGTTCTGCTCCCCCCTGCTGGACCTCACAATGCAGCCCCTGCTTCATAAGCAAGTGGCTTCCACTGGGAAGTCCTATTGTTAGGAAACTATCACAAGGACAGTGACTTAAAATTTGAGACATTTCCTCTGCCCATTTGGCCACTTGTATATGAACAATGTGAGGCAGAGGCAGTGGATAGGCAGGAGGCTCCTAACAGTTCAGTGGGTGGTGGTGTGGAAGCAGCTCCAACCAACACCGGATTACCGAGCATGTCCCTGACGCTTTACCATCCATGTTCCATTGTTGTGGGGGACTACACATCCAAACCTAGAATTTATCTGCATTTGCCAGTGTAAAAGACTGTCTCTGTGACTAACCCTGCATGTGTGTGAGTCTGTGTGAGAATAATCATGTCTCTTTCAATGAATGTATAGGTGTATGTCCGAATGTGTTTAAAAGAGCAACTGTGTTTAAGAGTTGTTATGTGCTCTAATGTGTCCGAGCATAAATGTGCCTTTGAGAGTGTGTACATATGCAACAGTGGGTGTGTTTGTTTATGTGAGAGTGGCTGCATGTATGTGCATGTCTGTATGCTAGAATGGGGGTATATTTAAGCACGTGTCTGTAGGCGAGTGATTGTGTGTGCCTGTCCCACTTTTGGGGAATCAATCTATACAGAGTCATTACAGTTTAAACTCATAGTTTGTTACACTAACAATGTCCTCTTTTGGGCAGATTTCAATTAGTTATTTGGTTACATTTTATGGGAGACCGAGAGGGCGAGAGGAAGAAAGTGGGGGGAGAGAGGGATTGGCTAGATGGGGATGATGGGAGTTGTAATATCTAGTTGGAGGTTGGAAGGTTGATAACCCCAGTCATTCTTTGCAATTAGTTCTTAAGTCTCAATCAGGTCTCAGGAACAAGGAAAGGATGTATGTGAAGCATGGATGTTATCAGGACAGAACAGAACAGGATTAGGCCACCTTTGGCTGTACAGCTGATAGGGAATACAATTCCCATAGTTCCCAACAGCTGGAGACCCAATGGTTACCTACCCTTGGGACAGAAGAACGAGTGCAGGAATGCAGCATTTTTTTAAATTAAATTACACAATACAAAGCTGTGAAAATAACAGGGAAACTGTACCAAGTGCCTTTACGGCAGCACAGAATAAATGGGAGACCAAGGTTGAATGGGTACAATACATTTGAAGTTATTGCTCCACATGTATGGTGACCACCCATTCATGCCTTTTCTGTGTTACTTCTCATTTCAATGGCAGTACAAGTCTGACTGAGGAACATACATAGAAGAAAGTGCTGTCAAGTCAGTTATTGCCAGAGTATAAAACCAAAATGCAGTGTTAGAAAGATAATCAAGAAAATATGTAGCAATTTACCATCATATTTGCTGACAGACAGGCCTTCTCAGCAATTCAGACCTCCACTGGCAGCAAAAAAAAAAAAATTATACAAACAATGACTTATTTATTATTATAAACACCCTCAAAGGCAAAAGGAATGTTTTACCAGAAAACATTTTTTTGGCTTTAAACAAAAGAAAAATGGTGCAACTCTAGAGAAAATAAGCTGTCCCATAGGGGACAAATACACCGACCCCCCCCCCCAACACACACACACACACACACACACACACACTGATTTAACCCTTTCAGTACCAGAGTACGCCTCTGGCACTGAAAGGGTTATATTAACGGAAGTGTTTGTCTCCTGTGGTGCAGCTGGTTTGCCCTGAACTGTTCAATTTTTCTTTTGTGCATAAGGCCCTACGAATATAAAGCCGGGTCAGTCAATCTTTGAAACTCCAGCTGTTGTGGACTACGACTCCCATCATTCCCAGACAGTCAATGACTGTCCCCAGCAGTTGAAGTTCTAAAGAGTTCAGACACATTTACATTAACCTCTTGGCAACCAATGATGGGCTAGGATCGTCACAACGGTGCAGTCCTTATAAAAAGCAGGGACGGTCCTGGCACATAGTGTAATTTTCGTGATCACAGTGCACCGTGTGATCTCTGGGTATGCCGGGCAAAAAAGCCTGTGCACCTCCAGTGCACCCCATGCCCGACCGCAGTCTATAAAGGGGTTAAAAAAGTATGCCAGTGATGGACACTTACCTCCACACTTGTAATCAGCCAGTCACTGACCGCCTTACTTTGTGTTCCACTGGTCACCATCTGGAAACCATTGGCTGTGGCTGTATGAAGGAGTACTGTTTGGAGGGGTGAGAAGAGTGTCAGAGACATTGACTGCATTGCTTTAATGCTACCCACTTCCTCATCTCCTATTACTAGGTCCCTTTTCCCCTTCCTGTTCTCACTGCATCACCACTCATCTCACCTTCTGCAGCAGAAGAGGTACCCTGACTTGCTGAGGCTGCAAGTGTCTGCTCATATATGGAGAGGAGTTCTGCATCTTCCACAGCAAAGTACACTGGAACCTGTGTCTCCATGGATAGCATCTCTGGCTCAATGTCCATGAATTGCTGTGAGAAGAAAGTTAATGTGTATCAGTGTGAATGACCTAAATTATTAGCCCTTTAAGGGTCAGAGTGGTGCAAAATGCACTGCAAAGGGATTTTTAAAGGGAAAAAACACCAGACACACAGAATTGGCAATTTTCTATCAACATAGCCCTTGGATTTTAATGCAACTATAAATACAGTACATGGATGTCTAGTAATGAATATCCACCGGTCTACCTTTTGTGGAGTAACACAAAACATTATCTTTTATATTGATATATTAATAAAGTGTTGATAAGAAGCAAGAGCTAAAAGGTTAGCAATTAAATTTACTCCATCTGTAGCCTTTTACAGCTGTGCATACACTACCTCAGGGTGACAGGAAAGTCCCCAGGACATTGCTTACAAGAAACAGAAGGGCCAACTTCCCCCCCACTGAGGAGACGGAAATGCTCACCAATTTAAATGGGCCATTTAACCCCCTGAAGGTCTGAGAGGCCTCCAATATACTGTAATGTGACTAAGCCCTCTCTAGCATAAAAGATGTTAAAAACGATATGTAAAATCAATGGGAAATTGTTGAATGTTAATGACAACCCTATGGTGCAGCTGGTTCTCTCTACATTTGCACCCATGTCTCTTGATGACTTAAGACCAAATTGTTTGTAAATAGATGGATGCCCCCCTTCTCACCTGGACAATCTCCTGAGGTAAGGCTGCCATGTCAGGAGGCAGAATAATCACCACTGCTCCAGCCGACTGTCGCAGAGCTTTCTGGTACTGCTCAAAGGAAAAATCTGCAAGGCGCATCAGCACACATCGCCGACTAAGTACATCCGCCTCTACAGTACGAGCCTCCGTGTTCAGCACAGAATTGCGAGTTCCTGTAGGGGGAAGGTAATAGAATTTGGATCTTATATGCAAAATACAGTGTTGCAAAGTAATTAAATGGACCCCCATGTGAGCAGCTTTATTCAGGTGGGTATAAATTATGTAACATAAACACACAAATGTCACATGGAATATCATGTAGGTATTCCTACTGCCTGTCACTACAAAGAAGTAATTGACTGACTACATATAACAACACATTAGTAAATGCTTCTGGAGTGAATAGCAGTATGCACAGCAAATATACATACTGAAGGTGACCAGATCCCTTTAATACATGATGCTTATAAAAATGCCCCTCTCATAACTGCCAGATTCAGGGCTGCCATCAATAATCTTGGTATCCAGTACGGACATAAAGCTAGGGCCCTCCAACATGATGCATTTGCACTGCAAGGACATGTAAAGACAGAGCCCATAGGACAGAGCAGCATAGGTGTGTTCCAATTCTCTGTTATACTACCTACGGTAGTATACAAGCTACAAGGGGCTACCCACCAGAAATTCCTTCAGAATCCCTGTGGGCCAGTATGGTTGCCACTTTTGATACAGCCCCCCACCACATACACACATTGCAGGGGCCTCAGTGTCTGATCGTGGAGGAGGGCCCCCTGCTTGTCAGTGCCCCACATACAGGTACTACCTGTCAGCTGCTGATGGCAGCCCTGGACAGATTTCTAAAGTTAATTCTGCCTTCTAGCGGTTTGTTGCTGGATCTTGATGCCCCAGGATTTATCCCTTCCATAAAAATTGCACTGTAACCACATTTTCAATGTGCTTGTCATTGAAACACTACTTATATCTATAACTAGTAAAGTTGTCATGTGACTGCCCTGCAAAAATGTCCCTGGCACTTTTTCTTTCAATGAAAGGAAAATAAGAGCGGTTTGTGCGTATCAAGGCAACCATACATAAGTAGTCCCAGTCTGCATAGGTAAATACATGCCAGACCTCCCCTTTAATATACACCGCTTATGAAAAACGCACACTGAGGGTTGCACTGGCTGTTCTGCAATCCTTCAAAATGATATTTCCATAAGAGACTTTCAACAAATAGAAGACCTAGCCATCGTATGTATGCAGGACGTAAATGCAATACTGACCGTAGCTCTGGCCCTGTAAATCATACTGTTGCATACGATACACGGTGAACTCGTGAGCTGCCTCGGCCTGCAGCGGAGACACGAGCAGTAACACAGCAGGCAAGAACACGATGAATGTGAGTGGGAGTGATGCCTTCAGCATGTTATCAAACACCTCGCCGGCTTCTTCCAGCATCCTGCCGGCCGGGGGAAAGCAGCTATCAATTAAAGAAATGGGGAGAAAAGCTGGAAAGTAAGACGGACCGGAAAACTGACAGCTCCCAGACCCTAACGTTCTACAGGCAAATCCAAGGACAACAATTTAGGGCCCTACGGGAGCTCCATAGACATCTGAAGCGGGGTCCTGCAGGCGCTGAATAGACGACTAAATTATGGTTATACGTGAATAGCATATATCGCAGAGGTAGAGTTACGCTGAAAATAAATGATGAATCCACCTGCCTTTCAAAGCATATCTAGGAGTTGTTTGACACTCCACAGCGACTGTGTATGCTTGCAGGTACTGGACGATACCTAACTATGGAGTCCCAAAATGAGCGAATTACACAGTAAATAACACTTGTAACATGCTCTAGACCAGAGGTTCTCAGCCCATGCTCTCAGTAGCCAGTAAACAGGCCAGGACTTAGGAATTTCCCTGCTAGAACACAAGTGAGTTGATTAGAGGCTCATTCATTTTAATTAACTCACCTGTGCTCTAAAAAGGAAATTCTCAAATCCTGGCCTGTTAGTAGCCACTGAGAGCTCGGGTTGAGAACTACTGCTCTAGACACCCAATTATGTGTCTTGGGCTTTGCGGATTTGTATATAGGTCACTTCGGGCCTTCACACTTCCATGCCATGCCTATAATGGCAGTAGCCATCTTACTACACCCTTAAGCCTTTGAGTGTCAGAGGGGTACGCAATGCCTTGCTTTGCAACGCTTTGCGTACCCCTCTAGCAGTCAAAGGTTTAAAGGGATAGTAATGTTCCATAATAAAAGCAGCTCTAATTAATCTTCATAGTATTTGGTCCTTGGAGGGTGTTATTTCAATTCCGTCAAAGCTGTAGTTCAAGAGTAATTGAATGATAAAGTATCCCCCTCCCGCCCCTTCTATTGATGTAACACTGCTCAGCTTAGAGCAGCAGGGAGTGTCCAGGTAGAGTGTGGAGAGGGACAATCTTCAAATAAGATAAGGGAAACAGCTGAACAACCTGTCAAGGGGGCAGGGATTTCATTGTTCTCACAGTAAGAATTTTGACCCTTTATGTGAGTTGTCTGGTCAACGGACTGGATTCCACATCTGAAGGGAGGTGGCTTACACTAGGTAAAAGGGGCGGGAGGGGGAAACTTTATCATTCAATTACTCTTGAACTACAGCATTCACAGTAATGAAATTACACTCTCTATGGCTCAAGTACTATGAAGATTAATTGGGGCTGCTGTTTTTGTGAAACATTACTATCACTTTAAGCGACTTCGTGACAGCGCTACAGTCACTTCATCACAAGCTTGGTGTTCACTGAAGAAATATCACGTTGAGGTGCCAATTAATATATACGTAAATAAATTAGTGGACTAACGTTATTGAACCCATAATACACTTGTTACTGAGAAAAACATCTGCAGAACATTGTGGAACGAGTAGCTGCACAACATTGTGGAACAAGTAGTTCCAAAATAGTAGACACTTTTTGGGTATCTATTGCACTTCTATACTCTTTGGAATATAAAGATAACGCAATAGATTTTCTGTTAACCCCTTAGTGATGAGGGCTTTTTGACACTGGCCTTTTTATTATGCATTTGTTCAACTGTATTCTCCTCTAATTTATTTAATCCACCCACACAAATTATATACCATGTTTTTAAACATAAGCAGGGCTTTCTTTTGATACCACATGTATATGTATAATCCACCATTTCCTTTAATAATAATTCCAAAAAAATAAAAAAAACATTTTATAGTTTTTTCTGTGATAATTTGTGTTAAATTGGTTAATTTTTAATAGGGACTGGATAAAAGTTATGAACTTTTGTTTATACCAAATGTCCCGTGGGTTGGGGGGGGGGGTTACTGTCCCTGTGAGGCAAAAATCCCTATGTGCCTCATTCCCTCCATGGTGTACGTCTTTTAGGCATCTGGCTATGTGGTTTCTGTATATAAGTGTATCACATTGCTCCACAGTCATAAAACTCACATGTTCCTTTAAACTTCAGTATATGTTTTATAAAATTAATCTGTGTAAATAAATTCCTTTGGTCTTGTTCTAAATCATTTACTTATTAACACAAAGAGGTGGCAGTAGGCATACTTTACATTGCCTTTGTCGTGTGGCTCTACTGGTACGTGACCTCCGTAATAGTGATCACGTGCCAAGCCACCAGGGAAAGTCTGAAACTGACTGTTCCGGTACTGGAGCAGTCCGTTACAGCCTTCCTGGCACGATCAAAGGGCACCCTCAGGTACACTGTGATCACAAAATTCTGATTATGCCAGGACCATCACACATCCTCAAAGGATGGAAATGTGTGATGGTCTGGACCAGTGATTCTCAACCAGGGTGCCGTGGCACTTTGGTGTGCCACGGACATCAGCTTAGGGTGCCCCATGTTTTCTATGAAAACTAACAAAAATTGAATTTTAAATAAAGATTTAGAGAAATTGTTAAGCATGATATGTTTAGTTGTGTTATTATGATTATAAGACCTGATAATAATGGTATATTATGTATTGTACCCTTCTTATGCACTTGATAAAGTGCATTAAATATGCCGGGGGTGCCATGAATGTTCTAGGTTACGTGTTAGGGGTGCCCTGAAGAAAAAAAGATTGAGAACCACTGGTCTGGACACATCACTCATCGTCACTCATTGCGAAGGGTCTAAAATCAACTCCTCCCTACCACCCTGTGTCTGAAGTTCCCTAACAATTCAGTCTAGCCTATGTGTTTACTCCTCTTTCTTTGATTCCCTGGATGATCAGCAAAATCAAGATGAATAGATTCCACATCTTTCTCGTAATTCCAACATGGACCACAGGAGAGCTGATATTAGTGGCAGCTGCATCTAATTCCAGATTTACTTTGTCAAGGTAAACAGTCATCCTGATCTGGGTGAGTTGGCACTGACATGTGGCACTTCAAGATGGTATCTTGAGAAGCAAAATCTACTACAGCCCATTCATCTCAACTATACTTAAAACATGTGCAAAGATCTGGTCAGGGATGGTTAACTAGGAATAATCCTGATGTAGAATTTAGAAGGCTATGTAGGAAAAGTGTCCTGCCCAGACTGCAATAACTTTTACCTCACTAGTGCCTTACACAAAGAAGAAATATCCTAAGGCACGTCATACTGATCCTTCCAATTTGGCAGTCCAGCCTCAAAGTTCCAGGCAATTCTTCTCTGAAGAGAAATAACCAGGAACATAAATTTTGGTCGGTATACTATTGAAATGTGCCCTCTATTTGGCGACCATCAAAAGGGCGACATCATAATGTCTTATAATATGCAACTTACCTTTGGGATTAGTCACCCTAAGGGGTAACAGGGGAATCCAGACATTGGACTCCTTGCTCACTGTGCCTAGACAGACCAGCTACACTTCAGTAATGAGACCCAACAAGGCCACAATGATATCCTATTGAATTTTTGCTCTCTATATGGTGAACATCAGGAGGACGGCATCGGAATGTTGTCTGCATCAAATGGGTGAAATTCTGATGTTGCATGCTTAAGGGACTCCAAATAGAGGGCTTCAGTTAAATAACTGGATAGACAAAAAGCTGGAAGAACTTAATCCCTATATCATATAAGGCTTAGCCACCCTAGCAGTTCGGGAGTAAAATTCCCATCATCTCCAGCCAACATAATAAAAAAAACATGCACAAAAGGGGACTATACCACTCAGCAAGTGCTTCTAGCCTCCTCCTCTCCGCTTCCATCCTTTTTCGTTGATCAGCATAAGTTTGTCTTTTTCTATGTTCAGAGCCCCAGGCCAGGCATTGCTGTTCAGCTTCGTAAGTTCTATTTGAAGATTTACCATGCTGAAAAGAAAACCCTGATCAATGGTGTACTCTCCGATCCTGCTCAGTGCATCACCTGCTAAACACAGTGAAGCAACTCAGACTGCGCCTCCACTCTGAAATGAACTGTAGAACTTTGGAGATGTAAATCTGTACTAGCTCAGTTCAGAGTGCGGGCACGGTCTGAGTGGCTTGACTGGGTTTGGCCAGTGATGCACTGGTGAGCAGGACTGGTGAGTACAGCAGTGATCAGGGTTTTCTTTTCAGCAGATAAACTTGTGAAGTTGGACAGTGTTGCCTAGCCTGTGGCTCTGGACATAGAAAAATAGAAACTTATGCTGATCATTGAAAGCAGCTGTAAGTGGAGAGGAGGCAGCTAGAAGTACTTGCTGAGAGGTACAGTCCCCTTTTGTACATCATTATGTTGGTTGGAGATGGTGGGACTTTTACTCCTGAACTGCCTGGGTGACTAACCCTTTTGTGATATAGGGATTCAGTTCTTCTAGCTTTGTGTCTGTCTAATTATTGAAATGTCACTCTCTATGGACTTTTTTATATATGCCTCTAAAGAAATCCCACAATGCCTTCCATCTGCCCAGAATGCTGAGTTTCCTTCAGGACTGCTGACAAAGGTTTGTGCCTCAACTCTTTCAAGGTGCAAACTGTATACTTATCGGTTTTGTTTTAGTGACTAATCACATTTGTCCCGGACATAAAAATATCTTTAAAAAGTAGTGATATTACTCCAAACATTTTAGATGCCAACACCTTCCTGGGACTTGAATTCATTTCTGGGGGTTCTTCTGCAGGAACCTTTCAAATCTCTGTTTACTGTTGCCATCTGATGGCTCACCTTGAAAACCAGTTTCATGATAGTGGAAGTATTCTGTATTCGGAAATCGTCAATATTGCATGTTTTGTTGTGTATTACACAATTTTCAGTCTAACACAACAATTCTGCCATCTAAACTGGAAAATTGTCATCCATACTCTCTGCCCTCTGCAAATTGGAAGGAGCAGGACCTGCACAC
The DNA here is from genome assembly GCA_037306005.1 of Rhinophrynus dorsalis. NCBI lineage: Eukaryota > Metazoa > Chordata > Amphibia > Anura > Rhinophrynidae > Rhinophrynus > Rhinophrynus dorsalis. The sequence goes on along the minus strand of CM074718.1, from coordinate 267,559,456 downwards.
ATTGTATGTTATTCGGTGTCTCAAACTATGTGCAGCAGACTTAGTCCTTCTGTAAGATATACACTCTTTTATGTTATTTTGGCGGGTCAGATATGTGGTTAGGCAATATCTAAAACTACTTTTGACCCTTGGATAAAGTCCACTATAAGCCAAGTCTTTTGTAAGTGTGAAGCAGGTTCCGTTTTATGTCATGGCTCACTCCAACAGAGCTGTTAATGCATTATGAGCATACAAGAACCAAGCTTCATTGGAGCACTTATGGAAGGTAGACTTGTGCACGGGCAAAATTTTCGGTAAAATTCGAATTCGGACGAATTTTTTTTTTTCTAATTCGGATGATCTTAATTTCGGACCGGGCCTATTCGATTCGGACGAAATTCTGATCCATTCCGAATTATTCGGCCGAATTTAACATGGGTTAAATTATAGCAGTGCGCCTCCGTTTACGCTGCTATCATTATTTGCAGACAGGGTGTGCATTTAGAAAAAGATCCATCCCAAAAATGGACATTGTCGTACATTGAAAGTCTGTGCATGTCACCTCTACTCTAGCATGGGATGCCAGTCACAATGCAAACGTCGAACATCGAAAACCCATGCCTGTCATTCAATTTAGCATGTTCGAACATCGAAACCCCATGCCTGTCCTTCAATCTAGCATATGTTTGAACATCGAAACCTCATGCCTGTCATTCAATTTAGCATATGTTCGACATCGAAAACCCATGCCTGTCACATCCTACTCAACATAAGTGGTCGACTCGAACATGGACAAACTACATGTCACATTCTATGTTAGTACATGGGTAAAGATTAAGGTTTCATTTTCTGGTACCAGCCTCCTACCCTACTGTCCCTCTTTAGTACCCAAATTCCTCTCTTTCGTTTTCCTATCCTGATTTCCCCTCATATCAGATAACTCTATGTGTATATACATTGTAGAGTTTCATACTACATCAAGAATAAACATCAATGATTGTAATGTGATAGATGTAATGTGTTAACCCTTTGAGTGCCAGAGTGGTACGCAATGCGTTGCATACCACTCTGGCATTCAAAGGGTTAAAAAGAAAAATTGAGACATTCTGTTGTGAACAAACTGCAACACAGGAGAGAAATAAAAAAAAATGCTTGACATCTATACTGAAGAGGGGTCCACAGCATTGTCTTAGTATAGCAATATCACCGTTTTCCGTGAGTGTGCAATACAGGGCTCTACAATAATTGCTGGGCATTTCCCAATGTCATAATCAGGGGATGATGGGAGTTGTATTCTAACTACTGTTAGGAAACACATAAGTGATGCACATTCATCTCCCACCTAGAAATTATTTACACACGAGGCAACTCCCCCAAGTAATACCTAGCCCCTTTCCAAGTGAAAGGACTTCCAGAAAGGCTTCAGATCTCTTAGTGACTCACCTGTTATTGCCAGTCAGCGGGACCCGGAGAGTAGGAGGGGGTGATGCTATGGCTGCACGGCACGGTGCTCTTAGTTGGTCACTTGTCGCAATGTTGAAGCCAGCACCTTCTGGGTGGAGACACCTCACAGCAATCCTGTTCAGGACACATCATGCACTGTTGTGCACTCATACTAGGGATCCCAAATGTTTAGACTCATTTCGTACAGGGGGCACCCTCCTGTATTTGTAAAACCTCTCTAGCAAATCTGGGACGGTAGACCTATTTACTCAAGTCTTGACTTTAGGTGGGCGATAAACAATATAAAATAGGCATAATGTTTCACTATCACATAATTCACGTCACTGAAGCAGCCAGCAGGCATCGCCACTGAGTGAGCATAGGGCTGCCCGGCTGCTGACAGTCACACTGATGGGATGGGACACCCTGCAACACAGAAATGGCGGAAGAGCACAAAATAAACATGCTATGGGACGGTAAATTGCCGCCCCTGTCAAAGTGCCGCCTGGGTCCATGGACCCACTGGGACCCATGTAAGGACCGGCCCTGTATTCGAACAAATACCTAATATTTTTTTATATTTTGCACAGGAACAAATATTACTTGCTCTTGCAGTGGCAATAACTGGAACTAATGCTGGCTGCCTACCTATGCCTAGCCTAATGCTACCTGCCTGCCTACACAACAACTGTACACTCTCTAATCTCTTCTCTCTCTGAGCTCCAACAACCCAATGAGGAAATGCAGGCTGTCTGTCTGTGTGACTGTGTCATTAGTCCAACCCCCATCATGAAACGAAGAAGGCTATTCGAATACAGACAAAAGAGGGAAGTAGTGCATGAAACGGAGAATGGAATTGGACTAGAGACATGGAGGGAAAATTATGGAGGGAAAGTAATTGAGCGCGCACAGGAAGTACAAAAAAGTCCTGGTCAAAAGTAGTCAAAACTTTTGGAAATGTGTCGATTGCCGAAAGTTTCAACGAATTTCGGACCTGGGCTGTTCGGAGTCGGATCATTTTTTCCGAATGACCCTTGAGTTTCGGATTGGCCGAATGTCTCCGAATGACCCCATTTTCGACGAAATCCGAATGTCTCCGAATGAATTCGCACATGTCTAATGGAAGGCTTCTACATGGACATTTCTCCACACATTCACTAAATGGTTTACCTCCACGGAGGTATTTTAGGAGGGTTGCACTACCGGGCACCCTGTCCTCCTTATTTCACAGTTTGACTTTTACTAAATCTGTTTGGTTGTGTCTTTCATCCTATTGTACATTGACACACAGTGTTCATGGCTTGGCTACATTTTGCCTTTGTAGAAGTTATTTTTGGGATAGTATTGGGATGTTACCCATGTCACCCAGTGGAAGTAAAAGAAAAGATGATTTAAAAAAATTCTACTTACAGGTAAATCCTTTCCTATTGTTTCATGGGGACAGGAGACATCCCTTCTTGAGAAAGCTACTGTTCTCTCTTTAGCAGGGATGCCCTGCTGTTCCTTTGCTCTGAAATGGTGACTTCTTTTTTCCCTTTTCTTTAGGTTTTTCTTCTGCCATAGTCTGCCTTTGCAAAACATAAACTGAATAAAGAGACGATTTGGCCAGGTTAAGCAGGGCTGAGAGGGAGCCTACCTCCTCCAGAGGTGTTTTTTTCTCCTTAAAGGGATAGTAATGTTTCATAATAAAAGCAGCTCTTATTAATCATCATAGTATTTGGGCCTTGGAGAGTGTTATTTCAATTCTGTCTGAGTTGTACTTCAAGAGTAGCTGAATGCTAAAGTATCCCCCTCCCGCCCCTTTTACTGATGGAACACTGCTCAACTCAGAGCAGTTGGGAGGTGCCCAGGTAGATTGCAAAGAGGAACAATCTTCAATTAAGATAAGGGAAAAAGCTGAAAAACCTGTCAAGGGGGGGCAGGGTTTTCATTGTTCTCAGAGTAAGAAGATTGTCCCCTGCTGTTATCTGTCTGGTCTTACAACCAGATTCCACATCTGAGGAGAGCAGTGTTACACTAGGTAAAAGGGGCAGGAGGGGGATACCTTATCATTTAATTACTCTTGAACTACAACTCTGACAGTATTGAAATAACACTGTACAAATACTATGAACATTAATTGGAGCTGCTTTCATTGTGAAACCTTACTATCCCTTTAAAGTGCCCTTACTCTTAGTGGTGGGATCTTAATCTCATTGTCCCTGTGTCTCTCATGGACTAAGAGAAGAGGATTTATCTGTTAGAACAAATATCCCCTTATAAAGGGGGCTGTAAGATTCTTGTTAATGAAACAAAAAAAGGAGCATTCACAAAGTTAACGTGTTGAGAGATCTTAAAAACATACCCCTGGAATAAAGTCTACTTTAATGCCTTGATTTACAAAGCATAGGGGCATCTTTAACATCCAAGGGCTAAATAAAACTAGCATACAAGTTAAGAGAAACAAATTAGCTTAAAGGGATAGTAATACTTTGTTTTATCTCTTAGACATTAAAAAAACATGAAGAATGATATGTCTTATCTCTCAAACCTTTATGGTTTGATAGATATTCACAAGCAAAGTTTCCCCTCCCGCCCCTTTTACCTAGTGTAAGCCATCTCTTCTCAGATGTGGAATCTGGTTGTAAGACCAGACAGATAACAGAAGGGGACAATCTTCTTCCTATGAGAACAATGAAAGCCCTGCCCCCCTTGACAAGTTTTTCAGGTTTTTCCCTTATCTTAATAGAAGATTGTCCCTCTCTGCAGTCTACCTGGGCACCTCCCTTCTGATCTTGCTGAACAGTGTTACATCAGTAAAAGGGGCAGGAGGGGGATACTTTGTCATTGAATTACTCTTGAACTACAACTCTGCCAGAATTGAAATAACACTCTCCAAAGTCCAAATACTATGAAGATTAATTAGAGCTGCTTTTATTATGAAACATTACTATCCCTTTAAAATGGATTTCACATTAATGACATACCATTAGGCAGCTTCCTGTAAGAACACCATAAAAAGAAGAGTGGTGTAGAATAAACACTGAAGCCTTTACTGGGTGCATGGCATACAAATTAAATATCCCCATGTTAGCAAGGAGCAGTGTACTAACCTTCAAAGAAAGTTAAATATGTCATAAACAATCACTAACAATAACCAACATAAATATAGGTGATTTTTTAAAGTTTTTAAAGATCATCTATTTGTTATAAAGTGACAGTTACATGTTAATTGTCAACTAATATGAAAAAAGTATGTGATAATGCTCAGTTAATCACTTCCAGTCCTATCTCTCTGGTTAAATAATTCTAAATTTACCATCTTAATTATAAAGGTTATTACTGCAAGAACTGAGGCTGCCAATGCAATACACATTTACTATTGGGTGTGCAAATGGATGTGTGGTCAAAACAACCAATTACAGTCAGCTGCCTTTTTAGAGCTCACAGTACCAGCTGTACGTAGGAGGAGCCCTGGGGGTGGGGGACATTTACATTCAGGGCTGATATAGATAGAAGTAGCAGCATCTAACTAGTAGAAGACTGGGCTTTAACAAATATATTTTTTAATGTTTGATACCCTTTAAGGCCACGTGGGCCTTTAAAGGGATAGTAATGTTTCATAATAAAAGCAGCTCTAATTAATCATCATCGTATTTGGACCTTGGAGAGTGTTATTTTAATTCTGTCAGAGTTGTAGTTCAAGAGTAATTTAATAAAATAGTGTCCCCCTCCTGCCCCTTTTACTGATGTAACACTACTCAGCCAGAGCAGAAGGGAGGTGCCCAGGTAGATTGCAGAGAGGGACAATGTTCAATTAAGATAAGGGAAAAACCTGAAAAACTTGTCAAGGGGAACAGGGCTTTCATTGTTCTCACAGGAAGAAGATTGTCCCCTTCTGTTATCTGTCTGGTCTAGCAACCAGATTCCACATCTGAGGGGAGGTGCTTACACTAGGTAAAAGGGGTGGGAGGGGGACACTTTATCCTTCAATTACTCTTGAACCACAACTCTGACAGTATTGAAATAACACTCACTGGCTCAAATACTATGAAGATTAATTGGAGCTGCTGTTTTTGTGAAACATTACTATTCCTTTAATGATTCCTGCTGTGACATAAAATTGTTGCTTGACTCTGTGCCATTCCTCCCTATTAGAGGAGGTATTAAATATAAGTATGGAAATATTTTATACAGGAAAGTGAGAATGAGAAGGTGGACTGAAATGTGCCCTTCCCTAATCTGTGATGTGGAGGAGACCTGCTTAATCTCTGTATTGCAGAAGCCTGTATTGTCACTTTAGATCTTAGTTGGTCTGCACCACATCTCTGATTATTCTATAAAAGCCTTTAATTATTTACCTTGGCAGTGCAGTCATTCATTGAGGAGACTGCAATAGTTTGGGCTCTGCTTTTATGACTTTTTTTAAAGCTCTGCGTTGTGAGAGATATTCTGCCTCTCTACATCTCATAACACTTATTTAACCCATGGCATCTTAGGTTGGTATTGTTTTCCCTCTAATTATATTAGCAATTTATTTACACTGTTTTTGAGGATTTTTTTATCATATTTTAATTAATTCATGGCTGGCATTTATGCTAATACAGCATTGTTATTATTATACTGCTACCTAAATACAGTGGATTCTGGGGAATGTTTGTCTCTCTAAATGAGGATTTGTTTTGTCTTTCTCCATACACTTTAGTAGATACATACTATGGTGAGATAATCCTCTTGCACATCTCTGATAATTGCTCATGTTTGATAACTGATTTGGATCACAGACACAAACACATATATACATTTTTTGTGCATAACAGGGTAGGGGACATTAAAGCGATAGTAATGTTTCACAAAAACAGCAGCTCCAATTAATCTTCATAGTATATGAGCCATAGAGCATGTTATTTCAGTACTGTCAGAGGTGTGGTTCAAGGGTAATTGAATGATAAAGTTTCCCCCTCCCGCCCCTTTTACCTAATGTAAGCCATTTCTTCTCAGATGTGGAGTCTGGTTGCTAGACCAGACAGATAACAGCAGGGGACAATCTTCTTCCTATGAGAACAATGAAAGCCCTGCCCCCCTTGACAAGTTTTTCAGCTTTTTCCCTTATCTTAATAGAAGATTGTTCCTCTTGGCAATCTACCTGGGCACCTCCCTTCTGCTCTGGCTGAGCAGTGTTACATCAGTAGAAGGGGCGGGAGGTGGATACTTTATCATTCAATTACTCTTGAACTACAACTCTGACAGAATTGAAATAACACTTTCCAAGGTCCAAATACTATGATGATTAATTAGAGCTGCTTTTATTATGAAACATTACTAGCCCTTTAAGGATGCTCCAGATTGTCTGAGAATTTTAATGGCTGAGGTGTTTGAATTATTGTTTTTAATTAATTATGTAAGTTATATTTTACTAAGAGTGCATCAATCACAAACATTTTTCCATTTCTTCTTTGTATATCAACCATTCACTAATCTCTCAGTAGCATGAAAACACCCAATGGGCAAAATAACTAATCATACTAAAAGGAAGATCACACCAGTTATTGAGTTATTAGTGGAAATAATGGATTCAGTGTCATCCTTTAGAACTTTATAAAGCCGTATCAGCTCATAGCCACACTTTCCAGAGTTGTGTACACAGGACCTTAGACTGCTAGGATTGGAATTGAAATAAGGTTATGCATTTGGGCTGTAGAAACAAACATGCTACATATACATTAAATGGGAAACAACTTGGGGGGATCCTCATTACAGAAAGATTTAGGAGTACTGATAGATAATACAGTAGTGTGCAGAGTCACTCAGCTGCTGCAAGAGCAAATAGGGTATTATCCTGCAAAAAGGGGTATAGATGCACAGGATGTAAATATAATTCTACCTCTATATATACCCTTGGCAAGGCCTCACCTAGAATATGGAGTACAGTTTTTGGCACTAGTTTTATACAGTATTGAACTAGAAAAATGCAGAGACGTGCAACAAGACTGATAAGGGGATTGGAGGATCTATGTTATAAGGAGAGACTAGCCAGACTTGGTTTGTTTACATTAGAGAAGAGATGTCTAAGGGGTGATATGATTACCATTTACAAATATTTTCAAGGACAAAACAAAGAACCCTCTAAGAAATATTTATTCAAATAGCTGTGCAATAAACCGTCGTCATCCATTAAGACTAGAGGAAATGTGTTTTTGATAAAAGGCAGATATTTTTAAAGTTAGATAGGTAACATTTTGGAATTCTTTGCATCAAGATGCTGTGTTTGTGGATACTGTAGTTGCTTTCAGAAACCTAATGGACACCTTTCTAGTTCAGTACAATATTGAGAAAGGAATTTTTTTTACCCACTTGGGGTTAATTGGAAATGGTTTCAATTTTTTTTTCCTTCCTCAGGATCAGCATGGGCTGAACTTCATGGACACTTCTTTTTTTCAGCCTTGTCAACTGTTACCGTGTTTTCTGAATATCCCTGCCTATGCAAAGGTGAGAAATTAGTGGATCTTTCATTCTAAGTTCACCTATGCTTAGACAGACAGATAGAGCCTTAAAATCTGTGCTATTAAGTTCCTTTCATATGGACAGCTAAATGTTGCTTTACCAAATAGCTGGAAATCAGTCTTCTCCCACAGAGCCTACACAGGAATAAAGTTATATTCTGGTGGGTGCTCTTAGTGTAAAAGCTAACCACATTTATTGGAGAAAGTACAAATAAAATCAGGACAGTATCAGGTTTGCTACAATGTCTGCTGATATGGCACAGTCCTAGCCTATTGTGGTCACTACAGGACATATTTATACAGGGCTATTTTTTCGGGAGGAAAGCCACCATATAATGGGGGGATTCACTAAGTGGTGATAAAGTGGAGAGGACTTCTCCAGTCATATCACTTCTCCAGTTCCTGTGTTATTCTATGGAGCCTGTTCACTAAGATCTCCAAAGCTGAAGAAATCTTTGTGGATAGGCTCTATAGAATAACATAGGAATTGGATAATTGATAAACTGGAGAAGGCATATCCACTTTATCACCTTGAGGTTTATGAGTAAGCACTGTAGAGCACTGAAACGCATAAGACTTTTGCAGTCCCCCTGTCTATGTCTTGCTTCTCATGCATGTTTGAATCAGGAAACCAGTGTGCAGCTGCAACCATTTATGTATATGGAAAAGAGAACCTTACATGATATTTTTTTTGGAGGGGGTGTTAATACTAAGCACCCTTCAATATACCCACAAAAATACCTGAGGGATTATGCACTAAGGTGTGATGAAGTGGGAGCTAACATCTCCAATGATATCCCTTCTCTAATTCCTGTTCTTCTATGGAGCCTATGCACTAAGATCTCTCCCACTTGAAAAATCTTAGTGCATAGGCTCCATAGAATAACGTGGGGACTGTAGGATTGATCTCACTGGAGAAAGTATTTCCTCTTTATCACGCCTTACTGTATCCCCCCCCCCCCCCATTTTATTTGCTTGTACATGCACACGTGTGTGTTAAAACTTTGTATTTTACTGGATAGGTGCTGCAACTCCTGCCACTGGGGGTGGCAACATTCTAAATGTACAGCCCTAAGAGCACAGGCCCTTATAGGCTGTTTTGCACCACCTCCTGCAAGACTTGAAGTAACCGTGCATCCTCCTTCCTATTGGCTATGCAGGAAGTGGTGAGGTCAACGCAGCCAACAGGAATCCCCAGCTTCATCTCTGTAGCCCACAGTATCAGGTCTGGAGAAGCCCATGGACTTCACTCTGCTTATAACTGTGGTCTTCAGGCATAATATGTTTAATTGATTGCTTACATTTGGTTTTCTGCTTCGTTGAACGTTTACTTTTAAAAAAAGTATTCCTAAAGAATATTGTTGCGATTAAGTATCCCATTTAATAGTATAATCCTGATTTATTTCATACAATATATATTTGTAAAACTTCAGATTAGCTGTACCGGTGAATATAAAATGAGATAATACATTTCATTACTTATTTACATTCATACATCTTTATATACATAAACAAAATTGTCCTTTTTCATATAATGACAAATTGCAAACATATTGGTTAACTTGAACTGTATGAAAAACACTTCCTCTGGGCTTCTTGTACTGAACTGTTTAGAAAATTAAGAAGAACCATATGCAGAAAAGAGGAACAATTCTGGAGTAAACCAATATAAATATACCCATTGATCCAAATGAGATTTTAAACCATTGAATGAGCAAGAGGTCTCATCACATTGCTTTGAAACACAGTGGAGATCTGTCTAGCATTCAAGGGGTAACACTTGCATTTAAACCTATGGAAATTCTAGGGTTCAAACCCCCATTCAAATCAGTAGGAAGTTTTACTATGGTCTGGCTGGTTTGCTGCAAAATTGCTCCACTTTCTTTCTCATATGGCTCGAAAGGTGCTGCCTTGAAAATGATGTGCAATAACTAACATTAAAACTTTTTAACAACTGTACTTTCTGTTATACCAGAACTGTATCCACAATGGAACCATTTTGGGGTTCTGTGGACCTTTAAGGACACACCCATCCAGTCTTTTTCCTCCTCCACTGACAATTCTCAGACTTTCTTGCATATAGAATTTACCATCACTCAGTGGTAAACTGATAGAAATTCCATTCCGAAAAATTATACTTGGATAGGACCAGGCTACGGTGGTGAAATAGATTCCAACTGAATGATCATCCTGGTGAGAGGGAACCTTGCATATTGAGTATACTGGCAAGTCATCTACTAATTTAGTAGAGAGATGACAAGCTCTCACTGACTGGGCAAAGTGATGAAATACCCCTTACATTATTGAGGTGACTTTTTTTATTGACTTGGTACACTAGATATACTGGTGACAGGGCTCCTGAAACTCAGTGCTCGTGAAAGGCGTACACTTGTCCTCCTATTAGAGCCCTCGGTTGATGAACCTGATGTGATCTCAGTTCTTTGCCTACAGGATGCAGGAAGTTTTACTCCTGCCTGAGTGCAGACACAACAGAGGAGCTCCAGCACAGCCCTGCGCAACTCTGAGCTCCTTAAGGAGTAAATTAGTGGATTGAAGGCTGAGTTCAAGACTGCAACAACCAACACCCACTCTAGTCCTAATGGAGATTTACAAGATGGGGGTGTGCATGATGAGTCCACCAAAAGGAAGAAGAAAAGTGGGCTCCAACAGACTACAAAAGAGCCCAGGATGATGAGGACTGTCTGTAGAAGGTGAAAGGAGCGCCGACTATGGTGTGTGACTGCAACACGTTTGGCACTAGTACACACCAAATAGTAAATGGTACAGTAGAAGCCAATTATACCAATCAGAGTGGCACCCAACAGAGTAAGACTGAAGAGCACATAATACCTAGAGTAGAGCGGAAGAAGGCTTGAGCAGTTCTCAATCTGACATAGACAGTTCCATCCAAGCAGAGGCAAGAATCCAACTACCCCAGCCAGGACCCAGCACAGGATAATGAGCCCTTGTACCCTCATGCTCTTCACTGAATGGCTCTCTGTGACTGGTACCACCATGGTACTGTATCGCTCTACTGCAGTTACAAGCAGGCTGAAGGTGGAAGCTGCAAGCGTTGTGAAGAGGAGACCCTCCCTCAGAAACCAGAGTTCTGGGCTGAGAAGAAATGTGGTGGAACCCGATAGGAAGAGGTTGAACAGATAGGAGACACCAGCCAAAAGGTCACTCACAGCAATGTTGGCCAAACAGCAATGAACCCAACGCCTCAGACGCACGTACCTATGAAATGCAAGAGATTACAGAGTAAGAATTAATTTGAATGTGGTAATATACTAACTTTGACTACTTGACCTTTTTTAAGCTATTGCTGTTACTATTATTTTTCGAACCAAAATGTGTTGTTTTTAAGGTAAAGTATCAACTGGAAACTACATGTATCAATGTTCAGTTACACACTAGGACAGTATTCCATGTTAAGTGTCATTGCCAGATAGCTAGGGGGAACCAAAGGAGCATGCTACACCTGAAGGAATATGGGATTAAGTGGCCATGGACCTTACACAGAAAGAAAAGGATGATCAGTTGCTGAACATGCCAACTACATTATAGGGAAAAATTCAAATTCTCCTTGATCTAAATGGGGTGTTCAGCTCCTTGACTGATAGTTTTATATATGTGAGGGACAGCAGCTGTGAGTGAATCTTCTTTAGTTTCTTCAAAGTTGGAGTATATGTGATTAATACCCTCAGTACCATATTGTAAGAATTCTGTTTGTGTGGCAATAAATATGTACTTAAGTACAGTAAATGAAAAGGGTATAATGAGCTTACACCACCTAAATGATTTAGTTGAAGGTGTGGGGTATCTGGCCACACTGTAAATGAGTAGATATGCAAACATAATACATGAATACTGAGATTTATTTTGCACTCTGTTTTACAAATATCCTCCAGGCTGTTTTCATTGTGTACTTTGTGAGCTACTGTGAAACACTGCAGAATGCAAGGAATTCATAATTGCATTACATATATTTTGTGCTTGTATTTTACATACTTTTTGTAGAAATGCTCCCATACATACATCTAGATCAGGTTCCTTAGGGAACATATAATAATTCCTCGCAGTCAAATAATTTAAATGGGGGTTTTAACATGTTGACTACTATGCTTTGGAAGCATCCCTAGCACTCAAAATGTTGAAAGTTCCAAATCAAACAATGGAGATTTTTATTTGCCCCTTTATTGCAGTTGGTTTGCCTTAGGATTTCTCAATTCCTTCTTAGTGTATCCGTGAATCTGTGCGTTACAGATCAGGACAAGAAGAATGCAAAAGAAAATTGGTTCTGCCATACTAGATAAACAGAAATACCTGCACAGTCTTGCCCCGCTACAAATTCAGTCTGAGACCCAGGCCCAGTAGCTGCAGTCTTGGGAGTGTTTTCTTTTTTTTTCCTTCCTGTTTTATCTATCATATATAAAAGAAGAAACATGTGTGTGTCTGCCACACAGACACCCAGGGGTGGAAGTAAGGAGGAGTTATTCAAATCTCCTTTATACTGCCTGTCCAGGAGATACAGGGGGGAGTGATTTTGACAGGAGTGGAAGGGCCTGGCCATTCCTGTCAAAATATCTGAAAGGAGTTGGCCCACCCTCAACTTCCTTGTCGAAGAAAAAAAAAACAAAATATGGCCGACTTACACACATGTACACACACAAAATTCCCTGGCCTCTCCTGCAGCCAACACCTGCTCCTGTTTAGTCCCCTCTTGAACTTCTCTCCATTGCCTTCATGCCTCTTCACTCTGTCTATCATAAATACCACCTTCTTCTCTGTTCTCTTTCTCCCCTATATCTGTCTTCTATGCTATCCACTATTCTCTGTCATGTTCTCCCCCCCTTTCCTGCTATACTCTCTAGGCTTCTGCTGCCCATCTTTCTGCATACTCTGTAGGCCTCTGTTGTCCCTACAACCATCTCTGTCTTCCCCTTCTCTCTTGTACCCCTGTTATCAGCTCCTCCTTTCAGCTGCATTAAGAGAAAGTCTGGCATATGTATAACACATTTTTACACCAAGGGTAACACTAATTTATGTATGGTGTAATGTTAACCCTTTGAGTGCCAGAGGGGTATGGAGAATATTGCTTTGGAATGTGTCGAGTATCCATCTGCCACTCAAAGGGCTAAAAGCTGTCCTGGAGTTGATAAACACTGCACTGTTCTGGTAGTGCCAACTGGCAAGTCTATGTGTTTGCCAAAATCTCTGCAAGGAGTATCACTAGAAGTTTCGCTTCTCTCCAGTGCTGAAAAGCACAACACTAGTGTATTCTTCACATACTGTCTGCACTTCACTAATGTGTCCTTTCAAGATTATCCACTCTCTCGCCTTCTCCCCATAAGTTACATTTACCCTACCATGCTCTCTGCATCCCCAGCTCAACCCCCTGCAGGTCATCTCATGCTCCATTTGCCCCACCCCCACCGACATACCGTCAATGCCCTCATGCAGTTGAACTCCCGACTTCTCATGCCATCGCCCTCTTTTGCACACAATCTCTTCCCTCTGTTACCTGTCTTGGGGGCATGTTGCGTCCAGGAAACAGAAGAAACACCTGTCCTGGCTTTATAGTGAACTCCTTGGAGAACAGTGGCGCTCACGGGGACCCACTGCTATACTTTTTTAAGGTGCAAGTGGGCAGCCAGGGGTAGCTCACATTGTAGTGTCAGTGGTGTCACCGAGGTTCTCACTCCGTCTATACTATGCTTGTTGTGCCCCCCACCACCACTAAGCAGCCATAAGTTTTACCTAACAGTTCTCAGTATTTTAGTAATAGTGCACTAATATCCCTGCGCAAATTCTCTTGATCAGATTATCTTGGAGGAATGGAAATTTGCTAATAGGAAGGTCTACTTTTCTAAGATATTTGACCTTTTTATCTGTTTTCTACTGAAGACTTAGGTCTGTGGGGCAGGGCCCCAGCTGCTGACTCCCTCGATCTCTCATGTGGGCTTGTCACTAGCCAGTGCAGTGGCATTTAAGGATCAAACTGAAAAGCATCTGGATTCTGTCCTACAGATGCAATTTATGGCTGCAGGGCAGTGTGTCATGGATACAAGCAAAACAGGAGTCAGACGGTACTTTGATAACCTTTATTAGAAGTTATAAAAACAACAAATATCACAGCGAGTGCAAGAAAGGAGCAGAGGGTGATCAAAGAAGCGAGCCTCTATCAGAAATAGGAGGCCGCCCCTAGGTTCCCAAACTGCAGAGACTAGACCGAAGCCAATGGTAGTCTCAAATGCAAGATATGCCTCAACGTTACCCAAATGATCTCCCCAAGGACTCACACCTGCAGTCAGAGATGGAAAGGCCGTCTCATACAAAGGAAGACAACGAGGGAAACTACTGACTCACGCCTGCAGTCAGTGACGCAACATTCTACCAGAGCCCCAGGTCCGCACCAGAAAGGATATCTGACTACAAGGAAGGCCACACGGAGGGGTAGTCAGACAGAGCCGCAGGTCAGCACCAGATAGGATGGTTAGACAAGCCAAGGGTCAAGGTACACAACGGGTAGTCAGCCAGAGCCGCAGGTCTGCACCAGATTGGTTATCGGACTAAGCCAGGGTCATACATGGAGCGGATAGTCACACAGAGCCACAGGTCAGTACCAGAACGGTTAGTCAGACAAGCCAGAGGTCATACACGGAACAGGTTGTCAGCCCGAGCCGCAGGTCTTCATCAGATTAGTTATTGGACAAGCCAGGATCATACATGGAATGGATAGTCAGACAGAGCACTCTCTGTGACAGCCTTCGAGTTCCTTGCTAACCCTTTGAGTGCCAGAGGGGTACGCAACGTATTGCTTTGCAATGCATTGCATACCCCTCTGGCACTCAAAGGGTTAATGCAGAGCACCAGGATATGACATAATATCCTGGCGCCTGCTCTCCCATGCCGCACAGGGACCACTAGGGGGTGTCGATAGGGACGTCTGCGCAGCTAGTTGGCTGCTTTAAACAAAAAAATGCCCGGGCTGATATTCCCCTACAATCCACCCCTGGTCAAGCCTCCCTCTTCCTGTCTTGTTGTATGCATAGCTGCTGCAGGTGATAGTTGAAATTGTGATACAGATCAGGGGCGCGTGGGCTATTTCAGGGATGGACCTGTGGGTACTTCATATTGTTACTGGACAGATTTGTAGCACCCTCCCCCTTGTTGGTTCTGTATATCCACAGTTCTTCGAGACCCCTTGCTGGCTCTCCATTCTAGAAGCAGGTTCTAGCCTTGGTGTATATGGAAGTTTTAGTTCCAGTCCCTTATAACCAAAAGTTTCTAAGGTTTTACCCCTACCTATTTATAGTCCTAAAGAAGGGACTATGCCAGGTATCAAGATTGGAATCTCTGTAATTACAGCCATGTGTCCATGTGAGCTTTTTGCCTCCCTGGATATAAAGGACATGTAGCTTCCCATTCCCATACACTAGCAGCACCAGTCGTTTTGTGCTTTACAAGATTGGCATTTAATGTTTACAGCTCTGCCATTTGGGCTGGTGACTGTATCATGAGATTTAACCAAACTGATCATAGCTCTGTATGGCCACATCCAAGTGCAAGTGATCTGACTTCCGTAGATTCACTTCATACTTGTATGGTTATTTTGGAGCAGGACAGTTAGGTACAGTCCAGTCTGGAGATTACTGGTTGCCTTACCTGTGGTCTAATCCAGTTTTCTGTCCAGCTGTTGTTAACACCTGGTTTTCTTTATAAAGCTGCCTCTTCCTTGCAATGGTGCTTGCTCAAAGTTTCATATTTGGCCTTGTCCTTGATCATGCTTTTGTTTGCTGCTTGTTCAAGCAGTTACTGACCACAACGTTGTTTACTGCTTGTTCCTGTATTAATCTGCAGTTAGTGAACTTTACATGTTGTTAGCTTCACCGCCTCATTGTGCATGCTGTAGTTTTGCCTGTGGCTGCTGAACCGGCCTGTTCCAGTCCTTTGCTGTTTGACTGCTTGTACTGCTTCCTTGCTAGTTCCAGCTTTGTTATTGGTTATTGATGTGTTGCACTCTTGGACTTGTTCCAGATGTTTATATTTGCCCCTGTTTCTTAGTTGTTGTTGTTGTCACTTGGACCTCTGTACTTGTATGCACTTTTATGTTCAGGTGGTTTTCCAGCTCTGCTGCTTTCTTGGTTTCCTCAACACTGCCACCAGTGTTTCTTGCCTGTACTGCTTCCTGACCCCAGCTACTTCTCCTAGTGTTCAGTCTCTATAACTACATTCAGTCTTCAGTATCTTGTCAAGTCCTGATTGTCACAGCCTGGCATTTGGCTCTAGAACTTTTCTCATGACCATTTAAAAAGATCCTGCCTGTCCAACCATCCTGAGAATAGTCTGGATCAACTGGTCTGTGCTATCCAGCTTTGGTGTTGGCATTTTTACCTAGCTTAGGCCACAGCAAAACTGCACAGTGGTATTTCAACACTCTCAAACACTCTAGCACTGTGCCCTAGAGTCTTGTGGCATACAGTGGCAGTTCTTTGTAGAGTACACAGTTGCCATAGCCAGGTAGTATGACAGATTTTGGGCAAGCCATACAGTATATGGATCATACTGAGGTTCCAAAGGCCATCCTACAGCAGTGGCTACTACTAGAACAACATGGCAGCCAGCTTCTGCAACTAGACCAGAAGTTGGATTCCATATCTGGCCTTTTGCTTTATCTGTAAAAGCAGACTGAAGCTATGCTTCCCCCTATGTCCCCTGCACCATGGGATTCTTCCACTTATTCCCTCTACCTGTGCCTAGTACTGCTATCGGGTTGATGACAACCCTGTGGAACTTTTTGAATCATTGCTTTATTTTTGTAATCAGCCTTTGGTATATTCCTCTAATCAAGTTTGTGTAACCTTTATTATATCACTTGTTTGTGGTCCAGCCCTAGTTTTGGTATCACCTATTTTTGACACACAGTCTCCCATCTTATACAACACTGAAACCCTTTTTATATAGTTTTTGTTACCCCAGGTTGCCAGACTTCTACTGAGGCACCTTTATTGGAACTTCACAAAGGGCACCTTTTACCCAGTACTCTATGAAATTAAGGATTCTGACCTATGATATGGATGGGGCAACAGTACCTTGAAGGCTATATTTCACAGAGGTCTTAATATTCACTAAAGCACTAATTGGCTACCTGTGGTATTCCTGACACCTTGGTAGGATTAATTTTCTTGTATACCTCTCTGGGCCATTGGATCCAATAGAGGAGATTGGAATGTGATAGTGACTGATTATGATGGCTTCTCAGCCCTATGCGACCACCAGACCAGTTGATCCCTTGTTCCCAAACAACCCTTCTCCTAATGACTCTTCTTCTGAACCCATGTTAGTGAATTATCTGAAAAAATAGAAGATCATCTGGTTAGTGTCTCTGTTGTGTCAAACCAGGGTATATGGCCCATGTATGTCCCAATAAGTCCAGAGGGCTTCAGGACATAGAGGTGGTAGAGCCACTTCTATGAGATCCACCATAAGACCTTCCTGTAGCTTCCCAAATATTTCTAGCAATTTTCTTCTACCCCTTTTACTCTCCTGGGATTGTCTATGCCTTGAGGTATCAGACCTCACTGATTCTATAGCTTCAGAACAGAATAATCCTGTCATCGATTGGGGCACTGGCAGGGTTTTCTTCGGGACCTCCAGTGACAACACTCTGTCATCCAGTATCCTCCTGACCAGGCTCCTGAGATTTTCACCATTCCTGAACTGTATTCCTACTTCAAAAATGCCTTAAACAAGAAACATGCCGATGTCCTTTCTCCTCATATCTCTTGTGATTGTACTATTGACCTTCTTCCAGGTTCTACTCCTCCCAAGGGAAAGACATATCTCTTGTGATTGTACTATTGACCTTCTTCCAGGTTCTACTCCTCCCAAGGGAAAGACATATCTCTTGTCAATTCCTGAAACCCAGTTTCCTGAAGAATATATCAAAGATAATTTGTCCCACGGTTTTATATGTCTGACTTCACATGCAGAAGCACGATTTTTCTTTGAACACAAAAAGAACAGATTTTTAAGACCGCTCATTGGCTATAGAGGCCTAAATAAAATAACCAAGTGGAACTGTTACACTTTACGTTTGTTACCTGAATCATTAGAACTACTTCACTAAATTGGATCTGAGTGGGGCATATAATTTAATTTGCACTGGCCAAGGTAACAAATGGAAAATCACTTTCAATATCTATTTTTGGCACTATGAGTACCTGGTAATGCATACCTCCCAAGTATCCCTCTTTAGGAGGGACAGTCCCTCTTTTAGACCCAAATCCCCCTGTCCCTCTTTCCCACCCTGATGTCCCTCTTTTTAGGAGATCAGATTGCATGGTGTTTATATAAGTGTATCATATTACTGTACAGCAATAAATCTCACATTATTGATTGTTAAAACGTCTGTATATGTGTTTGTAAATTAGTGTGTGTAAATAAAATACTTTGGTCTTGTTATATGTCTTTTATTATGTTACACAAGGAGGTATCAATAGGTCATGAAATAGCCTAAAAATGCTCGGTAATGCCCCACCCACCAGCCACGCCCCCAGCAACACCCCCTAAAACACAAGTGTCCCTCTTTGGCAATTTGAAATGTTGGGATGTATGGGTAATGTCCTTGGGTTTGTGCTAAGCACCTGCGGTCTTCTTGTCTGCTGCTAGTCAGGATTAGCCTGTGGGTGTGAAATCTGTACAAAGATTTATTGGCTTCTCCTACTGCTACTGATTCATAAAGACATTCCCAAAATGAATCAGTCAATTACTATCATGATTCGAAAAGAAACTGATTCCAAACATTTGTCTGATGAGGCCTTGAAAGCTTTTTCTATCTTATGGTTGTCAGAATCCGGTATTGATATTGCTGAATATGTGGCCTCCTGTCCTATGTGTGCTAGAATGATGAATCCACATAACATCCTTTGGGCCTCCTTGAGCCTCTTACTGCGCCCTCATTGCCATGGACCCACATATCCATGGGCCTCATTGTGGACCTCTCTGCATCTGCATCTGCATGTAAAACAACTATTTGGGTCATTGTGAATAGATCAGCTAAACAAGGACATTTCATTCCTCTGCTTAAACTTTCATCTGCTCTTGAAATGGCTTATCAGTTTATCAAAGAAATATTAACATAGTACTAAGCTTGTGAAAAACAGTTAAGTGTGCATTGCAATGCAATATCATATCTCACTGGTCCTTAGTAGGATAATATGAAATGTATTTGAATTTGGGCTCTATTGGCAACTGTTAGACTGCCTTGCTCTGCTGTCTGCTATTACTGAAATAGTTTCTGTGGAACCCCTTCAACTAGAACATGGTTTAAGAACTAGTGGAATGGGACCTTCTTTCAATGTACATCAGGTTCCATAAGAAAAAATACAATTGTGTTGTAGCAGTTAAAAACATTCAAAATTACTATTTTGAGATGGAATTGAAATGCAAAAAGTCCTAATATCACCTGAAGAACTGGAAAACTGTGATTCACCCACTATTGTAGCTAAATGAATAGGTCTCAGAGAGAGAAGATTGATGAAGTTGATGTAGTAAGACCTGGAACAGTTCTGGAGAAAACCTACTGTACCACAGGGAAGATATACAATTTTAACCCCTTGGGGGAGATTCACTAAGCGGTGATAAAGTGGAGATGAATTCTCCAGTGATATCACTTCTTCAGTTCCTATGTTATTCTATGGAGCCTATGCACTAAGATCACCAAAGTTAACGAAAACTGAGTACATAGGCTCCACAGAATAAGATAAGACTTGGAGAAGTGATAAACTGGAGAAGACATCTCTACTTTATCACATCTTTATCATGTTTAGTGAATCCCCCACCTTGAACGCTTGAGGTATCGAAGCAATGTGTATGAGACCACTGTAGCATTCAAGGAGTTAAAATTCCCATTTAAAGAAAGTAAAATATTGGGAATTTTTATTTGTGGTTTATGGTGCAGCTGGTTTACACCAGAATTGCTCCAAGTTCTTATTCATACATCAGACTCAAAGTAAGAGAAGCATTCAGACTGATTCAGAAGAACATAAACAATTCTAGAGCGAACAATCTGCACCGGAGGGATAACATACAATGTCCACCACTAATTGATTTATATGGTGCTTTTAGTCCCTTGAATTCAAAAAGTATTCAACCATACCTCCCAAGTGTTCCTCTTTAGGAGGGACAGTCCCATTTTGAGATTCAAATCCCTCTGTCCATCTTTCCCACCCTGGTGTCCCTCTTTTTAGGAGATCAGACTGTGTGGTGTGTATATAAGTGTATCGCATTGCTCCAAAGCAATAAGACTCACATTAATGTTTGTTCAGACTTCAGTCTATGTGTATAACATAGTCTGTGTAAATAATATGCTTTGGTCTTGTTCTAAATCATTTATTCAGTTACAAGAAGAGGTATTAATAGGTCATGAAATAACCTAAACATTCTCAGTAATGCCCCGTCCACCAGTCACACCCCCAGCAACACCACCTAACACAAAAGTGTCCCTCTTTAGCCATTTGAAATGTTGGGAGGCATGCTTCAACACATTGCACCGTCTCTAGCATTCAAAAAAACAAGCAGGCAAATATGTGACATTAATCATTATACTTTGTCCATCTCTGACCTCAGGAGAGCCACTAGTACAAAGAAGTTCTCCAGGATAATGAAGATGCTGATGAATATGCCTAACAGGTGGAGAATGGTGAATCCATTGCTTGGTCTCCTAATCAGCCGCCCAGTGAGATTGTAATGCCATAGGATAATATTAATATTCTTGCTGGCCATTAGCTCCAGACAGAAGGTGGGATCAGTGGTCAAATTCATTATGCCACAGATAGGCAGGGGTGGAGTTGATCTGTTAAAAAGAGGGATGTATTAGCTTCATTAACAAACATCTTCCTAAGACTCCTCCTATTGCCCCATATACCCCTTCCCTATAACTCATAGTTACATAGTAAATTAGATTGAAAAAAGACACAAGTCCATCAAGGTGAACCTTTGCTTCATAACCCAGAGATATGAGAATTATATAGCTTTCCTGCATCCAAATAAGTTAGTCTCTATCAGACTTTCCTGTGCGTTCAGTGCAGCATAGAAAATGCTGAGATGAATCCGCAATTGTGAACTAGGCCTTTTGATTAAACAGTGTATTTTTTTTCAACCAGGTTTTCTCCAGAAGTCTGTGAAGAATAAGAAACTATTATAATCTGTCCTGGTACTATTAACCCTTTTAGTGCCAGAGTGGTACACGTGGTGTACCCCTCTGGCAATCAAAGGGTTAACACACCCTTAAAGGAGAAATATACTTTTTATGAAAAATATAGGTTGAAGAGCTTTTGCTGCAAAATTAAATAAGGGTACTCCCACTGCTGAGAGACATTTCTTCAAAACGTATTACATTTCAAACTTTCTTTTTCTTTACATTAAACTACAATTTTCTACTGTGGTTACCAGGTGATGCTGTTCCTTTTGCTTAAAGGGATAGTAATACTTTGTTTTAACTTTATTTTATTTTGTAGGCATTAAAAAAACATGAAGAATGATATAAGTCTTATCTCTCAAACCTTTATGGTTTGAGAGATATTCACAAGCTAAGTTTCCCCCTCCCACCCCTTTTACCTACTGTAAACAATCTCTTCTCAGATGTGGAATGCAGTCCATAGACTGGACAGATAACAGAAGGGGACACTCTTATTCCTATGAAAACAATGAAATCCCTGCCCCCCTTGACAAGCTTTTCAGGTTTTTCCCTTATCTTAATTGAAGATTGTCCCTCTCTGCAGTCTGCCTGGGCACCTCCCTTCTGCTCAGGATGAACAGTGTGACATCAGTAAAAGGGGCAGGAGGGGGACACTTTGTCATTGAATTACTCTGGAACTACAACTCTGACAGAATTGAAATAACACTCTCCAAAGTCCAAATACTATGATGATTAATTAGAGCTGTTTTTATTATGAAACATTACTATCCCTTTAAAATGAAGTGCTTAAATCTACAACCCATGCTGTCCTATGGCGTGCATTATGGTAATATAAATGTGGACACCAGGGGGAGATGCAAAAAGGTTCAAGCTTATGGCGAATTGTTTCTGGCATGTAAGAAGATCACTTTGCCATGTAGAACACAACACATTTCATGAATTAGCAACTGAAAGAAAGGGGGAGAAATGGTGATATTTAGCATATCATGCTAACATAAAGGTGCCAATGTTTTTGGGAGGGCAGATTGGATGCATTTTCAGACTTCTGCACCACTAACAGCAGCAGCCTGCACTGCAGCCTTTTGAGTGTCATTTAGGTAAGCACCACATTGCAGACCAATACATTGCTCAACCCTGTGGCACCCAATGAGTTAAGGTGCTTCCTGACTACTTTGAGCTAAGCAGCCATGTGGCTTCTCACAAACACTACAAATCCCATTGATTCACCTCTTGAATAGGGTTGCTACCCAGCCGGTATTTTACCGGCAGGCTGGTAAAAAATTGGCTTCTGTCCAATGTTGTCTATGGAGGGAATGCCATGGCTGGTATTTTCTTGAAGAAAAGGTGGCAACCCTACTCTTGAATGTCATGTGGCGGTGCAAAGCATTGCTCTGCGATGTGTTGCACACCCCTCTAGCAGTCAAAAGCTTATAAGATATACAGTAGTTCTCCACCACAATGTTCATATAAACTGTTACAGTACACACAGTAGGCTGACCAGACCTCACCTTTAACCGGGGACACATAGGAAATAGGCATCTTTCAGGAGTGCACCAAAGTCAAAGCAGACCTGCACTATGCATTTTTCATATGCGTCCCCGGTTAAAGGTGAGGTCTGGTCACCCTAACACACAGAAGCCAGCTTCTGTACAGCTGATCTATGCAAAACAGATGAACAGACATGCTTCCCAAGTCAAAACAGAGTATCACCACTGGACTAGGGTGACCACATTTCCCTTCTGCCATTCCGGGACGTGGTCACCCTAGTTGCCCCATCATACCTTAAGTCCCTGGTCCCTGAAGCTCCCGCGCGCTGTGCTCAGTAATGCAGAGCGCTGGGAGATGATGTCATCTCCCAGCGCTCTGTATTACTAGAGCGCTTGCCTCCAGGTAAGCTGCATTGCCGCCCTGGATGTCAGCCTGCAAGCGGTGTGTCATGTCATGGACGCCGCGAGCGGCGTCCATGATGTGACACACCGCTTGCAGGCTGACATCCAGGGCGGCTTGCCTTCATTCCGGGACACTTCATTGTCCCGGTTGAAGGGGACCCGGGACGCGGGACATAGCCCTAAAATAAGGGATAGTCCCGGACGTTCCGGGACCCGTGGTCACCCTACACTGGACTTGCAAGGTGTGTTTGAGTGTGTGTTTACATAAATCAGCTGTGTGATAGCCGGCTTCTATGTGCACTATAACAACTGACAGCAACAGTAGCAGAGACCCACTGATTATTTTAACCCTTTGAGTGCCAGAGATGTATTCAACACATTGTAACACAATGTGTTGGATGCCTCCCTGGAACTCACAGGGTTAACCCATTTAAATGCTAGTGTTATGTACAACATTTCTGTGGGAGTAAAGATGTAAATCAATGGGATCTGTAGTGTTTGTGAGCTTCCATTTGGAGACAGGAAGCACCCTAACCCCATGAGTGTAACAGGGTGAGCAATGTATTGCTCTGTAATGTGTTCCTTACACCATGGCCCTCAAAGGGTTAAGGGAGGGCCGTGACCATTGCTGCAGCTACCTAAAAAGCTATTGGGAGATCTCAACTGCGTCAAATTCAGGTTTAGAAATTTGAGACTTTAATAAATGTACTGGGAGGTACAGATAGTGTAACTACACTGGTTATCAGGCCGCAGATTTAAGGAATTTATAAGCATACATTCAAAGAAAAGAAAATGCTGTTACCTAAATGGGGAAAGGTTGAATCTGTGAACTCTGACAGCAGAGCCTGCTATTAGAGCTTAGTGGATGTGGGGAAGCACCACATTAACATACAATAATACAACAGTGACTCATTAAAGGGATAGTAATGTTTCATAAAAACAGCAGCTCCAATTAATCTTCATAGTATTTGAGCCATAGAGAGTGTTATTTCAGTACTGTCAGAGTTGTAGTTCAAGAGTAATTGAATGATAAAGTTTCCCCCTCCCATCCCTTTTACCCAGTGTAAGCCCCCTCCACTCAGATGTGGAATCTGGTCCATAGACCAGACAGCTCACAGCAAGGAACAATCTTCTTACTGTGAGAACAATGAAGACCCTGCCCCCCTTGACAGGTTTTTCTGCTTTTTCCTTTATCGTAATTGAAGATTATCCCTCTCTGCAATCTACCTGGACACACCCTGCTGCTCCGAGCTAAGCAGTGTTATATCAGTAAAAGGGGAGGGAAGGGGATACGTTATCATTTAATTACTCTTGAACTACAGCTCTGACAGAATTGAAATAACACTATCCAAGGCCCAAATTATATGATGATCAATTAGAGCTGCTTTTATTATGAAACATTACTATCCCTTTATTTTTCATTTCAACATGCAAATGAGCCATTGTTAAAGTAGCCACTGCAAAATCATACACCTTGAAAAGCCATGGCGGATTAATGGTGATATCAGAGTATCTGTGACAGATTCACAGGGATGTGATGGTGCAGACATCATACAGAATATTTAGAGATGGAATCAGTACAAATACACCACAATATCGCCAGCTAGGGTGACCACATTTCCAATCTGCCATTCTGGGACATGTGGTCACTCTAGTCCCGCGGGTGAGCCTCCCGCTGGCGCTGACCATCTTTATGAGGCGGGTCTCACTTGCAGCGCCAGCATACCTGCTCTACTGCAGCTGTCTCTCACTCACCAGTCCAGCCAGCCAATGAAATGTATTTTGCTATATGGTCTTCATTGGCTGGCTCAGCCAGCCAATGAGGACCATATAGCAAATACATTTCATTGGCTGGCTGAACTAACGCATGTTGCTCAATTCCGGGACTCTTTGTTGTCTTGGTGGGGGGTGACCAAGGACGCGGGACACAGACCCCTAATAAGGGACAGTCCCGGGCATTCCGGGATGTGTGGTCACCCTATCGCCAGCTTGGCCCTTTAGCAACCCTAAGTGCATCTATTTCCTGATAGTGCTGTTGCTAACAGTTTGATGAAAATAATTGCTTGAGCAGAAATAACTTTTCAACGAAAACTCTCCCATTTGCTTGAGTACCATGGTTTTACTCACTTTATTCCTTAGGAAAAGCGCAATAACATGTATTTTCATTACAAGTGCTCTGCTTTAAGTTATCACTGCATTAGCAAATTGGAGTGAATTAGAATGACTGCACCTCTGTTTCACTCATCCATGAGCAAAGTGAAAATAATTGAGGCTGACTTACTAAGAAGACTTGTACAGTTGGGGACAAATGAAATACCTAATACATGTATTTCCTCTGTAAAGTGCCACATTCTAAAGAAATCTTTAATCTTAGGAGACTGGAAGCCAGGCATGAGAGCAGACATCTTGTCCTGCTCGCCTGTGCTGTCAGTCCCGGTCTCCTGTAAGAAGCATTGCAGTGTGCCACAAGGTAACCGGAAGGACTGATGGTGCAGGCGCGCAGACTGCACTAACCTGCCCGTCAGGCTCCTAAGATGAAAGATTTCTTTAGAATGTGGCACTTTAAAGAGGTAATACATGTATTATGATGCTTGTCACCTTATGTTTAATAATTGAAGGGTGACTTATTAGTAACTGAAAGTTCCACTTCAAATGGGGCTTTTAACCCTTTGAGTGCCAGAGTGGTACAGACCGCATTGCTAAGCAATGCATTCCGTACCTCTCTGGCACTCAAAGGGTTAAACCTCTTGAATGCTAGCATGGTCTCCAAAGTACTGAGAAGCAATTCTATAGACTTGTCTAGCATTCAAGGAATTAAAGGGATAGTAACACTTTATATTGTAAAAAATATATATTGCAGGTTTTATCCTGACATAGTAACGTAATTGACGAAACTGAAAAAAGACAGGCGTCCATCAAGTCCAGCCCATGCCAATACACCCCTGTTAATCCAGAGTAAGGTTAAAAAAAAAAAAAAAAAACACTGAACCCTTTTCCAATTTAGCCCCAAGTGGGTAAAAAAATTAGCTCCACCCATGGCCACACCCCCAGTCCTCATTTGACCCCACCTCCAGTCCCATCAACTGTTTTCTGGAAAAGAAAAGAAATATTTAACCCATTGGTTGCTAAACAGATCGCCAATTCATTGCTTTGCAATGTGTTGAAGATCTCTGTAGCATCCAAGGGGTTGAATAGTAGCTTTTAATTTAGGCTGACCAGACCTCACCTTTAACCGGGGATGTATAGGAGAATTGCATACTGCAGGACTTGATTGATTTCCGTGAAGTACTGCAAAATGGCTATTGCCTATGTGTCCCCGGTTAAAGGTGAGATCTGGTCAGCCTATTTTAAATGGGTATATAGTCGTGTTCAGAGACACTGAGATTGTTCATAATTCAGAATGTGGGTGTGGCCAGCACAGCTGAGACACATTGTAACATTTGAAGCTCTAGGCAGTTGCCTACTGGGAAATCTGGCCCTGTAATGGGAAAGGCACTGTTACAAAGTTATTTCAGTTTCAAGCAGAGGTGTCATATTGCATTCAAAATTAATTGAAACAATGCATATTTTTGGGATATCCTGGATTTCACACAGGACTGAGTTAAGGCTTGCAACACCTCTGCAAAATCAGGGTTAACCCAAAATGCTTCACCGTCTCAGCCCTTTAGGAATGCAGTTCAACACTTATGGGTTACTTTATTGTATTTTTACATTAACATTGACACCTGGTGTCCAGGCAGCTTTCTATAACATGTTATAGAAAGGTCAGTAACTCACTGTAGTTCTCCATAAAGTGTGATAGTAACAGCTTTATCACTTTATGACTGTTTGATGGTTATAGGTTTTAAATATAACAACCACCAGCAGTGTGAGGGAGTGCTCGTTTTATTCAGCAGGGGAATCCCTACATATAGTTTTTTATTAACAAATTGTTTTCTTTCTTTAACCCTTTGAGTGCCAGAGGGGTATGCAACTCATTGCAAAGCAATGCATTGCGTACCCCTCTGGCACTCAAAGGGTTAAGTCCAGACCTACATACCTTCCAACGTTTCAAATGGGCAAAGAGGGACACTTCTGTTTTAGGGGGTGTTTCTGGGGACATCTGGGGACATGGCTGTGGACGGAGCATTACCGAGAATTATGTTATGTCACGATCTATTGACACCTCTTTGTGCAACTGAATAAAAGATTTAGAGAACAAGTCCAAACTACTTTATTTACACAGATTAATTTATAAACACACATACTGAAGTTTATACAAACAATAATGTGAGTTTTATTGCTGTGGAGCAATGTGATACACTTATATACACCCCCCACACAGTTTGATCTCCTGAAAAGAGGGGCACCAGGGTGGGAAAGAGGGACAGAGGGATTTGGGTCTCAAAGAGGAACTGTCCCTCCTAAAAAGGGATACTTGGGAGGTATGGACCTATGGGAATGTTTGATAACCGAAGTCAACTAAGTCTTGACTAGTAAATGTTCTGTATAAGGACTTCCCAGACATAATTTCCTGTTTTCTAGACTTATACATAAGGTTCTTCTTTGTAAAAATGTGTTCACTGGCAGTTAATTATGACAGTAATACCATGATGATTGAGTTGAACTCTGTTATTTAGGTATATTCACAGTGCTGTACAGGTAATCACTAGTGGCACTGAGGTTTCCTGTTTTGGGGTTTAGGCGTTGGCCTCTGTTTCACAGACAGTGGTGATGAAGTGAGACAGGAAGGGTGGAGAGCACTTTCTCATACTACTGTAGACAAGCAATAAGCAGAGAGATTACGCAACACTGAAAGGGTTAATCAACTGTGCAAGCTATTTTCATAAGGAGGCTGATGTACTAAGAATAGCTGGAACAATTCTGGTGCAAACCACCTGCACCGTAGGGGAGAAATACAAATCTGCATTGATTTAAATGGGCTTTTAATCCATTGAATGCTTAATATGAGAGTTGGAGAGTTTTTCCCACTGTTGAATTCATCTTAACTTTACCTCACATTAATGTATCTTTCCCCTGTAGTAATCCTGAGCCAAATTCAATTGTACCCTATGATGGGGGAGCTCAAACTCTCCTCACACTCCCCCAATAGTGTGTGGTTTTAGGATCTCCTCAACTGAACACAAGTGAATGTTGTTACCTCAGACAGATCCTACAGAATGACTGAACCACTGATACACCTGTGTTCATGTGATAAGATCCTGAAAGGCTGCACCATTGGGAGGGGGGCTTAGGGCGGTAGAGACCACACCATAAGGGACTAATCAAAATTGCCATTGATTTAAATGGTGCTTTAACCCTATGTGTGTCTGAGGGGTATGCAACACATTGCAAAGCAATGCGCTGCATACCCCTCTTGTACTCACTGGGTTAAATACTTTTATTTTTAATGAGGCCTCCAACTCCTTGCAAAACAATCTGGAGACCTCTTTTGCATTTAACCCTTTGCTCTGCAAAGCATTAGATACCTCTCTGTCATTCAAAGGGTTAAAGGGATAGTAATACTTAGTTTTATCTTTATTTAATTTTGTAGGCATTAAAAAAACATGATGAACGATATAAGTCTTATCTCTCAAACCTTTATGGTTTGAGAGATATTCACAAGCAAAGTTTCCCCTCCCGCCCCTTTTACCTAGTAAAATGTGGAATGCAGTCAATAGACCAGACAGATAACAGCAGGGGACAATCTTCTTTCTATGAGAACAATGAAAGGCCTGTCCCCCTTGACAATTTTTTCAGGTTTTTCCCTTATCTTAATTGAAGATTGTCCCTGTCTGCAATCTACCTGGGCACCTCCCTTCTGATGTGGCTGAACAGTGTTACATCAGTAAAAGTGACGGGAGGGGGATACTTTGTCATTGAACTGCTCTTGAACTACAACTCTGACAGAATTGAAATAACACTTTCCAAAGTCCATATACTATGATGATTAATTAGAACTGCTTTTATTATGAAACATTACTATCCCTTTAAGAGGTTAAAAGCCTAATTTAAGGACAGTTGTCTTGCCCCAGAATTGCTCCATTTCTTAGTAGTAGCCTCAAAGGGTTAACCCCTTCTGCACAATGTCAGTGTGCAACCAATTGCTTGCCAAAGATGTGCAGTATAACTGCTTAGCATTAATTATTAATATTCAGTCTGCTACCCACATGCATAGCACCATTAAATCCTCTCTCTGTAATTTATATTCACCATACTTTAGGTAACCTCTCTCTTTAAGGCAGTTCTCTAGTGTTTGGACCTCTGTGTTGAAGCCATTTTGTTGTAGCCCAGCAGAGGCATCTGGCCTGTCACAGTACGCAATGGGCAATTCTTCTGCCAGTGTTTAGAACTCTGTGCTCTGGAGTCTTCATTCCAGGACTTTGTATTGTCCCAGAAGGAGGCTGCCCAGGACAAGGGACACACACTTAAAATCAGTGACTGTCCTGGGCAATCAGGGACATGTGATCACCCTACCATACTGTATCTGGAAAGAGGACTCTGAATCACTGCATGTGCAGATGAAAGCACTGTTCTCCCCAAATCACCTTGTGCCAGGTTCTCTAATTATAGAAATAGACTGTAAAGTACTGCTGGCAGATTTCCCTTTATACCACTAGACTGTAATGCTCTTGGAGCAGGTCTCCCATAATACCACTAGGTTTGTAATCAGGGTCTCCCATTACACTGCTAGACTGTAAGATCTTTGGGGCAGGGTTTCCTATTATATCAGTAGACTGTAAGCTCCTTGGGACATTACACAACTGGATTGAAAGCTCATTAGGACAGGTCTCCAATTATACCCCTAGATTGTAAGCTCCTTGGAGCAGATTTCCCATGATACCACTACATTTTAAGCTTATTGGGGCAGGTCCCCCATTATACCTCTAAATTGTAGGCTCCTTGAGACAGGGTTTCCCAGCATACCACTAGACTGTAAGTTCCTTGGAGCAGGGTCTTGCATTAAAAATTTTAAGTCTCTTGATGCAAGGTCTCCTATTATACCAATAGGTATGGAGCAGGGTTTTTTTAATCCGGTGTGTCCCATTGTACCACTATCTTATAAGGGTTTTTATGAGACAAAGTCTACTGTTATATCGCATGAGTTTAAGCTCCTTGGGGCAGGTATGCTGACTAAGTTCTCTGGTGCAGGCTCTCAAAACTAGAGATTGGATCTGGGGATACCCCCTCTCTCAGCATGTAGTGTATCTCTATGAGGAATGCTTCCCAATAGGAACCGGTAGGGAATGTTGTTTCCCATAAAGTTTAATGCACTAACTCTGCATTAGGTCTAACTTTTAGAGTGCTGGTATACAAATTACAGATGAACACTGGACTGGAAGGAGGGCTCTTATGGATCCCCTCTCTCCAGTTACTAAAGCACGTGTGATGGAGTAAGGCATGAGCTAGAATCTGGCTGTCATGCCAACCAGTGCGAACTGATTTGCATACTCACACCTATTGTTTTAAATAAAACATGTCTAACTACAAATAAGTGATTGCATAAGCACTTTTACAATCACCTGTTACAAAGTGACAGTTCCACTTTAACAGGATAGTAATGGATGCCAATACATGTAGCTCCGTTTAATGCTCATATGTTATGTTTCATTTTGCGCTGTATATCAGTTGTATCCAACTTGTAGTTCAAAAATAATTCAGTTTTAAAGTATCTCCCTCCTGTCCTTTTTACCTACGCAGTGTGCTCCCCAAGAGCACAGTGAGGGACAATCTTCTGTAAGCATAATTAAAATCCTTCCCTCCTTTGTCAAGGGAGGTAGAGTTTTCATTATGCTTACAGCGAGGAGATTGTCCCTCGCTGTGAGCTGTCTGGTCAAGTGGACAGATTCCATACCTCCCAAGTGTCCCTCTTATAGGCACAAATCCCTCTCTTTCCCACCCTGATGTCCCTCCTTTTAGGAAATCACACTGTGTGGTGTTTGTATATAAGTGTATCACAGCAATAAAACTCACATTAAAGGGTAGTAATGTTTCATAATAAAATCAGCTCTAATTAATCATCATAGTATTTGGACTTTGGAGAGTGTTATTTCAATTCTGAGTTGTAGTTCAAGAGTAATTCAATGACAAAGTATCCCCCTCCCACCCCTTTTACTGATGTAACACTGCTCAGCCAGAGCAGAAGGGAGGTGCCCAGGTAGATTGCAGAGAGGGACAATCTTCAATTAAGATAAGGGAAAAAGCTGAAAAACTTGTTAAGGGGGCAGGGCTTTCATTGTTCTCATAGGAAGAAGATTGTCCCATGCTGTTATCTGTCTGGTCTATGGACTGCATTCCACATCTGAGAAGAGATGGCTTACACTAGGTAAAAGGGGCGGGAGGGGAAACTTTGCTTGTGAATATCTCGAGAGATAAGACTTATATCGTTCTTCATGTTTTTTTTAATGCCTACAAAATAAAATAAAGATAAAACAAAGTATTACTATCCCTTTAATGTTTGTTTAAATGTCAGTATATGTGTTTATACATTAGTCTGTGTAAATAAAATACTATGGTCTCGTTATAAGTCATTTATTAGGTTACACAAGAAGGTGTCAATAGGTCATGAAATAACCTAAAAATTATTGGTAATGCCCCACCCACTGGCCACGCCCCAAGCAAACCCCCCTAAAATAAAGGTGTCCCTCTTTGGCAATTTGAAATGTTGGGAGGTATGGGATTCTAAGTCTGCAGCAAGGTGCATACAAGAGGTAAAAGAGGCGGGATGCAGATACTTTAAAAATTAGTTACTTTTGAACTACAAGACGGACAGGATTGATATACAGAGCAAAATGAAAAATAACATATGAGTATTAATTGAATGACATTTATTGGCATCCATTACTATCCCTTTAAAGATGCAGTATGTTTTATATTTTTATTATTTATGAGGATATTCCTACTAGTGATGATCGAGCACCTAAATGCTCGGGTGTTCGGGTGCTCTGACCGAGCGCCCCCGGAGGCTCGAGAGCTCGGCCGAGCACCCGAGCCCCATTGAAGTCAATGGGAGGACTCGAGCATTACACCAGGCACCCCCTGCTCTGATGAGGGGAGGGTGCCTGGTCCATAGGAAAAGGGCAGAAAATGATGGAAACACCACAGAAATGGTTCAGGGACAGCATAGGGAGGATGTCTGGATGCATCTTGGACTCCAACATCGCTGCTGGGAACGATGTTTCGCCCGTAGTACGCCATTTTTACAGACTGACCGTAAAACACACAAAAAGGAAGATAAAAACGACTTTAGGTGAAAAATTGTTACCAAACAGTATTTGCTGTATATTTACTTGTATATCATCTGCAAATTCTGCAAAAAATGTCATCGATTTTTCGGAACTGGGGCCATGATTAAGAGGGAAACGTGCGCAGAGGCAAATTCTGCAAAAAATGTCCTCGATTTTTCTGAACTGGGGCCATGATTAAGAGGGAAACGTGCGCAGAGGCAAATTCTCCCAAAAATGTCCTCGATTTTTCTGAACTGGGGCCATGATTAAGAGGGAAACGTGCGCAGAGGCAAATTCTCCCAAAAATTTCCTAGATTTTTCTGAACTGGGGCCATGATTAAGAGGGAAACGTGCGCTGAGCCGACCATCTAAAACATTATGGGTGAGGGTCTGCTGCGGAGCTGACCATCCTAAACATTATATGCGAAGGCCCGCTAGTGAGCTGACGCTATAAAACATTATATGAGAGGGCCCGCTAGAGAGCTGACCCAATAAAACATTATATGAGAAGGCCCGCTGGTGAGCTGACCTATACAAAAATTGTCAAACAGCGCCCGCTGGTGAGCTGACCCTATATAAAAATTATATCACAGGGCCCGCTGGTGAGCTGGCCCTATATAAAAATTATATCACAGGGCCCGCTGGTGAGCTGGCCCTATATAAAAATTATATCACAGGGTATATGGAAGAGAGTCAACCATATACCCGTTTTTTGGGTGGAAGGGGTGAATGGGAATACAGAGTATTCCCATCATTGTAAATAACATATATAAAGTGAGTTTATGTTCCCCCGGGGCTTTCCTCCAGTGGAGTGGAGAAGTCAGGGGAAATCCAGGCCTTGTTCATTTTTATAAGTGTCAACCTATCAGCATTTTCGGTGGAAAGGCGGATACGCTTATCTGTTATGATGCCACCAGCAGCACTAAATACCCGCTCAGACAGAACGCTGGCGGCAGGGCAGGCCAGCACCTCCAAGGCGTAGAGTGCCAGTTCATACCACGTGTCCAGCTTGGACACCCAGTAGTTGTAAGGCACAGAAGGATCATTGAGGAACCTGACACGGTCTGCTACGTACTCCTTCACCATCTTCCAAAACTTTTCCCTCCTTGTGACACTAGGCTGCGCATCAGGGTGAGGGTGCTGGCGGGGTGTCATGAAGGTGTCCCACGCCTTGGAGAGTGTTGCCCTGCCTTTGTCGGAACTGCTGTGTGCTCCCCTTTTCTCCCCTTCTCGGTTGGCCAAGGTAGCACGTACTCTGCCGCCAGCGTTGTCAGATGGAAAATTTTGGAGCAATTTTTCGACAAGAACCTTCTGGTATTGCACCATTTTGCTTGTCCTCTCCACCGGAGGAATGAGAGATGAGAAATTCTCTTTGTAGCGGGGGTCCAGAAGGGTGAACACCCAGTAATCCGTGTTGTCTAAAATGCGTATAACGCGTGGGTCACGGGAAAGGCAGCCTAACATAAAGTCAGCCATGTGTGCCAGAGTACCAACAGGCAAGATTTCGCTGTCCTCACCAGGAGGATGACTCTCAATCTCCTCATCCTCTTCCTCCTCTTCTGCCCACCCACGCTGAAGAGATGGAACTAAAGTTCCATGGCTACCCTCTGTAGCGGAGGCAACCGTGTCTTCCTCCTCCTCCTCCTCCTCCTCCGCCTCCTCCAATTGTCGCTGAGAAGACGAAGTGAGGGTGCTCTGGCTATCACCTTGTGTAAGCTCTTCCTCCCGCATTTCCACCTCTTCCACATGAAAAGCGTCGGTTTTAATTGTGAGCAGCGAGCGTTTCAGTAGACACAGAAGTGGGATGGTTACACTGATAATAGCGTTATCGCCACTCACCATCTGTGTCGATTCCTCTAAATTGCGTAAAACCTCACAGAGGTCTGACATCCATTCCCACTCCTCACTTCTGATTAGAGGAAGTTGAACGGAAAGGCGACGACCGTGTAACAGCTGGTACTCCACTACTGCCCTCTGCTGCTCACAAAGCCGGGCCAACATGTGGAAGGTGGAGTTCCAGCGCATGCTCACGTCACACAGCAGCCGGTGAGCTGGCAATTGTAAGCGCTGCTGCAGCTTCAACAGGCCGGCTGAAGCTGTTGATGACTTACGGAAATGTGCACACACGCGGCGCACCTTGGTCAAGAGATCATGCAAATTGGGGTAGGTTTTTAGAAATCGCTGAACCACTAAATTAAATACATGCGCTAGGCATGGTACGTGTGTGAGCTTGCCGAGCTCCAAAGCCGCCACCAAGTTACGCCCATTATCACACACAACCATGCCTGGTTGCAGGTTGAGTGGCGAGAGCCACTGCTCGGTCTGGTGACTAATCCCCTGCAACAGCTCTGAGGCCGTGTGCTGTTTGTCCCCAAGGCAGATCAGCTTCAGCACGGCCTGTTGACGCTTCCCCACTGCAGTGCTACACTGCTTCCAGCTACCGGCTGATGGGTGAGTGGCGCTGCGCGCAGAGAATTCGGAGGTGGAAACGGAGGAGGAGGAGCCAATAACGTAGGTGCTGGCGGAAACCCTGATGGAGGTAGGGCTCGCAATCCTCGGCGTGGGTAGCACCTGTGCCATCCCAGGGTCCGAGTCGCTCCCAGCCTCCACGACATTCACCCAGTGTCCCTGGCCACAAGCACTTGTCCATGTGTCAGTCGTTAAGTGGACCTTCCCAGTAACTGCGTTGGTCAGGGCACGGGTGATGTTACGGGACACAAGATGGTGTAAGGCGGGGACGGCACACCGGGAAAAGTAGTGGCGGCTGGGGACTGCGTACCGAGGGACAGCTGCTGCCATCAGGCTGCGGAAGGACTCAGTCTCCACAAGCCTAAATGGCAGCATTTCGATGGCCAGTAATTTGGAAAGGTGTGAGGTTAGTGCTATGGCCTGTGGGTGGGTGGCTGGGTATTTTCGCTTGCGCTCAAATGCCTGGGGTAACGACATTTGGACGCTGCGCTGGGACAGGGAAGTGGATGTGGTCGCTGATGGTGCTTCAGATGGTACAGGTGCAGGGCGGGAGGTATGCGGGCCTGCGCCTTCGACAGGCGATTGGCCGGCACCGAAAACAGGGGAAGAGGAGGCAGTGGTGTGGCCTGTAGACACAGATTGGCGATCCGGGCATTCCTCCCACTTATTACGGTGCTTGGATGCCATGTGTCGGATCATGCTGGTGGTGGTGAGGTTTCTAGTGTTCATGCCTCGGCTCATTCTGGTGTGGCACAGGTTGCAAACTACAATTCTTTTGTCGTCCGCACTTTCCTTAAAAAAACGCCATACCGCGGAACACCTACCCCTTGGCAAGGGAGATTTACACAAGGGGGTCCTCCGTGGAACATTTGCGGGCCGGTTTGGTGTGGTCCGCCTTCTTTCTGTAGCCACACCACTGCCTCTTCCAGCCTGTTGCGGTGCTGCAGATGGCTCACCCTCAGGACTGCTGTCATCGCTCGGCTCTACACCTTCCCAGGTGGGGTCAGTCACCTCATCGTCCACCAAGTCCTCCTCCACTTCCTCACTCTGATCATCCTCCTCATTTCTTGATCCCACCACATACTCAGTCATTGACAACTGTATATCATCCTCCTCATCAAGGTCTTGAGACAGTAAAAGTGGTTGATTTGATGGCAACTGTGTCTCATCATCATCATTATCCACTTCCTTTGACCTTAAATGCCGTTCCCCTCTGTCATCTTCTTGTGATTGGGTACCCTCTAGAGGTTGTGAATCAGGGCACAAGATTTCATGTTCCTCTGCAAGCGTGCTTGGAGAGAGGGTCAAATGAAGGATTGGTGATGAGACGAGCTCCTCACTATATCCCAGTGTGGGATCACTTCTTTGACCAGACCCTCTATGGTGGGAGGAAGGATGATCAGGGTGAGGATTATGTTGACCAGACTCTTGGCTACTGAGAGTGGACTTGGTGGAAGACAGGGTGGTGCTTAACCGACTGGAAGCAGTATCACCTGAAATCCAACCGACCACCTGTTCGCAGTGGTCTGACCTCGAGAGTGATGTCCTGCGACGCCCTGTAAACTGAGACATGAAGCTAGGTATGGTGGATGTCTTTCTTTCTTGTGCTCTGGCACCAGGCACAGTTTCTACGCGTCCTGACCCGCGCCCTGAACTATCAGGATCACGTCCACTTCCCCGTCCCTTTTTACCCGCCTTCTTCATATTACACGGAATATGTGCTGCAAATCTGCAACTTTGCACACTAAACAGAATGTGCTGCTTATCTGCGGCTAGGCACAGTGAATGGAATATGTGACTTTTAGTTTTTACACTTTGCACACTAAACTGAATGTGCTGATAATCTGCAACTTTGCACACTAAACAGAATATGCTGCTTATCTGCGGCTAGGCACAGTGAATGGAATATGTGACTTTTAGTTTTTACACTTTGCACACTAAACTGAATGTGCTGCTAATCTGCAACTTTGCACACTAAACAGAATATGCTGCTTATCTGCGGCTAGGCACAGTGAATGGAATATGTGACTTTTAGTTTTTACACTTTGCACACTAAACTGAATGTGCTGATAATCTGCAACTTTGCACACTAAACAGAATATGCTGCTTATCTGCGGCTAGGATCAGTGAACGGAATAAGTGACTTTTATTTTTAACACTTTGCACACTAAACAGAATGTGCTGCTAATCTGCAACTTTGCACACTAAAAAGAATATGCTGCTTATCTGCGGCTAGGCACAGTGAATGGAATATGTGACTTTTAGTTTTTACACTTTGCACACTAAACTGAATGTGCTGATAATCTGCAACTTTGCACACTAAACAGAATATGCTGCTTATCTGCGGCTAGGCACAGTGAATGGAATATGTGACTTTTAGTTTTTACACTTTGCACACTAAACAGAATGTGCTGATAATCTGCAACTTTGCACACTAAACAGAATATGCTGCTTATCTGCGGCTAGGCACAGTGAATGGAATATGTGACTTTTAGTTTTTACACTTTGCACACTAAACAGAATGTTCTGCTAATCTGCAACTTTGCACACTAAAAAGAATATGCTGCTTATCTGCGGCTAGGCACAGTGAATGGAATATGTGACTTTTAGTTTTTACACTTTGCACACTAAACTGAATGTGCTGATAATCTGCAACTTTGCACACTAAACAGAATATGCTGCTTATCTGCGGCTAGGCACAGTGAATGGAATATGTGACTTTTAGTTTTTACACTTTGCACACTAAACTGAATGTGCTGCTAATCTGCAACTTTGCACACTAAACAGAATATGCTGCTTATCTGCGGCTAGGCACAGTGAATGGAATATGTGACTTTTAGTTTTTACACTTTGCACACTAAACTGAATGTGCTGATAATCTGCAACTTTGCACACTAAACAGAATATGCTGCTTATCTGCGGCTAGGATCAGTGAACGGAATAAGTGACTTTTATTTTTAACACTTTGCACACTAAACAGAATGTGCTGCTAATCTGCAACTTTGCACACTAAAAAGAATATGCTGCTTATCTGCGGCTAGGCACAGTGAATGGAATATGTGACTTTTAGTTTTTACACTTTGCACACTAAACTGAATGTGCTGATAATCTGCAACTTTGCACACTAAACAGAATATGCTGCTTATCTGCGGCTAGGCACAGTGAATGGAATATGTGACTTTTAGTTTTTACACTTTGCACACTAAACAGAATGTGCTGATAATCTGCAACTTTGCACACTAAACAGAATATGCTGCTTATCTGCGGCTAGGCACAGTGAATGGAATATGTGACTTTTAGTTTTTACACTTTGCACACTAAACAGAATGTTCTGCTAATCTGCAACTTTGCACACTAAAAAGAATATGCTGCTTATCTGCGGCTAGGCACAGTGAATGGAATATGTGACTTTTAGTTTTTACACTTTGCACACTAAACTGAATGTGCTGATAATCTGCAACTTTGCACACTAAACAGAATGTGCTGCTTATCTGCGGCTAGGATCAGTGAACGGAATAAGTGACTTTTATTTTTTACA
This sequence comes from Rhinophrynus dorsalis, assembly GCA_037306005.1. Classification (NCBI taxonomy): domain Eukaryota; kingdom Metazoa; phylum Chordata; class Amphibia; order Anura; family Rhinophrynidae; genus Rhinophrynus; species Rhinophrynus dorsalis. The sequence continues at coordinate 267,521,246 of CM074718.1, read as the reverse complement.
CTTTGCACACTAAACAGAATGTGCTGATAATCTGCAACTTTGCACACTAAAAAGAATGTGCTGCTAATCTGCAACTTTGCACACTGAACAGAATGTGCTGCTAATCTGCAACTTTGCACACTAAACAGAATGTGCTGCTAATCTGAAACTTTGCACACTAAAAAGAATGTGCTGCTAATCTCCAACTTTGCACACTAAACAGAATGTGCTGCTAATCTGAAACTTTGCACACTAAACAGAATGTGCTGCTAATCTGCGGCTAGGCACACTGAACGGAATATGTGACGTTTTTTTTTTAAACTCTGCCCCCCAAAACAAAATATATCTGCTGCCCCCACACACAGTAGTCCTAAAAAGGACTTTTGGGTCTTTTTTTTTGTTCAAAAACACTTTTCTTCTCCCTACACTGACTTTCCCTTCCTATCCTCATCTCTCCCTGGCTAAGACTGAGCCGAACTCGCTGGTCAGGTGCTATACAGCACCCGATCACGGGTTCTGCCCAGCCAATCAGTGTAATGCCAGCAGCCAACATGGCTGCTGGCATTACACTGATGTCAGAGCCTCCCCGCACGTTTATTGGCTGTGCAGCAGCCGCGAAACGTGCGGGGAGGAGACCCGAACATGGGGGGCGAGCACATGCGGTACTCGTACGAGTACCGCCATGTGCCGAGCAGAGCGATGCTCGAGCCGAACCGAGCTTCGGCCGAGCATGCTCGCTCATCACTAATTCCTACTGAATGAACCAATGCTTCTCAAAAGTTGCTTCCCCTCAAGTTTCTTAAACTATCCAATCAAATGGTGTTCTTCCTATCACTTACTATTGAGAGGTACATTCTCAATAAGTTCTCCCATGAAGTCCATTATCAACCATACTGCTTTTTGGACACAAGTTAGCAGAGTTTCTAACAGTTTGATTAAAAAAGTTTGAGATGTAATTATTGGCTGAAAAATCTCCCAGTAGATTGCTCTTTTCTACTGAGCAGAATAGCCAAACAATATATATTTTCATAAAATACGTGTATTTCTCCTTTAATGGATGCCCTAATAGTTTCTGTTCAGCTCTCTGAGCAAAGAGTTATGTGGAGAGTTGGCCTTTATATTGGCATTGAACATATTTGTATGATCATATACCCCCACAGACACCTCTTTTCAGATTTACACAAATCTAATCTTTATCATTAAAAACTTCCATCTCTTTATCAGTGTTATTCCATGTTCTTTGCTCTTTTCAGTTCGGTAATACCTTTATTAACCCCTCTGGTCGTCAAAAATGTACGATTTGCTGCCTAAACTGTAGAGATTAGAGATAGGTGAAAAGTCAAGATATTTTGAGGCATTTTTATAGAAAAAGCACAATTTGACACTTTCTCAGTAGAAATTCAAGTGCACAGGAAATAAATAAAATGTCTGCCTTTTCGCTAACACCATTGAATTTCCCTTTAGGACTTTGATATTTTCAAGTTATTATTTCTATGGCTGTGAGAATTCCCACTGCAATAGTGGTGCTGCTGAGTTATGAAGAAATACACAGTTGAAAGTAAAAGTTGTTAAGAAGCTGAGTCCTACAGCAATATAAGCCTTGAAAAAATGTTAGCAGGCTGTGTCTTTTTGCCCTTTGTCCACAGCACAAACCACATGCTTATTCAACTTTGACACAGCTGTTTGTAAAAAAATAACTGTGGCTTGGGATATGCAAATGGATAAAACATATGACATTAGTTATTTAAAACTTGTTTTATAACCTCTATTTCAAACAAAAGAATGGGCAGCATGTCAACTATCAACATTATGGCAAAGAAACAAATATTGTGACGAGCACCCATTGAGAACAAACAAGATAAAGCGTTTAGGCATAGTGGCCCCTCAAAGGCAAATCCTCTCTGCACGAGAGAATCAGCAAAACCACAGACGTACGTTTCGGCCTATGTGGGCCTCATCGGTGTGGTGCAGCTGATTCCCTCTAGGCACATGGAGAGCAACGGCCCATGTCTGGGATCCCCTTTCACTTATGGAGACTATGAAACAAATATTGAGACGATCACCCATTGAGAACGAACAAGATAAAGGATCTAGTTCTTAGATAAAGTGGCCCCCCAGTGGTGCTATAAGTCACATTTTTCACTCCCATGTGCCATTGCAGAGAGGAAATTTCCATATTCATATCAGACTGGTCCCATCCTCAGGCAGTCCAGTTCCAAAATGTCAGTCAAAAACCACAGACATACATTTCAGCCTATGTGGACCTTGTTGGTGTGGTGCAGCTGACTCCCTCTAGGCACATGGAGAGCAAGGGCCCATGCCTGGGAAGGCCTTACACTTAGGGAGACTAAGAAGCAAATTTTGTGGTGAGCACCCTTCGCGAACGAACAAGATAAAGAGTCTAGTTCTTAGGCATAGCAGCCCCCACAATGGTGCTACAAGTCACGTTTTTCACTCCCATGTACCACTGCAGAGAGGAAATTTCCATATTCATGTCAGACCTCAGACAGTCCAACTCCGAAATGTCAGGCAAATCCTCTCTGCACCACACCGACGAGGCCCACACGGGCCGAAACGTACGTCTGTGATTTTGCTGTCTCTCTTGTGAGGAGAGGATTTGCCTGACATTTCGGAACTGTACTGTCTGTGGGCAGGACCAGTCTGATATGGAAATGGAGATTTCCTCTCTGCAAGGGCACATGGGAGTTAAAAACGTGAGTTTTTTTGCTTGCTTGTTTGTACTTTGGGTTTAGGCCCAATGTTTTGGGTGGACTGGAGAGCCCACATATTACTTGCAGCATACTTCATTCTTATTTCTTTATTTATATATAGTATTTTATTCACATGTATATTTATTCACATAGGAGTTAGCGCAGTGAATAACCCCCCTTTTTTTGTTACTTGTAGTATCTCTTTTGTTCACTTCAGCAGCTTTCTACCTATACAATTTTAAGATCGCACAAAGTTTCAATCACACTTCCCCTTTAAAAATATCCCTTTGATGGTCAAATCACACTTCCCTTTTTAAAAAAAATCCCTTTAATGGCCAGATTGTGTGGTTGGGCTATGAAACTACCTGTTTGTAGGTGGACAAGAATCCTCATGTGACTTGTGGGGGTGGGGGATTATTATCCATAAAGGTGAGCTGAGAGGTTACAGTTCGTTTGAAATGGGCTCCTATTCGCTGCAGTCACACAAAGAAGGCAAGTTTATCTCTTCTCCTTTTTGATATGTTTCAATATGTTTTGTTTAGATATAGGTTTTAATTGCATACATAAACATATCGAAATAAAGAATTTACAGACATTTTATATTAAGGAAAAAAAAAAGGTTTTTTAAGTTTATTAATTCATATTTGAATTTTTTTATTGAGATAGGATTATTAGGAGAAGTAGAGTAGGTCCTTGCCACGATGAGGTACCGTGACATGGTGGTAAGCTTAACCCACCTCTTTGGCCAAGGATTTGGGGATGAAATACTCATATTTTATTGATCTAGTATTATATATGCTTAACACAGGGCACTCTTTCTCTTTAGGATAGAGGAGTGCAGGTTTTTTTTGTTTGTTAGCTTTTCATTATATCCTTGCTTAATTACAGGTGAGTAGTCAGTGACTCATTCATTGTGATTGAGCTACCTGTATAGATATCCTGAAAACCTGACCTGCTGGTACGCTGCAAGGACTGGAGCTGTGTACCACTGCACTAGATTGTAAGCTCCTTAAAGAAGGGTCTCCCATTAAACCACTAGATTATAAGCACTTTGTGGCAATGCTTCCTATATGTTCACTTCCTGCAGCGACCTCTTTAAAGGGATAGTAATACTTAAAATGTAAAAAAACATATGTTGTAGGGTTTATACCCCTGAGTAAAACAAGGGTACTCCCACTGCTGGAAGGTGTTTTATTCAAAAGTAATTACAGCTGAAAGTTGAATTTTTTTAGGTGCAATATCACAGTGGCCTGAAATTGCACAGTGGCGCTGTTGCTACACAATCCTATGGACTGCTCTGGTCCCGGGACCATAAATCTCCATAGGATGGTGTAGCAACAGCGTCACTGTGCAATTTCAGGCCACTGTGAAATTGCACCTAAAAAATTCAACTTTGAGCTGTAATAACCTTTGAATAAAAGACCTTTCAGCAGTGGGAGTACCCTTATTATACTCAGGGGGATAAACCCTACAACATATTTTTTTTTTACATTTTAAGTATTACTATCACTTTAAAGGATGAGAAATATGTTATTAACACCTTGAGGAGCAGAGACGTGTGTAGCACATTGCAGGGCAATGCATTTTGCACCTCTGTGGTCCTCAAAGGCTAAAGAAGAAAGTACATGTACAATACAGGACTTTTTCTACAGAGTAAAACAAGCATACTCTTACTGCTGGCAGTATTAAAAAGTTATAAGAGTCCAAACTTTCACAAAATGGTGGCGGTGTCTGTTAATATCACATTCTATGGAGAACTGTAGCCATTGGCTCACCTCTCCAATAAAATGCAACAGAATAACTGTCTGGACTAAAAGTGAGATGTCTTAACCCTATATGGCACTTTTAAAGAAATAGTAATAATTAAAATGTAAAAATATATATATTGTAGTGTTTAAACATGGGTACTTCCAATGCTGTAAGATGTTTTATTCAAACTTGAATTTTTAGATGCAGTATCACAGTTGCCTGAACTTGTACAGTGGTGCTGATGGCTCACCATCCTATGGAATTTCATGAGCTGTCCATAGGATGGTATAGCAACAGCACCACTGTACAATTCCAGGCCACTGTGATATTGCACCTAAAAATTCAAGTTTGAGCTGTAATAACCTTTGAATAAAACACCTCTCAGCATTGGGAGTGATCTTGTTTTATTCAGGAGGATAATCCCTACAATACTGCTACAGTATTACTATCTCTTAAATGTAAAAAAGAAACAATATAACCTGAAATAACTTTGGAACAGAGATGTAAAATCCTATAGAGATTGGTCTAACATTACACAACTGGGTTTTGAGTTCTGTAACAGCATATTTCATTATACTAATGGATTATACTTTCAATAGATCAAGATCTCCAGTCACACAACTAGATGTCAAGTTTATTAGGGACAATGCCTCTTCTTATACCTCTAGATTGTTAGCTCCTTGGTACAAGGTCTCACTTTATATCACTAGAGTGTAAGCTCCTTGCAGAAAGGTCTCCCATTAGATCACTAGACCATACCTCCCAAGTGTCCATCTTTAGGAGCAACAGTCCCTCTTTGAGACCCAAATCCCTTTGTCCCTCTTTCCCACCCTACTGTCCCTCTTTTTAGGAGATCGGACCGTGTGGTGTGTATGTAAGTGTATCACATTGCTCCACAGCAATAAAACTCACATTAATGTTTGTATAAACGTCAGTATATGTTTTTACAAATTACTGTGTGTAAAGAAAATACTTTGATCTTGCTCTAAATCATTAATTCAGTTACACAAACAGGTGTCAATAGGCCATTAAATCACCTAAAAATTCCTTGTAATGCTTTCCCACCAGCCACACCCCCAGCAACACCACCTAATACAAAAGTGTCCCTCTTTGGCCATTTGAAATGTTGGGAGGCATGCTAGACTAAGCTCTTTGGGACAAGGTTTTCCTTCTTATCACTAGACTATAAGCTTTTTGAGGCAATTCCTGATATTATAATCTCTTTTCCTGCAGATGAGTAAAGTTTTATTAACCCTTGATCACCAGAGAGGTGGGGAGTGCATTTGCAATGCACTGCACACCCCACTGTTCCTCAATATGTTAAGAAGAAAAAAAAGTATAATACTGGGCTTTTCCTACTGATTAAAACATGAATACTCTCCCTGCTGCCAGTATTTAAAAGTTATAACAGTCCAAACTGACATAAACTGGTGGAGCTGTTACTATCCTGTTCTATGGAGAACTGTAGATGTGGCTCACCTCTCCCATAAAATGCAATAGAATAACTATCTGGACTGTAAGTGCTCTGTCTTAACACTAGATGGCACTGATAATGTAAAAAACAGCAAAATAAATTGTACTAAGTTTGGAACAAAGTTTAAGATGCCATAGAGCTTTGGCTAATGTTGCACCACTGGGTTTTAAGTTCTGCAATACAGGATCTGTCATTATACTAATGTATTATACTTTTAATAGATCAGGCACCACTAGATGACAAGTTCCTTGATGGTAGTGTCTCTTATTATACCACTTTATTGTTGGCTCTTTGGTACAAGGTCTCAGCTTATATCATTAGACTGTAAGCTTCTTGCAGAAAGTTCTCCCACTATATCACTAGCCGGTAAGTTCCTTGGGGAAGGGTCTCCCATTATCTTAACCCCTTCAGGACCAGAGGTTTTGCACACCGGAGGACCAGATAGAGTACATTCACCGAGCCGGCATATGTAAGTGATCACATGTGCCGGCTCGCCAAGGGAAAGGCTTAAACTGACTACTCCAGTCTTGGAGCCTCACAGTGAGCCTTCAGGGGTGATGTGATCATCTAACTCGTGAAGTGCCAGGAATGTCACTGGTCCTTAAGGGGTTAACAGGCTTTAATCTCCATGGGACAGGGTTTCTCATTATATCACTAGCTTCTTGGTACAAAATCTCAGTTTCTATCACAAGACTGTAAGCTCCTTTGTACAAGGTGTCACTTTATATCACTAGACTGTAAGCTCCTTGGGGTAGGGTCTCATATTATATTACTAGATTCTAACTTTCATGAGGAACGTTCTCTCGCTATACTATTAGATCTTTGGCGTATTGTCTACAATTATACAACTATTATACACTTCTTGTTACAAAGTCCTTAATGCAAATGTATAGAATTAAGTTCTTTAGAGCAAAGTCTAAAACTGTGCCTCAAGACTGTAATCTCAATAGAGGATTGTCTATTATAAAGCTTGACTGTAAGCTGCACATGTCTGGATATCAAATAGTCATATCAGTGTCCCATTATACCAATCGATTGTCTCCTTGGAGCAGTGCCTGCCATTATACCGCCAGATTGACAAACAGTGTCCAGTGATGTGACTGAGTGCGCTATTCAAATCACAAAGAAAAAGTGGAGTATCTCTGGGGAAAGCTACTGAACATTGCAAACAAATATCACTGAACTCCCCATTAATTTAACCCCTTAAGGACCAGAGCAGCACAGTGTGAAGCAGTGCATTGCCACCATCTGCTCCTCAAAGGGTTAAATCCATGAATGCTAGTGAGGTCGCTAACACAATGCAGCCGGTTTGCTTCATAACTGGTCATCTTTCTTTGAGCATGTGCCCTAAATTGCAAGCTAATCTCTGCAAGGTCTCACATTATACCACTAGATTTCTGCTCTCATCTTCATGTTTCTGTATTTCTGCAAAATTCTTCTTATACACCTTTATTAGGGTTACCACCTTTTCTTCAAAAAAATACCGGCCATAGCATTCCCTCCATATACTTAACATTGGACAGAAGCCAATTTTTTACCGGTCTGCAGGTAAAATACTGGCTGGGTGGCAACCCTAACCTCTATAGATTTGCACAAACCTATTGAGGCTGATGTAGAAGATCAGTGGTGTTAGGCACTAAGGTGTGATCACTAATTAAGAAGTGATAAAGAGGAGGTAACTACTCTGGGGTGATAAACTCTACAGTTCCTCTGCTAGTCAATGGATTCTGTGAATTAACCGTAGAAATACAGGAGGCAAATATAGTCATTGATACCTTTATTGGCTAACTAAGCAGATTTAGGATGCAGGCATTAAAGACCTCTTAGGTAATTTCCTCATCACATGCCTGAGGAAGAGACCTAAGAGGTCTTGAAAGCTTGCATCCTAAATCTGCTTAGTTAGCCAATAAAGGTATCAAAGACTATATATTTATTAACATGTCTCTAGCATGAGAGCTCTTAGTGCATCAGCTCTATAGAACAACATAGAAATCGGTCAGCTTATCATACTGGAGAAGTTATCTCCTCTTCACCACCTCCTTATCCCACCTTAATGCATAGCCCCACTGGAGCAATTATGGGACATATGAACATTTCCACAATTGATTTAAATGGATTTTTAACCTCTTGAATTAGATAAGTCTCCAACACATAGCATTCAAAGGGTTAATAACCTCCCTTTAAATCAGTGGAACTCTGTATTTGTGGTTCAGTTGGTTTAACCCAAAATTGCTCTAGTTCTGCATAACACATCAACATCAATACCCTCTAAAAAGTGAAGTCCAAATGCTCAACTCCCCTTACAGTCCACTTTAACCCTTTGCTCACCTGACAGCCAATGGTCAGCGTACAGGAGATGCTGGCAATACAGTGAGTGAGAGGAACAGTGACAGGTCTAGTGATGGCTGTGTGGAGAGTGACAGGAAATATTTTTCACATAAGTGTCACCACAAAAGGGTTGCAGGATGGACTCCACCCTGAGAAGAGGGAGAGAGCAAGGGTGGGGGTACTACTGATACTAACCACTGACACTAACAGGCATCATCTAGTAACTGACACACATGCACCTATACCCAATGAGGCTGATGTACTAAGAAAGACTTGGCCAATGCTGGGACAAACCACCTTCACCACAGAGGCCACAAAAATTATCATTCCAATGCTAGATGGGATTTTGGAAAATGTTTATTAGTCCCCTATGGAACAGATGTTTTCTCCCCAAATTGCTCTAGTTTCACTTAGTACATCAGCCTCATAAAGCAAACCCATCTACTTAAGATAAGTCTAACCCTTTGAGTGCCAGAGGGCTGTCCAATGCATTGCAAAGCAAAGCATTGAATACACCTCTAGGGTTGCCACCTTTTCTTAAAAAAAAATACCGGCCAAGGCATTCCCTCCATAGACTTAACATTGGAAAGAAGACAATTTTTTACCGTACCGGCTGGGTGGCAAGCCTATACACCTCTGGCACTCAAAGGGTTAAGTAGATTTATAAGAGAAGTAAAAAGTGCTTGTATGTTGTGCTAGCCATTTGTTTGTAATCTAAACAGTTTTGGAGAACATAAACTTTATTTTTGCTGGCACTGTGTGATACATTATGCCAGTCAGTTTCTGTGCTTGGCCAATAATACCACACTCTGTGCTATGAATTAATCCAATCAGATTTCACATACTGGGAGTGTGTCTAATACCACAGTGAGACATAAGTTTGACCTCAAACATTACTAATTGCCACAGTAAGCAGTGATTTAGCTTAAAGTGCTACACTGTGCCAACAAAATAAAAATGATAATTTCTCAAACTTTTGTACAGAAAAAATGTCTGGTACAACATATAGGCAAATCTTAACTGTAAAACAAACTAAACTTGTCTTAGGGGGACAGGTCCACTTTAACAGAAACATTTGAAGCAATAGCAAACCTCCCAAGTGTCCTCTTTAGGAGGGACAGTCCATCTTTGAGACCCAAATCCCTCTGTCCCTCTTTACCACCCTGCTGTTCTAAGTTTTAAACTCCTTTTATTTTTAAATAGGGTAAGTAGAGGTTAATGAAACACTATTGATACAAGTTTATCTTCAATGAAAGAGCATTATATACATTTATATAAAGGGGGATAAAAGGTAAGGCTGCAGCCACTGTTGATCTATTTCAGGATGAAGGCGTCCGCAGTAAGTCTCCAACAACTCCATTCTTGTGCTTTCTGTTGCCACTGTGCACCAACAAATGTGGTAATTTCATCTGCCCATCTTGTCTTCGGTCTTCTTCATGGGTGTTTAGTATCAAGTGGAATCCATTCCAAAATTTATTAGGTCCATTTACTATTATATCGTCCTGCTATGTGGCCTGCCCATTTCCATTTCAGGCCCTTTACTTTTTCAGTGACGTCAGACCTTTGCTTGTTTACAAATCCATGCACACATTTCTGTCTCTTTTTATGTTTAGAATTTGCCGCTCCATACTTCTCTGGGTAACCTTAAGTTTTTGTATGGCTTTGACATTCAGTGCCCATGTTTATCAGCCAAATGTAAGTACTGGCAGGGCACATTGGTCAAAAACCTTTTGCTTGAGGCAAAGTGGTAAATTTGTCTTAACCCTTTAACAACCGGCCATGCAGCAGGCAGTTAAGGACCACTAAGCATTTTTTTGAGAAATGGATTCAGGGGTCCCCGAGTGGTGTGCAGCCACGTGGGGACCCCTGAATTCCATGATGTGCCAGGACCATCATGTGTCCTTAAAGCATGTTTATCCATGATGGTCCTGGCACGTCATGGGTCCTTAAGGGGTTAAAGACCTACTAAGTTTCCCAAATGCTTGCAATTCCAATTTTATTAATTGCTCAATTTCCATCATGGTGTTTCCATCTGTTGACGTTTTCTGTCCAAGGTAAACATATATCAACATCTTCTAGTTCTTGTCCATCTACTGAGATGTTTCTTGATATGGTAAATTTGTTAAACATGACTGTTTCATCTTTAGATCAAATGTTCTTGCTTTCCTGTTGTAGCTCTTCAATTAGCTATTGCAGTTCTTCAGGACTACTGGCCCAAAGTATGATATCATCTGCAAAGTGTAAGTTATGTAAGTAGTCTCCATTGATCTTAAGTCCTTTTTTTGTCCCAATTTAGTTTGTGGAAAATTTCTTCTAAACAAGCAGAACATAGTTTTGGGGAGATTGTGTCTCCTTGTCGGACGCCTTTTTCTGTGTTGATCAAGACTTTATCACAGCTAACCTGTATTGATGCAGTTGCACTTTCATATATTGATTGGAGGATATTGGTGTAAGCTCTCTCTATTCCTTGGTTGATCAGGGCATCAATTACTGCTTTCTTTTTCACAGAGTCAAAGCCTTTTTGTAGTCAATAAAGGCTATGTGTAATGGATGGTTCATGATGTCACTCTATAACTTGTTTCACTGCCTGGATATGGTCCATCGTACTGAAACTGCTCCTGAAACCTGCTTTCTCTTTAGGTTGTGCCGCGTTAAGTATTTTGTGTCCATTCTCTTGATAGTACATTTGTGAAAACCGTGCAGTCCACTGGCAATAGGTTTATTGGCTGGTAGTTTTTTAAATCCACCTCAAAACCTATTTTTGTTCAGTAGGATTTCTGCATAGGAATTATAAATAGTTTAGCTAGGCCTTTGAATAACGTCTGGTTTTCAACATTTCAGTAGTAACTTTAACAGGCCCAGCTGCTTTGCCATTTTTCAGTGATTTTATTCTGCCACAGCCTCTCGTGCTGCAGTAAGTTGTTGTCCTTCATCCTTATAAACATTTGAATAACATTCTTCCATTCGTTTTAGCAGGGCTTAAAATTTGAAGTCCTTTGCTACTAGCCAGACCTGAAAAGTTACTCGCCACTGCAAGCCATAGCATACTAACCAGGGCTGAATTTCTACTCGCCAGGGCTAAATTTTCACTCGCCATTGGCTAGTGGCGAGTGGAAATTTTGAGCCCTGCTTTTAGTATTTGTTGTTGAGGTTTTGCTGTTGTACCATCTTCAAGCTTTAAAGCGGAACTTTCACATACTATAAAGTTGCCCTCAAATAATTAAACATGTGGCAACTTGCTTCATAATACGTCCATTACCTCTCAGAAGTGCCAGAATCTAAAGAAATCCTTAATCTTCGGAGACCAGAAGCCAGACATCAGTGCAGACATCTTGTTGTAGAGACGTCCACCTGCCTGCACTGTCAGTCCCAGTCTCCTCTAAAAGGCATTGCACTGTTCCATAAAGCACCGGAAGGGACTGACAGCACAGACGGCACTAACCTGGCCATTAGTCTCCGAAGATTAAGGATTTCTTTAGAATCTGGCACTTTACAGAGGTAATACATGTATTATGAAGCTAGTCGCCATATGTTTTATTATTGGAGGGTGACTTTATACAAGGTGAAAGTTCTGCTTTAATGCAAACATTTGGCAGCCATCTTTCATTTTGCTTTCTTTAGCCCTTGATTTATCCAGTGTTATTTTGATGAGCTCATTATTGAACTTGTGTATTTCTTATTTTAGGTTCTTCCTTATGGTCTTGAACATTTCATCATATTCTACCCTGTTTCTAATATTACTGGTTTGCTTCATTTCTCATTGCTTTTTCATCATGGCAACTGTTTCTTTTGACATTCCGGTTGGTTTTTCTTGTTTCACAGTAGGTGCAAGGGCATTTGTTGACTTGAACTTTTTTTTTCTTGCAATCAATTTAGATTTTTGCTTTAGATATTTTTTGGTCTCTATATGAGACCTTCTTCATGGAAGACCGTATAGAAACCGAATTGTCAATATTTTAATAACATTTTGATTCATTTTTAAATCCTGTGATTGCGATCCTTTTGCTCATTTCATATATATATATATATATATATATATAATATAATGTCTCAGGGTATTTATTTGCAAAGTTCAGGATCTGATGTTCAGTTTTTCTTTATATATACAATAACATTATGATATAGTTGTTGCTGCTCTCCTAACTATACACATAAGTAACCATTTGAATACTATTGATAATGCTAGCTTGAGGCCATCAGGAATCTATATATCTATATCTTCAATTTAGGGAAGCCATGTTAGTCCAGTGATGTAGAGACCAAATGCATGACTAATGCAATATATAATACCTTTTTTATTGGGCTAACATTCAATTATACGGACGATATTTTGAGAGTGATGCTCCCTTTTTCACATCTTAAGCATACTTGTTTAAAAAAAAAAAATGCAACGTATATAAAAGCCATTCTGAAAGAGAGCTTAAAACGGATAAGTAATAAATCACCTACAGGTATGTGATAGTTCGTGACAGTTCTGGCTAGTACTGCTTAGGCAAAAACCAGCTTGAAGGCAATCACAGCAGTTCATGTAAGTGGGAAGGACAATGTTTGGGCTGACAGTCTTAGCCACAAAACAATCCAACTGGAAGAATGGTAACTCAAGCAAAAAGTCTTCAATTCCCAGACAGGATTTTGTGACAGATTCAGTTGACCACAACCGGAAATATGAAACATCCTAGATTCTTCTCCCAATTCCCTGCAGACCTTTCAGAAGCAGTAGACAGTCTTCTACAGACATGATCATTCCAGTTGGGAGACATGCTTCCTTCCTTGAGACTTATCCCAGTAACCATGAGTAATATAACCCAAGACTGAGAGACAGTCATCTTAATCATTCCTTACTGGTCAACAAAAGCATATTTTTTACCCTCTAGTCTCTGATAGTGAACTTTCAATTCCTGCTTCCCCAGAAGAACAACCTTCTACAGCAAGGACTAGTCTTACATCATCTGACTTTCAAGATGAATCTACCAGAGTGGTTCTTGAGTGCAAAATCCTGAAGGAACAAGGATTATCTCTGACAATTATTTATCCACTACTGTGATCAAGAAAAGAAAGTACATCCAGGGCTTAAAATAGTACTTATTTTTCTATATAAATTATCTCCATCCATACTTTGCCTGTTGGAGTTCATGTCAGATGGGGTGTAATGTAACTGAGGGCAGTTGTTACGGAGATGGAATTCATTTGCAGGGATTCTCCAACCCTTGCAAAACAATACTAGTAGAAGGCCTGATAATAAAGAAATAAATGTTAACCCAGCCTTAAACAATAGTAGGCAAATGCACTGATACTCTTAGTTCTTCCCATTCTAATAGTTTATAATATAATGTATTTTCAGTTACTGCATTTGCATGATTGGATACTTGCCTTAAAGGGATAGTAATGTTTCAAAATAAAAGCAGCTCCAAGTAATCTTCATAGTATTTGGGCCATGGATATTGTTATTTAAATACTGTCAGAGTTGTAGTTCAAGAGTAATGGAATTATAAAGTATCCCCCTCTTGCCCCTTTTACCTAGTGTAAGCCACCTCCCCTCAGATGTGGAATCTGGTCTTGAGACCAGACAAATCAAAGCAAGGGACAATCTTCTTACTGTGAGTATAAGGAAAACCCTGCCACACTTGACATATTTTTCCTTTATGCTCACTGAAGATTGTCCCTCTCTGCAATCCATCTGGACACCACCCTTCTGTTCTGAGGTGAGCAGGGTTACATCAGTAAAAGGGGTGGGAGGGGGATACTTTATCATTCAATTACTCTTGAACTACAACTCTGACAGTATTGAAATAACAGTCTCCATGGCCCAAATGCTATGAAGATTAATTGGAACTTCTTTTACTTTGAAACATTACTATCCCTTTAATATGACTTTCTCCCTACCTTTTCTACATTCTAAGAAATTCTGTTCTAGTGTTATATTAAGACCTCTTATCATGCACATTGCACATCTCCTTCCTTTCTTACACAAAGTGTTCACTGTACTTACATTTCCTTTATCAAAGAGAACAAATAAGATATGTAATTTATTTAAAGGAGCAGTAAACTTTTTTTATGAAAAAATATATATTGTAAGGATTTTCCTATTGAGTAAAATAAGGGTATTCCCACTGCCCAGAGATTTATATTTCCAGGAGTTATTACAGTTTAAACCCATGTTTTTTTTACATTAGCAGTGCCCTCTAGTGGTCAAATTCTAATTCGATTTCCTGTTAGATTCTAATGGAGAGGAAAGTCAGAAAAGTCAGAGACATACAGTTCTCCATAGAATGTGATAGAAACTGCCTGTCACTTCCTGTCAGTTAAAACTTCCAGGAAGTAAACACAGTAAATTCACTTCCTGATTACTTGAACTGCTATAAATTGTGAATAAAACATCTGACATCGATGGGAGTATCCTTGTTTTATTCAGCAGGAAAAGCTCTATAAAATATGTGTTTTCATAAAAAAAGTTTACTGTTCCTTTAAAGTGTTAGCAATGTCTAAAAAAAAAGTTTTTTTTGCATTTAGAAGAGCTTAAAAAGCTGATCTAAATGCAAAAAAACGTATCTCTCAAACCGCTATGGTTTAAGAGATACGGGCGTTTAAAGTTCGCTGTTTCCTACTGACAGCTGTAAAGCTGTCAGCAGGAGATTTGTGTCGGTCGACACGGTGGCGCTTGAGAAGTGCCGAGATATAGATCATTCCAATGAAGGGATTCCTTGTAAGTAAGGAGATCTCAGCACTTCTCAAGCGCCACCGTGTCGACCGACACGAATCTCCTGCTGACAGCTTTACAGCTGTCAGTAGGAAACAGCGAACTTTAAACGCCCGTATCTCTTAAACCATAGCGGTTTGAGAGATACGTTTTTTTGCATTTAGATCAGCTTTTTAAGCGCTTCTAAATGCAAAAAACTTTTTATTAGACATTACTAACACTTTAAATGTGGTTGTTGAAGGCTGGATAGGTCTCCAATACATTGAGAAGCAATGCGCTGGATACTTCTTTAGAATTCAAAACTCTTATATTACATTGTTACTATGTGTATACCTGGGTACTCCCCAGATCAGACCTGGAGACTCTTGGCTCGATACTATCCCACACTGTATTTTTCAAAACTGTCGGTGGTTGTTTTTGACAGCACAGTTTGCTATTCTATTAACTGCGCTGTCAAAATCCTCCGCCGTGTAAAAATGTCCAACGGGCACAAACTTTGTGCTAATTGGACACCAGGTAAAACAAAGCTCATTTCCACCACACACTGGTGCTTAAAAACAAAAGAAGATTAACCCTATGAGTGCCAGTGGGGTATGCAATGCATTGTGCAGCGTTGCATATATCACTTGCACTCATAGAGTGAATCTCCCAAGAGTTATCACATGTCCTGAAAAATAAAAGCTGTCCTATCATCCTGATATCAACCGGAATCCTCAGCACCTTGGGGAGCTACTGGCCATCATCTTCTCTCTTCAGTAAAATCTTGTTTTTAAAAAAATAATCCAGTTAGACTTGATTGTGAAATCAAATAATGCCTCCAAGAGATGCCACAGTTAACCCTTTGAGTGCCAGAGGGGTACTCCTCTTGTGCTCAAAGGGTTAAAAGAAGTGTGGCATCTCTCACAAATAATAGATTGTCATCCTTTTTTTTTTTTTTTTTTTAAAAAAAAAACATTTTTATTGTTTAAAGTTCAAAAAAGGATCCAGATTGCTGCCAAATATCCTCTGCCGCCACCACTGGTGCAGATTGTCACAGACACCCCTTGCCTACCTATCGGGCCGTTGATAGAGTCCCAATGAGGGAATTTTGAACAGACTGGCTTTTATATGCCAGCCTTTGTTCAAAATGATTGGCAGCCTCAGAACATAGACTGGCACATGAAAGCCAGTCTCTGTTCAAAATTCCCTCAGTAGGACTCAAGCAATGGTCTGATAGGTAGGCAAAGGGGGTGGTCTGTGACCATCTGAATGCCTGCATGCCGCTGCCAGTGGTGGCGGCAGAAGATATTTGGCAGCGTTTTGGATCTTTTAAACAATAAGACAACCTATTATTTTTAAGAGAGATGCCACTCTTCTTTTAAGCCTTTGAGTACCGGAGGAGTACCACTCTGGCACTCAAAGGGTTAACTGTCTTCTCTTGGGGGCATTATTTGATTTCACAATGAAAATCATTGGGTGTTTTTTTTTTTTTTTTTTTAACAGCTTTTAATGAAGACAGAAGAAGAGAGAAGATTGAAGAAGAATACGGACAGTGGATAACTGGTAAGTGTTACATTTCTGGATGATAGGATAGGGGTAGTATTATTTAAGTGTCATGTTAGGGATAGTGTAGGTTAATGTATGGGAAGTGGGGGGAGGGTGACTATTTTGAGCTCACTCGTTGTTTGAAACTGTGTCAAACAGTGATAGTTGTCTATTGATGTTCCTACAACTTACTTTATTTAGCATGAGTTGTATGAACTAAAATCTACAACAAGTTTTTGGCCACTAAATAGAATAGCTGTGGTACGTAGGTGGGTTTGTCACTCTGTGGGTTTTTTTTTTTTTGCCAGCTGTTTTACTGGTACGCATAATATTGAGGCCTCTGTTTTTATATACTCACTAGCAATGTGGGACGGCGTTGCCCATCAGGATATATAGGGAATTAATGCACACACATGGATGCAAGACAAACACACACACAGAGACACACGCAAATGCACATGCATGCACTGAGATGCATAAAGACCGACACAGTCATACACACATACATGCAATGCACATCATGCAGACACACAGAGTGTGATACAGTCATGCAACACACACAGTGAGGAACACACAGGCACACACAGACACACACACATACACACATAGAAGTGAGTCATAAGGGCGTGACTTATGTGTCAATGTAATGAGTTTGTGTTTGTACTTATGCCTCCACCGTGGCATTCATTCATGTAGTTGAAATGCATGTGGTAATTGCACATACTATGGTGGAAGATGGATCGTGCTGGCTCCCGGGGTGTGAGTGAGTGTGAGTGAGACTATGGTGGAAGGTGGATCGTTCTGGCTCCCGGGGTGTGAGTGAGTGTGAGTAAGTGCGTGTGAGTGCGAGAGTGAGTGATTGCATGTGAGTGATTGCGTGTGTTAGTGAGTGTGTGTGAGTGTGAGTGAGTGAGAGAGTGTGAGTGAGAGGGTGTATGAATGTAAGAGAGTGTGAGAGAGTGTGACAGAGTGTGAGTGTGTGTTATTGAGTGTGTGAGAGTGTGTGTGAGTGATTGAGTGATTGAGTGTGAGAGTGTGAGTGAGAGAGTATGAGTGTGTGAATTATTGTGAGTGAGAGGGTGTGAGTGTGTGAATTATTGTGAGTGTGTATGATTGAGCGTGTATGATTGAGCGTGTGTGAGAGCGTGTGTGAGAGCATGTGTGTGGTTTTTGTCTGATGTGTTTGTGTCTGTGGTGTAGGAGTAAGTGGCAGCCATTTTGTTTTTTGAGTTACTTGGATAGTGGTGGGCGGGCTGGATAGTGAGGGCAGGCCAACTCCCTGCATTGTTTAAATCCCTCCCCCATTGAATCACCCAGTGGGAGCAGTAACTCATCCTTACTTAACCCTTTGAGTGCCAGAGGGGTACGCAACGCATTGCTTGTTGAGGTAACATAGCAATATAACACACAGTGGCTCTTCAGTTGAGGCAGCGTACCAATATGCTGAGGGAACAAATAGAAAGTGGTGTTTGAGGCTTGCTCTCTGTAACATACAGCAAAGCATCTCTCTCCATTTAAGGAGAAAGGGCAGGAATCAGGAAGAAGGAAGTGGAGTAGTGACAGTTGAAAACAGACAGTGAGGTTGACTAAAGAGATGAAGAGTTAAATAAAAGAGTTGCTATTAAGTTTATCCCTGAGTTTGTATTTTATGGAAACTTTACACCCTCGTACTGAAACAGAGTGTATGGAGGGCTACAATTATCTGTGGGAGGTGAAACAGTGTGTTTGTGGGGTAATGATCCTGAGTGAGAAGTTATTGATATCCCCTACTTCAGGAGCAAGTGGCAGCTATATTTTTTTTTGTCAGTTGGATAGTGGTGGGTGCGCTGGAGGGGGCGGGCCAACTCCCTGTGTGATAAACATGCCCCCATTGAATCACCCAATGGGAGCAGTAAAGTCCCCATTGAATCACCCAATGGGAGCTGTGTCTCCTAATGAGACATAAATTATGTAATGAGGCATTCTGTTCAATATGTGTTTGTTTTCTGAGGAGACATAAATTATGTTGTGTGTGTGAGGTACCATAAATTATGCAATGAGGCTTATTCTTTTATATATATAGATTTACTAGATCCCCAGGAACAGAGGTTGATTCTTAGGGCTCAATGAGGTCTATGGTAATTCTCTCCACTTCACTGCTTGTTTCAGTCACTCTCTACCCTGTTCTTTGCACTCTCCTCCCTTTTTAAGGGTAAGCCCCTCTTCCAACTCCTGTCCACTGACTGTCAAAGCACTCCTCTCTCATTGGCTGTGACTGCGAGACATCATGAGTACTAGGACTAGTCTGTGACTGCAAGACATCATACGTACTGGACAGCAGGGGCAGAGCAGAGACAGCACTGGCACTGCAGTAGTACCGGGTTCTTTGGAAGCTACTTAAAGTTAAAAAGCAAATCAGGCCTCCGCCTCAGTCAGTGTGAGTGGTAAACCGGCACCCCCCCATAATGAGTGGTACATGGGGTGCACCTCCCCACCCCCCATTAATATGCCACTGGTCCACTCTTATCAAGGCCTGCCAACTTTATGATGGGAATCATGTCATTTGGACTCTCCTACCCGCACACTGTAGAGGACCGCCAGAGGCTTATAACAAGAAGGGATTTCTATGAAAAGCAGGTGCAGTTACTGAGTGTTGAAATTCCACATTTAAGGATTGCAGTTTATTTCCCAATGGTGCAGAGGGTTTTTCAAAATTGTTCCACTTTTCAGTAATACATAAGCTCCTCTGTAGTTACATGTTGTAAATTACAGACATCTGCACTGCATTGCACAAAAATAGGAGCAATTCTGTAACATACCATGGGGGAGAAGTGAAAAAATAATTCAAAATGTCCATTGATTTCGAACTGGGCTTTTAACCTCTTCGGTGCTAGAGAGGTTACCAGCTCACTACTTTACAATGTGATAGGCACTTTTCTACAATGCAAGGGGTTAAAAGACCCATTCAAATCAAGAGGGTTGTTTATTTCTCCCCTGTGGTAAAGTTGGTTTGCTCCAGAATCTCTAGCATCCAGGAGATTAAAGGGATAGTAATACTTCATTTTATCTTTATTTTATTTTGTAGGCATTAAAAAAACATGAAGAATGATATAAGTCTTATCTCTCAAACCTTTATGGTTTAAGAGATATTCACAAGCAAAGTATCCCCCCCCCCGTACAGCCAGATCAGAAGGGAGGTGCCCAGGTAGACTGCAGAGAGGGACAATCTTCAATTAAGATAATGGAAAAAGCTGAAAAACTTGTCAAGGGGGGAAGGGCTTTCATTGTTTTCATACAAAGAAGAATGTCCCCTTCTGTTATCTGTCTGGTCTTACAACCAGATTCAGATCTGAGAAGAGATTGTTTACACTAGGTAAAAGGGGCGGGAGGGGGAAACTTTGCTTGTGAATATCTCTTAAACCATAAAGGTTTGAGACGTAAGACTTATATCGTTCTTCGTGTTTTTTTAATGCCTACAAAATAAAATAAAGTTAAAACGAAGTATTACTATCCCTTTAAGTGAACACTGCATGGATTTCTCATTATAAATTAAACACTTTATTTAACACTAGTTGAACAGCCCGTTACACGGGCCACAGTGCCACTGCCACCCGGTTGCGGGGCAGTCACGCGCAATAGAGCGCCCAGCTCTGTATCAGCCACGGCGCGGGCAGTCTCTACTGCGCATGACTGCAGCACGCGCAGCAGTGTTACACACGATTTAGCTAATTATTATATAGGATGTGTGGGTTGTCAGATCATCTCTTTAACCCCTTAAGGACCAGTGGTCCCAAGGTGTGTGTTCCTTTAAGGACAAGAAAGTTAAGTTTGACGTGCCGGCATGCTGAACGGGGGACTGATAGTGATCGCTCCGGTCTTAGAGTGGTCAATTTCAGTCCCCATTAATACTCACGGTGCTCCTGCAGGGAAAAACACCAGTGACAGTCCTGACAAGTCACTGGACGTTAAGGGATGAAAAAGAGACGTTTAAGAAAAAAATGCATTGTGTATTGCTCTGTGGGAACCATTGCATCCCAGTATTATTCACTGCAGCCCTGCCAAATGCAGTTTTCATGTGTCCCTTTTTAACCCTTTAAGTGCCAGAGGGGTTGCAATGCGTTGAGTACTCTTCTTGCACTCACAGGGTTAAAGGAATGATCTGGTACCACTAAGCATGTATAACAAACATTCTTTAACCCTTTGAGTGCCAGAGGGGTATCTAATGCATTGCTTATCCTGTATGGGGTATAAGATTGGATGCAAATATAATTCTTCCTCTATATAAATCCTTGGTAAGGCCTCATCTGGAATACGAAGTACAGTTTTGGCCACCAGTTCTTGACCCCTTGAAGCGGAACTTACACCTTCCCTAAGGTCGCCATGCAATACTTAGGGAGGTGGCGACTAGCTTACAAATCATTATTTTACCTCTCAAAAGTACCCACGAATAAAGTTATCCTTAAGGTTCCGAACTGACGGCCAAGTTACTGCATCCTGTGCGCCTGCGCCGTCAGTCTCTTCCAAAGCCGTCCGGGCCAGTGCAATGCCTGTGAAAAGCGAAGAGGGCTGACAGAGCAGGCACACATTCAAGATGTCTGAGATGATGCCTGGCTTTCGGTCTCGGAAGTTTAAGGATAACTTTATTCGTGGGTACTTTTGAGAGGTAAAATAATGATTAGTAAGCTAGTCGCCTCCTGCCTAAGTATTGCAGGGCGACTTTAGTGGAGGTGGTAGTTCCGCTTTAAGGACCGGCCGTGCGAGCACCACAGACTTTTTTTTTTTTTAAATCTGATCCGATTCTGGGCTCCGAGAATGGCGTGCAACCACTTGGGGAGCCCTAAAATCCATTCACGTCATGGGTCCTTAAAGTGATAGTAAAGTTTCACAAAAACAGCAGCTCCAATAAATCTTCATAGTAATTGAGCCATAGAGAGAGTTATTTCATTACTGTGAGCATTGTAGTTCAAGAGTAATTGAATGATAAAGTTTCCCCTCCTGTCCCTTTTACCTAGTGTAAGCCACCTCCCCTCAGATGTGGGATCTGGTCCATAGACCAGACAACTCACAGCAAAGGTCAATATTCTTACTGTGAGAACAATGAAAACCCTGCCCCCTTGATAGGTTTTTCAGCTTTTTCCCTTATCTTAATTGAAGATTGTCCCTCTCCGCAATCTACCTGGACACCCCCTGCTGCTCTGAGCTGAGCAGTGTTATATCAGTAAAAGGGGCGGGAGGGGGATACTTTATCATTCAATTACTCTTGAACTACAACTCTGACAGTATTGAAATTACACTCTCCAAGGCCCAAATACTATGAAGATTAAATAGAGGCCTATGATTAAGTGGGTTAAGTTCCACGAAACATGTAAGGCGGATTATCATCATTGCTGATATCTTTTTGGTACTCGTACCTCCTTTACTTCTGATGTTTTGATGTTTTTATGATACCAATAAAGAAGCTTTTTATCGATATCGGAAGCATTCCGTTTGGTTTGTGAGCTCAGGCAATGTCTGTGTAGCGCTCCCATTCTGTGCCTGCACCAATATATACTTGTCTTTTTCTTGTATGCCAGGCTTACAATTTTGTAGTGACTAGTTCAGCAATGGCCCATTTGCATATTAAAATGCACAGGGCTGGATTTATGAATAGGCTGACTAGGCAATTTTCTGGGGCTCCTGGCAGTGGCCCAGTCACTCCCACCAGCCCACCGACTTCCAATGGCCCCGTATATTTAATGTGAGTCCCTGCTGACTCAGTCACCAACGCTGTATGAGTTGTGGGCAGAAGCGAAGTAACCATCATGATATCATATCGCTCTGTGGTCATACACAGCTGTGTGGGCTGCTGCTGGCTGACTGACTATATAAACCTGAAACCAGCTACACACTTGAAATTTGCAGTGCATAGCTGGGTTTTGTCTAACTCACATGTGGAGCATTGGCACAACTTGTGAGGGTGGCAAAACAGAGGCAGAGCTGAGAGTCATGTTCGGGTTGCGGGGATCTGTGCCGGAAGAGGCACAGATCAGAAGACGCTCCGCTGGACCACCAGGGACTGGAGGTACGGGGGCATTGCGGAGATGAAGGGGGCATAGCGGAGATGAAGGGGGACATTGTGGAAGAGGGGCATAGACTCTATGCCCCTCTTCCACAATGTCCCCCTTCATCTCCGCTATGCCCCTCTTCCACAATGTCCCCCTTCATCTCCGCTATGCCCCTCTTCCACAATGTCCCCCTTCATCTCCTCTATGGCATAGAGGAGATGAAGGGGGACATTGTGGAAGAGGGGCATAGCGGAGATGAAGGGGGACATTGTGGAAGAGGGGCATAGCGGAGATGAAGGGGGACATTGCGGAGATGAAGGGGGCATTCAGAGATGAAGGGGGCATAGCGGAGATGAAGGGGGGCATTGACCAGGCACCCTCCCCTCATCAGAGCAGGGGGTGCCTGGTGTAATGCTCGTGTCGCCCCATTATATTCAATGGGGCTCGGGTGCTCGGCCGAGCACTCGAGCCTCAGGGGGTGCTCGGTCAGAGCACCCGAGCATCGGGGTGCTCGCTCAACACTAATGGTGAATCATGGATATTTTACCCGGTACACCTGGATTGCCCTTGACATTTGGTATCATACATGTGCCCAACTGTGCTATAGACAGAAAGAAAGTGATACAGCAGCACAGTCCCCTAATCCCCATTGATTGACTTCGGCCTTTTAACCCTTAAGTGTTTACTGTGCTTTGCAACACGTTGGAGATCTAAGAGCTCTCTAGTCCGGAGAGATCTCAGACCTCCAACGCCTTGCAAACTACAGTAAGCACTTAAAGGGTTAACATTTCCAATTAAATCAATGGAGATCTGGTATTAGAGGGCTAAAAGACCTATTTAACCCAGTGGGTATCTTGTTCCCTGTGGTGCCCTCCTCTTGATTTCACACTTATATATAACATTATAATATGTTTGTCAGTGTATATTTATTTGAATAAGTTTAAAGAAGTATACAAATAGTGCATATTATGTAAAGTCAATATAAAATGGAACTATACATTTAAATAAGTGTCCAACTTTGTTATCCCTTTTAACCCCAGGCTGGGCACACTTCAGCTGTGGAGTACTACAATCCTTATCATCTCCAGCCAGCCAATGAGATGTGTTGTAGTTATCCATAATTGGGGGTGCTTCGGTTGCTCATTCCTGTGTTAACCGTTTGACTGCCAATAGGGATGTCCAGCCATTGCTTCGCAGTTCATTGAACAACCCTCTGGCAGTAAAAGGGCTAATGTGAGATGCTAGAAAGGTCCCTTACCAATGTGCAGGAGATCTATAGAATCAAAGGTGTTAACCTCATAGTCACTTGAGATTAGAGAGGCGAGCAACACATTGCAAAGATGGCCAATGCTTTGCCAAAGCCCTGTAATACGCACATGATTCATTTTTCTCTATATACAACAGCCTGCAACCCATTACACTAACGTAAACTGTGAAGAGAAATAGAACCCTCTGTCCCTGCTGCAAAAGAAATAACATGCACTCAGCTATTTTTATCTCCCTTAGTTGGAGTTTTGGGAGAAGAAAAGTGAATAAAACATAACTTTTAGTTATAAAATTGAATAAAACTGAAGAATTAAATCCCAAATTATATAAAAGCAATGTTCCTCCTCAAAATGTGTTCCACTGATCAAAGATTATCACCTGTTGTCCTATTTTCAGTATTGAATTGGGGCCCCCTAGTGACTGACCAACCTTATTGACAGAAAAAACAAATAGTATCTTGGTCAAGTCAGAATCGGCTAACTGTAAGGACTGACAACAAATATAGATTGTCTGACTAAGTCTTCATAGTCTCCTGCTTTTTCCATGGCTAACAAAATATCACCCTTTATCAATAAATATAAAAAGCCTTGAGGAGTTCCATGTGACACTGGACCAAATGTATGAATGTACCAGTGCAGCCACGCTGGTGTCAGACTCTAAAGTCTGTGATTGCACCTAGTGCCTACAAGTGGACTTCAATACCAGCAAGTCCAGCACCGACAGAAGGGAAGGATTGCTTGCACACACCTTAGATAACTCATAGTAGGTTCTGTTTGATAAGATGATGCTGATGTCCTTCAGGTAGTAGCCAAATAAACAGATCAGCATGCACCATTTGAAGGGCAGTATGCACAAAGAAAACAAGAATTGTTCTAGATCAAGCCAGCACCACCACCATAGGGGACAAATGAAAATTCACTTTGATTTAAATGGAGCTTTTAACCCCTTGAATGCTAAAGACAATGACAACAAGTTTTAATGTAATGCATTCAAGTTTTTAAAAAGCCCCATTTAAATAAATGGTAAATTGGCAGATGTGTATTTGCTGCTATGATGCAGTTGTTTTACCCAGAATTGCTCTTCTGTTTCTTTTTCCATGCGGTCCTTAGCACATCTTAAAAGTGTACATTGTCAACTTTTTGGCATGTGATGCCATCATCAGGACATGCCCTATTAAAGGGATAGTAATACTTAAAATGTAAAAAATATATGTTGTAGGGTTTATCCCCCTGAGTAAAACAAGAGTACTCCCACTGCTGAAAGGTGTTTCATTCAAAAGTTATTACTTTTCAAAGTTTAATTTTTTAGGTGCAATATCACAGTGGCCTGAAATTGTACAGTGGCGCTGCTGCTACACCATCCTATGGAGATTTATGGTCCCGGGACCACAGCTGTCCATAGGATCGTGTAGCAACTTTTGAATGAAACACCTTTCAGCAGTGGGAGCACTCTTGTTTTACTCAGGGGGATAAACCCTACAACATATTTTTTTTTTTTTACATTTTAAGTATTACTATGCCTTTAAGGTCTATCATATGCTGATACATAAACAATAAATATAAATGTATGATATCTACCAAGTCTGGCACGTGCTAATCTCTTCACTACCCTAAAACTGACAGTCCTAGACAGAATTTATTTTGAGTGGAATTCTACTTATTAAATGTTGACTACAGATTTTAGTATTTTATTTATGTTTAACAATACACTTCTACCTTTTATCTATATGTCACATAGACTGTCCAACAAAAAGACTGACCTGCTGGCCAATGGAGAACTATGAACACCGACCCAATCACCTAGGATCTGGATCCTGTGCCAGCTAATGTAAACAGAAGAGATGGCAGAGGCACAGGATGCTCAGCAATAGCAATAGGGCACCCCTAACACATAATCTTGAACATTCGGGGCACCCCTAACATATTTATTGTAATTTATCAAGGGCATAATGAAGGGTACAATACACAAATATACAGTTATTATTAGGTCTTATAATCATAATAAAACATAACATATTGTACATATTAATTTCTATAAATCTTTATTTAGAGGTCCATTTTATTTAGTCTTCATAGAAAACACAGGGCACCCTAAGTTGATGTTCGTGGCACACCAAAGTGCCACGGCACCCTGGTTGAGAATCACTGGACTAGCCAGATGGCCCAGGAAGCTTGATTTAGAAATGAGCAGTAGCACAAAGAGCCACTAGATGGCTCTGTTGGTGATACAGTTGCAGGTGCTGACAATGGAGATTGAACAAATGAAAAATTACTTTAGACTGATTTAGCAATAGTAACTGGAGAGTATAACTAGAGGTTGATGCATAGAATTGCCATCAAACAAAATGGTCAAACAGAGTAATCAAAGAATATAGATAGGTTGAGGCAGGTGGCCGACAATGGATAATTGTTTAAAATAGCAGAGGCCAGTAGTAAGATGCAGACAATAAATAGTCATTTAAACATATTAGGGGTCCGCGGCTGGTTGTTGAAATTTTGAAAACAGTTTCTGAAAGGTAAGTCCAGTACAAGACTATATGGAATGGATCCTCACACTATATTATCAAAAGTAATTGATATATTTCTATTTCATTGTACATTACATACTAAAAATACTTTAATATTTCTGCTTCAAATATATCAATGTTTTGTTCCCTGCTTGCAATGAAATTGTGCTATTGCTGATTCTAACAATGATTCTGTCATGTTGCCTTATCCATTGTTTGACATGTCATTGAAATACTGTCAGACGCAATACATTATAATTTATTTAATTGTGTCAAATACACCGTATTTCTATAATGCATGCACACTGAACATTATGCATAAAAGAGGAGCAATTATGGGGCAAACCAACTACACCATAGAGGACATATAATATTAGTAATATTATGTGCATATTGGTTAATTTTGAAACAGTCACCTAGAGTGTTTGTCTGTACTACAGCAGTGTAGCAGGAAATTTGTTAGACAGCTGTTTTTCCGCAACCTTACACTAAAACAGATGACGCTCTGTCCAGGAAAGATCTAAATCCACAGAGCGTAATCTAAAAAACCTTTGAGTGCAAGAGAGATATCCAATGCAATACTTTGCAATGCTTTGGATAACATACCTGGGAACTCTCAGGGTTTGACCCTGAGACTAAGACCTCGATTCAAAGAATCCTGCTAAAACATGCGATAGGGTAAAATTGACTTCCAGACAACAACAAAAAAGTCTAAGTCGGTATCCAATTGCCCTGCCAACTGAAACCACAACCGACGATAAGTCACAGAAACTGATTTGTGGCCAATAATCTGTCGTGTGTTTTTTTAGTTCCCAAAACCCAAACCAAATAGCGTGAGTAATGTGAACATCAAAGGAAAAGGCCAATTATTGGTGCCTGACACGGTGCCTGGCCAGTCTCTGTTCAAAATGGATTTGAGTCTACAAATGGCTGGGATGTGTGCTTATCATCTCCCAGCCAATCATCTACTAACGTTTCACATATTTTGGGATTACTTTGGATGTATTGCTATGGGGCTTTCTGCCCCATATCCATACATCCGCTGGTGATGCTTTTTTCAGGTTCATTTCCTGCATCGGCACTTTTGCGTTGTGTTAAGGAACTCTGCACCCAGAAAAACTGGTTGTAGATTTTCACCCGTTAAAATGGGTCCCTTAACGTATCGTAGTGCTAAAGCATGGAATTGAATGCCATATTTTGACATATTGTAATGTGTTTTAATTGGAGCAAACTGGCATAAACTTAGTGCCCGAGGTGGGGTTTTTTTGCTGGCATTTCTTTATAGCACAGGTAATTGCGTTGCCTACCGTGCCTGAAGAAATGCCATTGGATGTTTTTTTTGGTGTCAGCGGTAAATAGACCGAGGCTTCAGTGTTTTGACCCAAATATCAGAGTCTCAGGGTGAAGGGCGAAATGATCAGGGTAAGAAGAGTCTAGTGTTTTGCTTATTTATTGTCCAAATAAGTGACATTTGTAAGAGAAAGACAAAAGGAGAAGTTCTGCTGGTCTTGTGAGTGTCTAAGAATTTAACAGAACTGTAGCACATTAAAGGTTCCTTGAGGATCAACTGGATCATTTCTGGGTTACAGCAAACATTGACATAGCGCATATAAAACATACTTTTTTGGGATTTTTAAGAGTTAATATTTCAAAGGTCCCAGGGTGAGCTCATTTCAGATATGTTGGATAGGTCTCTAGCCAGGGCCGGCCCAAGACATTGTGCTGCCTGGGTCCAAGGATGAAATGCTGCCCCCACTCCCACCAAAACACTCCACATCCTTAATTATATTAACCTCTCTCCTGCCCCTAAAACCACATATAACTGTAGTGTTTTATTTTTTTTACACCCCTTGTACCTTTCTCCCCCCTTGCCTTTTTACACCCCTTGTACCTCTTTCTCCCCCTTGCCTTTTTACACCCCTTGTGCCTCTTTTCCCCCTCTTTTCACCCCTTGTGCCTCTCTTTTCACCCCTTGTGCCTCTTTTCCCCTCTTTTCACCCCTTGTGCCTCTTTTCATCCCATGTGCCTCTTTTTCACCTCTTGTGTCGCTTTTCCCCTCTTTTCATCCCTTGTGCCTCTCTTTCACCCCTTGTGCCTCTCTTTTCACCCTTTGTGCCTCTTTCTCCCCCCCTTTGCCTGTTTCTTTCTCCTGCTTGTCTGGCTCTTCTCCTGCTTTTTACTCAGTCTCCCCACTGCCCGCACTTATGACAGCCGGGACAGTGTCACATGCGGAGATGCAGCGTGGTGCATGCTGGGATTTTCTTCGTCAGTCTGGGTGCCAGTTTTAAACTTGTACTGGCCTCTGAACAGAGGAAGAAAACCCCGGCATGCTCCACACGGCGTCTCTGAATGTGACGCAGTCCCAGCTGTCATCAGTGCGGGCAGTGGGGAGATGTTGTGCACGAAATAACATGCCTCTGTCAGAGTGCCGCCTGGGTCCATGGCCCCACCGGGACCCATGTAAGGGCAGGCCCTGCCTCTATCACCGAAAGGGTTGAAGGAAAACTAACAATTTCAAATGAAAAGTGATCATAGCATGAAACATTATGGTCTTCATTTTGGTTACCATATCGGAACCTTCAAATTAGAGGACATTTTGGTATAGCAACTGGATTTAACCCCCCTGGAGGGTTGGGCAATGCATTGTCCAAACAATTGTGTCTATATATCCTATACAGTAAAAGGCCAGAAAGTTTGTCATGATGCAGTCATGCGCAGTAGGGACTGCCCATGTTCGGCCAGTCTCTACTGCGCATGATTGCATTGCGTGAGTGAGGCAGCGCAATCATGTGGAGCAGTGAGGTAACGGCAATGCGCAGAGCAGGACCGGGTAATGTTAAGAGGCTGGTCCTGCTCTGCGTACTACCGTTACCTCACTGCTCCATAGCCCTTGCACTCGAGCTTTTACATTAATACACACATATATATATATATCTATACTAGCAATGTGGGACGGCGTTGCCCGTCATATTATTTACACAGAGAGACATTGTGTGAAACAGAAATATGCAGTGTTACAGACACGCACTTAAAGAGACAGAGTGTCACACACTGTGAAACGTATCCATACAGAGACACACACATACATGACGTATGTCAGATATGTAGAAAGTGTGTGACAGACGCAGTAGTGATGTAGATATTCTGATAAGAGTTGTAAAAAATGTTTTAATTGCAGCTCTTCAGCTTGATGAATAAGACCCTGTATACTTACAGTTGAAGTGAGTGTGCTGTGTTACTTGGTGAATAAGGCCCTGTATCCTTACAGTTGAAGTGAGTGTGCTGTGTTACTTGATGAATAAGGCCCTGTATCCTTACAGTTGAAGGGAGTGTGCTGTGTTACTTGATGAATAAGGCCCTGTATCCTTACAGTTGAAGTGAGTGTGCTGTGTTTCATGATGAATAAGGCCCTGTATCCTTACAGTTGAAGTGAGTGTGCTGTGTTACATGATGAATAAGGCCCTGTATCCTTACAGTTGAAGTGAGTGCGCTGTGTTACATGATGAATAAGACCCTGTATCCTTATAGATGAATTGAGTGCACTGTGTTACTTGATGAATAAGGCCCTGTATCCTTATAGTTGAAGTGAATGTTCTGTGTTACTTGATGAATAAGACCCTGTATCCTTACAGTTGAAGTTAGGGTTGCCACCTTTTCCTAAAAAAAATACCGGCCATAGCTGTGTGAGGGCGGAGTCACAAAAGGGAGGAGCCAAAAAAGGGGCAGAACCACTCAATGTTGCATGACCACTCTCAGACTAAGCACTCTCACTCAGACTAAGCACTCACTCTTTCTCAGACTAAGCACTCACGATCTCTCAGACTAAGCACTCTCTGTCTTTCTCAGACTAAGCACTCACTCTCTCTCTGACTAAGCACTCACTCTCTCTAAGACTAAGCACTCACTTTCTCTAAGACTAAGCACTCACGCTCTCTCTCAGACTAAGCACTCTCTCTCTCTCTCTCTCTCTGACTAAGCACTCACTCTCTCTAAGACTAAGCACTCACTCTCTCTAAGCCTAAGCACTCACTCTCTCTCTCAGACTAACCACTCACTCTCTCTCTCAGACTAAGCGCTCTCTGTCTCTCTCAGACTAAGCACTCACTCTCTCTCAGACTAAGCACTCTCTCTCTCTCTCTCTCAGACTAAGCACTCTCTGTCTCTCTCTATCAGACTAAACACTCTGTCTCTCTCAGACTAAGCACTCTCTCTCTCTCTCTCTCAGACTAAGCACTCTCTCTCTCTCTCAGACTAAGCACTCACTCTCTCTCTCTCTCTCTCTCAAACTAAGCTCTCCCAGGCCAGAGTGGTGAAGGATCCCCTACACACAAAGGTGATCAGACCTCCCAATTAAGCCTTTGAGTCAAGTTGCTTGAATACTGGAATACATTGCACTGCATTGAATGCCCTATTTGTCCTCTATAGTGCAGATGGTTTGCCCAGAACGGATCTACTTTGCCTATATATATATATATAAGGCCCAGTGTTTGTACACAGACAGGACACAACATTTACTTACTTTTCTCGCTCAGTACATGTGTACTACAGGTGTGACATAGATGCACATTGTGTTACCTGTACAAATCACTAAGATCTTAAATACACAAATATCTACATCCCATTAAGCCAATTGTAACAGTGACATTATCTGTTATTGCTAAGATTCATCACAGAAATGCCCTGAACTGTCTCAGTAACCATATGTATCTCTGTAAAATAAAGCAGAGCGACCATCATAAAGGTCATCAGTTACATACTGTAATATATTTTTTTTCTAAGTTTTTCGCAGATGGGCTGTAGCACTTTTTTTAAGTTGTAAATACATGTTTGGGGATGGTTTAACTTTGATAAAAAATGGCTCCCATCCTCTCCACCAGTCAGCTATAGCTGAAGAGCTGTAGGTTGCCTACACTTGGCCAAGGACAACTGAGTGCCTACCAATAAGGGATTATTAACACTAGGCCCTGCTTCTTCTGGCCTTCTACCGACCTCTGTCACGTCATACCTGGAAGTGTGTGCGTGCTGAGTGCGGTGCTGTTTACTTCCAAGTTCTGGCAGGGCTGGAGCCGGGGAGCAGGAGAGACCGAGGATGAGCTGAACCGTGTAGGCCGCAGACATCGAGTGGTCCAGTGGATTCCGACCAGACTGCCTCCTGTGCACAGTGCACCACAGTCTCTGAGCACTGACACTCTCACAGCGCATGTATACTGCCGCAATCCCTGACTCAACGTTGTCAGTCACAAGACTCAGACACATACACCAGGTAAGCGTGACACACCAGCCAGCCAATGAGGACCACTGATGTCCAAATACTCTTCACTCATTGGCTGGTGATGGTGCGTGGACGCTGACGACTTTAAGCGAGCCACATTAACAGCTGGCATATAGGGCTGAGTGGAGGAGACTGACTCTGGACACGTTGCACAAACAAATACCGGTAGATATACCGGCACCGGCTCTAAGGTCCTAATTACTGGCTGTGCCGGTAAAATACCGGCTGGGTGGCAAGCCTAGTTGAAGTAAGTGTGCTGTGTTACTTGATAATAAGGTTCTGTATCCTTACAGTTGAAGTGAGTGTGCTGTGTTACTTGATAATAAGGTCCTGTATCCTTACAGTTGAAGTGAGTGTGCTGTGTTACTTAATGAATAAGGCCCTGTATCCTTACAGTTGAAGCGAGTGTGCTGTGTTACTTGATGAATAAGGTCTTGTATCCTTACAGTTGAAGTGAGTGTGCTATGTACTTGGTGATGGTCACTGTGAGAAGATGTTTTGAGTAAAGGAATAATTTAGATTACAGCAGTGGATACTGCAGTACATTTGAAGAAATAGGTTGGCAGACAGAGGGTTAAGTGACAGATGCAGTGATAGATAATGTTATAGTGATGTGGGAGTAAAATGGCGAGATTGGGACTATGGATGAATGGCTAGGGGATAGGTGAGTGGGGGTGACAAGGGAGGAGGAGATGAGAGATTGAGGAGAAGAGGGACAGTGAAGTGTTAAAGTAAAGTAATGGGTGAGGGGGAGAAATGACTATACATAGACAGTGAAGTAGACATGAAATACAGGGCTGTAGGGTTACTGCATTATACACACCTAGTGTAGCAGATGGTTGGAGTGAAGCACTTTAACTCTGAGTGAGAGAGGTACGCAACACATTGCTGTGTAATGAGTTGTATAGTCCTCTGGCAGTGAAAGGGTTAAGTGACACATGTTGGGCGCTTATACACTATGTGGGACGGCGTTGGCCGTCATGTTATGACTGTTGGGCGCACGTGTGTGTAATGTAGACACACTGATAAACACAGATATATGCAACACACAGGCAGACACATACAGACAGTGAGCGGCAGAGACATGCAAAAGACATGCACACACACCGGAGATGCACACATGCACACAAATATGTAGCAGAGATGTACACACACACACATAACATATATGCACAGAAACACATGCACGCATGAGTTGTGCACCCCTCTGGCACTCACATGGTTAAGATATAGAGAGGCATGTCAGAGTTAACTAGCAGTGGGAAGTGTGTTCATTCCTGGGAACTTTGATTTGTGTGGTCTCTGCAGGGGAGTTATGTGGTGCTGATGTGGAGAGACAAATGGGGCAATTTGGGTTAAAGTGGGCGGGGCTTAATCGTGAGTAGGGGCGGGGCTTAAGAGAAATGTGGAAAAGTGTTAGTAATAGGCTGGGGAAGGAGGAGAAGTGGGAGGGAAATGCAAGTTTACAGTGTTAGGGGTTTGAACACACTCCCTGAGGGGTAAAACTTGATACACAACCCTGTGGCAGTCAGTGGGTTAAGTGTGTACCTGATGGCTGTCTGTCCTGTGTCTTGCATGGCAAATGATGACAGTGAAGAAATAATTCAGCAATAAGGACCTACTTTAACCCTTTGAGTGTCATTTTGTTCCCCTGGTGATGCAGCACCCTTCAGTGGCTATACTACAGGTCCTGCTGAGGCCATTGGGAGTCAGGGCGAGTGACTGTGTGTCAGCCATATTTCTTTCTGGCTTTGTGTGTGTGTATGGGTGTTTGGTGTTGTGTGAGTGGGGCATGAGTGTGTAATACCTGGGAACTTTTACTTGTGGAGTCCCTCATGTGGTGCTGATGTGGAGAGAGCAATGGGGCAATTTGGGTTGAAGGGGGCAGGGCTTAATCGTGAGTACGGGGCGGGGCTTAAGAGAAATGTGGAAAAGTGTTAGTAATAGGCTGGGGAAGGAGGAGAAGTGGGAGGGAAATGCAAGTTTACAGTGTGAGGGGTTTGAACACACTCACTGAGGGATAACACTTGATACACAACCCTGTGGCAGTCAGTGGGTTAAGTGTGTACCTGATGCCTGCCTGTCCTCTGTGTTGTATGGCAAATGATGACAGTGAAGAAATAATTGAGCAATGAGGACTAGTGATGAGCGAGCGTGCTCGGCCGATGCTCGGATCGGCTCGAGCATCGCTCTGCTCGGCACATGGCGGTACTCGTCGAGTACCGCCATGTGCTCGCCCGCCATGTTCGGGTGGCGGGGATCTGTGCCGGAAGAGGCACAGATCCGAAGACGCTCCGCTGGACCACCAGGGACTGGAGGTACGGGGGCATTGCGGAGATGAAGGGGGCATTGCGGAGATGAAGGGGGACATTGTGGAAGAGGGGCATAGACTCTATGCCCCTCTTCCACAATGTCCCCCTTCATCTCCGCTATGCCCGTCTTCCACAATGTCCCCCTTCATCTCCGCTATGCCCCTCTTCCACAATGTGCCCCTTCATCTCCGCTATGCCCCTCTTCCACAATGTCCCCCTTCATCTCCTCTAGAGGAGATGAAGGGGGACATTGTGGAAGAGGGGCATAGCGGAGATGAAGGGGCACATTGTGGAAGAGGGGCATAGCGGAGATGAAGGGGGACATTGTGGAAGACGGGCATAGCGGAGATGAAGGGGGCATTCGGAGATGAAGGGGGCATAGCGGAGATGAAGGGGGCATTGACCAGGCACCCTCCCCTCATCAGAGCAGGGGGTGCCTGGTGTCGCCCCATTGAAGTCAATGGGGCTCGGGTGCTCGGCCGAGCACTCGAGCCTCAGGGGGTGCTCGGTCAGAGCACCTGAGCATCGGGGTGCTCGCTCAACACTAATGAGGACCTACCTTAACCCTTTGAGTGCCAAAGTGCTAGTGTTCCTGTGCAGTGGGGACTTGCCTGTCATTTTAGAACTGGATTGCCCTTTTGGGTGAGATTAATCTAATGCCTACGTGGAAATTTCTCCTCTGTAATGGCACTAGAGAGCTAAAATGTGATGCTTCTGGGAGGTGACTAGCAGTAGAAAAGGTCATTGTGATGTTGTTCATTCCCAGAAGCCTCTCACATTCTGTATGTTATTTTAAATACTCTTAGGGGGTCTCCCTAAGAGTGAAGGGTAATCCAGACGTGAACCCCTTGCTCTTAGTGTCTAGGGAATCCAGCTGCACTATCCTGATGAGTCCTAACTAGGCCAAAAGGTATGTTGAGGGGGGTTAGCTAGTGTTCCTGTGCAGTGGGGACTTGCCTGTCATTTTAGAACTGGATTGCCCTTTTGGGTGAGATTAATCTAATGCCTACGTGGAAATTTCTCCTCTAATGGCACTAGAGAGCTAAAACGTGATGCTTCTGGGCTTTTACTAGCCGTAGAACAGGCCATTGTGCTGTTGTTCATTCCCAAAAGCCTCTCACATTCTGTATGTTATTTTAAATACTCTTAGGGGGTCTCCCTAAGAGTGAAGGGTAATCCACATGTGGACACCTTGCTCTCAGTGCCTAGGGAATCCAGCTACACTCTCTTAAGGAGGCCCAACTAGGGGGAAAATGCACTTCGTGGGGGTTAGATGGTGTTCCCGTGCAGGGGGACTTACCCGTCATTTTGGAACTAGACCGACCTTTTGGACGGGATTAGTCTAATAGGTACGTGGAAATTTCTCCTCTGTAATGGCACTAGAGAGATAAAATGTGATGCTTCTGGGCGGTGACTAGCCAAATAACAGGCCATTGTTCTGTTGTTCATTCCCAGAAGCCTCTCACATTCTGTATGTTATTTTAAATATTCTTAGGGGGTCTCCCTAAGAGTGAAGGGCAATCCAGACGTGGACCTCTTGTTCTCAGTGCCTAGGGAATAACAGCTGCACCCTATGGACGAGGCCCATCTAGGCCGAAATGTAAGTTGGGGGTTATTTGGTGTTCCCGTGCAGTAGTGACTTACCGTCATTTTGGGTGGGATTAGTCTAATGTGTACGTGGAAATTTCTCCTCTGTAATGGCATTAGAGAGATAAAATGTGATGCTTCTGGGCGATGACTAGCCGTAGAACAGGCCATTGTGCTGTTGTTCATTGCCAGAATCCTCTCACATTCTGTATCCTATATGAGGTCATCAGGGATTAGGTCTATCCAGTATATATCCACAACCATGCTCTAACTGTCTTGCAAAAACTCATGTGTGCCATACATTTCATTGCAAGTGGAGCCTTCTAGTTGACAGAAGGTTGCACATCTGGCATGTCACAGGTCACATTCTCGAGGGTGCTGGCCCAGGTGTTGCCAACCCTCAAAATCATGGCCAGTAGGTATATCCATTTTCCCACTACCAACATGGAGTGGACACATCTTAAGCAAGGCATTTATGCAAAGGGGGGCACGCCGAGGATCATGGGTGCAATAGATTGCACCCATGTCTGTATCAAAGCTCCAGCCATGAGGGATATTTATTCATTAACCGCAAGAACTTCCACTTCATGAACGTGCAGATGGTGCGTGACAGCAACATGAGGATCATGAATGTCTGTGCTAAATATCCAGGGAGCTGTCATGATACATACATATTCTGAGACTCATCTGTACACAGAGACTTCGAGAATGGAACGTATACAGGGGGATAGTTTCTGGGTGGGTTAACAATACTAAATTACACCACATCCACACGTGTACATACAACACTGCTCAGCATGCTCTCCACTCACAGCTACTACGTCCATCTCATAAAACATCATTCATACAACATGTGCTCCCTTTCTCACCATCTCACTCACATTCCACAGGTGATTCTGGCTATGGATGCAAATACTGGCTACTGACCCCGGTCGCAAATCCCCAAACGGATGCCCAGGAATGATACAATCAGACTCATGCCACAACGAGGAATGCCATTGAGCGGACTTTTGGGCTCCTAAACTCACGATCACTCATGGGGAGCACTACAGTATGCCCCAGGCAAAGTGTGCGACATAATAATGGCATGTGCAATACTGCACAACATCTCAGTGGACAGTAGACTTGTGGATGATATCCAGGCCCCCCCATACCTGAAGTGCCCGTGGACATTGACCATGGTAAGGAGATCCTGAGAGGGGCAAAGATGAGAGACAGGCTGATCAGGGAGCTTTTCAGATGTGAGTACAACACAGGCAGTCACACAATCCATGCATGTCCATTATCAGTCCTGTGAATTGGTGCCAACACATTAACCACACCACACATGATGTTCTGTTTCACCCACAGGATCAACAACACAGCCCTGACACCGGCAGTAGTATGCTCCCCAAACATCATCCATACCATGGACATGGCATATTGTGGCTGGGGATTCCAAAACCATCTTCCATTCCTTCCGTAATGTTGCCATTGCCACCTCAGGGATATCATGCATACTCCCACTAGAACAAAGGTGCAACACATTACCCATGTTTAGCATATACCAGGGCTTGATTGACACCAACTAACGTGATTTGCCATGATCATAGGTATGTGAACCATGGTACCCTTGTGGAGAAGAAGTGTTATCCAGTGCAATGCATTGGATAACACTCTGTCACTTCAGGGGTTAAAGGGCCATTGGAGTGAACATAGGACCTGTAGTTTGGTATAGCAGAGCAGCAGAGGGATGGATTCACAGTTGTAGTGTGTTATATAGTACAGAGGTCATGAAATGTGGATCAGATTTCAAGGGACACCATGCTGACCTGTGTGTGTGTGTGTGTGTGTGTGTGTGTGTGTGTGTGACGTGTGTGTGAATTAATATCTTTAATGGAGCTATTATGACATATTTGGTGATGTGTGGCTTTCTGTCAGGGGCACATATCCCTAGGGCTGGTTGACATCCCCTCAGTTTCACCCATAATGGGTTACAGTCGATTAGACAACACATTACAAAGCAATGGTTTGTGTACTACCCTGTAACGGCAAGGATTAAGGGAATAATGATGTTGGAGTTGTTGCATGACGATCAGTTGAAGGGTGCTGTTTCAAATCCTGTCGTCTTGTCCCACAGGCGTCCATAGCATGATCCATCCTGGAACAGAGGAGTTTCCATGTGACTGGACTGAAGCCTTGACAACACTTCCATGAAGCTCAACCCTTGATGTTTAAAGTGCTTGTGTTGGTGATGCAATGTTTAACCTGATGTTCACAGCAATTTCTACTGGAACATTCATATATCCATAGACACAAATGTATGTGTTTCCTAACATTCAGGTATAAATCCTCTACAGTAAGAATGCCCATCTGCAGAGTTACCAAACCCTGTAGACAACACATGAGCAGTTTAGTAGTGTCTCTACAGTATTCTTTCCTAGTTTAAATTACCTTTTGGGCACTCATACAAGTGTTCAATACATATAGGCAATATACACAAAAAAACACATGTATGTTTTAATGTTGTGTGAGACACAATAAAGGAGAACCATCACTATTCAATCTGTGTCTGTGAAAATAAATGATGGATTAGACATCTCTCAATGTGGAACCATGCACAAGGCTAGAGTACCCCTCATACATAGGAAGGCATGACCTGCATCACAGGAGTCCACTAGTTGTGTGGACTTTGTGATGTATTAATGCAAGGAGATGATGGCAGTGATACACTAATGTGCATTGTGAGTGATAAAGAGGTGATATAGTTGACATTACTTCCACAGTGATGTCACGCCCACGGTTTACATGATCAATGTAACCAATGTTCTGATTTTGCTTTGGTTTGACATATCTCATTACATGGGCTATATTGCAAAACAAACAGACTAAGTGGAGAAGTGATATCACTGGTGAAGTCTGTTACAACCTTAGTAAAACATCAGCACTACTTACTAGATAACCCAATGCTCACCCTAAGGTTTCAATATGTGTGCTTGGGTTATCCAGTAAGTTAGTTTCACAATCAGAGTGTGAATCACAGCCTAGTTGGCTGCATGTTCTATGTATCCTGCCTGTTAGTTCTTAGCTAAGACAAATAGTTATTTGGTTAACCCCTATAAACCACAACAATTGATGCAACTGAATGTTTACAGTGTTGCATCTGTTGTTATGCTAAGGGGTAGGTATCTGTTGTTCAAATCCAACCCACATCATGGCCATACAACACTGTCATATTGTTTGACTCCAGTGGTGGATTGCAAGTAGAATTTGGACAACATTGTGTGTGGTGTGTGTGCTAACCCATGTTCAAACATTCTACAATAATGTAACCTGGGCACAAGTTGTGTTCACTGCATTGCGTTGCAATGTATTGGATACATCTTGGCCACTTAATCTATCATTAACCACAAACCTTCTCAGACAGGATGAAAATGCAGAAGTGGTTGTTTTATTTGGGGAAAAAAATAACAAGCTGGCCTTTTTATTTTTTGGGGGGAACTTGGACTTGGTGCCTGAATTGGATGGCCTGGCTGATTGCCTGGTCACCCTTTGCACCCTTGATGTGGTTTCAGGGGTCACACTGGAGGGAGAGGTGGGTGCAGTGGAACCCTCTGTCAACTGCTGCTCCCTCTCCTGACGCTGGTTCTCCCTGCGGTTGTGGTCTCTAAACTCCACCAGCAGCTGCCCCATCATGTCCGTCATCCCTGTACGGTACTGATGAAACTCTTGAGTCAGCACTGTGTGTTGGACCTCGAGGGCATGAATGCTGGCCTCAAGTCTGGCTGTGTTCCTCAGAGAATCCCTTTGGAGCCTTCAGATGTATCTGTTGGTCCTCCAGGATTCCTTGATTTGGCTCCTCTGTAGCACCAGGCACCCCACCTCCACCCCCCCTGCTGCGTACACTAGTGGAGGAGGATATGCATGGTGAGTCTGCTAGTGAGGCTGGTGCTGGTGGAGAGGCTGCTGGTGAGGATGGTGCTGGTGGAGAGGCTGCTGGTGGGGCAGGTGCTGGTGGAAAGGCTTCTGGTGGGGCAGATGCTGGTGGGGCAGGTGCTGGTGGAGAGGGTGGGGCAGATGCTGGTGGAGAGGCTGCTGGTGGGGCAGGTGCTGGTGGAGAGGCTGCTGCAGAAGACGGCCTTGTGCCCACCACGTCCAGGGACTCCAATCCGCCCAATGATCTCGGCGGTGGTAATGGTGGGGTGAAGTGTTTCCTCCATTGAGGGCGCTGGGGCTCCCAATCAGGCACTGGTGTTTGTAATCCAGTGGTCAGGTGTCATAACTTGGCCACTGGTAGTTGCCTGGCACCCACCTGGGATCGTATCTAGGCCCATGCTGGGGAGTCCAGCTGATGTGCATATGGCCAATTATGAGTGGTGGCCACAATCCCAGGCAGCCAGGACCTTCATAGTGGTGGTGGTGCAGCAGCAGGGTGGTAACGTCCCGAGGAGGATGGGAGCATGGACCTCTCCAGCTACATCCAGTTCTGGAAGTGTGGGGGAGCAGCTGGTGGTGCAGCTGGTGCAACAGTAGGTGGTGCAGCAGGTGGAGAGTGAGCTGGTGCAGCAGGTGGTGCAGCTGGGTATGGTGACCATGTGCCGGTCCCCTCCTCTTGCTCCCCAAGTGGAATCTCCTCACCAGGGGATGTGTCTGCCTCCTCCTCCTCCTCAGCCTCCTGCTGTGCTACAGGCCCATATGCTGTGTGGAGAAATTACATGGTATGATTAGTAATGTGGGCAATGACAGAATGAATGCAAGATGATGTAATTGACATGTAAATCTGTGAGTGTCATGATGGTATCCTATTCATTGCGTTGCGATGCATGGGATTCCACCCTGGCAATCACAGAATGATGAACTTGACAGGATTCTGTACATGAAGTATGTCCAAGTTCAGTCCTCATAGCCACAGATCAGGTCAGTAGTGAAGGATATCTCTGATTAAGGCCTGTTGTTGTTTGGATAAGTCAATCCATTTGTCTGAATGACCCAGCCTTGCTCAATCAGAGATATCCATCATTCATTGCCTGTTCGTGAGCAAACTACAGTGGTTAATATTTGGTTCTCATGTGTATCCTGCAAATAGTGGATGGTCTAACATCCATCCATGGCATCACCACTCATGGGGATCCTGTCACGGTTTATTATGACTCTCAGACACAAGTTTTAGGTAAAAATCAATTTTATTGAAATAATAAATTGATAACGTAGGATGGCAATGACATACATACAGATATATACAGAATATAACAAGACAGATGGCAGACTCTACCGGTCCTGTCAATATACCGGACAGGACAGTCTGAAGTAATAGAATGTTAGGCTCTACCGGCCTTGCCAATACCGGGTAAGGCAACCTGCAGATGGAATCGCATAACGGTTCTACCGGCCTTACCAAATTACCGGGAAAGGCAGCCCCAATAGATTCATAATGTAGGCTCTACCGGCCCTGCCAATACCGGGTAAGGCAACCTCAGATGGAATGTGGCAAAAGGTTCTACCGGCCTTACCAATACCAGGCAGGGCAGCCCAGAGATAGTAGCAGCAGTCAGATGGTAATGGCAAATTGACAGGATCGTAAGCAACCCAGTGTACACACACTGAGACTAACAGGGGAATCGTAAAGCCGCAAGGCTTTGGAGCAAACCAGCGTCCGCACGCTGGGACCAACACAGAATTGTATAGCCGATAGGCTTAGGAGCAAACCAGTGACCGCACACTGGTGTAACAAGCGAGTTAGTATAGTCGTAAGGCTTTGGAGCAAACCAGCGTCCGCACGCTGGGACCAACACAGAATTGTATAGCTGATAGGCTTTGGAGCAAACCAGTGACCGCACACTGGTGTAACAAGCGAGTATGTATAGCCGCAAGGCTTTGGAGCAAACCAGCGTCCGCACGCTGGGACCAACACAGGATTGTATAGCCGATAGGCTTTGGAGCAAACCAGTGACCCCACACTGGTGTAACAAGCGAGTTTGTATAGCCGCAAGGCTTTGGAGCAAACCAGCGTCCGCACGCTGGGACCAACACAGGATAGTACAGCTGATAGGCTGTGGAGCAAACCAGTGACCGCACACTGGAGTAACAAGCAGTGTCGCCGACACGACCAGGCAGGAGGTCGCCAGGATACTGGAGACAGGCGATGCGATGACAGGAACCAGCAACGATCAGTCAGGTCAGGAAACAGCAGAGAAGAAGTTCAGCAGGAACTGCAACACCAGAGACTAGGCTGGAACCAGGGCTGGAAGTACTTCAGCATTCAGGAAACACTGGAACAGTAGAGATCAGGAACTCAGGAACACATGAGATCAGGAACTCAGGAACACTGGAACAGAGGCCCAGCTATCACTGGCATAGTGATAGCAAGAAGGTCAGAAACAACACG
This sequence comes from Rhinophrynus dorsalis, assembly GCA_037306005.1. Classification (NCBI taxonomy): domain Eukaryota; kingdom Metazoa; phylum Chordata; class Amphibia; order Anura; family Rhinophrynidae; genus Rhinophrynus; species Rhinophrynus dorsalis. The sequence continues at coordinate 267,479,454 of CM074718.1, read as the reverse complement.
AAAGGGCAGTCAAAGGGTGCCCAATCCAGGTTTAAATAGTCAATAAGAGGCGGGCTATCTGCAGACAGCCAATAGAAGCCCCCTACTGGTGACAGACAAGTAACTGCAGCAAATCACGGGCACCGTGATAGTACCCCCCTTTCAAAGACCCCCTCTCCTAGAATAGGGTTTAGGTTTCTGCGGGTAATTGGCATGAAAGGCCCTAGTTAACCTAGGTGCATGAAGGTCCGTACTATCCACCCATGATCGATCCTCAGGACCATACCCTTTCCAATGTACCAGGTACTGTACCCTTCCTCTAAGCCTACGGGAATCAATAATGCTCTGAACCTCGTACTCCTCCTGGCCCTCGACCTCAACAGGTCCTGGCACCACAGGTGTGGTAGTATAGCGATTGCAAACCAGAGGCTTAAGAAGGGACACATGGAACACATTATGGATACGCATGGATGCAGGTAGGTCTAGTGCATAGGAGACAGGGTTAATTTTGCGAATAACTCTGTATGGACCAATAAACCGAGGAGCCAACTTATTAGACGGAACCTGCAGCTTGAGATTTCTGGAGGAAAGCCATACTCTATCCCCAACCTGAAAGGAAACCGCTGGAAGCCTTCTGCGATTAGCATGGCGCTGATGACGCTGAAATGACTGACCAAGTGCCCTCTGAACTTGTGCCCATGTGGAACGGAGTTGCTCGATATGCTCATCCAGAGCTGGAATCTGTTGCGTCTGAAATGAGTCTGGAAGCAAACAGGGCTGGAACCCATAATTAATCAGAAATGGAGAGCTCCCAGATGAAGAATTGACCGCACAGTTCCTGGCGAACTCTGCCCAAGGCAACAAGTCGGACCAATTATCATGATGGTCAGAAACGAAACAACGGAGAAATTGTTCCAAGCCCTGATTAGCTCGTTCAGCGGCTCCATTGGTCTGGGGATGGTAGGCAGAGGAGAAGGACAGCTGTATGCCCATCTGTTGGCAAAATGCCCTCCAAAATCTAGACACAAACTGGCTCCTCCTGTCAGACACCAGTACCCTAGGCACTCCATGCAACCGGAATACTTCTCTGGCGAACACCATTGCCAATTCCTTCGCTGAAGGAAGACCACGGAGGGGCACGAAATGAGCCATTTTAGAAAACCTGTCCACCACCATGAATATAAAGGAGTACCCCTTGGACATAGGCAACTCTCCCATAAAATCAATGGAAACATGAGACCAGGGGCGTTCGCCATTAGGCACCGGTTGAAGCAAGCCCACAGGGAGATGTCTCAGGGTCTTAGCGCGGGCACAGGTGGCACAGGCATTCGTAAATTCGGCACAATCGTTTCTCATGGAGGGCCACCAAAATAACTGAGAAAGGGACCATAACAATTGGTCTCTACCAATATGTCCCGCAGCCTTAGAGGAATGGTAGGTTTCAAGCAGCCTAGTACGAAATGGTTCATCGACAAAACATTTGCCCACTGGAGTTTCATGGGGAGCGGACCCCTGAGAGGCCAGGATCTCCTCCCCTAAAGGAGAAGTGATACTCGTGCGTATAGTAGCCAGTATTCTATCAGGTTGGATGATGGGTGCTGGTGCTTCCACTCTGTCACTGTCGGCCTCAAATTGTCTTGACAGTGCATCCGCCCTGATATTCTTTGACCCCGGTAAGTATGATACAATGAAATTAAATCGAGACAGGAACAGTGCCCACCTGGCCTGACAGGAGGACAATCTCTTGGCCTCCGAGAGATAAGTCAGATTTTTATGATCTGTTAGGATTAATACGGGTACCTTCAAGCAAATGACGCCACTCCTTAAGAGCGAGGATAATGGCCAATAATTCTTTGTCACCTATCTCATAGTGGCCTTGAGTGACAGTCAACTTCTTAGAGAAAAACCCACAAGGTCTGAGAGTACCACCTTTCTCGTGTCGTTGCGAAAGTACTGCCCCAACCCCAATATCTGAGGCATCCACCTCTAACGTAAATGGAAGTAGAGGATTGGGGTGGGATAACACAGGAGCCGCAGCAAATGCCAGCTTCAAATTCTCAAAGGCATTCTCAGCAGATACCGGCCAGCAAGAAGGATTAGCGCCCTTGTGCGTAAGATCGGACAAAGGTTTAACAATGGAAGAAAAGTTCTTAATAAACCGCCTATAATAATTAGCGAAACCCAGGAAACGCTGTATGGCTTTAAGCCCCTTGGGTTTTGGCCATTGTAAGACAGCTGACAACTTATCCTTGTCCATGGCAATGCCATCATTGCCAATTATGAACCCCAAGAATGGCACACTGGTTCTATGAAAGTCACATTTTTCCAGTTTACAAAATAATTTGTTCTCACGGAGTCGTAGCAATACTGCGGATACATCTTTGATGTGCTGTGCCATGTCTTGAGAGTAAATCAATATATCGTCCAGATAAACCACAACACATGTCTGTAACATATCTCTCAGAACATCGTTTATCAGTTCCTGGAAAACTGCGGGGGCATTACACAGCCCAAATGGCATTACTAGATACTCGTAGTGCCCAGCTCGAGTATTAAAGGCAGTTTTCCACTCATCACCTGCTCGAATGCGCACCAGATTGTAAGCGGCCCATAGGTCCAATTTGGTAAAAATCGAAGCGCCCTTAAGCCTGTCAAAAAGCTCGGTGATGAGTGGTATTGGGTATGCGTTTTTTGCCATTAGTTTATTCAAGCCCCGGTAGTCAATGCATGGTCTTAATTCGCCATTTTTCTTTTTTACAAAAAAGAACCCAGCCCCAGCTGGAGAGGTAGATTTTCGTATGATCCCTCTAGCAAGGGCATCAGAAATGTAATCCTCCATAGCCTTATTTTCCTCACAAGATAATGGATAAGTGCGTCCTTTCGGAGGTACTGCCCCAGGCTGCAATTTGATGCAACAATCATAAGGTCTATGCTGAGGTAGCAAACTGGCCTCTCCTTTGCTAAAAACATCGCCAAACTGTTGGTACACATCCGGTATAGCCGAGGAGGTGCACAGGACCTTAACAGGCTGGATGACGCACTTGTCCATACAAAACTGGGACCAAGCAGCAATTTCACACTTTTTCCAATCAAATTGTGGGTTATGTAACTGTAACCACGGAAAGCCCAATATTACCGCATGGTGCGGAGAATTAATCAGTTGAAACTGCTGCTCTTCTCTGTGAAGTGCCCCAATAGTCATAGACAGAGGCATAGTTTCAAACATAACCTGAGGCGGTTCTAAGGGTCTGCCATCAATCGCTTCAATAGTCAAGGGATTTTCTCTTTCAATGCGTGGAACTCCGTGCAATTCAGCAAAGGTATTATCCATAAAATACCCTGCTGCACCAGAGTCAACCAAGGCCAAAACCTCCACAGAGCGTTGTGCCCAAGATAATACCACCTGTATGGTGGGTTTCATTGTGCCCGACACTGGGGACGATTGTACACCACCTAGGGCCTGTCCCCCAAGGTACCCTAGGTGTGTGCGTTTCCCGGACGTACTGGACAGGAATTTAGCAAATGCCCTTTTTTACCGCAGTATAAACACAACCCTTGTCTTCTGCGATAAAGTCTCTCAGCCTTGGTTAGTCTAGTGAAGCCTATTTGCATAGGTTCACTTGTCTCCCATACAGGTTCACTAGACTTCAATGCCAAGGGAGGGATGGGTGGGAAAAACATGCCACTAGGCTCATTATTCTTTGACCGTAACTTACGATCTCTGGCAATTGATCTCTCACGTATTCTGGAGTCAATTATCATAACATATTCAATGTAGTCATCTAGATCAATAGGTAGATCTTTAGCAGCGATTTCGTCCTTAATGTGGTCATTCAGGCCTTGAGAAAAAGCTGCCAATAATGCCTCGTTATTCCAACCTACCTCTGCTGCCAATGTGCGGAATTCGATGGCGTAGTCGCCTACTGTACTCCTGCCCTGATGTATCTCCATAAGGCGTTTGGCAGCAGAGGTGGTTCTACCAGGAGGCTCAAACACTCTTCGAAAGGATTGCACAAATTCTCTAAAGTTTTTAGTACAAGGTTTAGCATTCTCCCACAAGGGGTTAGCCCAAGCCAAAGCTCTACCAGTGAGCAAAGATATTGTAAACCCCACCTTACTACGATCATTGGAAAATGCGTGTGCCGTCAATTCCATAAAAATCTCGAGTTGGTTGATGAACCCTCTGCAGAGACTAGGGTCACCATCGTATCTTAGCGGCAAGGGTGCAGAAGCCGTTAACCCTTTAACAGTGCCCCCTAGGGGTCTGGTATCACTCTCCGGTGTCTGACTTGGCGAGACCACCGGGCTAGAGCTCGATTTGTCAGCAAGTACCGTGCGTTCAAGGATCGTTTGAATTGCAACTGCCAACTGATCCAAACGTTGCTCGTGCACATCCATCCTCCAATGGATATTCTGTGCATTACCTTCACCTTTGCTGTCTGAGGTCATGGCCCTTTCGTACTGTCACGGTTTATTATGACTCTCAGACACAAGTTTTAGGTAAAAATCAATTTTATTGAAATAATAAATTGATAACGTAGGATGGCAATGACATACATACAGATATATACAGAATATAACAAGACAGAAGGCAGACTCTACCGGTCCTGTCAATATACCGGACAGGACAGTCTGAAGTAATAGAATGTTAGGCTCTACCGGCCTTGCCAATACCGGGTAAGGCAACCTGCAGATGGAATCGCATAACGGTTCTACCGGCCTTACCAAATTACCGGGAAAGGCAGCCCCAATAGATTCATAATGTAGGCTCTACCGGCCCTGCCAATACCGGGTAAGGCAACCTCAGATGGAATGTGGCAAAAGGTTCTACCGGCCTTACCAATACCGGGCAGGGCAGCCCAGAGATAGTAGCAGCAGTCAGATGGTAATGGCAAATTGACAGGATCGTAAGCAACCCAGTGTACACACACTGAGACTAACAGGGGAATCGTAAAGCCGCAAGGCTTTGGAGCAAACCAGCGTCCGCACGCTGGGACCAACACAGAATTGTATAGCCGATAGGCTTAGGAGCAAACCAGTGACCGCACACTGGTGTAACAAGCGAGTTAGTATAGTCGTAAGGCTTTGGAGCAAACCAGCGTCCGCACGCTGGGACCAACACAGAATTGTATAGCTGATAGGCTTTGGAGCAAACCAGTGACCGCACACTGGTGTAACAAGCGAGTATGTATAGCCGCAAGGCTTTGGAGCAAACCAGCGTCCGCACGCTGGGACCAACACAGGATTGTATAGCCGATAGGCTTTGGAGCAAACCAGTGACCCCACACTGGTGTAACAAGCGAGTTTGTATAGCCGCAAGGCTTTGGAGCAAACCAGCGTCCGCACGCTGGGACCAACACAGGATAGTACAGCTGATAGGCTGTGGAGCAAACCAGTGACCGCACACTGGAGTAACAAGCAGTGTCGCCGACACGACCAGGCAGGAGGTCGCCAGGATACTGGAGACAGGCGATGCGATGACAGGAACCAGCAACGATCAGTCAGGTCAGGAAACAGCAGAGAAGAAGTTCAGCAGGAACTGCAACACCAGAGACTAGGCTGGAACCAGGGCTGGAAGTACTTCAGCATTCAGGAAACACTGGAACAGTAGAGATCAGGAACTCAGGAACACATGAGATCAGGAACTCAGGAACACTGGAACAGAGGCCCAGCTATCACTGGCATAGTGATAGCAAGAAGGTCAGAAACAACACGAAAGGGCAGTCAAAGGGTGCCCAATCCAGGTTTAAATAGTCAATAAGAGGCGGGCTATCTGCAGACAGCCAATAGAAGCCCCCTACTGGTGACAGACAAGTAACTGCAGCAAATCACGGGCACCGTGATAGTACCCCCCTTTCAAAGACCCCCTCTCCTAGAATAGGGTTTAGGTTTCTGCGGGTAATTGGCATGAAAGGCCCTAGTTAACCTAGGTGCATGAAGGTCCGTACTATCCACCCATGATCGATCCTCAGGACCATACCCTTTCCAATGTACCAGGTACTGTACCCTTCCTCTAAGCCTACGGGAATCAATAATGCTCTGAACCTCGTACTCCTCCTGGCCCTCGACCTCAACAGGTCCTGGCACCACAGGTGTGGTAGTATAGCGATTGCAAACCAGAGGCTTAAGAAGGGACACATGGAACACATTATGGATACGCATGGATGCAGGTAGGTCTAGTGCATAGGAGACAGGGTTAATTTTGCGAATAACTCTGTATGGACCAATAAACCGAGGAGCCAACTTATTAGACGGAACCTGCAGCTTGAGATTTCTGGAGGAAAGCCATACTCTATCCCCAACCTGAAAGGAAACCGCTGGAAGCCTTCTGCGATTAGCATGGCGCTGATGACGCTGAAATGACTGACCAAGTGCCCTCTGAACTTGTGCCCATGTGGAACGGAGTTGCTCGATATGCTCATCCAGAGCTGGAATCTGTTGCGTCTGAAATGAGTCTGGAAGCAAACAGGGCTGGAACCCATAATTAATCAGAAATGGAGAGCTCCCAGATGAAGAATTGACCGCACAGTTCCTGGCGAACTCTGCCCAAGGCAACAAGTCGGACCAATTATCATGATGGTCAGAAACGAAACAACGGAGAAATTGTTCCAAGCCCTGATTAGCTCGTTCAGCGGCTCCATTGGTCTGGGGATGGTAGGCAGAGGAGAAGGACAGCTGTATGCCCATCTGTTGGCAAAATGCCCTCCAAAATCTAGACACAAACTGGCTCCTCCTGTCAGACACCAGTACCCTAGGCACTCCATGCAACCGGAATACTTCTCTGGCGAACACCATTGCCAATTCCTTCGCTGAAGGAAGACCACGGAGGGGCACGAAATGAGCCATTTTAGAAAACCTGTCCACCACCATGAATATAAAGGAGTACCCCTTGGACATAGGCAACTCTCCCATAAAATCAATGGAAACATGAGACCAGGGGCGTTCGCCATTAGGCACCGGTTGAAGCAAGCCCACAGGGAGATGTCTCGGGGTCTTAGCGCGGGCACAGGTGGCACAGGCATTCGTAAATTCGGCACAATCGTTTCTCATGGAGGGCCACCAAAATAACTGAGAAAGGGACCATAACAATTGGTCTCTACCAATATGTCCCGCAGCCTTAGAGGAATGGTAGGTTTCAAGCAGCCTAGTACGAAATGGTTCATCGACAAAACATTTGCCCACTGGAGTTTCATGGGGAGCGGACCCCTGAGAGGCCAGGATCTCCTCCCCTAAAGGAGAAGTGATACTCGTGCGTATAGTAGCCAGTATTCTATCAGGTTGGATGATGGGTGCTGGTGCTTCCACTCTGTCACTGTCGGCCTCAAATTGTCTTGACAGTGCATCCGCCCTGATATTCTTTGACCCCGGTAAGTATGATACAATGAAATTAAATCGAGACAGGAACAGTGCCCACCTGGCCTGACAGGAGGACAATCTCTTGGCCTCCGAGAGATAAGTCAGATTTTTATGATCTGTTAGGATTAATACGGGTACCTTCAAGCAAATGACGCCACTCCTTAAGAGCGAGGATAATGGCCAATAATTCTTTGTCACCTATCTCATAGTGGCCTTGAGTGACAGTCAACTTCTTAGAGAAAAACCCACAAGGTCTGAGAGTACCACCTTTCTCGTGTCGTTGCGAAAGTACTGCCCCAACCCCAATATCTGAGGCATCCACCTCTAACGTAAATGGAAGTAGAGGATTGGGGTGGGATAACACAGGAGCCGCAGCAAATGCCAGCTTCAAATTCTCAAAGGCATTCTCAGCAGATACCGGCCAGCAAGAAGGATTAGCGCCCTTGTGCGTAAGATCGGACAAAGGTTTAACAATGGAAGAAAAGTTCTTAATAAACCGCCTATAATAATTAGCGAAACCCAGGAAACGCTGTATGGCTTTAAGCCCCTTGGGTTTTGGCCATTGTAAGACAGCTGACAACTTATCCTTGTCCATGGCAATGCCATCATTGCCAATTATGAACCCCAAGAATGGCACACTGGTTCTATGAAAGTCACATTTTTCCAGTTTACAAAATAATTTGTTCTCACGGAGTCGTAGCAATACTGCGGATACATCTTTGATGTGCTGTGCCATGTCTTGAGAGTAAATCAATATATCGTCCAGATAAACCACAACACATGTCTGTAACATATCTCTCAGAACATCGTTTATCAGTTCCTGGAAAACTGCGGGGGCATTACACAGCCCAAATGGCATTACTAGATACTCGTAGTGCCCAGCTCGAGTATTAAAGGCAGTTTTCCACTCATCACCTGCTCGAATGCGCACCAGATTGTAAGCGGCCCATAGGTCCAATTTGGTAAAAATCGAAGCGCCCTTAAGCCTGTCAAAAAGCTCGGTGATGAGTGGTATTGGGTATGCGTTTTTTGCCATTAGTTTATTCAAGCCCCGGTAGTCAATGCATGGTCTTAATTCGCCATTTTTCTTTTTTACAAAAAAGAACCCAGCCCCAGCTGGAGAGGTAGATTTTCGTATGATCCCTCTAGCAAGGGCATCAGAAATGTAATCCTCCATAGCCTTATTTTCCTCACAAGATAATGGATAAGTGCGTCCTTTCGGAGGTACTGCCCCAGGCTGCAATTTGATGCAACAATCATAAGGTCTATGCTGAGGTAGCAAACTGGCCTCTCCTTTGCTAAAAACATCGCCAAACTGTTGGTACACATCCGGTATAGCCGAGGAGGTGCACAGGACCTTAACAGGCTGGATGACGCACTTGTCCATACAAAACTGGGACCAAGCAGCAATTTCACACTTTTTCCAATCAAATTGTGGGTTATGTAACTGTAACCACGGAAAGCCCAATATTACCGCATGGTGCGGAGAATTAATCAGTTGAAACTGCTGCTCTTCTCTGTGAAGTGCCCCAATAGTCATAGACAGAGGCATAGTTTCAAACATAACCTGAGGCGGTTCTAAGGGTCTGCCATCAATCGCTTCAATAGTCAAGGGATTTTCTCTTTCAATGCGTGGAACTCCGTGCAATTCAGCAAAGGTATTATCCATAAAATACCCTGCTGCACCAGAGTCAACCAAGGCCAAAACCTCCACAGAGCGTTGTGCCCAAGATAATACCACCTGTATGGTGGGTTTCATTGTGCCCGACACTGGGGACGATTGTACACCACCTAGGGCCTGTCCCCCAAGGTACCCTAGGTGTGTGCGTTTCCCGGACGTACTGGACAGGAATTTAGCAAATGCCCTTTTTTACCGCAGTATAAACACAACCCTTGTCTTCTGCGATAAAGTCTCTCAGCCTTGGTTAGTCTAGTGAAGCCTATTTGCATAGGTTCACTTGTCTCCCATACAGGTTCACTAGACTTCAATGCCAAGGGAGGGATGGGTGGGAAAAACATGCCACTAGGCTCATTATTCTTTGACCGTAACTTACGATCTCTGGCAATTGATCTCTCACGTATTCTGGAGTCAATTATCATAACATATTCAATGTAGTCATCTAGATCAATAGGTAGATCTTTAGCAGCGATTTCGTCCTTAATGTGGTCATTCAGGCCTTGAGAAAAAGCTGCCAATAATGCCTCGTTATTCCAACCTACCTCTGCTGCCAATGTGCGGAATTCGATGGCGTAGTCGCCTACTGTACTCCTGCCCTGATGTATCTCCATAAGGCGTTTGGCAGCAGAGGTGGTTCTACCAGGAGGCTCAAACACTCTTCGAAAGGATTGCACAAATTCTCTAAAGTTTTTAGTACAAGGTTTAGCATTCTCCCACAAGGGGTTAGCCCAAGCCAAAGCTCTACCAGTGAGCAAAGATATTGTAAACCCCACCTTACTACGATCATTGGAAAATGCGTGTGCCGTCAATTCCATAAAAATCTCGAGTTGGTTGATGAACCCTCTGCAGAGACTAGGGTCACCATTGTATCTTAGCGGCAAGGGTGCAGAAGCCGTTAACCCTTTAACAGTGCCCCCTAGGGGTCTGGTATCACTCTCCGGTGTCTGACTTGGCGAGACCACCGGGCTAGAGCTCGATTTGTCAGCAAGTACCGTGCGTTCAAGGATCGTTTGAATTGCAACTGCCAACTGATCCAAACGTTGCTCGTGCACATCCATCCTCCAATGGATATTCTGTGCATTACCTTCACCTTTGCTGTCTGAGGTCATGGCCCTTTCGTACTGTCACGGTTTATTATGACTCTCAGACACAAGTTTTAGGTAAAAATCAATTTTATTGAAATAATAAATTGATAACGTAGGATGGCAATGACATACATACAGATATATACAGAATATAACAAGACAGAAGGCAGACTCTACCGGTCCTGTCAATATACCGGACAGGACAGTCTGAAGTAATAGAATGTTAGGCTCTACCGGCCTTGCCAATACCGGGTAAGGCAACCTGCAGATGGAATCGCATAACGGTTCTACCGGCCTTACCAAATTACCGGGCAAGGCAGCCCCAATAGATTCATAATGTAGGCTCTACCGGCCCTGCCAATACCGGGTAAGGCAACCTCAGATGGAATGTGGCAAAAGGTTCTACCGGCCTTACCAATACCGGGCAGGGCAGCCCAGAGATAGTAGCAGCAGTCAGATGGTAATGGCAAATTGACAGGATCGTAAGCAACCCAGTGTACACACACTGAGACTAACAGGGGAATCGTAAAGCCGCAAGGCTTTGGAGCAAACCAGCGTCCGCACGCTGGGACCAACACAGAATTGTATAGCCGATAGGCTTAGGAGCAAACCAGTGACCGCACACTGGTGTAACAAGCGAGTTAGTATAGTCGTAAGGCTTTGGAGCAAACCAGCGTCCGCACGCTGGGACCAACACAGAATTGTATAGCTGATAGGCTTTGGAGCAAACCAGTGACCGCACACTGGTGTAACAAGCGAGTATGTATAGCCGCAAGGCTTTGGAGCAAACCAGCGTCCGCACGCTGGGACCAACACAGGATTGTATAGCCGATATGCTTTGGAGCAAACCAGTGACCCCACACTGGTGTAACAAGCGAGTTTGTATAGCCGCAAGGCTTTGGAGCAAACCAGCGTCCGCACGCTGGGACCAACACAGGATAGTACAGCTGATAGGCTGTGGAGCAAACCAGTGACCGCACACTGGAGTAACAAGCAGTGTCGCCGACGCGACCAGGCAGGAGGTCGCCAGGATACTGGAGACAGGCGATGCGATGACAGGAACCAGCAACGATCAGTCAGGTCAGGAAACAGCAGAGAAGAAGTTCAGCAGGAACTGCAACACCAGAGACTAGGCCGGAACCAGGGCTGGAAGTACTTCAGCATGCAGGAAACACTGGAACAGTAGAGATCAGGAACTCAGGAACACATGAGATCAGGAACTCAGGAACACTGGAACAGAGGCCCAGCTATCACTGGCATAGTGATAGCAAGAAGGTCAGAAACAACACGAAAGGGCACTCAAAGGGTGCCCAATCCAGGTTTAAATAGTCAATAAGAGGCGGGCTATCTGCAGACAGCCAATAGAAGCCCCCTACTGGTGATAGACAAGTAACTGCAGGAAATCACGGGCACCGTGATAGATCCATGTGGGAACCAAATGTGAGATATGACAGTCCAAGTGAGAGTAACTGATTGCATACACAACACAAAGGCCTCCTTGGTCCTCCTTTAATTCAAGAGTGTTGTTTAAGTTGAGGCCTGTGTGTTATCCATATACCCACTTATTCTCAGTGGCACTGGGTTGTGTGACCTGATCCATTTTTGTTGGGATTCAAGTGAGCGGTGATGAAGACCTGATCAAGTGGAGGTGAAATGGAAAGGATGATGAATTCTACAGTGATATCATTTCTCCATGTCCAATGTTTTCCAATGGAGTTTATACATTGGGATGTATTGGAGAGGGAGAGTGTCCTCTTTCTGAGGGAGAGGATCCTTGGCCTGGCTGCGAGGAGGAAGGCCGCCTGGAAACAGATCTGCAGCCAGGTGAATGCAGTGGCCACTTGCAGACGGGACATGGACTCTTCTCCTCAGCTCTGGCCTGCGAGGTGTCAGAACCAGAGTGTCCTGTCTGCGCTGCCCCTGAATGTGTAGGGTGCTCCCCAACAAGTACCCCTCGTCCCATTGACACATCTGTCCCTCTTCTGGTCTGGGTACCCCTCCGCCCTGCGGATCTCCCTCTCCCACTCCTACTCTCACAACAGGGATCCCCTCATGACCTTCCTACTCCTCCTCCACTACTCTCCCCACCCCTCTCTCCTGTCCTCCTCTCCTTGCCATCATTCACCCACTCACACCCAGGCATTCACACAGGCCTACACAGACACACTCGATCCCACTCACTCTTTTTTACACTCTGTCACTCACAGATTCACACTGAAAAAATAAAGTTTAAAAAATGTGTTAGGTGTTATGAAAAAAAAGGACTATGTGTTTGTATGTGTTTGTGTTTGTATGGTGTATGTAATATATGCAAAAGTGTGCTATGTGTATATTTAGGTGCAACTACAAATCTCTCTCCGCTCCAAAAACCCCTTCTACCTCCAATGACAGCTCCCCTCTGCCTGACTGTAAACACTATACTCCGTTCCTGGGTCCTGTGCTCTAGCTCGCTGAAACTCAAAACACAGACAGGGCGTGACCATTATTTTGGGGTATATATAGGTGTATTTTAACTTTTTGGATACTCTGGGGTCTTGGGATTGGCTGTGAGTTTGAATTTATTGGTTCATCTATCAGGGTTGCTAGCCAATGCCAGCCGTTATGTTACATTTTTAAGTTGTGTTTTAACAGGTGACTGTGATGCGAAAAAAGGTGCAACGCAGGTTTTTGTGTTACGTGTTTTTGTTGTGCCTACGCTTGTTAGCTATTCTTGTAGCCTACCTGTCGAATCCGCCGTAAAGCATGTATTATTTGCAGGCGATATGCTTTTTTTACTTATCGCCTGTTTTAACGTAAACCTTTAAATTTACCCCTAAGTCTGTCATGCTGTGCCCTGAATGTTATTTCTGAATGTGTAAAAAATGTATCTGCTGCTCCAGACGAACTTTCTATCTTTTGCCAATAAGTTCATGCCTCTACTGGGGTGCGATGTACCCACATAAATTTATGGCTAGAACGCATTTCTATCAGTCATTTAGTTGCTCCCTTCAGCTAACACATTTTGCGTGTCCTTGCTATTGCTCAGCAGCGTGACAGTGTAGCAATGTCCACAGCTGCCTATGTCTCCATCTGCCAGCACCTCTCCAGTGCAGTATGTAAATCCAGCCCAGTGTAATCGGGTGTAATGAACAACAATGTACCAACACAAATTTATGCACCATGAAGTACCCACAGAACGTTATGGATAGTATGCATTTATATCAGTAGCTGAGTTCAACAGATCGACTCCTTTATCTCTCAATTGTATATTCACTCATTACAACACTGAAACATATATTTTGCGCATAAAGACCATATGATTAACCCTTTGAGTGCCAGATAAAATATCCAGCTAGATTTTGTAAATTTCAAACAGCCAGAGCAAGAGGAAAATGGCAGAACAGTTTATTTTACTTACTGCTTTGTGGCAGTCTACCACAGCTGAATTCACAAGAAGTTAGTTTGACACAGGAGAGAATGTCACACCTCACAATACATTTACAGCAGATCTGAAGATTAAGATCAAAGGTTCTTGCAGTAAGACCTGAAAACACACCACAAAGATATGTATCAAACTTAAAGGTGTCAAAAAGTAAAAATTTGTGAAGAGAAGGGCATTGCAAAGAAAAAGTCCTTGTTTATTAAGAAAATACATATTTCATTTTATTTAGACAGGTCTAAATCTTGAGATATGTGCATTGTTTTTGAACATGAAAAAACAGTACTGTTATTTCAATTGACTATAAGAACCAACGGCAGTGGGAATACTTAGAGCTGGATCCTTGATACATTGAGGTGAGGGCAGATTTTGCTCATTGTGCGCTTCATATACTGTTTCCTAAAGTAGACTACCTCTTTCTTTTTCTATGCTGTTGGTCTATCGGAATGTCTGATAAATTGGAAGATTATCCTAGCTTTAGTGAAGAGATAATCTAAATTTTAATAATGACAGGAGGCGAGTATTTGCTTATCTTTCTTTATTCACCTCCAATAGCAGCAAGGCGGCAACAAGGTGAACAACCAATAAACAAAAAGATATGACAACAAATGGGCTTGCAGCATAAACTACTTCCTCTTTCTTGAGGTGAACCCAACAACAGATGGAAGATCTTTGGAAGAGAAATCCGTAGACGAAAGTATTCCAAACTGGAAAAAACGACAGGAACAGGAGAAATATCCTTCATGTACTGGAAACAATGGTAACGATCCACAGGTGCCAATTAAACTGAAAAACAGTAAAAGACAAGATATCTTATAGTAAGATCGTCATGATTAAGGAAAAATTACATACATAATAATAAACAAAGAAACGACATAATAGGGTGTAAGAGAAAAAGAGTTTAAGCATCAGCGAAAGTTCTATGAGAGAAAGAATCTAGGCAATACAGAAAGGGATGGGAAGAAAGAAGGTCGGGAGGGAAATACTCGCCTCCTGTCATTATTAAAATTTAGATTATCTCTTCACTAAAGCTAGGATAATCTTCCAATTTTAAAACATGACAGGAGGCTCCTATTTGCAGTTTTAACGCTCGCCCAAAAGAAAAGAACCCGGGTGAGAAGACGGACGAAAATAAAAGGTACGAAAAGTAGACTCACGGGACCAGTCTGCTGAGCGAAGAATGTCAGCCAGCGAAGCACCAGAAAGAAATGCCGATGAAGCACCGGCTCCCCTGACAGAGTGAGAGCCAAAAGAGGAGTCTACTCCTGCTAAAGATAAAATCCAGCGGATCCAGCGAGCAAGTGTTGGAGAAGAAACTGGATTGAAAGGCCGAACATAGGAGATTAAGAGTTGTCTGGAATCCGGAGGACGAAAAAGAGCCGATCTTTCCAGGTAAGAGCTGAGAACAGAGGGAATGCAAAGTTTAGGATCTGAAGGAAAAAACGGATAAGAAATAGAACGAGAAAAGGACTTAGTTCTGCGAGAAATGGAAAAAATCACTCCTTCAGGAGAAAAAGCAATGCCATCTACATCAAAGGCTCTAACATCTGATACACGACGGAAAGAAACTAGACAGAGAAGAAGAGTAAGCTTAGCGGACAATTGGCGAAAGGAGAGGAGATCATTCTCAGGCCAAGTTCTAAGAAACTGAAGAACTAAGGACACGTCCCAGAGAGAAGAATATCTAGGACGAGGAGGATGGGAAAGACGAATACCGCGCAGCAAGCGACAAATGAGAGGATCTCTACCCACAGGGAGACCCAGAATAGAAACATGAGCAGCTGAAATAGCCGATCTGTAGACATTTATGGTTCTATAGGATTTGCCTTGATCAAACAAGCTGGAAAGGAAATTGATTATGAAATGTACAGGGGCCGTAAGGGGATCGATATCCCGTTCCAGACACCAACGAGACCAGGATCTCCAGGCTGAAGAATAGCATCGTCTAGTTCCCGGAGCCCAAGAGTCCCAGAGGAGGCGACGAGCCGATTCCGATAGGCCTCCGATATCCCAGGATCCCCTGAAAGAGACCAGGCTACCAGTTGTAAGCGTTGATGAAGAATCAGAGGGTGGAGGTCCCCTTTTGGGTCTGTTAGAAGATCCGGAAACGACGGAAGAAGAAGAGGATCCTGGAAAGAAAGGCACAAGAGATCTGGAAACCAAGGCTGGCTCGGCCAGAGGGGTGTTATCAGAATAATTGATGATGTTTGAAGTCGAAGGTAACGAATCACTCTTGTGATCATAGCGAACGGGGGGAAGGCGTACGCCCCTGAAAGAGGCCAATCCTGAAGGAAGGCATCCACCGCTATAGAGAAGGGATCTGGAAGCCAGCTGAAATAGCGTGGGAGCTGATGATTGACTCGAGATGCAAAAAGATCTAGAACTAGGGGACCTCTCTGACGCATCAGGTGAGCAAATACAGTTCGATCTAACATCCAATTGCTTGAGTCTCTCCAATGACGGGAGAACCAGTCCGCTTCCAAATTCGCTTTCCCTGGTAAGTATTCTGCTAAGAGTGTGATGTTCCTGTCGAAGCAGAATTGGTAAATTTCCTTCATTATGTCGGACAAAATCTTTGAACGCGCTCCTCCTAGGTGATTGATATATTGGACGGCCGAAAAGTTGTCCATGCGCAGTAAAATACAGCAATCGGTCAACTCTTTTGCGAGGCTGCGAATGGCGAAGGAACCCGCAATCAATTCTAAGCCATTGATGTGAAGGGAGTCTTCTGAAGTGGACCATACTCCTCCTGTCGATCGTCCTGCACAAGTAGCCCCCCAACCCCAAAGACTTGCATCTGAATTGATGATGAAGTCTGGGGTTGTTCCGAAAATTGCGTGACCGTTCCACGCTTGCATGTGGAGAAGCCACCAAGTCAGTTCGGAACGAACTTCGGGAGAGAGAGGAATAATTTGATCGTATGAAGGATCTACTCTCAGAAAATGGGCTTTGAGGCGCTGCATCGCCCTGTAATGGAGGGGGCCTGGAAATATCGCCTGAATAGAAGACGATAGAAGGCCCACCATGCGAGCCAGAAGTCGAAGGGGAACTGACGACCGTCGAAGAAGACGCCGAAGTTCTTTCCTGATAGAGATGATCTTTGAGTGGGGAAGATGAAGGGTGCAGGATAGAGAATCTATTTCGAAACCTAGGAAGACGATCGATTGAACCGGAGTCAACACCGACTTTTCTGTGTTGACTCTGAAACCCAGGTTCTCGAATAGATGGACGGCCATGTTTGTGTGAGCAGATAGTTGTTTCTTGTCTGCGCCGAAAAACAAGATGTCGTCTAAATAGACTATACAGCGAATCCCTGAGGATCGAAGAAAGGCTAGAATCGGTTTGAGGAGCTTGGTGAAGCACCAGGGGGCTGAGCTGAGCCCGAAGGGCATGCAAGTGAATTGCCATGGCTCGTTGTTCCAAAAGAAACGAAGGAACTGACGGCTGGAAGGATGGATTGAGACCGAGAGGTAAGCGTCTCTTAAATCTAGACGAGTAAACCAATCGTTTTTTAGAAGAAGATCCCTGAGAAGATGGATACCCTCCATCTTGAAGTGTCTGTACCGGACAAAGGAATTGAGGGATTTTAAATTGATTACGGGTCTGAGATCTCCTGATTTCTTGTGAACGAGGAAAATGTTGCTGAAAAAACCGTCTGTGTTTGGAGCCCTCTGAATAGCTCCTTTGTCCCTGAGAATACAGAGTTCTTGATGAAGCCGAGACTGATGGAAAAAAATAGGGGGATTTGGCCAAGAGGTTTGATGGGGTGTTGAAACAAAGTCGATTTTGAAGCCCTGAACTGTCTGCAGGATCCAAGCGTCTGATGAAATTAGGGTCCAGTTCTGCAAGAAAAAGGGAAGTCTGCCCGCTGAAAATAGAGGGATAGAAGGTTTTAAAGCAGTTGAACTCACCTGCGTTGAATCTGGAACGACCTCTGGAGCGAAAGCCTCAAACTGTACTAGTGCCTCTCTGATGCTGAAATGGAATCCTGTTAGGGGGCGGTTTGAAGAAATCCTGGGAGACATAAGTTCTGGGGCCTGAGGGCCAGAAACGGCTGGAGACACGACCCCGCTGTCGTCCAACCCTGCCAAAAACACCTCTTAGCGAAGTGGGTCTGAACACCTTTTTTTAGAGATTGTTGAGCTTTATTAAGCGAGGAAAAAATGTTTACATGTTTTTGAAGTTGTTTAAGGAATGGTTCGCCAAACAGCATTCCATTTGCTGATGGGCCCAATTCCTTATCACTCAAATCTGCCAACTTAGGGTCAATTCTGAGTAGTGCCGCTTTACGTCTCTCAGAAGAAATTGCCACATTCGAATTACCCAGCAAGCATATCGCTCGTTGAGCCCATTCTCGAATAGCTCGAGGATCTAGTTTCGTGCCTGTAGAGAGGGCAGAATCAGCTAGATATAAGATTTGGGCCACAGGGCCAGTAACGTCCAGTAATTTATCTTGTGCAAGCTTGAGACCTCTTTCAAGACCTTTTCGAGGATCTCTACCAGATTTTGACATAAAAGTATACATAGAATGGTCAAATTCAGGAGTGAGAGCGACCTTATCAGGAATTAAAGGACGAGGGCATTCACTCCTTAGACGAGCTCTCACTTCCTTATCTAAAGGGTGTCTCAGCCAGTAATGTAAGTATTGAGATATGTGAGGAGGGGGAACCCACTCGGTAGAACGAGGGTGTCTAATGGACCTTGGATCAAACATAGGATTGCCAGAGGAATCAAGTATATCGGGTTCTACCAAATTGTCAGGATTAAGAGTAGATGAAGCTTTTGTTGAAGGAATATCAGATTCCAGAGGCTCACTCAAAGATGGCTTGTTCTTAAGGGAACTGGAGCCAAAGAATTCTCCATCATCTGAAAAATCAGAAGAATCAGCCGGCCAAGCATCTAACTCCTTGAATTCTGGGGAGTAATCTTGGTCCTCCTCATCCGAGGACAATCTGGAAGCCCCATAAACCTCAGGGGCAGAGGTCAGCCTCACTCTTTTAACTGGGATTTTTCCTTTGGCTGGATTAGATGCAGACAAAGATCCCTTCCAGTGGCGCTTGGCAGTCTGAGATTGCTCAATATCAGATAAGTCAGACTCATGAGAATCTGAAGGAGCTTGAGGGGAAGAAGGAGTCTGAGTAGAGCCAGAGGGTTGTGGTAAAATGCCAGCTAAGGCTTTTTCCAGGGATGCTGACACCGCGGCATTAATAATGGCTTGTAGGTCCTCAGACCCCAAAATGGATTGTTGAGCATCAGACATATTAAAGTGAAAAAAGGGGGGCTCACCCTTGTAAGAAATACAAAAAGTATAACTTTATTAGAAAAGGCAGGGGCTCACCCTGTGAGGCAAATCAATAAATATAATGTGTATAAAGAAGAGGGGCTCACCCTCTGTGGCAATTAAAAAGAAATAATTTAAAGTGAGAGCTTGAAACAAGTAAGAGGGGCTCACCCTCTAAATAAAACGTTGGCAGAGATATAAAGAATAAAATGGTAAATTATGGATAAGGGGCTCACCCTTGGCAGCTGAAGTGAAGGGGATATTTGCAAGGCAGAAAAAAGAGAGCGCTCCGTTCATTCGGGTAATGCGCGCCAAATGATCAGAGCGGGCGGGAGTAGAGTTGAAATGGCGCCCGAAATCTCGCGATAAGCGAGAAAAAAGAAAAAGGCCGACAGAGAAGTCGGAAGCAAGGGGACAGAGAGCGGGTACCGAGAAAAAACTAATTCTGAGGTAAAGATGCTAGCGAAAGACTAGAAAGGGATTATAAAACAAAACAAAAGATGGTTAGAGGGAACAAAGGGGGCAAGAAAGCCAACTCCACAGAACCCAGCGAAATTCAAAGTAGAACAGAGTAAGCGGATTGAAAACAAGACAAAAGGTTAAGGGAATAAATAACATATAAGCATTATAAAAATTAAGATATCTGACAAACAGATACAATTTGATAATATGAGAAACAGTTGGAGACCAAAAAACCCTGACCTGCAAGTTGGAGGTGAGCAGCAAGAAAGAGGAAGTAGTTTATGCTGCAAGCCCATTTGTTGTCATATCTTTTTGTTTATTGGTTGTTCACCTTGTTGCCGCCTTGCTGCTATTGGAGGTGAATAAAGAAAGATAAGCAAATAGGAGCCTCCTGTCATGTTTTAAAATTTAATCCCTTCTAGCCTGGTGGGGACAAAGTGCGATACTATTTTCTTGCATGTAAGTTAAGAATTACACTGTGTATGTACGTGCATATATCAATTACTGAGAGACACAGTCTTTCCAGTTTATTTATTACTTGATGAGTGGAACATGAATTGAATCCCATCTTTCCTAGAGAGCCTAATATAAAACCAAAAGAACTCTGCTCAAGAAACAGTGAAAATATGAACTCTGGAGACAAGAATTTGTGAATTGAGTAGATATTAGCACTTAAACATAATATTGGACAATAAGATAATGATTGTGCATTTGCTCTTCTTCTTCTTCTTCTTTTACATTTATCCTGTGGAGGTGAAATCGGAAAATATTACTTCAATCAACATCCAAGTAGGAATAACTGTTTAAGTCATGTTTAAGTCCCCTGGTTAGAAAACGTATTGTGCAACAGATGTTGCTGCCTGTCATAGACTATGGTGATGTAGTTTATGCTCCAGCGCCAGAAATCCATCTTAGTAAACATGACACCCTGTATAATTCAATATGCCACTTTAGCCTCCAATGTAATTACACTACTCATCGCTGTGATATGCTAAAAGAACTAAATTGGTTAACACACAAATCTAGATGTGCCCTTCACCTTTCTTGTTTAGTACACAACCACTTCTCTGGAAAACTACCAGACTACCTGAGCAGTATGCTCACTCCTGCTCTCCATACTAACTAAAACCTCTGCTCCACCGCTAAGAACTCGCTACGTATACCACATTACAAGAAAGAAGCAGGAAGATCTGCCTTCTCCTTCAGAGTAAATGCTTCTTTATATCTAAAAACAGAGTGTAACTGTATATAATTTTAAAATTTCCATATGTATGTATATTCATATGTGTATGTATATTTAATAACATGTAATATATAATGTTTCTCAATTTGTGTAAATATGCAACCCTCTACTGAAAACTGTCCAGGACATACCTGAAAACGAGAGAAATCTCAATGTCAGCCAATATCAGTGAGGGCAACTGAAGTGAGCCTGCCCATATATAAAGGCAGGCTCACTTCAAATGCTCTCAGTTTTTTTACGGGCATCGGCCCGTACACAGCTGAAGAGGAGCATCGTGGGACATTTGTGTCTCCGCCGCCGCCGCCCTCGAGGCCACTCCAAGCGGCGGATACACATAGTTAAGAGCTAAGTTAAATTTTGGGCATTAATGAATCGCATTGATTTATGTATATGTGGAGCTTTTTTATTCATTGGCATTTATTCTTTGGGCTATTACATGGAGGCACATATGGGTATATTTATGGAGCACTAATATTGAACCTTTTGAGTGACAGTGAGGTACACAACGCATTGCTTTGCAATGAGTTGCGTACCCCTCTGCCACTCAAAAGGGTTCTGGAATGCATTCGTTCATGCTTGATTTTAATACATTTATTTTATTTTACAGAGAGAAGGGGGAAGATAGAAGACAGAACAGAAGGACCAGCAAGCTGAGGACTCCTCTGGACATCAGGATTAATGGTAAGTGTTGATGCAATGTTGCTTTACTTAGTTGGGTTAACCCTATGAATGGTAAGTGTTAATGCAATGTTGCTTTACTTAGTAATTATACCCCACCGGCACTCTTAGGGTTAATCCTACTAACTTTGGACAGGTTTTAGGCACTTTGGATGTATTGATGTGGGGCTTAGGGCCCCATATCAATACATTCACTGTGGACATTGGGTTTTTTGCCAGTTAGTAGCTGCGTTAGCTGGCAAAAGATCTGATAAGGGACTTTATGGCTAACAAAACTGGGTCTTAAGTTCTATATGGTAAGTGAGTCCCTTATCGGATTTTTTCAGCTAACTCAGTGCTTTAAAGTGTTAGTAATGTCTAAAAAAAACTTTTTTGCATTTTAGACCATTCCAATTAAGGGATTCCGTGTAAGTAACGAGATCTCGGCACTTCTCAAGCGCCAGCGTGTCGACCGACACGGATCTCGTGCTGACAGCTTTACAGCTGTCAGTAGGAGAAATCAAACTTTAAACGCCCGTATCTCTTAAACCATAGCGGTTTGAGAGATACGTTTTTTTGCATTTAGATCAGCTTTTTAAACTCTTCCAAATGCAAAAAAGTGTTTTTTAGACATTACCAACACTTTAAATGGCAAAATGGAGTGTTTTTTTTTTTTTTTTTATGGGCCAAAACACACGTTAGTGCTGCGGCCGGCATACTGGATGAACTGCCGTTAGCAGTTCATTCCATGGCCCTTTGTATGGCTTCCTACACGTTAAAACACCCATTGGTGTTTTTTTACTTAACGGCTGCCTTTAAATCTACCCCTGTATCTGTAAGTATAAGGAAAACCTTTCCCTTTTGATGAAGGGGAGCAGGGTTTTCCTTATGCTTACACACTATTGTCCTTCATTGCAATAAGTCCTGACTGCATGCTGCTCTGCCATCCCAGAATGCATTGAGCAAAAAAAACAAAAAAAACTGCCATGGTCCCTAACGTCCTCCCTCCACCGTATCACAAAGTCATTAAGGGGATAAAAAAATTGAATGCCTCAATTAATTGTAAATGTGTATGATTAACAATAACATAAGAAAAAGAAAAAAAAACATAAAAAGGCAAAAAAGGAAAATAAAAATAAGATTGGTGACTCCTCAGTGTTCTATTATTCAATATAACCAAATTTAAATGAAGTCCATATGTATATTTTTTAATTCACGGTGAATATAACCTGCTAGTTGTCCATAATGTTGGAACGCGGATTTTCCTAAAGTGACATGATGATGAGAATGCTGAAGATGCCATAATAAAACAATATTCCCAAACTTGTGTATTGCAAGCCTGAGGCCTGCAAACGGAATCTTTTCAGGGCAAGTCTTGTTTTAAAGGGATAGTAACACTTCGTTTTAACTTTATTTTATTTTGTAGGCATTAAAAAAACATGAAGAATGATATAAGTCTTATCTCTCAAACCTTTATGGTTTATGAGATATTCACAAGCAAAGTTCCCCTCCCCGCCCCTTTTTCCTAGTGTAAGCCATCTCTTCTCAGATGTGGATCAGGTTGTATGACAGTACAGATAACAGAAGGGGACAATTTTCTTTGTATGAAAACAATGAAAGCCCTTCCCCCCTTGAAAAGTTTTTCAGCTTTTTCCATTATCTTAATTGAAGATTGTCCCTCTCTGCAGTCTACCTGGGCATCTCCCTTCTTATCTGGTTGAACAGGGGGGGGATACTTTGTTTGTGAATATCTCTTAAACCATAAAGGTTTCAGAGATAAGACTTATATCATTCTTCATGTTTTTTTAATGCCTACAAAATAAAATAAAGTTAAAATGAAGTATTACTATCCCTTTAAGCCAACAATCATTTCCAAGCCCAGCGTCTGTAATGTTTTTAAAGGGACAGTAATGTTTCATAATAAAAGCAGCTCTAATTAATCATCATAGTATTTGGACTTTGGAGAGTGTCATTTCAATTCTGTCACAGTTGTAGTTCAAGAGTAATTCAATGATAAAGTATCCCCCTCCCGTCCCTTTTACTGATGTCACACTGTTCAGCCAGATCAGAAGGGAGGTGCCCAGGTAGACTGCAGAGAGAGACAATCTTCAATTAAGATAAGGGAAAAACCTGAAAAACTTGTCAAGGGGGCAGGGCTTTCATTGTTTTCATAGGAAGAAGATTGTCCTCTTCTGTTATCTGTCTGGTCTATGGACTGGATTCCACATCTGAGAAGAGATGGCTTACACTAGGTAAAAGGGGCGGGAGGGGAAACTTTGCTTGTGAATATCTCTCAAACCATAAAGGTTTGAGAGATAAGACTTTTAGCGTTCATCATGTTTTTTTTAATGCCTACAAAATAAAATAAAGATAAAACTAAGTATTACTATCCCTTTAAAGTTTCACTTTCAGTAAGCCTGTCAAAATTATTATTATGCTGCTTCCATGCTATTGCTAACCATTATTTTTAAAGAGAGGAAAAAAATGAATGTGGCAGATGTGTATGGTAGTGGTGGTGGAGTGATTACTATATATATTACTATATTATATAATAGTATATGTATCATCAGTATATATATATATATATATCTTCCATATTCATGGGAATGAATGCTAGACAAATTATTTGTATTATCATACTATGAATCCACTTTAACCTTCCAAATCAGGGTCACTGTCACCTATCAAGCTATTTTTCATTTAAAAAAAAGTTTTTATAGTATTATTTGATTTTTTAATAGTATTTTTTAATTTTTTTGTGGAAAAAACACTCCTTGTGCAACTGCTTCTTCCCCCACACCCCCCTAACACAGAGAACTGCCAACAGAACTTGGATCACAGTCTTCACAGTCAGTCATACAAATGTTTGCTCCCTTCACACTCCCAGACTCCTCTAACACAGAGAACTGCCAGGAAGGAACTTGAATGATTGATACCTGTGTCTTCTCCTTTGCTCCCTTCTCACACCCCCACACTCCCCTAACACAGAGATAACAGCTAGATCAAGAAGCGACTTGGATCACAGCTATCACTCAAAATGTTGGGGTAATTCTCATTTGCTCCATTCTCAAACCTCCAGACCCCACTAACAGAGATAACAGCCCAATCAGGAAGGAGCTTGGCTACAAGGAACTTGGCTTAGAGTCATTTGTGTGCCTGTGCTGTCTGTCCAGGTCTCCTCTAGGATTGGTGAGAGGGAATTGCATTGTACCTTAAGGTACAGGAAGGGAATGACGGTACAGGTGTACTGATGCCAGTGCAGCAAGATGCCTGCCTGTGCGTTTCGGAACAAATTGGATTTCTCAATAAAACTGGACTTATTCAGTATAATACTAGTATTGATATGCATATCGCTATATGCAAAAGGATTTGGGGGCACTTTAATTTGAGTGAAAGTTCTGCTTTAACTTTATTGTGCTACTGGTAACTGGAAGCTACTGTAGGGAGTACATCCTTTTAAGCACAAGACAAAGGAACACACACTGTTAGTGCTGCTATGTTACAATTTCTTTCAGACTTTTTCAGTATTGTTACTTCCCTTGGAATCAGAAACTACACTTTGTGATTCTGTATTATTGTAATAACTTTCCGAAGGTGTGGAAGCTGAACTTCACCATCTCCCAGATACACCAATATAGCTGAAGCCCTCCTTTGATATGCATGAGGTTACAGCTGAATCCTCACTGGTGTCTGTTTGCAGGGCAGCCCCACCCCTCACGATGTAATGCACCAAGCGCATATAGAACAGCATGTTCCAGTCTCACATTACACTCAAAACATGTTAGAATAACATGGCTGCCCCCACCTTCTCTCAGTAGAAGCATAATGCACATAACTCTCAACATTTAACATGTCCAAAGAAGGACACTTATGTTTTAGGTGGTGCTTCTGGTGGTATGACTGGGACATTAAAGTTAATTTTTAGATTATTTCATGACATATTGATACCTTTTTGTGTAACTAAATAAATAGTTTAGGGCAAGACCAAAGTATTTTATTTACACAGATTAATGTATAAACACACATACTGATGTTTAAACAAACATTAATGTGTGTTTTATTTCAGTGGTTGAGCAAGGGCTTATATACAGACCACATAGTCTGATCTCCTAAAAAGAGGGACACAAGGGTGGGAAAGAGTGGCAGAGGGAATTGGGTCTCAAAGAGGGACTGTCCCTCCTAATGAGCAACACTTGGGAGATATGGATGCATGATTTCATGCATGTGGTGGGGCCAGTCCACTGAGTGCCCTGCAGACTTCCCCTAGCTTCCAAGATCTCCAGTTACCATTCACGCTCCCACTAACAGCTGAATTGTATGATAGGAACAAATAAAGATTCCCACTGATTTAAATGGGTTTGTAACCCTTGAATGCTAGAGAGATTTCCAACAAATTGCCCTGAGATGCTTTGGAGACCTCTCTAGTATTTAATGTAATAAAAAGCCCCATTTAAGTCAATGTGAATTTGGGGAATTTTTCTTTCTCCCATGTGGTTCAGATAGTTTGCTGTGCTTTTCTTTTGGATGTACTTTTTGGGTTTAAATCTGGAATTAATTATGCCATTTATTTTTGAACATGTGTTTTGTTTTGATGTTTGATAACACCCACTTTTAAGACCTTTTCCCTATAATTGTTTTAATGGCTTTAACTAGTAAAACTACTTGATTTAGATCTTTGAAAAAAGTGTTGTTTTAAAGACCAAATAAAATTCTAAAATGAATATTGTCTTTTAAGACTACTATTTCTTCTAAGATTTTGCTGTGACAGTGAGAACTGCTGCCAGTAAACACTGCCATATTTTATCTACTGATTCAGAGATGGGAGGGATTTTTTTTTTGTGAAAGTATTTTACCAGGAAGAATATATTGACATTGTCTCTCACTTTCAAGTATGTCCTGGACTCATTTTATTTACCTCAGTAAGGTGAAAGGCTGAGTTGACCTTGCTAGAACTGACTAGAAACTGTGACGTTGCTGCTTGAACAGATTCTACAGGTGATGCGTTAACCAACCGAGCCATCTCAATGGCTCATTGGAAAGAACATTCTATTTTTGCTTTTAACCCTTTGAGTGCCATGGTGTACACAACATACCCCTCTGGCACTTTAACGACTTTAACGACGGATGACGCAGGAAGATGGCAACTGTTGGACGCATCAGAGCAAGATGCGTCATCTGCAGTCGCGAGGCTTCAGAGTGTAGCAGGCCTCTGTTTTATGCCGTGCTTCCTGTAGTCTCCTCCTACCTACTTCCTTCCTCTGAGCTGCTCTTCCTATCTACTTCCTGAGGAGGGGTTTAAAGGGCAGTCTGAGTCCTGACTCAGTTGCCCTTGTGTTGTTGTATAAAGCATTTCTGTGTCCTTGGGCTCTGTGTATGACCTTGCTTGTCTGACCATCCACTCTGGTGCTGACCTGTGGCTCTGTCTGACTATTCTCCTGCCTTCTCCTTATAGTGGACACCCAATCTAGTTCAGACCTGTGGCTCTGGCTGACTACCTGAACTGTGTATGACCTGACTACCCTCTCTACTGCTGACCTGTGGCTCCGTCTGACTATTCTCTTGTTATTCCCATTGTAGCTAGCAGACTCCCAATTTGGTGTGGACCTGGGGCTCTAGTAAACTAGCTATTTACTGACTGCAGGCGAGAGTCAGGTATCCTCTGCTACATTGCTGACTGCAGGCGTGAGTCAGGTAGCTCCTCACTACGTCGGATCAAGATCCTGTGTTCCAGTTCCTACTTCTGGTTCCAGCAGAGACTACCAGTGGCTGAGGCCTAGTCTCCAGCAGTGTGGTCAATCTAGGAAGTCTGCTATTTCTGATAGCAGTGCTTGCTGACTTAGGACCCTCTGCTTGTTCTTGCTATACTGATATTGTGTACTACCTTACTTATACATTAATAAATTGCATTTTACTATACCGTACTGACTCCTGAATATCTCTGGGGAACCGTGACAACATCCTAGATCAGGCATTTACATAATATTAAAACATAACAGAACTGTGATTCATATTATGTGATCTACATTACATGCTCTTGTGGCTTGTTGTATATTGGAGAGACCACTTATAAATTGAAAATGAGACCCTGAGAATACCAGGGCTGTTTTAGGAATAAGTATGTTATTTCACTAATTTATAGACATTTTACAGAAAATGGGCATAGTACTAGAGAGTTAAAATTCCAAGCTATTGAAAGAGTTTTGCAACCTAAAAAGAGGAGGTGATAGAGTTATGTTAATACATCTCTGTGAGTTCAAGTGGATTTATCGGCTTCATATGATGAAGCCCCATGGGCTGAATGAAGAAAGGAAATAGAGTTGCTTTTTAATGATCTACTGTATTTCTTTTTCCTAGGTGTTCCTTGGAGATATTGAAATTAGGTGAAATCAATTTTCTGGATTTCACAGAGGTAATATTGGTATGATTTATATATAACTTATCCCCCATAATTGTATTTAGTAGTATGCTTCTGCCTGAGCAGGAAATTGTGCTATGTATCAAGTAGTCTGGCTCTTTTAATATACATGATGTAAATAATTATTCTGTATTTAGTTTTACCGTCCATTTGGCTGTTTTATTATATCTAAGAATACTGGAGATTTCCTTGCATAGAATGCACTAAATGTAAATTTGAACCTGCCTGTTTTAAGTTCCAGCAATTTCACCGAATAGAACTCTTAAGAACTGATGCTTGAATGGTGATGAAGACCAACTGATGGGACCTTTTTGTTGAGTTTTGTTATGTATATGAATGTTTTGTTTATAAGATTACTATGGTGAAGGGGCGGAGCATCAAATTATGTTCTCCATTTGGATGGACTTGCATGATGACAATGTGTAGGTCATTGAGGAGGTGGCCACCTCACAATGACAGGCCTGTTAAGTCAGGAATCTGGAGGTCGAGGCATCCCATGACCCAGAGTCAGTTAGCCTGAAACACTGGGGGTGTCTTGAGTTCTTTGATCTTCTATCCATAGCAATTATATGCTGAATAGTATCAGAGTAATTATGTTACTGGGTCACATTTAATGGCAAAACACAGACATTATTAAAAAAAATAGAAGCGACAGAGGAAACCAGTAAAGTGTATATTAAACATAATCATGTGTCAATAAGCAACCTTTATTGTAGCAGCCCAAGTCTTAGTGAAGCACAGTGATACAGCATGTACATCAATACACTTCGCAGCATGACATACTTATCGATTATAAATAAAATAATCATAAATAACTTAACTTATTTCTTGCACAAGATCATTAGTTATAAAATGTTGTTATGTTGTGAATCGCCAAGGAATGAACCCATTCTCTACCTCTTCTCTGAGAGTGACAAGTATTTTGCATGTTCCCTGCTTGTACTACACCTGCTCGGGGCCATCTTAAAAATCTTAAGCTCCACTTTGCATGTAAACATAAAGCCCACTTTTTTTTTACTTATATACATCTGTGACCTAATACCGGGTATATTAAAGTTTTTGACATATTGTAGAAATCAGTGAGTGCTCATAAACTTATGTTTTATATTTAGTTGTTCCATGATCACTCACTATATTTATTTGAGACAGATTTTAATAACATCAACCACTCTTCATATAATTTCACCTATTTAGGTCATCATGTTAAACACTCAAAGAATCACTTATTTCTGCAGTTTTGGTTCATTCAACATTTGACCCAACTTGTTTAAGGGAGAGCACAACCAAGAATGTCCTGCAGATGGCAGCAAATAGGCATTGATGGAACAGATGCAGGAGTCAACCACAAAATGAATAAGTCTGCAAAATACAGTTGCTTGTTGATTAATAGAGAAATGCAAAATATGTTATGACTGCGGCTGGTGAAGGCTTTTTCAAAACTGGAAGTCACCTTTGATCCAGCACATAGTAAAACTCAACAGTAATTTCATAACTTGTTCACATCAGACAAAAATAAATAATGATTTTGGAAGTTAATTGAGCATCAACAACTAAGCAAGAGCTAACATGGGGGTAAGCAATCTTTGGCTCTCTCCAGATGTTGGAGACTAGAACTCCCTTCATCCCCAGCCAGCCAAAGGCTGCTTGTGGATGGTAGAAGTTATAGTCCCCAACAGCTGGAGAGCCAGTGGTTACCTACCTTTGAGACTGCTGGATATGAACCGATCTTATCCTGTGGGATGTTCGTTTCATTACCTGGCCTGCTATTCCTATGTATGTATAAATGGGCTCCTTTTCATGTATATTTTTTGGTTCCTGATGAAGGGATGGAGAGACTGAAAAGTGTTGAACAACTGGTTAAATATTTTTACTTATGATTTTAGGGTTCATTTGAGATGATTTTTAGATTCACTTTTGTATTTGAACCTCTTTTCTGTTTTTATTTTTATATTTGTCCCTCAAACACACATGTACCTGCATTAGTAGAAAACTAGACTACTAGGTATCTTCACTTTGGGGGAAAGAGGAAGAAGGTGAACATGAGCTGTGGGTAATGAATGCTGGACAAAGTGAAGTATCAATTTATTGAGAGGCGCGCTTGTATTATCTACCTCTAATAAGCATATAGGCATTGGGAAGGGTTATTCTTTGATGTAGGAAACTCCGTTAAATGTTCATTGATTACATCATACCCTATATGCAGCTCAGCAAGCTTACATGCAGAATACTGTGGCGTTGATTCAATAATGGCCTCTTAAACAGCAGGTAAGGCAAAAATGGCTAACGATTGGTACACCCACTGTGTCACCGTCAGTATTCATTTGCCCTACCAACTGATATCACAAAATACATTGGGCCACAGAACCTGACTTGTGGCTGAACTTTTGTTGCGTGTTTTTAAGTTCCCAAATCCGATGCTATAAAGCATGAGTAATGGCAAAGGGCTAATGATTGATGCTTGACACACTGTGAAGCACTGAGTGTGTGCTCAACACTAAGTCGCCCTCCCAAACACTAATCCTAAACTACCCCTAACAGTGAAGTGGAACAATACTAACCCTAACATTTTCCTAACACCCACTGCCGGAAAACACTTACCTGTCATCCACTGGCCATCTTCTATCTTCCTTATTCTTCCTCTTCATCTTCTTTCTTCTTATCTTTTGTCTTCTTATCTTCTATTTTTAAAGTATGTCCCTGTAAAGAAGAAATAATGTCATCATTAAATAGTGCTCTTATAAAGTTTTTTTCCAAGATATGCAGTCATTAACCCTTTCAGAGCCAGAGGGGTACACAACACATTGCAGAGTAATGCGTTGCTTACCTCTCTGACACTCAAAGGGTTAAACCTGTGCCGACATTCCAAGATGAAAAATTATTTTTGCCCCACTGTAAAAAATAAAGGTTTTTAGAATCATTTTGAAAACTATTGGGTGGAAGTCCACATAAAATATATAATTTTTTGTGTCTCACAATAATAATAATAATACTATGATAAGGCATTGCATGGGTTAAATAATGCTACCACCTCCACCACTGTTGCCGGCGGTGGTGGCAGGAATGCAGGTCAAAAATACCCCAATCCTTCATACCTCTCGGGCCATTGCCCGAGCGTCTCGATGAAAAAATTTAACAGACTGACTTTTATATGGCCAGTCTCTGTTCAAAATGGTTTTCAGCCTTCCACTGGCTGGGATGTATGCTTATGCACCTCACAGCCAATCAGCTTCTAGTGGGGGGGATGACAAAACCTGCTAGAAACTGATTGGCTCGGAGATGCGTAAGCATACATCCCAGCTAATGGAAGGCTGGAAACCATTTTGAACAGAGACTGGTCATGTAAAACTACAGAAGATAAGAGGAAGAAGAAAGAATATAGTAGATGACAGAAGAATACTGACAGTAGCTGACCAGAGATCTGAAGACCCCACTGGACATCAATATTACAGGTGTTTTCTTTTCCTTTGACTTTGATAACTTAGTTGGATTAACCCTTTGAGTGCAGTGGGGTATGCAATGCTGTGCAAAGTGTTGCATACCCCACTAGCACTCAAAGGTTTAATTATACTAATATTTGACATTTTTTGAGTACTTTGGGTGTATTGAGATGGGGTTTAGGTCCCCATATCAATACATCCACTGATTTTATTCTCTTCAATTCCTGTGTTGGAAGGCTAAAGCATTTGTTAGGGGACCCCAAAAAAAACTGGGTGAAGATTTACACCCATTACAGTGGGTCGCTTGATGCATTTTAATTCCTAACTCATGGAATTGAATTGGAAAAGGAGACTGTTTTTCATGGGTTTTAATGGGCGCTAACTTTAGCTCCATTAGTGCTTTTTTTTAGCCTATATATCTATGTCACCTCTCGCATCCTATAATTGCTCCGGAACATCATCCCCATTTTGTTTTTTATATATTTATTTTTTTATGGTCTTTTGTTATTGGGATGTATGTTATTCCTTCTTGATTTTAATACCCATTAATGGGATGTTTTTACTTTTTTCTTGATGTCTCTGTACCAGTTATAAAATAAATGTACACTTAATAGTTCAATGTGCTGTTCTCTTTTTGTTTTTGTATGTACAAATTGGTAGCAAAAGAAATAGGGTGACAGATCCATTTAAACTCCACCCCTATAGCAGACATAGGCAAAAGGAAGATTTCTGTACTTAAGACAAGTTTAATTTGGTTACAGAGAATTAAAAGCTGTCTATATGCTATACTAGAAATGTTCCTGTAAATTAAGTATGTTTAGAATGTTTTTTTTAGAAATGAACGTTTATATTTTGATGGCACAGTGACACTTCATGCTAATTCCCTGATAATTAGTTATGTTTGCAGATACACTTATCTTGTGTTGCTATTAGAAATGCCCCTAGTAAGTGGCCTCTGCTTAGAATTTGTCACAGCACAGTATGTGTTGATAATACCTAGCACAAAAACAAACTAATTAGCATATAGTGCTATACTGTGCCACCAACAAATACATTTGAATTTCTTAAAAAAATAATTATACTACAAACTAATGGCTAGCACAACATATATATATATATATATATATATATATATATATATATCCTATATAATAATTCACCAAGTTGTGTGTAACGCCCGACATGCGCAGTAGACACTGCTGCGCGTCCAGCAGTCACGCGCAGTAGAGACTGCCCGAGCCGCGGCTGTATCAGCCGAGGTGCGGGCAGTCTCCACTGCATGTGACTGCCCCGCGACCGGCTGCCAGAGGCTCTGTATTAGCCGAGGCGTGGGCAGACTCCACTGCGTGTGACTGCCCCGCGACCGGCTGCCAGAGGCACTGTGGCCCGTGTAACGGGCTGTTCAACTAGTATATATATAAAAGAAAGCAGTGTCTGCACTCCAGATAATAGGATCATTTTCCAGTGTGCACGTAACTAAGAAACAAAATATATTGGGTAAAGCACAGCAAGTCTTGATAAAGGTGCCAGTGTGCACTGAAACTTTGACTTTGCCATCTTCAAAAAGTCCAGTGTGTTCTGTTCTCTACTATATATATATATCACTGTGCAAAAGTTTTAGGTGTTAAAAAATGCTGTAAAGTAAGAATGTTTTCAAAAATAGACATGATAATAGTTTATTTTCATCAATTAACAAAATGCATAGTGAGTGAACAGAAGAAAAATCTAAATCAAATCAATATTTGGTATGACCAGCCTTCAAACCAGCATCAGTTCTTTTATGTACAGTTGCACAAAGTCAGGGATTTTGTACTCATATAGTCATATGATTAAACAGTTATACCAAACAGGTGTTAATGATCAGCAATTTAATATGTAGGTTGAAACACAGTCATTAACTGAAACAGAAACAGCTGTGTAGGAGGATTAAAACTGGGTGAGGAACAGCCAAACTCAGCTAACAAGGTGAGGCTGCTGAAGACAGTTTAATGTCAAAAGTCATACACAATGGCAAGACTGGGCACAGCAACAAGACACATGATAGTAATACTGAATCAGCAAGGTCTATCCCAGGCTGACATTTCAAGGTAGACTAGTTTCCAGATCTGCTGTCCAAGCTCTTTTAATAATAATATTAATAGTATTTATATAGAATCTTTCTCCCAGTGGGACTCAAAGCGCTTTCAGAATTAACCAAATCAGCAGCTGAAATAATAGATGTTATTATTACCCAATCAATGGTACTCATTTATCAACCTCGGAAGGATGAAGGGCTGAATTGACCCTGCTGGGACTTGAACCTGCAATCTTGAGGTTTGAACAGGCTCCATAGTCAGGAACTTTACCACTGAGCTATCTCACAAAGCACAAAAAAACAGGCAACATTGAGGACCGTAGACACAGTGGTCAGCCAAGGAAACTTAGTGCAGCATATGAAAGACACATCATACTTATTTACCTTCACAATCTGAAGATGTCCATCAGTGCCATCAGCTCAGAATTGGCAGAAAACAGTGGGACCCTGGCACACCCATCTGGCCAGAAGTGATCTTCATGGATGACTTGTGGCCAAAAAGCCATACCTCCGACGTAGAAACAAGGCCAGGCAGATCAACTATGCACGGAAACACAGGAACTGGGGTGCAGAAAAATGGAAGTAGGTGCTCTGGACTGATGAGTCAAAATGTGAAATTTTTGGCTGTAGCAGAAGGCAGTTTGTTCTCCAAAGGGCTGGAAAGCAGTACAAGAATCAGTGTCTGCAGGCAACAGTGAAGTATGGTGGAGCTTCCTTGCAAGTTTGGTGCTGCATTTCTGCAAATGGAGTTGGGAATTTGGTCAGAATTAATAGTCTCCTTATGAGAAGTACAAGCAGATACTAATCCATCATGTAATACCATCAGGGAGGCATGTGATTGGCCCCAAATTTATTCTGCAGCATGACAACGACACCAAACATAAAGCCAAAGTCATTAAGAACTGTCTTCAGCATAAAGAAGAACAAGGAGTACTGGAAGTGATGGTATGTTCCCCGCAGAGCCCTGATCTCAACATCATCGAGTTTATCTGGGACCACATGAAGCGAGAGAAGCAACTGAGGCTGCCTAAATCCACAGAAGAACTGTGGTTAGTTCTCCAAGATGTTTGGAACAACCTACCTGCTGAGTTCCTTAAAAAAACTGTGTGCAAGTGTACTTATAATTGATGCTGTTTTGAAGGCACACCAAATATTGATTTGATTTAGATTTTTCTTCTATTCACTCACTTTCATTTTGTTAACTGATAAAAATAAACTATTAACATGTCTATTTTCGAAAGTATTCTTACTTTACATCATTTTTTCACACCTGCCTAAAACTTTTGCACAGTACTGTGTGTATACACACAAATTATATATATATATATATATATATATATATATAGTTAGTTAGTGTAGGTTGTTAAATATAATAACCAAGAGAAGAGCACTCCACAGGATTTGCAAAAAAAAAATTAGCATTTATTGAGTCAACGTTTCGGCCCCAGATGGGCCTTCCTCAAGACTTATATTAACATATAACATCAAAGATCTTAAATACCCTACCTCAGCAACGTGCACGAGGACATTGACCTATGACCCTAGGGCAAAGGTCATTTGCGTATATAAATCTGTAACATCTCTGATAAAATCTAATAGAAATGTACAAACTGTCCTCTGAGCCGAAGTAACATATCCAAACCTAAGTTATGAAAAGATAAAATCAAAGAAACCAGAAAAAAACAAAAAATAATACAATCCAAAAATTAAGGAACAAAATTAACCCTCAGCGTACCGCGGATCTCCACCGTGCTCGTCTCAATGAGATGTGTGTGGTATCAGCGTCACGCTAATGAGATGAAAAGTCAAAGATACATTGTATCGCATGTCCTTCAGGATAAAGAGGATCCCTAATTCGGGATCCTGAAGTGTGTCCCCAACCAACCCTCTAGCCCCACTGCTCCCGTCTCCTAACCCCCCGTGTATCAGACTTGCACAGCAATATAAGCATATGCCCGTCCGGCACACAACTGGCCCAAGAAGAGATAAAGTAATAAGATAATAGAACACTATAGCCGACAAGAATAAAGTCACACAATTTCAAATAGTGTAAGAAAGACACAACGTACCAACATCCCTGGGAACTTTTGAAACAGGGCTACCCGGAGGTTAACCCTGTCAGTGCCCAGGGGGAGGAAAATGACATGAATCGCGTCATAAAAGGGACGGGGCTTAGTCATGGGGGGACAAAAAAAAACACAAAACCCCCTGCAAAATGGATGTAAGAGGGCAGGGAGTGGGAGGAACCAGGGGGGATGGAGCACAAGTGGGCAGAGTTTCTACTTAAACTCTGCCCACCCGGTGATTCACACATTGCTGGAGAGTTCCCAGGTATGCGGTACCAACCTCCCTTGGAGTAGAGCGACAACCGCTACACGTAGTGGATCATGTCAAAAACAGTGAGCATAGGAATAGGTGATGCGTAATCCTGGCTCTATGTTTGCTGCCTTATAGCAGGCAAAACGGAGTCCCATTACCTGGTATGCAAACAAATCAAAAACTTCAAGATCAAATGAAGCACTGAAATACTCTTATTTGTATGATTGTAGATGTTACCCCTGGCTCTATGTGGGCTGAACAGTCAGACAACCACAGAGACCGATTTAAGGGGAGTAGTCTATCACAATCTAACACGCGGCTGAAGAGATAGCTCATAGATCACAGTATTGTGCGAAATATCATATAGCGTGCCCATTACAGTGGTAGAGTGAATAAATTGAGCTTCATAAAAGATATAAAGATAGACATGAATGCTCTGAAAAATGGAAACTAGGAAAGTACCGTGTCATGTATTATTTGTCGGCAACAAACTCACTAAGTGGACATATTTAAAACGAGAACGATCTGAATATAAGGGAAATGGAATAGGTATTGGATGATTTATAATAAATCACCAATAAAGAAGTGTTTTTATCCCAGTAATGTCCTTGTATCAAAGGGTTTTCCTAATTGAAGAAGTTCGGTTTAGAGTGCCATTGATAGTGGTTTCCCTTCCCTTGTTATATGGTGAACAGTTTAAACCTACATCATTTCTACATTACCACATTGTATATAAAATATTAGTCATGTAAGTGTTTTTTGTCCTGAAGGTCTCTCAGTAAACAAATTTATCATCCCGAGTTTCTTTTTCGGTTTGTTGAAACTAGTATCTGTTTCCCTTTTCCTGTGACAAGAACTAAATTATGTATAGGAGGGTGTGTGTAGAATAGTCAGTTTATCACTCATTATGTTTTGTACTTTACTTGACAGTTTATCTGAACATTAGACACTGATATATGATTAACAATTTGGGTGCTAGAGAGACCTCTAAAATGCAGTGCAAAGCAATGGGTTGGAAACATTTCTAAAGTCCAAAGGGTTAATTAAGAGGAACATTCTACTCAACCGATAAGATTATGTATATACTAGTTGAAGACCCTGTTACACGGGCCACAGTGCCACTGCCAGATGGTCGCGGGGCAGTCATGCACAGTAGATGCTTCGGAGCAAACAGCTCTGTATTAGCCATGGCGCGGGCAGTCTCTACTGCGCATGACTGCGTTGTTACACACATTTTAGCAAATTATTATACAGGATTATAGCTGTGAAGTAAGGATGTTATAATTACAGTTCAAATAAGGATTCTTCTTCAAATGACCCAAAACAGTCTGTCCAAATCCATTTGGAAAAAAATAAAAAATGTGTGTGTATGTCTGTGTGTCTCTCCAAAAAATGAATCCATTCCTGCATTATAACTTGTCATGCCATTATAGAGCTTGTGTCAGGGCTACAGGCAAATCTATTCAATAGATATCCTTCACATTTGCTACCAAAACTCCTCTCTGCTGTGACATGAGTGAAAAACATTACTTGAAGCAACACTGAGAGACTACCAACAAAACACTTTATGTTGTTCATTCTCAGTGGGTGCTCATCACAATTTTTGTTTTCAGGTCCCCCTAAGTTGGAATGGCATCCCAGGCATGGGCCCTTGCTCTCCATGTGCCTACAGGGAATTAACCCCTTCCCGACAATGGATGTACATGTACGTCTCGAGAAAATGTCACTTAGTGACAGGGGATGTACATGTTCATCCCGGAAATCCGGGTCCCCACGCGGCTGCACACTGTTCATGGACTCCAGAATCATATGGCGAAAAAAAAAAAAAATGTTAGCTGGGCGTTAAGTGACGGCCGCGTGCGCACGCGGTCTGTCACTAAGGGGTTAACTGCACCACACTTACCAGGGCCACATACTGAAATGTACATCTGTGATTTTGCTGTTTCTCTTGTTTGGATAAGATTTTCCTGACATTTTGTAGCTGGACTGCCCAAAGGTTGGGACCGGCCTGATGGGGATATGGAAATTGATCACTCTCCTGTTCTGTTGCAGAAAGAAACATGAATTGAAGCCCCACTGTAAAACCACTATGCCAGTGATTCTCAACCAGGGTGCCGTGGCACTTTGGTGTGCCGCGGACATGAACTTAGGGTGCCCCATGTTCTCTATTTAGACGTTGACAAAAATGTGAATATTAACTTTTAATTGTATATATATATGGAAATTGCTATGCACAATATCTTTATTTTTGTTATTATGATTGTGAGATCTAATAATAAATGTATATTTATGTATTGTACCCTTCATATGCACTTGATAAATTACATTAAATATTTTAGGGGTGCCCCGAAAACTCCAGATTGCGTGTTAGGGGTGCCTCCAGTAAAAAAAGATTGAGAACCACTGCACTATGCTTTAGAACAAAACACTTTAATTTGTTTGTTCTTGCTGGGAGCTTATCACAGTCTTTCTTTGTAGGTATCCCTGAGTTTGAAAGGGACAAGAGTTCCTCTGATAAATAGGTCAGTGAAGTGAACTAGTTTTTATGCCTCTGTGAAAGAGGAAAATAACAGGTTTTTAATCCTTTATAAAAAAGGTAAAGAGTGAGAGCTAGTGCTTTGGTCTCTAAGAAAGGATAGTAAGCTAGTCCTTTGGCTTCTGTAAAAGCAGGCAAAGAGTAAGCCACACCCTCCATCTTTTACAGAAGAGTTTAGGAGTAGGTTTTTTTCTTCAGTCTCTGCTAGAAGGGTAAGGCGCTAGTGCAAGACCTATGGCCTGTGGTAAGGAACAAAGGTGTAAACATATTCTCTATGAAGAGGTGAGGAATATACCCTGGTCCCAATCTTCTGTAAAGGAGGAAGGGGGACAGGTAGTATGTAAGGTAAACATGTATAGCGCTAGATCTAATGGAAAATGTAGCTGTGAGAAGCATTGTTGCGAGAAGGGGTGAGGAACACTAGCTTTCACTAAAGGCTGGACTCCTGGTAGGAAGGCTTACAGCTGCTAGCACAAATACAGGCCAATCCTTATAACTCTCACAATTCCCACTGAAATAAATTAGTTTTTAGCCCCTTGAATGTTAGTGAGGTCTCCAGTGCATTGTTTCACAATGTTTTGGAGACCTTTCTAGCATTCTAATGGTTAAAGGTCTCATTTAATTCAGTGGGAATTTGCAGCATTTTTATTTATTCATTATAGTGCATTGGTTTTTCAACAATTGAATCACTTTAGATTCATAAACAAGGCCCCTTGCGTCATTTTCATGAAGATAAAGAATTGCAGAACTTTGGCAAATGAAGTATAAAAAAGCAGTGAGTTTAGCACAGATAAAAAAGAGGGTTTTAGTCAATGTATTGTTAAATCACACAGGAGCCATGGGTAAAGTCTCCTCTTCCTAGAAGGCAGGGCACTTCTAAACACAAGGTCTCTGAGGAGAAGAACCTCTCATTCCCTCCACTTTACCCCTGCCTATTACATTCCATCTTTGTTTCTTTTAACAATCTTTATTGGAATTTAAGAAGTGTGCAGAAAAGATCTAGCCATGTGTATACTATGTATATATGAATTTCCTATACAACAGAAGCGAAAGAGTGACATAGGGATGAATAATACATGGGATATTAATAGTGGTCAGTATCTCACGAACCTTGTACCCTGAATAGCTAGTATACAAAAGTCTCTCAAAAGAGGATGAGAGACAATAATCTGGTACATGCACAAAGACTGTCCAACCAACATAGCCTGGTGAGTCCCAGAAATGAAAATAGAGTCCAAAGCAAGCTCCCCAAGATAAGGGGGAAGGAGAGATAAGAAAACCCAGAAACGAAAAATCTAAAACTAAATAACAGGTAAAAGTCCATCCAGGGTATCATGCACCAACTCAATATACATCAGCTTCAAACATAACAAAAGGGAATCTCCTCAGGCGGCAGAGGAAGACCAATGCCAAGAGCATTACAAAAGGAGATAATTAGTGATGAGCGAGCACCCCAATGCTCGGGTGTTCGGGTGCTCTGACCGAGCACCCCCTGAGGCTCGAGTGCTTGGCCGAGCACCCGAGCCCCATTGAAGTCAATGGGAGGACTCGAGCATTACACCAGGCACCCCCTGCTCTGATGAGGGGAGGGTGCCTGGTCCATAGGAAAAGGGCAGAAAAGGATGGAAACACCACAGAAATGGTTCAGGGACAGCATAGGGAGGATGTCTGGATGCATCTTGGACTCCAACATCGCTGCTGGGAACGATCTTTCGCCCGTAGTACGCCATTTTTACAGACTGACCATAAAACACACAAAAAGGAAAATAAAAACGACTTTAGGCGAAAAATTGTTACCAAACAATATTTGCTGTATATTTACTTGTATATCATCTGCAAATTCTCCCAAAAATTTCCTTGATTTTCTGAAGTGAGGCCATGATTAAGAGGGAAACGTGCGCAGAGGCAAATTCTCCCAAAAATTTCCTTGATTTTCTGAAGTGAGGCCATGATTAAGAGGGAAACGTGCGCAGAGGCAAATTCTCCCAAAAATTTCCTTGATTTTATTGAACTGAGGCCATGATTAAGAGGGAAACGTGCGCTGAGCTGACCATCTAAAACATTATGGGTGAGGGTCTGCTGCAGAGCTGACCATCCTAAACATTATATGCGAAGGCCCGCTAGTGAGCTGACGCTATAAAACATTATATGCGAAGGCCCGCTAGTGAGCTGACGCTATAAAACATTATATGAGAGGGCCCGCTAGAGAGCTGACCCAATAAAACATTATATGAGAAGGCCCGCTGGTGAGCTGACCTATATAAAAATTGGCAAACAGGGCCCGCTGGTGAGCTGGCCCTATATAAAAATTATATCACAGGGCCCGCTGGTGAGCTGGCCCTATATAAAAATTATAGCACAGGGCATATGGAAGAGGAGGAGGAGGATGAGAAGATTAAGAGTCAACCATATACCTGTTTTTTGGGTGGAAGGGGTGAATGGGAATACAGAGTATTCCCATCATTGTAAATAATATATGTAAAGTGAGTTTATATTCCCCCGGGGCTTTCCTCCAGTGGAGTGGAGAAGTCAGGGGAAATCCAGGCCTTGTTCATTTTTATAAGTGTCAACCTATCAGCATTGTCGGTGGAAAGGCGGATACGCTTATCTGTTATGATGCCACCAGCAGCACTAAATACCCGCTCAGACAGAACGCTGGCGGCAGGGCAGGCCAGCACCTCCAAGGCGTAGAGTGCCAGTTCATACCACGTGTCCAGCTTGGACACCCAGTAGTTGTAAGGCACAGAGGGATCATTGAGGACGCTGACACGGTCTGCTACGTACTCCTTCACCATCTTCCAAAACTTTTCCCTCCTTGTGACACTAGGCTGCGCATCAGGGTGAGGGTGCTGGCGGGGTGTCATGAAGGTGTCCCACGCCTTGGAGAGTGTTGCCCTGCCTTTCTCGGAACTGCTGTGTGCTCCCCTTTTCTCCCCTTCTCGGTTGGCCAAGATAGCACGTACTCTGCCGCCAGCGTTGTCAGATGGAAAATTTTGGAGCAATTTTTCAACAAGAACCTTCTGGTATTGCACCATTTTGCTTGTCCTCTCCACCGGAGGAATGAGAGATGAGAAATTCTCTTTGTAGCGGGGGTCCAGAAGGGTGAACACCCAGTAATCCGTGTTGTCTAAAATGCGTACAACGCGTGGGTCACGGGAAAGGCAGCCTAACATAAAGTCAGCCATGTGTGCCAGAGTACCAACAGTCAAGATTTCGCTGTCCTCACCAGGAGGATGACTCTCAATCTCCTCATCCTCTTCCTCCTCTTCTGCCCACCCACGCTGAAGAGATGGAACTAAAGTTCCATGGCTACCCTCTGTAGCGGAGGCAACCGTGTCTTCCTCCTCCTCCTCCTCCTCCTCCTCCGCCTCCTCCAATTGTCGCTGAGAAGACGAAGTGAGGGTGCTCTGGCTATCACCTTGTGTAAGCTCTTCCTCCCCCATTTCCACCTCTTCCACATGCAAAGCGTCGGTTTTAATTGTGAGCAGCGAGCGTTTCAGTAGACACAGAAGTGGGATGGTTACACTGATAATAGCGTTATCGCCGCTCACCATCTGTGTCGATTCCTCAAAATTGCGTAAAATCTCACAGAGGTCTGACATCCATTCCCACTCCTCACTTCTGATTACAGGAAGTTGAACGGAGAGGCGACGACCGTGTAACAGCTGGTACTCCACTACTGCCCTCTGCTGCTCACAAAGCCGGGCCAACATGTGGAAGGTGGAGTTCCAGCGCGTGCTCACGTCACACAGCAGCCGGTGAGCTGGCAATTGTAAGCGCTGCTGCAGCTTCAACAGGCCGGCCGAAGCTGTAGATGACTTACGGAAATGTGCACACACGCGGCGCACCTTGGTCAAGAGATCATGCACATTGGGGTAGGTTTTTAGAAATCGCTGAACCACTAAATTAAATACATGCGCTAGGCATGGTACGTGTGTGAGCTTGCCGAGCTCCAAAGCCGCCACCAAGTTACGCCCATTATCACACACAACCATGCCTGGTTGCAGGTTGACTGGCGAGAGCCATTGCTCGGTCTGGTGACTAATCCCCTGCAACAGCTCTGAGGCCGTGTGCTGTTTGTCCCCAAGGCAGATCAGCTTCAGCACGGCCTGTTGACGCTTCCC
The DNA here is from genome assembly GCA_037306005.1 of Rhinophrynus dorsalis. Taxonomy (NCBI): domain Eukaryota; kingdom Metazoa; phylum Chordata; class Amphibia; order Anura; family Rhinophrynidae; genus Rhinophrynus; species Rhinophrynus dorsalis. Next base: position 267,437,390 of record CM074718.1, on the reverse strand, counting down.
CACTGCAGTGCTACACTGCTTCCAGCTACTGGCTGATGGGGGAGTGGCGCTGCGTGTAGAGAATTCGGAGGTGGAAACGGAGGAGGAGGAGTCAATAACGGAGGTGCTGGCGGAAACCCTGATGGAGGTAGGGCCCGCAATCCTCGGCGTGGGTAGCACCCGTGCCATCCCAGGGTCCGAGTCGCTCCCAGCCTCCACGACATTCACCCAGTGTGCCGTCAGGGAAATGTAGCGTCCCTGGCCACAAGCACTTGTCCATGTGTCAGTCGTTAAGTGGACCTTCCCAGTAACTGCGTTGGTCAGGGCACGGGTGATGTTACGGGACACATGGTGGTGTAATGCGGGGATGGCACACCGGGAAAAGTAGTGGCGGCTGGGGACCGCGTACCGAGGGACAGCTGCTGCCATCAGGCTGCGGAAGGACTCAGTGTCCACAAGCCTAAATGGCAGCATTTCGATGGCCAGTAATTTGGAAAGGTGTGAGGTTAGTGCTATGGCCTGTGGGTGGGTGGCTGGGTATTTTCTCTTGCGCTCAAATGCCTGGGGTAACGACATTTGGACGCTGTGCTGGGACAGGGAAGTGGATGTGGTCGCTGATGGTGCTTCAGATGGTACAGGTGCAGGGCGGGAGGTATGCGGGCCTGCGCCTTCGACAGGCGATTGGCCGGCACCGAAAACAGGGGAAGAGGAGGCAGTGGTGTGGCCTGCAGACACAGATGGGCGATCCAGGCGTTCCTCCCACTTACTACGGTGCTTGGATGCCATGTGTCGGATCATGCTGGTGGTGGTGAGGTTTCTAGTGTTCATGCCTCGGCTCATTCTGGTGTGGCACAGGTTGCAAACTACAATTCTTTTGTCGTCCGCACTTTCCTTAAAAAAACGCCATACCGCGGAACACCTACCCTTTGGCAAGGTAGATTTACGCAAGGGGGTGCTCCGTGGAACATTTGCGGGCCGGTTTGGTGCGGTCCGCCTTCTTTCTGTAGCCACACCACTGCCTCTTCCAGCCTGTTGCGGTGCTGCAGATGGCTCACCCTCAGGACTGCTGTCATCGCTCGGCTCTACACCTTCCCAGGTGGGGTCAGTCACCTCATCGTCCACCAAGTCCTCCTCCACTTCCTCACTCTGATCATCCTCCTCATGTCTTGATCCCACCACATACTCAGTCATTGACAACTGTATAACATTCTCCTCAACAAGGTCTTGAGACGGAAATAGTGGTTGATTTAATGGCAACTGTGTCTCATCATCATCCACTACTTCCTTTGACCTTAAATGCCGTTCACATCTGTCATCTTCTTGTGATTGGGTACCCTCTAGAGGTTGTGAATCAGGGCACAAGATGTCATGTTCCTCTGCAAGCGTGCTTGGAGAGAGGGTCAAATGAAGGATTGGTGATGAGACGAGCTCCTCACTATATCCCAGTGTGGGATCACTTCTTTGACCAGACCGTGTATGGTGGGAGGAAGGATGATCAGAGTGAGGATTATGTTGACCAGACTCTTGGCTACTGAGAGTGGACTTGGTGGAAGACAGGGTGGTGCTTAACCGACTGGAAGCAGTATCAGCTGACATCCAACCGACCACCTGTTCGCAGTGGTCGGACCTCGAGAGTGATGTCCTGCGACGCCCTGTTAAATGAGACATGAAGCTAGGTATGGTGGATGTCTTTCTTTCTTGTGCTCTGGCACCAGGCACAGTTTCTCCGCGTCCTGACCCGCGCCCTGAACTATCAGGATCACGTCCACTTCCCCGTCCCTTTTTACCCGCCTTCTTCATCTTACACGGAATATGTGACTTTAATATTTGAGTTTGAAAACTTAACAGTATTTCTTCCTATTCTGCAACTGTGCAGAGTACACAGAATAGGCTGCTAAACGGCGGTGACACACACTGAATGGAATATGTGACTTTAATATTTGAGTTTGAAAACTTAACAGTATTTCTTCCTATTCTGCAACTGTGCAGAGTACACAGAATAGGCTGCTAAACGGCGGTGACACACACTGAATGGAATATGTGACTTTAATATTTGAGTTTGAAAACTTAACAGTATTTCTTCCTATTCTGCAACTGTGCAGAGTACACAGAATAGGCTGCTAAACGGCGGTGACACACACTGAATGGAATATGTGACTTTAATATTTGAGTTTGAAAACTTAACAGTATTTCTTCCTATTCTGCAACTGTGCAGAGTACACAGAATAGGCTGCTAAACGGCGGTGACACACACTGAATGGAATATGTGACTTTAATATTTGAGTTTGAAAACTTAACAGTATTTCTTCCTATTCTGCAACTGTGCAGAGTACACAGAATAGGCTGCTAAACGGCGGTGACACACACTGAATGGAATATGTGACTTTAATATTTGAGTTTGAAAACTTAACAGTATTTCTTCCTATTCTGCAACTGTGCAGAGTACACAGAATAGGCTGCTAAACGGCGGTGACACACACTGAATGGAATATGTGACTTTAATATTTGAGTTTGAAAACTTAACAGTATTTCTTCCTATTCTGCAACTGTGCAGAGTACACAGAATAGGCTGCTAAACGGCGGTGACACACACTGAATGGAATATGTGACTTTAATATTTGAGTTTGAAAACTTAACAGTATTTCTTCCTATTCTGCAACTGTGCAGAGTACACAGAATAGGCTGCTAAACGGCGGTGACACACACTGAATGGAATATGTGACTTTAATATTTGAGTTTGAAAACTTAACAGTATTTCTTCCTATTCTGCAACTCTGCACAGTACACAGAATAGGCTGCTAAACGGCGGTGACACACACTGAATGGAATATGTGACTTTAATATTTGAGTTTGAAAACTTAACAGTATTTCTTCCTATTCTGCAACTCTGCACAGTACACAGAATGTGCTGCTAAACTGCGGCGAAGCACACTGAATGGAATATGTGACTTTGATATTTTAGTTTGAAGACTTAACAGTATTTCTTCCTATTCTGCAACTCTGCACAGTACACAGAATGTGCTGCTAAACTGCGGCGAAGCAAACTGAATGGAATATGTGACTTTGATATTTTAGTTTGAAGACTTAACAGTATTTCTTCCTATTCTGCAACTCTGCACAGTACACAGAATGTGCTGCTAAACTGCGGCGAAGCAAACTGAATGGAATATGTGACTTTGATATTTTAGTTTGAAGACTTAACAGTATTTCTTCCTATTCTGCAACTCTGCACAGTACACAGAATGTGCTGCTAAACTGCGGCGACGCACACTGAATGGAATATGTGACTTTGATATTTTAGTTTGAAGACTTAACAGTATTTCTTCCTATTCTGCAACTCTGCACAGTACACAGAATGTGCTGCTAAACTGCGGCGAAGCAAACTGAATGGAATATGTGACTTTGATATTTTAGTTTGAAGACTTAACAGTATTTCTTCCTATTCTGCAACTCTGCACAGTACACAGAATGTGCTGCTAAACTGCGGCGAAGCAAACTGAATGGAATATGTGACTTTGATATTTTAGTTTGAAGACTTAACAGTATTTCTTCCTATTCTGCAACTCTGCACAGTACACAGAATGTGCTGCTAAACTGCGGCGACGCACACTGAATGGAATATGTGACTTTGATATTTTAGTTTGAAGACTTAACAGAATGTGCTCTAATCTGCAACTTTGCACACTAAACAGAATGTGCTCTAATCTGCAACTTTGCACACTAAACAGAATGTGCTCTAATCTGCAACTTTGCACACTAAACAGAATGTGCTCTAATCTGCAACTGTGCACACTAAACAGAATGTGCTCTAATCTGCAACTTTGCACACTAAACAGAATATATATATATTTTTTTTTTTTTTTTTTTCCCCCCACACAAAATAACCTGCTGCCCCCACACACAGTAGTCCTAAAAAGGACTTTTGGTTCTTTTTTTTCACAATTTTGCTTTTTTTCCTCCCTACACTGACTTTCCCTTCCTATCCTCAGCTCTCCCTGGCTAAGACTGAGCCGAACTCGCTGGTCAGGTGCTATACAGCACCCGACCACGGGTTCTGGCCAGCCAATCAGTGTAATGCCAGCAGCCAACATGGCTGCTGGCATTACACTGATGTCAGAGCCTCCCTGCACGTTTATTGGCTGCGCAGCAGCCGCAAAACGTGCGGGGAGGAGACCCGAACATGGCGGGCGAGCACATGCGGTACTCGTACGAGTACCGCCATGTGCCGAGCAGAGCGATGCTCGAGCCGATCCGAGCATCGGCCGAGCATGCTCGCTCAACACTAGAGATAATCTTATCTGGGTTTCACAGAGTTATCTGAAAGCCATCCCTAAGTACCTGTAGGCTGAAGGGAAATCTCTGCTTATATTTGATCTAGAGAATGCAGATACTCTGCCAAGGGTTTCAGCTGCCATCTTTGTTGACAACTGTAGGGGGGAAATATGATGAAATAGTTGAATCTCAATACCAGCTTAGGTCACTTCCCCCATTCCTCTTGCTTTGGACTTGAGAGTTTCCTCATATGGAAAATAATTAAGACTGCAGATAAAATCCTTGTGGTTATCTGGAGGAGGGCCTCTTGGTCATGCTGTATGGTGTGCCCTGTCAGTGGGCAAATTGGAATCAGAGGGTAACCCCAACAGAGACTGTGTGAAATTTTTTTTAGATTTTTAGCAGGAGAAGATTCAGGAACATTTTGTATTTGAGCATTATTCCTGTATCCTCTGTATAAAGGTCAATAATTATCAAAATGTCATTGATGAGATGGAGTCCTGTTGGTCCAAGACATGTATTTGGCTACAAAAGCTCTCAATGGATTCCTCCATGAGGTATGCTGTGCTGCTCAGATTCTTTATATCCTTTTAGATTTTTGTAATGTGGATCTGAAAAAGAACAGAAAGAGCTGAGATCTAAACCTTAATTGAATTAAGGATAAGCCGTTTCTGAACTACATCTTGAAGAACAGCCAAGACCACTGAAAACCAAAAAAGCCATGTTTGGAAAATATGAATGGCACACCAACCTTATGATAGGCCTAGCTTGGAGCACAACTGAAATTCCCCATTTGTCAGAAAAAACTTTTTTCTTAAAGATGCTGGCCTTAAAAGCCAAGCTGTCAAAGCCAACTTCTCCACATGAGGATGGCAGAAATTACTCTGAGTCAGAATGTCCTGCTTCAAGGGGAGGCAAAAAGGCTCTGCTATGGACAGATTGAAAAGATCCAAAAACCAGGCCTGATGGGGCCAGAAAAGAGCAATCAAGATGACATGAGCCCTCTCCACCCTGACCTTTCTCAGCGCCCTTGGAATTAGGGGGGTCTGAGGAAATACATACACTAGAGGAAATTCCATGTGATGTTTATTGCATTCACTGCAAAAGACAGAGGGTCCCAAACCTGACACAGAACTGAGGAACCTTGCAACCTAGAAAATAAAGTCAACCTGCGCACAGGTTTAAAGGCTGAAAATGAACCTAGGAGACAGGAAATCCATGCGAGCAGAAGCCAGTAATTAGGAGCCCTCCTAATGGGGGATTATACAGCTCCATATATTAAGATAGGGGTGTCCAAGTTTGGTCCTCAAGAGCTACCAACAGTAATGTCTATCAAAGTTTATCTCCAAGCCTTCTTTATGCTTTTTATAAGTACTATGTTTAATGAATTACAGTTCTGTAGTTCAAAAGCTATTCAAGCTAAAAGGATCCCCCTTCCGCCTCTTTCCTTGAGTCACACTGCCTCTAAGTGTGGGCCTGGATGGAGAACAGTGAGGGACAATCTTCAGTATGCAAAAGGAAAATCCTCCCCTCCTCCATCAAGGGGGGCAGGGTTTTCCTTATACTTACTGTGTGAAGTTTGTCCCTCGCTGCATCCATCCGGTCCCAGGACTGGATTGCAGCTCTAAAAGGAGGTGGGAGAGGGATCCTTTTAGCTTGAATAGCTTTTGAACTACAGAACTGTAAGTCACTAAACATAGTGCTAAGTGTTCTAAAAAGCATAAACAGGACTCAGAGATAAAGTTTACTAGAGACATTACTATCCCTTCAAGTTGTTCCCTGTACAGGTAAGCCAATTAAAATGAATGAGCCACTGATTAACTCACTTGTGCTCAATCAGGGCAATCCTTAAATTTTGGCCTGTCGGTGGCCCTTGAGGACCAATCTTGGACACCCCCATACTAAGATAAAAAAAATAAAAACGAAGACTAACTTAGAAAGCAGCTCCCATACACCCTTCTACTGTGGGAGGTTACTTAAAACTGAATGTAGTAAACGGGGGTAGAGTGGAGGGAATCTCAGAGGCTTTGTTTTTAGAAGTGCCCTGCTCTCTGGGAGAAGAGAACTATACCCATGGTCACTGTGTTCCACATTGGCAGTAGTGAAATTATATTAGGTTCTACAGGATTTATTTTCTATAATAAATATGTGTGCCTTGATTTTGCACTAATTTTACACTTAGGAGTTAAAACCTAAATAAATCACTAAATCAATCAATAACGAAATAAACAAATATAATTTTATGTAAACTGCAATTAGTATAAAACAGAAGATTTTACTAAAATCTTTAAACCTTTGGCTGCTTGTCATTTCAAGCTCATTGACACACAGCATCTGAGGAGTTAAATCTATTTTAATAATAAATACTATAATAAATGTAATGATGAACACCCTGTGAAAACAGATATAGCAGCCTTATCAGTTATCAGGACAGCAGTATTTCCGCCTGCATGACATGCAAAGCAACTGTCTGAGGAGCTTGCTTCATAGATAATCACCTATCATTACATCATTAGCAACAGTGGAAAAAGTACTAAAAGTAACGAATGTTGCTGTTCTTAAAAAAAAATGTATGTATTCTCAGACCATATTACATTTTTTGTAAGCTTCACAATGCAAATCTGGCCAGCCATTCGGGTAGGATGACCACACGTCCTGAAATGCCTGGGACTGTCCCTTACTGGGAGTCTGTGTCCCCCCCCCCCCGGGACAACAAAGAGTCTTGGAATTGAGCAACACGCGCCAGTCCACCCAGCCAATGAAATGTATTTGCTATATGGTCCTCATTGGCTGGCTGAGCCAGCGAATGAAGACCATATAGCAAATACATTTCATTGGCTGGCTGGACTGGTACATGCGAGACAGCTGGGGTGGAGCAGGTATGCTGGTGCTGAAAGTGAGACCCGCGACTGAGGCTCCCGCCGGCGCTGACCATCTTTCTGAGGCTGACACAGAGTAAGAGTTCCCACTGGGAACTCTTACTATGTCAGCCTCAGAAAGATGGTCAGTGCCAGCTGGAGCCTCAGCAGCGGGACTAGGGTGACCACATGTCCCGGAATGGCAGAATGGAAATGTGGTCACCCTACATTCGGTTGTGCTACTTGCTTCCCCCGGGTAGTCACCACCACTGACGTCATGTGAAGGACCAGAGTGATGCACAACTTATTGAGTAGCAAATCTCTACAAAATCCTCTGATCCTTTACTGGTTAAAGGATCTCTACACAGTTTAATACTTCCTTCCGAGCAGGAAAAAGACTGATGTGCTAGCTAGCACTTCCTGGATTCAGGGGAGATTCAGAATTTCCCACCAAACAGGAGTAGGGAGGAGCAGCTCCTAATGGCTGGTGGCTACAAGATGTGAAATGTACTAAGCATTTATATGTCAACACGACAGAAAAAAATCTACTATTTTCTATAACATCTTTACCAACTGGGGACTCCTGAATCATTAACCCAATATCACTCCCTCTTGTAAGAGCCCCAGACAGAAATTTAGCAAATTCTCCCTGCTCATAAGAAAGGTTGATGGGCCTAGCAGAAGCAAACAGTCCAAGAGACCACTTGAGGTGACCACCTACCTCCTTCTCTCTTTAGTCCCATGCCAGGGGGAAATCTTCCTGCCCCAGTAAACACTATGCAGACTCATATTGCAGCCTCTTTCCCAGCGCACATGCTCCTCTCTGTACTTCCTGGCACAACCTTTAATTACCTGTCCTTTTTGTATTCCTCCCAATCGCCAGAATCCTGGGAAAAGCTTAAGGGTCCCCTACCTTTTAAAAATGATGTAGAGTTTAAATGAACTGGCCTTGAGACTCTTTCACTAATAATCTACTAACTGGCTTTGTTATAATTTGACAACCATTTCACTTCTTGCATATTTAGCCATTCACATCTCTAAACATGTACACATGAGCAACACCTATCTGCACTCATAGACAAACAGGAAGCAAAGGGTACCATTATACATATTACTGCCAAATGTGCAGGCTGGGGCCAATCAGGGTTTCAATGTCAGGGCTATTCAGAAACGTTTTCTGCTATCATGATGCTTATCTAGATGTTTTGACAATAATTTTTCTCATCGGGCGACACATTTCACTAAAATGGACTACAACGCTATGTTACCAGATACTTTCTCTGCTCAACACAAAGCTCCCTTATTGTCACCCCCCTTCCCCCACTGCCCTTTCCCACCTCAAACCTTTCCATCTTATACTCCATACCAGTAACATTGCTCCCCTGTCTCCTTACTTCAAGAACTGCCTCCCCCCGCTTCTTTAAAATTAATTTTAAATCTTACCTTTCAGAACACTAAAATAATGTGCAGCCTATTACAGTACATACACTTACCAGAGATGAGTAAAGCATCAGTGATTTTTTTTTCATCAATTAGAAGGACTTAGAGAAAATTTCATATCTGTCTGTCAATTTATTCTTTATGATCAGTGAGAGTGGTAGAGATGGAGAGTGGGAATGGGAAGCATGGAAATGTAAGAGTGGGAAGGCTGGCGAGTGTGGGAAATACAAAAATAGGAACTTAGGAGAGTGTAACGGACCATAGCCCTTTACTAGGGGCTCTTTTAAGAGCCATGGGAAAAAACATAAAAGACTGGGTGAAGTCCCAGCTCCGGGCAGCTGGACAGTCACAAAATACGGCCAGGCATGATCAATTCCATGCCATCCATGTTGAAATGTAGGCAGTATTCTGATCAGCTGCCTACTGTTCTGTTAAAGGTTATGTGAATGTTTAATGTGTTGTCATGTACTGTAATACATGCTGGACCCCTGTGTTACTTGGGGGCCTAAAATCTTACATGGGCCTGAAGGGGCGTGTGTGAAGGAGAGTTACCCCAAATATCCCACAATTTTGAGTGACTGACTGGGTAGACACAGGAAGTCGTGATCAGCCGTGATCATGATCTGTCTATTATCTCTGTGCTATGGGAGCCGGGAGTGAGAAGAAAGCAAAGGAAGTCTAACCCAAAACAACCCAAAATATTGTGTGATTGACTGGGAAGACACAGGCAGCCATGATCCAAGATCCTTCCTGATCTGCCTGTTATATATGAGCTAGGGGTGTCTGGGGTGTGAGAAGGGAGCAAAGGAGAATTACCCCAAACACCCCAACATTCTGTGTGACTTACAAGAAAATGGTAGCTGTGGTCCAGGTTCCTATCAGATGGCTATTCTCTGTGTTAAGGGTTGCTACCATATACCACTGTTGGGCCAATGCTAAGATCACTGATTAATGTTTATGAATAATATAGTAATAATGGAAGGTTAAACAGAATGTTGATCAGCAGAGAAAAGCTATTTGGATTCAAGGAAGGATTTTCTTTCTTCCTCTGGCCCAACAGGGGAGATATGGCATATGGATATATGTGCCATCTGTAAACAATATTTTTATTTGTCTCTTCATAAATGTCTTTTTTATTTTCATAAATGTTGTTTTTTTAAATTAATAAATTCATTATCTTATGTCATTCCATATATAATTAGCATATTGATATATACCTGTTTTTTTATATTCCTTTTGTTGATATGAATAGAAGGGTGTAGGAAAGAGGAATGTTTTTTTACATATGATAGTTGTGACTATCACTGGTCCAGGGGGTGAGGTGCTCTAGAGGGCCACAGTACTTTTTTAAAATTATTTTTACATAAACGTGATCTGTGGTCAAAGCTTAGGATCACAAACTTCCGTGATGTGCCAAGACCATCACCAGTGCTTAAAGGGATAGTAATACTTCGTTTTATCTTTATTTTATTTTGTAGGCATTAAAAAAACATGAAGAACGATATAAGTCTTATCTCTCAAACCTTTATGGTTTAAGAGATATTCACAAGCAAATTATCCCCCACCCCGGTCAGCTACATCAGAAGGGAGGTGCCCAGGTAGACTGCAGAGAGGGACAATCTTCAATTAAGATAAGGGAAAAAGCTGAAAAACTTGTCAAGGGGGGCAGGGCTTTCATTGTTTTCGTATAAAGGAGATTGTCCCCTGCTGTTATCTGTCTGGTCATACAACTAGATTCACATCTGAGAAGAGATGGCTTACACTAGGTAAAAGGGGTGGGGAGGGGAAACTTTAGATCAATATTACACTAAAAGTATAAAAGTTATAGCAAAAAGACTTTGATGCTTTGCTTTATTCATTTAATAACTACAATATTAAAGGGATAGTAATGTTTCATAATAAAAGCAGCTCTAATTAATCATCATAGTATTTGGACTTTGGAGAGTGTTATTTCAATTCTGTCAGAGTTGTAGTTCAAGAGTAATTCAATGACAAATTATCCCCCTCCTGCCCCTTTTACTGATGTAACACTGCTCAGCCAGATCAGAAGAGAGGTGCCCAGGTAGACTGCAGAGAGGGGCAATCTTCGATTAAGATAAGGGAAAAACCTGAAAAACTTATCAAGGGGGGCAGGGCTTTCTATCACGGTGTCAGTGATTGATGCATTTTCTTGCCTGTCACCATTAGGGGGCTCCTATTGGCTGTCTGCCTTTAACCCGCCTCAGACTGCCTATTTAAACCTGGTTTGGGCACCCTTTGGTTGGCCTTTCGTGGTGTCTCTGACCATGTTTGCTTTTACCTTGTTCCAGTAGTCGTTTGGGCCTGTTGCTGTGTTCCTGAGTTCCAGGTTGCATCTATTCCTGATCCTCGTGTCTGCAGAGCTGTTCCAGTGTTGGTTCTGGCCTAGTCCGGTGAGGTTACTGTTTCCTGCTGATTGTTTTCGCTGCCGCTTCCTGACAGGTTGATCGCCCTGCTGGTTCCTGTCATCTTCTGTCCTGCCTGCTGTGTTCCTGACGACCCGTTTGCTTGGTCGCCTCGGCGACATTTGCAGTCCCAGCGTGCGGACGTTGGGTTATTCCTCCAGCCTTGCAGCTACACGAATTTGTGGTTGGTCCCAGCGTGCGGAATCTGGTTTGCTCCAGAAGCCTTGCGGCTATATGGTACATTTGTAGTCCCAGCGTGCGGACGTTGGGTTATTTCTCCAGCCTTGCGGCTACACAAATCAGTGGTTGGTCCCAGCGTGCGGACGCTGGTTTGCTCCAGAGCCTTGCGGCTATATGGTACATTTGCAGTCCCAGCGTGCGGACGTTGGGTTGTCCTCCAAGCCTTGCGGCTACACAAATCAGTTGTTGGTCCCAGAGTGTGGGCGCTGGTTTGCTCCAGAAGCCTTGCGGCTATATGGTACTGTTGTAGTCCCAGCGTGTGGACGTTGGATGATTCCCCAAGCCTTGCGGCCATGCTATCAGTTGCTGGTCCCAGCGTGCGGACGCTGGTTAGCTCCTTAAGCCTAGTGGCTATACGATACTATTGTAGTCCCAGCGTGCGGACACTGGTTAGCTCTAAAACCTTGTGGCTAACTATTCTCTGTTGGTCCCAGCGTGTGGACGCTGGTTTGCTCCCAAGCCTTGTGATCAAGCTAATCCTTTGTTAGTTCCAGTGTGCGGACGCTGGTTTGCTCCAAAGCATTTTTGGATATACTCGCTGTCAGTAGTGCCTATATTGAAGTTCCTTTGGGCTGCCTTGCCCGATATATTGGTAAGGCCGGTAGAACCTGGTACATTATTCCATCAGCAGGTTGCCTTACCCGGTATTGGCAAGGCCGGTAGAGCCTACGTATAGTTCCTTGGGCTGCCTTGCCCGGTATATTGGTAAGGCCGGTAGAACCTGGTACATTATTTCATCTGAAGGTTGCCTTACCCGGTATTGGCAGGGCCGGTAGAGCCTATTGTTCCTGTATTCCCAGGCTGTCTTGCCCAGTATATTGGCAAGGCCGGTAGAGCCTATATATCTGTGCTTTTCTATTATTAAATGTTGTATGTACGTGTTGGAATCCTAAGGGATCATTTTAATCATTTTTTCAATAAAGTTGTGTTTTTACCTAACTTTGTGTCTGAGAGTCGTAACAAACCGTGACACTTTCATTGTTCTCATAGGAAGAAGATTGTCCCCTGCTGTTATCTGTCTGGTCTAGGAACCAGATTCTACATCTGAGAAGAGATGGCTTACACTAGGTAAAAGGGGCGGGAGGGGGAAACTTTGCTTGTGAATATCTCATAAACCATAAAGGTTTGAGAGATAAGACTTATATCATTCTTCATGTTTCTTTAATGCCTACAAAATAAAATGAAGTTAAAATGAAGTATTACTATCCCTTTAACGTCCGGACATGCATGACTGTCCTGGCATATCACACATCCTTAAGGGGTTTAGGATAAATATATTTTATATATATATATATATATATATATATATTTATTTATTTATTTATTTATTTTTTCTTATTTCTATAATAGGCTACAAAATGGTAAGCTAGAAAACATTATTTGGAGGTGGGAAAAGTAAAGCAAAATAAATGCATAAAGTAAACATTCAGTCACACAAATTATTAAAAAAGAAAAAAGTCCTTAATAAAAATAATTTACTCTCCCAGTTAACAGGCACTCATGTTCTGCAAGATGCATGGTTCTTACCTGTTCTGTTATGCTATGTGTACTGGTGCAATGTGTGGACACAAGTTGCCATATTCGTGCCTACACAGAATTGCTGTCTAGAGGGGTTAATGGCATTGTTGAAAGGATTTGGGACTGAGTGGGAACAATTTGGAAGGTGGGGAAGTTGGGACTGGGAGGGAAGCCACTGGTGGTGGCAGTGGCTGCTGCAAAGGCTAATAGGAGATTGCTGCTGGCAGATGGTAATTAAGTCTTCTTACTAGGGGAGATTTTCTTGTGTCCACATTTTTGAAGAGGGATATGAGAAGTACTAGCAGGGTCAGACTCAGTAGCAACAGCAGCATTGGAGTGGGACTTTTTTGGCATACACATCAGCATGCCTATGCTGCTTATCCTTTAGTAATGCAGATGTGCCAAGATGGAATCCCTCCTTTTCTCTCTTTAATGTGTGTTCACACAAGGTGCATAAAGCATTTGTAGTTTCCTGCATCTCTTCAGAGAAATATTCCCACACCCAGGACTTCAGGGCAGGAGGAGGAGATGATGTTGTTGCATCTGAAACACATCCTGTATCACATCATGTTCTTTGGGCTCTGCCTATCTGATTCTCCTCCCCAACCTTTACAGGTGCTGTCACCAGACCCAACTCTACATCTTCAGGCTCTGTCGCAGGAAACATCCCCTCTTCCTACCCACCCACAGAAACCTGGCCATCTTCCTAAACACTGACAGGATCCTGCGCCTCTTTCTTGCCACTCACGGGATTCTGCTCCTCTTCTTGCCCATTCACAGCCAGAACCTGTCCCCTCACAGGAATCTGCACCTCTTCCTCTTGCCCACTCACAGGATCCTCCATTATATCCTCCTGCTGCTCACACACATTCCACTCTGTCTTCCAAATTCAAATCCTCGCTCCCTCATTCTGTTTTTTCTCTGTGCCACTCCATGCTCAACTGCTGAAGAAAGTTTTGTAGTGCACTGTAAGACTCAGATGAATCATTGCTACTATCTATTACTTTGCTTGGTGACAAGGGTGATGCACTTGGTGTTGCCATCATTGTTGGTGCAGGTGGCACTGGCTGGGGCTTCCCTGCAGTGCTACTGCTGGTGGTGGCCATAGCAATGGCACTGCTGCTAACAACTAGTGCCTCTCCCTCACATTGGCAAGTGAGAGAGCACCTCGATTTAGCCGTTGCCTATTCCTCCCCCTGTCTATAATAACACTCTTTTGCCTTTACATGCATCTGGACCTTCTGACTCAGGGTCCATTATGCCACCCTCAGGTGAAGCAGCTAGCTTTGATGGCCTGGCTCTTGAGACAAACATCCTGAAGAAAAATAGTTTTTCAATGACTTTTGCTTCTATGCTCCAGGCTAGAAACCAGTTTCTTCCAAGGCCTATCACAGATTTTGGTCCCCCTTCTACAAATGGCATGCAGACCGGCGCTTGTGCCAGTGGCCTTATCAGTTTCCAGTTGTCTTGGCATATTCTCCAAGATGGTGTACAGAAAGGGCTCAGCCTTTAGTTCTATCAAGGTTAAGATTTCTGTTCTTCCTGTTATTTTCCAAGGCCCCATTGCCTTGCTTCCTGATAAACAAACTTTTGTTCAAGGTGTGTTTTATGTCTACCCTTGTCCTTTTGTCCAGCTTTTTCTAATAGACAGGCACAGGAACTTCATCTTTTTGATGCAGTTGCTTGAGGTACTATATTCATTGCATGCAGCCTTTTTGGAGATCTCATTTTCTGTTTGTCATTCCTGAGGGCCCTCATGCAGGCCAAGCTGCATCTAAGGTTACTATAGCCTCCAGGATTAAGGTGACCACTCAACAGGTGCCTATTCTCCAGAAGAGACCTGTACCTTTTTAGGGCCAACTCTGTACACCTTTGCCAAGCATAACCGCGTGAATGTGCTGGCTTCAGCTGAAGCCAGTTTTGATGTAAACTTCAGGCAGTGGTGACTGTATAAACGTTCTTCTTACCTTTTTCCTCAGATAGCAGAACCTTGTGTTTCCTGTTTGTTTGTTATATGGTATTTAAGTTTATATCCATTGACACGTGAGAATCTTGGTGGATTGCTTTGGTATATCCCCATGGTTTCTGTGTTCTACACTGGACAAAAGAAAAAAGAGGATTTTCGTGAACTTACAGTTATATCCTTTTCTCTAAGTCCAGGTGTAACACAAGACTCCCTTCTGGAGAAAAAACATTGGGTTGAGTCCCCAGGAAGGGAGGGTCCTCTTGGGTTCTCTGTTCAGGGGATTTCCATCTTTTCTTTCATTTCTGTCTGCTTTATCTTGGCACTATATGTTAAAAAGGAATGATAATTGGCAGGGGTAAAGTGGAGGAAAGGACATTTTTTGAAAATGCATTGCTTACCAGAGGAGGAGACTTTACACCCATGGTTCCTGTGTTGCAAATTGACTAAGATCCAATAATTTAATGAGAAGCTCTCTAAAATCCTCTTATTGGACCTCTCACAACACAGAAGCTACAAATTAGACATCTTCCAACAAACAAACAAACATACAAACAAACAGAACTTTTGAATCAGCATACCAAGGACAGCACAATAAACAAACTGGTATTCACTTCCACGCTGCCAGCTAGTCATCTTGGATACCTAGCGAGAGATATCAAGAAATGAGAGACACCAGTCCTGGAGACCTTCTCAATGCCCTTCTGTACAGCTTGCACCCTGCTTCTATCACCCCCGAAGACTCAGGATCCTAAAACTCCCCTGTTCCCATGGAGCTGGGGCACCTGAATCACCTTTCTGAGGTAGAGAAAAACCAAAGACTCTCCCAGGGTTTCTATGTATGTTGTGCTGCTCTTGGACATTTTGCCATCTCTTGCTTACAGAAGCCAGGAAAGCCAAAGTTTAGTGAGTTTAGAAGGAGTCTCACTAAGTATGTGTACCATCTCTGCTGATATAATATAATTATAATATTATTCTCCTACCTTTGATCTTGGTTTGGTGTGAAAAGACTGTTATTACCCATGCTTGTGTGGATTTTGGAGATTCTGGCTTTTTTTTAAACAATGAAATATTTGAATACTTAAAACTAAGTAAGGAGTTTACAGTTTGTATCACAACCATGGATGGCACCCTCCTGCCCCTGGGACCTGGACTACTTAATCACTCTACCATACCCCTTTGATTGCTAGTGGTTGCTTTACATCAAGAGGTTGACTCTTTGTAAGAGATCATCTCCTAGCAGGATCATGTCTTTTTGGTTTTCCCTGGCTCCAGCTGTACAATCTTTATATTGATTGGAAGACGAGGCAGATTGAGTCTTGGAGCTCTTTCTTTGCAAAAATAAAGATGAAATTCTGCCTTCCCATAGTCCCAATGATCTCCTACCAGGAAACTCTCCCTTAAAGGGCATACTTAACCCTTTTTCATGCCAGAGACCAAAGCCATTGAAGAATATATCCAGGACAAAAAGACTCTGTTCTTTCCTGATTAGTGTAGGATTCTTCTTCATCCAAAAGAAGGCTATGTATAGACTATCATGATCTAAATAAAATTACCAGCATGACAGCTACCCACTGACACAGACTATCATGATCTAAATAAAATTACCAGCAGGACAGCTTCCCACTGACTCTCATCTCTGAGTATTTTGACAGACTTCTGGAGCAACTATCTTCACCAAGTTAACCTTCGCAGGACCTGCAATCTGATTCAAGTATAGGAAGGGGATGAACGAAAGACTACATTTAACACTTTCTCTTGTCACTATGAATATCTAGTGATGCTCTATGGGGCATGCCAAAAAAAATTGCCCGAGCTGGCGTGTGTAAAAAATTAACAGGTATTGGCTTTTATATGGCCACTCCCTGTTCAAATTATTTCCCACAGTACCGTTAGCTAGGAGGTGAGGTTACATGGGTCATGGAAGTGCCCTAGAGTAACCTCACCCCCCAGCCTATCAGAATCTAGCTGGAGGGGTCATGTCTATGGGTTATGTCATTCTTCAGCCATTGTTTAGTCATTTATATGACTGATATATTCAGTGATCTTCTCCAAACCTGTGGGGTTGTCTACCTCATTTACACCTTGATATTTTCCAAGACCATTCAAAAACATTGCTCTCATGTTACCCAGGTCCTTGCCCACTTGTGTACCCATGAGCTGTAGACAAAGTTGAAAAAATGCAAGTTTGGGAAGACCCATCTCCCCCTCCACAGATATATTGTCTCTGCTGAAGGCCAGGAAATACACTCAGCGAAAGTCGGAGTGGTTTAGGTATGACCACACCAACAGAGTCTCAAGGCCATTAAAAGCTTTATTGGCTTTTCAAACTATTTCAGACGATGATTCATAAGAAGATCATCTAAAATGGTTGACCTCTTCTCAAAGATGACATATGAGGGAGTTGACTGGTCTCCTGAAGTTTCAGCAGCATTTGGGTGACTAAAAAAGCTCCTTAATTTCAGCATCTATCCTCTTGCATTCATATTTTCAGAGATCTTTCATAATTATGGCAGATGCTTCCTAGGTAGCAACTGGAATAGTTCAATCCATGCTGGCAAAAAGTAACCTTGCTCCTTCAAATAAGTTTTCTCCCACAGAAAAGAACTATGATATCGGCAACCGGGAGCTTCTTGCAATGAAAGTGGCTCTAGTGAAGTAGCATTACCTGTTAGAGGGTGCTGAGACTCCTGTCACAATTCTGACAGATAATAGTTATCTACTATATGTAAGCAAGGCCAAGCAACTTAACTCACATCATGTTGACTAGCCCTTACTCTGCCTCTGCTTCAATCTGAACATTACCCTTACTCAGCAATTTGTATCACCCTTTTCCCCAGATTCTGATGAGCCAATAATTCCTGCTTCTCAGATTATAGCTACTCTGTCTGCTTCCCTCCTTCTGAAACTCCCAGCTCCCCAACAGATACCCATTGGCCTTGAAATTCCATCTGGCACGTTTGTCCCTACAGCATTTTGCACTGGGACCATCATTCTGTTGTGCCAGGCCATCCTAGGGTTAAGCCCATACTTGATCTTGTACCCCACAGTTTATAGTAGCCAAGTTCAAACTGGATGCTTTGCAATGTGTGGCTTCCTATCCTGTCTGTGCACACACAAGGACAACTAGGACTAGACCAGACAGTTTATTCTAGCCTCTTCCAGTGCCAGCTCAGGCTTGCTCTTACCGTGCCATGTACTTTATTGTGAAACTTCTTCATCTCAAGACATAATTGTAATCTGGGTTGGAGTGGATCGCCTCTCAAACAGCATCAGTTTGTGCTACAACCTAAACTGCCATACTCAGAAAAAAGTAGTGGGTCTCTTTGTCAAGGAATCTACCATTTCCATGTCATACCTGAGCAGATTCCAGATTCTGTAGAGCCTTCTGCAATTGCTTAGAAATCAGCCTCCATTTCTCCTCTGCTTATTACCCACAATCAAATGGTCAGACAGACTGGCTTAACCTGAACCTTGGGCAACTCTTGTGTTGTTATTGTAATCAGTAAACAGTCCAAGACAATTGGAAGGAATAATGTAAATAAGATAGCACCATTATTCTGACAAAGGGTAGATTATACCCTGAAATGTATTGATCAGAATACAGGAGCATTATCAAAGAACACTCTAAGAGTAAGAGAACATCAAGGAGGGGATAAAGGGGAAGAGGATGGAAGTTGATAGGCTGAGAAGGGATCAGAAACCTTTAGATCTGATGAGAACTTGATGGGCTTATGTGAAATAATTAATATGGTGAGCATAATGTATGGACTTTATTGATGGGCAGCATGAACAAGTAACATTCTTGTAAGCTTTTCAGCATAAAAGGGAGGATGGTTTTCCTTTTGTTCCCCCCTTTTTACCACAAGATAAGCCCTTTGGCTCCCATACAGCGCTCTTTTTTCAACCTTATTGCTGGGACCATTCATCTGTCCATCGACTAGGTCTAACTATCCATACTTCTCACCATTCACTGTTTAGCCCAACTCACCCCAACCCTAGAGCCTCTCTTTAGTGAATCATTATTAACTTGAGTACCAGTAATAGTAATTATTATTATAATATGAATTTTTAAGCCTTTGGTTATTTATTGATTTTTATGATCCTATTTATGTTCAGTCTCTCCCTGCCTGTTTTTTTTTATTATGTCCATCATCACTGTATGTATTATTATTTTATATTGATACTAGTTGAAGAGCCCGTTACACGGGCCACAGTGCCAGCCGGTCGCGGTACAGTCATGCATAGTAGAGACTGCCAGCGGTGCGGTTGATATGGAGTGGGGCGCTCGCACCCTGCTCCATATCAACTGCAGCTCGGGCAGTCTCTACTGCGCATGACTGCACCGTGCACAGCCTCCTCTACTGCTCCTGATGGCTTCTGACAAACTTTAGCAAATTTTTATATAGGATATGTATTTATGTTAAAGCAATCAGTTTTGCCTCACTACAGTTAGATCTCTTGTACACTGCCTTTTTTTTTTTTTTTTTTAACTCATTTGGAAGGAATGACTCCTTTTTGCTGATCTCATAATTAGTGTTGAGCGAGCGTGCTCGGCCGATGCTCGGATCGGCTCGAGCATCGCTCTGCTCGGCACATGGCGGTACTCGTCGAGTACCGCCATGTGCTCTCCCGCCATGTTCGGGTGGCGGGGATCTGTGCCGGAAGAGGCACAGATCAGAAGACGCTCCGCTGGACCACCAGGGACTGGAGGTACGGGGGCATTGCGGAGATGAAGGGGGCATTGCGGAGATGAAGGGGGACATTGTGGAAGAGGGGCATAGACTCTATGCCCCTCTTCCACAATGTCCCCCTTCATCTCCGCTATGCCCCTCTTCCACAATGTCCCCCTTCATCTCCGCTATGCCCCTCTTCCACAATGTCCCCCTTCATCTCCGCTATGCCCCTCTTCCACAATGTCCCCCTTCATCTCCTCTATGCCATAGAGGAGATGAAGGGGGACACTGTGGAAGAGGGGCATAGCGGAGATGAAGGGGGACATTGTGGAAGAGGGGCATAGCGGAGATAGAGGAGATGAAGGGGGACATTGTGGAAGAGGGGCATAGCGGAGATGAAGGGGGACATTGTGGAAGAGGGGCATAGCGGAGATGAAGGGGGACATTGTGGAAGAGGGGCATAGCGGAGATGAAGGGGGACATTGCGGAGATGAAGGGGGACATTGCGGAGATGAAGGGGGCATACAGAGATGAAGGGGGCATAGCGGAGATGAAGGGGGGCATTGACCAGGCACCCTCCCCTCATCAGAGCAGGGGGTGCCTGGTGTAATGCTCGTGTCGCCCCATTGAAGTCAATGGGGCTCGGGTGCTCGGCCGAGCACTCGAGCCTTAGGGGGTGCTCGGTCAGAGCACCCGAGCACCCGAGCATCGGGGTGCTCGCTCAACACTACTCATAATCATTTACTCCAAGACTCTCTTGTGTGTTCCACATTTTTCTCTGCCTGGTGGTGCAATCCACCTACATTTATCCCTGATTACCAGTCGCCTGAAGTAACTGCAGCTGAAGGTGACCTGCCTTCCTTGTTGATCTCTGGCAAAGTATGTGTTCCACTCTTGTTTTCTTCTTTTTTGCTAAAAATGATCTTTTGATAAAAACCTCAACCATTTACCTTAGTATGCTCCTGGGACATGGGGTGGAATGTAAGAAAGTGGAGTAATCACTTTTCTTTTTTTTAAGCCATACATGTATGTGCTGTTTGCAATTGCTCATATTTTGATGCAAGAAACCTATTAACTCATTAATGCTGAATAGCACATGCTGTTAAATTAATAGCACAGTTAGAGAATGCTCCTAAATTAAAGGCAAAGTTAGCCAGACGTATGAAAATGTGTGCTAACTGATTTGTTGAATTAGGTGCAATTGCTAATTCTCTCACAAAACGGTGCACATTTTATCCATACCCACTTTTTGAAACACATTCACTAAAAACAGAGCAAATATTCACTAATTCAGAAAAACATGTGCAATTCAGTAGTGTTGAGCGAGCATGCTCGGCCGATGCTCGGATCGGCTCGAGCATCGCTCTGCTCGGCACATGGCGGTACTCGTACGAGTACCGCCATGTGCTCGCCCGGCATGTTCGGGTGGCGGGGATCTGTGCCGAAGGAGGCACAGATCTGAAGACGCTCCGCTGGACCACCAGGGACTGGAGGTAGGGGGCATTGCGGAGATGAAGGGGGCATTGCGGAGATGAAGGGGGACATTGCGGAGATGAAGGGGGCATTGCGGAGATGAAGGGGGACATTGCGGAGATGAAGGGGGACATTGTGGAAGAGGGGCATAGCGGAGATGAAGGGGGACATTGTGGAAGAGGGGCATAGCGGAGATGAAGGGGGACATTGTGGATGAGGGGCATAGCGGAGATGAAGGGGGACATTGTGGAAGAGGGGCATAGCGGAGATGAAGGGGGACATTGTGGAAGAGGGGCATAGCGGAGATGAAGGGGGACATTGTGGAAGAGGGGCATAGCGGAGATGAAGGGGGACATTGTGGATGAGGGGCATAGCGGAGATGAAGGGGGACATTGTGGAAGAGGGGCATAGCGGAGATGAAGGGGGACATTGTGGAAGAGGGGCATAGCGGAGATGAAGGGGGACATTGTGGAAGAGGGGCATAGTGGAGATGAAGGGGGACATTGTGGAAGAGGGGCATAGCGGAGATGAAGGGGGACATTGTGGATGAGGGGCATAGCGGAGATGAAGGGGGACATTGTGGAAGAGGGGCATAGCGGAGATGAAGGGGGACATTGTGGATGAGGGGCATAGCGGAGATGAAGGGGGACATTGCGGAGATGAAGGGGGACATTGCGGAGATGAAGGGGGGCATTGACCAGGCACCCTCCCCTCATCAGAGCAGGGGGTGCCTGGTGTAATGCTCGTGTCGCCCCATTCAATTCAATGGGGCTCGGGTGCTCGGCCGAGCACTCGAGCCTCCGGCGGTGCTCGGTCAGAGCACCCGAGCACCCGAGCATCGGGGTGCTCGCTCAACACTACAATTCAGTAATATTTTGGTGATAATAATTTTCCATCAAAAGTACACAATAAAAAACAATTGCATCTTGCTTACATTCCACCCTTGGTGTCAACCAGGTCTCCTATAAGCTCAAGATTTCTGAAAATGTCAGAATCTCTCATCCCTTTCATATATCCTTGAACAAGCCTAATGCTAACAATCACTTTATCCACTCTGCATCTCCTACTCCTGTGTCCATGGAAGGTCATGAAGAATTTGTCATAGACAAAATTCTGTACTCATATTTCTTCAAGGGAGCTCCTCAGCATCTGGTGAACTGTAAGGCTTTGTATGTTCATGCCAACACCCGAATAAGAGCATTTCAAAAGGAGTTCCCTTTTAAGCCATATATACGACCCACAGAGAGTGTTCATACTGGGAGCAGGGGCTACTGTGAGAATGCACTCCCAGGGATCTTGTTCTGCCATTATCTGCAGTCTTGGATGCTTCCCTGGACTCTCCTCCACTCACTTCCGCTCAGGAATTACTTGTGCTTTTTATTATCCTGCTGGATGCACCCTGAGATGTATCAAGCTTACCAGCTCTACAGTGCACATGTAAAGTGTTTACACTAACTAGTGCCCCAGAGTTTTGTTTCCATTTTCCATTTTTTTGACCTTGGCTTGAACCAGACTTTGCTTGTTTGATGCTTACTCCAAAATCTACTGTGTTCCTGAACAAGATTATTCCTGCTGCTTTTGATTATCTGCTCCTGGTTCCTTGTGAGACTACCTTGCTAGTAATACAGTCCCTGTACTTAAATTGCACACTTACCGCTTCACACATCTGCATAACCTGCTACCTCCTTCACTGATCAAGTGCTACCATCCTGGTTCAGATCTGGCACAACTGGTTCTATCTATTCAACCTTGTGATAGACAACTTTACCCATGCTATTAACCCCAGAAAGGTTGCTCTTGTAGTACACATCACTGCCCAGCTTCACAGCTTTTGTATTATGTTCTATATGCAAAAGTGCTTTTGACTATAGCACAGGGTAGGACTTTTTTACAGTAAGGGCACAAGGATATTGAATTATTCAGGAGACTTTGCTGCCAGATACAATATATACTTTCCAAAAAATATTGGATACCTTTTAAACTAGGAACACTATAGAAAATTATGACAGATGATTTCAATGCAGATACTATGTTGATCCAAGGTGAAATTCAATTTCCTTTTGGGTCAGGAAGGAACTTATTTCCCCCGGGTGCATAATTGGGAATTGCTTCAAAGGAGTTTTGTTTGCCTTCCTCTAGGTCAATAATAGAGATTTGTCAGATGTTGAGCTTGATAGATTCATGTCTTTTTTAAACTTCATCAAGTATGTAAGTATGTAATTGGAGTCAGTCTCGCCTATTTGAGCAACACTGCAGTCTCACTCACTGGAGATAGTGTCAATTACTGAGTCTTATGAATTGGCCTCAATGTTTGGAGTCAGAATCAGTTTCTGGATGCAGTTTCACTCATTGGTGAGACTCATTGAGTTGAGATAATCTTATTCATTGGGGTCAGTCTGACTTACTAGTGATCGTTTCACTCACTAGCACAGTCTCACTCATTTGGGCAATCATCTTTGATAGGGATGTGTCATTATGTGGGACCAGTCTCACGCAGTGATGTAACTAGTCATTGGAGGGCCCCAGTACAAACATTTAGTTGTCTTACCAAAACTTGGATTGAAATTGTGCATTTGGAAGTTTGAACATCTATTGGCTCAAGTTACTCTTCCAGCCCCAGGTTCATTGTCTTTATTACACTGTAAACTGCTAGTTGGGGAGTTTCCGCATTATAAAAAGTAAAGCATTAGATATTCGGTTCATAAGACAATGAAAATGAAGGTTAGGACTTGCCTAAAATGGAGTGGTGACAAGCTTAGCATACTATGGCTATATTTTGTGAGTAAAACCACCACTGTAACACAGTGATTATATGCAGGCAATGGGCCAGAGCATATGGGTTAATATTAAGTAAATACTGATATGTATCAATATTCTGTGTTCTTGCTTTTTGGCCAAAGTTGGTTGTGTTACAGCTCTTTAAACATGTTTTTTATTTTGGGTTTGCTTACCAATAACCTGGACTGGAAGTGTTAATTCGCAAACCATGCCTTATCTCAGTTATCTATGATGGAGTTGACAACTACTCTTCCTGTTCTTACAAGATTCAGCTCTCCAGATAACATCTGTCAAAAGGAGGGTTTGGGCTGTGGGTAACAGAGTGATATGACCACAAGAGCGTGGGTAAAAGGGAATAAAAGCAGGGAGGGTCTGGGAAGCTTACAAACCGAGGCAGTGAGATGGGGTGGCAACAGCGTTTGCTTGTTCTCCTGCTGCAATGCTTTTGCTTTACATCAACCACATATTCAGGTTAGTTTGTTGGGGTACAGTGGTGCTGAGAGATGCAGAAATGCAGGCTCACAGGGAGTATTTAACTGCAAGTTGCAACATTGTTGTTGTCTTATATCACATGGATATAACTGAATGTAAATGTATGAATAGATTTCACATCCTATATAATAATTCGCTAAGTTGTGTGTAACGCCCGACATGCGCAGTAGACACTGCTGCGCGTGCGGCAGTCATGTGCAGTACAGGAGCGTCCAGCTCTGTATCAGCAGTGGCGCGGGCAGTCTCTACTGCGCGTGACTGCCCCTGCGACCGGCTGCCAGAGGCACTGTGGCCCATGTAACGGGCTGTTCAACTAGTTTAAAATAATCAAAGTGAACTGTTTTTGTGTGTTGCACCTGTCTATCGCCTATGTACATGTCTTCTTGCATTCCTTACACCAAGGGCATGTATGGATATTTTGTCACCTTGTATGAAATAACAGGGAGCAGGGGAAATCAGAGCAAAATGATTCCTTTTCTTTATATCAGCTATATATTTAGCAACATGAATTGCTTGTATTGAAGTTGTACACACACACACACACACACACACACACACACACATATATATAATATATATAATATATATATAGAGAGAGAGAGAGAAGGAGAGATAAACACAGTTTGTGTGCAGCACCTGTAATTTGTACACTCTTTTTTGTTTATCATAGTGGTTCTCCGGTTTATCACGTTGGTTTTCATATTGGGTCTATGGAACTCCAGGGTTTCCTGAATAATTACAGTGGGTTTCACAGAACAAATGTAATTTACAGAGGACAAGGAAATAAGGCTGGGATGGCAGACAGTGAGGCTACTAAACTAAGTAAATTAGAGCAATTCTAGAGCAAACCAACTGTACAATAGGAGACAAATAAAAATTTGCATGGTTTAAATGGGACATTTAACCTCTTGAATGTATAGCAATGTGTCCAAGACTTCTGAAGCATTCAGTGGGTTAAAAGCCCCATTAAATCAATGGGAATTTGGATAATTTTAATTTGTTTATTGTGCAGTTGCTTTGCCTCCAGTTCTTCTTTGTAAATCAGGCCCTGTGGCATGTTAATTCTGTTACTACAAGAAGTAGCAGGGGACTTGCTAACTCCATAGAAGTCCAGAGGTTTCTACTTCCTGAAAGATTATTGTTACATGTCTACAGCTGGAAACAAGACACAGTGTTTTACACAAGAGACCTGGGTCTTTAGGTCCCTCAGCAATGATGATTTTGACTATCTGCTCATAGTTCCTTGTGACTACCTTGGAAGTTGCTAGTAATACAGTCCCTGTACTTCTATTAAATTGCATTCTTACCCAGTTCATACCTCTGCGTGCTCTTCTAGTTCTGGCACAACTGGTTCTAGCTATTCAAACTTATGATAGATAACTTTACCCATGCTATTAGCCCCAGAAAGGTTGCTCTTGTATTCCACATCACTGCCCAGCTTCAGGAGTATGTTCTATCTGCAAACCTGTGGTTCCCTTGAAAGCCATAATCATTTCTGGCAAGTTAGACTCTAGATTTCCCCTGTTGTGATGTATCTTGATGACACTGATGTATTAAGAGGAACTTGAGCAAACCAACTGCACAGGGGGACAATGGGTCTTTTAACAACTGGAATTCTAGACGAATCTCCAACATATTGTGAAACAATGCATGAAACATGAAAACACACAGAACTAATAACCCTCTTATTTATTTCAGGGAAGATCCGCCATGGTATTATTGGTGGTCAAGAAGCAAAACCCCACTCTTGGCCCTACATTGTCTTTCTGAAGATTGGTGAGTCGTTTTGTGGGGGGTCTCTTATTGCCCCAGACTGGGTGATCTCTGCTGCCCACTGTTATGGGTAAGTGACTGTAGAATTCACAGAATATACACCAACATTAATAGTGGTAGATATTAATGCAGGATTCAGGGTCATATGCACAAAGTAAAGAGCAGCAATTCTGGAGCAAACCAACTACTGTAGAGAGAACACAAGCATTTAAATAATATGAACTGAGATACCCCTTTGAGTGCCAAAGGGGTACACTGTGTACCCCTCTGCTACTCAAAGGGTTAAATGGAACTTTTACCCCTTGAATGTTAGCGATGTATCCAGTGCATTGGATAGCTCTTTAGCACTCAAGGGGTAAAAAAACCTTATTTAACTCAATGGGAATTTTTATTTGTGTCCTGTTTTGCATTTCATTTGCTGCAGAATTGCTCCTTGTTTGGCTTTGTGCATATGGCCTTTAGTTTTAGCAAGGGAAGAAAACACATGGTCCAGTGTTCCTAGAAATAGGGAGAAGAGTATGCTGCAGTATTAGAAGAGACGCAAGTGCAGTGTGCATTGTATCCACAGTTAGATTAGCCTCCATAGTGTGAGTCTGTGGGAATTATGCACAAAATGAAATGATCAGCAATTCGGCAGGAAACCCTCTACATCATAGGGAACCCATAAACACTCACATAATTATTCATTTAAATGGGTATTTTAACCCCTTGAATGTTATAGAGGGCTACTTTCCAGATCTTTGCTTCACAATGTAATGTAAACTTTAAAGGGTTTAAAGCCCCCTTTTAGATCAATTGGATATTATATGTGTCCCTTTGATGCAGGTAGATTATCCCATAATTACTCCTCTTATTTTTGATGTAGTCTGTATTAAAGGGATAGTAATGTTTCATAATAAAAACAGCTCTAATTAATCATCATAGTATTTGGTGTTTGGAGAGAGTTATTTCAATTTTGTCAGAGTTGTAGTTCAAGAGTAATTCAATGACAAAGTATCCCCCTCCCGCCCCTTTTACTGATGTAACACTGCTCAGCCAGATCAGAAGGGAGGTGCCCAGGTAGATTGCAGAGAGGGACAATCTTCAATTAAGATAAGGGAAAAACCTGAAAAACTTGTCAAGGAAGAAGATTGTCCCCTTCTGTTATCTGTCTGGTCTATGGACTGGATTCCACATCTGAGAAGAGATGGCTTACACTAGGTAAAAGGGGCGGGAGGGGAAACTTTGCTTGTGGATATCTCTCAAACTATAAAGGTTTGAGAGATAAGACATATCGTTCTTCATGTTTTTTGAATGCCTACAAAATAAAATAAAGATAAAACGAAGTATTACTATTCCTTTAACAGAACTCACACAAAATTCATTAGGTGCCAAAAAATGTACTTGTGATGTCATAAAACAAATTTTGCTGCACAAAATAATTTGTTTTAGTATCAAAGAACTAATTATGTGGCACAAAATTAGGTTGCTTTTCACTTACAATTCATTTGTAGATAAAATAATTCCCCGCGTCACAACTGATTTTGTGGGAAAAAAATGGAAGTTTTTCCCATCCCCAGTCTCAATGTATTCTTCCTGGTAAAACATTTTCTAAATAAATAAAATGTTGCCATAAAAGTGTTGATTATTTTGGTGTACAAATAGTTTTGCATGAAAGAAATTATCAAAGTGCCACAATAATCAATTGATTTTGTCATACATTGTTTTGTTGCAAAAACACCCTTATTCTATGCCACATAAACATTTTTGAAATTCATTTTATAATTTAAAGATCGTAAAATAGTGTAGGAGATAAAGAAGTTCAGGATGTAGTATTAGTAGAGGAGATAAAGTAAGTTAGAGAAGAAGATAGGGATATAGGGTGCAGTGTCAGTAGTGGTGATAGCAGTGCAGGATATCATACCTCCCAAGTGTCCCTCTTTAGGAGGGACAGTTCCTCTTTTAGACCCAAATCCCTCTGTCCCTCTTTTCCACCCTGATGTCCCTCTTGTTAGAAGATCAGACTGGTGAGATATATATATAAGTGTATCATACTGTTCTACAGCAATAAAACTCACATTA
Source organism: Rhinophrynus dorsalis (assembly GCA_037306005.1). NCBI lineage: Eukaryota > Metazoa > Chordata > Amphibia > Anura > Rhinophrynidae > Rhinophrynus > Rhinophrynus dorsalis. The sequence continues at coordinate 267,409,444 of CM074718.1, read as the reverse complement.
TTGTTTGTTTAAAGATCAGTATATGTGTTTATAAATTAGTATGTGTAAATAAAATACTTTGTTCTTGTTATAAGTAATTTATTAGGTCACACAAGAAGGTGTCAATAGGTCATGAAATAGCCTAAAAATTCTCGGTGGTGCCCAGCCTACCAGCCATGCCCACGGCAACACCCCCTAAAACACAAGTGTCCCTCTTTGGCAATTTGAAATGTTGGGAGGTATGGGATATGGTGTTGATAAAGGAAATATTAGTGTACGATGCTGTTAGCAGTGGAATATGAGGGGCCGTTAGGGACATAATTCGGCTTTGCTTATACATTTCTCTAATAACAGAATCCATTAACTTATACAGCAAGAAGTGTGTATCATATAGTGAAATTAGGGTTGCCACCTTTTCTTAAAAAAAATACAGGCCATGGCACTCCCTCCATAGACTTAACATTGGACAGAAGCCAATTTTTTACCGGCCTGCCGGTAACATACCGTCTGGGAGGCAACTCTAAATGAAATGCATATATCATATACTACAATACATATACTTTATAGTGAAATCTATATGTAATATAATGAAATACATATACTATATACTGAAATACATGTCATATACTGAAATACATATGTAATATACTAAAATTGATACATTATATACTGAAATTGATATAATTAAATCTATATATTATATAGTGAAACGTATATGCTATATAATGAAATCCAGATATCTTATACTGAAATGCATATGCTATATACTGAAATTTATGTTATATAGTGAAATCCATATGTCATAAACTGAAATACATATGTCATATAATGAAATGCATGTTATATACTGAAATTGATATCATATACTAAAAACCATGTCATATATTGCAATCCATATATTATATATATATATATATATATATATATATATATATATATATTATATATTGAAATCTATAGTCTATATACTAAAATCCATATATCATGTACTGAAATGCATATGCTATATATTGAAAACCATGTATCATATACTGAAATATACTAAAATACATATTTCATATACTGTAATGCTTTATACTGAATTGCATATGTTTTATACTGAAATGTATATGCTAAAGTATTAAATCCATATACTATATACTGACATTTTTTGGGAGTGAAAAACACAGTTTCATATACTGAAATTAGTCATCAGTTACGTGATGCTGATCTTGCCCTGACCCTGGATTCTGTTTCCTGTGACTCATTCTACAGTTGCAGGCAAGAGAAGCAGACCTATCTGATACAATAGGTGAGTTCATTCAGGACTATCCAATATTCCCAGCCCATCCATGATATGGGACTTTTATTTGTTAACCCTTTGCATTTCAGAGGGTTATGGAATGCAGTGCAATGCACTCAAAGGGTTAATCCTACAAAGAGTGACCTATATATAACTGTGTAGTGAGTCTTATGTATGAATGAAAGGCAATTCTGAAGCACACCAACAGTACCAGATCAATTTTATAGGGTCATGCAATATTGAGTGGTTCTGCCCCTTTTGTGGCTCCGCCCTCAGCGACCCACATCTATGGCCGGTATTTTTTTGAGGAAAAGGTGGCAACCCTATATGTATATTCCTGATTGTTTTCTCTATTTTTTTTAACTTAAAATTGTATGCAGATTATGTTTGCCCTGTTCAGAAACAATAAATACCTGCCAACAAAGCTGCATTGAGCTGGAGTTTTACTGGAGCTTGAATATTCATAAGCTTGCATGGAATGTCCCATATATTAACAGCCAATGTTACCCAAGAAAACATAATATGCCTGGAGAAGAGACCTTAACCCTTTGATTGCCAGAGAGGTATGCAATGCATTGCTTTGCAATGTGTTGTGTACCTCTCTGGCACTAAAAGGGTTAATGGCCTTGAAAGCTTACACTCTAATAGTACTCTAATAAAGGTATCACCTTGACTTTAAAGGGATAGTAATACTTCATTTTAACTTTATTTTATTTTGTAGGCATTAAAAAAACATGAAGAATGATATAAGTCTTATCTCTGAAACCTTTATGGTTTAAGAGATATTCACAAACAAAGTATCCCCCCCTGTTCAACCATATCAGAAGGGAGATGCCCAGGTAGACTGCAGAGAGGGACAATCTTCAATTAAGATAATGGAAAAAGCTGATAAACTTGTCAAGGGGGGAAGGGCTTTCATTGTTTTCATACAAAGAAAATTGTCCCCTTCTGTTATCTGTACTGTCATACAACCAGACTCACATCTGAGAAGAGATGGCTTACACTAGGTAAAAGGGGCGGGGAGGGGAACTTTGCTTGTGAATATCTCATAAACCATAAAGGTTTGAGAGATAAGACTTATATCATTCTTCATGTTTTTTTAATGCCTACAAAATAAAATAAAGTTAAAACGAAGTGTTACTATCCCTTTAATAGTGCCTTATACAACATTCGCAACACCAGTGTTTAGGGACGTGAGATTTTTCTTTTTTTAACACCCTACTTTTACACTCAATCCATTAATAAAAATGTTATTATTGGAATGTATTAATTACTGATAACTGTCCCTAATGCATTTTGACTACAACAGACACAGCGTTAGGAAGCATACAAACACAGCTGTGTAACCCCCATGTATATGTAACACCTTCTTAAAATGTGAAATTGAAACAGAGTCCTAGATTGCAAAATGAAGACGGGATATTGAGAGAGGACTATACATAGGAAAGGGATGGAGAGACATATGTCCAAACATTTGAAACTAGTAGCATGGGACAGAGTTGCCTATTTGTTTTTTAAGCAATGCTTAAAGTGTTAGTAATGTCTAAAAAAACTTTATTGCATTTAGAAGAGCTTAAAAAGTTGATCTAAATGCAAAAAAAGTATCTCTCAAACCGCTATTGTTTAAGAGATACGGGCGTTTAAAGTTTGATTTCTCCTACTGACAGCTGTAAAGCTGTCAGCAGGAGATCCATGTCGGTCGACACTGAGGTGCTTGAGAAGTGCCGGGATCTCGTTACTTACACGGAATCCCTTCATTGGAATGGTCTAAAACGTGTGCCTGAACACTAGGCACACATTTTAGACCATTCCAATGAAGGGATTCCGTGTAAGTAACGAGATCCCGGCACTTCTCAAGCACCTCAGTGTCGACCGACATGGATCTCCTGCTGACAGCTTTACAGCTGTCAGTAGGAGAAATCAAACTTTAAACGCCCGTATCTATTAAACCATAGCGGTTTGAGAGATACGTTTTTTTGCATTCAGATCAGCTTTTTAAGCTCTTCTAAATGCAAAAAAGTTTTTTTAGACATTACTATCACTTTAAGCCTTTGAGTGGCAGAGAGGTATAGAACGCATTGTAATCCATTGTGTTCCCTTGTGGCACTCAAAGGGTTAATGTGAGGCTCAGTGACACAGGAGTGTAAATATAATGTATATTAATGTACACAGTATGTAAATGAATATACATTATATATACTTGTGTATGTGTGTACAGTGTGTAGATTAATATACATGATATATATAGTAGTGTGTGTGTGTGTGTGTGTACAATGTGATATACACTCCTGTGTTTACAGTGTTTAGATCAATATACATTGTATATACAGTTCAATGTCAGTCAGCCTCACGTTGCGTCCACTTATGCCATTGAAAGTGTTAAGCATTGGTTACAAAACAAACAACAGACAGGTAATGTTGTCCTAGACTGCTAGTATACTATAGTACACTTATGAAGTCATCCTTTGCAGGGAGATGCACACGTCCCTAGGCCTAGTAATCACCCTCCCTCTCTGAAGCAAATTAATTCCCCATCAATAGCCATTCTCATGTTCCTACCTACCCATCCATTCTCAGCCATCCATCCACTCTTGCACTCATCCATTGTCACACTCCTACCTACCCATCCAATGTGTGTAGTTACCCTTCTACCCACTCTTGCAGCCATAATTTCTCACCCTCCAACCCACCCATCCACCCCCTTCCTTGCACCTATTCATTGTCACCCTAAAACCCACCCACCCATGTGTTCTCCATTCTCTACTCTTTCACCCATCCATTAGCTATTGTCACTGTCCCAGCCACATTTGCATTGAATGGCACCTTCCTCTTGTCTTACCCATACATCAAAAGCCAGCACCTGCCTCAGTCAGTGCGAGTGGTAGCTGCAGAGATATGGGGAAGTGGGAGCTGTGAATTGGGATCTGTTAACCCCTGAAGGACCGTGAAAATCTGAGATGGATTGCACTTAAGGACCGGAGCAATTCTGACCTTTTTGACTATGTTTTTGTTCAACAGTGTTTTCCCTCTAAGTCTTTTATTCCAGCCACATACATTATACACTGGGTTTTTTTATGCACAACTAGGGCTTTCTTTTGATACCACACTTACATGGGTAACCCACCATTTACATTATTAAAATGAAAGAAAACACTGAAAAAAATGTAAAAAAACACCATTTTATTTTTTTTCTCTTGTGATTATTTGAGTGCAATGGGTTAAATTTTTATGGAGACTGCGTGAAAGGCGTGACTGGTCTTCATATCTACTAAATGTGCAGTTTTAAGTGGAAATTCTCCCTCTGGGGCGAAAATCCCCATGTCCCTTTTTCACACACTATTTTTCAGAAGTTTGGAGATACTATTGTGTAGTGCATATAAGTTTATTACATTACTTCACAACTCCGGAATGGAACATTATTACTAATTCTGGAAGAAGGTGTTGGAAGACCGTGTGGGGGGGTGCCCTCTTGGGCCTGGAGGGCCTCCGACAGTCTCAGATGATGCACTGTATATTGTAAGTTGTAGGCTACCTCTGCCTTTGCTCCATGAGACTTTGTTTTTTGGACATTGGGACATATCTCTAGCGAGGGTGTTATGCCCCTGGTCACTGTCTCTATAACATGTTTAGATCAGCAACAGTATCAGTCCAAAGTGTTTAAATCCCTCACTACCATACAGGCAATACTGTTTATTATGTGGATACCTCCACCTTTTAACATTCTGTGTGGTAATTCTGTTATTTACCAGCTATTCAATCACAATATGTTCAAAGTTATGACATTGTTTTACTAGCTTTCATATGGGATTTTGAGGCCGCGCTGCAGCTCTCTGAGTAGTAAAGCTTACCTTGCACACCGAGACCTCTGGCCATGTTATTTACATTTATGTTTATTGTGCTCACGCAATGTGGGGAATGCTTTATATATATGCCTGTCTCTGACCGTAGCTCTGCTATCCTCTTAAGTGATAACTGTGTTTACTTTAATATACAGCTCCTGTCTGCTGCTGATTATCTAACTCTCAATATTTTTGGACAGGGCTTCAGGTTTCATGCTAGGTCCATCTTTCCATCTAATGTCAAAATTCCCCCCCAGAGGCCGTTTGGGGTACTACGTGCATGTCCAACAGAGGCACAGGCTCTGTGGCCTGTTGCTCTGGTCCACGTTTACTCTAACCTTCCTTCTTCTGTCCTTCTTCTGTCTTCTTTTTCTCCTCTGCAGATTCTGATTTTTTACTGCTTGATCTGGCTTCGCTTTGCTTTTCTTTTCTTACCTGTTGTCCTTTTCATCTCCCCTTAGACTGTTTCTCCCCTCTCTATTGATCAGGGTGTTTGTATACCCTGACCTGATTCCCTCAAACTACATTCTCAGTTTCTGAGATATTAATTTCAATTACTGATATTTAGAGTCATTTCGTTTACAATAAAATTAAATTTTGCTATTCTGTAAGCTCCTCACATTGTTTGAAAGATGTACAATGACAATTCGTGTATATCTTAAGCTTCATATACTGTTTGAGCTTTTATGTACTATGAACATTTCAATAAAGCTTTGAAAAAAAAAAAAAAAGAAATGTGAAGGTCCTGACAGGGCTGTTCTTTAACCCTTTAACAATGCATTGGATGCCTCTCTGGCACTCAAAGGGTTGTGTTGTAATGGGGCTGAAGATGTTGCAAACAGAACAGCAGTGGAGGAAGTGCCCAGGTTGCCTCCAAAAGAAAGGGGCCGGTGTGTGCAGAGTGGTAATATTTAAAACTTGAATATGAAGGCACATTTGTTAACCCTTTGAGTAGCAAAGGGGTAAGCAAGGCATTGGTTTGCAAAGAGATGCGTACCCCTCTGACAGTCACAGGGTTAAATGTGTGTTGAAAGTGTAAAGAGAGGAGAAAAGGTGTAAAATGTGAGAGAATTGCATATATGCGAAAGGTGTTGGGGATGTAAGTGGGGCATGTTTTGTTTTTTGCAAGCTAACATGGTGGTGGTGGCGTTGTAAATGGAGCATGTTGTTTTTTGTGTTGTAAGACGAAATAGCAATAAGTCCAAAGTTGTTGTTCCAAGAGGAGATAGGGAGTTGGGAAGGGTTGGTGGGGTATGAGGAGATAGTGAACAGGCTAAGTTTGGTGCTACTGTAAGTTGTTTGTGTTATGTGTCAGCATTCCTCCCAAGTGTCCCTCTTTTGGAGGGACAGTCCCTCTTTGAGACCCAAATCCCTCTGTCCCTCTTTCCTACCCTGGTGTCCCTCTGTTTAGGAGAGAAGACTGTATGGTGTGTATATAAGTGTATCACATTGCTCCACAGCAATAAAACTCACATTAACGTTTGTTTAAACACCATTATATGTGTTTATACATTAGTATATGTAAATAAAATAATTTGGTGTTGTTCTAGATCATTTATTAAGTTACACAAAGAGGTGTCAGTAGGTCATGAAATCACCTATAAATTCTTCGTAATGCCCCTCCTACCAGCCACTCCCCCAGTAACACCCCCTGAAACCAAAGTGTCCCTCTTTGGCCATTTGAAATGTTGGGAGGTATGTGTCAGCCATATTTTTTTGTTGTTGCAAAAGGAGACAGTGGGGATGGGCAAAGCCATTGCAGAGAGCAGATTGGAGGTGTGTTGGGGTGTGTGGGGGTGTGTTGGCACGTCTGGAGAATTTGTAGTCACGTGACCAGGTTCTCTTTTATAGTATAGAAGATGTGAAAACAGGGACACTTTTTTTAGGGGGAGGTGCTGGGTGTATTAGTTACTTAAAACAGGACAATAATTTAGAATTATTAGATCACTTTAATGTGCAACCGTGTCATAAAAATTACATGGTGTCACTTTTAAGTAAATCAAATTTCATCTATACATTGTGCTGGTAAACTAGAAAGCAAATGTATAGATGAAAAGTTATTTATAATGCTAGGTGTTAACCTAAACCTCACAGCATAGACATGCTGAAGTAATTGACTACAAAAATGGTTGCCAGAATGGATGATTAGGTAAGATTATATATGAATATATACATTTGCTAGCGATTTCACTATCACAACATATATATTAAACTAGTATGAACAGTGTACACGGGCTAAAGTGGCGCCCAGCGGCCTCGGCTACTGGCCCCGAGCTGGGAGCAGAGACAGGCGGTGGGCTGTTCGGAGCTCCCTGCTCCGGATCAGTGTGTTCGGCCAGTCTCTACTGCGCATGTACTGTTAATGCACACAGGGAGCTTCTCAGCCTAGCAATTTTTAATTATACAGATGTAATGCCCTATTGAAAGCTACATCTGTCACTCATACTTTTTTGGGATGACATGTCTTAAACTCTCTAAACTCTCTCCACTGCAACCTTCAGCAACATAGAAAAACTTTATTTAAATAACAAATAAAACATGTAAAAAAACTTGCTAGCAGTGAAACAACACTGCTCCACCAATCAAGTATAGTCCACTCCTATATATTGTGATGCAGCAACAGACTCCTCCTCTTTCTTCATCTTCGACTGAACTCCCAGAACGATTGGGACATTTCTCAGAACAAATATACTCTGAACACTTCCACCATCCACAATGCGACTCTGCAAACTTCCCCAATCGATTTAACCTGCAACCAACAGAAAACATGTAATAGGGTGGGTACATGGGAGCGATAATACTTGGCCCCGTGTTTTTAATAAAATTCTGACTTTCCATCACTACCATTAGGGAAATCCTCAAATTTTATATCAGACCGGAGGCTTCATATTATGCTAGTTCAAAGCTGATCAACAACATGCAACGATACATGATCAACAGGTTTACAATAAAAATCTCTAAAAGTTGACTCTCTGGACCAAGCAGCTGCCCTCAAAATATCTTCCAACCTACCACCCACCTGCATAACCATAGATGCCATAGTTCCCCTAGAGGAATGTGCTCCAAATAAATTACCATCAGTTCCAGCTAATTGCATAAGCCACCTGACCCATCTCTCCAAAGTTGCCACTGACACCGTAAATGTGCCTTCTGAAATGAAATCAATAATTGATTCCCTGTAAAATTCCTTAACCCCTTCGCGTCCAGTGACGTACCCGGACCGTCACGCTGGTCCGGCACTTAAGGACCAGTGACGGTCCTGGTACGTCACGTACTTTTACTCACCGTGCTCCTGCAGGAGCGCTGTGAGTAATACTGGGGACTGAAGTTGATCGCTCCAAGACCGGAGCGATGGCTTTCAGTCCCTTGTTCGGCGTGCCGCCCCACGTGATCAGTCACATGGGGCGGCACGCCGAAATTCCCTATCTGGTCCTTAAAGGACCACACACCCCAGGACCGCTGGTCCTTAAGGGGTTAAAGACAAAGTCCTAGCCTCATAAGCTCTCAAACAAGAAACCACACACAATTGTGGCTTAGAAAGAAAAGCCAGATACGTGATCATCCAAACACACATTTTCGTCCTCTTGTGAATAGTAAACTGAACCCCTGAAGGGGTAAAAGAACGCAAGTATAGAGCCAACATCCTGACATCTGACACTCTTTTAAATGAAACTAAACATAACAACATGGTAAATTTTGCTGATAATTGTTTTAAAGATAAATCATCATTACAGGGCAATTTGTGCAGAAAATACAAGACTTCATTAACATTCCATGTAGAAGAATACCGTGAAGTAAGAGGCCTCAAAAATCTAATGCCCCTTAATAACCTGCACACCAAGGTATTTTGACCCACTGGCCTACCATCAACATTAATATGTCCAGCCGAAATTGTGGACCGGTACATATTGATCATCCTATATGCCTTACCCATGTCAAAAAGATAAGAAAGGAAATTCACTACCATTATTGGTTCAGCTGATACAGGATCCAAACCCTGTTCCAAGCACCAATTATTCCACAATGACCATGCAGATTTATACATGGTTCTGGTACCTGGTGCCCATGATTCTGCTAGTAGAAACTGAACTAACTCTGAAAATGCAAATATCCTTGTAAAACTCCTGACACCATCCAAGCCACCAACTGAAGACTTCCTTCCATAATCAATTAGTGCGGCAAACCTGCTGGATCCATCAGAAGTAGAGGGAAAGTCTGAATTACACAAGGGTAATCCACCAACAACTCCAGAAGCGCTGGAAACCAAGGCTGAATCGGCCATAACGATGTGATCAAAACCACCGTTGCCAACTGTCTCCTGATCTGCAAGATAGTTCTCTGGATTAATACAAACATAGAAAACACATCTCTAACACTACGACAATTCTGAACAGCATTCTCTGTGCTTCCCTACCTAGCCAGTAGGGGAATAAAGAGAAGGTCTTCAGCACCAAGGACAGCATTGAATGCCAAAGGGATGTGCATTGCCCTGTGGCATTCGAAGGGTTAAAATAAACAGAAATAGTAAACCAAGCACTACACAATGTTCCCCCCATTTGACATACCCCCCTTAGTATGTTGACATATATTGCATATATTCAACATACCAACTCCATTCGACTTTCACCTCTTCATTGAACAGGAACTGCCATTGAGTTGACGAACCTGTCCTTCATTTGACACTTAACCCTTTGAGTACCAGAGAGGTAGGAAGGCATTGCTTAGCAATGTGTTTCCTACTGCTCTGGTACTCAAATGGTTAATAGGCAAGGTATACCTTGCCTGTATATGTGTAAAACATTGTTTGTCTTTAATTATATATTTCATGCTCTTTATTTAGAAAACGGACAATTGTCGCCCCCATGCTAGGGGGGTGTCATGAGGGGTCATGATACCCCCCCTTGAGGGCTGATGGGTTTTTTTTACCACATGAAATATATAATTAAAGACAAAACACTGTTTTATACATATACAAGCAAGGTATGCAGCCGCATACCTTGCCTATTAACCCTTTGAGTACCAGAGGGGTAGGAACCACATTGCTAAGCAATGCCTTCTTACCTCTCTGGTACTCAAAGGGTTAAGTGTCCAATAAAGGACAGGTTTGTCGAGTAAATGGCATTCCTATCCAATGAAGAGGTGAAAGTTGGAGTTAGTATGTTGAATATATTCAATATATGTCGACATACAAAGGGGGTGATATTTTGATGCGAGGGAACATTGTGTAGTGCTTGGTGTACAATTTCTGTCTATTTTAACCCTTTGAATGCCACGGGGTGAGCGATGCACATCCCTATGGCATTCAATGCTGTCCTTGGTGCTGAAAGCCTTCTCTGTATTCCCCTACTGGCTAGGTAGGGAAGCACAGAAAATGCTGTTCAGAATTGTCATAGCTCTCCCTGCTGTTACTCCATAGGAAAGTACAGGGAGATACCAACTACGACAGCCTGAGTTAGGTGAAGTGGAGGCTGTAAACTCCGACAGCAGAGGCTGCTATCTGAGTTTATTGAATGAGTCGAATAAAATATCAACACACCCCCTTGCTTACGAATGTGTCTCATTATTCAGTATTTCCATATGGAAATGAGTCATTATGCTTCATTTCCATATGGAAATAGGCCATTGTCGATGTGATGAATTAAAATTCGTATACCTGTCGGATTGATGTTGACGTGGGCATCTTTTTGTCAGAGTGTGGTGATGTAATGTCGTAGACACTTTGGTGAATACTGTGGATGTGCCTATGACATCGCTCTGACAGGACATCAACATTTTTAGCCCTCTACGAATTTTTGTGCATCTAGGCCATTGCTTACAAACCCTGGAGACCCCATAGGAATACTTACAATAGCCTGTTTTTGAGCCAGTTGTTTTACTTCCGCATCAACCAATTTTCTGTTCTCCCTTGAATAATTGAAGGGAGTTGGAATCTTTGATTGAATGGGACTGTTGTAAAACTCTGTTTAGATACGCTTGAACCATTTGTAACACCCATTGGTCTGACGTAAGTTGAGACCAGTGAGGGAAAAAACGGGAAAGTCTGCCTCCCACTGTTCCTTGAAAAATTGCACCAGAGCATCCTCCCTAAAACACCCTTTTTGTGTAAGCAATGATTAACCTTTTGAGTGGCATAGGTGTACGCAATGCACACCTCTGACACCCAAACAGTTAATGTGATGCTAATTGACCCAGAAATGTATATATAACTAACAGTGTAGGGCGGCATTGCCCACCTGTTTTTTTTAAAGCAATGCTTAACCCTTTGATTGCCACAGGGGTACAGATAGCATTGCAAAGCATTGCTTACCCCTCTGGCACTGAAACGCTTAATGTGCGCGGCATGACACAGGACTGAGTATATAATGTATATGAATGTACAGTATATATCATGGATATTAATGTACACACAAGTGTATATATAATGTATATTAATGTACACAAACTCTCCTGTGTCTACAGTGTGTATTAGTACATATTATATATACACTCCTGTGTATACAGTGTGTAAATTAATAAACATTATATATACAGTTGTGTGTCACTGAGCCTCACATTGACCCTTTGAGTGCTAGAGGGGTCCACAATGCATTGCAATTCATTCCTTAACCCTCAGAAACTCAAAGGCTTAAAAATTGCTTAAAAAAAACAAGGAAACAGACGGGCAATGCCATCCCACACTGTTAGTTAATAAAAGATTTCAACTCACCTACAACTCACCATTGTGAATAGGCTGTTAAATATGGGACATTCCATCCAAGCTTATATACATTCAAGCTCCAGTAAACCTGCAGAGCAATGCAGCTTCATTGCAAAGACCTTCTAAAATCATGGCAGGGATTTATTTTCTGAACAGGGCGAACATAATCTGCATACAATTTTAAGTTAAACAAATAGAGAAAACAATCAGGAATATTCATACCCACCAGAGAGTTTTCTTCAACTAAAAGTAAGATATTGAGATGCATTAGATAAAATATTCTAAAACACAAGTTCTATTCCAAATGATCCACTTGTAGGAACTCTTTAATAGTACTAGCATTTGCAAATAAAAGAAGATGGAAATATTGCAAAGACCTAAATGAACTCAACTACTGAATGAAGCCTGCTACTCTTGCTTGCAACAGTAGAATGAGTCTAAGTAAACAATCAAGGGGCCAGCATCAGAGCAGACACATAGACATGACGCATTAGATAAATATTCTAAGACACAAGTTCCATTCCAAAAGGATCCACTTGTACGAACTCTTTGTAGGATTAACCTTTTGAGGGCAAGAGGGCTTTGCACTGCATTCCATACCCCTCTGACACTCAAAGGGTTAACAAATAAAAATCCTATAGCAGGGATCACTGGGCTGGGAATATTGGATAGTCCTGAATGAACTCACCTATTGTATCAGATAGGTCTGCTTCTTTTGCCTGCAAATGTAGAATAAGTCACAGGAAACAGAATCTAGGGGCCAGGGTCAGGGCATGATCAGCATCATGCAACTGATGACTAATTTCAATATATGAAAATATGTTTTTCACTCAAAAAATAAAAAATGTCAATATGTTGTATATGGATTTAATTCTATAGCATATAAATTTCAGTATAAAACATAAATTTCAGCATATAGCATATGGATTTCATTATATAACATATGGATTTCATTCTATAACATAGATTTCAGTATATAACATATGGATTTCAGCAAATAGCATAGGGATTTCAATATATGGCATATGCAATTCAGTATAAAGCATATGGATTTCAATATAGGATATATGCATTTCATTATATGACATATGCAATTTAGTATATGATATATTGATCTCTATGTGACATATATTTCAGTATATGATATATGGTTTTCACTATATAACATATGGATTTCAGTATATAGCATATGAATTTCAGTATATGACATATGGATTTTAGTATATAGTATATAGATTTCAATATATACTATATGGATTTCATTATATGACATGGATTTCAGTATATGATATATGCAGTTCATTATATAACATATGCATTTTAGTATATGATATATTGATCTCTTTATATGACATGGATTTCAGTATCTGATATATGATTATCACTATATAACATATAGATTTCAGTATATGATATATGGATTTCAATATATAGCATATAGATTTCAATAAATCATATATAGATTTCATTATATGACATGGATTTCAGTATATGATATTAATTTCAATATATAACATGTATGTCTGAATATGACATATGGATTTCAGTATATAACACATGGATTTCACTGTATAAAAAAATGAATTTCATTATATAGCATATGCATTTCAGTATATGATATATGGATTCCATTATATAGCATATAGATTTTAATATATAATATATGGACTTCATTATTTGACAAGGATTTCAGTATATAATATCAATTTCAGCATATAATATATATATTTCAGCATATTCCATATGAATTTCAGTATATGACATGTATTTCAGTATTTATTATATGTATTTCATTATGCTACATATAGATTTTACTGTAAAGTATATGCATTTCAGTGTATGATATATGCATTTCATTATGTGACACATACTTCTCACTGTAAAAGAAACCCTGAATTATGTCCCCTCATAGTGGAATTAGGAGCATGGTATATTGTGGTAGATGAGATATGCGTGCAGTACTAGTGGATGAGAGAGGAGTGCAGGATATAGTAATAGAGGAGGAGAAAGGCATGCAGAATGTAACGTTAGCAGTCGGTTTAGAGCGCACAATGTAGTGTTACATGCAAGTCGTAGAAAGAGAGAGAGAGAAATTCCCTTGATTGTTCTCTTGTTTGTTAACCATGACTGTTAATTAGATGGATACATTTATTACCCATCCTTTATCAATGTTTTTTTCACAAATAGACTATAAATGTAATTATTGATACAAAAAAACTTGATTATTAGACATGTAATATGACCAATTGGCCATGTCTCTGTAGGCATATAACTGCCATCTTGGGAGCTCATAATGTGATGGAGCCAGAACAGAGTCAGCAGATCTTTGGGATCAAGAGTTATCATGTACACCCAGAATATAATGATGAACCTTTGCCCATTAATGATATCATGCTGCTGAAGGTGAGCTCAGTTCTTTTCCTTTAATATTAGAGGGGTAGTGTAAGGTTTACACAAGACCCTATGAAATCATTGTCTGTGTCCCAAGAGCTATAGGAATGGAGTTCCCATAGAGCACATCTGTTTGCCTTGTAGGTCACTGTGATATGCAAGGCTGGGTGACATTGGCTTTGAGTGAGGCACTCATGGGAGATTTCTGTATTGTGGTCAATAGAAGCTCCATGAATACACTTGGATGGGCTTATATAGCAAGGAGAGGAATCTCCCATGATCATCTCACTAGGCACTGATATCACCCCACCTTGCAGAACTCTGTGAGGCAAATACTAGTTACGTGGAGCAGTTCTGAGTTAATGGAACACTGTTGTCATAGCTATTGGTGCACAGTCAACCATTTAAAAATTTGGATCATATGCAGCACCTTTAGGTTATGCCCTTTTTTCTTTGCTCACTTGAAAATACATTTACACAGTAATCATAGCTCCATTGCATTTCTCTATTCTGATGCAAGCACCAGTTTTGCTAGTTTAACTGTGTAAAAAAAAAAGCTTCCTTTTCAAATTTTTCACACGTCTCTGAACTCTTTGCAATTCAGCAATATGTTTTTAATACATTCCATTTACAACTTTGAACTAACTTGCAAAAGTTCAGTTAACAACAACTCTATGGGGGTTATGCACTAAGGCAAGATAAATAGGTAATAAAGTGAAGAAGACTTCTCCAGTGATATCACTTCTCCTATGTTATTCTATTGAGCCTAGGCACTAAGGGGCTTGAACCAGCCACTGTAGGATTTTTCTGCCTCTGTAGGATATTTGGTAAATGGCTGTTGTGTTTTCAAAGTAAGCACCTTCCTATTAGGTTAGGTTAAAGCAAAACTTTCACCTTGTTAATATTGCCCCCTAATCCTTTCCTAATATAGCTATAGTTAAAGTCTTACTGTTATTTTGAAGTAAAAGTCTGCGTTATTAAGGAAAACAAATGTCTTCTTTAGGCATCCAGGGCACAGAGCTTACAAGAGAAGGACTGTGCACCTGTGCCTTCAGCAACTTCCTGTATCTTAAGGTAACAAAAGTAAGTCACAACCAATCCGGGCAGAGCATGGGACACACAGAGCAGACTCAGAGGTCTCTTACCTCTAAGACGTCTGCGCTGTTTTCTGCTGGATGCCTACAGAAGAAGAGGCTTTACTTAATAACGCGGACATTTTCATCATCATAACAGTATGGCTTTACATATCTCTACGTTAAGGACGGATTGGGGGGGCAATATTAACAAGGTGAAATTTCCACTTTAACTAGTCCTTCACCACTTCACCTCATGACCATTATTAATTTTCAGTTACTTTGCCAAACTTCTATCCCATTTTGTCTTATTAAAATGGAGTACAATTTTCTTCCCCTATACCTTGTCCTACAAAAAAACCCATTGCAGAAGTAATGGGAGATAAACTTACCTTTAACCACTGAAACAATGCTATTGCCATTTCCTCAGTGCAGTGATGTCAGCAGTTACAAGCTAATTGTAAGAGCTGTCAGGCCCCCTTGGATGTATTCCCTGTTAAGCCTCCCGGGGCTATGTAAGAGGAAGGCATACAATTTTCTAGCCACTCCATTGTCCATGGTAATCATGTTACCCAACCTGAAAACAAGGCGGAGGAAATAATAGACACATCTGATTCTACAACCAAATTAGTAGAACTAAGTAATTATAGATACTGAAATTACTTGCAAAACTAGGGCCCCCATGTGCCGAGGAGGCCCCTAAGCGTGAGCACTTTGAGAACCAGTCCTGCCCACATGTCTTTCATGGTGCAGAAGCATATCAGAAATCCCTGCAGCCCTTGCAATGCTGAACTTTTGATTGCAACCATTGAGGATCTCTCAGAACCTGAACCAGCTTTTCTATTTACTTATTCTGTGCTATATTACATGGAGCTGTGAGTCTGTGACTCAAGAGTTGGCACACTGTGATGACATCATCGCAAAAAGCCAACTACTGGACTACAGAGCATGAAGTAGCCCAAGCAATGTGGGATAAGTAAATACAGAAGCTACATAAGGAGCTGAGGACCCCATAAGCTCTAATAGTAAGTTTACTTTTACAGTATATCAATTTATTAATTATAAGTAGGTGCAACCTTCCTCCATTCCATTCTTCCCACCCTCATCAAGTGCCTAGTTGCAGGTGGTTGCTTTTGACCCAAGGGACTCCACTGCTTCATCCTGTCCACATTCCTTCCTTTTTCTTACCTCCTCCATTTTCTTCCTTATTCCCTTCATCTTCTTCTAATCTCTTTTTCTCCCTCCATTTTCTTCCTTTCTCCATCCCTCCCTCATTTACTTCTTCTTCCCTAACTCCCTCTGCTTCCAGTGCATGTTCACAACTGTGCCTGCATGCAATGCAGTGTCCACACTTAACGCCCTTACATATCTGTTCACTCACACACACGCATATGCTTGTTGATAACCATACACTCCCTCAATCCTTCCAACTCCTTCTTTCCACCATCTTCTTCCCTCCTTCATTTCTCCAAAGGGTAAGTAATAATTTGGAGCAGGGAATTGCTGTTGATGTAGTACACTTGGATTTTGTAAAAGCCTTTGATACTCTTCCTCACAACAGGTCACTGCATAAATTTAAAGGCTTCGGTTGGTGGTGGAAATATCTGTGCATGGATAGAGAACTGGTTAAATGATAGATGGCAGAGAGTTGTAGTAAAAAGAACCTTTTCTGATTGGTCTAAAGTTGGAAGTTGGTTGCTACAATGTTTAATCCTGAGCCCAATGCTTTTTAACTAGGTTATTAATGATCTAGAAGTGTTTTGAAACTTGGTTCTCCATAGATCTATTTGCTAATGATAGATGTGTGCCTGCCTCTGTTTGTGTCATTAATTAAAAGTGAAGCTGCCTGATAAAAAAATATGCATATTAACCCTTTCAGCACAGAAAGGGTTATTATCGGGCAGCTTTGCTTGTAATTAATGACACACACAGAGGCAGGCACACATCTATCATTAGGAAATAGCTCTATGGAGAACCAAGTTTCAAAACATTTTGCAAAGCTAAAGTAGTTTTTATTACAGGAAAGGCAGTGGACACTATGCTCAGTTATACTTCCTTTTCTTTTCAAACCAACCCCACAGGTGATTGCGCTGTTAAAAGAAGCAACATGAAAATCTTGCTCTGATATGCAGGGCGAGATTCTCATGTCACCCTTTTCAACACGATGACCTACTTAATGTGGCTCCAAGCCACGTGCTCTTAAAAATGCACTAATTTAAAAGTGAACCATCCTGTACATGGGTGTCCACAGAAATGTTTCCAGGGAAGGGAAGCCATAATATGCCCCCCTAGGCTAAACTTCTCATCCTCTATGTTTATCCGCAAGTGCCCCATCTTGTACCGCTGTGGATACCTATCATTCTGTATAAGGAGCATGAATGCACAGAATGCGAATATAATTCTACCTCTATAAAAATCCTCAGTTAGGCCTCATCTAGAATATGGAGAACATTGCTTGCCAGATGGGTGTGAAAAGCATTGCCAAGCAATGTGATGCACATCCCTCTTGCACTTAAATTGTTAAAAATGACATAATTGAACTAGAGAAATGACAGAGATGTGCAACAAAACTGACAAAGGGATTGTAGGATCTGAGTTATGAAGAGAGACTTGCCAAACTAGGTTTGTTTACATTAGAGAAGAGCCAAATAAGGGGTGATATGATTACTATTTACGATATAGTGAAGGGCAATATGAAGAACTCTATGGGGAACTATTTACTCAAAGAGCTGAGCAAAAAAAAGAGGAAAAGTGCTTTCAACTAAAACAAAAGCAGAGACTTTTTTACAGTAAGCAATGCAAAGTTATGGAATTTTTTGCCTCAAGATGCTGTGCATGCAGATATTGTAGTTACTTTAAAAAAGTAATGGATGTTTTCTAGCTCAGAGCAATAATGTGAATTTTGACAGTTTGTTTCACAAATCGAGGGAATTATTCAACTGCTATTTGAAGTCAGGAAGGATTTTTTTACCCACTTTGAACTTAATTGGACATAACTTCCATGGAATTTTTTTGGTCTTCCTCTGGATCAGCAGGAGTGAGATGGACGCATTTCTTTTTTTATCATCTATGTTACTATGTGCGTTACTATCTACTTCCTTCCTCACTCATCGTCTTCACCTGCCATCTTGTTTTCCTTTCCCTTCCATCTTCTTTTTCCCTCCCTCCATCCTACCATCTTCTTCATCCCTACTTTTCCTCTCTCCATCTTACAACATCATACAATTGTCTTCCCCCCTTCTTTCAGCTCTATCTTCCCTCCATCTTCTTCCTCTATCCATCCATCTTCTTACTCTTTACTTCTTCCTCCACCCATCTATCATTTTCCCTCAATGTCTCCTCCATCTTTTTATCTTTTTCTCTCCATCTTCTTCTTCTTTGCATACCTACTTCTTCATCCCTTCTTCCAGTTTCAACCTCCAGCTTCTTCCTTTTTCTCTCCCTCCCACTTCTTCCTCCCTCCCACCTCCCAGCTTCTTGCTCCATTCCTCTGTCTTTTTCCTCCTTACATCTTCTCCCTCTCTCCCATGTCTTCATACATACCTACCTTTTCCTTCATCTTCTCCATCCCTCCATCTTCAGGAATGAGGCATAATTTACAAAACTATAATCTTTTGCATTTGGTTTGCAGAAACAAGCATACTACATATACGGAGCCAGATAATTCACTAGATTACCTAGGTTAGTGCCTAGGGCCTTTGCCAATCTGAGGGGTTTAGCCTTAGTGCAGAGCAGCAACACACAGCCTGAACCTGAGTGCAACGGACTGCAGCCACCTGGCACGGCTTCACTTTAAATTTCCCTTTTACATGGGGTAAGGCATAGTCTGCCTGCTGTTACTGTACATGTATTTTCTGTACATGTAGCTTAGCCCAGAGAAGACCTGCTGAGGTGGCAGATCATGCTGTTTAATAATAGGTCAGTGCAATCTTCCTATCTCTTGTGCTTGAAAAGGAGCTTATTTCTGGGGTGGAGAGGAAGGGCCCACTCACGATCTGCTGTCTGCCAAGACCATCTTCCTAAATGCTGCTTGAGAATGTAGGTTTGGGCAGGAAGCAGGTCTTGACCTCACTTTTATTCTTTGTTGCAAAAATGAGAAGCACCTTGATAAACTCCTCTTCAAGTAAGAGAGATAGGAAGATTGGCCTGTGTGTTGTGTGCATTGTGTGTGTTGTGCGTGTGTATTACTGTGTGTGTGTGTGTGTGTTTTGCATCTTGTGCGTGTTTGTATTGCTTGTGTGTATTGTGTGTTGTGAGTGTGTGTTGTGTACGTGTGTGTATTGCAGGTGTGTTTTGATTTTGTGTTGTGTTTTCTGTGTTGTGTGTGTATTGTGTGTGTATTGCATGTGTGTATTGTGTGGGTGTTGTGTGTTGTGCATGTTTGTGTATTGCATTTGTGTGATGTGCATGTGTGTGTGTTGTGCGTATGTGTTGTGCATGTGTGTTGGGGTGTGTTGTGCGTGCGTGTGTATTTTCTGTATGTGTATTGTGTGTGTTGTGCGTGTATGTGTATTGTGTGTGTTTGTTGTACGAGTGTGTGTGTGTTGCATGTGGTGTGTGTGGTATGTGTGTGTTGTGTGTGTGTATTGTGGTCTGTGTATTGAAGGCCCATGCAATTCCTTGCCCAGATTTTCACAGGACTAAAGGCCATGTTTTTTTTTTTTGTTTTGAAGAGGTGATAGTGAGTGAGGGCCAACTGCTTGCAGATATTTTGATCAGCATGCCCAGGGGGCGAAAGACCATTTTTATTTTTTTTTTTTTAAGAGGTGATAGTTAGTGAGGGCCAACTCCTTGCAGATATTTTGATAGGCGTGCCCTGGGGGCAAAAGGCCATTTTCTGGTTTTGTTTTGAAAAGGAGATAATGAGGGAGGGCCAACTCCTTGCAGAGATTTTGGCAGGAGTGGCTGAAAATCTCTGTCAGTGGCCCTCTGTATGTCCTGGACAGGGAGTATAGAGAAGATTTGAATATCTCCTCCTTACTGCCTCCTCTGGGTCTGTGCGTATATATATATATAATATATATATACATATATATATATATATATATATATATATATATATACACACACACACACACACACAAAGTGAAGTAGGGGGATGGCAACACCCACTCCGACAAGATAATTGCCCCGGTGCATGTTCCCATAGCAGAGTAGCATATGTAGAACATAAAGAAAAGGCAGCACCCGTGGGTTTTTATCATAAGATAATTTTATTGGGCAAATGGTCAAGAGTAATAGTCGACGTTTTGGTCACAAGATCTTTATCAAGAGCAGTCGTGATAAAGATCTTGTGACTGAAACGTTGGCCATTACTCCTGACCATTTGCCTAATAAAATTATGTTTCAATAAGTACAAGAAGTCAGAGATGCTCAACTAGGCTCATGAGCTTGCAAGGGTATGCAAAAGCTCACTGGAACTGTGTCCTCACACCCAGGGTGCAGTCTCTTTTAGCTCACAGATGCCATACACAGAGAAGAAATATTCTGAAGCATATCATACAGGTCCTGCCAAAATGACAGTCCAGCCACAAAACGCAAGACAATTCTTCTCTGAACAAGGGAAGTAGCTAACCCCAGACATATGTTTCGGCCTTTTTGGGTCTCGTCGGTGAGGTGCAGCAGATCCCTCTAGGCACCTATGAGCAAGAGGTCCACGTCTGGATTCCCCCATTACCCTTAGGGTGACTAACCCCAAGAGCAATTTGCATAGAAGTAGAAGAAGTCCTAATGAGCTTCTTGCATGCATTTGCTAGCTCATGAGCCTAGTTGAGCATCTCTGACTTTTTTTTCTACATATGTTTCATTAAGTCCCACAGGTGCTGCCCCTTCTTTATGTTACAAACATGTATATATATATATATGCACGGCCGGTCCTTAAAGGGGTTAACTAGGTCATTCTGTTACACACAGTATACTTTCTGCTGTAAGAGAGAGCTTCTGTTACACGCAGTTGGTGGTCTTAATTGTGGCAGGGATGAGGTCAGGTGTGGCTGGGAGGGTAATTTGGGATCCTGTCTAGGGCCCTGTGGAGTATTCATTTGGCTCTGTACAGCTATGCTAAATGGAAAACTACTTGAGGAATCGTTGTTACAGAAATATTTTGCAGTACTGGTAGACAATAGACTTCACAACAGTGTGTAGTGTCACTCAGCTGCTGCAAGACCCAAAAGGTACTTCAGTGTATAAAAATAGGGGCATAGATACACTGGATTTGTTTTAAATGAAAAAGAGGATTTAAAGGGATAGTAATACTTCGTTTTAACTTTATTTTATTTTGTAGGCATTAAAAAAACATGAAGAATGATATAAGTCTTATCTCTCAAACCTTTATGGTTTAAGAGATATTCACAAGCAAAGTTTCCCCTCCCGCCCCTTTTACCTAGTGTAAGCTATCTCTTCTCAGATTTGGAATCCAGTCCATAGACCAGACAGATAACAGAAGGGGACACTCTTATTCCTATGAAAATAATATAATCCCTGCCCCCCTTGACAAGCTTTTCAGGTTTTTCCCTTATCTTAATTGAAGATTGTCCCTCTCTGCAATCTACCTGGGCACCTCCCTTCTGATCTGGCTGAGCAGTGTTACATCAGTAAAAGGGGAGGGAGGGGGATATTTTGTCACTGAATTACTCCTGAACTACAACTCTGACAGAACTGAAATAACACTCTCCAAAGTCCAAATATTATTATGATTAATTAGAGCTGATTTTATTATGAAACATTACTACCCTTTAAGGGCAACATGATTACTATGTACAAAGCTATTCAATGCCAATACAAAGAACTCTCTGGGCAACTATTTACTCAAAGAGCTGAGTAAAATACATAGGGTCATCTATTAAGATTAGAAGAAAACTATGTTCTACAAAAACAAAGGCAATGATTTTTTTTATAACATTAAGGGAAGTAAACTTAGTGAATTCTTTGCAGTTGGAGGCTTTGTTTACAGATACTGTAGATGCTTTCCAAAAACGATTGGATAGATTTCTGTCTTAGAACAATATTGAGAATTATAACAGCTGGTTTCAATGTAGATAAGATGTTGATCCAAGGAAATATCCATCTGCCTTCTGGATTCAAGAAAGATTTATTACACCCACTTGGTGCTTAACTGAAAGTGGCTGCAGTCGGGTTTATTTGCTTGTTTACTTGTTTGTTTGTTTGTTTTGCCTTCCTCGGTTGATATGGCAGAGGCTGAACTTGATGGACGCATGTCTTATTTTTAGCTACATCTACTAAATGACTTTGAAAAGACAGAGTAGAGCTTTTCAAGAGGTAGATCCAATACATTTCCCTGCTTAGTTAGGTATATTACCCCTTTGAGTGCCAGGTGGCTGTGCATCCAGCTATCAAAAGGCTGTAAAATCATGGAAAAAATATAAAAAATTCCCGCTGCACCTCACCTAAAGGCCATAGGATAAACAAATCAACCGGACAAGAATAAGAAGAACTAATACAGAATTAATTATGGGTAAAATACAAAACAAATAATCAAACAATCCTTAAAATGAGGAGCGTTTCAATATAAATATACCCACAAACCAAGAATGTCCAAATAAACCAATCGCTGGTAATGAAAAGTTCATAAGATGAATAAGATGAATCCTTGCTGCTCATTTTCAGTGGTCAGGGCTCCCACAGACAACAAATTTAAAAAAAGCAAAGAAATTGACAAACGGCGCAGAAGATTCCTTTAAGTGTAGTATTTTCACAAGCTTTTTAGTCCATCACCAACACCACATAACAATCTAGAAATGTACTCACATTCTTCGGAGGATCATCTGCCTCCAGGAAGTCTCGCCTGCACTGGCTCACACCCTAGTACGGTGCTCTTGGAATCGGCCAACTCGTTCAATCGATCGCAACAAACGTGGGAGCAAGTAATGGGTATATCCAAACCCAGCACTCAAGCCAACACAACCTAATTGCTCTTTTAATTATGAGTATAGCCGAGCACCCAAAATAGGGACTAAAATAATAATAATACCAGTGAAGGTAATATGGGACTAAATACTTAGTCTGCCCAAATTTATTAAAAAAATAAATGAAACACAAGAATAAACAATTTAAATAATTAAACAACACTTAAGGGTATACCCTATAAAAGGTTATCAATTAAGAAATAAAGCCGCTTCTTCAGAAGCCCAAGGTAATCCAAATGGTGGTGAGTCAGTTATAAATATCCTACAATCAATACTGATTGGTCCGCCCAAACACTCATAAGAGTTCAAACTGACCAACCAAACTACTAGAAATACAGAAAAAAGAAAACATACCGTTAACTACAGTCCACGATCACAGCCTCCCATCAACAGACAACCCTGCTTCTGCAATCGGACTACATCCGTTCTTCCTGATTGAACAATACACAAGACACCCTTACGTGACCAAGTTATGTCATGAGATCAAATAAGTGCTTCTGGATTTCACACTGCGCATGTCAGCGATGCTCATAAGCAGGGAGAACTGTTAAAACCAAAATAACCTTTGGTGAGCAAGATCTCAAAGATATATAACACACATGACAATATAAAAAAATGGGAAATAACTGTGAAAATCACTATATTACCATTTTCAAACAAATCTCTTAGGGATGTAGGAAACCAAAAAAAAAAAAAAAAATTTAATCCAAGAGGCAATTTCAAAACAGTCAATCTCACAAGACAACAACTAAAAGATAGTAGGATACGGTACGGGACCGGAAAAGAGAGTTGGAGAGAAAAAAAAAAAGTGTAATAAATACTAGTGTATAAATAAATTCACAAGAATCAAGATCAATTTCCTCATTTAAATCCTTCCCACCTAAAGTGTTTAAAGTGTGAATCCAGTAGGCTTCTTGCCTACAAAGCTTACGAAACCTATCTATCTGGGGATAAACCCATTCTATTCCTAATACTCTTCCTACGATGCTCACCAATTCTAGTCCTCAGGTCCTGTGCCGTACATCCCTCATATAATGCCCCACAGCCACATCATATAGTGTAAACAACGTAACTCGTTTGGCAATTAATGAACTGTTTAATAGAAAATTGAGTAACATTATTGATATCCCTGAACTCCATCCCCCCATTAACCATAAAGGAGCATGTCTTACACCTCGCCTTATTGCACTTATAATAACCCACCAATCTGGGCACCATACTAACGCAGGAACCATTTCCAATATCTGTTCTCACATTTTTCCCAAGAAATATTTTTAGGCCTACTAGGGTCTATATATGTCCTAATCGTTTTATTTCTCTTAAAAGTCACCAAGGGATGTACTCCCAGGTCATCCTCAAAAGAGGATCTTGTAATAATACTCTCCAGTGATCAGAGATTATGCCCCTAATCTTACCCCCAAATGCACTGTAGCGAGTAACAAATGATGTCCTTCTATTTACATTATTATCTTCATTGTTTTTCAACCTGGTATTAATTAATTCACTACTATCTGATTTGGTGGCCCTTTCAAAGGCTTCATCAATAATCCACTCCTCATAGCCTCTATCCATAAAGGACTTCTTTAGCTCTTTTCCCTTTACCGTTGCCGTATCTTTCTTAAAAGCAGAGCTAACCACATGCTCCCCAACTGTACCAGTAAGGGATAGGTTCCGGAAGTTTATAGTCTCTGTCTGCCAATTAACTGTAAAGGAAATGCCCCTATTATTAGAATGAAATCTTGCCAAAAAGGGAAATACATCCTCCTTACTCTCATCCCAAATAATCAGGATATCATCAATAAAACGGCCATAGTATACCAGGCCCACCCCACCCTCGCCAATGTCACTAAACAAAAGATGTTCCCAGTGACCCATAAAAAGGTTGGCATAGGATGGGGCGAACCTGGTACCCATAGCCGTTTCCCTCATCTGCAAATAATATTTGTCCTGAAAAGTAAAAAAAATTATGTTCCAAGACAAATTTAGTACACTTCAAAAGAAATTCCTTTTGTAAGGATAGAATCATTCCGATCAAGAAAAAAAAGAAAGAGCTTCACTTCCCAAATTATTTTGTATATTAGTGTGAAGTGAGACAACGTCCAAGGTCAGCCAATCATGGACACAACTGTGTGCTATAGCATTTCTGCCAGGAACACGTGGCAGGGCAGAGCAGGACCTTCCATACCAAGGGTCTGTGCTCAGGGCCTCATGGACAAGTTTGTAGCTAGAAGATAACGTATCATCTCCACTGATCACACTGGATGAAGGTAGGATGCTAGAAGGTTGATTTGTCATATTTGTTTTAGAAATTAATTTGACTATAGGAAAAGGCAGAATGTAAATTACAGCTGGTTTTGAAGTCTGTTCCTTCATACAGAAATGAAGGTATTTGGTGGCAAGGGTTGCCAGCACACCACTTTAAGTCTGACAGCTTATGAAAACTACATACTGCAGGCCTGCATAGGAATCAGTACTGGTAGATAGATAGATAGATAGATAGATAGATAGATAGATAGATAGATAGATAGATCACTAACAGCATATTAATCTCTTACCCTACAAGCTCTCAGACAAGGCAACCTTAAACAAGTATGTGCAGACGATCCCTCTGACATCCAGAAGCAGTGATATTCCTACAAACACCCCTTGCAGTATAGCAGGGTGGGGACTGATCGATGAGAATCACAGCACTGACAAACTGTTTGAGACCAACATCACCATCACAAGCCGCAGGTATTGTCGTCGTTTCTTCCCCAGACTGAGTGACGCCATGATCTGTGCAGGGAGCAGCAATCAAATGAGGGATACAAGTCAGGTACAGTGTTTGAAATTTACCATGTAACATGCAACAATATTAAAGGGATAGTAATACTTCGTTTTATCTTTATTTTATTTTGTAAGCATTAAAAAAACATGAAGAACGATATCAGTCTTATCTCCCAAACCTTTATGGTTTATGAGATATTCACAAGCAAATTTTCCTCTCCTGCCCCTTTTACCTAGTGTACGCCATCTCTTCTCAGATGTGGAATCCAGTCCATAGACCAGACAGATAACAGCAGGGGACAATCTTCTTCCTATGAGAAGAATGAAAGCCCTGCCCCCCTTGACAAGTTTTTCAACTTTTTCCCTTATCTTAATTGAAGATTGTCCCCCTCTACCTGGGCACCTCCCTTCTGATCTGGCTGAGCAGTGTTACATCAGTTAAAGGGGCGGGAGGGGGATACTTTGTCATTGAATTACTCTTGAACTACTGCTCTGACAGAATTGAAATAACACTCTCCAAAGTCCAAATACTATGATGATTAATTAGAACTGCCTTTATTATGAAACATTACTATCCCTTTAATTGTGAGAAGATTTAAAGGAGCAGCAAAATGTTTAAACATGTTTTATGGCTTTTACTGCTGAATAACACAAGGGTATTCCCTCTGCTGGAAACTTATTAAGTTAAAAATTATTATGGCTAAAACTTTTTTTTTTAAGGAGCAGTAATTTTTTTTTTATGAAAACCAATGTGTTATAGAGCTTTTCCTGCTGAGTAAAGCAAGGACACCTCATTGCTGTGACTTGTTTTATTCACATTTTATAACAGTTCAAATATTCAGGAAGTGAATTTACTGTGCTTTTCTGACAGGAAGTGACCCAGCAGTTTCTACCACATTCTAAGGCGAACTGTATGTCACTGACTTTTCTCTCCATTAGAATGTAACAGAATAAGTAATTGGTATTTGACCACTAGAGGGCACTACTAATGTAAAAAAAACACGGGTTTAAACTGTAATAACTCTAGAAATATACATCTCTCGGCAGTGGCAGTACTCATAGTTTACTCAACAGGAAAAGCCCGACAATATATATTTTTTCATTAAAAAAAGTTTACTGCTCCTTTAGACTAAACTATTCTGGTCACCAGTTGGTGCTTATTATAGTTGGTTGGTGACTCAAACTCTCTCATTGAGGGCATTATAAAAATCTAGTAGTTATTGTTGCATAAACAAAAATACATTTGAGATGTAATAAACTTTGAATTAAAGATTTCCCAGGAGTGTGAGTAGCCTTGTTTTATTCAACATAAGAAGCCCTATACAGCAAGCACATACACACTCGCGTGCACGTACGCACATAGATGGAAATAAGTCTTGGCTGTCTCAGCTCTTTGCAATGTACTAGAAACCCCTCTAGTGAAAAGTCCCATTTAAATCATTGAAAATTTGAGGGATTTGCAATTGGTTTGCCCACAAACTACTTCTTGTATACAGCTGACAATTTTTAAAATAAAGCTTTCCAATTTTTGAACGTTAGTAAACTCTGTGGAATCACACCCTTTATGTTGTATCCAGGAAGCTAAACAGGGGGCAGTCTGGAGTAAATCAACTGCATCATAGGGGACAAAATATACATTTACAAAGATTTAGATCTGAAAAGCAATGTGTTGGGTTAAAACCCAAATTTAAATCAATGAGATGTTTGGGAATTTTTATTTACACCTATGGTGCCGTTGGTTTGCTAAAGAATTGCACCTCTTTAGTTTCCTGAATATGGTCCTATGGGACGTATTCAGCACCATGAAGGGGAGCAATTCTGAGGTAAACCACCTGCACCATAAAGGACAATGATTTACAGTGTCATATTCAACTACTTCAAGCACTCTGTATTAAAGGGGATGTGTCACCCCTATACAAGTAAGCCTTAATAGTTATATATAGCGAATGTGTCTAAACAGCTATTAATTTATATTTTTTTAAGCTCTAGTTGGTCAAAATTGAAGTAATAAAATCTGCCCTGCACCTACCTCTGCATTGCCTGGGAGCAGAGGCCGAGTGATGGACTGTGGGTACAGAGCAGGTAGTAGATGCTGGGCAACTTTTATTACTTCAATTTTGACAAAATAGAGCTTTACAAAAATAAATTAATATACGTTTATACACATTCACTATGTACTCTAACTATTAAGGCTAATTTGTATACGGGTGATACATCCCCTTTAAACCATCAAGAAAGGACTTCAGTGTTTTTGCTTTACGACGTTTTGTACAGCGGTCAAAAATGTAAGGGATTTAAAGCCTCATTTAAATGAATGGGAAACTGTATTTGACCCCTCTGGTACAGATGGTTTGCTCCGGGATGGAATATTTTATCTTGGTGAATACTGCTCTTATGGCCTTATTTAGAAAACTAAAAAGGTGCAATTGTGGAGCAGACCAACTGTACCATAGGGGAGAAATAAACATTCCCAAAATTTTCATAACTTAAATGGGACTTTTAACTCATTGGGGGAGATTCACTAAGCGGTGATAAAGATGTGATAAAATGGAGATGACTTATCCAGTTTATCACTTCTCCGATTCCTATGTTATTCTATGGAGCCTATGCACTAAGATTTTTTCAACTTTGGAGATTTTAGTGCATAGGCTCCATAGAATAATATAGGAACTGGAGAAATGATATCACTGGAGAAGTCATCTCCACTTTATCACCTCTTTATCACACCTTAGTGAATATCCCCACTTGAGAGCTCTCCAACTCATTGCAAAGTAATGTATTGAAGACGTGTGTAGCTTAGCAGGGGATAAAAGTTCTCTTAACCTGTTGAGTTCCAGAGTGGTACGCAATACATTGCTTTGCAATACGTTGCATATCCCTCTGGCACACAAAGGGTTAAATCAATATGACATTTTATTTCCTCAGAACAGTACCACTTCTGCTTCCTGCATAATAAGTTCAACCACATAATTACTTACATGTTCTCCCTAGTTTCTCCTTTAATTCCCCAGCAATTTCCTGTGAAATAAGGTGGGTGAATTTCTTAAAATCTGGAGGGGGGGTGGTTTGAATTTCTGGGTTGAGTTGGAGGACCTTAAAGGTCCACTGCTGTCCCTTTCCCTGCATTAAGCTTCCTCTTACTGTGGCATACCTCCCAAGTGTCCCTCTTTAGGAGGGACAGTCCCTCTTTTAGGCTCAAATCCCTCTGTCCCTCTTTCCTACCCTTATCTCCCTCTTTTTAGGAGATCAGACTGCACGGTGTGTATATAAGTGTATCATATTGCTCTACAGCAATACAACTCACATAATTATTTGTTTAAATGTCAAAGTGTTTATAAATTAGTATGTGTAAATAAAATACTTTGGTCTTGATATAAATAATTTATTAGGTTACACAAAGAGGTGTCAATAGGTCATAAAATAACCTAAAAGTTATCAGTAATGCTCGCCCACCAGTCATGCCCCCAGCAACACCCCCTAAAACACAAGTGTCCCTCTTTGGCAATTTGAAATGTTGGAAGATATGCTGTGGTCCGGATGAAGATCAACGAGGGACAATCTTCAGTAAGCAAAAAGGAAAATCCTGCCCTCCTTTTCAAGGGGCGGGGGGGGGGGCAGGGTTTTCCTTATACTTACTGTGTGAAGATTGTCCCTCTTCATCCATCCATTCCCACAACTGGATCACAGATCTAAGAGGAGGCAGCCAGAAGGGGTGGGAGGGGGATCCTTTTGTCTCGAATAGCGTTTGAACTAGAACACTGTAAGTAACTAAATATAGCGCTACATGTTACAAAAATGTAAAGAAGACTCAGAGCTAAACTGTAATAGAGGTATTACTATCCCTTTAAGCATGAGTGCTTTCCATGTTGCGATTGGAAGACCACATGTTCACGATTGCCAAGGACAGTCCCAGATTTTAAATGTGTGTCCTTTGTCCTGGGCAGCCCCCTTCTGGGACAATACAAAGTCCCAAAATGAAGACTCCAGAGCACAGAGTTCTCAACACTAGAAAAAGAACTGTTCATTGCTACTAAGACAGGACCAAACACCTCTGCAGGGCTACAGGAAAATGGCTTACAGACAGAGCTTTAAACACTCGAGAGAGAACTGAGCTTAATCCTGATATCAAAAAAGGAGCTGCAGTGCAATTTTGTTGTAGTGTAATGCTAGTTTAAAGGGATAGTAATACTTAAAATGTAAAAAAAATATGTTGTAGGGTTTATCCCTATGAGTAAAACAAGAGTACTCCCACTGTTGAAAGGTGTTTCATTCAAAAGTTATTAATTTTCAAAGTTGAATTTTTTAGGTGGCCTGAAATTGTACAGTGGCGCTGTTGCTACACCATCCTATGGAGATTTATGGTCCTGGGATCAGAGCTGTCCATAGGACCGTGTAGCAACAGTGCCACTGTACAATTTCAGGCCATTGTGATATTGCACCTAAAAAATTCAACTTTGAAAATTAATAACTTTTGAATGAAACACCTTTCAGCAGTGGGAGTACTCTTGTTTTACTCAGGGGGGTAAACCCTACAACATTTTTTTTTTACATTTTAAGTATTACTATCCCTTTAAGGCTTTGGGCATGATGCCCAGTTTCCAGTAGCGACCACAGGCATTTCTGTGTGTCACAACAGTCAATGGGCAGTTCTCCCTCTAGTGTCTAGAACTCTGTCGTACACCAGAGAAATAGCAGGTTGCGCACTGATGTCCAGTGATGTAAAGTGACCCCTCCCATATAACTGATTTTCATTTTCCAAATTATGTGAGGGAAGGGAATTTCTAGGCAGTATGCTGTATGGGCATGGCCATTGGGCTGAAGGCATCTGGGGACATTTCCATAGACACAATGTAAGGTGAAGGAGGGATCAGTCCAGGGACTGTATCTGGAAGTTGAGATATTTGGTTAACCTAATGAGTGACAATCATTTGTAAAAACACTTGTAATGTAAAAAAATCCAAATATATCTACAAACAGGACATTTGCTCAATAAAAGGACTTTCTTTGCAGGGAGACTCAGGTGGCCCAATGGTATGTCGAGGAGTTTTGGAAGGTATTACATCATTTGGATTTAACCACCCGCCTGGAGTTTATGCAAGGGTTGGAAAGTACCTGAACTGGATAAAGAAGACCATGTCTGAATATGGAGATGGGGGTATCTGAGACCTGCGGCTACAGCAAGATCTTGCACTGTATTCAATAATTCAAAGACGTGCAATTCTGAAGCAAACCATCCTATATAATAATTCGCTAAAACGTGTGTAACGACGCAGTCATGCTCAGTAAAGACCGCTGCTCATGCTGCAGTCGTGCGTAGTAGAGACTGCCAGTGACAAGGCTGATACAGAGTGGGGCGCTCCGAAGGAGCATCCCGCTTTGTATAAGCCGCAGCACGGGCAGTCTCTACTGAGCATGACTGCACCGCGACCGGCTGGCACTGTATCAGCCACGGCGTGGGCAGTCTCTACTTTGCATGACTGCCCGCGACTGGCTGGCAGTGGCACTGTGGTCCGTTTAACGGGCTCTTCAGCTAGTCTTCACTATAATTGACAAATAAAAAGTCTCAAAATTACCATTGGTTTAAATGAGGATTTTAACCCTATGAATGTTAATGTGATCTCAGATATTGCTAGACGATGCATTGGAGAATTTTCTAGCTTTGAAAGGGATAAAAGCCCAATTTAAATAACTGAGATTTTTTTCGGAGCAGTTGGTTTTCTCAGGAATTACACCCCTTTAGTGTATTGAATCCACATCTTATCCTTTGCCTCTATTTTCTTTTCTTTGTTCCGGTGATGGGAGATTAAGCAGCTCTATTATTAAAGCTTCTGTGAAAATGGCACTATGTTTATTGTGTTAATAACATTTGGTAAATAACAGTTTCCCTAATATGACTGGTGATACACAGTAATCTCTGCCTACAATGGTCTTCTCAGTGCACAGATGAATACCTCTTACCGAATCCTAATACACAGATATCAGGACACATATCTCACACTTCTCTTCCTAATACATAGATGTCAAGGACACATACCTCTCTCCTCCTAATACACAGACATCAGGACACATAACTATCACTTATTCCTGATACATAGACATCAGGACACATATTTCTCACCTGCTTGTAATACAAAGATATCAGAGCACACAGCTTTCGCCTCCTCATAATACACAAACATCTGTACGCACACCTTTCACCCCCCTCCTAATACGCAGACAACAGCACATATACAGTACTGTGCAAAAGTCTTCTTCTTCAAAAGAGCTTGGATAGCTCATCTGGAAACATTTGTCTGCCTTGAAATTTCTGCCTGGGAGAGACCTTGCTGATGCAGTATAACTACCTTATGTCTTGTTGCTGTGCTCACTGTTGCCATGGTGTATGACTTTTGACGTTAAACTGTCTTCAGTAACCTCACCTTGTAAGCTGAGTTTCAAATGATCCTAAGACTTTTGCACAGTACTGTATCTCTCCTCCTAATACACATTCATCATCACACAACACTTTCTCCTACTTCTAATAAACAGACATTAGAATGTGTACTTTTCTCTTCCTTCTAATATACAGACAGTATACGTCACATCTCCTCCCAGTACACATATGTCAGTGCACTTACCACATTTTGTCCTCTTCTGTTAATATTCAAATATATACATTTATCTTTCATGTTATCCAAACACATAGATATCGAGACCTCTTACCACCTCTTAATACAGAGACATCAGGACACATACCTCACACCTCTTCCTAATACACAGACATCAGGAGACATAACTCACACCTTTTCCTAATACACAGACATCAGGAGACATAACTCACACCTCTCCCTAATACACAGACATCATAACACATAACTCTCACCTCCTCCTAATAAACATACATGAGAATATGTACTTCTCCCTTCATACAGTCATAAGGATCCATACCTCTCACTTCCTCCTAATACACAGACATCACAACACCCACCTTTCACCCCCTCCTACACCTGACCAAAACTCTCTCCTCTCATGTTAATACACAAATATATACACTTATCTATCACGTCATCCAAAAACACACATATTGAGACCCAAATCTCTTACCATCTCCTAATACAGACCTATCAGGACACATGCCACTCACTTCTTCCTAAGACACCAACATCAGGACAACTACCTCTTACTCCCTCCTAATACCCAGACAGCACTCCCTCCTAATGCTCAGTTATCAGACATAATAACTCATACCTCTCATTCCCTACTAATACACAATTATCAGAACACATACCTCTTGTCTCTTCCTAATACCACGATCTCAGGACACATACTTCTCCTAATACCAAGATATCATGAAGCAAACCTTTTGCCTCTTCCTAATACTCAGAAATCAGGACACATACCTCTCGCAAGCTCCTAATACCCAGATATTAGTACACAAACTTTGCACCTCCTCCTAATACCCAGATATCAGGCCACATACTTCTCACTCCCTCCTAACACCCAGACATCCAGACACATGCCTCTTGTCTACTCCTAATACACAGAAATCAGGACACATACCTTTTGCCTCCTCCTAAAATCTAGACATCAGAACACATACCTCTAGCCTCCTCCTAATACCAAGACACCAGTACACATAACTCTCGCCTTTTCCTAGGACACAATTACTAGAACACATACCTCTTACCTCCTCCTAATACCCCACACATCAGGACACATACCTCCTCCTCCTAATAAAAAAAATTATCAGAAAACATACCCCTCGCCTCCTCCTAATACCCAGACATCAGGGCACATAGCTCTTTCTTACTCCTAATATGCAAACAACTTGGTCAGAGACCCTCAACTAGGAATGAACCTGCTGTAGAATTTAGCAGGCTCTGAAGGAATGGTGTCCTACCTAGGGTGCAGTCTCTTTTAGCTCACTAGTGCCTCTCACAGAGAGGAAATATCCTAAAGCACATCATACTGATTCTACCAAAATGGCAGTCCAGCCATTAAGTGCCAAGCAATTCCTCTCTGAGCAATATGCACACATCAGGACACATACCTCTCATCTCCTCCTAATACCTAGACATCAGGACACATATCTCTCACTTCCTCCTAATATACAACTTTCAGAACAAATACATCTTGTATCCCCCTAAACACAGATATCAGGACACATACTTCTTGCTCCACCTAATAAGCAATTATCAGAAAACATACCTCTCACCTCCTATGAATATCCAGGCACGAGGAAACATAACTCATGCCTCCGCCTAATACATAGACATCAAAACATATACCTTTCGCCTCCTCCTAATATCCAGGGATGAGGACACATACCTCTCACTCCCTCCTAATATACAACTATCAGAATACATACTTTTTGTATCTTTCTAAAGACAGATTTCAGGACACATACCTCTTGCTCCTCCTAATCAAAAGCAATTATCAGAACATGTACCTCTCACGTCCTCCTAATACCCAGGTATGAGGAAACATACTTCACACCTCCTCCTAATACACAAAACCAAACACATGCCTCTTGCCTCCTCCTTATAACCAGACACATATCTCTCTCTCCCTTCTAATGTACAATTATGAGAACAATATCTCTCACCTTCTCGTAATACCTACACACCAGAACACATACCTCTCACTTCCTCCTAATACCCAGTCTTCAGGACACATACCTCTCACCTGTTCCGAACACCCAGATATCTGGACACATACCTCTCACCTGTTCCTGACACCCAGACATCTGGACACATACCTCTCACCTGTTCCTAACACCCAGATATCTGGACACATACCTCTAACTTCCTCCTAATACCCAGACATTAGGACACATAACTCTCACTTCCTCCTAATATACAACTATCAGAACACATACCTCTTGTCTACTCCTAAACACAGATATAAGGACACATACCTCTTGTATCCTCCTAAACACAGATATCAGAATACATACCTCTCACCTCTTCGTAAAATCCATGCATTAGGACACATACCTCTTGTCTCCTACTAATAACTAGACATCAGGATACATACCTCTTCCTCCACCTGATACACAGACATCAGGACACATCTCTCTCTCTACCTTTTAATATACAATTATGAGAACAATATATCTCACCTACTCCTACTACCCACACACCATGACACATACTAAGATATCAGGACACATTCCACTCACCTCCTCATAATACCCAGATATAAGGACAAATGCCCCTCACTCCCTTCTAATACACAATTACCAGAACACATGCTTCTTGCCTTCTACTAATACCTATACATCAGGACACTCGCCTGTCACCTCCTCCTAATACCCATACATTAGGATACATATAGCTCATTTCTCACTAATAAACAATTATCGGTACACATACCTCTTGTCTCCTCCTGATACCTAGATATCAGGACACATACCTCTCACCTCGTCCTAATTCCCAAACATCAGGAAACATATATCTCACTCCCTCCTAATACACAATTATCAGAACAAATACCTCTCTTCTCCTCCTCCTAATTCATGATCGTCCTCGCCTACTGTATGATCAATCATCTTCTCTCTCTCTCTCACTGATTGGCTACAGACCTTTTCTACCTGTTCATCCAGCAGATAGAGGCTAGATTTACATGTCTGCTTCATCATTGTTGCTTCTTCAGATTCCTCGCCTGCTTTCCCTGTGTTGTTGACCCGGTTACTCCTTGGCTGCTTTCCCTGTGTTGTTGACCTGGCTACTCACTGATTCTGCTCTCCGTTTCCTGATTTTGGCTTCCCATCAGGGCTTGTTCTAGGATATGCGTGGCCAGGTGTGAGATAAAATTGTGGGGTCAGTTTTGTTAGTTCCCAAAAACATAAATAAATACAAATGTAAATAAAACAATGACAGCATTTTGAATTTCTGTTGCTATTTTAATCACCTATTAATACATTTAATTAAACATGTAAGCAGCAGTAAGAATACACTCATATTCATAGTCAATTACTATCTTCCATTTTAAGAGAAGAACTTGAAGCCAGGCAACGTGGGTTCACTGCCATCCTATTCTAACTGCCAATTTGGTGCAACAACCTACAATGGTAACGCTAAAAACAACTGAAGATGCTCATTGCATCCTTGTAGTTTAGCCTGCCCAGCTTATGAAATGGTCAACCACATATAACTGTAAGCGTTCACTTACCTTGGAACCGGCCACCAGACCCAGTGGGCAGCCGGTCACGGCGTCCTCGCGGGTTAGCCGCATCTGTTGGGAGTACCGGTGCGCCCTAGTGTTCATCCAGGGAACCGGCGTCCTTGCTGCTCCCCCTGGTGGCTCCAGCTGCATCTGCTAGGGCGCACGTCACAGGGATTCCCAGGGGCATTACATTATTTGCTCCACCTCTTGGGGGTGGAACAATTAGTAGATAAACTGCCTGGACACCACTTCAGTTGCCCTTTTGTGGTGTTCCAGTGCAGTTGTGTTTCAGTGTGCGCTGTGTATTACCTGGTTTGTCTGACAACCCGATCTGGTGTTGACCTGTGGCTCTGTCTGACTATTCGCTCTGTGTATGACCCTTGGCTTGTCCGACATCCAGTCTGGCACAAACCTGTTGCTCTGGCTGACTAACCTTTCTGTGTATAACCAGGCTTGTTTGGCCATCTTATCTGGTGCTGTCCTGTGGCTCTGTCCGGCTTGTCTCAGTATTACCTCCCTCCTGCGGACATCCATCTGGTGCAGACCTGGGGCTGATAGACTCTCTTCTATACCAACTGCAGGCGTGAGTCCGCTATTAGACCTCAGTGGCCCTGACTGCAGGCGTGAGTCAGTAATCACCTCCTATCTAAAGTTGACTGCAGGCGTGAGTCAGCTTCCTCCCAGCTAGACTGACAGCAGGAGAGTGTCAGTGTTTTCCATTGTCACTGGTCAAAGTCTCCTGTTCTAGTTCCAGTCCGTGTTCCCGTAGAAGACCCTTCGTGGTGGATCCAGTTCCTGTTTCAGTTCGAGTTCCAGTGGTAGAAGATCCGAGGGGTTCCTGTTCCTGCTCCAGCCTTAGCTCCTGTAGAGACTTCCAGTGGCTCCGGCCTAGTCTCAGCAGTTTGGTCCAGTCTAGGAGGCCTACTATTCCTGATAGTAGTGTGTGCTTATCTCCCGACCTTCTGCCTGTTCCTATTGTCTCATTCTTTACCTTGTTCTGTGCCTTAATAAAGGTGATTTTATATTTACGTGCTCACTCCTGAGTCCTCTGGGTATCCGTGACAATAACAGAGGAGATCATATCTGGTTTCCTAGGGTAATCTTTTTCTGTCTTGTAGAAGCCTCTCTCTCTGTACATTAAGCCATAAACAGTATGTTTCTAGCCACATGGTAAGATCAATATCAATGATGGCTAGCCTTTTTGCCACTCCAGCTGCTCTGGACACTGGGTCCTAGTCAGTTGTCCAGGACTGCTGGATTAACAAAAGTCTATCCATCATCAATAGTTCGCTTAACAGGTGGCTGTAAACATACTTCTTATGGTTTATGCAAAGATACAAAGGGCTTCCACAAGACAAAAAAAGATGTTCCCAGTTTAACCATGATGCCCAGCCAACCAAATGACATTATGGAAAGCACAATTCTTAGCTACTGGAGTGCCAGAGAGGCAAGTAGCCTAACCATCATCTGATCACACACACTGGCTGGCTGATGTCGGTGAATCCAGTTGTCCTGGCTTCAAGTTCTTCTCTTCACATTTAAAGAGAAGAACTTGAAGCCAGGACAACTGGATACATTGGCATCAGCCAGCCATCCTATTCTAATTTGCAAGTTGGTGCAACAACCTACAATTTTAACACTAAAAACAACTTTTAATGTTCATTGCATCTTTGTGTAGCCTGATGACTAGCTAATAAGATGGTAATCTAAATATCACATGGGGTAATCTTTTTCTGTCGTGTGTGTAGAAGACCCTTTCTCTGTACATTAAGTCATATGCAGTATGTTTCTAGTCACATGGTTGGATCAGTGGCTTCACCGGGGGGGGGGGGGGCGAGGGCCTCCCCTACATTCTACTGTGCCCCCCCAATATTTTTCACCACATGGCAGCTCCTGAATTCAGAGCCAGATCATAGGCAAGGTGCACAAGGCGCCTACCTAGGGCCTGGCCATATTTTAGGGCCCACTGATCCGGCCCTGCATGCAGCAAAACAGCTGGCCGGTAGGAAGATCAGACAGATCTTTCTACAGGCAATCTGAGCACAGACCTCTCCATACAACTCCCTCATGTCACTATGTCAGTGGTCTGTGATAATGCAGAGCGCCGTGAGATGATGTCATCTCTCGGCGCTCTGCATTATTTCAAAGACAGAGGACCACGAAGGAGCAGCTAGCAAAGGTCTGTACAAAAGAAGGTACAGACCTCTGTCTCCACAGAGCACATTCTGCTGGACCATCAGATGTGTGCTGGACTTTATAATAAATGGCGCACTATCACTGGAAGCGGTGCGCACCAGGTACTAGCACTGGCGTCACTAATGGTTTTGGAGCAAGCTGCCCAGAGGTACTGTACAAAGAGCCACCACATATGTTCCCCCAGAAATTGGCTTCATTTTTAATTTACATTCACATGGACAAGTGGCCAGCTCTGTATACTTAGAATTACATATTTATTCAGCTTTATTCATTGCAGAGTGTATATAATATACATATTCATGTAATACATACTGTACAAAGAGCCAGCACATTTGTTCCTCCAGAAATTGGCTTAGTTTTTATTTCACGTTCATACGGACAAGTGACCAGCTCTGTGCACTTAGAAATTAGACCTTCATTCATTGCAGAGTCTATAATAATAGGCATATTCACACACATACTTGCAGATTCACATATGTACATACATACAGTGTGTATGTATGTGAATATGTATATTATATAGACTCCGCAATGAATAAAGCTCTAATTGTAAGTATACAGAGCTGGTCACTTGTTCATAGGAACATAAAATAAAAACTAAACCAATTTCTGGAGGAACAAATGTACTGGCTCTTTGTACACTAATCTCTATGCAGTGTGGAACGGCCTCAAAAATTAAGATATTTAACCCTTTGAGTGCCAGAGTAGCAATGTGTTTGGCACCCATTTTGCACTCAAAAGGTTAAATAGAGCACTGGGAGCACCAGAACATCCATCAAACAGGCCTTATATTGGAGAGCCATACTTCAGTCCCTCTCTCCTTCCTCATTCTCCTCCCCTTGCATTCCACTCTTCGCCCTGTATCCCACACATTCTCCCCATAACGCACTCTTTCTCTCCACAATGCTCTCCCTCCCCTTCTCTCTGTCTCTCTCACCCTTGTACTCTCTGTCTCACTCCCCTGTGATGCCACAGACCTAATAATTGAAACATAGCTAAACAAGTGATACCACAGATCTTACAATTCTATGACTACCCATCAGCAGTCATAGAATTGCAGTCTCTGTGGAATCATGTGTGTAACTTTATTTCACTTGTTAACTCTGTGGTATCACTAGTGTAGCCCCATTTCAATTGTAGGCTCTATGGTATCACAAATATAGCAGTATTTCGATTGTAAGCTCCATGGTATCACTAATGTAGCTGTATTTCAATTGTTAGCTCTGTGGTGTCACTAGAGTAGACCCATTTCAATTCTAAGCTCTGTGGTATCAGTAGTTTAGCCCCATTTCACTTTTAAAGGGGAACATTCACCTGAAAAAAAAATTGGAGCGCTGGTTATAAGTCCTAATGCAATACCAGCGCTGGGTTTTGTTTTAAATGTACTGACCTGTGAGCCGAGATATTAATGTTTAAAAAGTGCCACTTCCGCATACTGCGGCACCCTGTATGTGCGGCACGGAGCAGCAGGACTTCCCACTTCGCTCCCAGAAGCAACCTCCGTAGCATCTCAAACTGAGCCGGATGTAACGTTAGCCCAAAACAATACAGCTCCGAGGTGAAGCGAGAACGCGCTCGCTGGGGCTTCTGGGAGCGAAGTGGGAAGTCCTGCTGCTCCGTGCCGCACATACAGGGTGCCGCAGTATGCGGAAGTGGCACTTTTTAAACATTAATATCTCGGCTCACAGGTCAGTACATTTAAAACAAAACCCAGCGCTGGTATTGCATTAGGACTTATAACCAGCGCTCCAATTTTTTTTTCAGGTGAATGTTCCCCTTTAAGCTATGTGGTGTCAAAAATATAGATCCATTTCAATTCTAAGCTCTGTTTTATTTTATTTTTTCATTTGTTTTGCAAAGCCTTGGTGATCTCTGTGGCATCCAAGATGTTGAAGCATCCAATTTGTATTTTATTAAGTTGGTACTAGTAGCTCTACCCACAAGAACAATGTGCAAATAAAGAAAGGTTTGAGGCAAAGGGGAAAGGGGCAATGGGTGGGGGGGCAATTTGAGATCCTGCCTAGGGCCCTATGGAGTCTTAGTCCGGCTCTGCCTGAATTAAATCTGCCCTGTTGCAGGAGAAGAGAGTGAGCCTAAACTTAGTGCTCTCACTGCTCAGTGCCCAATTCACCCAGCCCAGCTTCATTGGCTTTAGTTGGTGACGTCAGACACAGCGTAACTTCAGAACACTGCGTCTGCACACCAGCCACCAGAGGAGATGCAGCGAACCCAGAGGAAGATGTTGTGGATGGAGCTCAGGCCAGTGGTGGTGGTGGGGCACTGGGGCAGCAGCCACAACAAGTTTTGAGCTTGAGCAAGCAAGCAGTGAGCAGTCACGGTGACAGGTGAGACCACCACAAGCAGATATCTCAGTAGTCTATTACAAAAGTAACTTTGTGCTGCAAGATGACATGATTCAAATCACTTTTAAAAACTGAGGACGTGAGTATTAAGAATGTTCAAACCATTTATTTTTACAGTAGCAGTATTGGCACGGCTGTGTGAATTAGTGCTGATGCGTGCAGAAGATCCATTAGCAAAATGCTAAAGTGGTATCTTACGTTTTTTTGAATAGCACAAAGCGCCATTCTGCTTCTGGTCTAATGCACATGATCATCTGCAGGTAGATTATACAGTATTCTGTAAATGTTCCTGTGGACAGATTGTCATGCTGCAGTGTCACAAATACCCAGAGGACTCGGGAGTTTGAACGTAAATATAAAATCACCATTATTAAGCCACATAACAAGGTAAAGAATGAGACAATAGGAACAGGCAGAAGGTCGGCAGATAAGTACACACTACTATCAGGAATAGTAGGGCGCCTATACTGGACCAAACTGCTGAGACTAGGCCGGAGCCACTGGAAGTCTCTACAGGAGCTAAGGCTGGAGCAGGAACAGGAGCCCCTCAGATCTTCTACCACTGAAACTCGAACTGAAACAGGACCCGGATCCGCCACGGAGGGTCTTCTACTGGAACTAGAACAGGATACTCCGACCAATGACAACAGAAAACATTGACACTCACCTGCTGTCAGTCTAGCTGGGAGGAAAGCTGACTCATGCCTGCAGTCAAGATCACTGAGGTCTAGTACCGGACTCACGTCTGCAGTCAGTATAGAAGAGAGTCTACCAGGGCCCCAGGTCTGCTCCAGATGGATGTCCGCAGGAGGGAGGCAATACTGAGACAAGCCGGACAGAGCCACAGGACAGCACACAGGACAAGCCTGGTCATACAAGGAGAGGTTAGTCAGCCAGAGCTGCAGGTTTGCACCAGATTGGATGTCGCATAAGCCAAGGGTCATACACGGAGCGGATATTCAGACAGAGCCACAGATCAGCACCAGGTCGGTTAGACAGACAAGTCTAGGGTCATACACAGAGCGGTTAGTCAGCCAGAGCTGCAGGTTTGCACCAGATTGGATGTCGGGCAAGGCAAGGGTCATACACGGAGTGGATAGTCAGACAGAGCCACAGGTCAACACCAGATCGGGTAGTCAGACAAACCAGGTAATACACAGAGCACACTGAAATACAACTGCACTGGAACAACACAAAAGGGCAACTGAAGTAGTGTCCAGGCAGTTTATCTACTAATTGCTCCACCCCCAAGAGGTGGAGCAAATAATTTAATGTCCCTTTAGAGAACCGGGTCACAACGTCACCAGAGAATCCCTGTGACGCACGCCTGAGCTAGATGTGACTGGAGCTGCCAGGGGAAGCAGCAAGGAGACTAACCCGTGAGGACGCCGAGACCGGACACCCACTGGGTCTGGTGGCCGGCTCCAAGGTAAGCAAACACTTGCATGCAGTCATATCACTGTGCATTAGACCAGAAGCAGAATGTCGCTTTGCCCTATTCACACAAAGCATACTATGCAGAAGTACTCAGTACTCAGTACTTGGTTGCATATTTTACAGAAGTTGCTGGAAATAGAGAAATCTGAATTTTGTACAGCTATGTTTTCCAAGTGTGTATGTGTATGTGTATATATATAAAATGTTTTATAATTGCCCCCCCTGCCTTTGTCCCATGTGCCTCCCCTAAATATGAATGCTGGAGACGCCACTGATGATGATGGCTAACCTTTGACCTGCCAGCTGCTCTGAACACTGGGTCCTAGTCAGCTGTCCAGAGCTGCTGGAGTAACAAAGGCTAGCCAACAGCTATTGTCATCTTAACAAGTCGTTAGAAACATACTACACATGACTTATATAAAGATACGAAAGGGCCATCTTTCATACGAAAAGAAAAACTTTGCCCAGTTTAATAATAATGCTCAGCCAAAAAAATGACATTATTATGGAAACCACTGTTCCCAGCAACTGGAGTGCCAAAGGCAAGCCTGTCCATCAGATCAAATAGGTAATGACATGGTCATCAATAGAACCATGAGGAGACCATCTTGTAGAAACACCTATCAACATTTTAGGAATGGGAATATTAAACCCTTTCAGTGCCAGAGCCTGGTGGGGTATCTAATGCATCGCACAGCAATGTGTTGGATACCCCTCTAGCACTTAAAGGAGCAGTAAACTTTTTTTATGAAAATATATATATTGTAGGGATTTGTAGGGAGTTCTTACAGTTTAAACCCATGTTTTTTTACATTAGCAGTGCCCTCTAGGGGTCAAATTCTAATTAGATTTCCTGTTAGATCAGGGCCGGTGCAAGGATTTATGTATACACAAGCGAAGGTGCATTTTGATACCCCCCCCCAACCCGGACACAATCCACCTGCCCCCCCCGACCTTGCCACAGTCCCCTGCCCCTGCCCACATATTCACCTCCACAATGCTCCCTTCATCCCCACATTGCACCTTCCACAATGCTCCCTTCATCTCAACATTGCCCCTTCCACAATGCTCCCTTCATCTCAACACTGCCCCTTCCACAATGCTCCCTTCATCTCCACAATGCCCCTTCCACAATGCTCCCTTCATCTCCACATTGCACCTTCCACAATGCTCCCTTCATCTCAACATTGCTCCTTCCACAATGCTCCCTTCATCTCAACACTGCCCCTTCCACAATGCTCCCTTCATCTCCACATTTCCCCTTCCATAATGCCCCTTCACATCCACATTGCCCTTCCATAATGCCCCTTCATCTCCACATTGCCCCTTCATCTCCACATTTCCCCTTCCATAATGCCCCTTCATCTCCACATTGCCCTTCCATAATGCCCCTTCATCTCCACATTGCCCCTTCATCTCCACATTTCCCCTTCAATAATGCCCCTTCATCTCCACATTGCCCTTCCATAATGCCCCTTCATCTCCACAATGCCCCTTCCATAATGCCCCTTCATCTCCACATTGCTCCTTCCTTTATGCCCCTTCATCTCCACATTGCCCCTTCCTTTATGCCTCTTCAGCTACACATTGCCCCTTCCATAATGCCCCTTCATCTCCACAATGCCCCCTGATCCCCTACCTTGAGTCCCTGGTGGTCTAGCCATAAGAGAGCTCTGTGCCTCCTTCGGCACAGAGCTGAAGCTCCCAGAGCTGTTCTCAGTAATGCAGAGCACTGGGAGATGATGTCATCTCCCAGCGCTCTGTATTACTACAGAGACTGGGTCCTCTGCGTTTAGGGTTGCCACCTTTTCCGGAAAAAAATACCGGTCATAGCTGTGGGTGGGCGGAGCCACAAAGGGGAGGAGCCACAAAGGGGCAGAACCACTCAATTTTGCACGACCCTACAAAACTGAGTATCATGCTTCTCATTACAGGTACCAGTGCAGGGGATTTAATATATATGTTACTTTGCTGTAGAAACAGGGTGGTTTTTACCCTCTAGGTAGTTTATTTTATTAAAGTAGTTGGCAAGAAGAGATTGCGTGCCCAAATTCAATAAGTTCTGCAATATAATGATTGTGGAAAATGTTTGATTAAGGCAACAGTAAAATGTTTTATGAAAA
Source organism: Rhinophrynus dorsalis (assembly GCA_037306005.1). NCBI lineage: Eukaryota > Metazoa > Chordata > Amphibia > Anura > Rhinophrynidae > Rhinophrynus > Rhinophrynus dorsalis. The sequence continues at coordinate 267,365,227 of CM074718.1, read as the reverse complement.
AATGTTAGCAAGAACACTAATTTTTCTATTTTTAAATAAATAATGAACTCTATGGTAAAAGTTTGAACCAAATCTCATCTCTTCATAGTTAACCTCATGGCTACAGTAGAGGTTTAGGGAGGAAAATATATGCAAATATTTTCAGACCTCTCCCAGCAGTGTATTTTGTTGCTACAACCAATTGTTATTTTAAACAATGATCAGAGGTGCCTCTAAACCTAACAAACACAAATTGTAGGGTTTATTCTGCCAGTAAGATTGAGGGTACTCCCACTACTGGGGAAATGCATTTTTCCAGAGTATCACCTCATCAATTCCCTCTAGTCATCAGATGTCAAATATTTCTATTGCATAGTATTGGAAAGCCAAATCTCTGACTAGTAGTTTTTCATAGCATGTGATAGCTTATCACTTTGTGTCAGACATTTCAGAAGTAGTGCCATTTACTCACTTCCTAACAAGTTGGACTGTTAAAACTTAACTGAATAAGACTGACAGCAGTAGCTATGTCCTTGTTTTACTCATCTGGATTATACAAAAGAGGTTTATTGCTCCTTTATAAACTCACTGTGACTGGAGGCACTCACTCGTGTCACCCACACCACGCGCAGGCACAGCAGGACTGCACGCACGACTGACTGGACAGAAGGCAGCAGACAGCAGTAAGAGGAGGTACACATGCGTGCGCATATAAAGTGTACGCGAATCCGCAACGCGCACGCGCATTACTAGTGCATGATGATGTGATGGGCATGAGGACATTTCGCCGCCACTCAAGACGCGGCTGAGTGAGTGAGGAAGGGCTTAGTGACATCATCATTAAAGGCTGCAGTCCTGCCGAAGTGGCCTGGGCACAGTCAGAAGCTGCTCAAGCGGGCAAAGAAGTTCATGCACAGACTATACCGGCATTTCTATTGCCGGTATAGAGGTTATACCGGCACCGGCTCGGCAGTGCTAATTACCGGCTGTGCCGGTAAAATACCGGCCGGGTGGCAACCCTATCTGCTTGTGAGCGTACCATAGACGCCGCGAGGGAGCTCTTGGTAGTGTAAATGAGTGCTCCCTCGCGGCAGATATATTAAAAAAAAAAAATTCTCAGCTTCTCCCTTTTCGGCGCCCCTCCATTGCGGCTCCCTAAGGCAGCTGCCTGTGCTGCCTTAATGGTAGCGCCGGCCCTGTGTTAGATTCTAACAGAGAGAAAAGTCAGAGACATACAGTTCTCCATAGAATGTGATAGAAACTGCCTGTCACTTCCTGTCAGTTAGAACTATCAGGAAGTAAACACAGTAAATTTACTTCCTGATTATTTAAACTGCTATAATCCTATATAATAATTCGCCAAGTTGTGTGTAACGCCCGACATGCGCAGTAGACACTGCTGCGCGTGCGGCAGTCACACGCAGCAGAGACTGCCCACGCCGCGGCTGATACAGAGCTGGGCGCTCCGAAGGAGCGTCCAGCTCTGTATCAGCCACGGCGCGGGCAGTCTCTGCTGCGCGTGACTGCCCCACGACCGGCTGCCAGAGGCACTGTGGCCCGTGTAACGGGCTGTTCAACTACTTGTTTTGAATAAAACATCTGACAGTGATGGGAGTACCCTTGTTTTATCCAGCAGGAAATGCTCTATAAAATATGTGTTTTCATAAAAAAAGTTTACTGCGCCTTTAAAGGACTAAAACAAATACAAAAAAAAATTGAGCAAAGGAAAAAAAAAAAAAAAATATATATATATATATATATATATATATATACAGCAAGTGCAAGCGATGCTCAAAAAAAGATAAAAATAAAAACACTTAAAGGTTAATTTTGATTTTGATTTTGTTAATTTGATATAAAAAAATAAAGCAACGTATATAAGATATATATAATATAATTTCAAATTATTCAAGAGGGAGATTCCCACATCCAATTGCATATGTTTACTGCAGTACTTTACTTACTCAGTTTACGTCACTTATGTCATATCAAATCACCGCAGATAAAATGAACCAGAAGGATTGTAGTTCCATTAGCAAAGAATGAGACTCACTTGCAGTTTTACTATCTTTAGCTCCTCTTTCAATTTCTTCAAATGTAGTGATCATTTCTTTAATTTGATGCCTTACAGATTTGATACTTTCTACTCTGCATCCCCAGCTTGTTTCTGATAACAGTTTTAGTGTGATGGACAGCTGTTTTTAGGTGATTTCCCAGCATTCATTGGATGACGATAAAAATGTGCATGCACACTATATAATTCCAAAGAATGTTAATGCAGTGGGTGAAATGTTTGCTACATCTCCAAGAATTTGGTTCAAATTATGGCAAAAACAGGATGTAAAGAAAGCACCTGCCCTCCAGAGAGATAACCTTTCATGTTGGCAGCATTATCGTATCCTTGACCTCTGCAGTTTTGTAGATCAAACCCTAATGCTTTCAAGTGTTCTCTTTAACCCCTTAACAACTGGCTGCACAGGGTGGTCACTAAAGGACCACGGAGCTTTTTTTTTTTTTTTTTTTTTTTTTTTTTTAAATTTCAATTCCGGACTCCCCGAACGGCGTGCAGCTGCGGGAGGAGCCTGGAATTCCATGACGATCATAGTACGTCATGGGTCGTTAACTCAGATCGACTCCTGACGTATTATGACCGTCGAGGGTCGTTAAGGGGTTAAGTATTAGTAAGACCTTAGTTGACAACCAAAAAGACAGTGAATGCTTTCATATCCCAACTTTTAGCTCATCCATGTGTAAAAATCTTATTATGCAAGACAGTTGCTCAGTGTGTGATATGTCAGGGGTACTGTCTAAAAGTACTGAATAATATTTAGCTACTTTCACTCTTTGCATTAATGTCTGTTTCAGTTGGTTAGCCATTAACCCCTTAAGGACCCGCGCACGTGCGGCCAGCACTTGAGGACCACTGGGCTGGGAGCCGTGAACTCCATGCCGTGCCAGGACCGTCACTGGTCCTTAAGTGCTGGACCGCCTTGACAGTCCTGGCACGTGAATGGTCCTTAAAGGGTTAATAATATTATTTCTTTCTGAGTGTTTTTCCCCAAGTATTGGATATACACTTATTTGTTGCAAATTCGCCTAAGGTGGTCTTTTATGATTAGATCATACTTTGACATCATTTCAACCAAACCTAAGAAGCTTCCATTGTTTGCTATGAAAATTATACCAGATGAATCTCTTAATGCAATGTTCAGCAAAGTATTGTATTACAGATGGGCAAAACTTTTCGCCTCAAACTGAAATCGGCGAAAAATGGCACTTTCTGCTTGGTGAAAAATTTCCTGAGAAAAGTGCAGATTTTCCACTTTTTTCGCCCATTGAAATCAATGGGAACATAGAAGTTACACACAACACATTACAAATAATATTTTATTTCCCAAAGGCATTGTATAAAAGGGGCATGAGGGAGCCTGTGTTGGTGGGTTGTAGGGAAAGATTTAGTTGAACAGGGGATGATTTTTTTGGGGTTGTTTACTGGGATTGGGGGGCACTTAATAAAAAAGAAATCCTAAATAAAATAAAATAAAAACCATAAGACATGGTATAAAGGGGTCTGAAGAGGGTGCCTGTGTTGGTGAATGAATGAATCATTTGAACAGGGAATTTGTTTCGGGAGGTTTCTTGACTGCTATTGGGGGGACAGTTAATAAAAAAATAAATCAGTAAAAAGACATTTGTATTTAAAGTGACAGAGACAGGAACCCCCTGACATAAGCTGCCACTGGGGTGGACTGACACTTGACTGACACTAGAGTATTTTGTAGAGGATGATTTGTTTGATTTTTGTTAGAGGCCTTTGTAGGACTTAGACTTATTAGAGGCCCAGGCCCTGAAGAAACATTGATTTGTAGGACTTAAGCTTTTTTTGGCTCAAGCCCTAAGGAAACATTGATGATTTGTAGGACTTAATCTAGTTTGGCACAAGCCCTAAGGAAACGTTGATTTGTTCGACTTAGGCTTGTTAGAAACAAACCCCCCAAAAATTGTTTATTTTTTTTTTTTGTAGGGCTAGTTTTTTTTCTTTTCTTTTTTTTATTTTTTTTTTCAAAACACAAGCCCTGAGAAAAATTAAAAATGCCCTACTGGCCTAATGCCAGCAGGTCATGTTGGCCAGTGGCCACTGTCAAATGTCCTCTTGAATCCTGAGTTGCAACTGTTGTTCGTACTGCTGCTGTTGAGTTGTTTAAGCAGCAGGATGATTAGGATCAACAATAGCAGTAACATGGAAGATGGATGATGAAGCTTCCACTTGCCACGACTGACTCCACTGATGTGCCTGAGGCAGTAGCAGCAGTATAAGTTACCCCCAGTCTATGTGGACAAAAGAAGAAGTTGGCCATTAAATCTTCACCACCTGCCCCTCCTCCAAAAAGAATATATTTTTTCCCTTGAGAGCAGGATCAATGGGTCTCCTCAGCAAATGCAATGTGCACAGTATGTGTGTGGGAAATAGCATCTGGGGGCACAACTGTATCCAAACACCATGACACCCAAAAACAAGTACTGCCACTGTCGCTGTACCCCTTTTACCCCCAGTGGCATGTCTGACAATTTTTGTGTAACTCTGCCCCAAATTGGAGGGATCCGTTTGATTTAAGATATTAGAGCTTTTTGGAAGCAGACTCTGCATTCCAAATCTTTAACCATAAAGCATGACGTGCTGTAAAAGTTGATGCTGAACATTTAGATGCCAATTTAGCTATCTCCAAGGCAGCTTCCCCAGTATAGGAGGTGGACTCTTGGAGGTAGCCTATGAGAGGGAAAATATCATCATGAGGCACATTATCTTGCAAAGTTTGAATACTTTGAGCTTACTAGGTCTCAGCAGCTCTTCATGCCCAGGTTGAAGCAAATGAATGATTGCTCCTAGTCCAGAAAGCATCAGTCTGCTCAAGGTGTCAACCTTTTGTCAGCAGGATCTTTAAGCTCTGCTGCAGATTGAACAGGAACAGTGGCATGTTTGGAAAATCTGGAAACAGCAGGGTCAACTGTTGGCAGTTTAGACCAAAGTTCAACCTAAACTTTAGAAAAGGGTTATACCCTAGCACATTTTAGGGAATCAGCACAGTTTTATCTGGGGTTTCCCACTCATCCATGACTATCTGATCAAGCTCTTCATAGCCAAAGACAATAATAGCAGATTTCTTTATACATTTAAAAAGAGAGATCTGGCAGAGGACTTAGAGGCTTGGTCTTCAGGAACTTCCAGGACTTCCAGAATAGCTTTAATTAAAGAGTCAATGGATTCTGAATTTGAGTCATCAAATATGGAACCCTCTCTAATGGATTAGAAGGACTCAGAACTTCAGAACTGTCACTGGCCAATCCCCCTTCATCATCTGAAGAATCTGATGGTGAACAAAGAATATTTTTTGAGGATTTTTTGGGTTGTGGTCTTTCAACTGGAGCACGAGGTGATACTGTAAACCAGTGGTTCTCAACTCCGGTCATCGGGACCCACTAACAGGCCAGGACTTAGGGATTTATCTGCTAGAGCACAGGTGTGGTGATCAGATGCTAACAAGGAAATCATCAAATCTTGGCCTGTTAGTGGGTCCCGAGGACCGGATTTGAGAACCACTGCTGTAAACCATCAGTCCAAATACTGTCTAATTTGGCAAGAGAACCTGCTAAGGACTTGGCCCACTCTAGATTAAGCAGAGGTGGAGCATCAGTAGATGTGGACGCCCTATTAGCCTCTAAGTTCATACATTTTGAACACCTAGACATACTGTTTGTGACATTTGCATTGCATTATTTACATATAGATGTATTACTTTTATTGCTCTTAGTTTTCTATTTCTCTTTGTCTGCCATTTATAATAAATGAAGAGAATTCATTAAATCCCATTGTTAATGATCGAGAATAAGTTCAAATTCCTCTCAGATAAGTACAATAAATAACAATCAATAAGGTGCAACTGTCCCAAAAGGATTTAGCAAAAATGAGCAATTTTAGCTAAATAGCAATATGTATAAAGTGTGTCCCCAAAGGGATGACCACCATATATGAAATATGGACAGACTGAATTCCTCACAGTAATAACCCCAATAGAAATAACAGATCTTTGCTCCAAAGGAGCTGGAGGTAAAGGGATTAATAGATTATTATAATAATGATATAGTGCTGCTCTCTGGAGTCAACTAAGAAAGGGTGGCCAAATAAATGCTTTGTTCTCCGGAGCTAGAGAAACCTGGAAATGTCATCATTGAAGAGAAACTGCATGTGAGTGCCCACTAGCATGCACATGCTTAAAGGGATAGCAATACTTCGTTTTATCTTTATTTTATTTTGTAGGCATTAAAAAAACATGAAGAACAATATAAGTCTTATATCTCAAACCTTTATGGTTTGAGAGATATTCACAAGCAAAGTTCCCCTCCCGCCCCTTTTACCTAGTGTAAGCCATCTCTTCTCAGATGTGGAATCCAGTACATAGACCAGACAGATAACAGCATGGGACAATCTTCTTCCTATGAGAACAATGAAAGCCCTGCCCCCCTTGAAAAGTTTTTCAGATTTTTCTCTTATCTTAATTGAAGATTGTCCCTCTCTGCAGTCTACCTGGGCACCTCCCTTCTGCTCTGGCTGAACAGTGTTACATCAGTAAAAGGGGTGGGAGGGGGATACTTTGTCATTGAATTACTCTTGAACTACAACTCTGACAGAATTGAAATAACACTCTCCATGGCCTAAATACTATGATGATTAATTAGAGTTGCTTTTATTATGAATCATTACTATTCCTTTAAAGTGCCAAATTTTAAGTGAGGAGAAGGAAACAGTAATGCTCTCAGAACAGCACAGTGCTCTGTGTGGAAAATACAGAGCACTGTGCAGTGAAGTAAATTAGGCAGCAATTATAGAAATAAATAATAAGTGTAATAATAATAAATTAAGTTGAAATTAAATAAATCTATGATTTTTTTTAATAAAACCAAATAAATTGATAAATACATGCTAAAATAAACCTGTATATCCCCCACGAAGATCACCAACTACTATAAAGCTTCTCTCTCTCTCTCAGCCCTGGACCTCCTTGAGGTATACTCTTTTAAAACTGAAGACAGTTAGGCAGGTGGAGGGGTTATCAGCTAGGAAGTGAGATGAGTTTTTGCTTAGAATACCTGCCTCCTGTTGGCACTCTGCCAAACCCCCATGATCCCTGCATCCCGCAGTGATGCTAGAGAAAAATTATTGTATATACTTGTCTATTAGTGAAATGTACATGTATTATTCAATTAACCAAAATAAAGATTTATGGCCTTTTAAATTTCAAGATAAATGGTTATATCAAATAATTTTAATATACGTGTTACCCGCAGTTTTTATTAATAATTGTAAGAAGTTTTATGTTTATATTTAAATGCCTGATTTTGTCAACTCCGAATATGATCAATAAAGCATTTTGAAAAAAAAAATAAAAAATGAAATGTACGTCTGGGGTTGGCAGTTTTTCTTTTGTGCAGAGAAGATTTACCTGGAATCTAATGGCTAGACAGTATGTGGGAGGGAATCAACTGATATGCACATGGATATTTCTATGTAATGGCACAAGACAGCAAAAAATGTGATATGTAACACCATATATATATGTGTTTGTTCATTCCTAGTGATCTGTTTGTTACCAAGGGAGTTGCTAGGTTCCCCAAAGACACAGGACATTCACCCAAAAGTATCAGGAGTTAAAAGAGCAGTAAACTTTTTTTATGAAAAAATATATATATTGTAGGGATTTTCCTATTGAGTAAAATAAGGGTACTCCCACTGCTGAGAGATATATTTCCAGAGTTATTGCAGTTTAAACCCATGTTTTTTTACATTAGCAGTGCCCGCTAGTTGTCAAATTGTAATTAGATTTCCTGTTAGATTCTAATGGAGAGGAAAGTCAGAAAAGTCAGAGACATACAGTTCTCCATAGAATGTGATAGAAACTGCCTGTCACTTCCTGTCAGTTAGAATTTCCAGGAAGTAAACACAGTAAATTCACTTCCTGAATATTTAAACTGCTATAATTTTTGAATAAAACATCTGACAGTGATGGGAGTACCCTTGTTTTATTCAGCAGGAAATGCTCTATAAAATATGTGTTTTCATAAATAGGGTTGCCACCCAGCCGGTATTTTACCGGCAGGCCGGTAAAAGATTGGCTTCCTTCCAATGTTAAGTCTATGGAGGGAATACCTTGGCCGGTATTTTTCTTAAGAAAAGGTGGCAACCCTATTTATAAAAAAGTTTACTGCTCCTTTAAGAACAACCTAATACATTATTTAGTGCACTGTGCAGTCATATTACACTATTACGAATAGTGAGAGTGAAACAATTACCTGCCCTGAGCTGGCACCATGACCAAGTGCTTGAAGCATGAAACCTAGGGCTTTATTCCTCCAAAGCAATACCAAGCAGTGCTCCTGCTTATCACACCTGTTCTCTCTCTCTCTCTCTCTCTCTCTCTCTCTCACTACATATCTGAAGGTAACATGGACCTTTTTTCTGTCTACAGAGGTTGGCTACTGCTCACTATTGGAGTCAAATCAGCCTGAAATGTGCTTTTAGATTTGGCTGTCTTAATCATGCAGATGCAATGGCATTTAAAGAGATAGTAATGTTTCATAATAAAAGCAGCTCCAATTAATCATCATAGTATTTGGACCTTGGAGAGTGTTATTTCAGTTCTGTCAGAGTTGTAGTTCAAGAGTAATTGAATGATAAAGTATCCCCCTCCCGCCCCTTTTACTGATGTAACACTGCTCAGCCAGAGCAGAAGGGAGGTGCCTAGGTAGACTGCAGAGAGGGACAATCTTCAATTAAGATAAGGGAAAAACCTGAAAAACTTGTCAAGCAGGGGAGGGCTGGCCTGGGGGGCATAGGGGCAATTGCCCCCTGGGCTGGTCACATGTCTGGGCCATTGGGCCACTGCCTCACTCAGCCTCCCAATTGCTGCTGTAAATGGAGCTACACTAGTGATACCACAGATCTTACAATTGAAACAATTGGAACTACACAAATGATACCACAGAGCTACAATCCAAATAGAGCTACACTGACAGCATAACCCATTTCCCTTGTAAGCTCTATGGTATCAATCATGTCGCTGTACTTACATTGTAAGCTTTATGGTATCACTAGAGTAGCTGCATTTCAGCTGTAGGCTATGTGGTCTCGTTTCCCTTCCTTAAAAGCATTAATGCCAATATTAAATGTAACTAAAGGGGATGGGCTGGGACGCTGGGCTGGGGCGACTGAAGAAATGGGCCAATAGATTGTATTTGCCCCCCAGGCCACAAGTTCCCAGCCCTCCCCTGTTGTCAAGGGGGGCAGGGCTTTCATTGTTCTCATAGAAAGAAGATTGTCCCCTTTCGTTATCTGTCTGGTCTATGGACTGCATTCCACATCTGAGGAGAGATGGCTTACACTAGGTAAAAGAAGCGGGAGGGGGAAACTTAATCATTCAATTACTCTTGAAGCACAACTCTGACAGTATTGAAATAACATTATCTATGGCTCAAATTATTTGAAGATTAATTGGAGCTGCTGTTTTTGTGAAACATTACTATCCCTTTAACATCTGGACTCTTTGTGGGTGAGACCAGGCTGCACATTCCTTTTTCTCATTTGTATTTGTAAAGAGAACAAAAGTCATGATTGATAGCACCTGGGTGGTTACCATGCCATAGAACAAGCAATATACATCTGCTTTCATTACCAGAGATGTATGTATCACACCTCTTCCTTATCATCCTAAGTTTTTAAGGGTAATCCAGATGTGGAACCCTTTATTTCTGTGCCTAGTGGAATCAGTTGCAATTCACTAATGATAATCCATAACAAGCTGACATGTATGTTGACAGGTTTCTTTCTTGCAGATGAGATTTTCCTGTCATTTCTGGTGATGGGACGGGGGTCAGTCTGATATGCACATGAATATTTAATCTCTGTAATGGCACAATCAAGAAAAATGGCAAAAAAACTGGCAACTCCTGGGTGGTTACCAAGCTATGGAGCAAATAAATAAGAATGTGTTGTTCATTCCCAGTGATGTACTTATTGCAACTATTTTATCTCTGTCCCAACTCAAGTAACTAAAGTCGAAGGATTCTGGAAAGTGTGTGGTCTTCTGTGAGATGCACCTCAAGGCCACTTGGTCAGTGATTGCAAGCCTCAATGATATTGTATCAGACTGTCAGAGTGGATAAAAAGATTTGGGGCCTCTACATAATCTGGAAGGTCTTGGATGAAAAACATTTCCAAGTTTATTGCTAGTACTCTTTAATATATTTAATCTGTTTGTGTCTGCCATTGTTTCTTGGATGCTTTTTTAATGAATCTAAAAATACCCAGTGTTATAGTTTAATGCTTTCATCCCCCACATGACCAAACAATGTTCCACTACAAATGACACCTTATTTCTTTAATAAAGGATGTTTATGGAAGCATACATTTTGTAGGGCTGCAAAGCTACCATTACAGCTCTTGAAAAAGAGTAAGTTATGATTTTGCAGTACTTGTTGGACTATAATTCCCACTGTTCACTGCTGTCCATGTCCATTACTCTGTGGCCAGAAGTGACAAATATCTATTGATATAATGGTTGCCATACAGTCCTTCAGTATGTATACTTAATGGCAGGCCAGTATTAAAGGGATGGTGTGTCAATCCTATATGGAATGTAGGACCTTATTCAGCAAAGCCAAATTCTGGAGCAAAACAACTGCACAATAGGCAACAAATATAAATTCCTATTGATTTAAAGATTGTTTAACCCCATAACGACCGGTGCACACACGATCGGCAGACACTTGAGGACCACTGGGCATTTTTTTTTCTTTTAGATCCAATTCAGGGCTCCTCAAGTGGCATCCAGCCACACGGGGAGCCCTGAATTCAATGACATGCCAGGACCATCACTGGTCTTTAAATGCCGGACAGCCATGACGGTCCTGGCACGGCATTGGACACAGGGCTGGTGCAAGGATTTTTGACACCCTAGGCAAAACCTAATATTGCCGCCCCTTTGCTCCACCCCTTGTGCCCTACCCATTTATGCCCCGCCTCTGCATGTGTTTAAGTGTCAGTGTGTTCCCTATATGTGTCAGTTTGTGTGTGTTCTCTATATGTGTATGTGTGTGTCAGTATGTGTTCCCTGTATATATATAAGTGTGTGTTCCCTATATGTATATAAGTGTGTCAGTGTGTGTGAGTCTCTGTAAGGATATCAGTGTATAAGTATGTGTGTGTGTTCTCTATATGTGTATCAGTGTGACAGAGTGTATGTTCTCTATATGTGACTCTCCCCCCCTTTGACTCTCTTCCCCTCTTGACTGTTGATCCCCCCTTTGACTCTCTCGCTCCCCCGTCTGACTTTTGATCCCCCTCTTGACTGTTGATCCCCCCCTTTTATTCTCTCTCTCCCCCATCTGACTCTTGATCCCTCTCCTGACTGCTGATCCCCCCTTTAACTCTCTCTCCCCCATCTGACTCTTGATCCCTCTCCTGACCGCTGATCCCCCTTTGACTCTCTCTCTCCCCATCTGACTGTTGATCCCCCTCTTGACTGCTGATCCCCCCTCTGACTCTCTCTCCCCATCTGACTGTTGATCCCCCTCTTGACTGCTGATCCCCCCTCTGACTCTCTCTCTCCCCGTCTGACTCTTGATCCTCCTCTTGACTGCTGATCCCCCCTTTGACTCTCTCTCTCCCCGTCTATTTAACCCCTCTTGACCCCCCCTTCCACTTACTCCTCCCAGTGCACATCTCTCCCCTAGTGAGTATGTTTCAGTGCTCTCCCTTGGCTGGCTATTTCATTAACCTTTTCAGTGCCAGAGGGGTATACAACACATTGCAAAGCTATGCGTTGCATACCCCTCTGGCACTGAAAGGGTTAATGTAGCACAGAGATGCCTGTTTCTCTCTCCCCCTCCGCTTCTTCAATCCTGGTCCAGGATTGAAAGAGCGGAGGGGGAGAGAGAGAAACAGGTATCACTGTGCTACATTAAAAAAAAATAGCCAGCCAAGGGAGGGCACCGAAACATACGTTTTTGTCTTAGTTCGGCAGTATGTAGTGAGCGGCGGCGGCGGGGGCCGATGCGCCCTCAGAGAATGTGCGCCCTAGGCCAGCTCCTACCTCGCCTATAGGTGGCACCGGCCCTGATTGGACATTAAGGGGTTAAGCCCTTAAATGCTAGAGAGGTCTCCAAAGCATTGCCTAGCATTCAAGGGATTAAAACAACCATTAAAAGCAATGGGAACTTGGAGAATTGTCATGTTTCCCCTAAGGTACAGTAAGATTGTGTCAAAATTGCACCTCAGCAGCTTGCCGAATAATAAGGACCTAAATTCTTTATCATAAAGATACATATATACAGGACTGGATTTACATCCCAGGCATCCCTAGAGAAGGCACTCTAGGAGCCCTTCGCTCTGCCCATGGCCACACTTCTCTCCTCACATGACCTCACCCTCCAGTCCATCCACTGTTTCCTGGCACAGAAAATAACCTTGGCCTACAACAAGCATGAACAAAAAAAAACTTTATCTCCTTAGTTGCTAGAGCTTTCCAACCCATTGCTCCACAAGGGGTTAAATAATAGCCTTTTGCAGGGACATTGAAATTGCTCTGGACATACTCAAAACAGGGAATGTGGGACTGGCCAGCAGTGTTGAGGTGCCCGTCAAAGGTCTAGGTAGTTTCCTACTCTGCCTATTGGGAAATCCGGCCCTGCATATATATATATATATATTTTGAGTGCCAGAGAGGTATCCAACGCATTGCAACACATTGTAGAGATTCACTAAGCGGTGATAAAGAGGTGATAAGGTGGAGATGACTTCTTCAGTTTATCGCTTCTCCAGTACCATGTTATTCTATGGAGCTTATTCACTGAGATCACCAAAGTTTAAGACATTTTAGTGAATAGGCTCCATAGAATAACACAGGAACTGGAGAAGTTATCTCCACATTATCACCTCTTTATCACTGCTTAGTTAATCTCCCCAATGTCTTGGATACCTCTCTGGCACTAAGGGTTAAAAGAGACTGTAGATATGTCTTAAACTCTACTTCCCCTTTATAACAACAGTGCCACCTGTTGTCCAAAAGATGATTTTTCTATGACGCACTCTATGGAGAAGCTTGAATGATAGGGTCAAATGTTTGAAAGATAAGTGGAGTAATTTTAGGGCAATCCAACTGTATCATAGGAGATAAATAACATTTCACATTGACTGACATGGGGCTTTTAACCTCTATAATAGCAGTTGGTTTGCCCAAGAATTATGCTACTTTATTTTAACGTATGGCTTATAGACTATGGGTCTCCACAGCACATGGTCTTCTTATCATTTTTTTCTCAAGGGCCAAATCTAACAATGAATCAATGGACAGATATAATTAAATAATGTAATGGTCTCAGAGACAAACTACAAGAAAATGAGAGCTGCAACTAATATAATATGTTATCCCAAGCTAGGCTAATAAGACTTGACATTTTGCTACATACATTTAAATAATTTGCATTAAATGTCTCCCTCATTGTTAAATATGTTATCCAGTATGTTTTTCTGCAGGTCACATTTTTATTACATAAAAGAACTTGGATGTTGGATTGAGTAGGCTATGTCTGAGGGCTAAAAATGGCCCCTGGACTTATCTTGGACATGCCTGCCAAAGAAATGTTGTAATAACTGTTAAATGCAAAATCTCCCTTGTTTCTCTCATGAGGAAAATAATTAGAAACTATATATATTTATTTCTGGTTCACTGTCTGCTCCAGGGCAGCACGGGGGCAGAGATCACCCACACGCAGAGAGACTCACCACTGCAACAGTCCAGTGGGTCTCTCACATGTTGTGCATGTGCCTTTAAACTAGATGGTTTCTGGATTCAAAGTGTGATACTGGAAATCATATATAAAACTTATGAGGGCAAGTTGATAAGGGGGATCCCCTAGAAGTGCAGAGGACCACATACAAGTGCATAAGTGTTGCCATTTTAACTAAATGTAAGACCACATTAATGTCTGTTGGGCTGGTTCTCATATCAAAAGAGGGACCAGTAGTTTAGCACTAGGGAGGGGGAAGACAGTTTTTCAGCAGTACAAATGATCAAATGAGGTTTGATGACTCCATAGTCTGTTAGGTGTAGGAGATTCTCTTGACATTGAAACTAATAACTCAGCATTGTAAGTTTGCTGGGACATCTGCATGGTCTGTCACAAAATTCCAAAGTCCACCAGATACTTCACAAGCACTGCCTCCTTCACATTGTTGAACACCTTGCGGATGTTGTCTGTGTCAGTGGCACAGGTAAAGTGGTGATAAATCTTGTTTTTTGGGTCATCCTTGCCATTAGGTTCCTGCATTCTGATTTTGCTGAAGATTTCCTTGTAAGATTCATAGATAAATTGCTTAGCAGCTTCAGCATCTTTGGGTGGTCCTGCAATAGATAAAGGTAACATCTTCATCAATCACTAATGATGACACCTGGGTGATAACTATTATCCATCACTCATCTCTTAAATAATGTAAAAGGGGACATAACACTATTCAGTGACCAAGAAAGGTACAATTCTGGAACATTTCAACTGCACCATAGGGGGAAAAGAACATTTCTCAAAACTCCTTTTGAATTAAATGGGTCTCCTTGAATGCAAGAAAGGACTCCACTGGCGGTGAGGGAGTCAAAACATAGGACAAAGGAAGATCAATAAAGTTTGGGAGAAAAAGATCTTATTAGTATACCCCCAGTACAATGAGAGAGAAAAATATTGAAGCTATGCAGACACCCATTCAAGGATGTTTTAAAAGAGTCCCAACACCTCATACTAATAAATACCATACACACACATTACATACACACATTTCTCTGTCGTCCAATACAGGTTACTGGTAACTTTGTGTAGGCGATCAGCCCCATTAATAGGCAGGAACAATTCTGAGAAGTGACTGCTGGGTAGAACCTACCTTCTCTCCTTATCTTGCAGCTAGCCAATCCCCAACCAGTAAGATTTGTTCCTTGGTCAAGACACAAGCAAGAGAACAGTTTTGCTATAGTTTATCTTTTTATTATTTTCTGTTAGAAATGGAATACCACCTTTAGGTGGGTTACCATCACTGACAATTCCCATAACCCAAATGTGGATAGCTCAGTTCACCAGGTGCCTTTTTGGACCTAAACCCTGAGGGGAAAATCTTGGCTGCAAGCTCTTTCCCCGTGAGTTGCCCACTGAGGCTTCTTCTTGATATATAATCTGAAGACAGAAGACCTGCTGAAAAAGGTGAGCAACCCTTTGAGTGCTGAGGTCCACATGTTCCACGCTTCCCCTCCGCACAGGGGTCTCTATTGGAGTTCCTATTACATACTCATGCACTCATTGGGTTTATTCTGTATGTCTGTGAGGTGTTTGGAGCAAGTTTCTGTGGTAACTTAACCCTTTTGTTGCTGGTTAGCATATTTTGGGGGGGGGGGGGGGGTTGGACACTATCCTTACTGGGATCAGTGTTTTTTGGGTCTACTGTTTTATTTCAGTGGGCTTTTGTGTTGTTTTAAGTGTTGGTATTCACCTCGTTAACCTTTAAGGCATGCATTTACCACATAGACGCAATTGCTCCATTCACTTCTATGGACTTTACAGTTTGGGACATATCTCTGCAACCGCTCCACGTAGCGTGGTCAGAGATGGCTCATTTTGTTGGTTTTCCCTTCCTCTGTCATCTAGTCAATGTTCTGGTGATGTTGGAGGCTTTATGGGGCTTCGGGCACTGTTGGGGTACTCTGTCAGCAAAACTACGTTTCCCATGAGCGCCCGCTTCACACGCTCTTTTTTGATTGGCTCCTGTCGCGGCAGCCATTTTGTGTTTTCGCAGATCGAGTGTCCTACGCAGGGCTTGGACTCTCCTTATATCCCCCGCAGCTTAACCCTTTGCCTACCAGATAAGTGTTTAGTGTCTCTGGGGTGCATTAATTATCATACATGGTTTATTGTAGGTGTTTTGATACTTTGACCGTTTTGACTCTGTGAGAAAGTCTACTCCATTAGACCTTGGGGCTAAACCTAAGACTAAATATACTGGGGTGTCTGTGTCCCCCATTGTTCATTGTTCCTCATGTCAGTCAGGGTTACCTAGAGAATACTCAAGTCATGTTTGCCCATCATGCAGTGTTGCCTCTGAATCCCCTGCTGGGGCCTCCAGCCAGTATGGATGCAAGAGTTTAAGGCTACTACCAGGGACCTCCAGTCCACTTTACAACTGCTTCCATCCACTTTACAGGGGGTCTTCACTTTGTTGCAGACCCCCATCAGATCTTCTCTGCCTAAACCGCTGGGTGTACCTGATGTGTCTGATTCCTCTGAGGAGGAATTATTGGTGGACTCTGATGATGATGACTGTTCAGCTGTTCCTTCATCTCAGCGACCCCTCTTATGTTTTCCAGGGGCCTGTTAGGCCCCATGCTTGCTTTCCATCTAACCCCACCCTTGACCGCTTGGTGTCAGAGGAGTGGAAATTTCCAGACAAGAAACCTTCTGTGTCTAAAAATTTGCTAAACTTTTTCTGAAACGACCCTTACTCAGTGGGTTCATCCCCCTAAAGTGGATGCCCCAGTGTCCAGGCTTTCTAAAGAAACTGCCTTGCCAGTGGCTGGTTCTTCTGCTCTTAAAGGCTGGACTGACAAGAAGCTTGAGACTTCTCTCAAGGCTATTTTTGCAACTGCGGGCTCTGCCCTTCGCCCTACCTTTGCCACTTCATGGGTAAAGAGGGCTGTGGCTGTTTGGACTGAACAGCTCAATTCTGCTGTCCGTCAGGGAGCCACTACTTCTGGGCTCTCTGGCTTAAGATCTGGTCAGCTGACACGACCTCTAAAAAGGCTCTATTGTCTTTCCTTTTCAGGGTTCTTCTCTGTTTGGGCCTGAAGTTAAGGATCGCATCAGTGAGGCACTGGAGGGAAGAGTTCTCACCTGCCAGTGGTCCTAAGGAAGAAGGCACCTGTGAAAAGGAATCAGCTTTTTTGTTCCTTTCAAGCAGACTCATGCCGAGCAACCCAGATGGTCCCTCAGGCTCAGCATTCCTCATCCAAGCCTAAGTAGCAATGGAGAGCCAAGTCCTCCTCGAAGCCCAAGGCTTCCAAACCTTCTTCTGCATGACTCACTGAAGTCGGGTTCAGGATACAGGATTCCCTTCACCTCCCTTCCTCTTCCAAGGACCTTTGTTTCTCTTTCTCCCTTGGAAGCAGAAAAGAGAAGCCTTTTCGAAGAAGCTATATAGGCCCTTCTGGACAAGGTGGTCCTGGAGCCAGTTCCCCCTCAGGAGAGGGGCTTGGGATTCTACTCCAACCTCTGTGTGGTTTCCAAAAAGGATGGGGGCTGTCACCCCTTTTTGGATCTGAAGGACCTCAACTCCTTTGTGGTCAGGTCCCAGTACTGTCAGGAGTCTCTGCGCACAGTGACAGCAGTCATGTCTCCTGGGGAATTTCTGGCCTCTCTGGACCTTCAAGATGCATATCTGCACATAACCATTCATCCAGAGAGTCGGCAGTATCTCCGCTTTGCCTGTGACAGAGGGCACTTCCAGTTCTCTGCCCTCCCCTTTGGCCTGACCACAGCTCCTCAAGTCTTCAACAGAGTCCTGGGAGCATTGATCTCCGTCATACATCAGAACGGCATCAGAGTGACTCCATATATGGATGACCTCCTCCTGAAGGCCTCGTCTCCGGATCTCCTTCACCAGCAGGTGCATGACTGCATTCATGCTCTCTCCCATCACGAGTGGATTATCAACTTGGACAAGTCAGACATTGTTCCTTCTCAGAAGATGGTCTTTCTGGGCCTCTGTCACAGAGTGACTAGGAAATAACACCACTGACAAGTACAGATGAACTTAAGATAAAACTTTATTGAATACAATAGAACAGCGAATGACACAGTAGTGGCAGTAATGAGTGACACCAACGTGGCAGCAAGAGTGACACACTTTCATGAGACCAGGGAGGAACAGTGAACTCACTTCCCTCACCCTTCACTAGGCAGGGGAGCAGTAATGGAAAGGCCCTGGGAACTCTTAAGGCTACGTAGGAGGACAGTGCATTGTAACTTCACACACACAGTCTGAGTGGCACACCTTCACGAGATCCGTGAGGAACAGTGGCACACTTTCACGAGACCAGGGAGGAACAGTGGCACACATCCTCACCCTTCACTAGGCAGGTGAGCAATAACGGAAAGGCCCTGGGGACTCACACAGGCAAGGTGGGAGGACAGTACAGAGCACTTCCACACACACAAAGTCGGCAGGAAAACAAGAAGTGCAACACGACCCAATACTGGGTATACAGTCAACAAGGTAACTGGCACTGGGGCCAAGAAAGGTAATACACACACCGGAACGGCCACGGGAGGTCAGTACACAGACTGGCCAACAAGCGCCGCTAGCGGAAACGAGCACTATGAGGAAGGCACAGGCAGCAAGGATTCCTGACGAGGAATCACAATAGGAGCACAACGGAGGAATGAGAGAGAGGCAACCAAAGGTCAGAACCAGATCGGGTAGTCAGACGTCGCCAGTGGTCGGAGCCGGAACTGGTAGTCAGACGTAGCCAGGAGTCAGAGCCGGAACGGGTAGTCAGACGTAGCAGAACTCGTACACAGGAACAGCAATGGACCAACACAGCACTAGGCTCAGGTACACCACGAAAGGGCAAAGGTAATGAGACAGGCTGAGGTTTAAAAGGCCTAGCAGGTGGGCGGAGAGATGACATTACCAGCATAGTGACTTATAAGAATAGCGACTCATCATAGAGTGACAGTTAGGCAGTAATAATGTCGCTGAATAGCCAAACCAGCACAGAGGCAATCACGGGCACCGTGATAGCCTCCTCTTCAACACTCAGAAGGGGATGGTGTTTCTGACAGACGAAGTGGCTCATCAGATTGCACTGAAGGTCCAAGCTATCCTCTCTCAGGATCAGGTTCCAGCCAAGAGGTTGTCCTCCTTGGTGGGGAAGTTCATGTCCACCACAGAAGCAGTTCTGTTTGCCATGGCTCACACCAGGGAACTTCAGAGGTTTTTGATCCTGGCCTGCAAGGGCCGTCCAAATCTACTGGAAAGATCCCTGTCTTTCCCTCTTCAAGTGGAGCAGAGTCTCTCATGGTGGCTCCACCTGAACAATCTCCTGATAAGCAGACCCTTTCTGCTGCCCTTCTGGACCATGGTGACGAAGGATGCCAGCCTCTCCAGATGGGGAGGGGTGCTGGGGCACTTGAGTGTTCAGAACAAGTGGTCTCAGGAAGAATCTCTCCTTCCCATTAAGTCTTGGAGCTTCGGGCGATATTTCATGCCCTACATCACTGGACACGACCACTGGCCCGGTAAGGATGCAGTCGGACAATGCCACAGCGGTAGCCTACATCAACAAGCAGGGCGGCACAAGAAGTCTCGCAGCTTGGTTAGAGGTCAAGGCTATTTTATCATGGGCAGAGGAGCATGTCCCTGCCATTTACGCAGTTCATATTCCTGGCGTAGACAACATTCTGGCAGACTTCCTCAGTCGACACACAGTGGACAGCAGAGAGTGGGAGCTGCATCAAGAGGTGTTCAACCTCATCATCCAGCAGTGGGGTCTGCCATGCATCAACCTGATGGCAACCAGACACAACAGGAAGGTTCCAACCTTCTGCTCTTGCTGGGCGGATCCCATGGCTCTGGCAGTGGATGCCTTATCAATCCCGTGGAAGTTTCCTCTGGCTTACATTTTCCCCCCTGTTCCTCTGTTGACCAGAGTTTTTCGGAAGCTGCGACCGGGTGCGACCCAGTCATTGTGATTGCTCCGTACTGGCCACGACAAGCTTGGTTTCCTGGACCTCTCTGTGGCAGAATCTCTTCCACTTCCTTCCCGTCCAGATCGTCTTCTACAGGGTTACCTCTGGAAAGGGGATGTTCATCATCTGGCTTTAACGGTTTGGAGACTGAATCCTCAATTTTGAAGAAGAAAGGATTTTCTTCTGGGGTTGTGGCTACTATGCTTAGTGCCCACAAGCCTGTTTCATCTAAGGCCTACCATCGGGTCTGGTCTACCTTCCTGGCTTGGTGTGCTGACAGAGACCGTCTCGGGATTTTGACCTTCCTACAGTTCTTTCCTTCCTACAGGATGGTGTGGATAAGGGTCTCAGTCTGAGTTCTCTCAAGGTTCAGACTTGCTCATATCCGGGGGGTTGCTCATACCCGTCCGGTGTTTAAGTCCCCTGCTCCTCAGTGGGATCTTAAACCAGGTCTTGAGAGTACTCCAGCGTCCTCCTTTTGAGTCTTTGGCTACCATTCATCTACATCTGCTGACGTGGAAGATGGCCTTTCTCCTGGCGATAGTTTCTGTTCGCCGAGTTGCGGAGATGCATGTCCTGTCTTGTAAACCGCCCTTTCTGGTTTTCCACAAGGACAAGGCAGTGCTTCACACCTCCCAAGAGTTTTTCCCGAAGGTTGTGTCCGAGTTCCACATCAATCAGGGGATTGTGGTTCCTTCCTTCTGTCCTAATCCTACTTCTGACAAAGAGAGAGATCTTTATCTGTTGGCTGTTGTATGTTGTCTCAAATTCTATGTGCATAGCACTGAGTCCTTGAGGCAGTCTGACACTCTGTTTGTCATTCCTGAGGGTCCTAGGGCAGGGAATCCTGCTTCCAAGGTTACCATTGCTTCTTCGATCAAGTCCACGATTTGTAAGGCTTACGAACTTCGGAAGAAGCCTGCTCCCTTCAGGGTCACGGCTCATTCGACGAGGTCTATTGGGGCTTCTTGGGCCTACAAGAATCAGGCCTCAGCTGATCAGTTGTGCAAGGTGGCCACTTGGTCATCTGTTCACACCTTTTCTAAACACTATCGTGTGGATGTGCTGGCATCGGCTGATGCCAGTTTTGGGAGGAAGATCTTGGAGGCAGCCTTGCCCATCTAGGATCTCCTTAGTTTCTCAGTACTCTTTTGCATTTGAGCCCTGTTGGCTCTAGTTCGTGTGCTGTGCAACAATTATGGGGTTTGCTTTTACCCCTGTTCATTATCCATTGACACTTTACGTTTAGTGTTGAGCTATTCATGATCTGTAGGTTCATTGGTGCTCTGGGGGCCTACACCTGGTCCTTGCCTTTCTTCCCGCCCTGGGGAACTTAATGGTTGGACATCCCAAAGTTACCAGTAACCTGTATTGGATGACAGAGAAAATAGGATTTTAGTCTTACCTGTTAAATCATTTTCTTTTAGTCCATACAGGTTACTGGTCTCCCATCCTGTCAAGGGACCATGCTCGGCACTCCTGCGGCAGAACGTGGGGGTCCTTTTGGGTTCATGCTCACAGGAATCTTCCTTTACCTTCTTACTTCCTAGTCAATAGTTAATCTGCAAATCTTAGTGGTTGGGGATTGGCTAGCTGCAAGCTAAGGAGAGGAGGTAGGCTCCACCCGGCAGTCACTTCTCAGAATTGTTCCTGCCTATTAAAGGGGCTGATCGCCTACCCAAAGTTACCAGTAACCTATAGGGACTATTTTACCAACATACTATATCAAAAAAATCCTAATGGTCCTTATAAATTTTCCTTTGCTCCTTAATTCAGAAGATAACATCTTCAACCAGTCCTGGATTTTAAATCCATGGAGGTGGATATAGCAATTGTTAACATGACCACAGGGCCTCAAACTCTGCTCAGTGTACATGGTAATCTTATATATACTTATGCACTCTGCCTGCTTTTATTGGAGAAAACAGTGCTAGCAGACAGTATGTCTGCCTCCATGGACATGACATCCAAGATGGATTGGCAATGTTATATCTTGAACCAAGAAATCAGAACCAAATTCATAGGGACGATTCAGATTTTCTGGCCATAGTAAAAAAAATGGCGGTATTATTATGAGACTAGTGTAAAAGCCTGTGAGCATGGGCTAAAGTGCGCACAACCACAGAACTACACCCCCCAGCATTCTG
Source organism: Rhinophrynus dorsalis (assembly GCA_037306005.1). Taxonomy (NCBI): domain Eukaryota; kingdom Metazoa; phylum Chordata; class Amphibia; order Anura; family Rhinophrynidae; genus Rhinophrynus; species Rhinophrynus dorsalis. The sequence continues at coordinate 267,343,271 of CM074718.1, read as the reverse complement.
TGCATTCAGGAGTGTCTACAGTGCATGACTGCATCGGACAAACATCTGCATTTGGGCATTCTCCACTGCACATGACTGCATTGGCCTGTGTTCGGGCAGTCTCTACTGCGCATGACTGCATCGGACAAACATACATCTGGCCTTTTATATTATAAGGATGTGAGTTCTCCTTTTTCCCCAGCTGGGCCCTTGGTTGCTATGAATATCTCTCTAACATTCAATGGGTTAAATGCCCAGGTTAAATCAATGGAATTTTATATTTGTCCCCTATGGTTGAGTTGTTTTTCTCCAAAATTACTCTAGGGGAGATGAACTAAAATTCAGTAAAGGCCCAAACCCATCTTGTAGTATGCACCAAGGTGCCTTTTCCATGTTACACCTCAACTACTTTTACACCTTTGTGCTTACACCAGGTTAATGTGGATATTATATTGTAATATGCACCAAACTCTGATAGCAGGTGATGCTATTGGAGCTCATAGAAACAAACTCTCCTCCTTGATGTTGGTGAATCTGAGATCTTGCCATAGCAACTTAGTAGTTGTTCAAAGTGAAGAGTGCAGAGCCAACTATCAGCCGAACTATGTAAACAGTGAAGATCTATGCTGGCATCAGTGGGCTCAGATCAACTTACATCGTTGTTTCACTGTTAACATTGATCGTCTGCTAGTTGGCTCTGTATTGTTTACATGGAATAGCTGATAGGAGGCTAGAGAGGAGATGGCTGCTGTATAGATGGGACTTCAAACACTGTATTGTGTTTTAGAAATATTTTTCATTAACTCTTTCAGTGCCCATGGAGGTGTAAAACACATTGCTCTCCATTGTGTTGATCATCACTCTGGAACTCAAACGGTGAAAGGAGTTGTGCCGCTGTTCTTGGTGCCGAAGTCTGTGGGTGTAGGCATCCTCTTTACTCTCCCCTTATTATGCCCAACACATTGCACTTTAAACAGACATCATATGCTAATGATCAACGTTTCTCCCCCATCCCTGCATAATTTATACTTAGTGGATCTTGTAAAGTATGTCTTACTCTTCATGGCAAAATGATCTCCACATATCGCCAGACACAAGTGCATCCCCCTCAAATTATTATTAGTGCATCAACCTCAGTAGAAGCCCTCCGTTGAAGTGATACAGCGAAATGCCAACTTAGGAGGTTTTGTTTGAACCCTAAAACCTGCATACAACCCCTCTGCTTCTCCCACTAGTTCATCAAAAGTCCAACCCATACAGTATATGTTCCCCTCCTACTGCTGGATTGAGCTTCAACAATAAAAGCCCCTGTGTACAACGACACCATGAGGTAGCTATTTTGTATCCAATACTGCACTGAACAGCCAGCAGGAAAGGATTCAACCATTTACAATGATATCTTGCTCATGTTGTCCATGTCTTGCTTCTACATGTCTGTTTTTATGGTATATGCTGAATTTAATTGTGTATTATTTATGGAGTTTTACATGTTTTATATGTAGTTTATTGGCCTATGCACTTTATATTCATGAGACTGCGTACCAGAAGATGAAGGGTAATTAATGTACCCTGCTATATTGATCAGTCTCATTATTACTTTTTGTTGAGGGGGGGTTCTGCGTGTGTATATATGTGTGTGTGTGTGTGTGTGTGTGTGTGTGTGTGTGTGTGTGTGTGTGTGTTTCTGATGTGTATATCACCTGTGTATGTGCATTCAGTGTGTGTATGTGCAATTTGTGTGTGTGCGTATGTATGCATGTGTGTGATCTGTGTATGTATGTATGTGTGTAATCTGTGTGTGCATTCTGTGTATGTAATCTGTGTGTTCTGTGTGTGTGTATTCTGTTTGTGTGTGTCTGTGTGTTAGTGTGTGTGTCTTCTCTGTGTGTGTATTCTCTGTGTGTGTGTGTGTGTGTATTCTGTTTGTGTGTGTCTGTGTGTTAGTGTGTGTCTTCTCTGTGTGTGTATTCTGTGTGTGTGTGTGCTCTGTGTGTGTTCACAGCCCCTAACAGAAAGCTCTCCGTTTCAGGGAGTTCATCACCTGGATCTACCACAAAATCCTGGGGGATAACATGGAAAGCCATAAAATAATAGAAGGGGAGAGGGGAAGGAAGTGCATTTGACTTCATTGTTGGCCCGATCCCAGGTACATAGCAAGATAATATTTGGTGATATCGGGAAGACCCAAACCCCTGAATATTGGAGGAAGGTATAATCTTGAAGCTGTCAATCTGGATTTCTTAGAGGACTCAAATAAAGGAGTTAACATAGAATGAGCTAGGGAAATGGCATAAAATCACTCCATTTCCTCTGAGCGTTAATACATTGCCTTAAGGTGCTGAGGAAAGGAATGCCCAAAACATCCATAGACAGGACCAGAATGATTTCCAAATAGGTACAGTAGGGAACTGCAGGGATCTCAAAATTTTGAGGGGTGCCTCAGCGGTGCCTCACAATACTCCTTAACCAGTTTATCTGCTTTATAGGGTGTTTTCTAACTCTCAGATAATAAAGAGATTTTTAACTCATTGAAGAGCAGTGCACTAGAGATATCTCTAACAACAATGGGGTTAAAGATTATTTTTCTCTTTCTTGTTATAGTCCACAAGTATGTTCTGTGCCAGGAAACAATGGCTGGGAATGGGAGTGGGTCATGTAGGGAATGGGGGTATGACCATGGGTGGAGAGTTGGGTACTTAAAGTGCCTTGCTTAGGGGCACCTGGCATGTAAATCCAACCCTGCCTTAGACTGTCCCGTTTTTCTACCCTTGACAAAAGCAGAGATAATTAGGAATTTTGGTATACATAGCTTAGCAAATTGGAGTTAGGTAGGCCGCGAATCTGTAAAAAGATGCCAGTGCTTCATTTAGTGTAGAACTGTTTTTATACCTTCACCCTGTTGACTGATCCACTGATTACCTACCAATTGTCAGGTAGGGATATCATGAAAACATGACCTATTGGTGTTCCCAGGGTACTACCTTTGAGAATCATGTTATATTTTACCTTGTTTACTATTTTCTGAGCCAATCATCATTTTATTCATAATTCTCCATGATAAAACCAACAAATCCTGTTCTCTCTTATTGCCTTTAAAGTGGACCTGTCACCTAAGATAAGTCTAGTTATTGATAGGGTATTAAAAACTGCCACTATGTTCTGGTAGAATTTTGTTTTTAAAAGAAATCATTTTTGAAAAATGAACCTTAATTTCTTGTTGGCACAGTGTGATACTTCATACTAATTCGTTTTTCTGCTAGGCCACTATAGCCACATATAATTATATGTGATAATTATATAGCTCCATTCTGTGAATGGAGCTAAGGAGAACACATACATTGGGGTAATTTCTAATAGCACAGCAAGTTATGATGTGTTTGGTCTCAAAACAAAATTGATTAGCATACTGTACAGAGAACTACATGGAATGCCACACTGTGGCAATAAAATAAAAGGAATCATCTCTCAAAACCTATTTATTCAACAGAAAAAGGGCTAGTACAACTTACAGGCAGATTTTTTTTTTATCTGTAAAACAAAATAAAGTTGTCTTAGGGTGACAAGTTCACTTTAAATAATGTGGTGTGATCAACAAATAAATGTTTCTATAATTTTTGTCAAGGCTATTATTATACTAAGGATCTATGTATATCCTTAGGTGAATACCATTTGGGGCATGTGCTTTCTTACTCTTCCACTTTTTCTAGTGTTAGCTATGCATTAGGTAAAGTTATGAGAGTGCCTTCAATTAAAAGAACACATACACCTTCTACTCTGTCTGGTTTCAGCTGTTTGATGTCTCACCATCAGGCCTCAAGCAATTTCCTTTAAACTGGCCCCAAGGAGGCAGCAGAAGGGCAACCAAAGGACAACACACACACACACACACACACACACACACACACACACACACACACACACACACACACACACACACACACACACACACCACCACCACCATTGTGCTACCTCTGTACTACTCTCCCTTTTTTGATCAGTAGCACCTTACATCTCACATCAGCCACACCAGGCACGTGCACACATAGACACCAAGGGGGGCTTGAGCACTTGCCCTTTTTGTCCAAAGTGCCCTCATGCCCTTTTAACAAAAAAAAATAATAATAATAATTATGAGAAGTGCCCTTTTTTTCATTTGAGCCCCTGCCCCCCAAAATGTCTGTGTACATCCCTGAGCCCCACATCACTATCAATCTTTTGCTGTCATCTCCATCCTACAGCACTTACTCCTCTCCTTTCAACCACATGTAAAAAAACCTTCTAGATTTGTTTCATTCTCTTTAAACATACAATACACCAAAATAGCTATCAAGAGATTGCTACCATTTTCCCATTCCTGATGTTCTATAACTCATTTTGGATATGCTCTTCACTTAGCACTTCAAAGTAAAACTTCTACAGAGCAAACTCTTCCAGAGTACCCTTCCCACTTTCATAGAAGGAAGACACTGGCTGAGGAGCTCCCTTTGGACAAGCTAAAAACAAACTGGACAGCAAAACAGGAAAGCTACAGTACAATATAATTAAACATGCATATATACCAAAAATAAGCTAAAACAAATAAAAAGATGGAGGGGATAGAAAATAAAACAAAATGGAGAATGGGAAAGCTATCAGCTAATATAAATAAACACACAAAAAGGAGATTGGGGCTATATGCAAACACAAGCTTTAAAGGGATAGTAATACTTCGTTTTAACTTTATTTTATTTTGTAGGCATTAAGAAAACATGAAGAATGATATAAGTCTTATATCTCAAACATTTATGGTTTATGAGATATTCACAAGCAAAGTTTCCCCCTCCCGCCCCTTTTACCTACTGTAAACAATCTCTTCTCAGATGTGGAATGCAGTCCATGGACTGGACAGATAACAGCAGGGGACACTCTTATTCCTATGAAAACAATGAAATCCCTGCCCCCCTTGACAAGTTTTTCAGGTTTTTCCATTATCTTAATTGAAGATTGTCCCTCTCTGCAATCTACCTGGGCATCTTTCTTCTGCTTTGGCTGAGCAGTAAAAGGGGCGGGAGGGGGACACTTTGCTTGTGAATATCTCTTAAACCATAAAGGGTTGAGAGATAAGACTTATATCATTCTTCATGTTTTTTTAATGCCTACAAAATAAAATAAAGTTAAAATAAAGTATTACTATCCCTTTAAAACAAGATGGAAGCAATAGAGAATAAAATACAAAGGAGAATGGGAAAGTAACACATAAGTTGGAGTTTGGGGCTATATAGAAACACAATTGGAGGACAGATCAGAAACAAGAAATAGAACAAATAGATAAAACAGACTAAAGTACTAATAATATGCAGTGAAAACAAAAATAAACGGCAAACTGTTTAAAATGGACAAAAACAGCAATAAACAAATGTTTAAGAGCAAAAAAGGAAAAACAGAGTTGCGCTAATATGTAGGTACTAGTTGAAGAGCCCGTTACACGGGCCACAGTGGCAGTGCCAGCTGATCGTGGGGCAGTCATGCACAGTAGAGACTGCCCGCACCGCGGCTGATACAGAGCTGGATGCTCCTTCAGAGTCTCTACTGCGCATGACTGCATCGTTACACACGTTTTAGCGAATTATTATATAAAGGATAGGCAAAAAAAATCTCTTCCGCAGCCTAAGATTCTGGAATTCTTTTCAATTGCCTAACATAAAACAATATAATACATAAATCGGCGCCTGGAATAAGAATTGTGATTATATTTCTAGACTAAAGAAATACCAATTTAATGTCTATCAAATAATTGTGATTATATTTCTGGACTACAGAAATACCAATTTAATGTCTATCAAATAAATTCTTGATTGACATTATATTGGTATTTCTCTAGTCCAGAAATATAATCACAATTCTTATTCCAGGCGCTGATTCATGTATTATATTAATAAACAAACATTTGTTTGTTTTTGTGAAAGCATTTTACCAGGAAGAATACATTGAGATTGTCTCTTTTTTTCAAACATGTCATGGACTCATTTTATCTACCTCACAAGGATGAAAGGCTGAGTTGACCTTGCTGGGACTAGAAACTGTGACCTTGTGGTTTGAGCAGATTCTACAGCTGGTGCATTAACCAAATGAATCATCTCACCATTTGCAAAATATCCATATTTTGAGGGAAATAAAAGCAAGGTTTCACCAAACATGTTATAACTCACTTTGAAGTCTTAAGTGAAGCATGGATGTAAAACTCCTTCTACTGAGCAAACAGTGCTTTGGATGTTTGGAAGTTCTCCCTAAAACTCTGCAGAAGTGAGGGTTTATTTTATTTACCCAATATATAGGCAATTTTCTGTGCTGTGCAATAAGCTAAACTGAAAAGTGAAATTCAGAGCTTGTCCATATCTTTGTGCCATTTACAGTTACCACTAGTTATGGTAATCCTGCTGCTGAGGCCAGTTTGGAGTAAGGCAATCTGGACATGTTTCAGTACCAGTGCTTTTGTACAATTCTTGTTCTGCCAGATCAAATAGTGGTACTGAGGTAATCAGTCTGTATTTCTATTGAAGAGATATTCAATTCAAGTCAGCAGGTTGCTGTCCCTGCCAGAAAGAGTAAAGACAGAAGTAAGACGTGTCCCACTGGAGACTCCATTGGCATTGCCCTCAGTGATTATAATAATGATGACAATGATGGGATGATGATGATGATGATGATTATGGAAATAGTGTAGGTAGGTGTCTTTCCTGGTGCTAGTACTCAGAGGAATAAAAGGTGCATTATATGGATAGGTGAAGTAGTAAGAAATGGAAGCGAGAAGGATGTTGTTGCAAATATTGGGAATAATGATGTAGCCGATAATGAAGTCAGGGCAGTGCAGGAAGAGTTTTGTCAGGTAGGGAATGATCTTCTGTGTCTTTTTCTGCTGTTTTACCTGGGTAAAGCCAGCAGGAGGGTGGGATGCTTTTTAAGTTGTGTTTAAGTTGGTATGTAAAGGGTTGGATATAGTGGTCATCGCAGCCTTTAGTGTGATATAAGACTTCTGTAAGTGATGTCTTTGTAGGGGGAACAGAGTTAGGCCTCTCATGACACCCCCCTAGCATGGTGGTGACAATTGTCCCCTTTATTAATTAAAGAGCATATATATATATGCTCTTTAATTAATAAAGGGGGCAATTGTCACCCCCATGCTAGGGTGGTGTCATGAGGGTTCATGATACCCCTCTTGAGGTCTGAAGTACTTTTTTAATACAAATTAAATATGTAATTTAAAAAAAAATCATTGTTACACATAAATTAAATATTTAATTACATTTTCACACAAATTACATATATAATAAAAATAAACACCTTTTTTATACATATACAGGTTGCCTATTAACCTCTCTGGTACTCATAGGGTTAATCTTGCAATACAAAATATGAGGGCATGTCGAATATAATAGGAGAAGAAAAATGTAGAATAAAAATGGTGAAAGAAAGTCATGGGAGCACTGTAGTCGACTTTTCAAGGGGGAAGGGGAGTTAAAATGTCGGATGTACAATAGTCGTCGAATTAATATGGTGAAAGTAAGCACTGTAAGTCGGATTTGGAAGGGGGAGGGTTAATTGTCGACTATGAACAATATTTGTCGGATTAATGTGGTGGAAGAAAGCACTGCAAGTTGACTTTTAATACGGGGGGTTAATATGTCGAAGGGGGGCACTTTATGTCTGATTTCTATGCTGTATACTATATTATACACTGCTTTTCTTCAAACAACGATGGTTTTGAAACTGTCTTTATGGCTTCTACGCCTCAACATCTGAGGCACAAAATTTCTAACTTAAATGTAACCACAAAACAGGTGGTAATACTGAGCATGGGTAATAGGATACTAATTGCACGTTGTTTTTAGTTGTTTCCTATGGGCTTTTTTCAGACCGGCGGTAAGTATAATTACCGCTGATTTTGTTTTCACAAGTCTGGTAATAGGATAGCAAAAACTGACTTAAAAAAAAACAGCGCTTGTTTTATTTTTAGCGCTGGTAATAGAATCGAACCCCATATCAGAGATGCCATTGACTGTGTTTGCCAGTGAGGAAACAGAGGGAGGAGATACTGATTTTCAGTGTAGTGGGATAAGTGCTTAGGTTCCACTGAGCATTACATGTGATAATCCTTTCTTTTTGACATTAGCGTATAAGGAAGATGGGAATTCTATACCAACTTGTGATCAATTTATCAAATATTAATTAATTGCTATCCTATCCCCCTATGCATACTGGTGTTGAGACCTCCTGATCATCAGAGAAGCCTACAATCCTCCATCACTCAGCCCCTTGCTATTTTCAACTACTCTAAACTGTATACATGCCTCATTAATGATATTAGACCTCTCTGAACCCATGTGTACATCTCAGGTGGTTTCCGTTTCATTGCTCGTCAGCTGCATCTCCAATTAGCATATGTACCCGGAAGCTGGGAAATCTCTGCTGCTCAATTAAAATGGTTTACATCCCCTTTCCCTCCCACTTTATTTCCTACCACCTGCTCCCCCCCCCCCCATTATATGGTGAACTTCCTTGGCTATATTCCATGGGCATCCCTACATGCTCATTTGTGTTGACTAACTGTTCTAATTCTATTCATTCTACTCATTATCACATGTATGGCCTCATCTTCCCCGATTTTTCTAATTATAGTAATATAAATCTGTGCTGTATCTGGATTTTATGTATTTACTGTTGTAATGTTTAAAGGAGCAGTAAACTTTTTTTTATGAAAAAATACATATTGTAGGGATTTTCCTATTGAGTAAAATATGGGTACTCCCACTGCTGAGAGATTTATATTTCCAGAGTTATTACAGTTTAAACCCATGTTTTTTTACATTAGCAGTGCCCTCTAGGGGTCAAATTCTAATTAGATTTCCTGTTAGATTCTAATGGAGAGGAAAGTCAGAGACATACAGTTCTCTATAGGATGTGATAGAAACTGCCTGTCACTTCCTGTCAGTTAGAACTTCCAGGAAGTAAACACAGTAAATTCAAGTCCTGATTATTTAAACTGCTATAATTTTTTAAATAAAACATCTGACAGCGATGGGAGTGACCTTGTTTTATTCAGCAGGAAATGCTCTGCAAATATGAGTTTTTATAAAAAAAGTTACTGCTCCTTTAAACTTTCCAATAAACAGTTAAAAACCCTCACATGTTCAGGTTCTCATATGCTTACACATGAATGAGCCAACTCATGGCTCCCCAGCCATCCTGTTCCATTCTGGTAAGTGAGTCAGTAGTTTCATTATTCAGCTTTGTTAACTAGCTTTTAATAGTAATTGTTCCACTGAATTTTTCCCTGTATATAATGGAAACAAAAAGGATTCAATATCTATGCCTTCTCCTCCTCATTAATTGAAAGGCCCAGTGTTATCTTTTTCTATCTTTCCTACCATTAATATATTTGAAAAATGTTTTTGAGTGATTTTTTTCAAATACCCCATCTGAGTTGTCAGATTTATTTTACCTAGCCTTTTCACAACGTGTTGTAATCTGTGATGACTCAACAGTTTCTGTTGGCTCCAATGATCTAATTTTTTTACCATAACCTTTTCCATAACGACATGCATGTTGATCTGTTTGTGTACATGTAAACCCTGATCACATGGCATTTCTATCACTAAGTTTATTGCAATTAAACCTGACACATTGTTGTCTATGGGCCTGTTCAGTGCAGTTTAAAGGGATAGTAATACTTAGAATGTAAATAAAAATATGTTGTAGGGCTTATTGATCTGAGTAAAACAAGGGAGAAAAAAATCTTGTTCATTGGAGCACAGTATGCTAATAAAGGTCTATGTTCCACTTGCAGCTTAATTATCATATGGTGCTACATTAAAGTATTAAAATGCCTAAAATACATACGGTATCTGGTTTTCATTTAGCCAACATGTTGCATAGGCAGTTTAATAAATTTGTGAATGTGCAAAGGTAATTCTACTTGACAGGTCCATTCAGAGAACCCATTAATGATATATCAGAAAAATTGATCAGCTTGAGGCCTGAGTGGGGGATGATGAAGGTAATGATCTCCAGGTAGTCACAACAGCACCCATTTTGTCCTGGATTGGTGAGGTGCTTGCAACAAGGTCTTACTGGTGACCAGGCAAGGCATCCCAGTTAGATCTATATATTAAATAATGTAATGTTGCTAACATTTTGCTGACAAGCTGTTTACCTCACTGACCTTTAAATTTGGGGAAATAAGTGGACAGGTCAGAAGAACAGATCTTCTCATACAGCAGGTCGGTCTTGTTCAGAAAGAGGATGACTGGGGTTTCCTTAAACCACTTCATTTCTAAGATACAGCTAAATAGGGCTAAGCTCTCCTGCATGCGATTCTGTACCAGAAACAGAGAGAAAGAGAGAGAAAGAGATTACGATACAACAGTCCACATGTATAAAGGAATTCCATAACAAACCATCTGTACTGTAGAGGACAAATAAAAATTCCCCAAATGTCCAATGATTTAAATAGGGTATTTAATTCCCTTAATGCACAGTGCCTTGGAAAGCTCTATAATATTCACAGATTCAATGTCACAATTAAATCAATGGGCATTTGTATTTGTTACCTATGGTACAGTTTGTAATTGTTTCACTTTTAGTTAATACATATGGGCAAGCCTATCTAGAGACTGACTGAGAGACACAAAATGGAATAAAAACAATAATGCATTGTAATAATTAATTGAATGGAACCCCTATAATAAGGAGAGATGAGGTAGAGGAAGGTAGAGGAGCCATGATTGGGGTTAGGAAGGAAGGGAAAACAGTGCAGGGAACTGGTAGGCTGAAGAGTCCTAGTTAGGGATTAGTTAGGGCAGTAGTTCTCAACTCCGTGCCTCGGGACCCACTAACAGGCCAGGATTTGATGATTTCCTTGTTAGAGCACAGGTGAGTTAATCAATGTGGATGAGCCTCTGATCACCACACCTGTGCTCCAGCAGATAAATCCCTAAGTCCTGGCCTGTTAGTAGGTCCCGAGGACCGGAGTTGAGAACCACTGAGTTAGGGGGACAGGAAATGGGGGGGGGGGCTGGAAGTGTTGCCTGAAGGGTGTTCTTGTGGGTTTCTGATAGGTATTTTCAAAGTGAACCTCATGGAACAAGGAGCTCCCCACCAACCTGCTCAGTTTTCAATGTACACATCGGTCATCAATATAAACAAAGCATATGCCCAGGGATAAAGGCATGGATACATGTGTGGTGCTAAGTGTATATTGGGAGATGATGTTATGTGTATCGGCATGCTGCGTTGGGGTCTGAGAGACTGGATCGGTCAATCTCAGACCCAGTTTTTAATTACAGCGTTCCTGGAAAATGTATGTGACGTGCAATGATCATCAGTGTTCCTTATGGCAAAAACCACATGACAGTCATAGCAGGTCACATGGTCATTAAGGGAAATGCTGGCAGGGACTGAGTTGACACTACCTCTGTGATGCCACACAGGGCTATGATTGTATGATCTGCATGAGTATAACTGAATGCTATGTATAACATAAAAACGTAGGCAACGTATAAAGGCCAACTGAAGCAATTATGGAGAAAACCAACTGTGCCATATGGGATAAACAAAATTTCCTCATTTAAGTGGATATTTTAACATCCTGGATGCAAGAAATATATATATATATATATATATATATATATATATATATATATATATATATATATATAATGAATTGCTTTGCAATGCGTTGGAGCCCACTGGCATTCACAGGGTTAAAATACATTTATAGCAGTGGGAATTTATATTTTTCCCATATATTGTGTAGTTGGTTTGCTCCATAATCACCTCACACATAAGAACCAGTTGTCCCATCTAGTTTGTGTAGCTGCGATTTGATTGGCTGGAGTGTGCAGAAGATTGACTGAGATAAATAAGGTTGCACTGTGACTGGCGTCCTCACATCTTTGCTATTCTCCTCCAGTAGCTGATCATATTCACTCAGAGATGCCAGATAAATGAGAGCATGCACTTTCTCGAATGAGTGTATCCATTTCCTGCGCTCTGATTTCTGTCCCCCGACATCCACCATCCTACAGAAATGGAGTGAAACAAAGTTTTGAATGAGTTATAAACAAGGGCCATGAACATCACCACCACTTCTTTAAGGTTAACCCTTTGAGTGCTATAGGGATGTGCAACACATTGCCCTGCAATGCATTGCATACCCCACTGGCACTAGAAGGGTTATAAAATAAAGAATCCCCTGCTCATCTTCACAGATTATTCAAATACACACAGATCCAGCATAGCAGCTTTTCTATGCAATAGCTGGTCTGCTGGCTCTCAATTTACCTGAACCTTCTGATCAGCTGTTTCAAGTCCACAGCAAACTATCCGCAGATCAGCTGATTCATGTAAACAGAAGACTCTGCTATGCTCTGTAAGGCACTCCATGTTGCAATCCCTATGGCAATCTGTCTCTATTCTGCAGTAGAGTCTAGGGATGAGCGAGCACCCCGATGCTCGGGTGCTCGGGTGCTCTGACCGAGCACCCCCTGATGCTCGAGTGCTCGGCCGAGCACCCGAGCCCCATTCAAATGAATGGGAGCACTCGAGCATTAAACCAGGCACCCCCTGCTCTGATGAGCGGAGGGTGCCTGGTCAATGTCCCCCTTCATCTCCGCTATGCCCCTCTTCCACAATGTCCCCCTTCATCTCCTATGCCATAGCGGAGATGAAGGGGGACATTGTGGAAGAGGGGCATAGAGTCTATGCCCCTCTTCCACAATGTCCCCCTTCATCTCCGCTATGCCCCTCTTCCACAATGTCCCCCTTCATCTCCGCTATGGCATAGGAGATGAAGGGGGACATTGTGGAAGAGGGGCATAGCGGAGATGAAGGGGCACATTGTGGAAGACGGGCATAGCGGAGATGAAGGGGGACATTGTGGAAGAGGGGCATAGAGTCTATGCCCCTCTTCCACAATGTCCCCCTTCATCTCCGCAATGCCCCCTTCATCTCCGCAATGCCCCCGTACCTCCATTCCCTGGTGGTCCAGCGGAGCGTCTTCGGATCTGTGCCTCTTCCGGCACAGATCCTCTTCACCTGAACATGTCGGGCGAGCACATGGCGGTACTCGTACGAGTACCGCCATGTGCCGAGCAGAGCGATGCTCGAGCCGATCCGAGCATCGGCCGAGCACGCTCGCTCAACACTAGTAGAGTCAGCAAACTGTCCTCTGTAGCTCCACAAAAAGTTATGAGAAAATCCTAACTTTACCATCTCAGTCTGGCAAAGTTGGGTCTATGCACTCCAACAACACAGACAGCTATTAGAGTTTAGTGCATGGGGGGAATAGCCATACTGAACAACAAAAGCAGGACTAGAAGACCCCCTCTCCCAACCAGGGGAAAAGTCTAGGACTCCTAAAGCAGACCCATTAGTAGAGGTGCTCAAAAAAGAACACCAGATATCAAACAGACCTATAGACAGACAGATAGATAGATAGATAGATAGATAGATAGATAGATAGATAGATAGATAGATAGATTGATAGATACAAAAATATATATATTTGTACACATTGCCGGCCTAAGACGTTGTGCTGCCTGGGTCCAAGAATGAAATGTTGCCCCTGACCACAACCACCACCAAAACCATGTCCACCAAGACAAGCCCACATGGTTATGAAAGGGTGAAAGATTGCTATCTAACACTGCTGCAAATTTAAAAAAGACAGTTAGAACTTATCAACTAAAAAATTTAGATGATATTTTATAACTGTCCATTTTTTTACATTTGCATCAGTGTTAAATTGAAATCATTCACATAAGACACCACTTTAAAGGGTTAGTAATGCCCGTATTTACGTTGAATCAGTATTGTAGATGTTAAAAAAATAAAGTATCTGGAGAAAGTACCATCTCTCAAGATATTCGCCACTAAAGTTCCCCCCTCCCTCATGTCAGCTGTAAAACTGACAGAAGGAGATCCATGTCGGCCTACTCAAGGCGGCTCTTCAGCAGAGCCGAAATAACAATATTTAAAAAGAAGTTCTTCATTGGAACTGTCTACAAAGTGTGCTGGCAAACCAATTTCAATGAAGTAATTCTTTTTAAAGGGACAGTAATGTCCCAGAAAAATATTCTCCAGTTTTGTAGCGGTTAAAATAATAAACAATATACTACAAAGCTGATCTCTCAAACCACTATGGTTTGAGAGATATTCACGTTCAAAGCCCTCCCTTACTCCTGATAGGAGATTCGAGTTGTATGACTTGAGAAAGCTCTTCAGCAGAGCCGAAATTGCGTTATTTCAAAATAATTACTTCATTGGAAAGGCACACTTTGTAGACCTTTCCAATGAATTAATTATTTTGAAATAATGCGATTTCAGCTCTGCTGCAGAGCCTCCAGCTGGTCCCCTGACCGGAATCTCCTGCTGTCAGCTAGACACTGAGGTCAGGAGAAGGGAAGAGAGGGGGGATCTTTCAATGCCTACATGTCTCAAACCATAGCGGTCTGAGAGATTGGTTTTGTAGCATATTGTTTTTATTTTAACCTCTATAAAACTGGCGAAAATTTTTCTGGGACATTACTGTCCCTTTAAATTTCACTATTTTGTCTCTTGTGAAGAGCTTCCAGCTGGTCCCATGACCAGGATCTCCTGTTGTCAGTAGAACGCTGACATCAGGAGAAGGGGAGGGAGGGGGGAACTTTAGCGGCGAATATCTTTCAAACTGTCAAGGTTGGAGAGATGGGACTTTCTCCAGATACTTTATTTTTTTAACATCTACAATATTGATTCAACTTAAATATGAGCATTACTAACCCTTTAACCCCTTTCATAATCAGGGATGTCTGCTCCTTCACGCAAAGGGTTAGAATTTCTAACCCTTTGAGTACAGTAGCAGAAAATTCTAACCGTTTGAGTACAGGAAACTTACTCTTGTTTATACCAAATTCTGCTCTTGTTCAAGTATGCTGCAATTTAAATAATGTAGGATAGGGGGGGAGAGAGAAATGGGAATCCTAAAAGAGTTCAAGAGGTCAAGGGTGTTTAACAGTGATGGCTGGAGACTGGGTCCTAGGACCAGAACTGAGGAACTCACTGCACTGGAGATTGCAGAACTCGATCAAGTCACAAAATATATATGGATGACAGACACTCACAATCCATAAGCATTGCAGCGCCGATGTCCCCACTTTCTCACACGCACCCCAATCAGCCAATGAGGACGGACCATTTAGTGCCTGAATGAACATGCCTGGGGCCCACAAATTGCTGCCCCTGTCAAAATGCCAGCTGGGTCCCAGCGACCCACGGGGACCCATGTAAGGGCCAGCTCTGGTTGTACACTCCATTAAAAAATATGTAGATATAGATTCTTCTGTAATGTATAGCTATTTGAAATAAAGCCAGTGGTAAAAATATCAATATATACATATTTGTTTCTTCTTAATTATGTTTTGATTTACCCTTTGTGTTGTGTTTTATATTTGCATTTAATGGAGTGTACAACTATATATATATATATATAGATATATAGATATCTACACACACATATATATATATATATATATATATATATATATATATATATATATCTTGTGAAGGACACACTCTCAGAACAGATGTAAATGCCTGGGTGCCAATAAGTAATTCAACAGCATCGGCATAATGAGCACTCTCAGGACTGCTCTTTAAGGACAAAAAACACAGCTTTATTTGGATCAATGTTTTGATCTCAAAGCTGTGTTTTTTGTCCTCAAAGAGCAGTCCTGAGAGTGCTCAATATACCGATGCTATATAATATATATATATATATATATATATTGTATTTATATGTTTGTTGTTACAATACAATCAAATATATGTCTTTTTGATATCTGTGGGGAGATTCACTAAGCGGTGCTAAATAGGTGATAAAGTGGAGATGACTTCTCCAGTGATATCACTTCCCCAGTTCCTATGTTATTCCATGGAGCCAATTCATTAAGATCTCCAAAGCTGGAGAAATCTTAGTGCATAGGCTCCATAGAATAACATAGGAACTGGAGAAGTGATATCACTGGAGAAGTCATCTCCAATTTATCACTTCTCTATCACCGCTTAGTAAATCTCCACCAATGTGTTCTTTTTGAGTGCCTCAATTAATGGGACTGCTATATGACTGCTAGGGGGTTATTCACTAAGGTGTGATAAAAAGATAGTCAAGTGTAGATGAATTCTTCAGTGATATCACTTCTCCAATTCCAGTGTTATTCTATGGAGCCAATTCACTAACATTTCTTAAGATTTGGAGATCTTAGTGTATAAACCCCATAGAATAACATAGGAAATGGAGTAATGATATGACTGGAAAAATCGTCTTCACTGTATCACTTCTGGATCACAGCTTAGTGAATCTCCCCCGTAGACTTTTCCCCCAGTTGGGGACTCTTCTAGTCCTGCTTTTGTTGATCTAGATTGGTATTCAACCCTTGGGTGCACCACACTATTTTATTTCATATATTGTGTCTATTATCTACTGATGTGAGCCATTTTTGCCTTGAGTTCATGTGAATAGCCATATAAACATATAGACACACCCACAGGAAAAAGACAATAGCTCATGAAGCTGCATTTCAATGTGTAAATGAGCCGTTGCAACATCATATACCTGACTTGGTGAAAGCATGGCAATGATGGCGTATTTGCAGCATTTTCAAGGGATATGAGGGCGAAGACATCTCAATGCATATGATGAGATGCAAATGGTGCAAATACACCACAAAAACCTGGACCCTTACTGAACTTTAGCACATCTCCTCCCTGAAGCAATTCTGGGCCAAACCATATGCACCAGAATATCTCCAGTTCTTCTGAATGCATCAGCTTCAGACAGTGGTTTGCAGCATGTCAGGTGGTGTGGGGGGCATGTGAAATAAGAGTAGCATGTACCACTTGGGTAGAGAGCACATAGAGACATGGGATCATATGTATAAAGATAAATTAAAGCAATTCTGAAGCAAACCAACTGCAAAGTTGGGGACAAATAAATCAAAATGCACATAATTCCCATTAATTTAAATTTGGGACTTAATCCCATAAATGCAATAAATGCAGTGGGACCTCTTTAGCATTCATTGGATTAAAAGCCCCATTTTAAGGGTTGTTATCAGATAGCTGTTCTATCTCCACATCCGATCCTCTGGGAGCAGATCTGCATATGTAAACGCGAATGCATTTTGTGCCCAGTTACACAAACAATGGATCAGAGGGGGCCCAATGCTCTCCCACTGGATCAGTGTTGCATCACACAGAATGGTTTCCTGTCATGCAAAATGAAGACCCCCATAGACCCTCTGTGTCCTGCATCAGGCTTGAAAACATAATACAGTGGGTCTATAAAGAATGATCATGCAACTTTGGAGTTTGTGGCTGAGAGCCATGAACTTCCTGGTTGTGATCCAGCCAAAGTGGTCAGTTTTCTGACCCCTCATCTCTCCTCATGACTAGATGATAGGAGATATTTTAGGGATGCAAACAGCAGCCCTGGGCTTTTATTTATTTCTTTTTTAACTAATTCTGCTGCTATTGTAGTAGATGTAGTAAAAAGTGATAAATGCCTTTTAAATGAATGGAAGTGGCATATGTTTGTTTCAGAATTACTTAATTTTGTCTTTGTTCATAAGATCCACAGTTAAGAAGGGGAGGGGGGATTAAATAGGCACATGGAACAAATAGACGAATCCCTATGAATCTCTGTACTCTAACCTGAGGTTGATATTCTCCACTGAGAAGCTATATTCGTTTATTCCAGTGGTTGGCATTCGGATCCTCAAAATGTCTTCATCTGTAGGCTGGTACCAGTCTTGAGTGAGCCGCTCAAGATTAGACAGATAGCTTAGATAAGAGAGAAGATCAAGGTTATAAGAGATCCGGAATGCTCTACCTTTTCCGTCTATTAATTATGTCTATTAATCTGACGGCCTAAGGAAAACTGGAGCAGTACCGAAGCAAACCAACCGCACCATGGGGAACATATAAAAGCCCTATTGATTTAAATAGGCCTTTTAACCCATTTAATGTTAGAGAGATCTCCAGCACAATGATTTGAAAAGCACTGGAGTTCACTTTAGCATCCAATGGGTTACAAGTCAAATGAACACTAAAGAAACTTTTGGGAATGTGCTCTCTTTCCCTATGGTGCAGTTGGTTTTCTCCACAGCTGTTTGTTGTTCTATTAACTTTGAAATTCAGGTTACCCTTCACTGTTTCTACAGATGAATAAAAAGTACAGTAATGTTTTCTGTTGTAAAGCTTTTCCTGCTGAGCAATGAATAAGAACGTTAGGTGGAGGTAACATAAGAGGAAAATAATAAAAATGTTATCCATGGGGTACCAAGATATTTTGGAACCTGACCCAATAATCCAGGTAGGCTTTCCACAGTATCTGAGAGAGGGTCTTCTGGATATCTTTATATTTATATGGATTTATACCCTTGGCAACATTCAGCACAATGGATTGAATGAAAG
Organism: Rhinophrynus dorsalis; assembly: GCA_037306005.1. Lineage (NCBI taxonomy): Eukaryota > Metazoa > Chordata > Amphibia > Anura > Rhinophrynidae > Rhinophrynus > Rhinophrynus dorsalis. Next base: position 267,324,806 of record CM074718.1, on the reverse strand, counting down.
CACTGAAATATATACTTTTGCTGTGTGCTATATATTTTTTCAATTAAATAGGCTTTTTGTGGTGTATTTATATATATAAACATGTCATAGATAATCCAAAAGAAATGCACACACAAGTCTTTTGCAGATTTCAAAAATGTGCTGGTTTATCCCATCAACGTTTTGGCCCCAACGTTGCTGGAATAAACCAACACATTTTTGAAACTTGCAAAAGACTTGTGAGTGCATTTGTTTTGGATTCTCTCTCTCTCTCTCACTCTAAATAAATATATATATATATATATATATATATATATATACTAGCAAAAGAGGCACACCGTTGCCCATGGGGATTAAGTCCTTTGAGTGCTTCAGGGACACTGACATCCATGTAAATCCAGAAAAGGAGACTGTATTGTGTGTGTATTATGTTCGCATGTGTGTATTGCAGGCATGTTTGTTGTGCGCGTGTGTGTATATTGTATGTGTGTGTTGCTGGCATGTGTGTGTGTTGCAGCCATGTGTGTTGTGGGTATATGTGTGTGTTTATTGTGGGAGTGTGTGTTGCGGACTTGTGTGTGTGTTACAGGCATGCGTGTGTTGCGGGGTTGTGCATGTGTGTGTATTGTGGGTGTGTGTATCGCTGCCATGAGTGTGTATTGCGGGCGTGTGTATATTGTGGGTGTGTGTGTGTTGCAGGCATGTGTGTGTTGCGGGCGTGTGTGTGTTGCGGGCGTGTGTGTGTGTGCTGTGGGTGTGTGTGTTGCGGGCGTGTGTGTTGCAGAGTGTGTTGCAGGCATGTATGTGTGTTGCGTGCATTTGTGTGTGTTGTGGGAGTGTGTGTGTGTTGCGGGCATGTGTGTTGCGGGTATGCGTGTTGCGGGTGTTTGTGTTGCAGGCGTGCTTGTGTGTGTTGAAGGCATATGTGTTTTGCAGGCATGTGTGTTTTGCGGGCATGTATGTTGCAGATGTGTGTTGCTGGCGTGTGTGTTGTGGGCGTGCATGTGTGTGTTGCGGGCGTGTGTGTTTTGCGGGCCTGTGTGTTTTGAGGGCATGTGTATGTGTTGCAGGCATGTGTGTGTTGTGGGCGTGTGTGTGCTGCGGGCATGTGTGTGTGTCGCAAGCGTGTGTGTTGCAGGCATGTGTTTGTGTTGCGGCCATGTGTGTGTGTGTTGCGGGAGTGTGTGAGTCTCAGGCGTGTGTGTGTGTTACGGGCGTGTGTATTGCGGACATGTGTGTATGTTGCGGGGGGGTGTTGTGAGTGTGCGTGTGTGTGTTGTGGTCATATGCGTGTTATCTACATGTACTGTGTGTGGTGCATGTGTGTGTCTGTGTGTGGTGTGTGTGTATTGCATGTGTGTGTGTGTTGCAGGTGTGTGTGCTGTCTGTATGTATTGTGTGTGTGTGTGTGTGTGTGTGTGTGCGGTGCGTGTATTGCATGTGTGTGTATTGCATGTGTGTGGTGCATGTATTGCATATGTGTGTGTGTGTGCATGTGTGTGTACATTGCGATTGTGCATGTATATTGAAGAAGACCCCTGCAATCCCTTACCTTATCAAGTGGCAGATGGAGGAAATGGCCTATTTGTTTTTTGAAAGAGGAGATAGGGTGGGGGAGGGCTACTCCTTGAAGATGAAATCACCAAGAGTTTGGCTAGTCACAGAATTGTGAGTTCCGTTCAGGTCCAAGTATGGGGTGATTCCAGTTTGCACAGTTTCTTCTTTTTGGCAGAGGAACTATGAGACCAATCTCTCAGGTGTGTGTTTTGCGCACATGTGTGTTGCGCGCATAAGTGATGCGCGCGTGAATGTAGTGGGAGTGTTGCGGGGTCGGGCACGTTGCAGGTGTGTGTTGTCTGTGTGTGATGTGGGGGTGTGTGTTGTCTGTGTGTGTTGCAGGCACATGTGTGTGTGTGTATTGTCTGTGTGTGGGCATGTTAACCTTTTGAGTGCCACAGTGTTGAACACGACATTACTTTGGCACCTGTTTGGCAGTTAATGGGTTAAGGTGCACAATGCGTATTAACGGTATACATTATTGTAACAGTAGTGGAGTGTGCTGAATGCACTCCATATGATTTTTGGTGAGTGCTGCAGAGAAAACAGTTCTGTTTGTAGCATAAACATAATGTAGTGGTGAGTGAAATTTTTGTCCCCAACAGGAGAGTGTCAGCCATTTTTTGGGATTCACTGATGGGATAGTGAAGGGTGTGGACATTTAAATGAGTGTCTGTATGTTGTAGTGTGTCTATGAGATATGCTAATGTCCTCCTTGCTGCGCCCTGGGGTATGTTGGGCTATGGCAGTCCATAGGAGATCTGCATTTGTGCTCTTATGTGCCAGCCCCAGGGTGTGTGTATTATAATTGAGTGTGCAATACTGGGCTCTGGCAATAGAAGACAATGCAAATCTCCTCCTAGCTGCCTCCCTGGGGGTGCATGTGGCATGAATGTAGAATTTGTGGTCACCTGACCACTTCTTCTTTTATAGTAGACGTATATATATACATATATATATATATATATATATATATATATATATATGTATATATATATATATATATATATATATATATATATATATCCACACACACACATTGTATATATAGATATACTGAATAGGATATATATATATATATATATATATATATATATATATATATATATATACACCACAAAAAATCCTATTCAATATCTATATAGCACACAACAAAAGTATGTTTCATTACTTTCATTCAACCCCTTGTGCTGAATGTTGCCAAGGGTATATAGCCATATAAATATAAAGATAACTAATATTAAAGAGATGTGGGGAGGCATTCTGTCATTTGATCATTTTTAAGTACTCTGTAACTCAGCCATTTGATCTATTTTAAGTCCTCTGTAATGCATTTATTATTGTCATTATGTGGATATTCTTTACAGTCTACATTGAGAGGTTTTGTTAAAATGCAATCTTAGTTTTCAATCGGTTGATGGTGGAACTCATGCTGACTCACATGCATGAGTGTGGATTCTGAGCACTGGCTGCTGGTGGGCCATATACTTGCAGAGTGCACATGCTCTGGTTTAGTCAGCACGGATTAGTAGGTTTACCTTCAGGTGGCTGACTAAGAGCCTCTGTGTGGCCATTGTTAAAGGTTGTTTGAATATTGTATCAAACTATTTTTTCCTGGGCCAACACAGTGGATTTTTGTCCTTAAATAAACTGAGTTATATTCTACTCTCTGTACTGTTGGAGTAATGTTTTTCCCATACAATGAGGTTGTAATCACCAGCAGTTAGTGAACTGTGTGACCTAGAAAAGCCTGTGTATCCCAGTTTGAGTAAGAGGTTCACCTCAGCAGAGGCCAATAAGCAACGTGGACCAGAGAAGCAATTTCCAAATTTGGTTCAATTGAGTGAAACATGCTTGATTTCCAAAATACAAATGAATTCCTCCCAGAATCAACAGTCTCCTATCTGTATTAATCCTTTGAGTGCCAGATGGATATGATCCCATTGCTTTGCAATGCATTGCGTACCGTTCTGGCACTCATAGGGTTAAAACTACTGTGATAAACCTGTAGATTTAACTTTGCTAAATCCAAGTCTGTTTTGAATTTGTCTACAGTATCTGTCACATGCAGCATCCTTGTTAATAACATACTCATAGTTACTGTCCTTACTGTAAATAACATTCCCCTTTGCTTAAGGTGAAAAGATTCAAATAATCTTTTGGAGTCAACAGAGACTTCTGTACAGCCCTAGTTATAAAACAACCCTGGAGACCTCTTTGTACTGACCTTGAATATATTTGTGTACAGTAATCATGCCTATTCATAGACACTTTTTTTTCCAATGTAAACAAAACAGAATTGACTAGCATTTTTCAAGATTTTAATTGGTCTGTACCATCTCTCCATAAATTATCCCTTTTTATAAATATGTTCATACTCCAAACCCCATATTCTAAGCAGGGGTCTTACCAAAATTGTATAACGTGGCAAAAGTATATGTTTTCTATGTATATATTACCTCTTTTTTGATTACATATTTTTTTCATATGCTGAGAGATATTGGAAATATCCACCAGCTCAGTTCATGTTTTGTAACTGTGTCCTGGCTTAAAAATCCTACATCTATGGGTATTCATGACAGCTTTAGTGCATAACAGTGCAAACACTTAAAGGGATAGTAATACTTAAAATGTAAAAAAAATATGTTGTAGGGTTTATCCCCCTGAGTAAAACAAGAATACCCCCACTGCTGAAAGGTGCTTCATTCTAAAGTTATTAATTTTCAAAGTTGATTTTTTTAGGTGCAATATCACAGTGGCCTGAAATTGTACAGTGGCGCTGTTGCTACACAATCCTATGGACAGCTCTGGTCCCGGGACCATAAATCTCCATAGGATGGTGTAGCAACAGCGCCACTGTAAAATTTCAGGCCACACTGATATTGCACCTAAAAAATTCAACTTTGAAAATTAATAACTTTTGAATGAAACACCTTTCAGCAGTGGGAGTACTATTGTTTTACTCAGGGGGATAAACCCTACAACATATATTTTTTTACATTTTAAGTATTACTATCCCTTTAATTCAAACAAATCCCACACACATTCCTTACATCTTTTACAGGAAATGGAAAACAATTAAAACTGTTTAATTTGTGTCTGTTCAGTACATGGTGATAAACAAGGAACAGAGGAACAGAATGCCACAAAATGCCTATACACTCCACCATTGCCATACACTTGGAGCAAGCCACGTAGCAAGGTCAATTTCTGGTGTAAAGAGTTTAGTAAATAGGGTTTAGGCAGATGGTGTACTAAAAATAAAAAATATAAAAAAAATAGGTTACAGCACCTATTTTAGTGCAGACCCTTGTTTGTACATGTCCCCTTTTCTGTGCTGTGAGAGGGACATCAACACATTGAGTTTGCACAATACTACAGTGCTCACTGCAAATGTTTTGTATTCTCCTCTGGGGTTACAAACTCTCAAGCCTTCCATATTGTGAAACAAAGCAGGAAGAAGGTAATCTATTAAGTGCATGGATATTGTGCAATATATTAAAGGGACATTATAATGTCCCATAAAAAAATTCTTCTTGTTTTGTAGAGTTTAAAAAAATAAATATGTGGCACAAATCCTAGATATTCGCATGTAAAGTTCCCCCCTCCCTCCCCTTCTCCTGACGTCAGCACTGTGCCGACAGCAGAATATCCCGATCCAGGCAGCTCTGCAGCAGAACCAAAATGTTGTTATTTAACCCCTTAACGACCGGCCGATAGGCGCGGTGCAGTCAGTTAAGGACCACGGAGCATTTTTTTTTTATCTTTTCCGCTTCTGGACTCCCCGAACGGCGTGCAGCCATGGGGGGAGCCCGGAATTCCATGACGGTCATAGTACGTCATGGGTCGTTCAGTCAGATTTACCCATGAAGTACTATGACTGTCAAGGGTCGTTAAGGGGTTAAAAAGAATTACTTCATTGGAACGGTCTACAAAGTGTGCTTGGTTTGCAAGCACACTTTGTAGACCATTCCCATGAAGTAGTTCTTTTTAAGTAATGCAATTTTGGCTCTGTTGAAGAGCCTCCTCGAGTCGGCCGACTCGAATCTCCTGCTGTCAGCTTTACAGCTGACATCAGAAAAAGGGAAACTTTAGATGCAAATATCTCTCAAACCATAAAGGTCTGAGAGATAGGATTTGTGCCACATAATTTATTTTTTTAAATGCTACAAAACAAGAAGAATTTTTTATGGGACATTACTGTCCCTTTAAGTACAAATTGCAACCCCTTATAGTTCTCAGTGGGTTAACCTACTCCATGCCTTCTCATTCATTGATTAAGACAGACAGACATAAAAGGGAAATAAACAAAATAGTGTATAACAATTATAGCAATAACTGAAAGTAAAAATTTCAGAAATGATAGGGCCCTGTGTCCCAAAGAAATTGCATTAAGAACCATTGCAATGAATTTAAATCAATGGGAATTTGGGCTACTGCTATAGTGTAGTTGGTTTGCTCCAGAATTGCTCTTTTTTGTGGGGGGGGGGTTAACATAGGGCCCAGCTGAGTCAATATCTATTTCCCTATAATAACGCTTTATTCTATTTCATCTATGATTTGTAATAGTGACATATCTGCTGTAGACGGTCAGGTACGTATATCTTATTACATAGGTAAGGAGCAGACAGTTGTTGGTGCGACTGCAGGAGATTACAACTTCAATCAAGATAGAAGTTATAATCACCAACAGTCGGCATACCATACATTAATTAGCCCCTGACATAGGCACCGCATGGTTTGCTGTTGGACATAAAGGATACATGTATATTCATATGTGCATGAAAATTAAGTCTTATACATATTTGGGAGTGGCACAGGTGACTGAACTGGGTGGGAAAGACCACTGAAATTTTCTTACTGGGCACTGATTGCCTGGCTTTCCAGAGGGACCATCTCTGTGGTTATATCAAGAGAAAAGGATACACCACTGAGTGGGGTTATTTGTATGATATTTGAGTATAGTTGTGAATGATTTGGCTGGATGAGGGTTTCCTGAAAAAAATAGAGGTATGCTACAGCGCTTCAAGACTTGCATTAAATATTGATTAAGTCAACAACTGAAAAAATAAAACTAAGCTAAATAGGAGGAATAAATGTTCAGCGCTGGGGTCCTGGGTTCAAATCCCACCAAGGACAACATCTGCAATGAGTTTGTATGTTCTCACTGTGTTTGCGTGGGTTTCCTCCGGGTACTCCAGTTTCCTCCCACACTCCAAAAAAAAAAAAAAAAACATACTGATAGGTGAATTTAGATTGTGAGCACCAATAGGGACAGGGACCAATATGAGTGTAAAGCGCTGCGTAATCTGTGTGCGCTATATAAATAAAGGATTATTATTAAATATCTGCTGTCTAATAAATGCAGACAAGTTCTTTTATTCTCTGTGCTTGCCAATGCCTATTTAGAAAGCTATCTGTGTAAAAGAATGGTAGCATACTTCAAAGAGTGACCAATGTATGGATGTTTTAGGTTATGCCATTCCTCTGATTCCTCTTTCATACCATGCGTGAAACAGACCTACTTTAGGGATGTCATTGTGGACTTATTCAAGTAGAAGTCCATTGTAATACATAGTTGAACTAATTCAAGAACTGTTGTAGGTTTGCTTTCTTTAACATTTTCTTCCTCTCCCACACTCACTAGTTGGTGGAATCTAGTAGCTGAAATTCCCTCCTTCTGTCATAACAATGCCGGATTCCATCATCATTCCATAATTTTCTGATGGCTTCAACATGTGGCTTCTCTATCTTCTGAACTTTATATGCGTCTAGGCTGCTGATCAGAGTTCCATTTATCTGTGGGAGTGAGAAAGCAGTGTAATATAGCAGCACAAAGAAGAGAAAGCCAAAAGACATGGGGGGAGATGCACTAAAGGGCGATAAGGGCCAGCATGGTGATATGGTGGTGCTTCAATAACTCCGCATCTGGCGACTAGATGCTTAGTAGCACTAGTCACCAGAATTATTACCTTGTAAATGAGAAATAGCCATTCTACCCCAGCTGACAGGCAGGACGGATTGCGGACATCTTGCCACAGTAATGTCTGCGCGCCTGCTCTGCCAGTCCCTTCCGGAGCAGAACGGCTCCTACCAACGCATCCTACAGCAGGCTGGGACTGACAGAGCAGGCGCGCGGGCGTCACTATAGCAAGATGTCCGCGATCCGTCCTGCCTGTCAGCCGGGGAAGAATGGCTATTTCTCCTTTACAAGGTAATAATTCTGGTGACTAGTACTACTAAGCAGCCAGTCGCCAGATGCGGAGTTATTTAAGATAAACTTGTTAACATGTGGTAGTTCCGCTTTAACCATCACATCCCTGTGACTCTTCCACCAGTGTGTCATAATCCTCCGATATCACCATGAATCCACAACACCTTAGACATGTTTATGATTTTGCACTTATCACATTGACAATGGATAATTTGCATATAAAAATGCAAGTTGATGAGCTATTGTCGTATTTATCTAGGTGTGTTTTTAATGTTTATGTGGCTGTTCTGCACATGCACTAAGCTCAACATTGCCAACCTGAGGCCTGGTGATGTTGGGATCTACCTCTAGCTCTCTATGTGGCCAGATGACAGTTTGAGGTCTCTACTCTTGAGCCACCAGCTGCTCATTTTAAAGCTATTGTAACTTGTCAAAATTAACATATATTTATGTAGACATCACTTTATTTTTATTACAGTACATCTTTATTTTATTGGCCTGTGTCATAGAAAAAAGTTACATTTGCTGCGCATAGAAGTATAATAAGTGCTGTTATTATTTGTAAAACCCTGCCACTATTTGTGATGTTCATTCTAGTTAAGAACTTTTCACAGTTTCAGTTTCACTATGTATTATTGATAGGGTTGCCACCTTTTCTTCAAAAAAAAATACTGGCCATGGCATTCCCTCCATAGACTTAACATTGGAGAGAAGCCAATTTTTTACTGGCCCATACCAATTACATCACCGGGGAGCAATAAAAAATTCCCATTGATTAAAAATGTTTTTTTGTTTTTGTTTTTTTTTAAACTCCGTCAATTCTGAAGAGTTTCCAACACATTTAGAAGCAATGTGTTGAAGATCTCTCTTGCATTTAATGGGGTTAAAAGCCCCATTTAAATCAATTGATCTTTTGGATCTCTATTTCTTACCAATGATTAACAGGGCTCAAAATTTCCACTCGCCACTAGCCAACGGCGAGTGAAAATTTAGCCCTGGCGAGTAGAAATTCAGCCCTGGTGGGTATGTAATGGCTTGCAGTGGCAAGTAACTTTTCAGGTCTGGCTAGTAGCAAAGGACTTCAAATTTTAAAGGGATAGTAATATTTCTTTTTAACTTTATTTTATTTTGTAGGCATTAAAAAAACATGAAGAACGATATAAGTCTTATCTCTCAAACCTTTATGGTTTAAGAGATATTCACAAGCAAAGTTTCCCCTCCCCGCCCCTTTTACCTAGTGTAAGCCACCTCTTCTCAGATGTGAATCTGGTTGTAAGATCAGACAGATAACAGCAGGGGACAATCTTCTTTATATGAAAACAATGAAAGCCCTGCCCCCCTTGACAAGCTTTTCGTTTTTTTCGCTTATCTTAATTGAAGATTGTCCCTCTGTGCAATCTACCTGGGCACTTCCCTTCTGCTTTGGCTGAGCAGTGTTACATCAGTAAAAGGGGCAGAAGGGGGATACTTTGTCATTGAATTACTCCTGAACTACAATTCTGACAGAACTGAAATAACACTCTCCAAAGTCCAAATACTATGATGATTAATTAGAGCTGTTTTTATTATAAAACATTACTATTCCTTTAAGCCCTGATTAATGTATTTGTTTTTCTTTATATAGCTCTGTGTAAATGTAATATTCTGAACATTATAGTAAATTAAAACAAAAAACCCTACATTTCTGTAACTCAAATACTTACATATATAATAATGAAATTCCCACAAAAACTAAAAGTAAATGACAGAAAATGTGAATTATTAACATCTGCAAGTATGGGCTTTACATCTGTACCCAAAGCACAATTTAGAAGAAATTGCAATAAAAAATTAGGTTAGATTTCTGAAGTAAAAGGCAAGGTGGGGGGGACTAGCTAAGAAGAACTCTACAGGTAGAGGTAGCTGAATTACAGGAGCATGCAACTACAGTAAGGAAGAAAGGAAGCAATGGTAGCAGAACGTTCCAGAACAGAATTTACATAGATATTTTATGTTGCCTTGGGGGCTGTGGGCCTATTTTTTGCATTTAAATAGCTGGCAATATGTAAAAAAAATTCCAAGGATGTTTTTCCCCGGGCAGTCACATGACAGAGCATCACTGGTGATACAAAGTATCATCTAGTGAGACAGAAAACATTGTACTAATTTAGGATTGATCTCTGACACAAACAAACTGGTTTGCTCCAATATCTACCTGTTACTTGCTGCCTCCTTTACAGCACCGGTAGGGCTTCTGTGTTGTCCAGTACGCGGTACTGGTTTGTTCCAATATCATACCGGTTGCTTGCTGCCTCCATTACAGCACCGGTAGGGCTTCTGTGTTGTCCAGTACGCGGTACTGGTTTGCTCCAATCTCACACCGGTTGCTTGCTGCCTCCGTTACAGCACCGGTAGGGCTTCCGTGTTGTCCATTACGAGGTACTGGTTTGCTCCAACATCACACCAGTTGCTTGCTGCCTCCGTTACAGCACCAGTAGGGCTTCCGTGTTGTCCAGTACGCGGTACTGGTTTGCTCAAATCTCACACCGGTTGATTGCTGCCTCGATTCCTGCACCGGTAGGGCTTCCGTGTTGTCCAGTACACTGTACTGGTTTGCTCCAACATCACACCGGTTGCTTGCTGCCTCCGTTACAGCACCGGTAGGGCTCCCGTGTTGTTCAGTACGCAGTACTGGTTTGCTCTATATTACACCAGTTGCTTGCTGCCTCCATTACAGCACCGGTAGGGCCTCCGTGTTGTCCAGGTACACAGTACTGGTTTGCTCCAACATTTCAACGGTTGCTTACGTTACCAACTTTACTGCACCGGTAGGGCCTCCCTGTTTGTCCAGTAAGTGTTACCAGTTTGCTCCACATTATCATCGGTTGCTGATGCTACCTCCATTACAGCACCAGTGGGGCTCCTATACTCTGTGTCATCTTGCCAGGCTGCCTTGCCCTGTATATTGGTAAGGCCGGTAGAGCCTCCCTTATCTCGTGTTGCCAGTCTCCAGGCTGCCTTGCCCGGTATATTGGTAAGGCCGGTAGAGCCTACTTCATCTCATTGTGCCAGTCTCCAGGCTGCCTTACCTGGTATTTGGCAAGGCCGGTAGAGCCTACTACATTGTATCACTGTTTGTAATACTATTTGAACCTGTCGTGTGTCTGTTTCATGTGTGTATGTTCAGGACCTGTGAAGGTTCTTATTAACTTTTCAATAAAGTTGTGTTTTTATCTTAACTCTGTGTCTGAGAGTCAAAACAAACCGTGACACACACACATACACAAACACACAACAGGACTGATATCTGACACACACAGACACACAACAGGACTGATATCTGACACATACAAACACACAACAGGACTGATATCTAACACATACAAACACACAACAGGACTGATATCTGACACATACAAACACACAACAGGACTTCTATCTGACACACACAAACACACAACAGGACTGATATCTAACACACATAAACACACACACACACAACAGGATTGATATCTGACACATACAAACACACACACACACACACACACAACAGGACTGATCTCTGAAACAGTTTCTTAATCTTTTTGATACTGGGCCTTGAGGAAGAGTGAAAGAAACAATTCAAATCATTTACACGCTTCTTATCACCAAATAAGACAAATTATATTATTCAGTTCAGAGTTTTTTTAAACACCAGCACTAAGGTATATGTATACATCTCTATAGGAGTTACAGATGTCATCAAGTGTATAAGAAAAAAAGGAACGTCTCTAATTTAATGTAGGACCTGAACCATGGGTGTAGGAGACCAAAAAATTCTGGGTGTATAGAATGTTAATGAGGCAAAATATCTGTCACCAAAGGCTGATCACAAGTAAGCCATCCATTGTCACGGAGTTTCAAATGCATGCATACAAACTTGCATGAATACATAAATACACATGCACACATAAACACATGTACACACATACATGTAAACACTAGTGTTGAGCGAGCGTGCTCGGCCGATGCTCGGATCGGCTCGAGCATCGCTCTGCTCGGCACATGGCGGTACTCGTCGAGTACCGCCATGTGCTCGCCCGCCATGTTCGGGTGGCGGGGATCTGTGCCGGAAGAGGCACAGATCTGAAGACTCTCCGCTGGACCACCAGGGACTGGAGGTACGGGGGCATTGCGGAGATGAAGGGGGCATTGCGGAGATGAAGGGGGACATTGTGGAAGAGGGGCATAGCGGAGATGAAGGGGGACATTGTGGAAGAGGGGCATAGAGTCTATGCCCCTCTTCCACAATGTCCCCCTTCATCTCCGCTATGCCCCTCTTCCACAATGTGCCCCTTCATCTCCTCTATGCCCCTCTTCCACAATGTCCCCCTTCATCTCCGCTATGCCCCTCTTCCACAATGTCCCCCTTCATCTCCTCTATGGCATAGAGGAGATGAAGGGGGACATTGTGGAAGAGGGGCATAGCGGAGATGAAGGGGGACATTGTGGAAGAGGGGCATAGCGGAGATGAAGGGGGCATAGCGGAGATGAAGGGGGACATTGCGGAGATGAAGGGGGCATTCGGAGATGAAGGGGGCATATCGGAGATGAAGGGGGGCATTGACCAGGCACCCTCCCCTCATCAGAGCAGGGGGTGCCTGGTGTAATGCTCGTGTCGCCCCATGCATTTGAATGGGGCTCGGGTGCTCGGCCGAGCACTCGAGCCTCAGGGGGTGCTCGGTCAGAGCACCCGAGCACCCGAGCATCGGGGTGCTCGCTCAACACTAGTAAACACATGAGCACAAGCACACATTCAAATGTATGCACTCACTCAAGGGAGTAATTAGAGGGGATGCAGCTGTGGCAGATGCCTGGGGATTATTCACTAAGGGCCGTATGTTCAAAGGGATAACGACAAAAAATGTTGTATGAAAGACAAAAATAAGTCATTGAATGCATGAATGACATATTTTCTATAGAGTATACGACAAAAAGCTAGTAATATCCGTTGTGTACGACAACTCCAGAATTGACGGGTAAAGAGGCGTGGCTAAACTATTCTCCAGTGTCGTATAGAGGAAAAGAAAATTTGTCGTAACTAACGACAAAAAAATGTCTTTCAAAAGACAAAATTTGTACGTTAAGAAAGAAGTGGAGGGAATGTGTTCTGAATGTGAGAATTTTTGTCTTTACTTAAGACATTCTTGTCTTTAGTTAAGACATTTTTTTGTCGTTCCATATGACAATTTCAGTCAGGACAAACGACATATTTTCAGTCACAACCAACACTCTCTGAAAATATTAATGATCCCAACGACACTTTACTTTGAAAAGTTGTTACAAACGACAAAAGCTATTTCGCTACTTCTTTGAACATATGGCCCTAAGAGGTGAAGTTGACTTCTCCAGTGATATCACTTCTCCAATTCCTACGTTATTCTATCGAGTGCATAGGTTTCAAAGAATAACACACATTTGACAACTGACCGCAGTGAAAGTGCCATTGTTTTACTCAGCAGGAAAAGCTCTATAACATATATGTTTTCATAAAAAAAATTTACTGCTCCTTTAAACCAGTGACAGCAGCAAGGGACCTGCATTTGAGTATCCGCAGTGATGTGCCGAGCCCAATATTTGTATTTATTCAGAAGAGCTTTCTAAATGTGCTTTTTTTAAAAACAGAAAGGGTTTACAGGACACGGATGCTGGGTTTTGCTCCCACTGCAGGAAAAAAGGAATAAATAGCTATGAAACTTAGGGTCTGTCCTTTTCAATTGGGGTGGCACTGTGATACAAACTAATGGAAACATTCAACAATGTGTCTATCATCCTACAACATAAAGTGGTAGAATGTGTCGCTCACTGTGAGCCGTAACCACACATGCAGAGTAGAGAGTCTCTACTGTGCATGTGTGGTTTAGCACACAGGGAGCTTCGCTGTGAGCCGTCTGGAGCTCCCCACTAACGATCAACACGCTCGGCGAGTCTCTACTGCGCATGACTGCAGTCATGCGCAGTAGAGACTCACCGAACATGCTGCCCCGCTCCGGACAGCTCACGTCCTGTCTCTGCTCCCGGCTCTGGGGCAGCAGCCGGGGCAGCTAGGTGCACTTTAGTCCGTGTATACGGACTTTCATTCTAGTTCACACCATAAAGTGTGTTACTGAAAATATACACTTTACACCCATAAAGAAAGAAGATGAAGTCTGGAGAGAATCAACTGCACCACAAGGGACAAATCAGAATTACTTTGATTTAAAGGAGCAGTAAACTTTTTTATGAAAAAATATATATTGTAGGGATTTTCCTATTGAGTAAAATAAGGGTACTCTGACTGCCGAGAGATTTATATTTCCAGAGTTATTACAGTTTAAACCCATGTTTTTTTACATTAGCAGTGCCCTCTAGTGGTCAACTTCTAATTAGATTTCCTGTTAGATTCTAATGGAAAGGAAAGTCAGAAAAGTCACAGACATACAGTTCCCCATAGAATGTGATAGAAACTACCTGTCACTTCCTGTCAGTTAGAACTGTCAGGAAGTAAACACAGTAAATTCACTTCCTGGTTATTTGAACTGCTATAAATTTTGAATAAAACATCTGACAGCGATGGGAGTGACCTTGTTTTATTCAGCAGGAAATGCTCTGTAAAATATGTGTTTCATAAAAAAAGTTTACTGCTCCTTTAAATAGGGATCCTTGAACGAAACTGGGGTCTCTTTTTGGAAACTTCACTAACATTTAAGGGTTTAAAGTAACACTGAAATCAGTAGGAATTTTGTGAATGTTTATTCTTGCCATATGGTACAGTTAGTTGGCCTATAGTTTATTTCGTGGGACAACTTTTGCTCTGGGCCCCGGTGCCCCGCACCAGATGCACTGGCAGTATTTCCAGCTGGCCCATTAATTGCGTCTTTGCCATTAAACAAGTTAAGTTTGTTTTACAGATAATAAAAATCTGCCTGTATGATGAACTAGCCATTTTCTGTAAAATAATTTGTTTGATAGAAACTAACCTTTATGTTTTGGCAGCACTTTATGTCAATTTCCTACAGGTATGCTCATTAATTATGTTCCCAGCCAAACTAACCACTCACTGTGCTATTAGAAGTATCCTCTGTGTGTGAGATCTGTCTATATCATTAATAGCACAGTGTCATAATATTTCCCCAGTACAGAGAATAATTAGCACTATGCTACCAACAATAAAAAATAGTTTCTTAAAAATTATTTAGATTACAAACAAATGATCAGTGCAACATACAGACAATTAATTTTATCCTAGGGTGACAGGTCCACTTTAACTAAAAGAAACAGATAAAAGAAATGAATTGGGCATGGTTGGCTCTTTCTGCAGTAGAGCACAGTCTAAGAAAACCTGGCCTCCCACCACTTTTGGTACCTTGTTCTCAGGCCGGAAGTAGGGCACTCCCAGAGTCTCCATGGCTCCCACCAAGGACTGTGCACAAGTTACGATGTTCTGGTGCACAAGACGGGCATATATCCTGCGGTCTTCATCCGAAAACCCTGATCCATGAATTATCCGCATCTGCTTGATAAATGTGCTCTTTCCACTCTCTCCCGTTCCTGGAAGGAAAAGGTTCAGAGTAATTAAAAGGGTAATTTTGATACTTCTATTAGTGCACTTGACTTGCCTGGGAATATAGCAAGAAACAAGGAATCGCACAACCTGGGGAGAATGTGTAGAACACCCTTATAAATTATAAATGGGTGATGGGGGGTGAAGTGTTGAATTAAAGATTCTATATCAAGAGAGGAGAGATAATCAATTTCCTCATATACCAAGGGAAAGAGATTGGAAAAAGTCAACACTTAGTTTCACACCCTTGTAGTTCTTGTTATATAAAAGAATGGACACGTGGTAAGCAATTGGTGCCACGCAAAAGATAAAACGTAACTTTTATTTGGAAAAAAAAGAGTAATAATGAAGCTGCAAATTCTGATACTCAAAGAGCCAAATAGGGTAGTACGATTAGGCTACATGTCCCTAACTTATTAGAGGTCATGACTAAGATAACCTAACAATATAAAATGAGTCCAACCTGATGAGAGGTTATAGAGATATTTCAGAATTAGGATTCACTGTGTGTAGTGCAGCAATTCACCAATAAATAGCGACATTTCTATATATAAGAAGAGTTGTCGCATGAATCACAATGAACATCCTATAGGTGGCTAACTGGGCTCATGGATGTTAGTGGTACACTTGTGTATAGTCACTGCATGTATCCCTTAGATCGCGCTTGGTTCACAGAGAACAGCCTATGGTTAGCCGATAGAATTAGGTGAACAAGTGAGGCAGCAATCTCTGCTAAGCGGCGATGTTAGGGTGTAAGTATCAAGAAATGTGGTTACTATTTTTTTCCAAATAAAAGTGAAGTTTTATCTTTTGAGTGTCACCAATTGCTTACCACATGTCCATTCATTTATATAACCAGGACTACAAGGGTGTGCAACTAAGTGTTGACTTTTTCCAATTTCTTCCCTTGGTATATGGGGAAATTGATTATCTCTCCTCTCTTGATATACACTTGACTTCCCTGTAATCCCTTTGAATGTTTTGGATAAGTAACAGTTTCCCTTTTTGTGATGATTCTAGTCCACACCAAAATAAATAATGTTAAGGAGTCTCAGAGGTATAGTATAGTAATTAGGGATGTGCAGAAGTTTGAATTTCCTCCTCTTGGGAATTTCAACAGAAATAGAGCTATGTTCCTCATTTCCATGGAAATTCCCATGAGGACAAAATGTAGGTGAAAATTACCTGAGGGAGGTAACGTCCAGCATGAAACCTTCCAGTAATATGTTCACACACCACATTCCAATAGTACTGTGCTGTATTAATTACACCTGCTCACACACAGATTATTCTGGGATTTTTAATTCTCACATACTGTTGAACTGGTGCACGTGTGCTAGAGTAGATCATTCTATGAACCTTATTCCCTGGACAGTATGGGTGTTGTGGAATTGTACATGTTCTGTATTGTCACTGGGGCTAATGTACTCAGAAAAAAGTGGTGCAATTGTGGTGCATACCAAGGGAACAATACCAGTGGACAGTGGAACCAGGCTGGGGTGTCAGACATTGAATGTGTTATTCTGTGACTACCAGACATACAAGGCTGGGAAAGCAGACAGTATATGGCTGGTTCTGTGGATACCAGTGTACAGCAGGACAAGGCTGGAACAAGAAGACAGTATACATGTGGTTTTGTGACTACCAGTGGGACAGTGGAATAAGGATGGTGTGTGAAATGTTAAGCATGCACCGCTCTACTGTTTTTGAGTTTGACATGCTTGCACTATAACATATTATTTCATAAGCAAAGTTTACTATTCCTTTAATGCTGATAAAAATCAGGTCACAGATTAAGAAAATGAATTGGATTCTTTTGCAGACATTCTAGCATATGATTGTGTTTTGTTTGTTTTTTGCTGCAGGGCATTCAGTGTGACCTGGATTGCTATTCTTTTGGAGTCAATATGGTCATATTCAGGGACAGATTTTGCATTACAGAGATAAGATAACTGCCTAGGGCACCTGTTTGTGTGGGTAGACTCAACAATGCTGGCAACACCCATCACTCCTGCAGTAAACACCCACTCCTGCTCTACTTTGTCCTTTCATTTACAAGCTTAGCTATTGTTATGCTATCCAGTTTCGTGTATTAATTTACCAGTTCATATATTGCTGTAATATCCGGTGTTTAGACAAATTTTCCAGTTTATTCATTGCTGTATTGTCCACTTTTTTATACTTACTCATCAGTTTTCATACTCCAGTACAAGCTAAATGATTTAAAGGGATAGTAATACTTAAGTATTACTAATCCCTATAGCAAAGTACTACTTTAAAAAAACTTATTGCCCCCAGTGTCATCTCTCAAACCTTTATGGTTTGAGAGGTTATCGCTTCTAAAGTTGCCAACTTCCTCCCCCTTCCCCGTAGTCAGCATTCTAGCTGACTCAGGGAAATCTGGTCATAGATTATCAGGCGGCTCTGCAGCAGAGCCGTGATCGCATTAACTAAAAAAAAAAACTTTCACTAAAACGGTCTTCTACGTGTGCTTCCAAGCCAAGCACACGTAGAAGACCCTTTCGGTGAAAGTTTTCTTTTTTAGTAACGTGATCCGGCTATGCTGGAGAGCCACCTGAAAGTCGTACGACTCTCTTCCTTTCAGTCAGCTAGAACGCTGACTGCGGGGAAGGGGGAAGGGGGAGGGAGGGGGCAACTTTAGAAGCATTCATCTCTCAAACCACAAAGGTTTGAGAGATGACACTGGGGGCAATATGTTTTTTTTTAGTAGTACTTTGCTATAGGGATTAGTAATACTTAAGTATTACTATCCCTTTAAGATTTTTACTGGGTTACTATATACTCCCCTCAGGGGAGGGCTGGCAACTTGTGGCCCAGGGGACAAATACATTCAAGTGACCCATTTGTATTATCGTTTGAGCCCACTGTCCCAGCCCACCCCCTTTTGTTAATTTTTAAAATTGGCATTAATGTTGTGATGTAAGGCAAGTGATACCACATAGCTTACAGTTGAAATGGGGCTACACTAGTGCGCTACTACAAAGCTTACAATTTAAGTAAAGCTACACTAGTTATACTATAGAGCTTACAAGGGAAATGTTTTATGCTACTAGTTTAGCTCCATTTGGATTGCACCTCTGTGGTATCATTTATGTAGCTCCATTTCAGTTGTAAGCTCTGGTATCACTAGTGTAGCTCCATTTACAGAAACAATTGGGAGATTTATTGAGGTGCAGTGGTCTACCAGCTCAGACGTATGTCCAGCCCACGGGGCAATTGCCCCCCTGCCCCCCAGGCCAGCCCTCCCCTGACTCCCCTCTTTCTATATAGCCCACCATACTGCAATTAAGTAACCTGTGCCCATATCTGTGCATTCTTTAAAAAAGAAAAGGAACCAGAAGGGGCGCAATACCAAATTTTCTGATGAAAAAATGCCCAATCACTGGAGTTAATACTCACAATATATAGAGCACCCGGTTGAGTACGCTTACAACCGGTATAGCGAGCAGGGATTTATTATCCGCCCTGCTTCAGATGTACTGATCTCTGGATAAAAAATTGGAACCAATGGATATCTCTTATAAAATTTATTCTTTCTATACAATTCCATAACTTTGAGCATCAATTAAAATTAATAAGCCCCAACGCTAAACGTGTGGATGAATTTTATAGTATATGTCATTAAGTTTTATGATAGACTAATCTGAGCCCAAACTTTTTTTGCGCTACTGACGAAGAAGCGGTGCTTCGAAACGTGTTTAGCATTGGGGCTTATTAATCTTAATTGATGTTCAAAGTCATGGAATTGTATTGAAAGAGTAAATTTTATAAGAGATATCCATTGGTTCCAGTTTTTTATCCAGAGATCAGTACATCTGAAGAAGGGCGGATAATAAATCCCTGCTCGCTATACCGGTTGTAAGTGTACTCAACCGGGTGCTCTATATATCGTGAGTATTAACTCCAGTGATTGGGGATTTTTTCATCAGAAAATTTGGTATTGCGCCCCTTCTGGTTCCTTTTCTTCTTGTTTTGTTAGGGGTCCATTTCAAGATCCCTTCTCTTCTTTGGGAGCAGCATTTTACAACTATAATTGGAGCGACTGAGTGGGGGCAGTCTGGATTCCTCCATCTATTTGGCTGACCACTAGTTAGTGGTTTTACAAATTGTGAGTTCGGTGAATACATGGTGGTGGTGGTACAAGTATTTTTGGAAATATTACACTAGGATCGCCCCTCTTTTGTTTTTGTTTTTTTGATTCTTTAAAAAAAACAGGCAATATAATATTGGTGGAGGGGTAGTTTAATACAGTTTTAAATAGGGGTCCCACCAGCTGTGCGGTGGTGGATTTAAAAGGATACAATAAAAGCAGCTCCAATTAATCTTCACAGTATTTGGACCACTGAGAATGTTATTTTAATGCTGTCAGAGCTGTAGTTCAAGAGTAATTGAATGGTATCGTATCCCCCTTCCTCCTCTTTTACTGATGTAACATTGCTCACCTATGAGCAGCAAGACTGTCTGGATGATTCGCAGAAAGGGACAATCTTCAGTGGCATAAGGAAAAACCTGTCAAGGGGAGCAGGGTTTTCCTTATGCTCACAGTATGAAGATTGTCCCTTGCTGTGAGCTGTATGTTCACAGGATGAGATTTCACATCTGAGGGGAGGTGGCTTACACTCGGTAAAAGGGGAGAGAGGGGGATACTTTATCATTCAATCACTCTTGAACTACAACTCTGACAGTATTGAAATAACACTCTCCATGGCACAAATACTATGAAGATTAATTGGAGCTGCAGTTTTTGCGACATACATTTGTACACCTATACATATTCGTTATCAGTGTGCTCAGGAGATATGTAGCATTCATATTTCATACATTTTTGCTTGTTACACAAAGCTTGCTTAGGATTTTGTGCAGTAAGCTTCTGAAAACTTCTAATTTTAAGAAATTATCCCTGCTTCTTGACTCAGTGAAGGAAAACATCCTACTATTTTCTGATTCATCAATTAGTTCACTTTAAGGAATATATGTTTTAATATAGTTATCGAGCTGCTGGCTAGTTTTTACCTTGTAATCAATGGAATGTGCATTTCATTTCATAACGTTGAAGACACTCATTTGCTCTCCTGTTATTTAGGAGTCTGTGCAGGTCTGCACAGGCATGTGGGTATATCTTGAGGCCTATGGTATTTACAGCCCAGCAACAGCTGAAGGGCCTCAGGTTGCCCACCCCTGACCTACGTCTTTGAACAAACTGCTATAATGATTTCCTTATCCACTAGCAAGGCAAACTAATCTCCACAGATAGTGCACCTGGGCCACATGTAAAAATGCATAAGTGAGCAATTCTGGGGCAAACAAACTACTCTTTAGTAGACAAATAAAAACTCCCTGATTAATTCAATTGGGATTTTGTAATCCCTGGGATACCAGAAACTTCTCTAACACTCTGTGAAACAATGCTATGGATACCTTTAGCATTCCAAAGGTTAAAATCTCCTTTTAAATGAATTACACTTTTTTTCCTATGGTACAAGGTCTTGCCCCAGAATTGATCCACTGTTGTCTTGGTATATATGGCCCAATGTGAGTCAATGTTTATGGTTACATTTCTTCATTTCCCTTCATTTCTCTATTTCATGTTTTTTATGGGACGTGCACCTATTGATTAAATTAGGTATATATATATCCTGCTGATTGAAACTACCACTAATAACATCCAGTAATAATCCCCACTTACGTTATTACCTTCACCTGCCCTGACATGACATCCATGACTGATAATGGATATTATCTCTCCAAGTAAGGAGCAAGGGAAAAATTAATCAAAGCCATTAATATTTTCTGGCCATAGTATGGTAATTTGGAGGATACTATTAGGAGGTGTTACTTTTCTTTTAATGCTAGTCACTTATGAAATGTTCATGCTGAAGACTTCAAAGTAACCATTGCAGTTAGAGAACATGGGTAGGCAACTTTTGGGTCTACAGATATTTTCAGAATATAATTTCCAGATTATGACTACTATATAGCCCTACAGTATGTATCATAAAATGACAGAATTAAAGTGCTGAGGTGGCGTCCCTAACAATATACTTTATTTGAACTCCGAAGAGGAGGCTTTATGGCATGAATTAAATATGGAAGATCAACTTGTTCAACACAGGAGTTAGAGGAACAAAGGTAAATTAATTGCTTACATTTTTAGGAACTCACATTTGCACCATACAAGATGAGCAAGTTTGGAGATCTCACTCAGTGCACATCATGCCATATGTATGCATGCTTGGAACAGCAGTTCCAGGGTCCATACCGCTGTAGCAAATGTGAGCAAGTGGCCCTTCTGGAAGCTCAGATTGGAGCTCTAGAGAGTCATATTGCAACACTGAGAGATATTGACAACCTTGAGAGGAGTCTCTTGCTAACGGAGCAGAGTCTAGCTGGGTCACCTAGCAAAGAGGGAGGAGATCAGCTAGAAGGGAACCAGGCACATAGCTGGGTGACAGTTAGAAGTGGTTGCAGTGGGGGAGGGAAGAGGAAGAGGGCAGCCAGTCCTGAGTTTTTCCATCCAAACAAATTTGCTCATTTAAGTGAAGATGTTGGGAAGGCAAACCCAGAGGTGGAATTGCTGGAGAGGACTGTTCTCCCTAACAGCCGGGAGAACAGCTCCTCTAGCACAGAGGGGATCCAGAGGAAAGGGAAGCCTAGGCAGGTTGTGGTGGTAGGGGACTCTATTATTAGGAGAACAGATAGGGTAATCTGTGGCTCTGATCGCAGCAACCGAATGGTTTGCTGTCTCCCGGGTGCCCGGGTTCGGCATGTTGCAGACAGGGTGGACAGATTATTGGGAGGGGCTGGAGAGGATCCAGCTGTCTTGGTGCATATTGGTACCAATGACAAAGTTAGAGGAAGGTGGAGAGTCCTAAAAGGTAATTTTAGGGATTTAGGCAGTAAGATTAGGAACAGGACCTCCAAGGTAGTATTCTCAGAGATACTACCTGTGCCATGCGCTACGCCAGAGAGACAGCGGGAGATTAGGGAGCTCAATGCATGGCTGAAGTCTTGGTGTAAGAAGGAGGGCTTTGGGTTTTTAGAGCACTGGGCTGATTTTGCTTTGGGGTACAATCTCTATAGCAGGGATGGATTGCACCTGAATGCAAGAGGGTCTCAAGTGCTTGGGGAGAGGATTACTAGACGGTTGGAGGAGATTTTAAACTAGGAAGGGGGGGGGAGGGGCCAATAAATACTGGGATAGATAGTATAGAAAGGGAAGGCGATGTAGTTAATAACCAGGTGGGAGGATCTGGGGGCGGGGTTAGTACAGATGATAGGGAGAAGACTATAAGCCACAACAAAATTAAATCACAAATGGAACACAGCAGTGGCATAAATTGTATGCTTGCAAATGCCAGAAGTTTAACTGGTAAAATAGGGGAACTGGAGCTGGTAGCTGAAATTGAAAACTATGACTTGATAGGCATAACAGAAACATGGTGGGATGACACACATGATTGGGCAATCAATTTAGAGGGCTACATGTTATTTAGAAAAGATAGGTCAAGCAAAAGAGGGGGTGGGGTCTGTCTGTATATCAAACCAGCATTATTGCCTCAATTGCGGGAAGATATATGTGATGACAGTAGTGAACATGTGGAATCCCTGTGGGTTGAAATAGTCACTGGGGATAAAACTGCCCAGAAAATATTAGTGGGTATTTGTTATAAACCACCAAACATTGGTGACCTTGAAGAAACACAGCTATTAATGCAAATAGAAAAGGCTTCCCAAATAGGGAGAACTATAATTATGGGGGATTTTAATTATCCAGAAATAGACTGGAAAAATGGAATAGCTAACTCTGCTAAAAGCAGCAAGTTTCTGAACTTGTTGAATGACAATTTTTTGTCACAACTAGTGCAGACCTCAACCAGAGGGAATGCATGTCTGGATTTGGTAATAACTGACCATGAAGAACTTATCTCTAACATCCAAGTAAGGGAGCACTTGGGGAATAGTGACCATAACATGGTATCGTTTGAGATTAATTCAAAAAAACAAGTTGATATGAGTTCCACCAAAACACTGAATTTTAAAAAGGCCAACTTTAGCAGGTTTAATTCATCCCTTGGTCTCGTTGACTGGGATAAAATATTTTCAGGAAAAAACACAGAAGGTAAGTGGAATACCTTTAAAATAACATTGCAAAAATACACATATAAATTTATCCCTGTTGGAAACAAATACAAAAGAAGCAAATTAAAACCAATGTGGCTAACCAGTAAAGTAATTCATGAAATAAATAACAAGAAAGCGGCATTTAAACATTACAAAGCTGAGGGATCAGCAGAGGCATTTGCAGAATACAAAAATGTCAACAAAACCTGTAAAAAGGCTATTAAATTAGCTAGACTGGAGAATGAAAAAAATATTGCTAAGGAGAGCAAAAGCAACCCAAAAAAATTCTTTAAATACATTAATGGCAAAAAATTAAAGTCTGATAATGTTGGGTCCTTGTTAGCTGAAACGGGTGAGATGGTCAAAGGTGACAGAGAGAAGGCAGATATTTTAAATAATTTCTTTTCTTCTGTTTTTACCAAGGAAGACCCATTGGACAAGAGTCTGCAAACTACTTTTACAGAACTGTCACAGCAAGCATGGGACTGGCTAACACAAGATAAAGTGTTAAAACAATTGAATGGTGTCAAGGTAGACAAAGCTCCGGGGCCAGATGGTATACACCCACGGGTACTTAAAGAGCTAAGCCAGACCCTGGCCAGACCGATATATCTGATTTTCAGGGATTCTTTTATTTCTGGTATGGTGCCCATGGATTGGCGTAAAGCAGATGTGGTGCCCATATTTAAAAAGGGATCAAAGTCCCAGCCAGGAAATTACAGACCCGTAAGCTTGACATCTGTGGTAGGGAAGCTGTTTGAAAGGTTGCTAAGGGAATATATTCAAGAATTCTGCTGGAACAGGAATATCATTAGCAATAGCCAACATGGCTTTGTGAAAGATAGGTCTTGTCAAACGAACTTGATCGCATTTTATGAAAAAGTAAGTAATAATATAGATGAGGGAGAGGCGGTTGACGTGATCTATTTAGACTTTGCCAAGGCATTTGATACGGTTCCACACAAGAGGTTACTGTACAAATTGAATGAAATAGGACTAGGGCAAAATGTTTGTGAGTGGATTGGAAATTGGCTGAAAGATAGAATGCAAAGAGTGGTAGTAAATGGCAAGTTCTCCAGTTGGATAAACGTGATAAGTGGAGTGCCTCAGGGATCTGTCCTGGGTCCTCTTCTTTTTAATTTGTTTATTAATGACCTCCCAGAGGGCATAGGAAGCCATGTATCAGTGTTTGCCGATGACACAAAATTAAGTAAGGTAATAAAGTCTGAACTGGATGTGTCTTCGTTACAAGAGGACTTGGACAAATTGAGTAACTGGGTAGGCAAATGGCAAATGAGATTCAATATAGACAAGTGTAAAGTTATGCATTTTGGGTATAATAATAAAAATGCAACATATAGTTTAAATGGCGTTTCTCTGGGGAAATCTACTAATGAAAAGGATTTAGGAGTAATGGTAGACAATAGACTTAGCAGTAGCATGCAGTGCCAGCTGGCAGCGGCAAAGGCCAATAAGATATTGGCATGTATTAAAAGGGGTATTGACTCAAGGGAGGAAGATATAATTATGCCTCTTTACAGGTCCATGGTAAGACCCCACCTAGAATATGCTGTCCAATTCTGGGCGCCCTTTCTGAAGAAGGACATTATGGAACTAGAGAGAGTGCAGAGGAGGGCTACAAAACTAGTAAGGGGAATGGAATGTTTTAGTTATGAAGAGAGGCTAGAAAAGTTAAACTTGTACACACTAGAGAAACGGCGTCTTAGAGGGGATATGATAACACTATATAAATATGTTCAAGGCCCATATAAAGGGCTTTCAAAAGACCTGTTCATTAACAGAACAGTACACAGGACAAGGGGCCACCCGCTTAGACTTGAGGAAAGGAGATTTAGTCTACAACAGCGGAGGGGTTTCTTTACAGTAAGGACAATAAAGGTATGGAATGCACTTCCGGAGGAGGTGGTGCTATCAAATACATTAGATGCCTTTAAAAGGGGCCTGGATAATTATTTAAAAGAGCATAATATAGAGGGCTATGCACGTTAGTATTGGGATTAATATTTAGTTAGGGCTTGTTGATCCAGGGAGAAGTCTGATTGCCATTTGGAGTCAGATGCCTTCTTTTGGGTCAGCGATGGTAAACAGGAATAGGAAAAGGGTTGAACTGGATGGACGCAAGTCTTTTTTCAACCTAAATTACTATGTAACTATGTAACTATGTAACTATGTAACTGTTAGTGCCTTAAAGAGGTTGACAAATTGTGCACTAAAATACATGGGTTGAAGACTGATCTGTAGCAAAAGGAACATACATTATGCTGAACTTTGAGACGGCACAGACATGAGTCTAGGATGGCTGCTGTCCTGCACCACGAACTTCCATGAGCTCTTAGTCAACTGTAAATGTGATTGACATTAACATAAGGTGTGTGTGACTGCAGATTACTGCACACACACACACGCACACAGAAGAACTTCTTGGGATAGAGATCTCTGCTGGTAGCAACAGTCATTAATGTCTCCCTGTCCTGGAAACAACTGATATAAACACCCTAGTCACTATCAACTGAGGCACCTGGACTCAGCTAGATGACTGTAGTTACGTTTGCTTCTAAAGATACAAAAAGGAACTGCACAAATATGCAAATATGTAGAAAGCTTATCGGTACCCAGATCATACAAAACAGTGCATCCTAATTAAATACTCCACACAATTCTTACTCCATTCATCAACCCAGTGCCTCTAGTTCACTTGCCATGGCCAGAGAATTAAAAAAAATTGTGCATGTCTCTATAGTTTGGCTCCCCTGTAGTTATGGCACTGGGCACCTAAAACTAAATCAGGAGCATTCCCAATTCCTATGTTAGTGGTGCACAGATTTCCAGATCATGTCGGTAAAGAGGATACATGAAGGAGAAAAAACAGCAGCATATCCCATCAATCTATGATTTCCAACATTATTGCCTAAAGCAGCTATATGTAACGGACAGAAACTGTGCCTTATATACAAAATAAAAGTGGAGTAATTCTGGGGCAAACCATGTGCACCATAGGGGCAAATAATATGTTGAAAAATTCCAACTGATTTGAATGGGGGTTTTAACTATTTGAATGTTAGACACTGAATATGGGTGAAAAGTCTAGTTTTTTTAATGAGATTTTTCAAGGAAAAAAGACAGTTTGAAATTTGTTCTGCATAATTTCCTGCACATGCAAAATACATACTTTTTCCACCTTTTCTCAAATGCCAATGAATTATCCCGTCAGAACTTCGTTGCTTTCCTAGCCACATTAGCCTTGGAAAAAGCATTAGTAGACTGAATCCCTTTGCCCATTACATTAACCGCCTGCTTGTGCAACTCTGGCACAGCTGTTTTTGAAAAAAGAATTGTGGCTTGGGATATGCCCGTGGGGTGTAACACATGACATTAGTGGGGAGATGCACTAAGGGTCAATGCTGTGTCTATGTGTGTCTGGTGATGTGTGGTGAGCAGATCGCCTTGGGGATGGAGACACACATCGTCATTTGCACTAAGAATTAGTGATGCAAGGGGAGAGGAGGAGAATTTCCGCATTTGCATACAGGGTTGTCAACTGCTGGTGATGTATAAGGCATACCATCCCTTACTCATCGCCAGCAGTTGAGAACCCTGAAGTTTGAGAACATCCTTTCTGCGTCCCCATTGCACAGTGGGAAATTAGAGAGGATCTGCCCAGACCTCAGCACCTGAGATGTAATATGAACATTTTAGTGTCTGGCAGAAAATATTGGTTACATTTGGAATGCAACAGAGAGGTATTTCTCTACCAGCCCTACAATACCCAAAACATTACCTCTACTAGCCATACACGAATACGCCTTGGGGTACACATGTAAATGCAAAAATGAAACATTTCTGATTATCACTAGTTGCACCATATGGAATAAATAAATGGCGATTTAACACTTTTAATGCTGGAGAGGTCTCCATCGAATTGAGAAGCAATGCTTTATAGACCTTGCTAGCTTTAAAGTGACTACAAGCCCCAATAAAAGCAACAGCACTCCAATCTGCCATTCCGGGACATGTGGTCACCCTAGTGAGTCCCGCGGCTGATGCTCCGTCTGGCGCTGACCATCTTTCTGAGGCTGACACCGAGTAAGAGTTCCCCAGTGGGAACTCTTACTCTGTATCAGCCTCAGAAAGATGGTCAGCACTGGCAGGAGCCTCAGCAGCGAGACTCACTCACAGCGCCAAGATACTTGCGCCATCCCAGCTGTCTCACATGCACCAGTCCAGCCAGCCAATGAAATGTATTTGCAATATGGTCCTCATTGGCTGGCTGAGATGACAGGGCCTTGGCTTGGGCTACTCCCCTTTGGGAGATGCATAAACCTATTGTATACAATTACCCAGAGTTTATGGCATCCTTTAAAAGGGTATTTGATATAATGGGCCGCTCCACCCTGGCTGCCAAGCACCTAATGTCCATCCAGCAGGGTACTAAGATGATTTCCGATTATGCCATAGAGTTTCGTATTCTGGCAGCAGAGGTTGTTTGGAATAATGAGGTTCTCCTGGCTGCTTTCTCTATTGGGCTTTTGGATATGGTTAAAGATGAGATTGCAGCATGGGACCTTCCCAGTGATTTAGAGGAACTGGTCTCATATTGTATTATGATTGACTCCCGAATCCATGAGAGACTTTCCTTTAGGGAGCGCCTGCGGAGGCATCCCATCTGTTTAACTCCGAGCCTTTCCTCCTCACCGTACCTTCCTCTCCTCCCACACCTCCTAGTCTTGAAACCTCAGGCGATGTGGAGCCCATGTAGATTGGGTTCACTCACCTTTCAGTTGAGGAAAAGGCCTTGAGAAGGAGGGAGGGCCTGTGCCTTTACTGGGGTAAGACAGGGCATCTACTGCGAACTTGCCCGACACGTCCGGGAAATGGCCATACCTAGGGTCCTGTAGAGGCATTTATTGACTCCAGTGCAGCGGGCCTCTTTATTGATAGTGACTTCACCCAGAAGCACTCCATTCTATTGCAGCTCCATACCTCTCCACTTGCCCTCGAGGCGATTGATGGTACACCCATACAGCCTCCACAGGTTACCCATGAAACCGTTCCTTTGTCTATGGCTGTAGGGGCTCTCCATCACAAAACCTTACAATTCCAGGTGATCCACTCTCCTCACTATCCTGTGATCCTGGGTTATCCGTGGTTGCGCAAACACAATACCACAGTCGATTGGGTAAGGGCTGAAGTCATGGCATGGTCATCCAACTGTTCCAAGACATGCCTAGTAAAAGTGGTGAAGGTGCTAACCACATCCTCAGTCTCTTTGCTGCCTGAAGAGTACCAAGAGTTCCGTTATGCATGTTGATAAGGGCCAGGCTGGGGAGCTCCCGCCTCAAGGCCATGGAGGAGTATGTTGTGGAAGCGCTGTTCTGGGGGTTCATCCACAAGTCCTCCTCTTCTGCCGGGGCCGGATTCTTCTTTGTGAAGAAAAAGAGTGGTGAACTGAGACCCTCTATTGATTATAGAGGGCTCAACCATATCACGATTAAAAACACCTAACCTATTCCACTTATTACTGAGTTTTTTGATTGAGTAAAAGGGTCCAAGGTGTTTACTAGGCTCGACTTGCATGGGGCATACAATTTGGTAAGGCTAAAGGAGGGCTATGAATGGAAAACCACGTTTAACACCAGGAGTGGACGTTATGAATACCTGTTTAAATGATGTCCTCCAGAACATGCTCCAATAATGCGTGGTGGTGTACCTAGATGACATTCTGATCCATTCTGCCTCCATGGAAAGCCACCACGCAGATGTAGGCCGAGTTCTGAAAAGGTTAAGCGAGAATAACCTGTTTTGCAAAATTGGAAAAGTATGAGTTCCACCGCAAACAGGTCACCTTCTTAGGATTAGTGTTGAGCGAGCATGCTCGGCCGATGCTCGGATCGGCTCGAGCATCGCTCTGCTCGGCACATGGTGGTACTCGTACGAGTACCGCATGTGCTCGCCCGCCATGTTCGGGTCTCCTTCCCGCACGTTTTGCGGCTGCTGCGCAGCCAATAAACGTGCAGGGAGGCTCTGACATCGGTGTAATGCCAGCAGCCATGTTGGCTGCTGGCATTACACTGATTGGCTGGCCAGAACCCGTGGTCGGGTGCTGTATAGCACCTGACCAGCGAGTTCGGCTCAGTCTTAGCCAGGGAGAGCTGAGGATAGGAAGGGAAAGTCAGTGTAGGGAGGAAAAAAACCAAAATTGTGAAAAAAAAGAACCAAAAGTCCTTTTTAGGACTACTGTGTGTGGGGGCAACAGGTTATTTTGTGTGGGGGGAAAAAAACAAAAAAAAAATATATATTCTGTTTAGTGTGCAAAGTTGCAGATTAGAGCACATTCTGTTTAGTGTGCACAGTTGCAGATTAGAGCACATTCTGTTTAGTGTGCAAAGTTGCAGATTAGAGCACATTCTGTTTAGTGTGCAAAGTTGCAGATTAGAGCACATTCTGTTTAGTGTGCAAAGTTGCAGATTAGAGCACATTCTGTTAAGTCTTCAAACTAAAATATCAAAGTCACATATTCCATTCAGTGTGCGTCGCCGCAGTTTAGCAGCACATTCTGTGTACTGTGCAGAGTTGCAGAATAGGAAGAAATACTGTTAAGTCTTCAAACTAAAATATCAAAGTCACATATTCCATTCAGTGTGCTTCGCCGCAGTTTAGCAGCACATTCTGTGTACTGTGCAGAGTTGCAGAATAGGAAGAAATACTGTTAAGTCTTCAAACTAAAATATCAAAGTCACATATTCCATTCAGTGTGCTTCGCCGCAGTTTAGCAGCACATTCTGTGTACTGTGCAGAGTTGCAGAATAGGAAGAAATACTGTTAAGTCTTCAAACTAAAATATCAAAGTCACATATTCCATTCAGTGTGCTTCGTCGCAGTTTAGCAGCACATTCTGTGTACTGTGCAGAGTTGCAGAATAGGAAGAAATACTGTTAAGTCTTCAAACTAAAATATCAAAGTCACATATTCCATTCAGTGTGCTTCGCCGCAGTGTAGCAGCACATTCTGTGTACTGTGCAGAGTTGCAGAATAGGAAGAAATACTGTTAAGTTTTCAAACTCAAATATTAAAGTCACATATTCCATTCAGTGTGTGTCACCGCCGTTTAGCAGCCTATTCTGTGTACTCTGCACAGTTGCAGAATAGGAAGAAATACTGTTAAGTTTTCAAACTCAAATATTAAAGTCACATATTCCATTCAGTGTGTGTCACCGCAGTTTAGCAGCCTATTCTGTGTACTCTGCACAGTTGCAGAATAGGAAGAAATACTGTTAAGTTTTCAAACTCAAATATTAAAGTCACATATTCCATTCAGTGTGTGTCACCGCCGTTTAGCAGCCTATTCTGTGTACTCTGCACAGTTGCAGAATAGGAAGAAATACTGTTAAGTTTTCAAACTCAAATATTAAAGTCACATATTCCATTCAGTGTGTGTCACCGCCGTTTAGCAGCCTATTCTGTGTACTCTGCACAGTTGCAGAATAGGAAGAAATACTGTTAAGTTTTCAAACTCAAATATTAAAGTCACATATTCCATTCAGTGTGTGTCACCGCAGTTTAGCAGCCTATTCTGTGTACTCTGCACAGTTGCAGAATAGGAAGAAATACTGTTAAGTTTTCAAACTCAAATATTAAAGTCACATATTCCATTCAGTGTGTGTCACCGCCGTTTAGCAGCCTATTCTGTGTACTCTGCACAGTTGCAGAATAGGAAGAAATACTGTTAAGTTTTCAAACTCAAATATTAAAGTCACATATTCCATTCAGTGTGTGTCACCGCAGTTTAGCAGCCTATTCTGTGTACTCTGCACAGTTGCAGAATAGGAAGAAATACTGTTAAGTTTTCAAACTCAAATATTAAAGTCACATATTCCATTCAGTGTGTGTCACCGCCGTTTAGCAGCCTATTCTGTGTACTCTGCACAGTTGCAGAATAGGAAGAAATACTGTTAAGTTTTCAAACTCAAATATTAAAGTCACATATTCCATTCAGTGTGTGTCACCGCAGTTTAGCAGCCTATTCTGTGTACTCTGCACAGTTGCAGAATAGGAAGAAATACTGTTAAGTTTTCAAACTCAAATATTAAAGTCACATATTCCATTCAGTGTGTGTCACCGCCGTTTAGCAGCCTATTCTGTGTACTCTGCACAGTTGCAGAATAGGAAGAAATACTGTTAAGTTTTCAAACTCAAATATTAAAGTCACATATTCCATTCAGTGTGTGTCACCGCAGTTTAGCAGCCTATTCTGTGTACTCTGCACAGTTGCAGAATAGGAAGAAATACTGTTAAGTCTTCAAACTAAAATATCAAAGTCACATATTCCATTCAGTGTGCTTCACCGCAGTTTAGCAGCCTATTCTGTGTACTCTGCACAGTTGCAGAATAGGAAGAAATACTGTTAAGTTTTCAAACTCAAATATTAAAGTCACATATTCCGTGTAAGATGAAGAAAGCGGGTAAAAAGGGACGGGGAAGTGGACGTGATCCTGATAGTTCAGGGCGCGGGTCAGGACGCGGAGAAACTGTGCCTGGTGCCAGAGCACAAGAAAGAAAGACATCCACCATACCTAGCTTCATGTCTAATTTTACAGGGCGTCGCAGGACATCACTCTCGAGGTCCGACCACTGCGAACAGGTGGTCGGTTGGATGTCAGCTGATACTGCTTCCAGTCGGTTAAGCACCACCCTGTCTTCCACCAAGTCCACTCTCAGTAGCCAAGAGTCTGGTCAACATAATCCTCACTCTGATCATCCTTCCTCCCACCATACACGGTCTGTTCAAAGAAGTGATCCCACACTGGGATATAGTGAGGAGCTCGTCTCATCACCAATCCTTCATTTGACCCTCTCTCCAAGCACGCTTGCAGAGGAACATGACATCTTGTGCCCTGATTCACAACCTCTAGAGGGTACCCAATCACAAGAAGATGACAGATGTGAACGGCATTTAAGGTCAAAAGAAGTATTGGATGATGATGATGATGATGATGAGACACAGTTGCCATTAAATCAACCACTATTTCCGTCTCAAGACCTTGTTGAGGAGAATGTTATACAGTTGTCAATGACTGAGTATGTGGTGGGATCAAGACATGAGGAGGATGATCAGAGTGAGGAAGTGGAGGAGGACTTGGTGGACGATGAGGTGACTGACCCCACCTGGGAAGGTGTAGAGCCGAGCGATGACAGCAGTCCTGAGGGTCAGCCATCTGCAGCACCGCAACAGGCTGGAAGAGGCAGTGGTGTGGCTACAGAAAGAAGGCGGACCGCACCAAACCGGCCCGCAAATGTTCCACGGAGCACCCCCTTGCGTAAATCTACCTTGCCAAAGGGTAGGTGTTCCGCGGTATGGCGTTTTTTTAAGGAAAGTGCGGACGACAAAAGAATTGTAGTTTGCAACCTGTGCCACACCAGAATGAGCCGAGGCATGAACACTAGAAACCTCACCACCACCAGCATGATCCGACACATGGCATCCAAGCACCGTAATAAGTGGGAGGAACGCCTTGATCGCCCATCTGTGTCTGCAGGCCACACCACTGCCTCCTCTTCCCCTGTTTTCGGTGCCGGCCAATCGCCTGTCGAAGGCGCAGGCCCGCATACCTCCCGCCCTGCACCTGTAGCATCTGAAGCACCATCAGCGACCACATCCACTTCCCTGTCCCAGCACAGCGTCCAAATGTCGTTACCCCAGGCATTTGAGCGCAAGCGAAAATACCCAGCCACCCACCCACAGGCCATAGCACTAACCTCACACCTTTCCAAATTACTGGCCATCGAAATGCTGCCATTTAGGCTTGTGGAAACTGAGTCCTTTCCGCAGCCTGATGGCAGCAGCTGTCCCTCGGTACGCGGTCCCCAGCCGCCACTACTTTTCCCGGTGTGCCATCCCCGCATTACACCACCATGTGTCCCGTAACATCACCCGTGCCCTGACCAACGCAGTTACTGGGAAGGTCCACTTAACGACTGACACATGGACAAGTGCTTGTGGCCAGGGACGCTACATTTCCCTGACGGCACACTGGGTGAATGTCGTGGAGGCTGGGAGCGACTCGGACCCTGGGATGGCACGGGTGCTACCCACGCCGAGGATTGCGGGCCCTACCTCCATCAGGGTTTCCGCCAGCACCTACGTTATTGGCTCCTCCTCCTCCGTTTCCACCTCCGAATTCTCTACACGCAGCGCCACTCCCCCATCAGCCAGTAGCTGGAAGCAGTGTAGCACTGCAGTGGGGAAGCGTCAACAGGCCGTGCTGAAGCTGATCTGCCTTGGGGACAAACAGCACACGGCCTCAGAGCTGTTGCAGGGGATTAGTCACCAGACCGAGCAGTGGCTCTCGCCACTCAACCTGCAACCAGGCATGGTTGTGTGTGATAATGGGCGTAACTTGGTGGCGGCTTTGGAGCTCGGCAAGCTCACACACGTACCATGCCTAGCGCATGTATTTAATTTAGTGGTTCAGCGATTTCTAAAAACCTACCCCAATGCGCATGATCTCTTGACCAAGGTGCGCCGCGTGTGTGCACATTTCCGTAAGTCATCTACAGCTTCGGCCGGCCTGTTGAAGCTGCAGCAGCGCTTACAATTGCCAGCTCACCGGCTGCTGTGTGACGTGAGCACGCGCTGGAACTCCACCTTCCACATGTTGGCCCGGCTTTGTGAGCAGCAGAGGGCAGTAGTGGAGTACCAGCTGTTACACGGTCGTCGCCTCTCCGTTCAACTTCCTGTAATCAGAAGTGAGGAGTGGGAATGGATGTCAGACCTCTGCAAGGTTTTACGCAATTTTGAGGAATCGACACAGATGGTGAGCGGCGATAACGCTATTATCAGTGTAACCATCCCACTTCTGTGTCTACTGAAACGCTCGCTGCTCACAATTAAAACCGACGCTTTGCATGTGGAAGAGGTGGAAATGGGGGAGGAAGAGCTTACACAAGGTGATAGCCAGAGCACCCTCACTTCGTCTTCTCAGCGACAATTGGAGGAGGCGGAGGAGGAGGAGGAGGAGGAAGACACGGTTGCCTCCGCTACAGAGGGTAGCCATGGAACTTTAGTTCCATCTCTTCAGCGTGGGTGGGCAGAAGAGGAGGAAGAGGATGAGGATATTGAGAGTCATCCTCCTGGTGAGGACAGCGAAATTTTGACTGTTGGTACTCTGGCACACATGGCTGACTTTATGTTAGCCTGCCTTTCCCGTGACCCACGCGTTGTACGCATTTTAGACAACACGGATTACTGGGTGTTCACCCTTCTGGACCCCTGCTACAAAGAGAATTTCTCATCTCTCATTCCTCCGGTGGAGAGGACAAGCAAAATGGTGCAATACCAGAAGGTTCTTGTTGAAAAATTGCTCCAAAATTTTCCATCTGACAACGCTGGCGGCAGAGTACGTGCTACCTTGGCCAACCGAGAAGGGGAGAAAAGGGGAGCACACAGCAGTTCCGAGAAAGGCAGGGCAACACTCTCCAAGGCGTGGGACACCTTCATGACACCCCGCCAGCACCCTCACCCTGATGCGCAGCCTAGTGTCACAAGGAGGGAAAAGTTTTGGAAGATGGTGAAGGAGTACGTAGCAGACCGTGTCAGCGTCCTCAATGATCCCTCTGTGCCTTCCAACTACTGGGTGTCCAAGCTGGACACGTGGTATGAACTGGCACTCTACGCCTTGGAGGTGCTGGCCTGCCCTGCCGCCAGCGTTCTGTCTGAGCGGGTATTTAGTGCTGCTGGTGGCATCATAACAGATAAGCGTATCCGCCTTTCCACCGACAATGCTGATAGGTTGACACTTATAAAAATGAACAAGGCCTGGATTTCCCCTGACTTCTCCACTCCACTGGAGGAAAGCCCCGGGGGAACATAAAGTCACTTTATATATGTTATTTACAATGATGGGAATACTCTGTATTCCCATTCACCCCTTCCACCCAAAAAACGGGTATATGGTTGACTCTTAATCTTCTCATCCTCCTCCTCCTCTTCCATATGCCCTGTGCTATAATTTTTATATAGGGCCAGCTCACCAGCGGGC
This sequence comes from Rhinophrynus dorsalis, assembly GCA_037306005.1. Taxonomy (NCBI): domain Eukaryota; kingdom Metazoa; phylum Chordata; class Amphibia; order Anura; family Rhinophrynidae; genus Rhinophrynus; species Rhinophrynus dorsalis. Next base: position 267,289,297 of record CM074718.1, on the reverse strand, counting down.
CCTGTGATATAATTTTTATATAGGGTCAGCTCACCAGCGGGCCCTGTTTGCCAATTTTTATATAGGTCAGCTCACCAGCGGGCCTTCTCATATAATGTTTTATTGGGTCAGCTCTCTAGCGGGCCCTCTCATATAATGTTTTATAGCGTCAGCTCACTAGCGGGCCTTCGCATATAATGTTTTATAGCGTCAGCTCACTAGCGGGCCTTCGCATATAATGTTTAGGATGGTCAGCTCTGCAGCAGACCCTCACCCATAATGTTTTAGATGGTCAGCTCAGCGCACGTTTCCCTCTTAATCATGGCCTCAGTTCAATAAAATCAAGGACATTTTTGGGATAATTTGCCTCTGCGCACGTTTCCCTCTTAATCATGGCCTCACTTCAGAAAATCAAGGAAATTTTTGGGAGAATTTGCCTCTGCGCACGTTTCCCTCTTAATCATGGCCTCACTTCAGAAAATCAAGGAAATTTTTGGGATAATTTACCTCTGCGCACGTTTCCCTCTTAATCATGGCCTCACTTCAGAAAATCAAGGAAATTTTTGGGAGAATTTGCAGATGATATACAAGTAAATATACAGCAAATATTGTTTGGTAACAATTTTTCGCCTAAAGTCGTTTTTATTTTCCTTTTTGTGTGTTTTATGGTCAGTCTGTAAAAATGGCGTACTACGGGCGAAAGATCGTTCCCAGCAGCGATGTTGGAGTCCAAGATGCATCCAGACATCCTCCCTATGCTGTCCCTGAACCATTTCTGTGGTGTTTCCATCCTTTTCTGCCCTTTTCCTATGGACCAGGCACCCTCCCCTCATCAGAGCAGGGGGTGCCTGGTGTAATGCTCGAGTCCTCCCATTGACTTCAATGGGGCTCGGGTGCTCGGCCGAGCACTCGAGCCTCAGGGGGTGCTCGGTCAGAGCACCCGAACACCCGAGCATTGGGGTGCTCGCTCATCACTACTTAGGATATGTAATCTCAGAGGCTGGTTTCGTTATTGACCCTGAGAAACTCTTGGCAGTTCTCGAATGGCCACGACCCGAAGGTCTTCGCTCCCTCCAACGTTTCCTTGGGTTCACTATTATAGGAAATTTTCCCCAATTTTTCCTCTAGGGTGAAACCCCTTACCGATATGACCAAAATAGATGGTGACTCCACTAACTGGTCCCGGAGGCCATCAGAGCATTTGAGTCATTGAAAGCCGCTTTTGAAGCAGCACCCATTTTGGCACACCCAAAACCCAAGCTTCCATTTGTACTTGGGGTCGATGCGTCTGAGACAGGAGTAAGCGCCCTCCTGTCTCAACGTCCTACTCCTGAGAGCACGTTGCACCGGTGTGGGTATTTCTCAAAGAAGCTAAGTCTTGCTGAGTGCAATTATGAAACTGGTAACCGTGAGCTTCTGGCTATAATACTGGCTCTCAAAGAATGGAGGCATTTGCTGGAGGGAACTTCGTTGCCAGTACTAATCCTCACAGATCATAAAAATCTTACCTTATTGTCTGAAGCTAAGCGCTTGTCTCCAAGGTAGGCCAGATGGGCCTTATTCTTATCTCGTTTTCATTATGTGGTCTCATATTTGCCAGGTACCAAAAATGCCGGGATGATGCCCTATCCAGACAGTTTTCAGGTGCTAAAGAGGAGAGTCCTTCTAGTCCTATTATTCCTCAGGACAAAGTACTGGCCACCATACGTACCAGCATAACATCTCCCCTTGGGTAGAAAATATGGGCCGCCCAAGTAGATGCACCTGCTGAGACTCCCTCTGGACGCTGTTTTGTACCTATTAACCTCCTAACTAAGGTACTTTCTACCTATCATAATACTAGGTCAGCAGGTCATCCTGGAAAGACCCAGCTTCTTTGGTCGGTTTCCCGTCTCTTCTGGTGGTCAGAACTTAGCAAAGATATTGCTGCCTTTGTCGCTGCTTGTTCAGTCTGTACACAGGCTAAATCACCCCGTCACCTTCCAGTGGGCCAGAAGCCATGGTCATACCTTGCCGTGGACTTCATTGTCGACCTTCCTTTGTCTAATGGTAACACTGTCATCCTCATGGTCGTTGACCGATTTTCTAAGATGATTCATTGCATACCATTCAATAAACTTCCATTCGCTAAAGAGTTGGCTACAGTCTTTATCAAAGAGGTCTATTGGCTACACAGGGTTTCCCAAAGTCATAGTTTCTGATCGGAGTAGTATCACGGTGCCCGTGATTGCTGGCTTTTTCTGCCAGTTAGCTGTGAGGGCTCTCCATTGGTTGCCTGTGATTAGTCTGCCCAGTATTGCCTATATAGACTAGGTTCCTGCACCCTCTGAGTGCCCTTTCATGGTGTCTCTATGTCAGTGATCACCTGCCTATGGATTCCTGTGTCTACTGGGCCTGCTTGTATCCTCTATTGCTCCAGTGTCAGAGTACCTACCAGACATCCTACCCAGCAGGCTGATGTTCCTGCTTCCGTTACTGACCCAGGTTGGCTGTTGTTGCTGCCTCCGTTTCAGCACCGGTAGGGCTTCCGTGTTATCCAGTATGCGGTGCTGGGTTGCTCCAATATATAGCACCGGTAGGGCCTCCGTGTTGTCCAGTACGCGGTACTGGTTTGCTCCAATATCACACCGGTTGCTTGCTGCCTCTGTTACAGCACCGGTAGGGCTTCCGTGTTGTCCAGTAGGCGGTACTGGTTTGCTCCAATGTTACACCGGATGCTTGCTGCCTCCATTTCAGCACCGGTAGGGCTTCCGTGTTGTCCAGTACGTGGTGCTGGGTTGCTCCAATATATCACACCGGTTGCTTGCTGCCTCCATTACAGCACCGGTAGGGCCTCCGTGTTGTCCAGTACGCGGTACTGGTTTGCTCCAATATTACACCGGTAGCTTGCTGCCTCCATTACAGCACCGGTAGGGCCTCCGTGTTGTCCAGTACGCGGTACTGGTTTGCTCCAATATCACACCGGTTGCTTGCTGCCTCTGTTACAGCACCGGTAGGGCCTCCGTGTTGTCTAGTAGGCGGTACTGGTTTGCTCCAATATTACACCGGATGCTTGCTGCCTCCATTTCAGCACCGGTAGGGCTTCCGTGTTGTCCAGTACGCGGTGCTGGGTTGCTCCAATATATCACACCGGTTGCTTGCTGCCTCCATTACAGCACCGGTAGGGCTTCCATGTTGTCCAGTACGCGGTACTGGTTTGCTCCAATATTACACCGGTTGCTTGCTGCCTCCATTACAGTACCGGTAGGGCTTCTGTGTTGTCCAGTATACGGTACTGGTTTGCTCCAACATTACACCGGTTGCTTGCTGCCTCCATTACAGCACCGGTAGGGCCTCCATGTTGTCCAAGTACACAGTACTGGTTTGCTCCAATATTACAACGGTTGCTTGCATTACCAACTTTATAGCACCGGTAGGGCCTCCCTGTTTGTCCAGTACGTGTTACCGGTTTGCTCCACATTATCACCGGTTGCTGATGCTACATCCGTTACAGCACCAGTGGGGCTTCTATACTCTGTGTCACCTTGCTAGGGTGCCTTGCCCGGTATATTGGCAAGGCCGGTAGAGCCTCCTTCACATTGTTGTGCCGGTCTCCAGGCTGCCTTGCCCGGTATATTGGCAAGGCCGGTAGACCCTCCCTTATCTTGTGTTGCCAGTCTCCAGGCTGCCTTGCCCGGAATATTGGTAAGGCCGGTAGAGCCTACTTCATCTCGCTGTACCAGTCTCCAGGCTGCCTTACCCAGTATTTGGCAAGGCCGGTAGAGCCTACAAATATTGTTTCATTGCTTGTTATACTACTTGAACGTGTGACTGTATCATATGTGTATGTTCAGGACCTGTGAGGGTTCTTATTAACTTTTCAATAAAGTTTGTTTTTATCTTAACTCTGTGTCTGAGAGTCAAAACAAACCGTGACAGGTAGCCAGTTTGTCTTGAGATTCTGGGGGGCCTTCTGTGCGCAACTAAGTATCCAACTTTCCTTCTCCTTGGCCTATCACCCGCAATCGAATGGTGCAGTGGAAAGGGCTAATCAGGCCTTGGAGCAATTCCTGCGGTGTTACATCTCAAATCATCAGAACAATTGGTTGGACCTGCTACCTAGGGCGGAGTTTGCTCATAACAGTGCTGTCTCTGCTTCTACCCGGCTCTCTCCTTTCATGGTGAATTATGGGTATCAAGCCTCCATGATTCCAGATTCGTTCGCTCCCCAGGGTATCTTCAGTGAATCCGTTCCACGTGGGTGCAGGTCCAAGAGTCGTTGCGACGCTCACAACAATCCCAGGAGCTCCAGGCTAATCGTAAATGCCTACCCACACCCTCCTACCAGGTTGGGAGAGGGACTGGTTGTCATCCAGAAATCTTCACCTCAGAGTGCCCTCTCTGAAACTGGCTCCCCATTTTGTGGGGCCTTTCCGTATCCTATGACGTGTGAACCCTGTGGCCTATGCCCTAGACCTTCCTCCCAATATGCGGATACACAATGTATTCCATGTCTCGCTGCTGAAACCTCTGGTATGTAATTGTTTCACTACGTTCACTCCTCTACCTCATTTGGTGCTTGTTGACGGCTATGAGGAGAACGAGGTCCGATCCATAGTTGACTCTCATAGGTTCCAAGGGAGTCTTCAATATTTGGCTCATTGGAAGGGTTACGGTCCAGAAGAGCGCTCATGGGTTCCAGCTGCAGAGGTGCATGCCCCCACGCTTCTCCATGCTTTCCATGCATGCTCTCCCCATAAACCTGGTCCTGCTCCGTGGGGGTGAGGTCACTGGGAGGGGTACTGTCAAGGTTTTGCTGAGCTGCTCCCATTCTGCCTATTGATTCTGCTGTCTGAGCTAACCCAGTGCTCTGCTATCCACTGCTGCTGTCGTCTGAGTTTCTGGCTCAGGTTGAATCAGCTGACCTCTCTGATTACTCACCTGACTGTTACCAGCCAACCCTCTCAGGGTATTTATAGCAGCTTGGCTCACTTCCCCATTGTTCTTGTGTTTGTTTGCTGACCTGCTGCTGGCTGCTGTGGATTTTCCTGTGTTCCTGTTTGCTGTGTTCCAGACCACTTGGCTTGTTCCAGACTTCGTTGACTTCTGCTCTTCTGACCCTCGGCTTGTTCCTGACATTGCAGACTTCTGGTTTCCTGACTCCAGCTCGGCTGAATACCTGTCTTGATACCTGACCCTAGCGTGTCTTTTGGTTTATGCTCTTGGCTCATGCTTTTGTTTTTGTTACACTAATAAAGGTGTATTGCATTTTACCTTTTGTGTCCTGTCTGGTTCCTGGTCCCTAACATGTATGTTTTAATATGTATGGCAAGGGCCAACAAGTGGCCAGGATTGAAGGATTTTCCTGATGATGTGCAGGTGAGTTAATCCATGGCTTGTTCATTTTGATTAGCTCACTTGTACTTAAATAGGGAAATCCTTAAATCCTGACCTGTTGGTAGTTCTTGAAACTGAACTTGGATACCTATTGTATAGAGTGTTTTTTTGTATCTTTGTAGGACCTCTGCATGGATATATTGTTATTCTAGAGTATTCCAGGATAAACCAGGGTAGACTATTAACTTTGGTTCTATATAATTTGCATTTTTCCTATAGTGCAGCTTGTGTTGTACACATTTAGTTTCATTTCCTGTTGGTTTTCTTTGCCATAACTTTCCCCTCCCCTCCCTTCAGCGAAACAAATATATGCTGAGCTATAACAAATAATTCTCCAATAGGAGTTGCCTAGTTTGTTACCACAGTATTGTACAGTCAGACAATATTGAACTATCCTACTGTTTGACCCACTGAAATCACAACACTAATTCCAGTGGCAACCCCACAATTTTCAGAAAGGGGTTCAAAAATAAAAAGTATGGACTAAAGATACCTAGAATTAGTTTGTGCAGTTCTTTAACCAGAACCCATTGCTGTTGTATAGGCCAATGAGCAACCTGCATCAATGTAGCTGTTTTTGGAATACAACTCCCATCATCCAATGACTCTGTCTGGTTGAGGATTATGACAAATATAGTCAACCAATACCTAGAGCAGTGGATCTTAACCAGGGTGCAGTGGCAGTTTGGTGTGCCCTGGGAACGATCTTAGGGTGCTACAGTTTTCTATGAAAACTTTTGATAAAAATTTAAATATTTAAGTTTCATGTGTATAATTATGGACATTATAAAGCCCAATATATTTGTTTTGTCATTATTATTGTAAAGCATAAGGATATTAATATTTATGCATTTGTACCCCTTATTACACCAATGATATATTTCCTATAAAATTGTATGAGTGCCCAGAAAATTTCATGCTATGGGTGCCTTGGGAAAAAAAAAGCGTGAAAACTACTGAACTAGAGGGAAAACGGTTGCCTCCATGTATAGACAGCATCTTGCTTCTTTAACTGTCTATTCACATTTCACTATGACTACTATGTCAACTATGACAGAAATCTATGTCAGTACTAGCACAGGAGCAACCACCCAGATGATATCATTATGCTCAAGGGCAATGGAATGTTGTTTATTGGTATCCTGCAATTAACTGCAAACCTAAACCTAGATGGCTGGTCCTGAGTATTATGATATCACTAGGGAGGCGGCAGCACTCATTATTCCTGGGAGCTACCTATCATCATAGCAGCAGTGGAGGTAAGGGGGAGTTGCAAAAATACATGTCTGAACTAATCCATATTAAGAACATTTTGGCTATATCAATATTTATCTCATCTCACTGACACAGCAGCACAGTATATTACTGTTTTATTATAAGTAAGCATTTTAATGACCATTTTAAGGTTTTTTTGAATAGTGGTAAGTAGGAATTATAACAATATATATATATATATATATATATATATATATATATATATATGTGTGTGTGTGTGTGTGTGTGTGTGGTTTCATCTATCTGGAATTTTCTAAGCAACTGCTAAGGTTATTTCTGTTTTAACTGTAATGTAAGAGTTCTGCTTTCCCCAAGACCAAAATGGCAATTCTTCATGTAGCTAGCAAAGCAGTACAGGAAATCAGCAGGGCAATACACAATTAGATGACACTAGCAAGGTACTACATGAAGCAGAGCAATACACATTACAATAGACTAATGAACAGCAGGGTAAAACACCATTAAATGAGACTAGCAGAGTACAACTGTCACTCTTGGTAAGAGGACAGGAGGCAGACCTGCAGGACAGAGGGGGATTACTAGGTAGAACAGATTCAGAAACGACAACTAATAACAGTCACTGAGTATCTGGAAGCAGGGAAAGAAAACTACAATCACTTGCAGATAAATGCTGAATGATGGGAGCCCATGGGATAGCAGACAAGACTAACTGTTAAAGGGTTAGTAATGTAAAAAAAAGTTTTCTGCATTTAGAAGAGCTTAAAAAGTTGAGCTAAATGCAAAAAAATGTATCTCTCATCAGTAAAGCTGTCAGCAGGAAATCCATGTTGGTCGACACGGAGGCTCTGCATCAGAGCCGCAAACACATTACTGACAACGAATCCCTTCATTGGAATGGTCTAATACGTGTGCTTGCAAACCAGGCACACATTTTAGAGCATTCAAATGAAGGGATTTGTTGTCAATAACGCAATTGCGGCTCTGCTGCAGAGCTTCCATGTAGACCGAAACGGATCTCCTGCTGACAGCTTTACAGATGTCAGCAGAAGACATCGAACTTTAAATGCCTGTATCTCTCAAACCATAGAGGTTTGAGAGACACTTTATTTGCATTTAGCTCAACATTTTAAGCTCTTCTAAATGCAAAAAAAACTTTTTTTTGACATTACTAACCCTTTAAGGCTGCTAATGATGAGATCTGCTTGAGAGCAAAGCTAGGGAGCGATGCTAGGAAGTGGTGTCAACTACAAGTAGCTCACAGAGGTGAATTACAGGACTAGAAGCTCACAAATAAACAAGGTCACAGGATCCAAATCAACAAACAGAATCTGGTCTGGAGAGAAACAGAGATCAGGACAGGAAGCAAACAACCATGGTTAGAATACAAAGCAAAGATCATACACAGGAAAAAGAAATCTCAGCACTGGAACAATTAGTCAATAAGACATCAGGTGCACTGAGGTTGCTTGATTTAGGTCTCAAGCAGGGAAAATACTGCAGGGCTCAAAATTTCCACTCGCCTCTAGCCAATGGCGAGTGAAAATTTAGCCCTGGCGAGTAGAAATTCAGTCCTGGTGGGTGTGTTTTGGCTTGCAGTGGCGAGTAACTTTTCAGATCTGGCTAGTAACAAAGGACTTTAAATTTTAAGCCCTGAAAATACTAATTATTGAAACACCCATTGATTTAAATGGAACTTGTTTTTTTCAATATGTTGGGGACCTCACTGACATTCAAGGGGTAAAACCCCCATTTAAATTGATGGGAATTTTTATTTTTCCTCACTGGTCCTCCAGATGAGCAAAAAAGTTTAGGATTTTTCAATGGATTGCAGTGAATTCCGGGCCTATATATTGATTTGCACCAGGACCCTAATTCCCTAGATCTTTCTCTGTTTGTCCCCTAAGGACAGGGGCATTTTAGCTCCTCTTGTGAGGGGTTTCATCTTGGATTCCCAACTGTCCTGTTTTCATAGGGAGGAATAAATTAATTCCAGTGGTAAGTTGATCAGGGAAGAATGTGGCTGTTCTGGCTATACAAGACATGAGTGTTCTTGTTTTTCACACAAACACAAAGGGAAAAAGAGAAGTCTACCACAAAACTTCAAAGGAGTCTAGAAGAACAATTCAATAAGCTGAAGAGGTGCAATTCTGGAGCAAATCAACTACACCATAGGGGGCAAATAAACCTTTCCTGTTTTCCCATTGATTTATATAGGACCGTTAACCCCTTTTTTATTTCTCCCCTATGGTGTCATTGGATTGGTCCAGAATGACACCTTTTTAGCTTATTTACTTATTCATCAAGCTAAAGAGATTCTGGAGCAAACCAGCTGTAAATGGGAGTTCCCATTGATTTAATCAGACTTTAATCCCCTTGAATGCTAGAAAGGTCACCAACAAATTGCGAAGCAAATAATTGGATACCTCGCTAGCATTCAAGAGGTTAACCCTTTCAGTGCCGGAGGGTGGGGGTGCAATGCATTGCATGGCACTGAAAGTGTTAAAACTCCATTTAAATCAATAGTAATTTGCAGAATTTTTATTTTAAACCTATGGTGCAGTTGGTGTGTTCACGAATAAGGCCCTAAGTGTTTTCTCTATATTTTGGGGCCTCCTTTCCCAATTTCACCAGGAAACTCAAGGATTCATAAAACTACCCCACTCATGGTGTGGTCAGTTTGCTCCAATACTTAGTACATCAGCCTCGGAGACACTAGGCATGAGAGTGAGGAGGAAAGAGCTTGAGTGAAGGCCAAGATGTTGTGTCATAAACAGATTTCAATTCTAAAATAATACGTAATTCCAGTGATTATCCAATCTTCCCCAAGCCAAGTCTATACAAAACAATCCATTAACCCCTTAAGGACCAGCGGTCCCGGGGTGTGTGGGCCTTTAAGGACCAGATAGGGAAGTTCGACGTGCCGCCCCATGTGACTGATCACATGTGCCGGCATGTCCAAAAGTCCATCAGATGTATAGTTTAGGAAATATTCTTATTTTTTATTTCAGAGGAAAAAAGTGAAAAGGAAAGTCTCCTGGTGCAGCACATTGCTTAAGTAGCATATGAAACGTCACTTAAACCTTCATTAGCATATGAATGTCTCCTTAAATGTATATTTACTGCTCTTTTGGCCAGCATGACACACAGGAAGTTGTTAATGAAGTTTTCCAATATGTAAACATATCAAGGTAACAGGTTCACTTTAAAGAGGTGACACCTAACAGGATCACTGGTGCAAGTGGGTCAGATCCCAACAGCAGCTATTTTATTAAAGGAATCATATCACCTAAAATAAAATGGGTATATATTCATGTAAGATAACCATCAGTTTCATGATGTCCTTACATATTCTGTAAGTGCATAAAATGTCAATTAAAATTGCCCATACTTTTATTATTATTTATGATTATTATTATTATTATTATTATTATTTATTTTATTCTTTTTTTGCAGTTTTATGTCCATGACAGGAAGCTCTCTGAATTTGTTTCTAGAGAGCATTCTGCCAGGACCTGTGAATGGCTAGCAAGTGCAACAATGTATTAAAGCCTACTGCCACAGGATACAGAGCACTCAGTGCTGCAGGGGAAGTACAACATTGTATAAATATCTGGAAACAGTGAACCAGAGAGCTTCCTTTCAGGGCCCTAAAAGTGTAAAAAGCAGGTATAGATAAAGTACAGCCAATCTGACTTTGCATTTTATGCACCTGAAGTACATGTAAAATCAAAAAGGAAGTTGTATCTTTAAATACCATCAACTACATGCTAGTATCTGCAAAAAGGATCTGTCTGATACCTCTGTCCTAAAATCTAGCTTTTGATGTCATGCAGAATTACCCATTCAAGATTGCAAGAGTCCTTAGCAATCTTGTTAAGTATCTTGGAAGTTATAGTGCAGTATTGTCTATAAATGGTGAAAGATTAGAGAGGAGGATGGATGTATATGGATAACAATAAATTAACTACCTAATATCTTGCTACTAACAACAACCTTGTCCAAACAAGTGTTTCTGTAATTGTAGGACCTTATTCAGAAAGCAAAACATACACAAATCTGGAGAATAAAATCTGCACTATGAGGGACAAAAAAATGTCCCAAACTCCCATTGATATAAATAGATATTTTAACCTTCTGAATGCCTCACAGTGCTTTGAAAGCATTCGAGAGGTTTAAAAAATGTTTCACACTCACTCGTCACATCCTCTAACACTCCAACACTCACCCATAATTTCCTCCAACAGTCACTCACCACTTCCTCCACCACTTACCCATCCCCTCCTTTAATACTCACCAATCACCTTCTCCAACACTAACTCACCACCTGCTCTAACACTTATCCTTTACCTCCTTCACTCATCATTCCCCCCCAACACTAACTCATTACTTTCTCTAAAAGCCATCCTTCACTTCCTCTTACCTTTACCTCCTACAACCCTCATTCTTCTCACCCTCTTACACTCAACTATCACCTCTTCTAACACTGATTTTTCATATCCTCACCTTTTATCTCCTCTAACACCTTACTCTACCTCATCTAATGCTCTTCTTTTATGTCCACTAAAACTCACCCTTCACTTCCTCTAACACTTACCAATCACCTCCTCCAGCACTCACCTTTCACCTCTTCTAACATTTCTACATTACCTCCTCTGACATTCATCCTTCATCTCCTCTAACACTCATCTTTCACCTATTCTAACACTCATTGCTCACCTGGTCTAATGTTCACTTATTGCTTCCTCTAACACTCACCCACCATATCTTCTAAAAATCACCCATGACCTACTCACCCAACACCTCTTCTAAGACTCATCCTATACCTCCTCTAACACTCCCCCTCTTACAGTTATCCTACAGTTCCTCTAACACTCAGCCATACCTCCCGTAATGCTCACCCATCAACACCTCTAACATTTACCCATCACCTTCTCCAACACTCACTCACCACCCCTCTAACAATTATCCTTCACTTTCTATAACACTCACCCATCCCCTCCTCTGGCATTAATCCTACAACTTCTCTAACACTCATCACTCACCTCCTCTAACAGTCATAATTCACCACCTCTAATACTCACCTTTAACACTCACAGTTCACCTGCTTTAACACTCAAAATTCACCTCATCCTCTAACACTCACAGTCCACCTCTTCTAGCACTCACCCTTCATCTCCATTAACACTCACCATTCACCTCCTCTAACACAGTTCACCTCTTGCAACACTCATGGATCACCTCCTCTACCACTCATCGTTCACCTCCTCTAATACTCTCCTATTGCCTCTTCTAAAGCTTACCCACCACATCATTGAACAATCACCCTTCACCTCCTCTAACGCTCACCCATCACCTCTTCTAATACTTATACTACACCTCCTGGAACACTTACCCATCAACTCTTCTTACAATTATAATACACCTCCTGTAACACTCACCCTTCACTTCTTCTTACAATTAGCCATTACTTTCCCTTACACTCACCTATCACCTCCTCTGTTGCTCATCCTTCACCCCTCGAACAATCATCCTTTTTAACATTACCCCATCACTTTCTCACTTAATGTTCATCTTCACATTCTCTAATACTCATTCATCTCAACCTCTTACACTCAAATGTCACCTCCTTTAACGCTCATCTTTCACATCCTCTACAATTCACCCTTCACTTCCTCTAAAACTCATCTTTCATGTCCACTATTACTCGCCCTTCACTTCCTCTAACACTTAACAATAATCTTATCTAACACTCACACATCATCTCCTCTAACACACACATCATTAACATCCTCTAACACTCATCCTTCACCTCCTCTAACACTCACCTATCACCTCATCTAACACTCACATCCTCTAAAGCTTACCCATCACCTCATCTAACACTCAAAGTTCACATCCTCTAACACTTGCTCTTCACCTCCTCTATCTCACCCATCAACTCTTCTAACACTTATCTTACACCTCCACTAACACTCATTCTTCACCTCCTCTAACACTTCACCTCATCTAACACTTAAAATGGAACTTTCAGGCATATTAAAGTGCCCCCAAATCATTTTTCACAAAGGAGAATTAAAGGTTTATGTGCCTGAAGGTTCCGCTTTAAACTTCACCTCCCCTAACACTCACCCATCATCTCCTCTAACAATTACCCTTCACCTCCTTAAACACTCACCCATCACATCCTCTAAACCTTACCTTTGACCCATCAGTTCCTCTAATACTCATCCTCCACATCCTCTAACATTCACCCATAATGTCCTCTATCACTCACCCATCACATCCTCTAAAACTCACTCATCCTCAACTTTCACCCCTCTAACACTCATCCTTTCTCTCACCTAACACAAACTGCCATCACCTCCTCTATCGCTCAACTTACACATCTAACACCCTCCCTTCACCGAGTATAATGTGCATCTTTTATGTCCACTAAACCTCATATTTCATTTTCTCTAACACTTACCAATCACCTCTTCCAACACTCACCATTCACCTCCTCTAAGACTCACCCTATACCTCCTCTAATAACAATCCTCATGCTTCTCAACCTCTTACATTCAACCACTACCTCCTCTAACATTTATCTTTCACATCTGCTAAAACACACCCCTAAAATTCTCTAAAACCCACCTTTACCATCTTCTACCACTCACCCTGCACCTCTTCTAATACTTATGTATTATGTCCACTAAAACTCACCCTTCACATCTTCTAAAACTTACCAATCACCTCCACTAACACTCACCATTCATCTTCTCTAACACCCCCATTACTTCCTTTAACTCGCTCTTCACGTCATGTAACACTCATCATTCACCTCTTCTAACACTCACCCTTCACCTCCTCTAACACTCAAACATCAAAACATCTTACAATTATCCTTCACCTCTTCTAATTCTCACCATACAAATTCCTGTAACACTCAATCTTCACCCCCTCTAACCCTCACCCTCTGCCTCCTCTAACACTTTACTTTCACCTCCTCTAACACTCTTCCATCAACCCTTCTAATACTCACCTATCACGTCCTCTAATATTCACCCATCACATTCTCTAACACTCTTCCTCCCCCCCATCCATCACTGCATCTAACACTCATCCTTTCTCCCCTCTAACACTAACACATCACTTTTTTTAGAAATCATCTTCACCTCCTCTAGCAATAATTCTTCTCAATCTCTTATACACACCAATCCTACACATCTAACACCCTCCTTTCATCTTGTCTAATGTGCATCTTTCACATCTACTAAAATTCACACTTCACTTTCTCTAACACTTACAAATCACTTCTTCCAAAACTCACCAACCTTTCCTTTAACCCTTTGAGTGCTTTGAGTGCTAACACGCTTCTCAACCTCTAACACTCACCCACCACCTCCTCTAACGCTCACCTTCACCTGTTCTCTTCTAACACTAACCCATCACCTACTCTAACACTCACCCATTACTTCCTTTAGCAATCACCCATTACTTCCTTTATCACTCATCATTCACCTTCTCACACTCACCCATCAACTCCTCTAATACTCACCCTTCATCTCCTCTAACACTCACCCATTACTTCCGCTAACACCAATCATTCACCTCCTCTAACCCTCGCCCTTCACCTCTTCTAACATTCATGCATCAACTTCTCTAATACTCATCCATCACCTCATTTAACACTCATTCTTCACCCCCTCTAACTCTCATATTTCACCCTATCATTCATCCTTTCTAACACTAACCCAACTCTTTCTCTAACATTCATCTTCACCTCTTATAACATTTATCCTGCACCTCCTGCAACACCCACACTTCACCTCCTCTAACAGTAACCATTGAAGTCTTCCAACAATTATCCTTCACTTCCTGAAACACTCACCCATCAATGCTTTCAACACTCAACCTTCACCTCCTCTAACACTCACCCATCAACCCCTCTAACACTCACTAATCACATCCTCTTATACTCCCTCATCACATCCTCTTACACTCACCCATAGCCTCCTCTAACACTCACTCATTGCCTCACCCATCACCTCCTCTAACACTCACCCATTGCCTCCTCTAACACTGACCCATCACTTCCTCAGACACTAACTCTTGACCCACTCCAACAATCACTCTCCACTTCCTTTACCACCTATCCTTCTCAACCTCTAACACTAACCCATCACATCCTCTAACACTCAACTTTTGCCCCTTTCTATCCCTAATCCATAATTTTCTCTAACATTCACCTTCTTTAAAGCTAACTTTTTTCAACCGCATACACTCACCCATCATGTACTGTAACATTCAACCTTCAACCCCTTTCTGGCCCTTACCTATAATTTTCTCTAGCATTCATCTTCACCTTCTTTAACACTCATTCTTTTCAACCACTTACACTCACCTATCACCTCCTCTAACACTAATATTTCGAATCCTCTAAAATTCACCCTTTACCTCTTCTAATGCTCATCTTTCATGTCCACTAAAACTCACCCTTCATTTCTTCTAACACTTACCAATCACATCGTCTAACACTCATCCTTCATCCCCTCTAGCACTAACCCATCACTTGCACTAACTTTCATACTTCACCTCCTCTAAAACCCACCTTTACCTCCTCTAACATTCATTCTTCTCACCCTCTTGCATTCACACGTCTGACACTCACTCATCACTATCACTTCCTGTAACACTCACACATCACCTCCTCTGACACTCATCCATCACTTCCTCTAACACTCACCCTCGACCTGCTCCAACAATCACCTCCCCTTCCATTACCAGTAATCCTTCACGTGCTTTAACACTCACCCATCATGTCCTCTAACACTCATTTTTCACCCCCTTTCTAACACTAATATTTTTCTCTAACATTCATCTTAACCTTCTTTAACACTCATTCTTTCCAACCTCTTACACTCACCTAATACTAATCTTGCATGTCCTCTAAAATTCACCTACTCTAACACCCTCCCTTCACTTTTTCTAACACTCATCTTTCATGTCCACTATAACACACTCTTCATTTCCCCTAACACTTACCAGTCACATCCTCCAACACTCATTTTTCACCTCCTTTGTCACTAAACTGTCGCTTTCACTAACATTCATTCTTCATCTCCTCCAAAATTCAACTTACACTCCTCTAACTCTCATTCTTCTCACCCTCGTACATTCACACCTCACCTCATCTAACACTCTTCTTTCACATCCTTTAAATCTGACACTAAACCTCCTCTAACACTCACCTTTTATCTCCTCTGATGCTCCTTCATAACCTCCTCTATCATGCTTACTTCACCTCCTTTAACACTCTCCCATCACCTCCCCTGACACTCACACATAACCTCTTCAGACATTAGCACATCACCTCTTTTGACACTCCCACATCACCTCTTCTGATACTCATCACCTGACAATCACCTCCCCTGACACTCATTCATCGCCTCATGTGACACTCACCCTTTATCCCACTAACACTTACCTATCACCTCCTCTAACTCACCCTTCACCTCCTCTAATACTCAACTATCACTTCTTCTAACATTCAAGATAGAGCTCTTCTAACAATCACTTATCATCTCATCTAACAATCCTTCTTTGGCTTCTTTAAAACTCAACCTTTGCCACCTTTAACACTCACATATCCCCTCCTTTAACTCTCAGACGTCATCTCCATTAGCACTCTAACACTCACCCTTTGTCTCAACTAACACAAAGCCATTAACTCCTCCAATACTCACCATTTTACTTCTCTTATTCTCTCCCCTTCACCCCCTGTTGCACTCCTCATCTGACCGCTCTAACACTAACCATTTCACTTGCTTAACGCTCACCCTTCTACTTCACCTTCACTAGTACTCATCCCTCATCTCTGCTTAATACTTACCTATCACCTTCTCTAACATTCACCCTTCACATGCCCCAAAACTCACTCATCTTCTCTAACTCCCACTTCACCTCCTCTAATACTTCACCTCTTTTAACACTCATCTCTTACCTCGACGATCATTCACCCTTTATCACCCCAAACATATATCCCTCACCTCTTTTAACACTCACTAATCATCTTCCCTAACATTGCCTCATAACTTCTACTCATATCAATTAATTACCTCTACCTTCTCTCACTCATCTCTTCTACTCAACATTGACCCATTACTTTCTCTTACCTTAACCAATAAGATCATCATCATGCTCATATTATCTTACGTCCCAACACATTCACTGCTATCCCTTGACATGTTTATGTTTTTTTCAGTGTCCCCATACATTTTTTAAACTCACCTGTCAACTTTTCTTATACAGAAACATAGAATTTGAGGATGGATAAGAACCAGTTGGCCCCTATAGTCCAGTGTGTCAGGCATTGATTGTTCGCTTTTTTCCTTTGATGTTCCCGTTATTGCCGCTATTTAGCGGCGTTTTGGGAACTATTTTTGGCTACCGCATGTTTTAGGTTAGGCAATTGATTTGAGGTCATGGTCTCAAGATCAGTAGACCATACTCTAGGTGAATTGAATTTCAACTAATGAGCTCTCTTTTTCTGCTGCTAAAGCCTTTTCCTATACAACCAGGTGCTCTGCTGGCTTTCCCCACGGTTTTGCCACATTGGTTGCCTACTTTTAAATCATCATATAAACTACTTTCAACTCATTTTCATCAAATTTTAAATTGCAAACATTTTGTCAAATGCTATTACTATTTTAAATAATTTCTCATTTGACCTACCCCTTCAGGAATGTCAACCCTGCACACTTTCACCCATGACCCCCACTTACAATAACCTAAAATTATTTACACTTTTTTCATATCTTGTCCATATTCTCAGTAACTTAAAACTCATTCCCTTGAAATCCAGCAGATGCTTCCTCTTATACTCATCTGTCCAAAACTCATTTCATTCATATTTACCTGTCACACATCTTATTGTTCTGATTTCTCTCAGACTCCACTCACATGTTGCCAGCATGTATTTTTATAATCAGTTGCATTGTACTTATCTAACTCCTTAAACCTTCACCACACTCTCTTATCACCTGCTCAGGCCTGACTGACAATTTCTATCACACACACACACACACACACACACACACACACACACAAAGGTGTATATATATATATATATATGTTTTAGAATGTTTCCTCTCTGTGAAAGGCACTAGTGGGCTAGAGACTGCACCCTGGGTAGGATACCATTTCTCTAGAGCCTGCAAATTTATATTGCAGGTTCATTCCTAGTTGAGCATTTCTGACCTTGGTTGGTCCAGACCATTTGGTCTTTGGGAATATATATATATATATATATATATATATATATATATATATATATATCATATTGGTTCTGCCATTACAGCAGTCCAACCACCAAATACCATGCAACTCCTTTCTGAACAAGAGAAGCAGCCAACCCCAGAAGTATGTTTTGGTCTTGTTGGGCTTTGTCAGTGAGGTGCAGCTGATCTCTCTAAGCACTGTGAGCAAGGGGTTCAATGCTGGATTCTCCCTATTATCCCAAGGATAATTTGCATATGTATATTAAGAGTCAGAGACACTCAACTAGGAACAAACCTGTACAAGTTTGCAGGCTCCATAGGAATGATACCCTACACAGGGTGTAGTCTCTTTTAGCCCACTACAGACTCTCACAGAGAGGAGATATCCTAAAACATATCATATTGGTCCTGCCATTATAGCAGAACAACTACAAAATGCCAGGTAACCCCTTTCTGAACAAGAGAAGCAACCAACCTTCAACATATGTTTCAGCCTTGTCATTGAGGTTCAGCTGATCTCTCTAAGCGCTGTGAGCACAGGGTCCAATACTGGATTCTCCTTATTACCCTTGGGGTGACTAATCCCAATAATAATTTGCATATTTATATTAAAAGTCAGGGACGCTCAACTAGGAACAAACCTGCAATACAAATTTACAGGCTCAATTGGAATAGTATCCTACCTAGAGTGCAATCTCTTTTGCCCACTAGTGCCAGAGAAAATATCCTAAAGCATATCATATTGGTCCTGTCATTACAGCAGTCCAGCCACAAAATGCCAGGCAATTCCTCTCTGAACAAGAGAAACGGCTAAACCCATACATACATTTTGGCCTTGTTGTGCCTCATCAGTGAGATGCAGCTGATCTCTAAGGACTGTGAGCAAGAGGTCCAATGCTGGATCCCCCCCCCCCCATTACCCTTGGGGTGACTAATCCCAAACCTAATTTGGACCAACACAGAATGTTATTAATGCACCACACAGCCTTATTGCACCATTACTACTAGGGAGATTAGCACCATTAGCCGTCACAAGCTGTAAACAAGACCTAGGGAGTGAAACATAAGACTCGAGTTCTACTACAGTAAGCTAAAGGGGAGCAGTTATGTGGCAAACCAACTCCACACTAGGGGAGAAGTAAAAACGCCCACTGATTAAAATGAGGCCTTTAGTCCCTTGAGTTCCAGAGAGCTCTCCAACAGCCCTCTTTAGCGTTCAATGTCTTCAAAGATCTATCAAACCCATTGAGAATTTGGGGAATTTGTATCTTCCCACTGTGATGCATTTGATTTGTTCCAGAATTACACCACTTTAGCTTCCTGAATAAGGGCCCTAGTGTGTTAGGGTTCACTATTAAAATGTGGCCATCTATTTGGTGATCAACAAAATAGCACATCAAAAATAGCGCCTGGTTGAGAAGTGCGACACCAAAATATTGCCCCAATCAAAAGAGTGACATTTCAATAATAAAGCATGGAAAGCAATAAATGTAATGTAAATGTATGTCTCTGTCTGTGCCTTAACCCTTTGAGTGCCAGAGGTCTACAACGCATTGCAATGCATTGTGGAGTCCTCTGGAACTCGCAGGGAAAAATGCACAGTTGTCACTGCCAGTGTCCTGCTCCTTTGTGACTTAGCCATCATTGCAGAACACTGCCTCATTAATCGTTAGGTTGCAAAGGACTTGCAAATCTATAAGCTATTAGCTTTCCCATGTCAGTGGTCTGTTCTCCTCTCAGAAATGTTAAGTACATTGCATCTTTAATAAAGGTTCCTGTTCCTTTCAATCATTACAGAGGAAAAATATAAATTTTGTATGTTCAGACACTTCACCTGCCGGAGATGGATGCCCCCTCCACATGACACAGAGTAGGTGTGTGACAGAAGACTGTACCGCAGAGAGTCACAAATCACCTGTGTGATTTGCCCGGGGGCCCCCTCTTACAAAGCTCAGTGTGTTTCTCCCTGTCACCCTCCACCCGGAGTCCACTGATCCACTTCTGCAGATTTCTGAAGAGAAAGATTAAAAATGTGATGGGAATGAGACTTGTGACACTGATACTAAACCACCTTCTGCCCGTCGCTGTCATCTGAGGCCTTGTGCTTCCTGGACAGTGTGGAGCTGGAGCAAGGTACAGAGAGGGAAAAATTATTTGATCCCCTGCTGATTTTGTACGTTTGGCCACTGACAGAAATGATCAGTCCATAATTTTAATGGTAGGTTTATTTGAACAGTGAAAGACAAAATAACAACCAAAAAATCCTGAAAAACACATTTCGAAAACTTTATAAATTGATTTGCAGTTTACTGAGTGAAATAAGTATTTGACCCCCTATCAATCAGCAAGACTTCTGGCTCCCAGGTGTCTTTTAAACAGGTAAAAAGCAGAGATTAGGAGCACTCTCTTAAAGGGAGTGCTTCTAATCTCAGCTTGTTACCAGTATAAAAGACACCTGTCCACAGAAGCAATCAATCAATCAGATTCCAAACTCTCCACCATGGCCAAGACCAAAGAGCTGTCCAAGGATGTCAGGGACAAGATTGTAGGCCTACAGAAGGCTGGAATGGGCTACAAGACCATCACCTAGCAGTTTGATGAGAAGGTGACAACAGTTGGTGTGATTATTCGCAAGTGGAAGAAACACAAAATAACTGTCAATCTCCCTGGGGCTCCATGCAAGATCTCACCACGTGGAGTTTCAATGATCATGAGGACGGTGAGGAATCAGCCCGGAACTACACGGAAGGATCTTGTCAATGATCTCAAGGCAGCTGGGACCATAGTCACCAAGAAAACAATTGGTAACATGCTACGCCACGAAGGACTGAAATCCTGCAGCACCCGCAAGGTCCCCCTGCTCAAGAAAGCACATGTACAGGCCTGTCTGAAGTTTGCCATTGAACATCTGAATGATTCAGAGGAGAACTGGGTGAAAGTGTTGTGGTCAGATGAGACCAAAATCGAGCTCTTTGGCATCAACTCAACTCACCATGTTTGGAGAAGGAGGAATGCTACCTATGACCCCAAGAACACCATCTCCACCGTCAAACATTGGAAACATTATGCTTTGGGGGTGTTTTTCTGCTAAGGGGACAAGATAACTTCACCGCATCAAAGAGCAATGGACGGGGCCAGGTACCATCAAATCTTGGGTCAGAACCTCCTTCCCTCAGCCAGGGCATTGAAAATAGGTCATGGATGGGTTTTCCAGCATGACAATGACTCAAAACACACGGCAACAAAGGAGTGGCTCAAGAAGAAGCACATTAAGGTCCTGGAGTGGCCTAGCCAGTCTCCAGACCTTAATCCCATATAAAATCTGTGGAGGGAGCTGAAGGTTCGAGTTGCCAAGCGTCAGCCTCGAAACCATAATGACTTGGAGAGGATCTGCAAAGAGGAGTGGGACAAAATCCATCCTGAGATGTGTGCAAACCTGGTGGCCAACTACAAGAAACATTTGACCTCTGCGATTGCCAGCAAGGATTTTGCCACCAAGTACTAATTCATGTTTTGCAAACGGGTCAAATACTTATTTCACTCAGTAAAATGCAAATCAATTTATAACTGTTATGAAGTGTGTTTTTCTGGATTTTTTTGTTGTTATTCTGTCTCTCACTGTTCAAATAAACCCACCATTAAAATTATAGACTGATCATTTCTTTGTTAGTGGACAAACGTACAAAATCAGCAGGGGATCAAATAATTTTTTCCCTAACTGTAAGTAGTCTTCTAATTTTTTACATGGAGTGTTATGTCTCATCATGGAGAGAGTTGAGAGCTTCAGAAATTAATGAAATGAGAGGGTGAGGTCAGCAAGACAAGGTTGGGCTAGGGTGAGACAGGCTTGGGTGAGAAAGGGAGAAAGAATAGGCTGGGATGAGACTATCAGTGCAGGCTGGAGAGAGCGAGAGAGAGATTCATGGCAGCTGGACAGGTTGAGGTAGAAAGTGTTAATAAAAAAGGCAGTGGTTAAAGGACTCACAATGTGTGTGTGTGTGTGTGTCTGTGTGTCTGTCTGTCAGTGGAACAGTGTTCTATCACAGACCAACTCTGCTTCCCTCAGTAGTACAGTCTTCTGTCACACACCAGGTCTGTATCTTGCAGTGGGATAGTATTTTGTCTCACACTGGTTCAGTGTCTCCATTGTACAGTCTTCTTTCACACACCTACTCTGTGTCTCTCTGTGGTACAGTCGTCTGTCATGTACATCTCAGTCTCCCAGTGTCATAATCTTCAATCATACCTCATTTCTGTGCTTTTCAGTGGTGCATTTCTCTGACACATGCCTTCTCTGAATCCCTCATTGGTAGAGTCTTCTTCATTCATGCCCTAGGCCTGTGTCTCTCATTGGTATCGTTTTTGGTAACACACTTCTTTGCCTCTCAGTGGTACTATCGTCTGTCACGCACCTTCACTTTGTCTCTTGGTGGTACAGTCTCCTGCCACACACAGGCTTGTGTCTCTCACAATCAGTCATATGTAACACAGATGATTTGTGTTTCTCTGAGGTACAGTCGTCTCTCACACACCTACTCTGTGTCATGTGGAGGGGGCATCCTGTGCAAGCAGGTGAAGTATCTGAACACACGAAATGTATATTTTTCCTCTGTAACAATTTAAAGGAGCAGGAACCTTTATTAAAAATGCAATGCACTTAACATTTCTGCCAGGGAAACAGATCACTGACATGGGAAAGCTAATAGGCTACAGGTTTGCAAGTCTTTTACAATGTAACAGTTAATGAGGCAATGCTCTGCAATGATGGCTAAGTCACAAAGGAGCAAGACACTGGCAGTGACAACTTTACATTTACCCTTTGAGTGCATTGAGGACCTCGCTGGCACTCAAAGGGTTAAGGATCAAATGGAGACATACATTTATATTACATTACATGCTTTATTGTTGAAATGTTGCCACTATTTGGTGACCTTTAAATGTGAAACATCAGAATGTCGCTCTTTTGAATGGGGCGATATTCTGATGTTGCACTTCTCAACCAGGCACCATTTTTAATGCTCCATTTTATTGGTCGCCCAATATATGGATACATTTCAATAGGATAAAATGTGTTAGCCTTCTCAGCCGATTTTTAGCAACATCACTACTCATCAGTTTTTTCTTACACTCCTATCTTATAAAAAACATCTCTTGTAGTCATACTCATCATTCTTCTCAAACCAAACACTCCTGCCACCATACCTCATTCTCACACTCATCATTCTTTCATCGAATACTCTCCCACCTGCATCCTTTGAACTCAAACTAATTTTTCTCATTCCTTACTTTCTCTCTGCAATCCCTGGCACTCATACTCACCATTCTACTCATCCTATACTCTCCTGCCACCATCCCTCTTCTTATTCTGTACACTTCTGCTGCCAACCCCAATTCTCACACTCACCAAGAAGAAGAAGTTTCAGCTCCTTGCGATCAGTACTCTTGTGGCACTGGAGGATCCTATTAATCTCCCTGTTCACAGCCAGAGCTGCCTTCTCATCTTCGGACAAGCAAGTGGGACAGAAACAGAAGAAGCACCACCACGGCATCTCAGAGGCAGTACCAGGTACTCACTCTTGTAGAGTCTCCAGACTCCCCCTGAGTCCTGTCACCCCACAGCTGCTGTCATCTATCCATGTGTAATTCAACGATAAAGACAAATAAAATCCTTTTGAGCGGCTGAAGCAAGCCTGACACCTTTCTACAGTGAGTGGAATGGGCTCTTAGAAAAGTCATACAAGTCCTCTATCTTCCAAGTGCTGGTTTCTATAATATTTCAAATTATCTGTCCACTCAGATGAAAGGGAGTTACAGATTTTAGGGATCACTTTTGAAAAGTGTCATTGACACACAAAATAACTGCTCAGTCCAATATGTGAACCTTTAAAGTATAAACACTAGCCAGAAAGTTCCAAAAAGAGGAAGATGAGAGCAATCTGTATTGTGCCACAGGAAACTTGTCACGGGAGCTTCCAGAAGTAATATCATTTTCAAGCTGTGCTGAGACACTCTCTTCTTCCCATCCTGGTTCTCCTTACAACTATTCACCTCTTGAAAGACAGCCAAACTGAGAGATTATCAGGGGACCACAACGAGACCCAAATGGAGAGTGGATAAGGGAACTGGTTTTTCGAGCTGACAATTCCTAGCCGCACCTGTGCTGTTGATGCCCCTTCTTCACAAGCCGGCAGAACAGGTTATGAGCTACACAGATCTGCCTCTCCCTGCAGGTAAAATCCAGACTGCAGAAAAAAAAACTGCACTCACTAAAAGAGGATGAAACTATAAGTAGAAATTCTCTACAGGACTGGCTGTAGGCATGTGACCGGTGTGGTGAGAGTCCTTAATACAATACTTCCCTTGCCACACATAACCAAGCATTGCCTTAAAAAAGTCATCAATGCAGATCAGAATTATATATAGATAAGAGGTAATCCTTCTGCCAAATCTGCCCTCTTAACAGCAGTTCTCTGATTGCTATTTGGGTTGTGAAACACTCTGCCACTTTAAAGGAATAGTAAACTGTTATTATAAAAAATATATATAATTGTTATAGGGGTTTTCATGCTGAATAAAATGTCCACTTTTATTCAGACACTAGTATGAAAGCCCGTATACATGTGCTAAAGTGCACCCAGTGGCCCCGGCTGCTGCCCCGAAGCTGGGAGCAGAGACAGTCGGTGAGCAGTCTGGAGCTCCTCGCTCCGGATCAGTGCATTCGGCCAGTCTCTACTGAGCATGACTGCATCATTCCAGCAGTCTCTACTGCTCATGTGCGTTTACGCACACAGGGAGTTTTGCAGGCTAACACTTTATAGTATTTAGATTAGTACCATCATACCTAGGGCTTGATCCAACTGATCCCATTAAAAATAAAAAAATACCGTCCGCACATTTAAGTCACAGTCAGGTATGCAATTGCCAGTGCTGTGACATACTACTGAACCCAAGAAATCCAATTCAGGTGCAAAATTTGCAACCTTTGGAAGCATTGGAAAAGAAGTTGAATTTGTGATACAATTCCATGTCTTGGGTATTAACACATGTTAAGAGGCTTAACTTTATCACCAAAAATCTGAGCCTCAAAAAGTTGGTGTTGAGTCCTCTAGCACACGTTCAAAACCACCAACATGGAAGTGAAGTGTAAAAAAGATAAGAAAAAAAGCTATATGACCAGTGGATGTATTTATCCAAGGTACTTAAAAATGTATGTAATGGAAAAATAAGTAACCCTTTTAGTGCCAGTGGGGTACACAATGCAGTGAGGGTATGCAATGCATTGCACAGTGTTGCAAAGTCAAAGGTTTAATCATTCAAAATATAACACCAAAAAGTCAACCCTTAACCTGTAATTTTGATGACCAGCGGGATGTTCTGCAGCTAGGTCATCTTCTTTATCTGTCACCCTCTTCTTTCTTCTTTTGTATGGTCAGTTCCTGTTCAAACTAATTCCCATGCTCCCATTGGCTGCTTAATGTTAGATTATTTTTAATAAATATATTTTTGGTTTTTCAGGTTCCACAATAAGTTTAAAGATGAAGAAAAAAGAGGAGCACAGATGAAGAAAGAAGATGACAGATGAAGATGGAGATGACAGATGAAGATAACAGATGAAGAAGAAAGAAGAGGATGACAGATGAAGAAGAAGAAGAGAGAAGCTTACAAAAGAAGAAGAAGTGAAGAAGCAGAGCAGGGTGCAGAAGACCCTTCTGGACATCAGGATGACAGGTAAGTGTTTTACCTCTGGGTGATAGGATAGTATCAGGGCTAGTATGGGACCACTTTATTGTTAGCTGGTTTACTTTGATCTTCCCATTTCTCATTAGTATGAGCTATGAGACTAAAAACAACACAACAAACGTTTGGCCACAAGTTAGATTCTGTGTCCCAATGATTGCCATGGTTCCTGTAGGATGGACAATTGGATTCCTATGGTAAAACTGTGAGTTTGTGCCGTTTGGTATCCATATTTGCCCTACCGACAGTTTTACTGGGTTCAATTGGATTGAGCCCCTATTTCTAACGAAAAACCCAACTAGTGTGTAAAAGGCATTTTTTATAATGGATTAGTTGGTAGAACTTGAGTCACTAACTATGGTTCTCCATAGTAAATGATAGGAACGGCACAACCTGGTATGCAGAATAGAAACGTTAAAGTCTAATTTTTTAAAATGTGAGTTGTAATAACTTTTGAATGCAGCTTTAGAAGTGCTCTTATTTAACTTGCAGGAAAATCCATAAAACATATGTTTTTTATTTAAGGAAAAAAAAGAGTGCTGCTCCTTTAATCCTTTGCGTGCCAGGGTGTGTGCAACTCATTGCATTGCTCACAACTCTGGCACTCAAATGGTTAAACCACAGCTCCTATTTGATCCTCATTATTCTTTTATATTTAGGATTTAGTACCCTAAGTTCAAAAGAAAACTGGAGGAATTCTGGGACAAACCAACCACACCATAGGAGGCAAAACAAATTCCCATTGATTGAAACGGGGATTTTAACTCCTTGAATGCTAGATAGGTCTCCAACACATCACCTTACTTTTCTTTGTGTGTATGGCTGTATAGTTATACCAAGAATTATTGGATTCCCCAGGCATACCTCCTCTGCTATAAGGCAATTCCAGAAATCCACCACTCCCAAATGAAATCATATAAACAGGAAAGCTTATAATTTACTAACTTTTTAATGACAAGCACATATAATATGAAGCTGAAATGTAATTTTAAAACCAGGGACAAAAAAAGGGACAGCAGGATCCATGGATAGTAGCCAAGCCAGGGACTGTCCTTAGGAATCTGGGACAGTTGGCAGGTATCTAGTTTCTATATAGTAGACCTTCTTTAAATTTCCCAGAACTTGCCTCTTCATATTAATGTCTTATATGCTACAACAGAAAAGAATTCCATTTACGACTATCATAACAAAAGATGAGCAACAATGCTGGGCAATGATGCACAGAGAGTAAAGAATCGTTTATGTAAGGAGGGGTGTGGCAGTGATCATACAATCATACCTGAAAACTCAGGTTTTGACCCTGAAACTCAGGGTTTTGAACAAAATCTCAGGTTCTCGAGGTAAAGGGCCAAATTCTCAGGGTGAGACATTGCAGTGTTTCCTGTTATATGAGTTAACCCTTTGAGTGTCAGAGAGGTATGCAACTCAATGTGTTGGATCCCTCTCTGGCACTCAAATGGTTAATATGCAGATTAGTAACATTTTTGCCAGAAAGTCAGAAAGAGAAGTCCTGCTTGTCTTGTGAGTGTTTAATAAGTGATATCTCAGAACTGTAGCATGTTAAAGGATCCTTGAGAATTGAATGGATCATTTCTGGGTCACAGGAGACATTGACATAGCACCTAGAATCCATTTTCTTGGGAACGTTATGGGTTAATATTACAAATATTTGAGGGTGAGCTCATTTCAAAAGTTCCCAGGTATTCATTCAGTCTACAAGTGTGTGTAGATGGGGTGAGGGGGCTGGGTCCAGCAGGCTCAATACACCACTATCTGTCCAGACTAAAACATCCATAGTCAAGTGAAATTAAGGATACAAGGGGGGAGATTCACTAAGGTGTGATAAAGAGGTGATAAAGTGGAGATGACTTCTGCAGTGATATCACTTCCCCAGTTCCTATGTTACTCTATAGAGCCTATGCACTAAGATATCCAAAGTTGAAGAAATATTAGTGCAAAGGCTCCATAGAATAGCATAGTAATTGGAGAAGTGATAAACTGGAGAAGTCACCTCCACTTTATCACTTCTTTTTCACAGCTTAGCTACAATGGGGTTTAAATGCAGTACCACACAAATCAATTTCTATGTATTGTTATTTTATACATATTTTATTTATTTATATTTTTTAAGCCTCTCTCCGGACATTCTGTGCTTGTCCATGGAAAGTATAAATTAAATGCAACCTATTTAGCACCTTGAATTCCAGAGGGGTCAGCAATACATTCTTAATTCATTTTTTAATTAACCCCTTGGCTGCTAGAGACATCTCCAATGTATTGCATTAAATCCTCATGCCATTTATAATGATTCACATGGTAAAGGCTGCAGAAACTGAGCCATATATAAATTGTACAATGGCCTTTAAGAGGTTAAGCCTGTTTTCTATTCTGGGGAAGTACAAACACTCTGAATGAGATCATCCATAGAGAAAAAAAATATTCCTTGGGTCTTTATTACACTCTACGCATTTTAAAGGGTTAGTAATGTTTAGTTATACAAGCAGCTCAGATTGTTCGTCATAGTTAATAGTACTGATGTCTGATGCTTGTACTATTCATACCATTACTGCCTCTTTTTCAAATGTCAGTGTTTCTGACTCACATCTGACAGAAGCTCTCTATGAGGGACAATCTTCAGTCCTCTTTGACAAAGGTTTTTCTTAAAGTGACAGAGGGAAGATTGTTCCTCATTGTGATCTGTCCGGTCTGATGACCGGTTCAGATCTGAGGGGAGGTGGCTTACGATCAGGAAAAGGGATGGGAGGGGGACACTTCATCATGTAATTATAGTGTAACTAGACAGTTATGAATGGTGCAGTACTATTAACATTGATGAACCATCTGAGCTGCTTGTGTAACAAAACATTACTAACCTTTTAAGATAGTAGAATGCTAGTGCACAGCTACAAAATTCAATACATATGAAATATAAAACAAGGCATATAGATATACCTGACTTCCATAGCAGTGAGTTGGAGACTTCTCTAGTATCCTAGGAGGGTAAAAGGATCACTAACAACGCTTCTGTTCTAGGGGCATTTTGAAAACATATGAGGCCCTGGGAATATTGATAGCCAGGAGCGACCAAATATGATAACACATTTAGTATCCCTTCACGTTTAGTTGTTGCCTCCCTTATTCCCATTGATATTTATGGGAAAAGTAGCCAATACTGCATGTTGTGAACCCATGCCTCATCCTATAATACCATCTGATCCCATGATTAAATATGTTCTTGCATCCTTTGGGAAATGAAGTTGGTGGTGGGGTCATTAGTGAAAATAGGCACAGCCAAGTATTTTGTGCTATATCTGCCAAATGCCGATTTACTTAACTGTGAACCCTCCATTTCTGTGCCCACTTCTCCCCCACTTCCCACCCTGTTCCTCCCACTTCTTTTCCTTCCCACCCTGTTATGCCCACTTCCTAAGTATAATGTCGATAAGCCCCACCCATACAATTAGCGCTGTCCCTTTATGACACAAATTGTGTCATTTACTTACTTGCAGTTACAGCACAGGAGCCCTCTCCGGGTGCCACAGCAGATAAATTGATGATTATTATTATAATTATTATTATTCTATAATATAAAAGGCCTGAATCTTTGTCCGATGCAGTCATGCACAGCAGAGACTGCCCGAACGTACAGAATGCTGGGAGCACTCTGTGCATTTGGGCAGTCTCTACTGCACATGAATGCATTGCATACACCACCAGTGGGGTGGCGGCAATTTGCAGAGCAGGACCTGCCTCTTTACCTCACTGGACCTTAACCCATGTACACAGCTATTACACTATTTTATTTATAAAACGCCAACATATTCCGCAGTACTGTGCAATAGGGAATATACATACAGAGATATTAATTAGTACAAGTGGAACATGGAAATTAAAATGATCAGAGGGCCCTGCTCATGAGAGCTTACAGTCAAGGGGAAGGTGGGTGGGAAACAGTGCTATGGGGTGTAAGTGCTTCCTGCCACATGAACTGATGGTCAGTGGGTGGGAGAAAGAAGTGATTTGAATGCAGTGGTCCAGGTAAGGGGTGGTTCTGTTTTGGAGAAAAAGACTGTGTGAACAATGAGGCTGTGATGGGGTTGTAGGTGTGAGAGTGATTTTAGAAAGAAATGAAAGTGAGCAGAAGTTGGACAGGCTACTGATCTGGTCTTATTCATAATTGTTATGGAGGTAGTTAATAGGCTTCCCTGAAGAGGGGAGTTTTCAGGGAGCATCTGAAGATCTGAAGGCTGGGGGGGAGAGTCTGATGGGATGTGAGAGGGAATTCCAGAGCTTGGGTGCAGCACAGGAGAAGGCCTGTAGGCGGAAGTGGGAGGATGTTATAAGAGCTGTAGAGAGGAGAAGGTCGTGTGTAGAGTGAAGATGGCAAGTTGGAGTGTATATGGAAATGAGAGATGAAATATAATGTGGTGCGGTGTTAGTAAGGGCTCTGAAAGTTAGCACCAGAATTTTGAATTTAATTTTATATGCTAAAGGGAGCCAGTGTAGGGATTGGCAAAGAGGAGTGGTGTTAGAGAAGCGATGATCATTATAGACTGTAGTGGGATTAGTCGGATGAGTGGAAGGCCAAAGCATTGAGGCGGTGGTGTAATTATACTTCATTTTCCTATACATGCTAGAGGGGAGCATTTGGAGTTAATATGTACGTGAACCAATGCCTTAAAGTGATCATATGCTCTACTACATACCCCAGAAAGCAGGCACAAGACTATTAACCCCTTAGTGACCGGCCGCGCACGCACGTGGTCGGCAATTAACGCCCGCCGAACATTTTTTCCCATTTGCTTCAATGACTTCCGGGACATACATGTACGTCCTCTGTCCACCTGGGACATTTGCTCGGGACATACACGTAAGTCCTCTGTGCTCCTGGGACATCCACTCGGGAAGTACATGTACGCCCACTCTCCACCTGGGACATCCACTCGGGAAGTATATGTACGTCCTCTGTCCACCTGGGACATCCGCTCGGGACGTACATGTACGTCCTCTGTCCACCTGGGACATCCACTCGGGAAGTATATGTACGTCCTCTGTCCACCTGGGAAATCCGCTCGGGAAGTACATGTACGTCCTCTGTCCACTTGGGACATCCGCTTGGGACGTACATGTACGTCCTCGGGCGGTAAGGGGTTAAGCTCATGTCCAAGTACAGAAAATAAGTTTCAACGGATCTGTACACTGCCTTCCTGTGTACAAAAGGTCATACTGAGAAATACACATATGTTTATGGAAAGTTTTACATACCATGATTGAATATGATATATATGAAATACTGTACTATTTTTTGGTTAGATGGGGAATTTGGTTTTCTTTCCTGTCTTCCTGCTTGGACAGTGACAGTAGATCAGGGAATGCAACGTAGTGAGGATGTTACATAATGTGAAAGTTGCGAAATAGCATTTCAATCAAGAGCAACTTGCATCTGATCAAGTGGAAAAGGTGTTTCTTTTCTTCCTGCTTTGTCTGTATCACTCCAAGACTGTATGCACCAAACAAAAGAGAAACAATTCTCGATCAAACTGTACCACAAAAAGCAAATAAAACTCAAAATTTCCAGATTTAAATGGGGCTTTTAACTCCTTAAATGGATAGTAATGTCACCAGATACATTAATACTCAATTGTTCATTATGATTTTATATAATAAGAAGTACCATTTTCCATGTCCTTATTATTGCATTTTCCTAATAATTTGAGTTCAAAGTTTCCCCCTCCCACCCCTTTTCCTTACTTCTCTCATAGTTCAGCAAAAAAAGGAAAAAAACAATGCACTCAAATCTCCTAAATACTGCTCAAAATATGGGCATTTTCCAACAGACAGTAGTCAGTACTTCAGGGAAGGATGTAGGTATATAGTAGAGAAAGAAAGAAACCCTGCCAAATTAGCATTCAGGACTGAAAATGTACTTGAGTGCCCAGAAAGACAAGCACAAGGGATAAAACATAACCTTTATTAGCCAAAACCAATTAAAAAAAATAAAATAAAGAGGGCAAAATCAAGAAAACTAAAAAAGGGAGAAGTAAATACATAAATGACGGGGCAAGTATATATGTATGTAACCTATATAGGGCCTAACAGATACCTACAACCATAAGCACTATTTGTATAGTCTCCCCAAGATACAGCCACACAGAGGGTGAGCTCCCTATACAGGGGAGATCCACTCAGTGTGTCAGCGTACAGAGTGGGCCAGTATAATGTTTTCTTGATTTTACCCTCTTTATTTTTTATTGGTTTTGTTTGATAAAGTTTTATTCCTTGTGCTCGTCTCCCTGGGCAACTAAGTAGATTTCCAGTCCTGAGTTCTAGTTTGGAAGGTTTCTGTCTTTTGTATATAGTCTCTCATAATTCCCTCAGACTTGAAAGCCGGTCCAGACTGATCGCATCGAGGGACAGTATCAGCATAATGAAAAATCCTCCTCCCCTTCATCAAGGGTTTTCCTTATAAAGACATACACAATATTGTCCCTCATTGCGATTCGTCCTGTCAGGCTTGACCGGCTTTCAGATCTGAGGGAACTATGAAAGACACGGGGAAAAGGGGCGGGAGGGGGGAAATTTTCAACTCAAAGTACAAGGAGAATACAATGAGAAGGACATGGAAATTGTACAGTGCATTATAAAAAATTATAATGAACATGAATTTGACTATAACTGGTGACATTAATATATCTTTATATGTTAAAAAGACATCCAAGACAATGATTTGAAATTTGTTGGATACCTCTCTAGCATTCATGGGGTTAAAATTCCATTAAAATCAATTGAAATGTTATTTTGGGCTAAATTCTGTTGCATAACACAAAAGAGTTAATCAGCAGTTGCTTCTTTTATTTCAAAATCTATACATCACCTCCAACAGTATTTAATAGTGATATATATATTTAAAAGGACTCAAACTCACCCGTAACTAAGATATCGGTGGAACCGGTGCAACCTCCACAATCTTCAGCAAAAAGATTTTCACAGACGAGAGAACACAGGTGGAGGTGCTCACGGTAACCACCTGAAGCATTAGAACACAGCCATCCAAATAGATAAAGAAGGTGGTAGTCAATGGAGAATATTCAGAAGAAAGGAATGTTACTAGTGGAGTACCTCAGGGATCTGTACTGGGGCCCATTCTTTTTAATATTTTTATTAGTGATATTGCAAAAGGTCTTCAAGGAAAGGTATGCCTTTTTGCAGATGATGCAAAGATCTGCAATAGGGTAGACATTCCAGGGGGAAAAAGCCAAATGGTGAATGATTTAGGTAAATTAGAAGAATGGTCAAGAGTGTGGCAGATGCACTTTAACGTTGATAAATGTAAAATAATGCACTTGGGACATAAAAATCCAAAGGAAAAATATACCATTAAGGGTACTGTGCTGTCAGAGACAACAGAGGAAAGAGATTTGGGAGTAATTATTTCTAATGACTTAAAGGTAAGCAGGCAATGTAATAAGGCGATGGGGAATGCAAGCAGGGCACTGGGTTGTATAGCTAGGGGCATTAGTAGCAGAAAAAGGGAAGTAGTCATGCCACTGTACAGATCTCTAGTTAGACCTCACCTAGAATATTGTGTACAGTACTGGAGACCCCATCTCCAGAAGGATATTGATACTCTAGAGAAAATTCAAAGAAGGGCTACTAAAATGGTGACTGGTCTACAGGAAAAGACATATCAGGATAGACTAAAGGATCTGAATATGTATAGCTTGGAGGAGAGAAGAGAGAGAGGGGATATGATAGAAACATTCAAATACATGAAGGGATTCAACAAAGTACAGGATGGAAGTATATTTCAAAAGAGTAAAAACATTAGGACAAGAGGCCATAGTCTAAAACTAGAGGGACACAGGTTTAGATGTAATGTAAGAAAGTTTTACTTCACTGAGAGGGTAGTAGACAAGTGGAATAGCCTACCAGCAGAAGTGGTAGATGTCAATACAGTGACAGAATTTAAGCATGCATGGGATAGGCATAAGGCGGTCCTTAACATAAGAAAAGACCAAGGACCAAAAAAGGTTTGAGGTTGTGTGTGTTTGTTTTTTTTTTTTTTTGTTGTTTTTTTACAGTAGGAAATTGGGCAGACTAGATGGGCCAAATGGTTCTTATCTGCCGTCAAATTCTATGTTTCTATGTTTCTATAGTTATGATTAAGTAAACTTTAAGTTTACGAAACGCGTTAGGCATTTTGTATGTTCTTAGGAATTTCTAATTTTGGTCCTCCATGTGCTTTTATATGATGAAATAAAACGAAAGCTTTATCTATTTGGATGGCTGTGTTCTAATGCTTCAGGTGGTTACCGTGAGCACCTCCACCTGTGTTCTCTCGTCTGTGTAAATTCTGTTGCAAGTGCTAAATGTTAACACCTGTTTTATCAAACATTTTCCTGCTGTCTATGGGGAAAACTGGAGATAAAAGCAGAGATAACATTAGCACCTGTATTAGAATCCAGCCCCTTATCTGCATACAGCCAGGCAGACTACAGCTACGTGTTTACCTTTTGTTATAGAAAAAGCTTTTTGGAAACATTATCTGGGCTGAAAATTGAATGGATTTAGTGCAGTGTAATAGTGTTCACACAGCCTGCTAAAGGTAGAGATAATCTGATATGCTGCTACCCAGGAACGAAAGCTAGAGATAAAAAAAAAGCTTGAGGCATATTTATTAGGAAAAAAAATGTAGAACCCTATGTTATAAAATGGTTGTTTGGAAATTCTAAATTAACCCCTTAAGGACCCATGACATGCCAGGACCGTCATGGGTAAACTTGCGCTATGGACCAATGATGGTCCTGGCACATCCTGGAATTCAGGGACCCCTGAATTAATTTTGCAAAAAAAAAAAAAAAGCTCCGTGGTCCTTAACTGCCAGCCGCACGGATGGTCGTTAAGGGGTTAAAGGACATATACATGTAACTATGGTATTTTTAAGCACACTGGGTGAGATTTATAAAAAGCTTTCTTATTATATGTTCAAGAATTTACAAAGAAGTAAAGTCAAGTTTAGAAATAGGCTGAGAATATTCTGAGAAAATACACATTTTTTCACTTACATAGCTGTCGCTCTATTATTCCATTAAAGGGATAGTAATGTTTCACAATAAAAGAAGCTCCAATTACTCTTTATTGTATTTGGGCCATGGAGAGTGTTATTTCAATACTTGAGAGTTGGTACCGTGTTAGCCTCCGTTATTTCAATACTGTCAGAGTTGTAGTTCAAGAGTAATTGAATGTTAAAATATCCCCCTCCCGCCCCTTTTACGGAAGTAACACTGCTCACCTCAGAGCAGCAAGACTGTCCGGATGGATCACAGAGAGGCACAATCTTCAATCAGCATAAGGGAAAACCTGAAAAACATGTCAAGGAGGGCAGGGTTTTCCTTATGTTCACAGTAAGAAGATTGCTGTGATCTGTCTGGTCCCGGACTCCCAGGACCAAATTCCACATCTGAGGAGAGGTGGCTAACACTTGGTAAAAGGGACAGGAGGGGGGATACTTTATCATTCAATTATTCTTGAACTACAACTCTGACAGTATTGAAATAATACTCTCCATGGCCCAAATACTATGAAGATTAATTGTAGCTGCTGTTTTTGTGAAACATTACTATCCCGTTAAGAACTGGTTATACCTTATATTGCGATTTAATATTTTTTTTAAATCTTGACTTTTTTTTGCGCAATTAGAAAATTTCTTTATAAATACATTGCAGCACAATTATTATTTGTACAAGACCATTTCTACTCCACGTTTCAATGAAAGTCGGCTGACAGGAGTTAAAACTTAGTGAAAACGTTGCTAAACGTCTATATATATCCTTATGTCGTTTTGTGACAATTTTACAGACACTTTCTTTATAACTCCAGCTTTATACATTCCCCCCATTGGCTCATATTTATTAAAGCAAACTGGAGTTATTCTGAAGTAAACTAACTGCACCATTGGGGACAAATAAAATTCTTGTGAAATTAAATTGGGCTTTTAACGCCTTGAATGCTATAGAGGTCTCTAATGCATGGGAATTTAGGAATTTCTATTTGCCCCTATGGTGCACTTGGTTTACTCCAGAATAACTCCAACTTGCTTTAATACATATGGGCCATTATTACACCAGATTGGAGTTAAAGGGATAGTAATGTTTCATAATAAAAGAAGCTCTAATTAATCATCATAGTATTTGGACTTTGGAGAGTGTTACTTCAATTCTGTCAGAGTTATAGTTCAAGAGTAATTCAATGACAAAGAATCCCCCTCCCACCCCTTTTACTGATGTAACACTGCGCAGCCAGAGCAGAAGGGAGGTGCCAGGTAGACTGCAAAGAGGGACAATCTTCAGTTAAGATAAGGGAAAAAGCTGAAAAGCTTGTCAAGGGGGGCAGGGCTTTCATTGTTCTGATAGGAATAATAATGTCCCTTGCTGTTATCTGTCTGGTCTATGGACTGGATTCCACATCTGAGAAGAGATGGCTTACACTAGGTAAAAGGGATGGGAGGGGAAACTTTGCTTGTGAATATTTCTCAAACCATAAAGGTTTGAGAGATAAGACTTATATTGTTCTTCATGTTTTTTAATGCCTACAAAATAAAATAAAGATAAAACGAAGTATTACTATCCCTTTAAGACTGGAGTTCATACAGCCATGTTTTGAACATATGATTTGTTCTGGTGTTGTTTGACCATACCCACTTTATTTACCATTAAAGTGATAGTAATGTTCATACCTGGGAACTTCCAATTGAGGTCTGTCTGGAGGGGATTCCTCTGGTGCAGCAGGAGGTGACAATAATGACGCGAATCGTATCAAAAAGGGGTGGGGCTTGATGCAAGTTGGGGGGCAGGGCTTAAAGGTGGCACACAGAAGGCTGGTGAAGGAGGAACACCAGGAGAAACAGCAGATGTGGGCAGAGTTTTAATAGAAACTCCCACATCTGGAGGAATCTGCCTCTGCCCCGAAGTCCCGGTAAAGCTCGGTCAAAACCGGAGTCTCCGGGGCAAATCCGGAGAGTTCCCAGGTATGGTAATGTTTCAAAATAAAATCAGCTCCAATTGATCTTCATAGTATTAGGACCATGGAGAGTGTTATTTTGAAACTATCAGAGTTGTAGTTCAAGAGTAACTGAATGATAAATTATCCCCCCTGTTCTCCTCAGAGCAGCAAGACTGTCTGGATGGATTGCAGAAAGGGACAATCTTCAATTAGCATAAAGAAAATCCTGTCAAGGGGGGCATGGCTTTCATTGTTCTCACACTAAGAAGATTGTCCCTTGCTGTGAGCTGTCTGGTCTTAAGACCAGATTCCACATATGAGGGGAGGTGGCTTACACTGGATAAAAAGTGTGGGAGGGGGATACTTTATCATTCAAGTACTCTTGTACTACATCTCTGACAGTATTGAAATAACACTCTCCATGGCACAAATAATATGAAGATTAATTGAAGCTGCTGTTTTTAAGACCAAATTACCTTTCTTGGTCTTAACGGGCATAAAGAGTGGAGTTATTGCTTTGAAAAACTGACAGTAACATTTTGGGACATAGGGACCTTAGGATCTTATGTAAAAATAAATTCTGAAACAAACCAACTGCACCACAGGGGTGAAATAAAAATCTCCAGTGATTTAAATGGACCATTTGACCCTTTGAATATCAGAAAGGCCTCCAGTACAATGCTTCGTAAAGCCTTGGATACCTTTTGTAACAGACCCAGCTGTCGTTTATTGTACCATTTATTTTGTTTGTATTTCAATAATTCTCTAAGTTCAAATAGGCATAATGTTTACACTGTCTATGTTGCATAGGCATACCTTCCAACATTTCAAATTGCCAAAGAGGGATACTTGTGTTTTAGGGGGTGTTGCTGGGGGCGTGGCTGGTGGGTGGGGCATTACCGGGGATTTTTAAGCTATTTCATGGCCTATTGATACCTCTTTGTGTAACCTAATAAATTACTTATAACAAGACCAAATTATTTTATTTACACAGACTACTTTATAAACACATATACTGACATTTAAATAAACAATAATACAAGTTATATTGCTGTAGAACAATACGAAACACGTATCTACACACCACTCAGTGTTATCTCCTAAAAAGAGGGACATCAGAGTGGGAAAGAGGGACAGAGGGATTTGGGTATAAAAGAGGGACTGTCCCTCCTAAAGAGGGACACTTGGGAGGTATGCATAGGGAAGGAGTTTACAGGGACTTGTAGCAGGAAGTGAATGTAACAGGATATCCTGAGAGATACAGCTCACAGCAGTAAGGAAAGAAGGAAACATAGCAATGTTGTGCATCTGTAGAGTTCTTGCATAAGTATAAAATTTACTAGTTTATTAAGCAACCCATCCATGGATAAGGCATAAGGGCAGTACATTCGTTCATTTTACTGTTTGTGTGAATAATAATGCAGTAGATAGACAGAGTTTATGGATGAGATATTAATGTGTATATTTCTGTACTTTTGTTCAGCTCTTACGGTGAATTTTTGGAGATAAAGGAATAGAGTTCAATAAAACTTCATAAACCATCAGTAAAGTTTTGGCCATCATTTAGGTAGGGTCTGATATAGTAAGAGCTTCACCTTCACTGATTCAGATACCTCTGCACGTGCTTGCAAGATGGTGATGTAATGACAGTTAATGGACTACAACCTGAGGCCATACTGAGCTGAAACACAGCAAAAGAGTTCACTATGGAGAAAGAAGCTGTAGATCAGGAATTTGAAAGCCTACCTCAGATGGAAACAGAAGGTACAAAGGAAAAGGACTTAAAAGGAGTAGTTAAAGGAAAAGATACAATTATGTCTGAACTTCAGTATCACGCACCAGACAGGGCAGAGCTCCATCGATGATCAGAACGTCCACATATAGCTACACAAAAAATGCTTGTTTACCAAAGAGATGAATGCTGTAGAAAAGAAAAAAGGTTGACAGCTTTGTATGAACAATGGAAAATAGACGTTCATAAAGCAAGACAGGACTTAAAAGCTAATATATCTGATAAGCAGCATGCCGAAATTGCTGACACTCTAGAGGGTAAAATGAACTATTTTATGACAATCTTCAGTGAAATAAGGGAACATATCACACCTGTCACTGATTTAAGGCGTAAAGTTGATGCATGTGAAGCCGTGACCAATGACATTGTTAAAATTGTGTTAGAAAGAATAGCAATGGTAGATGGGGATTTTGATGCAGAAAAGGAAAAGGGATGTCTATGTGAACTTTCAGCTCATAGTTATGGTCGCTCCATATATGGTTCTGATGCTTCACAAAGAAGTGTCAGCAGCTGTGCTAGGTCATCTTGTGCAGCGAGCAAACGAGTAAATGCTGCAGCAGAATTAGCTGCAAAAGAGGCTGATTATAAGATGATGCAAATGGAAAGGCAACAAAGGGAAAATATAAGAACTTTAGAAGAGCAACTCAAAAGGGAATTGGAAAGTCAAAGGTTTGAATTAGAACGTCTGCAATTAGAAAAGAATTTAGAAGTTGCACGGGCCAGAGTAAAATCCTATGATGAAGAAGTAAAGCAAGATATGAAAGATCAGTTGATAAAAAATGAACTTGAAAGTCAGATAAACGAAACTACAAAATGTCCTCAGTACAATGTTGTCCAGTGAAAAACTCTCAATGAAACGTCTCATCTTGCTCAAGCAGTTCAGGACAGTATAGCCATCAACAGGTTACCTGTACCTGATCCTACAGTATTCAGTGGAGACCCAATCCAGTTTGTGGTCTGGAAAGCTTAATTTATGTCATTTATAGACAGAAAGGGCATCTCAGCAGCTGATAAACTTTATTATTTGAAAAAGTATGTGAGCGGTTCAGCACACAGATGTCTTGAAGGCATCTTTTATCGAAATGATGAAGAAATCTATAAAGATGCTTGAAACAAGCTTAACCAAAGATACGGGGCAGCGTTTCATTATTCAAAGAGCATTCGGTGAAAGGCTATCAAAATGGCCTAAAATAGAGTACAAAGATGCAGAAGGTTTGAGAGCATTTTCTGACTTTTTAAATGCCTGCCTACAAGCATACCACATGTTAAAGGCCTGGATATATTGAATGACTGTGAAGAGAACCAAAAGTTGGTACAGAAACTTCCTGACTGGGCAGCTTCCAGGTGGAATCGTCACGTCTCAACCTCCCTTATGGATGGCAAAGATTTTCCAAGCTTTGAGGATTTTGCAAAGTTTATGTCAAAGGAAGCAGAAATTATGTGTAATCCTATCACTTCCCTTCATGCTTTACATTTACGTTAGTCACCCGTAGACAGGAGAACCTTAAAGGAAACCAAAAGAAACCAAGCAACTGTTCTTAAAATGCAAGCAACCTTAAACAATAATAAACAAACATCAGTAAGGGAACAGTTAAAATCGCCATGTATGTTGTGTCAAGATGACAATCATCAAATTAGCAAGCGCCCAAAATTCATGGAAAAGTCTCTGAAAGATAGCAGATCGTATGTCAAATAAACTCTGTTATGGATGTCTAAGACCAGGTCACTGTGCTAAAGAATATCGCCATCACCACATATGTGAAGTATGCAAATTGCGACATCCCACATGTCTTAATGATTACAACTATGGGAGTATTGGAGATAGAAAACAACCAATGTCCACAGTAAGCAATACTCATGTACATGAAAGTTAAACTACTAATGCCATGTCACTTAACGTCATAAGCAAATGTCATACAGTCGTTACATCTATGATAGTACCTGTATGGGTATCATCTGTTAAAAATCCTTCCTATGAACAGCTTGTATATGCTTTGTTAGATACTCAGAGTGACACTACCTTTATTGACAAAGAAATAAGTAATGTTCTGCAAGTAGATACTCACCCAATAAAACTCAAACTTACCATCATGATAGGAGACAATATGATCATCAAAAGTAAAACAGTATCTGATCTTCGCGTGAGAGGATACAATTCCTCAGTACATATCAATATTCTGCCGTTATACACAAAGGAGTGTATTCCTATTAATCATGATCACATACCAACGCAAGAAACAGCAAAAAACTGGGCTCACTTGAAGGTAATCACAAATGAAATGCCACCTCTTCTCAAATATGAAATAGGATTATTGATTGGCTACAACTGCCCTAGATTGCTAGCTCCTAGACAAGTCATACTAAGTAAGGAAGATGAACCTTATGCTATGCTGACAGACTTAGGATGGAGTATTGTAGGCTACTCCACACCAAGCATTAACGTATCAACAACAGTCAGTCATTGCCACAGAATAACCACAAAGGAGATACCATCTTTGAATACTAGAGTCAGACTTTAAGGATGTCACAACAGATGACAAGACAGTTTCTCAAGAGGATATTATGTTCCTAGAACAACTCAAAAACAATATGAAGAAAAATGCTCAAGGACATTATGAAATGCTCCTTCCATTTAAACAACGTCCATACTTACCTGACAACAGGAAACTTGCTGAAATCAGACTCAATCATTTGAACAAGAAGTTCTATAAAAATGAGACATACAAGACAGACTACATCACTTACATGAAGGACATCATTCAGAGAGGTGATGTAGAAATAGTGAAGGAAGAAGGATCTGATGGTAAAAGGTGGTATATACACCATCATGGCATCTATCACTCAAAGAAGCCAGACAAACTAAGGGTCGTTTTTGTCTTAATGAACATTTGTTAACAGGACCAGACATGATAAACAATCTTATAGGTGTTCTTTTGGGGTTCAGAAGACATCCCATAGCTTTAATATGTGATATTGAAAAAATGTTCCACTAGTTCCATGTCAGAGAAAGTGGGATTTTCTACGCTTTCTATGGTGGGAAAACAGAGACACACATTCAGCGTTTCAAGATTACGGAATGAAAGTGCATCTTTTCTGTGCAGTATCCTCACCAGGATGTGCAAACTATGGATTAAAATATCTGGCCAATGAGTACAGTCAAACACACTCATTAGGCACTCAGTTCATCATACAAAATTTTTATGTTGATGATGGAGTCACAAGTGTGGAGACAGTAGAAAAGGCCATTCAATTGGCAAGGGAAGCACGGAGTTATGTGCAAAATGTGGTCTTCGACTTCACAAGTTTATATCAAATGACAACGCTGTTCTGCAAAGCATACCAGCATCGGCACATGCTATAAACTTTGAAACAAAGGATCTTATCTTCAATAACATGCCACTCGAGAGAGCTTTAGGGATTCATTGGAACATATAAAGTGATAACTTTAAATTCCATATCCCCTTGAAGGGACAAACTACAACACGTCTTAGCATATTGTTAACCGTTGCCTCTATATATCCTTTGGGCTTTGTAGCTCCATATATTCTCAATGGTAAAAGAATCCTGCAAGAAATGTGTCGTCAGGGCATAGGCTGGGATGATTCGCTTTCTCCTACACTTAGCCCAAGGTGGGAGAGATGGCAGAACGATTTTGTCAATCTAGAAACGGTAAACATACCACGATGTTATGTACCTGCTGAATTTGGCAAGATTGTAAAAACTGAAATACATAATTTCTCTGATGCAAGTATCTACGGTTACGGTCAGTGTTTTTATCTGAGACTGCTCAATGAGAAGGAAGAGATTCATTGTTCTTTCCTTATCGGCAAAGCCTGAGTTACTCCTACCAAGATTACTA
The DNA here is from genome assembly GCA_037306005.1 of Rhinophrynus dorsalis. Taxonomy (NCBI): domain Eukaryota; kingdom Metazoa; phylum Chordata; class Amphibia; order Anura; family Rhinophrynidae; genus Rhinophrynus; species Rhinophrynus dorsalis. Next base: position 267,247,059 of record CM074718.1, on the reverse strand, counting down.
CAATACCAAGATTAGAGCTGACAGCAGCAGTAGTATCAGTCAAAGTGAGCAATATGCTCAGAGAAGAGCTTGACCTGAGCAATGTTGATGAATTCTTCTGGACAGACTCAAAGGTGGTTCTGGGTTATTTAAATAATTACACCCGTCGCTTTCATACATTTGTAGCCAATAGGGTACAGAAAATATGTCAAAGTACAGTACCCAAACAATGGCTGTACGTCCCAACTAATGAGAACCCAGCATATAATGCTTCTAGAGGTAGAACAATAAATGAGTTACTCTCTTCTAATTGGCTCTCTGGTCCCTCATTCTTGAGGAAAAGAAAAATAGAGACCTCTAATGTTGTGTTGGAACTCCCAGTAGGAGACCCAGAAGTAAGAAAAATTCAGACATTACAAACAAAGACTACCGAAAGTAAAGATCTTGTAGACCATTTGTCCAAATTCTCATCTTGTTCTAAAGCTGTCAAAGCCATCGCACACCTTCTGAGACGGATTAGGAAAGATAAAACTAATTCACCAGCATCGGTAAGTGAACAAGAGAATGCAAAATGCTTGATTCTAAAGGGAGTGCAAAAACAAATATATCAAAAAGAAATTGATATTCTGAATCTGAAGAAACAACTTCCAGGTCATAACAAACTTCATCATCTGGACTACTTCATAGATATAGATGGTATGATCAAGGTGGGAGGAAGATTAAACCACTCATCATGCACTCACTCATTCAAGCATCCGCTGTTACTTCCTAAGGATCATCATGTAACAAAACTAATAATTGCATACTGTCATGAAAATGTAAGGCATTAAGGAAAAGGTTTCACGATTAATTAAATCAGATCTTGCGGGTATTGGATACCTGGCATAAACAGAGCTGTCACATCCTTTATTCATCATTGCATAACTTGTAGAAGGCTGAGAAAATCCGTTGAAGGTCAGAGGATGAATGATCTCCCCACAGAACGTGTAGAGACTTCTCCACCATTTGTGTATTGCGGTATGGATTGCTTTGGTCCTTTCATGACTAAAGAAGGAAGAAAACAGTACAAAAGGTATGGACTGCTTATAACATGTTTTTGTTCAAGAGCCATTCATATAGAAATGTTAGAAGACATGTCTACTGATGCGTTTATTAACAGTCTAAGGTGCTTTATTGCTATTTGAGGCACAGTTCGACAGATCAAATGTGATCAAGGTACCAGTTTCATAGGTGCGAAGAACAAATTGAACTCAGCATTGCAGGAGCTTGATCCAGAAAGACTCACTGCCTTTCTTGCCAATAAACAGTGTGATTTTGTTATGAATGCCCCTCATTCCAGTCATGCAGGTGGTATATGGGAGTGTAAAATCAAAACTGTATGGAGTGTTCTTAATGCTACAGTCTCCCTTTCATCAGGCATACTTAATGATGCTTCACTACGGACTTTGTTTTATGAAGCCATGGCAATAGTCAATAGTCGCCCCCTTAGAGTGGACAACTTGAATGATCCCAAGAGCTTAGAACCACTCACACCTAACCATCTGATCACTATGAAATCCACTACAGCCTTGCCACCACCTGGAGAGTTCATAAGAGAAGTTGTATATGGGAAAAGGAGATGGAGAAGAGTACAGTATCTTATTGAACAGTTTTGGAGTAGATGGAAAAGGGAATATCTACACAACATCGCTGTTAGGCAATGTTGGCACATTCCCAAGAGAAACTTAAGAATTGGTGATGTAGTCATGGATACAGATGATACTTTACCAAGAAACGAATGGAGACTAGGAAGAATCATAGACACTGTAACTAGTCCAGATGGATTGCTAAGGAGAGCCACAATAGCACTTGGAGACAAGAAACTAAACAAGAAAGGAGAACGGACAAACAAGACTTCAAGTTAAAGGAATAGAGTTCAATAAAACTTCATAAACCATCAGTAAAGTTTTGGCCATCATTTGGGAAGGGTCTGCTACCCCTCTATAGAATTCAGACTTTTTAAGGGCCACTTTAAATTAATGGCAATTTGAGCAATTTTCAGTTCTCCCTATGGGGCAGTTGATTTACTCCAGAATCGTTCCTTTTTAACACTGAATATGACCCTTAGGATCATATGCAGAAAGATAAACATGGGCTATTCCAGAGCAACTGCACAGTGGGAGGGGGAATTCCAATTAACCATCTGCCCCATGGGAGGAGGGGTTCTGGTTAACCAACTGCCCCATGGGATGGGGGATTTCATGTAATAATTTGCACCATGGTAGAGGAAATTCCAATTAACCAGCTGCCCCATGGTATGGGGGATTTCATGTAACCATCTGCACCATGGGATGGGGGATTCCAATTAACCAAATGCAACCTGGGAGGGGGGATTCCAATTAACCAAATGCAACCTGGGAGGGGGGATTCCAATTAACCAACGGTACCATAGGAGAGGGATTCCAATTCACTAGCTTCCCCATGGGATGGGGATTTCATTTAGCCAACTGCACCATGGGAGGAGGATTCCACTTAACCAACTGCAACCTGGGAAGGAGGATTCCAATTAACCAACTGCAACCTGGGAAGGAGGATTCCAATTAACCAGATGCACCATGGGTGGGAGATTCCAATTTACCAAATGCACCATGGGTGGGGGATTTCAATTAACCAGCTCCCCGATGGGAGAAAGATTCCAATTAACCAAGTGCAAAATTGGAGGAGGATTCCAATTAACCAAATGCAACCTGGAACGGGGAATTCCAATTAACCAAATTCACAACAAGAGGGAGGATTTCAATTAACCAGCTGCACCATGGGAGGGGGGTTTCCAATTAACCAACTGAACCATAGAAAGAGAATTAAAATTCTCCAGCTTTCCAGTGGAGCTTTTAACCTCTTGAATGCTAAAGGGGGTTCCAATTGATTTCTCCACAATGCATTGGACACCTCCCTATCATTTAAGGGGTTAAAAGTCACATTTAAGATAATGTGGGGATGTTTTTGTCTGTCCCCTATGGTGTTCCAGAAAGGTCCATTGTTTGTATTCTGTGTAAGGGCCTTTAGGTATGTATCACTGATGGGAGGGGGAAAACCAACCGACTATGCAGTTCACACTAGATGAGTCACTTCTTCAGTGTCAGGTAAATGGTATTTTGTGTCAACTATTTAAAGGAAAATAGGGGTGTGTACAAACATTAATTACTAGAACAGTGTATCCATTGACAAAGCAGGTGAAAAGATACCAAACAGACAGCATAGCAGCACATCAAAACAACATAAGACCTCTGGGAGGAGATGAAAATTCCTATTGAATTAAATTTGATTTCTGAGCCCTTGAATGCTAGAGAGGCATCCAACACGTTACTTGTGCAAGTGCATAATATGTAAGGTCCAGAGCTAGATTAAGACTCTATAGGGCCCTAGGCAGGGTCCCAAATTGGGGCCCCCCTGCCAGCTTGGGCCTCTCACTCTTGCTACAATCCTTTCTCGGTTTTCCCATTGTTCTTCTGGGCAGTGCTATTAGCACAACTTAATAAAATATAAATTTAATGCTTTAACCCCGTCAATGCCAGAGAGTTCACCTGACATCCAAAGGGTTAAATGTATTAAAATATGTACAACAGAGCTCAGACTTGAAATGGGGCTATACTAGTGAAATCACAGAGCTCACACTTGAAATGGGGCTACACTAGTAACACCACAGAGCTTATAAATGAAATGGAGATACAATAGTGACAGCACAAATCTTACTATTGAAATGGGACTAGATCAGAGACACCACAGAGCTTACAATTGAAATTGACCTACACTAATGACACCACACGGAACTCACAATTGAAATGACGCTACACATGTCACACTGCAGAGTTTACAACTGAAATAGGGCTACAGTAGTGATGTCAAAAGGGGGGAAAGAAAGGGCAAAGGGAGGGAACAAAGGAAAGGGGAAAAGCAAAATGGAGGAAGCCCCCGATCTATTTTCTCCACTTTCTCTGTCCTCTATTCAGTGTCCCTCTCTCTCTCTCTTTATCTTTCTTTGCAATGTGTTGAGTACCTATCTGGCACTCAAAGGGTTAATGATGTGATATCCAATGCCTAATTATCGTTCAGACCACTGTGTTAATCAGTTAATGTTGTTAATAGGCAACTTTTGACACGTTAGCTGGGCCCTGGCCCGTACCATGTGCTCCTCTGCCAAAAAGCAGGAGTGGGCAGGAGCTCTTCTAGACTGTAAGCTGTCACGAGCAGGGCCATCTGATCCTTCTGTTCTCCACATCTGATTGTACTATTTAATACCTCTGTATGTCTATTCCCAATTGTACAGCGCTGCGGAATTAGTTGGTGCTATATAAATAAAGAACAATGATAATAAAAATAATAAATAAATAACTTATGAACTCTGATGCTGCCTGACCAACTCATCCCTTCCTCTTACATATTCACATGGGTCAGGATAACAGGGAGAGTCTTGGTACATGCACATTAAGTGGTCTGCTTTGGGACAAGCTTTGGAATGTACTCCAGTGGTTTGGCTTTCAACGTTCTTGTGGGGGGGCGGTCTCCAGCGGGCCAACAGAACTTGACCGTGCCCTAGGCAGCGCCTCAGGTGTCTTGCCCATGATCTGGCTCTGGTAAGGTCAAGTTGCTTATACTTTTTATTACTTTATTTATTTATTTATTTATTTTACAGTTTTCTGCCCTTGACATAGAGCTCCTTTCCAAAGACCTTTCAGTAAGGGACTGTGAAAGTAGAACTAGTTATACAATGTTGCAGTCTCCCTGTAGCACTGAGTGCTCTGAATACTGTAGAGGCAGGTTTTTCTACATTGCTTCACTGTCTTTTTTTTTACATTGTTGCATTCTCTTTGCTGTCACAGATCCACATTGAACTATGTCAGAAAACACATTCAGATAGCTACCTCTCAAGACATAAAAGTGTAAAAAATAGGTGAAGACTTTTTCATAATAAAACTATAGCTAATTTGCAAGTACATAATATGTAAAGCCAAAATAAGGTGGAGTATTCCTTTTAACCCCTTAACGACCCTTGACGGTCATAGTACGTCAAGGGTCGATCTGACTAAACGACCCATGATGTACTATGACCGTCATGGAATTCCGGGCTCCCCCCACGGCTGCATGCCGTTCGGGGAGTGCGAAACCGGAAGAAGCAATAAAAAAAATGCTTTGTGTTCCTTAACTGACCGCACCGTGCCGATCGGCCGGTCGTTAAGGGGTTAATAGTAAACTGACAGGAATAAACCTTTAACCAGGGACACATATTAAATGCATATTTTATGGCTGTACTGAAATAATGGCAGCATGTGTCTCTGATTAACGGGGAGTTCTGGTCAGCAAAATTAAAATCCCTATTTAAATCAGTGGGCTTTGCAGTTGCAGTGATGCAGTTGGTTTGGTCCAGAATTGTACCTCTATAGCGCTATATAGCTGGATGAATAAGGCGCATAGTGCAAACATATGGTGGATGGCTTGTATATAAATCAGACTGACAATGGTTATTTATAAACAGTTGTGATAAAAAAAATATACTGAAAGTTATCCCACTCTTGATCAGTCAATATATTTATTTGCACAAAGGAAGAGGATTCAGGCTCAGTTTAATAATGTTTATTAAAGGGATATTAAACTTATATTAAAGAGTAGGACCTTTCCTGCTTAGTAAAACCAGAGCTCTACTCCTGCTGTGGAATCCTTTATTCAAAAGTAATTTCAGTTCAAATTATTATTGCTACTACTACTAGTATTAGTATTATTAGGATTAGATTTCAATTTTAAGGTAGGATGTTTATGAAAATGTTATTCTGCATAACTACACAGGAACAAGTGCAACCTTGTAGTGTGTGTGTGTGTTGTTTTATAAGCTTGTAATTTTAACCCCTTAATGACGTGTTAGACGAAGACCAGCCAGAGGCGTAACTAGAAGCCTGGTGCAAGAATTGCCATGGGCCCCTCCCCAACCACATTGGCCCCCTCATCCACATTGCCCCTTCCACAATGCCCCCTCCATCTCCACACTGCCCCTTCCACAATGCCCCCTTCATCTCCACAATGCCCCTTCCACAATGGCCCCTTCATCTCCACAATGCCCCTTCCACAATGGCCCCTTCATCTCCACATTACCCATTCCACAATGCCCCCTTCATCTCCACAATGCCCCTTTCATAATGCCCCCTTCATCTCCACAATGCCCCCATCTTCACATTGCCCCTTCCACAATGCTCCCTTCATCTCCACATTGCCCCTTCCACAATGCCCCCCCTTCATCTCCACAATGCCCCCATCTTCATATTGCCCCTTCATCTGCACATTGCCCCTACCTCCAGTCCCTGGTGGTCTAGCGTCTTTACAGATCTGTGCCTCCTTCGGCACAGATCTCTGTAACCGGAGCTCCCGCGCACTGCTCTAGTAGTGCAGAGGCTGGGAGATGATGTCATCTCCCAGCGCTCTGTATTACTAGAGCGGCATGCCGAATGGGAGATCAGCTGAGGACTGCTGCGGGCGAGGGGGTCGCAGGGGGCGGCCGGGCCCCTTGAGTGACGGGCCCGGTCGCAGGTGCGACCGCTGCGACCCCTATTGTTATGCCACTGAGACCAGCTCTGAGCTGACTCAAACCAACATATTTGCAAGATTGAGTAATGAGAGTTAAAAACTGGCATTACTAGAAAGGTCTGATTCCTCTACCGCCAAGTGGAACACAGCTTCTTCCAGTACAGATGGGAAACAAAGTAAGCAGAAACCAAGGCAGGTGGGGTAATAGAAGACATTATTATTAGGAGGGTAGAGAGGGTCATGAGGAATGTGAATGCCGAACAACATGCTGTATCCCAGATGCTCATGTTCAGCATGTTGCGGATATTAGCTGCTACAATTTTCATGCCTAATGAAAGAGCCCTTAAACGTTTGGATACTACAATCTTCTTTTATTTAAGGGGTAGAATCACATTCCAGAATATGTTTTGTAAATAATGATACCTTCAATATGAAAGTCACAGAGCTTGTTAACTAGGGCCAGATTACATTCAAGCTTCATTACTGCAACATCGAGCTATGACATTGTCATATACATCAGAAGATGGATCCCTGAATAAGACTCAGTTTCCGGTTGTAATGCTGACCTCAGCACTTCTGGACCAGCATTGAGAGCAGGAAAACACTTATGAATGCTCTCGAGATTGAGTCCCAAATGACATGGACATGCAAATTCCACAGTTGTTATAAAAACTTCAAAACAGCTGAAGTGAATCATTAATCTGCAAGGAAGTCAAATGGGTTTCAACATATGATAAAGCTAATTAATATATGACTGTTAGTGATGAGCATAGCAAGCATCTATTTTGCATGTTTTTTAAATTATTCAAGCAATAGTAATGTTTCCCAAAAAAGCAACTCAGATTAATCTTCATAGTGTTTGGGACATGGAGAGATTTCAGTATCGTCTGAGCTGTAGTTCAAGAGTAATCCCCCTCCTGCCCCTTTAACTGACAAAACGCTGGTCGCCTAATAGCAGCAAGACCATCTGGATGGATTTCAGTGAGGGACATTCTTCAGTGATCATAAGAAAAAACCTGCCCTCCTTCGTCAAGGGGGACAGGGTTTTCCTTATGCTCACAATAAGAAGATTGTCCCTTGCTGCGAGCTGTCCGGTCCGATGACCAGATTCCATATCAGAGAGGGGGCTGCTTACACTAGGTAAAATGGGAGGGAGGGGGATAATTTATCATTCAATTACTCTTGAACTACAACTCGGATAGTACTGAAATAATGTTCTCCATGGCCCAAATACTATGATGATTAATTGGAGCTGCTTTTTTTGGGAAACATCACTATCCCTTTCAGAGCCACATGATCAATACATTACAAAATGACTGTATCATATTAAATATTACTCGTGAAGGGATTGCAGGATATTAAAAATCTGGTACAATTTGGGGTAAATTAATTTGTAAGTGAAAGTTTCATATAGGCTAGTTTATTTGATGCATGTGCTTTTGAGACATAAAAGGCTAAAATTCAGTTCCAGATCTGTGAACTGTTGCTACTTCAACAACCTCAAGCTGTTGATGTTAAAATTGTCAGATCAGGTTCTGAAGTCACTGAATTGGACATTTCTGATGGAGTTGTATTGGTTATTTTATTGGCTCTTGAGCGCCCAAAGACAATGAACTGCAGTACTGTGGTGGCTCAAGCTGAAAGCCTCTCCTAGAGAGGGTTTCTTGAGAGATATTCACATAAGCAGGGCTGTCCAAGTTCAGTCCTCAAGGGCCACCAACAGGCCAGGAAGTAAGGATTTCCCTGATTATGCACAGGTGAGTTAATCAGTGGCTAATTCATTTGGATTAACTCACCTGTGCTTAAAGGGATAGTAATACTTCGTTTTAACTTTATTTTATTTTGTAGGCATTAAAAAAACATGAAGAATGATATAAGTCTTATCTCTCAAACCTTTATGGTTTAAGAGATATTCACAAATGAAGTATCCCCCCCCTGTTCAACCAGATCAGAAGGGAGGTGCCCAGGTAGACTGCAGAGAGGGACAATATTCAATTAAGATAAGGGAAAAAGCTGAAAAACTTGCCAAGGGGGGAAGGGCTTTCATTGTTTTCATACAAAGAAAAGTGTCCCCTTCTGTTATCTGTCCTGTCATACAACCAGATTCACATCTGAGAAGAGATGGCTTACACTAGGTAAAAGGGGCGGGGAGGGGAAACTTTTCTTGTGAATATCTCATAAACCATAAAGGTTTGAGAGATAAGACTTATATCATTCTTCATGTTTTTTTAATGCCTACAAAATAAAATAAAGTTAAAACGAAGTATTACTATCCCTTTAAGCAGGGAAATCCTTAAATCCTGCACAGTTGGTGACCCTTGAAGACTGAACTTGGACAAACCTGACATAAAGGATGAAAAACTGAACAGCACTCAAGGATATATAATGACAAAATAGCAGAAATGTAGTAATCCATGTCCATGTTTCAGCCCTATCTAGACAATGTGCACATATAAAACTCTGTCTAATATACAAACAATCAATCACTGAACCCACTGTGTGATTGACTGTAAATTCACACCACGCAACGTCATACTATGTGATGTAATGTCTCTGCAGGTAACTGTTCAGTTATTCCAGGCAACTAAAAGAGTAGTGTGCTTGTGTAAATTACTGTATGACATTAACAACTTTTAGGAAACTAGCAGGACAACATCCAAATGCCATAAGAACAAATTATTGTTTTATACGAGATTTTATATGAGCATCTTGATAAAAGTCCAAAACAGGACAACCTAGATTAAAGGGATAATAACACTTACTATGTAAACAAATATATTTATTGTTGGGTTTGTCCTCCTGAATAAAACTAGGGTACTCCCACTGCTGAGAGGTATTTTTTTTTAAATATTTTTATTCCATTTAATCATATTTGACAAAAAGGCATAAGACAACATTTACTTAAACAATTACATTGAAACATAACATATACAAATTTATTGAATCAGACTGAAGCTAGGAGTATTTATCCATACCCTTCTATAATCCCTTTGTTTTCCATATCATCTCATATCAACCCTTCAGGTCTACTCTCCAAATATAAATTCATGTTATCCTGTTTTAACACAGCTCTCACTCAGACTAAACAGCACTACTTCTCTAACCTCATCACTAACCACAAATCTAATCCATGTGACCTCTGTAAAAACTTTGATTCTCTTTTCAAACCCCCAACCTTAAACTGCTCCTCCTCCAACACTCCACAGGACTTTGCAGAGTTTTTCAAATATAAGATACAGTCCATCCAACAAACCATATCCTCTTCATCATCTCCTCCTATCCCCCTGATTCCTAGTCTACCTCGAGCAACCCTCAGCTCGTTCTCCCCTATAACAGTGAAGGTGGTATCTCTTTTACTATCCTCCTCTCCTCCTACTACCTGCCCCTCGGATCCCATGCCCTCTCAGCTTGATAAGGCTCTTGCAACTACTCTTGCTCACAGCCTTACTAACATCTTTAACTCCTCTCTCTCTACCAGAACTTTTCCATCCTCATTCAAACATGCAATAGTCAGACCGATACTCAAAAAAACCTCACTCAGGCACGCGCACACATAGACACCAAGGGGGGCTTGAGCACCTGCCGTTTTTGTCCAAAGTGCCCCTGTGCCCTTTTAATGATAAAAAAAAATAATTATGAGAAGTTCCCTTTTTTTCATTTGAGCCCCTGCCCCCCAAAATGTCTGTGCACGTCCCTGCCCTCACTCGACCCCACTTGTCTTTCAAATTACTGTCCAGTTTCACTCCTCCCCTTTGCATCTAAGATCTTGGAACGCCTTGTATTCTCTCGTTAATCTCTTTTCTCAGCTCAAAATCTCTTCTACACCCATTACAGTCAGGTTTCTGTTCCAACTATTCCACCGAGACAGCCCTAACAAAAATTACTAATGGCCTATACACAGCAAGGGACAAAGGACAATTCAGTATACTAATCATACCAGATCTATCTGCTGCTTTTGACACTGTTAACCATGCACTCCTGCTGGACACACTGCACACCCTTGGCATCCGTGACACATCTCTAAAATGGTTTCCTCCTACTTCTATAAACATACTTTCAGTGTTTCTTTTGCTAACGCTTTCTCAACTCCCCACAACCTCACAGTAGGTGTTCCTCAGGGATCAGTCCTGGGACCATTTCTCTTTTCCCTCTACACCATCTCACTTGGCGACTTCATCTCATCTCTTGCGTTTAATTACCATCTGTATACGGATGACACTGCAATCTATCTCTCTTTCCCTGACCTCACTCCAGCTGTGCAGTCTAGAGTCACTCAATATCTGTCAGCTATTTCATCATGGATGGCCCAAAGCCATCTTAAACTCATTATGGCTGCGACAGAGCTGGTGGTTTTCCCTTCTAAAACCCATCCACCAATCCCCTTCTCCATCACAATAGACAACTCTGCCACACACTCAGTACCCAAAGCACGCTGTCTAGGGGGTCATACTTGATTCTAAAATAACTTTCTCCCCCCAGATCCAAGCTGTCACCAGAACATGTCGCTTCTTCTTAAAAAATATTGCCAAAATATGTCCTTTCCTCTGCATGTCAACTGCAAAAACTCTATCTCAGGCACTCATTCTATCCACACTTGACTACTGTAACATTCTACTCTATGCATCTCATCTTTCTCCACTTCAATCGGTTATCAATTCAGCTGCAAGAATCACCATATTTCCTACCAGATACCTTCCCTCTCATCTCCTCCTGAAATCCCTCAATTGGCTACCTATAAAGTATCGTATTTCTTACAAGAGTCTCCTCCTCTCCTGTAAGTCTCTCTGCTCCTCAGCACCCTCTTACATTTCTGATCTTATCTCCTGATACACCCCTTCCCGTCCCCTACGGTCTTCCCCAGGGTTCTTCCTGTCCTCTCCCTACACAACTCGAGCCATCTCTCAGCTACAAGTTTTTTCTCTGGCTGCCCCTCAACTTTGGAATGCCCTCCCTATCACCATTCGCCAATCATCCACGATTATCACTTTCAAGCATCTCCTCAAAACCCACCTGCTCAAGGAGGCATCTCAATAGCAATATCCTCCTCCTTGCACAACGATAGTGACATCAGAATCCTTCTGCACTTCCTTCACCACATCTTGTACTTGCACTTATAATCATCCTCCTACCGTCTCTGTATGTCATCATGAACTCTAATTAGATTGTAAGCTCCTTGGGGCAGGGTCCGTTTCCCAGTGTATGATTCCCTTGCTACTTCTGTTACAAGCTGTTTACATGTATGGTGCTATATAAATAAAGATAGATACATACATAAGGAATGGTAAAGAAAACAACCAAATGATTCAAAGGCCCCCACCTTAACCCTATCCGTTCCTGGGATGGGGAAATTGGGTGCTATAGTGCTTTGTAGTGAAACAGAGGAAAACACAGAGATGCTTATGTACTAAGAAATGGAGCAGTTCTGGAGAAAGGGTGGACAAATGAAATATCTCTAACAACTGATTTAAAGGGCAATTGCATTTTCTAAGTGTTCTCCTGTTTGAGCTGATTTGGAAAAAAGGCTCAGACTGCTCCGTGCTGCCACAAAATGTCTCCTATAAGACATGAAATGAGGGGGAGGGGCAGAAAAGAAACCCCCCCCCCCGGAAGGCAAATTATCAGAAAGTCTGAGACTCTCAATCACAGACTTTCAGGATTGTGTGTGCAGTATCCATAGATTTACAGTGTTGGGATTGAAAGCCTGAAGCTAAAGGTGTATGAGGACTGTATCATGCAGGAATTGAAACTGCACTGAGACTTCAGGCTCCCAGTTCAGTGTCTTCCAGCCACACCAAAGAGGGAGCATTGGGAATCTCTTTTAGGATTCCATTCTGCTCCTACATTTGTCCCAAGTGGCTCACAACCCAGCTCTTGGTTTTATCAGTAGGTCTGCACCAAGCGAAGCAGATCTATCAATTAAATATAATATACAGATTCCTGGTGAGCTCAAACTAGCATTATCAATAGTATTCAAATACTTACATAAGTGGGTTGTCAGGAGAGCAGCAAAACTGTATCTTGGCTACAAGTAAACAAAAAGAAACTCTGTGCATCAAATCCTGACCTTCACCAATAAATAACCTGTGACTTAATATAGATAATAAACAGTGGGTTTAGTTTCATGTTTCTGGCCAAAACCATGATAAACTTGCCTGCCTCATCAAGGCACCCCAAATTTAAACAAGTCTATACCCTACTCTTCGAACCCCATCATTTCGCCTACTGAGGACTCCCTTTTGGGTACCCATTCAGTTGTCTGTGTTGTTGCATATTGTTCCAATGTAAACAAAAAAAGTCTGCAAATCAAATCCTGTGACTTACTATACATAATAAACAATGAAGTTTAATTACTGTGTGTAACATAAATAATTATCTAGGTAGGAATACATCATACAGCAGTCAGATAAAGCTATATAATTACTGTGTGTAACAGAAAGACGTATCTAGGTAGGAATACATTATACATCAGTCATATAAATCTTTATAATTACTGTTGTAACAGAAAGACTTACCTGGGTAAGAGTCCATCATACACCAGCAAATTATATCTATATAATTAATTTGTGTGACAGAAGGACATACCTATTTAGGAATTCAGGTATATCTATATAATTACTGCGTTTAACAGAAGGACATATCTGGGTAGAGCCCATCATACAACAGTGAGATATAACACATACAATTACTGTGGGTAATAGAAAGACTTACCCAGACTGCCACAGTTCAAAAACAAGAGCCTCTTATTTCAAGGGTATAATTCGTGGATTTCTCTAACAAGTTGTGATGGAAAGTCAGAATTTTATTAAAGACACGGAGGTGAATATTATGCAAATAACCTTCTCCACTGCTTACTCAGCAGCAAAGAATGCTTTATTAAATGGACAAAAATAAAGAGAAAATGTTTACAGTAACCATAGTAACCACCCACCACCAATGACCATGACCCCCATGTCATAAGAGGGCAGCAACCCAAGACTCCGCCTCTTTCTTGCAAATGTAACTCGTCCCTCACTGGAACTGTCCATCACCCCAGAGGTCTGGAATCTAACAGAAGATTGTCCGGAAATTTTGGCTAGTCGAGGCCACAGTCAACCATGCCAGGCAAAAAAAGTGGGTGGGAGGTGCGAGAAATTCCAGAATTCCCCGGATCACACCAAGTTTCATCCTGAAGGAACAAGAGAAAAAATGATAAGGGAGGGAACATAGGGAGGGATAATATTCGCCTCTGTGTCTTTAATAAAATTCTGACTTTCCATCATGGGAAATCCATGAATTTTATGACAAGCACAAAGGCTTCATATTATGCAAGTTTAAAGCTGCACCAAACACAAGTAATCTGAACAAAAAGGTATGGAACACACGCTGCTAGAGATTGTGCAAGTCCAAATTAGAGACATGTTCAATGGGTCGACAATAAAAATCTCTAAAGTTGGATTCCCTGGACCAATCAGCCGCACGAAGGATGTCTTCCAGACATCCGCCCGCCTGCAGGGCCATGGATGCCATTGCACCCCTAGAAGAGTGAGCCCCAAACAATGAAATGTTAATACCGATGAGCTGAAGGAAGCCGTTCGGTCTTCATATTCCTGCAAACAGTGCACAACACACAATTGTGGCTGAGAGGGAAAAGATGGATATGTGACCACTTGAACCCCCTGTTTTTGTGTGCCTAGAAATTCTGAATTGCACACCCTGTTGTGTAAAAGATCTGGAGGAAAGATCCAGGGAGCAGACGTCTGAAACGCATTTAAAAGATACCAAACAAAGGAGCATGGTTAACTGAGCAGACAACTGTTTCATGGACAACTGATCGTTGGTCAGTCAGTGCTTCAAAAAATGTAAAACCATATTAACGTTCCATAGTGACTGATATCTATATTGATGTGGTAGTGAAAAACGAATTCCCCTCATGAGTCAGCAAACTACCACTGACTGGCCTAGCGGAATGCAGTCAATCAGAAGATTCCCTGCTGAAATAGCGGAGCGATAGGTGTTAATGGCATGGTAAGCTTTCCCAGTGTCAAACAAATGGGATAAGAAATTAGCTATTTCTACTCGAGGGGCCGAAACGGGATCCAAATTCTGTTCCAGGCACCAAAGAGTCCAGCATGACCAGGCTGATCTATACATTGCTCGGGTACCCAGGGCCCAAGCCTCTGCCAGTAGTAACTGAGCTGAGTGCGAAAGGTCGCCAACACCCTGGGAACTCCTGAGAGTGACCAGGCCAGAAGGAGAAGGTCTCTGGATACTAACATTTCGTGAGTAGCGCCGGAGGGGTCCGACAGAAGATGGGGGAAAGAGGGGAGGAGAAAGGGAACGTCTGCCGACATTTCTAGAGGTGGAGAGAACCACGGTTGCATCGGCCAAAAGGGCGTCACCAACACGATTGTCGCCTCCTGGTGCAGAATCGTCAACAGTGTCCTGGGTATCACTGAGAAAGGAAGAAAGGCATAATGTGTCCCTGGTACCCACGATTGCAGGAGAGTGTCTGTAGCTAGGGCCTCGGGGTCCAGACACCAGCTGAAAAACCGCGGGACCCTCAGATTCAGGCAAGAGTCAAAGAGGTCGACCTGAAAGGGACTCCAGGCCTGAAGTAATTGGGTTAATACCTCCGAATGGAGCATCCAATCGCTGTGATCGACAAGATACCTGGAATTCCAATCTGCCACTGCATTGGAGAGTCCAGGTAAGTGTTCTGTGAGAACTGTCACATTGCGGTCAAGGCAAAAATGCCAAAAGTCCTTTGCCAAGTCTGCCAATGGCTTGGAACTCATGCCACCCAACTGGTTGATGTATTGTACTGCTGAAACCTTGTCCATTTTCAGCAGAATGCAGCAATACGCCTGATCTTTCACCAAACTCTTCAGAGCAAAAGATCCTGCCAGGATTTCCAGGCAGTTGATGTGGAGCATCTTCTCCTGGGGAGACCATTTCCCTCTGGTAGATAGGTCTCCTAAATGAGCGCCCCAGCCAAGCATACTGGCGTCGGACTCAATTACGAGGTCTGGTACATGCCAAAATTTGCCTTGCCATTCCAGGAGTCGAGGTGTTTGAGCCACCAGATGAGTTCTTCTCTGGTGTCTGAAGAGAGAGGATGATAATATCTGCGTAACCTAGACCTCTGCGCAGATGGAACGTTTTAGGCGCTGCAAAGCCCGGTAGTGTAGGGAGCATGGAAAAATGGCCTGAATTGATGCTGACAAGAGACCCACCACTCGAGCCAGTTTCCTCAGTGAAAACTGTTCTAACCGAAGAATGGAGCGGATCTCTTTGTGGATCGCCCATACTCTTGCCCCGTGAGAGTCACTCAAGCCTCGACTCCACTCTGTCCGGAGGAGTATACGTCATTCATAGCCATTTTCAGAGAAAGTCAGGCTGAGGTCCTTCCTCCTCACAGACCATATGATTGCGCATTGGAATTGTTGCCTGGTACTACACCTCCAAGGGGCCGTACTTACCCCTTGTCTGTGGAAGAGAATAAGGCCATGGAGGAATACGTGTCTGATGCGCTGGCCAGAGGCATCATTCGTAAATCCACATCTCCTGCTGGTGCAGGATTTTAATTTTGTCAAAAAGAAGGACGAAGAATTATGTCCATGCATTGACTTTTGTGGTCTAAACAAGCTATTGGTAAAGAATGCATATCCTATTCCTCTAATCACTGAACTCTTTGACCGGGTCAAAGATATTTACGAAACTCGATTTGAGAGCCGCATACAACTTGGTACAAATTAAAGACGAGCATGAATGGAAGACAGCGTTCAATAACCAGAGTGGGCACTATGAGTACTTGGTCATGCCCTTCGGATTGTATAACGCCCCAGCTGTCTTCCAGGAGTTCATAAATTATGTTTTATGAGAACTCCTTCAAAGTTGCGTGGTTGTATATTTGGATGACATCTTAATTCACTCTCCTACATTGGAGACTCATCAGTCTGATGTAACCAGAGTTCTGAGCCTATTGCGCGAGAACAAGTTATTTTGTAAACTTGATGTGAATTCCACAGACCTCTAGTCACATTCCTGGGCTATATAATTTCCGCTGCCGGGTTCGCCATGGACCCTCAAAAATTGTCCGCTGTTGTGAATTGGCCAAGTCCTAAGGGAAGCAAAGCGATCCAAAGGTTTCTGGGTTTCGCAAATTATTACCGAAAATTCATTAAGAATTTCTCTACCATTGTAAAACCCCCGATGGACATGACTTGTAAAGGGGCAAAAACCTAGGAGTGGTCACAACCAGCTATTCTGGCTTTTGAAAAGCTCAAGGCAGCCTTTGCGGCAGGTCCCATATTGATGCATCCCAATCCATCCCTGCCCTTTACCCTGGAGGTGGATGCATCGGAAGTCGGAGTGGGTGCTTTGCTGTCCCAGCGCTCAGCTCCTGGTGAGGCCCTACATCCATGTGGGTTCTTTTCTAAGAAACTGTCCAAAGCTGAAATGCTTTACCAGATTGGGGACAGAGAATTACTGGCTATTGCCCTGGCCTTGAAAGAATGGAGGCATCTGCTTGAAGGTTCTAAAGCTCCTATCTTGATTTTAACCGACCACAAAAACCTAATTTACCTCTCTGAAGCCAAACGCTTGTCTCCCAGGCAGGCCAGATGGGCACTGTTTCTGTCCCTCTTTAATTTTGTGGTTTCCTATCTTCCTGGCTCTAAAAACACACGGGCAGACGCATTATCCCACCAGTTTTGTAGCCCATCCAGAGAAGAGGTTCCACCTTCTCTGATCATTACGGCTGATTGTATTCTCACTTCTATTCGTACCTGTATTAGAAGAGATCCTAGCAGCCCAAGACTCTACTCCTCCTGATAAACCTGATGGTCATTGCTTTGTTCCTGCACAGTTGCACATCAAGTTGTTGGAGACATATCATGCCTCTAAAGTTGCGGGTCACATTGGTCGAGACCAATTGATATGGTCCGTGTCACGAGTATTTTGGTGGCCTAGTCTTCGGACTGACTGTACCGCTTTCACGGCTGCATGTGCGACTTGTGCTCAAACCAAGTCTCCTAGAAACCTGCCAGTGGGCTTGCTTCAGCCAGTGGCCAATGTCGAACGCCCCTGGTCACATCTATCATTGACTTTATGGTCGAACTTCCAAGTTCGATGAGTTATACAGTCATTCTAATGATTGTAGACAAGTTTTCTAAGATGGCCCACTTTGTGCCACTGAAAGGGTTACCATCCACGCAGGAATTTGCTAGAGAGGTCTTCCGTCACCATGGCATTCCCAAAGTAATTGTGTCCGATAGAGGAAGCCAGTTTGTGTCCCGTTTCTGGAGGTGCTTCTGTACGCAAATGGGTATTCAATTGGCATTCTCCTCCTCCCTGTATCATCTGCAGTCCAACTGTGCGGTAGAGAGGTCTAACCAAGCCTTGGAACAGTTTCTCCACTGCTATATCTCTGACCATCATGATAACTGAGCTACCCTGTTACCTTGGGCGGAATTTGCCTGGAATAGTGCTGTTAACACCTCCACTAAGAGTTCCCTGTTCTTGGTCAATTATGGGTTCCAACCCTCGGCTCTCCCCGAGACCTTTCAAGCACAAGAAATTCCGGCTCTGGACGAGCATTTAAGGGAGCTCCATTCCTCTTGGGTACAGGAACTGCATACCCTACATGATTCTGTGCAGCAACAGAAAAGGCAGGTTGACCGTAGGCGACTGCCGGCACCTACCTTCCAAGTAGGAGACACAGTGTGGTTGTCTTCCCGCAAGTTGCACCTCCAGGTCCCTATCACGGTGCCCGTGATTGGTGCTGTTCAGTGTCAGTCATTTGCTGAGTATCATGATTGGCTGTCTGTGATTAGCCCTCCTCACACAGCCTTTTTAAACCCAGGCTGAGCACTTCCAGGTTGCCCTTTCGTGGTGTTTCTGACTCCACTCTGCCTGACCTGCTTGTCAGGCTTCTGGGCCTGTTCCTGCTGTACTTGCTGATCCTGTGTTCCAGTGTTCCAGTGTTCCTGTATGCTAGTGTTCCTGTGTTCCAGAGTTCCAGTGTTCCTGTGTTCCAGCACCTCGCGGGTTAATCTTACTGAGTTCCAGTGTTCCTGTGTTCCAGCACCTCGCGGGTTAATCTTACTGTGTTCCTGAATCTCCGGCTCCAGCCGTCACTCTGGCGACATTGTTCTTCTCGTTGCTGATCATACTTTGTTGGTTTACTCCACTAAACCTGGTTGCGATATACATTGTTGGTCCCAGCGTGCGGACGCTGGTTTACTCCACTAAACCTGGTTGTGATATACATTGTTGGTCCCAGCGTGCGGACGCTGGTTTACTCCACTAAACCTGGTTGCGATATACATTGTTGGTATCAGCGTGCGGACGCTGGGTTACTCCACTAAACCTGGTGGCGATATACATTGTTGGTCCCAGCGTGCGGACGCTGGTTTACTCCACTAAGCCTGGTTGCGATATACATTGTTGGTCCCAGCGTGCGGACGCTGGTTTACTCCACTAAACCTGGTTGCTATATACATTGTTGGTCCCAGCGCACGGACGCTGGTTTACTCCACTAAACTGGTTGCGTGATACATTATTGGCTCCAGTGTGCGGACGCTGGTTTGCTCCTCTAAACCTGGTTGTGATATACGTTGTTGGTCCCAGTGTGCGGACGCTGGTTTACTCCACTAAACCTGGTTGCGATATACATTGTTGGTTCCAGTGTGCGGTCGCTGGTTTGCTCCATTAAACCTGGTGGCGCTATTACCATTAGTCCCAACGTGCGGACGTTGGTTTGCTCCTGAACATCCAGTACTGTGGTCAGTCGCTATCCACTTCCTTGCAGTTGTCTGAGTATCCCTGGCAATAGACTCCTGCTGAGTAAGACCTCTATACTTATGCTCTATGCGGTCTTAGTCACCTGACAGCTGGTCTACTCGCTCAGGCTGCCCTGCCCGGTATTGGTGAGGCCGGTAGAACCTTGACGATACCATCCTGTAGGTTGCCTTACCCGGTATTGGCAGGGCCGGTAGAGCCTACATTCAGAATTCCGTGGGGGCTGCCTTGCCCGGTATTGGTAAGGCCGGTAGAACCGGTATATGTCATCTCACGGTTGCCTTACCCGGTATAGGCAAGACCGGTAGAGCCTGTCATTAAAACTGTCACTTGGGTTGCCTTGCCTGGTATTTAGGCAAGGCCGGTAGAACCTATTATATGTTATATAACTATTGTATTGTTATGTATGTTTACCCTACGGGGACTACCTTTAACTTTTAATAAAGTTAAGTTATTTTACCAAACCTTAAGTCTGAGAGTCTTCAAATCCGTGACAGTACGAAAGGGCCATGACCTCAGACACTAAGAGTGACGGTAACGTACAGAATAACCATTGGAGGATGGATATGCACGAGCAACGTTTGGATCAGCTAGCGGTTGCTATCCAAACTATTCTTGAACGCACGGTACTTGCGGATAAGTCCGGTGCTAACCCGGTGGTCCCGCCAATTCCGACACCGGAGAATGAGTCTAAGCCCTCAGGGGCTGCAGTCAAAGGGTTAACGGCTTCTGCACCCTTGCCGCTGAGATATAACTGGGACCCTCAATTATGCAGAGGGTTTATTAATCAACTTGAAATATTTATGGAATTGACGGCACACGCATTTCCTAGTGATCGCAGCAAGGTTGGGTTCATGATATCCCTGCTGACTGGCAGAGCATTGGCCTGGGCCAACCCACTTTGGGAAAACGCTAAACCTTGCACAAAGAATTTCTGTGATTTTGTGCAATCCTTTCGGAGAGTATTTGAGCCTCCTGGTAGAACTACCTCTGCTGCTAAACGTCTCATGGAGATACAACAGGGCAGGCGCACGGTTGGCGATTATGCCATTGAATTCCGCACCTTGGCAGCAGAGGTAGGGTGGAATAATGAGGCCCTGTTGGCAGCCTTTGCTCAAGGATTGAGTGACCAGATTAAAGATGAGATTGCAGCAAAAGAGTTACCTATTGATCTAGACGATTATATCGAATACGTGATTCTAATTGACTCCAGAATACGTGAAAGATTAACCGCCAGAGAGCGACGAGTACGGTTAAAGGATAATGGGTCCAGTAGCATATTTTGCCCACCCAACCCTCCCTCTGCATCCAAACCTAGTGAACCTATTTCGGAACCAAGTGAACCTATGCAGGTGGGTTTCACTAGGTTAACTAAGGAGCAGAGAAGGTATCGCAAGACACAAGGATTATGTCTGTACCGCGGTAAAGATGGTCACCTGTTAAGATCTTGTCCGGTACGTCCGGGAAACGAACACACCTAGGGTACCTTGGGGGACAGGCCCTAGGTGGTGTCCAATCGTCCCCATTGTTGGACACATTTAAACCCACCATACAGGTGGTATTGTCATAGGAACAACGCTCGGTTGAGGTTTTGGCCTTGGTTGATTCTGGTGCAGCTGGGTATTATATGGACAATACCTTTGCTGAATTGCATGGGGTACCACGGATTCACAGA
The DNA here is from genome assembly GCA_037306005.1 of Rhinophrynus dorsalis. NCBI lineage: Eukaryota > Metazoa > Chordata > Amphibia > Anura > Rhinophrynidae > Rhinophrynus > Rhinophrynus dorsalis. The sequence goes on along the minus strand of CM074718.1, from coordinate 267,226,073 downwards.
GAAACCCCTCTTGCTATTGAAGCAATTGATGGCAGACCTTTGGAACCCGCCCAAGTTACTTTTGAAACGATGCCCTTGTCCATGACTATTGGGGCTCTTCACAAGGAAGAGCAGCAGTTCCAATTGATTAATTCTCCTCACCATGCCGTGATTTTGGGCTTTCCTTGGTTACAGTTGCACAACCCACAATTTGATTGGCAGAAATGTGAGATTGCTGCTTGGTCTCAGTTCTGTATGGATAAGTGCGTTACCCATCCTGTTAAGGTCTTGTGCACCTCCCCTTCACTACCTGATGCCTACCAGCAGTTTAGCAATGTTTTCAGTAAGGGAGAAGCTGGCACCCTACCTCAGCACAGACCATACGATTGTCGCATAGAACTGAGTCCTGGAGCAGTACCACCGAGGGGACGCACGTATCCATTGTCTTGTGAGGAGAACCAAGCTATGGAGGAATACATAGCAGATGCCCTCAGTAGAGGGATCATAAGGAAATCTACTTCTCCGGCCGGTGCCGGGTTCTTTTTTGTTAATAAAAAAAGTGGCGAACTGCGACCTTGCATAGACTATCGTGGGCTGAATAAGCTGATGGCAAAAAATGCCTACCCAATACCACTCATCACAGAGCTGTTTGATAGACTTAAGGGGTCCTCGATTTTCACCAAATTGGACCTAAGGGCAGCCTACAATTTGATACGTATCAGAGCCGGTGATGAGTGGAAAACTGCCTTCAATACGAGATCTGGGCATTATGAATACCTAGTCATGCCATTTGGTCTATGTAATGCTCCTGCAGTATTTCAAGAACTGATCAATGACGTTCTTAGAGATATGTTACAATCTTGTGTTGTAGTCTATCTTGACGACATACTTATCCACTCCAAAGACCTGTCACAACACATCAAGGATGTGTCTGAAGTCTTGCTGAGCTTACGAAAAAATAAATTATTCTGTAAACTGGAGAAATGCGAGTTCCACAAAACCAGTGTAGCGTTTCTGGGGTTTATAATTGGCAAAGACGGCATTGCCATGGATAAAGAGAAATTGACGGCAGTCTTACAATGGCCTAAACCCAAGAGCCTCAAAGCCATCCAACGATTTCTGGGCTTCGCCAATTATTACAGGAAGTTTATTAAAAACGTCTCCTCTATCGTGAAACCTCTGTCTGACCTCACGCACAAGGGCGCTAACCCATCCCTCTGGCCGGTGGCTGCTGAAGAGGCCTTTGAGAAGTTGAAGGTAGCCTTTGCTGAAGCGCCTGTGTTGTCCCACCCTAATCCAATACTCCCCTTTACTTTGGAAGTTGATGCCTCAGATATTGGGGTCGGGGCGGTGCTCTCTCAGCGACAGGTTAAACTGATCACAAGAATCTGACGTATCTTTCTAAGGCCAAGAGATTGTCTTCTTGCCAGGCCAGATGGGCACTGTTTCTATTCCGATTCAATTTCGTTGTATCATACCTGCCGGGATCAAAGAATGTTAGGGCTGATGCTCTGTCTAGACAATTTGAAGCAAAGGTTGACAGAGAAGAGGTACCAGCCCCTATCATTCAACCCGATCGAATATTGGCTACCATACGTACTAGTATGTATGGCATCCCAAGCCTCTGCTCCTCATGAGACTCCGGTGGGCAAATGTTTTGTCACTGAGCCATTCCGTACTCGATTACTTGAGACCTACCACTCCTCTAAGGCTGCGGGACATATTGGTAGGGATCAATTGTTCTGGTCTCTCTCTCAGCTATTTTGGTGGCCTTCTATGAGAGCAGATTGTGCCAATTTTACGAATGCCTGTGCCACCTGTGCCCGTGCCAAAACCCCTAGACATCTCCCTGTGGGCTTGCTTCAGCCGGTGCCTAATGGTGAACGCCCTTGGTCTCACGTCTCTATCGACTTTATGGGAGAATTGCCCAGGTCTAGAGGGTACTCCTTCATATTGATGGTGGTAGACAGGTTCTCTAAAATGGCACACTTCGTACCCCTCCGTGGCCTTCCTTTGGCCAAGGAACTGGCAATGGTATTCGGTTACATGGAGCACCCAGGGTGCTGGTGTCTGACAGGGGGAGCCAGTTTGTGTCCAGATTCTGGAGGGCATTTTGCGAACAGATGGGCATACAGCTATCATTTTCCTCGGCATATCATCCCCAGACTAACGGGGCCGCTGAGAGGGCCAATCAAGGATTGGAACAGTTTCTGCGATGTCTTGTGACTGACCATCATGATAATTGGGCCGACTTGTTGCCTTGGGCAGAGTTCGCCAGGAACTGCGCAGTTAATTCTTCCTCCAGGAGCTCTCCGTTTTTGATCAATTATGGGTTCCAACCCTGTCTACTCCCGGATTCCTTTCAATCACAGCAGATTCCAGCTCTGGATGAGCATATAGAGCAACTCCGTTCCACATGGGCACAAGTTCAGAGGGCATTGGGCCAGTCTTTTCAGCGACATCAGCGTCATGCCAATCGCAGAAGGCTTCCAGCGGTTTCCTTCCGAGTCGGGGATAGAGTATGGCTGTCCTCCAAGAATCTAAAGCTCAAGGTCCCATCTAATAAGCTGGCACCTCGGTTCATTGGTCCGTACAAGATCATTCGCAAAATTAACCCTGTTTCCTATGCCTTGGAATTACCTGCTTCTATGCGCATTCATAATGTATTCCATGTGTCTCTCCTTAAACCTCTGGTTTGTAACCGTTATACTACCACACCTGTAAGGCCAGGTCCTGTTGAAGTCGAGGGGCAGGAGGAGTATGAAGTACAAAACATTATTGATTCCCGCAGAGGTAGAGGAGGGGTACAGTATCTGGTGCATTGGAAAGGTTATGGTCCTGAGGATCGTTCCTGGGTAGACAGTAAGGACCTTCATGTACCCAAGTTACTACGAATATTTCATGCCAAACACCCTCAGAAGCCTAGACCCTACTCTGGGAGAGGGGGTCTTTGAAAGGGGGGTACTATCACGGTGCCCGTGATTGGTGCTGTTCAGTGTCAGTCATTTGCTGAGTATCATGATTGGCTGTCTGTGATTAGCCCTCCTCACACAGCCTTTTTAAACCCAGGCTGAGCACTTCCAGGTTGCCCTTTCGTGGTGTTTCTGACTCCACTCTGCCTGACCTGCTTGTCAGGTTTCTGGGCCTGTTCCTGCTGTACTTGCTAATCCTGTGTTCCAGTGTTCCTGTATGCTAGTGTTCCTGTGTTCCAGCACCTCGCGGGTTAATCTTACTGAGTTCCAGTGTTCCTGTGTTCCAGCACCTTGCGGGTTAATCTTACTGTGTTCCTGAATCTCTGGCGACATTGTTCTTCTCGCTGCTGATCATACTTTGTTGGTTTACTCCACTAAACCTGGTTGCGATATACATTGTTGGTCCCAGCGTGCGGACGCTGGTTTACTCCACTAAACCTGGTTGCGATATACATTGTTGGTCCCAGCGTGCGGACGCTGGTTTACTCCACTAAACCTGGTTGCGATATACATTGTTGGTCCCAGCGTGCGGACGCTGGTTTACTCCACTAAACCTGGTTGAGATATACATTGTTGGTCCCAGCGTGCGGACGCTGGTTTACTCCACTAAACCTAGTTGCGATATACATTGTTGGTCTCAGTGTGCGGACGCTGGTTTACTCCACTAAACCTGGTTGCAATATACATTGTTGGTATCAGCGTGCGGACGCTGGGTTACTCCACTAAACCTGGTGGCGATATACATTGTTGGTCCCAGCGTGCGGATGCCGGTTTACTCCACTAAGCCTGGTTGCGATATACATTGTTGGTCCCAGCGTGCGGATGCTGATTTACTCCACTAAACCTGGTTGCTATATACATTGTTGGTCCCAGCGTGCGGACGCTGGTTTACTCAACTAAACTGGTTGCGTGATTCATTATTGGCTCCAGCGTGCGGACGCTGGTTTCTCCACTAAACCTGGTTGTGATATACATTGTTGGTCCCAGCGTGCGGACGCTGGTTTATTCCACTAAACCTGGTTGCGATATACATTGTTGGTTCCAGCGTGCGGTCGCTGGTTTGCTCCATTAAACCTGGTGGCACTATTACCATTAGTCCCAACGTGCGGACGTTGGTTTGCTCCTGAACATCCAGTACTGTGGTCAGTCGCTGTCCACTTCCTTGCAGTTGTCTGAGTATCCCTGGCAATAGACTCCTGCTGAGTAAGACCTCTATACTTATGCTCTATGCGGTCTTAGTCACCTGACAGCTGGTCTACTCGCTCAGGCTGCCCTGCCCGGTATTGGTGAGGCCGGTAGAACCTTGACGATACCATCCTGTAGGTTGCCTCACCCGGTATTGGCAGGGCCGGTAGAGCCTACTCCAGTACTCCTTTGGGCTGCCCTGCCTGGTATTGGTAAGGCCGGTAGAACCTTGTAATTCACCATCTTTAAGGTTGCCTTACCCGGTATTTGCAGGGCCGGTAGAGCCTACATTCAACATTCCGTGGGGGCTGCCTTGCCCGGTATTGGTAAGGCTGGTAGAACCGGTATATGTCATCTCACGGTTGCCTTACCCGGTATAGGCAAGGCCGGTAGAGCCTGTCATTAAAAGTGTCACTTGGGTTGCCTTGCCCGGTATTTAGGCAAGGCCGGTAGAACCTATTATATGTTATATTACTATTGTATTGTTATGTATGTTTACCCTATGGGGACTACCTTTAACTTTTAATAAAGTTAAGTTATTTTACCAAACCTTAGGTCTGAGAGTCTTCAAATCTGTGACAGTCACTTGTAACAAACTGGCTTCAAACATGCAGCAGGCCTCTGTTTAATGTGCCATGTTTCCTGTAGTCCCCTCCTACCTACTTCCTTCCTCTGAGCTGCTCATTCTACCTACTTCCTGAGGACGGGTTTAAAGGGCAGTCTGAGTCCTGACTCAGTTGCCCTTGAGTTGTTGTTCATAGCAGTTCTATTACCTTGGATTCTGTGTATGACCTGACTAGTCTTCCATCCAACCTGGTGCTGACCTGTGGCTCTGTCTGACTATTCTTTTATCTATCCCTATAGTGGACACCCAACCTGGTGCAGACCTGTGGCTATGGCTGACTACCTGAACTGTGTATGACCTGGCTTGTCTGACTACCCCCTCTGGTGCTGACTTGTGGCTGACTTGTGTCTGACTATCTTTACATTTGTTCCTTGTACCTAGTAGACACCCAATCTAGTGCGGACCTGGGGCTCTGGTAGACTAGCTCTGATACTGACTGCAGGCGTTAGTCAGGTATCTCTTTCCTTATACTGACTGCAGGCGTGAGTCAGTTATCCATATCCTTATACTGACTGCAGGTGTGAGTCAGATATTACTCCCTACTGACTGCAGGCGTGAGACAGTACTCTCGCTTCGTCAGATCAAGATCCAGTGTTCCTGTTCCTGCAGAGACTACCAGTGGCTGAGGCCTAGTCTCCAGCAGAGTGGTCAAGCATGGCAGCCTACTATTCCTGATAGAAGTGCTCGCTGGCTTGCAACCCTCTGCTTGCTACTTGTGTATATAGTGTGCTCTACTTTTCTATCATTAATAAATTTTGCATTTAACTATACTGTACTGACTCCTGAACGTTATTGGTAAACCGTGACAGACCCTTACCTCTTCCGGCCTTGGTGAACATTTTGGGGTGGAATAGTTTCCTCAATGAGGATTGAGCCCTATCTAGGGCTGTGAAGGAGGAGACAAATTGGCCTAGTTCCTTAATGAAGGAATCCCCAAATAACTGGCCCTAGGCCAAAGGACCAGGTTCAGATGTAGCCATGTCCACTAGTTTAGGATGCAGTCTTAGTAATAATGTTCATCTCCTTTCAGAGGCCAATGCTGAATTAGCATTGCCTATTAGGCAAATGGCTCTTGCACCCACCCCCGGAGGCCGTGCACATCAATGGGAGTGTCTTATAGTAAGGTGTCTTCAGATAGTTTGAATATTTTTGTGACTTAATGTGTCCAATAGCTTGTCTTGGCACGATTTTAGTGCCTTGTCTAGTCCTTTCCTGGGATCCCTGCCCATCTTGGACATGAATTTCATCAACTTTGTGTCCAAATCTGGGGTGTTACACACCTTGCTAGGGATAAGAAGACATTGGCATTCGGTTCTCAGCTTATTTCTTGTGGCCTTGCTCATTGGCTTGCGGACACAAGTCTCCAGCAAAGAAAGAGGCGGAGTCTTGGGTTGCTGCCCTCGTATGACATGGGGTTCATGGTCATTGATGGGGGGTGGTTACTATGGTTACTGTAAACATTTTCTCTTTATTTTTCTACATTTAATAAAGCGTTCTTTGTTGCTGAGGAAGCAGTGGAGAAAGTTATTTGCATAATATGAAGCCTTAGTGCTTGCCATAAAATTCATGTTTTAAGGCTGTTGTTGGAACTTAAGCTATTGCACTCAATGTTTATTTTCACACCCTCTGCTGCCATCTTGCTGCTTTAGGTAATAATACACTTAGGGCCTTATGTATAAAAGTGGAGTGGTGCAATTCCGGTGCAAACCAATTTCACCATAGAGGGAAAGTAAAAATGACAATTGATTTAAATGGAAAGTTTAACCACTTAAATGCTAGTGAGGTCTCCAATGCAGTGCTTTGCCATGCTCTGGAGATCTCTCTAGAATTCAAGAGATTAAAAAGTCCTCAATTAAATCAATGACAATCAGGGGAATTTTTATGTGTCCCTTATGGCGCACTTGGTTCAGCACATAATTGCACTGAACCACGTTAATACCTTATGTATTAACTTGGAGAAGTGCAATTTTGGTCTAAACCAAGTGCACCATAGGGGACACATAAAAATTCCCCTGATTGTCAATGATTTAATTGAGGCCTGTTGTCACTACGTTTGCCAGAGAGAAGTCACAAGTGTTGAAAATGCATATAATTTTTTTTTTTTGCACTTTAACATCCAGGGGCTTCCATAGAAATGTTTCCAGGGACAGCCAAAGCCATAATATGACGCCCAGCCCCTATGTCTATGTGAAAGGGGCAAGTGTAGGGGAAGCCCCTCCGAACAGGACATCAATGTGAACCCCTTAACGCCCTGATGACGTGTCAGGACCATCACAGCTGCCTGGGCGTTAAGGACCAGTGAAGGTTCTAGCACGTCATGTTTGCTGTTGTACATCGGCTGCAAGGACCAGTGAAGGTTCTAGCACGTCATGTTTGCTGTTGTACATCGGCTGCAAGGACCAGTGAAGGTTCTAGCACGTCATGTTTGCTGTTGTACATCGGCTGCAAGCTGCTCTGTGGTCACAGATCATTTCCACATAAAAAAATGTGCCTTGGTCCTCCAGAGTGCCCTTCCTCTGGACTGCATGGTCCTTAAGGGGTTAAAAAGCTTAATGTAAATTCTGCAATCTAGTAGGGATTAAAGGGTGGAATGCAAGAAAGTGGAGCTTTCACTTTTTTTTTAAAGCCATACATTTTTGTGCTATTTGCAAATGCTCATTTTTTTGATGCAAGAAACCTTGATACTTTTTTTGTGAAACAATACTATCCCTTTAACTTAGGGGTAGAGAGGCAAGTGACCCCACATTTGATGCTGCTAATTGTCTTCTTTCCAAAACTGTATGATTTGCCTACTTTTTCTTCATTTCTTTGGTTATTTTTTTTAACCATTTTAGTACAGACACGTAATAGTGAAAAATGTGCTGGAGAGTGTTGCAAGGATGAATGTCTGTAGGAAACAGTGAAGCACGGTGGAAGTTCCTTGCAAGTCTGAGGCAGCATTTCAGCAAATGGAGTTGGGGATTTGGTCATAATTAATGGTCTCCTCAATGCTGAGAAGTACAGGAAGATATGTATCCATCATGCAATACCATCATGGAGGCATCTGATTGGCTTCAAATTTATTCTACAGCATGACAACCACCCAAAACATACAGTGAAAGTCATTAAGAACTGTCTTTAGTGTAAAGAAGAACAAGGAGTCCTGTGATGGTATGGCCCCCACAGAGCCCTGGTCTCAGCATCCTCATCGAGTTTTTAATGTGGGTTTTTCTTTTAATATTTTGAATTAATAAAATGTAATTTTAACTGATACCTGCTAGTGCTAATTGGGCTGAGCTGGTCTCCTGTACGAATATGGGATAATAAGGAGTCAGTTGATTCTATACTGATTTCTCCCAAGTCTATTATTTTTGAAGCTGAATATTTTGCTGTTTCCTACTATCACCAGTGCAGATTTCTGAGTATCCCTGCTTGAGCACAGGTGAGCAGTGAGTGGCTCAGGCACATTATAATCATAAGTACAACCGCATGGACGTTCACAGAAATGTTTCGGGGGTTTGAGGGTGCAGAAAAAGCCATATTATGCCCCCTGGGTCAGTCCACATAGCCCCTATGTTAATCTTGCCATGGAGAGGGGAAGCAAGTGCAGGAGGGCATTTGCCCAGTGGCGTCCCCGGGGGGGACCAGAGGGGGCCCAGGCCCCCCCCGCCGGAATGCCTGGCCCCCCCACCCGTAATAGCAGTTAACGGCTGACACCATAGCAAACATTTGGTGTCAGTCATCTAAGCGCCAGCATGACTCCACGACAATGCCACGTGACGTTCCGCGGCTGCGGAACACAATCCTGTCTCTAGCCCTGATCCCTTCCCTGCTGACAGCGGGAGAGTACTTTACATAGCAATACATGCGCAGCAGTTAATGTTGGTGGCTGGAAGAGGGCCGGGGGCTCAAAGAAATGGTGATGATTACCCACTGCGAAGGCTTCCTTCTCTCCACTCTGCTGTGGTAAGCCCATCATACAGAAGCAGGAGAGAGCAGCCATATCATATCATTTAAACCTATGAGTGCCATAGGTGTCCAACGCACTGAGGATCAATGCGATGGATACCCCTTTGGCACGCAAAGGGTTAATTCTAACTGAAATTTGGACAATTTGAAATGTACTAAGGGGCAAGATAGTTGGTAAGCAAGATAATACTTACTCTCCAGGTCTGGCCGTGGTACACTTTCAACCGTTAACACTCATATCAAAGTTCTTCATTATTTCTCTGTGAGGACTGTATTTTATTTTACTGTAAGTCACTGTGGGTGGTCAATGTGAGGTGAACAGTGTGGATATGGTCAGTGTGAGGTGAACAATGTGCCTGAACACTAGGCACACGTTTTAGACCATTCCAATGAAGGGATTCCGTGTAAGTAACGAGATCCCGGCACTTCTTAAGCACCACAGTGTCGACCGACACGGATCTCCTGCTGACAGCTTTACAGCTGTCAGTAGGAAAAATCAAACTTTAAACGCCCGTATCTCTTAAACCATAGCGGTTTGAGAGATACTTTTTTTTTGCATTTAGATCAGCCTTTTAAGCTCTTCTAAATGCAAAAAAGTTTTTTTTAGACATTACTAACACTTTAAATTGCCAGAAGGTCTGCCTTCCCGATAAAGTGGGGATGTGCAGTTGTAGTGAGACTGGCGCATGATCACTTCACGTGATGTTACCTATATGTGCGGATCGGACTAGATGCAAGTACCTATGTGAGTAGACCTTACTAACACTTTAAAGTGGATCTATCACTCCATACATGTTGGTCTAAATTGTTAGTTTATGTAGCTACTAGCTGGTAAAACATTTTCATTTTTTAAATAAAATCACTATTTCTCTGTCATCCAGTACAGGTTACTGGTAGCTTTGGATTGGCAATCCGCCCCTTTAAGTAAGCAGGAACAATTCTAGAAGTGAATGCAGGGGGTGGAGCCTACCTTCCCTCCTTGGCTGCAGCTAGCCAATCAGCTCTAGTAAGATTTGTTCCTTGGTGAAGACATAGGCAAGAGAACCGCTCTGTTATAGTTTTAGCTATTTTTTTTTATTTTTCTGTTAGCTATGGAATACCATCATTAGGCGGATTACCATAACTGACAATGCCCTCAGATGTGGCTAGCTCAGTATCCAATTGCTTTATGTGGACCTTGAGGCCTGGGGGGGAAAATCTTGGGTTCAAGTTCTTTCCTCAGGAATTGCCCATTAAGGCTTTTTCTTAATACATGGTAATCTGAAGACAGAAGATCTGCAGGAAAGGTGAGCAACCCTTTTAGTACTGCAGGTCCACATGTCCCACAGTGCCCCTCCGCACAGGGGTTTTCCTTTGGAGTTCCTATTGCACATTCCTGCACTCTTTGGGTTTATTTGTATGTCTGTTGGGTGTTTTGGAGCCTGCTAACATGTTCTAGTGATGTTTCATGTAATTTTAATTCACAGTTTCAGCTTTGCAAAATTTGTGTGGAGGCTCAGGGGGCTTCGAACACTGTTGGGGTACTTTTTTTTTTTTAGGGAAAACTACATTTCCCATGAGCGCTTGTTTTGCGTGATCATTTCTGATTGGCTCCCACCCCGGCAGCCATTTTGTGCCTTTTCCTGAATGAGTATCATACGCAGGACTTGGACACTCCTTCTCTCCTCTGAAGATTAACCCTTCACCTGCCAGATAAGTGCATTTTAGCGATTTCTGGGGTTTTGACACTGTGAGAATGTATAATCCATTAGAGCTTGAGGCCAGGCCTAAGACTAAGGACTCTGGGGTCTCTGTGTCCCCTATTGCTCCTCATGTCATTCAGGGTTACAAGCGATTTCTCAGGTCATATAGGCCCAGCATGTTCTGATGTCCCTGAGTCTCTCCCAGGGACCTCCAGCCATGCATTAGAGCCAGTTTGGGTGCAAGAGTTCAAGGCGCTACTAGAGACCTCTGGTCTACATTGCAACTCTTTCCATCCCAGTTACAGGGGGTCTTCCACTCCTGGCAGACCCCTTCTTCTGTCAGATCTTCCCTGTCGAAACCGCAGGGAGTACCTGACGTATCAGATTCCTCTGAAGAGGAACTGTTGGTGGATTCGGATGTTGAGGAATGTTCTGCTGTGAGCTTCTCTCAGTTTTTTGGGGACCCCTTTGAGGCTGATCATGACCCCTCGGCTGAGGGCTTGATCAGAGCCGTCTTAACTACCCTAAACATTCCCTTAGTTCAGGAGGTTTTTTCGGATCCTTCTGATGTATTTCAGGAGCCTAAAAGGCCCTATACTTGTTTTCCACCTAACCCCACTCTTGACCACCTTGTGTCTGATGAGTAGAAGTCTCTGGACAGGAAACCTTCTGTTTCCAAGAAATTTGCCAAGCTTTACCCCTTCTCTGAGGAGGCGCTTGCTTAGTGGGTTCATCCCCCCCAAAGTGGATGCTCCTGTCTCCAGGCTAAGTCCACTGCCTTGCCAGTTGCTGATGCTTCGGCTCTGAAAGACTGGACTGACAAGAAACTGGAGGTCTCCCTCAAGTCCCTTTTTGCCACTACTGGTACTGCCATGCGTCCAGCGTTCACTGCGGCATGTGTAAACCGGGCCATTGCGGTCTGAACTGAACAGCTCACCATGGCTGTCCATCAGGGTGCTCCTACTTCGGATATGTTGCGGCTTCTTGCCAACATTTCTGAGGCTGCCATCCGTTTGGTGGCAAGGGTTTCCACCATGTCTGTGGTTGCCAGACGAGCTCTTTGGCTCAAGATCTGGTCTGCTGACACTGCTTCCAAGAAAGCCTTACTTTCCCTACCCTTTCAGAGTACCTCTTTGTTTGGGCCAGATCTTAAGGATATGATTAGTGAGGCCACAGGGGGCAAGAGTACCCTTCTGCCTATGGTCCCCAGGAAGAAGAGGCCTCTCAAGCTTTTTTTGTATCTTCCAGACTGAGACATGTCCGGTGAACCAGGTGGTTCCCTCAGCTCTGCGTTCCTCCTCCAAGCCCACACAGCAATGGATGCCCAAGGTCTCCTCCAAGCCTCAGGCTTCCCTCTCTTCCTCCCTTCTGGTTATTCCCCTCTCATCTGACCCAGGGCGTAGAGAAATGCCATCTGTTCATTGGCGCTATCCAGTCCCTTCTGGACAAGGATGTTCTGGAACCTGTTCCTATTCGGGACAGAGGTATGGGGTTTTTACTCAAACCTCTTTGTGGTCTCCGAGAAGGACAGCGACTGTCGTCCTATTTTGGATTTGAAGGATCTCAATTCCTTTGTGATCAAGACTCATTATCACCAGGAGTCCCTAAGGATGGTGATTGCTGTTAGACCAACATGTATAGGGGTGATAGATCCCCTTTAATGAAACACTAGTGAAGGACCCCTCCAGTTTATCCAAACTGAAGGCTATTCTTGAGCACTTCACAGGGCATTTCCCCACAAAATACCTCAAAGCACTGGTGCGTGATCACCCCATCAGTTTGGGCTCCTATCATAAAAAACAAAAATCTAGTGAGTACAATTTCCACCATTGAACAGGCTCATAAATTTAACTTGTCCCCTGAGGTTTATTGGGAGTTAACTCATTTGAAAGCTGAATTATCCTCCTTGTGCAATAATAATATACAAAGGGCATACCAACTGATGCAGAGCACTTTTTACACTGATAGTAATAAACCTGGCAGACTCCTGGTGAAGGCCCTTAAGCAAAAAGAATGTTCCTACATTCTCAAAATTCGGTCCCACACTAATACTTTACATCTCACTGACGAGAGCTGAAACCTTTTGTCTTTACTACCAAAACCTATATAATATCCATAAGTCCTCACCCGTTTGCTCGCCCCTTGATAGCGAACTCACCATATCTAAATACCTTGATACCTATATGCCGGTAAAATTATCACAACAGGTGGCCTATAAAATCTTAACCAGATGGTACAGGGTCCCCACTCAGCTTCATAAACTATACCTGCAGTTCCTGATATCTGCTGGAGATGCAAAACTCAGAGAGATGACTTTCTACACATCTGGTGGTTCTGCCCTTGGGGCAGGAGGGTGCAATATTTAACACAAATGCCTGCATGGGGGACCTGACTGTCAGGCTAATTAGTATCACATTTGTTCCCATATATTACGATACGACTGATGCTCTCCATGTGCCTGGGAGATACTTGATCGGGGACACCTTAAGCTTCCTCCTCTCATGTGGGAATTCTGGATGTCTATTGGCTTGCTTTTGTATTGTTGTCCATTTTACATATATGTTGAAAGCCAATAAAGAAATAATAAACAAAAACATCTCTAAAGAGTGGTCTTGCTAACACTGCACTGAGTTCCTGAAGATCCCTTGGATGGATTCCATCAGAACCAGCTGCTTTGTCATTCTTAATTTTGTCCCATCTTCCCATAACCACTTTGTGTGTTAGCCCAATATCTGATAATTATATAATTTTTTTTTTATTACTTGTCGAGGCTCATCTACCAATTCTTATTCCCTGGTACACTGATGCAAAGAGACTGTTTAGAACATCAGCCTTTTTCTTATCCTCCCTAATCAACTTATCCATCTCACATTGTTAGGTTCAATGCACACCCTTCTAAGTTTCTTGCTATTTATGTATTTAAAAACTTTTTTGGATTAGTCTTGCTCTCCCTTGCAATTTGAATTTCATTAGCTGTTTTGGTTAACCTAATTGCCCTTTTGCAATCTTTGTTGCACTCCCTTTATTTCAAGAAATAATTTTATATTCTTTCAGACGTAATTATTTCAAATGACAGAAAAGTCAACCAGACACGATGGTAGATCTTGGAAGATACAGGCTTGCGGGCACTGAACATAGTAGCCACCACACCAGAAGAGAAGCCTCTTCTTCAATATTGAGGATTTCCAAGCTGTCAAAGCTAACCAATGAACACCATCCTTCCACAGGTAACCCTGTAGAAGAAGATCCGCCACAGACAGATCCAAGAGCTCCGGAAACCAAGACTGACAAGGCCAGTAAGGAGCAATCAGAACAACTAGACAATGCTCCAGCCGCAATTTCCGTAACACCCTGTGCAACATGGGAAGGAAAGGAAAGATTTAAGCCAGAGGAAAGAACCACGGAATAGACATCACATCTACTGCTAGAGCCAGAGGTTCTCGCCACCGAAAGCAGAACATTGGAACCTTCCTATTGGGTCCCCATCTCTGAACAATGAGTTGGAACACCTCTGGATGTAACTCCCACTCTCCGCTGTCCACCATGTGTCGACTGAGAAAGTCCACCATGACGTTGTCTCTACCTGGAATGTGCACTGCGGATATGGCAGGAACGTGTTCTTTTGCCCAGGACAAAATAGCCTTGACCTCTAACCAAGTAGCGAGACTTCTTGTTCCTCCTTGCGGAACAGACGTGGCATTGTCGGACTACACTCGGATTGGACAGTCTTCCACCTGAGATGTCCAATGTCGCAGGGCATGAAATATCGCCTGAAGCTCCAATATGTTGATCGGAAGGAGGGCTCCTCTGGAGACCACCGACCCTGAGCGCTCAAGTGACCCAGGACCACACCCCAGCCGGAGAGGCTGGCATCCATCAACTTGGTCCAGAAGGGTACCAGGAAGGACTTGCCCTTCAGCAGGTTAGAGAGGTCGAGCCACCATGACAAGCTCAGTTCCACATAAAGAGTAAGAGAAACAAACGTCTTCAGAAGATCCAAGTGTGCAAGTGTCAACCGGATCACGAACCTCTGGAGTTCCCTGGTGTGTGCCATGGCAAACGGAACCACTTCTATGGTGGATATTAATTTTCCCACAAGAAAGGATAGCTTCTGGACTGGAACTGGATCCTGAGACAGAATTGAGCAAACCCTGTGGGCGACGTGGTGAGCCACCACGCCCGTGAGGAACACCATGCTCTTCTGAGTGTCGAAGAGAAGGCCCAGGAAGACCAGACACTTGGATGGGACAAGATCTGACTTGTTCAAGTTGATGATCCACCTGTGATGGGTGAGAGCCTGAATGCAGTACTGAACTTGCTGATGAAGGAGTTCCACAGAGAGGGCCTTCAGAAGTCGTCCATGTATGGAGTAACTCTGTTGCTGCTCCGATGGAGGACGGATATCAAGGCACCCAGGACACGGTTGAAGACCTGAGGAGCCGCCGTCAGACCAAATGGAAGGGCTGAGAATTGAAAATGTCCCCTGTCGCAGGAAAACCGAAGGTACTGCCGGCTCTCTGGATGAATGGCAATGTGTAAATATGCATCCTGAAGATCCAGAGAAGCGAGGAATTCTCCCGGGGACACGGCAGCAATCACTGTGCGTAGAGACTCCTGACAATAATGAATCCGGGTCACAAAGGAATTGAGATCCTTCAAGTCCAAAATAGAGTGACAACCGCCGTCCTTTTTGGCAACCACAAAGAGGTTTGAGTAGAACCCCGAACACCTGTCCTGGATAGGCACTGGCTCTACAACATCCTTGTCCAGAAGAGCCTGAACAGCGCTGTCGAACAGACAGCGTTTCTTTGTACCTTGAGGAGTATGAGAAGGACGAAAGCGAAAGGGAGGAAGAGAAATGAAAGGGATCTTGTACCCTTCCGTCACTACCTGTAACCCATGGGTCCATCACAGAGTCCTCTCAAGTGATGTTATAGTGTTGCAGACGACCACCCACAGTGGAGTACGGACCCGGGTTTGGCGAGTCATGACGAAGTAGTCTTGGGAGCCTTGGGTTGGAGGAGACCTTGGGCTTCCATTGTTGTTTGGGCTTGGAGGAGGTATACGGAGCTGAGGGAACAGTCTGGTTCGCCAGACGTGTCTCATTCTGAAAGGAACAAAAAAAACGGTCACGCTTAAGTGGCAATTTCTTCCTGGGAACCAAAGGTAGAAGAGTACTCTTACCCCCCTGTGGCCTCACTGATGAGATCCTTAAGATCTGGCCCAAACAAAGAGGTACCCTGAAAGGGCAGGGAGAGTGAGGCTTTCTTAAAAGCAGTGTCAGCAGACCAGATCTTGAGCTCGTCTGGCTATCACAGACATGGTGGAAACCCTGGCCACCAAACGGATGGCATCAAATAAGGCAGCAGAAACATAGTGTTGTGCCTCAGATATGTTGGCAAGAAGGTGCAACTTATCCGAAGTAGGTGAATTCTGATAGACAGCCTTGGAGAGCTGCTCAGTCCAGACCGCAATGGCCCGGTTCACCCACGCAGCGGCAAATGCTGGATGCATAGCAGAACCAGCAGTGGCAAAAAATGGACTTGAGGGAAAACTCAAGCTTCTTGTCAGTCCAGTCCTTCAAAGCAGAGGCATCAGAGACTGGCAAGGCAGTAGATTTAGACAGCCTGGATAGAGGGGCATCCACTTTGGGGGGGATAAACCCACTGAGCAAGCGCAGCCTCAGAAAAGTGATAAAGCTTGGCAAATTTCCTGGACACAGAAGCTTTCTTGTCCGGGAATTTCCACTCCTCAGACACAAGGCGCTCAAGAGTAGGGTTAGGTGGAAAGTATGTAAGGGGCTTAGCAGGCTCCTGGAATAAATCAGAGGGATCAGAAGGGACCTCTTGAACTAGGGGAATGTTAAGAGTGGTTAATACAGCCCTGATTAGGCACTCAGCGGAGGGTTTAGGATCAGCTTCAAAAGGGTCACCAAGAAACTGAGAGGACTCCAACACAGAAGATTCCTCAACATCCAGGTCCACTAGCAGTTCCTACTCAGACGAATCTGACACGTCAGGTACTCCCTGAGGTTTAGGCAGGGAAGACCTGACTGAGGAGGGGGCCTGCCAAGACTGAAAGGCCCCCTGTAACTGGGATGGAAAGAGTTGCAATGTGGACCTAAAGTCCCTAGTCGCAGCCTTGACCTCTTGCACCCAAGCTGGCTCTATGGCATGGCTGGAGGTCCCTGGAATGGTGTCAGGGACATCAGAACATGCTGGGCATAAGTGACCTGAGAATTCTCTAGGTAGCCCTGAGTGACAGGACGAGCAATGCGCAATGGGGGATACAGAGACCCCAGCCTCCTTAGTCTCAGGTCTAGCCCCAAAGCTCCAGAGGTATAGACATTCTCACAGTGTCAAAATAACCAACTGTACAATAAATCACCCAATTATAGTGGATTAAAATTTCAACCCAAAAATCGCTAAAATAAACTTATCTGGCATGCGAAGGGTTAATCTGCAGACGAGAGGAGTCGTCTCCAAGCCCTGCGTAGGATACTCACCCAGAAATCCTCACAAACTGGCTGCCACAACAGAAGCCAATCAAACAAGGGCAAGAAGAAAGTGCTCATGGGAAATGTAGTTTTTCCCACAATGTACCCCAAACAGTGCCCGAAGCCCCATGAGCCCCCTAACACACTAGAAACATGAACCGGATGATAGAGCAAGGGCAGACAAGTAAAATGAGCCATCTCTGAAGTCGTTAGGTAAAACGGTTGCAGAGATACGTCCCAAACAGTACAGTCCCGTAGGAGTGAATGGAGCAATGGCGTCTATGCGGTAAATCACGGCTTAAAGGTGCAGTACACAATTTTTACAAATTTTACAGTAAAACATTAAAATGTTTAAATCATCAATAGAACATGTGAGGATACAAAAAAAAAACTAACCCAGTAGGAAAAGTGTTAGAAAACCCCCAATAAAGTGCCAAACCAGCAGCTAAAGGGTTAAGTTTCCACATAAACCAGTGAGTGCAGGAGTGTGCAATAGGAACTCCAGAAATACATCCCTGTGCAGAGAGGCACTGTGGGAGAAGTGGACCTGCAGCACTCAAAGGGTAGCTCACCTTTCCTGCAGATCTTCTGTCTTCAGATTACCATGGAGCAAGAAGTACTTCAGTGGGTAACCCCTGGGGAAGCACTTGGAATCAAGATTTTCCCCCTCAAGGATTAAGGTCCACATAAAGCACCTGGACACTGAGCTAGTCACATTTATGGGCATTGTCAATCATGGTAATCCGCCTAATGGTGGTATTCCATATCTAACAGAGAAAAAAAAAAAAAAAAAAAGATTCTAAAACTATAGCAGAACTATTCTCCACCTGGTGTTGTCTTCACCGAGGAACAAATCTTTCTGGAGCTAATTGGCTAGCTGCAGCCAAGGAGGGAAAATTGTTCCTGAGTACTAAGGGGCGGATCGCCTCCCAGAGTTACTAGTAACCTGTATTGGACGACAGAGAAAACAGGCTTCTTACTTATCATTTATGCCTGGTGAATGGTAGCCTTGATCCAAGAGGCACTACAGAAATAAAACTTGATGCTTCTGAGCTAAAACTGGCCATAGAACGGGACATTGTGATGTGTGTTCGTTCTCAGAGCCCCTCACATTTTTTATATGTATTTTGATCCAGGAGGCAATGTTATACTTTGATGCAGCCTGACCCGAACTAGGTCCCTCAGAGATAACAGAGAATAAGCTTTGCAGAAGGGCTTAGTGTGGTGCACATAATACATAAGGCAACACAACATTCAGGAGATGCAGACCCCTCTCATTTGTGGATGAAAGGTCATGACAAAAGGAAGGCACAATCTCAATTGTGAAAATCAGAGACTAACTTACGAAGGAACTTCTGAGAGATACAAAGTACAACCTTGTCCTGGTGAAACACCAGGAATGCAGGTTTACAAGACAAAGCTTGCAACTCAGACAGACACAGACAACTGCCAGGATTAAACCTATATTCGGTGTCAACTGACGCAAGGAAATAGAAGCCAGAGGCTCAAAAAGGGGATTCTTGATGCCTATGACCAAAGCGATCCCACGTAGGTATGGAATCACAGAGGGAAAGGCATGAGCCACTCCCTGTAATCAGGATAATGGCAAAACCTCTCTGAAAGATAACAGACAAAGCAGAGATGTGAACCTTGAGGGAACTCAAATCCTTGTTGACTGTGTTGAAGACAGACCACCACCATAGGAGGATCAAAGACTTTTGCAGACAGATTTTTGTCAGCACATCGGTGAAAAAGGCACCCTATTGTAGGCTTTAGAGGAGACCAGTTTCCAAGCCTGGATCATGGGGTGGAGATGGCTTCACTTGAGACTTGTTTCCATTTTAGAATTATGGCCGCAAGATCCAAGCTGTCAAGCCAGTCTCTCCCAGTCCTCCTCCTATAAATGTTCCTGAAGCAGCAGACCAGGTCTGTGCGGCAGTCTGCTCGGCTCCTAAATGGACAGGCTGACTAGCTCAGCAAATCACCCCCATTTGGTCCAAAATGGGGTGATTAGGATGAGTAACGCACCATCTACATCCCAATATTTGGAATCACACAAGGGGGAGAGGAATCAGGGGAATCCAGACAGACGAAACTCCCATGGAACAGACATGGCTTGCACAGCAAAGGCCAGAGGGTCCTTCTTCTGTGCGCAGAAGGTAGGCACTTTCTTGTTCTCCCTGGTTGCCATCAGGTCTATCGCTGGGACCTCTGGTAGAACACCTCCGGGCAAAGTTCCCAGTTTCCTGGATCCAATTTTGATGGCTGAGGAAGTCTATGAATGGCTGGGACATGGGCCTCCACCCATGTGAGGATATCCTTCACATTTCTTCACATCACTGCGGGTTTTCCCTGGACAGTTGATGCACACAACTTCCATTGAGGTGTCCTATTTAACCTTCATCAGGTCCCTGTGTGCACCTGGGAACAGTGCAGGAGAGCCAGACGAACCGCTTGAAGCTCCAGGATGTTGGACAGTAGACTCTCCTACCCTGTCCACCTGCCCTAGGCTCCAAGGTGTCCCATGGTTGCACCCCATCCTCTCAAGCTGGCATCTGTAGTCACAAAAGGTTTCTGCGGAGCCTAATGTGGAAGAAGAAACCACCATTCAAATCCTCCCTCACCTGCAGTGTTGAGAGTCATCTGATGGGTTAGATGCTCTGTCTCCTGGACCACTACCTGAGGATGTTCTGTTGAAGTTCTCTCGTTTGTAGCATAGGGGACCAACAACAGTGCAGGCATCAGATGACCCAGGTCATGGCAAAGGGCCACTCCAGCACTTGTGAGATCTTGAAACAGTAGCTTAAGCTTCTCCTCCATGAGGAACACTTTGCGTTGGATGGTGTCAAATCACATACCTAGAAGACAAACAGTACCTGGGATGGAACAGAATACTTCTTGAGGCTGAGAATCGAACTGTGGTACACAAGAATGTGGGAGCACTGTTGTATAGAGAGCAAAGAGTTCTTCTGAAGGAGCCTTGATCAGTAGGTTGTCCAAATGCCTTGAGAAATGCCTTGCATGTGCCCAGGGATGCTATGAAGAGTCTGAGTGCCGAAACCAGGACAAAAGGCCATCAACTGACAATGATAGCAAACAAAAATGCAGGGAGCATTGGTGGTCCAGGTGGATCAAGACACGCAAATATGCATCCTGGAGAAAGAGGGAGGCTAGAAACTCAACTGGGCACATCGCAGTGATGATAAAAATGCAAAGATTCCATAAGTGCTGAGCAAGCACGTACTGGACGAGACATATCAGGTCCAAATTAGGCTGGCAGCTGCCATCCTTCTTGAGAACCACAGAAAGGTTGGAATAGAAACCTGAAAAGTGCTTGTGGACTGGCATGGGCAGCAGAACCCGTTTTCCCAGAAGAATGGAGACTGCTTTGAGGAAGAGCTGCACCTTATCTGGACTTCAAGGATGTTTTCATAAAAAGAAAAGATATGGAGCAAGGGATTTGAAATCTATGAAGTTCCCTTCTGATACCATACGTAAAACCCACTGGTCCATCACAGATGAGTATGTGCCCTACAGGCAACGATGGACCGGGATCTGCAAGCCATGTGGAGGTTGGCTTGTCAGACGTAGACTTTGCAGACTATCGCTTATGCTGCCAATCTTGTCTGGGCTTTGGAGGAGTCTTCTTGCACCTTGGGAAAATGGGCAGAGAGGTAGACCCCGCCCCCAAGCCAACTTCACTGTAGACAGATGGCAGAGAGCAGAAGGTATTGCATTTAATTTGCGCAGATTTCCTTTTAAACCTAGTGTTCATACGTGAATCATTGGGTGCCATAGAGAGCTCAGATGTTCTTTCATACATTGATGGAGAGGTTTCATTCCACGACATGACAATCTTGTGCTTTCCTGCAGTGCGAGATTCTCATATCAGGTAGCGCTAGAGAAGGTGGTCCAGGTCTCCCCAGGTCTGCAAAATCACACCCTCTGGATCCAATAAATCAGAATCACACTGTCCATCCTGATCTTCCTGAGCACCCTGAGAATGAGAGGAATTGGAGGAAAGCCATAAGCGAGGTGGAAGTTCCATGGAATCGACATTGGGTCTGTGGCAAAAGCTTGTGGCTTCTAATCAAACTAGAATATACCTCACAACAGGAGGTGGCCCCAACTGTTGATATAAGCTACGGCCATGGCATTGCCAGACTGGACTTGTACCGGAGGTCCAGTACACGAGAGTAAGATGGACCGTGCTGAGCTCCAGGACGTTTATGGACTGAAGAGACTCCTAAACTCCACATGCCCTGGATCTCCACGTTACTCACAACTGCACCCCAGCCGCACATTCTGGGATCACAAAGGATCCTGTTCCAGGTTGCCCCGTTGGAACCACCACTGCAGGTCCCATCTGGCTTCCGGAGAGAGGGAGATCTGCCAATCCAGAAGTGTAGAATTCCCTTTCCAATTCTGGATGACACGTCTCTGAAGCTTCCTGGTGTGCACCTGAGAGTAATGCACCTCCTCTAGAGTTAAACACTAGCCTGGCCATAACTTTCATGTACTCCCCAACAGTGGCCAAGGGCAACGCCATGGCCTGAGTCACTCCTGCATAACCTGCAAGATCTTGTCCTCTGGCAAAAAGACCTTCCCTAGGCAGGTGTCAAACCTAATGCCCAGGAACACCAATTCCTGGAACAGTACTAGAGATTACTTCAACATATTCAAGATTCACCCATGGTGGACCAGAAGTCTACCACATACTTGGACATGCTGCGTCAGGAGTTGTTCTGAAGGAGCCTATATCTGCTCAGACAGCTTCACCCACACAGCCTTCAGTCCCAATGCTTTCACCAAAGGCAGGGCAGTAGACATGGCTAGCCTGGAAAAGGTGGGATCCACACTAGGAGAGGTCCGCTGTGCCAAATCTCCCTCTGAAAATAGGTACTCTATAAAACTTCTTGGCGGTAGACAAACTTATCAGGGGTCTTCCACTCATCCAGAAGTATATGATCAAGAGTGACATTAGGGGGAGATTACTTATGTCTCTGGAATACATCTGAGGAAGGTCCCTTATCAGGGGTGTCAGGGACCTGAAGGGTCTCTAAAACAGCCCTAATAAGTCCCTCAGCCAAGAGAAGGGGGTCAGCCACATAAGGATCTCCATAGAAGTATGAAACATCCAACCCTGATCCTCAAAAGCCACCACACAGTGCATGTTTCTAGGATATCATTGCTTAAGCACATGTGGACCAATCAGTGGCTGTGTTCAAGCAACAGTGACGCCCACCTCCTCAGGGGACATGAGCTCCAGTTTGAGAGGAGATATCTGTGCATGGACAGAGAACCAGTTAAATGACATGACCGTTTTGTACATGGAACCTCTTCAAATTGGTCTAAAGTTGTAAGTAGGGTGCCACCAGGTTCAGTTCTGGGTCCAGTGCTTTTTAACATGTAGCATGATCTAGAAGTAGGTATTTAAAGTAGTACCTCAGTCTTTGTTGATGACATTAGGCGGTGTAAGGAAATACATACAGAGAAGGGTGTTCGTTGTTTTTTTTTTTCCCTCTGCAGAAATATTTGGATAAACTGAATGGGATGAAAAGTGGCAGATGAGGTTTAATATCGATAATTTTAAGGTTATGCATTTGGGCTGTATACATAAACAAGCTGTGTATTTACACTAAATGGGGAACTACTTGCAGAATCCTCACTACAGAAAGATTTAGGTGTACCGATAGACAGACTTCACAACAGGGTGCAATGTCACTCAGCTACTGTAAGAGCAAATAGGGTATTATCTTGCATAAAAAGGGCATAGATGCACGGTATAGGAATAGAATTCTACCTCTATATAAAACATTGGTAAGGCCTCCTCTAGAATATAAGGTACCGTTTTGGGCACCAGTTCCTAAAACTTTCAAAAGTGCAGATACATGCCACAATAATGATAAAGTTATTGGAGAAGTTATACAGTAAGACTAGCCATACTGGGTTTTATGTTCATGAAGGCACACTTGACAAACAAAAATGCAGGATTTTTTTTTTTTTAAGCAAGGGCAGTAAAGTTATGGAATTCTTTGCCTCATGATGCTGTGCTTGTAGATACTGTAACTGCTTTCAAAAAAGTAATTGATACCTATCTAGAACAGCACAATATTGAGAATTGTGACAGTTGGCATAAAAATAGGCAAGTTGTTGACCCAGGAAAATATGAGACTGCCATTTCAAGTCACTTGACGCTTAATTTGAAATGCCCTCATCAACTATGTTATTATGAATGAATAAGTTCTCTCGAACAAAATTCACAAGCATTAGGAATTCTGGCCCTAATAAGTTAGGTGGGAGGGTCTTCCTGAGGAAGTGTTAATGTTCTTTTAACCCTTTGAGTGCCAGAGGGGTACACAAAGCAATGCGTTGAGCAACCCTCTGGCACTCAAAGGGTTAAAAGGAATAGTAATTTTTTTTATGTTGTAGGGTTCATCCCCCTGAGTAAAACATGGGTACTCCCCACTGCTGAAAAGTGTTTTATTCAAAAGTTATTATAGCTCAAATTTGAATTTTTTAGGTGCAATATCACAGTGGCCTGAAACTGTACCGTGGCACTGTTGCTACACCATCCTATGGACCATTTTGGTCAGAATAGTTCCGGTCAGAAAACTAAAGCACAGTGATTCTGGAGGAGAAAATGAAAAACTAAATGATTGGAATCTGGTTTTTAAAACCTTACCTGCTAGACAACTCTCCAACTTAAAGTTTATTTGAAACATCTTTAGCATTCAAGAGGTTAAAACCCTGATTTAAATAAAGGGCATTTATTTTACAAAAATGTAGCTTTAACTTCCTGAATACACAGGGCCCTGTATAAAATAAATGCAACAACACTGTCTGGCAGAAGGGTGATGTGATGTAACATACTGCAAGAGCAATGATTTA
Organism: Rhinophrynus dorsalis; assembly: GCA_037306005.1. Taxonomy (NCBI): domain Eukaryota; kingdom Metazoa; phylum Chordata; class Amphibia; order Anura; family Rhinophrynidae; genus Rhinophrynus; species Rhinophrynus dorsalis. Next base: position 267,202,295 of record CM074718.1, on the reverse strand, counting down.
CTTACCCCTTTGCCAGTTAAAGGTTTAAAGGGTCAGTCTCATATCAGAAAAAAAAGTGGTCTAATAGCAGAAATGTGTTTCACACTTTACAGATTGGGATAAAAATAAATCAATCACTGGGTAAGACCTTATTTGCCTGAAAGGGGTTAAAGTAGAAGGAAAGGACAGAGAATTCCGCCTCATGTGTCACACATTGTAGGAAAAGAGGAAACAGGGTAAGCATAACTTCCTTACTACTCCCGAGGCCTGGAAGAAAAACAGGTCTCATGAGAAAAGAGGATTTTAGTCTTACCTGTTAAATCCTTTTCTCTTAGTCCATATAGGTTACTGGTAACTTTGGGAAGGCGTCCACCCTTTTAAGTAGGCAGGAACAATTATGGGAAGAAATTGCTGGGTGGAGCCTTCTTCCACTCCTTAGCTGCTTCTCTGACAATTCCCTCCAGTAAGATTTGAAAACTCACTATTGACTAGGTAGTAAGAAGGGAAAAGAAGACTCCTGTGAGCATAAACCTGAAAGGACTCCCACATTCGGTCACAGGAGAACCAAGCATGGTCCCTTGACAGGGTGGGAGACCAGTAACCTACATGGATAAGAGAAAAGGATTTAACAGGTAAGACTAAAATTCTCTTTTCTCTGTCATACAATACAGGTTGCTGGTAACTTTGGGATGTCCAACCATTGAGTTTCCCAAAGGTGAGGCAAGAACCAAGCGCAGGTCCCCAAAGTCACCAGAGCATACATGAACCATCAGATCACAAAGAAGCCCTACAATATCAACAAACTGTCAGACACAAAACTGGGGTATAATCACACCAGGAACTAACACAGCACACTGAACTAGAGCTAACTGGGCTCAACAGTTAAGGAGTACTGATGAGACGAAAGATCCTAGACAGGCAAGATTGCCTTCAGGTTCTTCCTCCCAAAGCTGGCATCAGCCGATGCCAGCATATCAACACGGTACTGTTTAGAGAAGGTGTGCACAGACAACCAAGTAGCCGCTTTGCACAACTGATCAGCTGAGGCCTGTTTCTTGTATGCCCAAGATGCCCCAATAGATCTGGTGGAATGAGCCGTAACACAACACGGAACCGGCTTCTTCCTCAATTTGTAAGCCTTACGAATAGTAGACTTAATCCAGGAAGCTATGGTAACCTTGGATGCCGGTCTCTGATGAAGTTACAGTTGTAACAAAATGCGTTAGGTGTATGTCATTTTAGTACATTTTATGTACAAATATTTTAATAAAGCAAGTCTGTATATGAAGATTACCTGCTTGAGTATTGTGGATTCCTGATATTGAGAGTTGGAGATTTTATCTGCAAAGATATTACGTGCTGATTCACTCAGAGGCTGGGATAGCCTCTTATTCTGCGAGTACCCACCCTGAGGGGTTTTCTACAATTCTATCCAACTAGGAAAAGTTCCTTTATCTGAAATATTGCGCTCAGATGTGCTTTTGCGCTGGGTCTCTTTCTTGTCTTCTCTTGGATGCCGGTCTACCTGCCCTGGGACCCTCAGGAATGATGGAAAGTGTGTCAGATTGACGAACAGACTCAGTGCGGTACACATAAAACTTAAGGCAGCGCACCACATCTAGCAACAAGTAAAGATCCCTTTCCTTGTCAGATGTAGGGTCAGGACAGAAAGAGGACACCACGATTTCCTGATTAATATGGAAGTCAGAGACCACCTTCAGGAAGAACTCCTGAGAAGTGCGAAGAATCACCTTGTCCTTGTGAAACACCAAAAAGGGTGGTTTACAAGACAAGGCGTGCAACTCAGCAAACAGACAATTGCCAGGAGAAAAGTCATCTTCCATGTCAGCAGATGTAGAGGAATAGTAGCCAAGGGCTCAAATGGAGGGCGTTGGAGGACGGCCAAATCCAAATTAAGATCCCACTGAGAAGCAGGATTCTTAAAGGCAGGACGAGCATGAGCCACGTCCTGAAAGAAAACCTTGACATCTGGAAGGATGGCGATGCTCCTCTGAAAGAAAATAGAGCACTCAGAGGTCTGGACCTTCAGGTAACTCAAGCTGAGCCCCTTATCTACACTGTCCTGCAAAAAAGACATGATCGTAGTAAGATCAGAGTCGTGGGAAAGATCCCCATCAGCACACAGAGAGAAAAGTGGACCAAACTCTATGGTACACCTTAGAAGAAACAGGCTTGCGGGCACTAAGCATAGTAGCTACCACACCCGAAGAGAAACCCTTCTTCAATATTGAGGATTCAATTTCCATGCAGTCAAACCCAAACGGTCAACATCCTCTTTCCACAGATTCCCCTGTAGAGGAAGATCCGGACAGCGAAGAAGCCGGAAGGGCACAGTCACGGAGAGATCCAGAAGCTCCGGAAACCAAACCAGACTAGACAAGGCCAGTACGGAGCAATCAGAATGACTGGAGAACCTTCCAGACAGTTTCTGCAACACCCTGTGAACGCCAGAGCGGAGTGCCATGGGATTGACATGGCATCCACTGCTAGAGGATCCCTCCAGGGAGAGCAGAACAGGAGCCATCAGGTCAATGCAGGGACCTACTCACTTCTGTCCAATGAGGTTGAGCACTTCTTGATGCAGTTCCCACTCTCCGCTGTCCACAGTGTGCCGACTTAGGAACTCGGCCAGAAAGTTGTCTACACCAGGAATATGAACTGCGGATACAGCAGGCACATGTGCTTCTGCCCAAGACAAAATAGCTTTGACTTCCAACCAAGCTGCAAGACTGTTTTGTTCCAACACGGCCTTGGCATTGTCGGACTGTACTCTAACTGGCCAGTCCTCTAGCTTGAACGTCCAGTACCGGAGAGCATGAAATATTGACTGAAGTTCCAGTACGTTGGTGGGAAGGAGAGATTCTTCTGGAGACCACAGACCCTGGGTGTTCATGTGGCCCAGGACTGCACCCCAGCCAGATAGGCTGGAATCAGTCATCAGGAAGGGTCTGCCCTTCAGGAGATTGGACAGGCTGAGCCACCACGACAGGCTCAGCTCCATATGTAGAGGTAGAGAGACTGACATCCGCAGGAGATCCATCTTTCCATTGCAATCCTGGATCAAAACCTCTGCAGGTCCCTCGTGTGAGCCATGGAAAGTGGGACCACTTCTATGTTGGATATGAACTTCCCCAGTAGGGAGGTCAACTTCTTGGCAGGCACTGGATCGGAGGCCAGGACTGCGGACACTTTGTTGGTGATCTGGAGAGCCACCTTGTCCGTGAGAAACTCCATACCTTCGCCTGGTGTCGGAGAAAACCCAGAAACACCAGTCTATGGGATGACGTCAAATCAGACTTGTTAATGTTGAGGATCCATCCATCCATGATGGATGAGAGCATGAATGCAGTCCTCGAACTGATGGAGAAGAAGTTCCAGCGAAGGGGACTTCAGGAGAAAGTCTTAGATGTTTGGAGTGACTCTGATGCCGTCCCTTTGTAGGACAGACACAAACGCACCCAGGACACGATTGAAGACCTTGGGGGCTGTAGTCAGACCAAAAGGAAGAGCAGAAAACTGAAAATGCCCTTGGTCACAAGCAAACCTGAGGTACTGCTGGCTCTCTGAATGTATGGCGATATGCAGAGGTATGCATCCTGAAGGTCCAGAGAGGCGAGAAATTCCCCAGGAGACATGGCTCCGATCACCGTCCTCAGGGACTCCTGGTGATCAAGTCTTGACTACAAAGGAATTGAGATTCTTGAGGTCCAAAATTGGATGACAGCTGCTGTCCTCCTTGGAAACCACAAACCGGTTGGAATAGAAACCCAAATCCTGTTGAGAACCGGTTCCAGAACCATCTTGTCTAAAAGGGTCTGGATGGCGCCGTTAGAGATGGAGCTTCTCTACTCCCTGAGGAGTGTGAGGAAGAAAGAACCTGAAAGGAGGAAGAGACGTGAAAGGTATTCTGTACCCTTTCGAGACTACCTGCAAAACCCACGGATCCACCACGGTGTCTGTCCAGACATCGAGGAAGTGATGCAGACAGCCACCCGTTGGCACATGGGGACCAGGATTCAGCGAGTCATGCCAAAGGTGGTTTGTTTAACCAGAGGCTTCTTCTTGAGGACCAAGGGTAACAGTGTACTCTTACTCCCAGTGGCCTCACTGATGAGGTCCTTAAGCTCTGGCCCAAACAAGGACATTCCCTGACTAGGTAACCGCAGCAAGGCCTTCTTGGAAGCAATGTCAATGGACCAGATCTTAAGCCAAAGAGTTTGTCTGGCTACAACAGACATGGCAGAAACCCTAGCCACTAACCTGTTGGCATCAAAGATGGCTGCAGAAACATAATGCTGTGCTTCAGAAATGCTGGCCAGAAGCCGCAGCAAGTCAGCAGGAGGAGCACCCTGACAGACAGCAACAGTGAGCTGTTCAGTCCAAACTACTATGGCCCTGTTCACCCAAGCAGTGGCAAATGAGGGACGCAATGAAGTGCCTGCAGCTGCAAAGATAGTCTTCAGCAAGGTCTCAAGCCTCCTTTCAGTCCAGTCTTTAAGGACAAGAGTGTCCGCAACAGACAGATCAGTGGACTTATGAAAGCCTAGAAACTGGGGCAGCCACCTTAGGAGGATGAGCCCACTGTGCAAGTTCTGCATCAGAGAAAGGCTATAACAAACTTTCTAGACACAGTAGATTTCTTGCAGAAAACAAAGAAAAAGGTGGGTGGGGGGACAGTGCAACAAAATTGCTCTAAGTTTAATGTTACTTATTATTTGGCCAGGCACAGTTTTTCCCATACTGTGATTTGTGCCTTTTTTGATATCTTTGATTGCAAGTGAATAACTTTTTATATTTGCCTTACTTGACACTGTATCCCTAGTGACAGACTACTTACCTGGTAAGTCCAAGAAGTCATTCGCTATAACGGAACAAAAACAAAACCCTGTCATTAAGGGGATATCCAGAGAACAATATATGCTTTTGTTATTGGTGTTTATTTGTAAATATATTGAGTCTATTCAATAATAAATTATGTTATACTTATAGCAATTTTGTTGCGCTGTCCCCCCCCCCCCCTTTTCGCTTTGTTTTTTTGCAAGAAACACATCTTGGAGGTCTAGTGGCATATCCGCTCATACCAAAAACAACACAGACAAACTTCAAAGGACTTTATTCTTTTATAATAAAATAATTTTTAACTTTTATATTTTTATACTCTTTTTGAATAGAGATGCAGCCAATATCTGACTGTACTGTACTCCACATTTAAAATACATTCAATAGAGAATTGCGGTAGCGCTGGTCTCTTACTGTAACAGTAGATTTCTTGTCAGGAAACTTCCACTCGTCTAACACAAGGTGGTCAAGAGTGGGATTAGGTGGGAAGAAGGTACACTGCTTCTTAGGTTCATGAAACACATCAGAAGAGTCCTTGGGAGTCTCAGGGGCCGGGGAAATGTTCAGCTTAGCGAGCAATGCCCTGATCATGCCCTCAGTTGAGGGATCAGAGTCGGCTTCAAAGGGGTCCCCAAATAACTGAAAGGATAACCCCGCAGAACATTCCCCCTCATCTGAGTCCATCAACAGCTCCTCCTCAGAGGAGTCTGATAGATCCGGTACACCCTGTGGCTTTGGTAAGGAAGTCATGATGGAAGTAGGGGGCTGCCAGGACTGGAAGACCCCCTGTAACTGAGATGGAAGGAGTTGTAAGGTAGACCTTAGGTCTCTAGTGGTGGCCTTAAACTCTTGCATCCATAGTGGCTCTAGTGCATGGCTGGAGGTCCCTAGGGGAGACGCAGGGACAGCAGAGCATGAGGGGCATAAATTACCTGAGTATTCTCTAGGTTACCCTAATTGACATGAGGAGAAATGCAGGTAACAGACACCCCAGTGTCCTTAGTCTTAGGCCCAAGATTCAATGTAGCCGACATCCTCACAGGTTCAAAACATCTGAAAGTATAAAGGATACCCAAATACAGTGTCTAAGATTAAGTATTTCACCATAGAAATAGCAAAATTGCACTTACCTAGCAGGCGAAGGGTTAATCTGCTGAGGAGAGAAGGAGAGTCCAAGCCATGCTTAAGATACTTATGAAGGGAAGGCAGAAAAATGGAATCCGCTACGGGAGCCACTCAAACAAGCGAGCAAAGCAAGCACTCATAGGAAATGTAGTTTCCCTTACAAAGTACCCCAAACAGTGCCCAAAGCCCCCCCAATACACTCAGAATGTTAACCATATGATAGAACAAGGTTAGACAAACAAAATGAGCCGTCTCTGAAGTCACTACGTTGAGCGGTTGCAGAGCTATGTCCCAAGTTGTAAAATCCCATAGAGGTAAACGGAGCATGGCGTCTATGCAGTAAAGTGCACCAAAATTTACAAAGAGTGCCATAAACCCCTCAAAAGTGCCGAAACCAGCAGTTAAAAGGATAAATTTACCACAAAAACCCAATGCTCAAAAACCCCACAGACATACATATAAACCCAATGAGTGTGGGAGTATGCAGTAGGAACTCCAGGAGAGAACCCCGCGTGGAGGGAAAGCATGGGACATGTGGACTTCAGCACTCAAAGTGTTGCTCACCTTTTAAGTGGGTCCTCTGTCTTCAGATTACCATTGCTAAAGAAGAAGCCTCAGTGGGCAACTCCTACGGAAAAAAACATGCAACATAAGCTTTTCCCTCTCAGAGCTGACAGGTCCACAACAGCACCTGGAAACTGAGCTATCCACTTGGGAACGGTAAGTAATGGTAATCCACCTAATGGTGGTCTTCCATATCTAACAGAAAAATAATAAAAAAAGATAAAACTATAGCAGAACTGTTCTCATGGCTTGCTTCATCAAGGAACAAATCTTACTGGAGGGAATTGGCTGAGAAGCAGCTAAGGAGAGGAGGAAGGCTTCACCCAGCAATTTCTTCACAGAATTGTTCCTGCCAACTTAAAAGGGGTGGTCTCCTTCCCAAAGTTGCCAGTAACCTATATGGACTAAGAGAAATGTTATTTCATTTTCCCTCCAAACATACAATGGTGCAGTGGCTCTCCAGCCAACACATTCAATCACAGACAACAGGTAAATAGGGTGGGGGTGTCCTCCAAAGGCATCCATTAACTGTTGTAAGAAAGGGTTGAAGAATAAGCCTTGTTGTGGCCACTGGAATCCACCAATGCGACATTATTCATAAACACTACTGTCGGTGACCCATCCAATCAGGCTGTCACAAGAACCTGTTTCTTAAAGAAGGCCTACTAAATGAGGTAAAATTTTGCAGAGTCATGAAAGAGGCCTCCTCTGGAGAGAAGGGGAATGGGACAGACAGAAAAGACCAGAGTGCACAAGCAGCAAATCTACCACAGACCTTTAGAATGTGGCTGCTAGACAGAGACGAGACTGCCTATTGAGGTATTTCACCCTTCCCCAGAAAAAAATAACGTGTGAATATTTCCTAAACTAAACATCTGCGGGACATTCAGTTAACATGATACAGACAGTTTTGAATAACATTTTTAAATATGTACAACAAATTTAAGGTGACAGTTCCACTTTAAAATGGACCAATCACCCAATATCAAGTCCCCCCCCTCCCCCCATTAGGCATATGGAGATTAGGTTCTTAACAGCACTATTATCGGGCACAAGTACAAAGTTCTGAAGTAATCCTTTTTTTTTTTTTTTTTTGAGACTGATGGCCAGGCTTCTTGCTTTAGAGCTGTCTGCACCATAAGTCCCTCCCGGTAACTTAAGGTACTATGCAATGCCTCCTAGAGGAGACCAGGACGGACAGCACAGTAGTCTCCAAGCCAAGATGTCCGAGTGCAAGCCTGGACGCCAACTCAGAAGGCGGAGGATTACTTCCTGACTTGGTACTTATGCCCAATAATAGCACGGTTAAGAACCTAATCGCAATATTCCTAATTATTGGGGGGGGGGCACTTAATATAGAGTGATGGTTGAGTTTTAAGAAAGACCATCTTTACCCTGATGCTGCTCCTTTAAGGTCACTTAAAATAGAACCAGTCTGGTGGAAATAAAGTGAAGTAGGGAGGGAGTCTCCACCTCCCGAAAGCCTTTTAAGGCAAGTGCCCTGTTCTTCTTGCCAGAGGATACATTACCCCATGGTTCCTGTGTTCCACATTGAATGGAAGAGAACAGTTTTTTGGTTCAAAGTCACCAAAGAAAGACATGCTTGCTAACTCAGGAGAAGGACGGGCAGATAGGATAGTCCTGACATTTAAAAAATTAGACAGTTTTATAGGAACAGAATTTATTCCAATTTCAAACAATTTAATTCAAGGAGCACTATATGAAAATCAAAATCCAGTGTGCATTTAGGTAATAAGAGGGGCAGCACAGAAGGAGCAGTTATATTACAAAACAAAAAACAAAAAAAACACACTTGCGCGCGTGCGCGCGCACACACACACACACACACACTCACACTCCCAGATTTCAGAGAAAGGACAGAGTAAAAAGTTGTGAGGGGAATATGTACTCCTGATTTGCAGCCCTCCCAACAGAAAGAGGTAAAAACAGACCAACACTGGGCAGAGTAGATGAGCTGAATGGTTCTGTTCTGCCATCAAATTATATGCAACATTCAGAGGGAGAAAAACAAAGCTGTGATTATTATTTTAATTATTTATTAGTGCACATTTCAGAATCTCACAAAACTTCCTTAACCCTTTGAGTGTCAGGGGGAATGCAACACATTGCTTCACAATGCACGGAGTACCCCCTCTGACATTTAAAGGATTAACAAGAAAATGGGGACCCTTGACTCGCATAGTGACTAAAAGGGAAAGGCAATCTAACAAAGCAGGGGTGTAAAAATATAATTTTGGGGGGGGGGGGGGGGAGCGTTAAAGTCTGTCTTTATTATTTAGAAGCTTAAAACCTTAAACAACCTGTTAAGTATATTTAAAGATAAACAGCAGATAAATAAGAATATTTGGAGCTTTATTCAGAAAGCTAATGATGAACAGTTCTGAAGCATTCCGCCTGTGGAGAACAAATAAAAGTTCCCACTGGTTTAAGTGGTGATTTTAACCCCTTAAGGACCAGAGGTCCTGGGACATTTCCATCCCTTAAGGACCGATTTGATCCCTGGCGACGAGCTGGTACACGTGACCTGTTGAGTGTATCGGAGCACCACTTTGGGGCCTGAAAGAGATTGCTCCAGTCTTGGAACGGTCAATTTTAGGCCCCATTTTTACTTACAGCACTCCCGGTGGAGCGATGTAAGTAAAAAGTATGTGAAGTACTATGACCATCATCAGTCCTCAAGTATTTAAGGACCATGACAGTCATAGTAAGTCATGTAGTCCTTAAGGGGTTAAATGCTTAAATGCTTGAGGTCATGAAGCAATGCAAGAGACCTCACTCACAAAGAGTGTTTAAAGCCCCATTTAAAATCAAACAGTTCTTCCTTCCTGCCACAGTGCAGTTGATTTGTTGTAAAATTGCTCACCTTCTGCACCCTGAATAAGGGCCTTGGTCCCCATGATTATAAGCATCAGTTTTAACCCCGTAAGGATCAAAGAGGTGCGTAACACACTGCTTCATAATCTGTTGCACACCCCTCTGGTCCTGAAAGGGTTAAACATTTTGTAGTCTGATCTTTCTTGTAACCTTAAGATATGGGAAAATAAGTGAATACGCCTAAATACTATACCTTTTCTGCTGCTGGGTAGCTACTCCCCGTCATTATACAGAAAAATAATGTATTTGCATGGGTTTAAGAAAACCTTAATCTCACGATGAAGGGAGAGCATTAACCCCTTAAGGACAGTTGACGTGCCAGGACCGTCACAGCAGTTCGGCACTTAACCCTTTGAGTGCCAGAGTGGTAGGGTATGCATTGCAAACCAAAGCATTCCGTACCACTCTGGCACTTAAAGGGTTAAGGACCAGTGATGGTCATGGCGCGTCATGGAGTTCAGGGCTCCCGGCGCAGGGCGGGGGGGGGGGAGCCCTGTGCGTGCGCCAGTCCTTAAGGGGTTAAAAAAGGGATACCTTTATCACCTTCCCTAGACAATTTCCTGTATCAGTTATTGTATGTGCTGTGTCTAAGTGGCCCCATAAATCTTAAAAATGTTGTTTCTGACACTCACATTTCTGTAAGTGCAATAAGCTCAGCATCATCTCCTATTTCCACTTTTTCCTCCCACAAACTTCCAGATGATCAAAAAATAGTCAGGGAGTTTGAAGGAGCAACACAAGGTGAAAGGAGTGGGATTTCTGTAGCCATCACCAACGTCGGAGGAACTGAGATGATGATTGCCAAAGATTGTGTTACTGTAATGGCATGAGAGACAGGTTTTATTTTCTTCTGTTGGCATGCTACTGCACTCCATTTTATCCCAGGAGGCACTGCCTAATTTTTAGAACACTGAAAAGAAGCAATACTAGAAAAAAAAAGGTATGTTTGTGTAATCTGAATGGCAAGTAGTGCTGCGCAGCATGTACTATATTTCAAAAAGTGTATACTACAGGTACCTTTCCTCCTCTCTCTTTAAAAAAAAATTAAAATGAAATAAAAATATTTGCTTACTTTATATATTAAAAAACAAGCTATAACACAGGGTGGAAAGGAGAGGTGTATTGAGAAGGGAAAAACATAATAAAATTATTATTACGAACACTGAGAAATAAAGCCCATTAAGATTAATTAATTACTTTGGCACATATACTAGAAGACAGGTTGTGGGAATAAACTGGCACAAAGATACAGAAACCATCATTTAAGCCTACAAGGGTCACGTGTGTGCAACACATTGTGTTCAATGTCTCGAACACCACTCTGATGTTGAAAGGATAATGATATTAAAAAAAACAAAACAAAACAGTTTAGCCCGCTTGGATGCATCTTGTAGTGTGTGGTTAAGTCTTTAGCATCCAAAGTGTTATTAACCAGAGTTCCAGAGGTGTATGCAATGCATTGCCTTGCTCACCCCTTTGGCACTTTAAATCTCTGATGCCAGAGGGATGTCCAAAGCCTAGAAAAGCTATCCCTCTGGCAATCAAAGGGTTAAAGGGATAGTAATGTTTCATAATAAAAGCAGCTCTAATTAATCATCATAGTATTTGGACTTTGGAGAGTGTTATTTCAATTCTGTCAGAGTTGTAGTAGAAGAGTAATTCAATGACAAAGTGTCCCCCTCCCGCCCCTTTTACTGATGTAACACTGTTCAGCCAGAGCAGAAGGGAGGTGCCCAGGTAGATTGCAGAGAGGGACAATCTTCAATTAAGATAAGGGAAAAACCTGAAAAACTTGTCAAGGGGGGCAGGGCTTTCATTGTTTTCATAGGAAGAAGATTGTCCCCTTCTGTTATCTGTCTGGTCTAGCAACCACATCTGAGAAGAGATGACTTACACTAGGTAAAAGGGGCGGGAGGGGAAACTTTGCTTGTGAATATCTCTTAAACCATAAAGGTTTGAGAGATAAGACTTATATCGTTCATGTTTTTTTTAATGCCTACAAAATAAAATAAAACTAAGTATTACTATCCCTTTAAATATCTGGGACAGTGTGTGGAGAGGAAGAAGTGAGAATGTACGAACAGAAGGAAGAGAAGGGTTAACAAGGATAGGAATTATTAGCGGAAATTAAAAGGGGTGGCGGGAGACCACAAGAGCGAGCAGCAATGAAGAAATGATCACCATACTGAAATAAACTCTAATGTGCACACTTGTTCAGGCACAGTAAGAGGAAAGGGGAGAGGAGCAGGAAGAATTGTATTTATTATTTCATTTTTACACAGTGCAACATGAAATGACTATGTGAAGGAGGGGGAATGCCACACATGAATCACATAAAAGCATATCTTAAAAATATATATATATATATTATTGATAATATACATCATATAAACAGGAAAGGCGGGGCAGAAAACAATAAGACCTAGGCGTGATATTCCTTCAAAGCCTAGACAATGTGTGGGGCAGGCAGAAGTGGATTGCAAACAAAATGTTTAATGTGGAATAACAAGTGACAGTAGCAACGTTATGTTGTCAGGAAGTAACCCCCCCCCCCCCCAATCCTGCCTGGTCGGCAATAATTCAATCTACCTAAAATGTAGAACTTGCACCTCAAGCAATGTCCTTGCCTGAAAGCTGAAATGCTGCTGGAAGGAGTTCAGTGGGACACATGGAAAGTGCAATGGTATTTACCCTTACTCAGTCCACTAGACACAGTTTATGTGGTCCAGTAATTAAGGTATATTCAAAATCCATAGGATATAGGAAATTATGTTGGCTGGAAGAATGGCATGTTTAAGAAGGAGAAACACATTTAAAGGGCAACTTGTGGATTAGAATAGGAATATCACACTCAAATAGTCTAGGGCTGTGTAGCAAACATTTACTCCAAGGAGGGCTAGAGCACTGTCTGCTAGGGTACAAAGGTACATAGTTATATAATTACATACACATGTATACATATAGAATATATACATATGGAAGTAACTCTGTGAATGTTGGTGCTATGATACACTGACACCCGAAGTCTTGTTCCACTGGTAGCCCACACTTCCTCTTAGAAAGACACACACACACACACACACACACACACACACACACACACACACAGGATTGGGCAACATGTGCTCTTCGATCTGGTGCTGGACTAGAACTCATACTCCACCAGCCATTAATGGAAAGGGGAGGGGGGAAACTAGTCTTTCCATGACTGTGTAGGCAGATGACTTAGAGAAGGGATTCTCAACATTATTCCTCAGGACATCCCCAAAGGTCAGATTTTAAATGGTATCAATCCCTCCATCACAGCTGAGTAATCAGTGGATCAGTCAATTCAACTGATCTAACTATACTTAAATCATGGACATCCTTAAAACCTGACCTATTGGTGTTTCCCAAAATGAGAAACACTGGTACGGAACAGTGGTTATGCCACCACAGTCCACCATCAGATCAGACTAAGATTTTCCTGCTTGAGCACAGGCAAGTTCATCAAAATGACAACCTCCGATTAGCTCACCTGTGTTCAACCAGGAAAATCCTCAAAAGACCTGGTCTGCAGGTGGGCCCTGAGGGCATGGCTTGGTAACCACTTTATAGAGCAACTTTTACTAGAACTAAGCTTTGTAGGAACAAAACAAACGAGAACATCTTCAAGAGAAAGGAAGTCATAGTTAAGTAAACAGCCCTATAAAACCATTTTATATATCTTAATAGTACATGGGCTATATTCAAGAAACCAGCAATATGCAATTCTGGTGCAAAACAAAGTTAGAGGAATAAAAGGTCTCCCCAAATTCCCACCGAGTTAAATGGGGCCTTTAACTTCATGAATGCTAGGAGAAGGCTCATTGCAGTCTAGCACTCAGTGAAGATTTGGGGGATATCTTTTCCCACATATGGTGCAGTTGGTTTGCGCCAGAATTGTGTTTATGAAACATTGAATACCACCTCATAAGCCTGTAAGAAAAAAAAAAATGGATTATAAACTCAACACTGAAAAAACAAATGGAGGACTAAGGAAGCTCTCACCCCTAGAGACTCCTTATCTGACCTCAATACAGTACAAAAAGATATGACCATTCTACACTTACCAGTATAGTGTAGCAGGATGTAGGCATGGTAGTACTTAATCTTTGAGCCTCCATAGTTGTTGGAGGCTTCAACTCCCATCAGCTCCATCCAGCCAAATGACTGGCTTGGGATGATGGGATTTATATTCCCAGCACAGCTGGAGGTTGAAAGATGAACTACTCCTGATGTAGTGTATTTAATGGGTTTTAAGCAAATCTCATAATCGGGACACAAACTATATCGTTAAGAGGATTCATAAGAATGCAAGCACAGTTGGTGTGAACACATACACAAACACAACGTGATGTACTAATAAGGGACCGGAGTAAACCAACTGTGGCATAAAATAAACTTTCCAAAATTCCCATAAATTTATATTGGGCATGTAACCCCTTGAACACATTCAACTGGTTTAAACCTCATTTACATCAATTGGATTTTTTTATTTTTTTTTACGTCCTCCAAGGAACAGTTGGTTTGCTCCAGAACTCCTATGGTTCTTCCATCTTCTTAACCCTTTGCATGCCAGAGGGTTGCAAAAGAAGTTGCTCTGCAACAAGCTGCATGCCCCTCTGGCACTGAAGCCTTGGTATAAATACACACAGCAATATCCCTTTGAGTGCCAGAGGGGTACGCAATGCATTGCTTTGCAATATGTTGCCACCCCTCTGGCACTCAAAGGGATATACATTCTCACAAAAATACTTGTTGCGAGACCGTACAGCAATTCTCATATGCTAGAGAAAGTGAACACGAGCTTTCATTGCAGGTATTCTTAAGCCTTAGACTGCAGGTGCGCTACACATTGCTTTGCAATGTGCTGAGTACCCCTCTGGTATTCAAAGCAATAAAGATGACCATCCTGAGTTAATGACTGTCAGGAAAGCAGTACAGGCAATTTTATGGGAATTTCAGGAAGATTTATTCTCTTGTTAAAGTATTGGTATAATGTGGAAGTCGTCATGTTGGCTGGAAACGTGCACACACCCAGCCTGTGTAAAAAATTTTTTTTTTTTTAAAGAAGCTGGGAAATTTAACTGGGAAATGCATTATAGGGCTTTTCCTGTAGACTAAAACTACTAGGAGATTTTTCATTCAAAAGATTTTAAAAGCTCAACCTTTTTTCCTCTAATCAGTAAGGTGCAACTTTCTATTGTGATCACCGGGTGGTGCTGTTCCCATAGTTTACTATGGAAAGCCATCCTCTGACTCGAGCTCTCAATTTGCTTTTTACAAAAACACTACTAGTTTTTCCATTATGAAGAGATTTCTGCTCCAGTAACACCATTCTCTGCAGGGCCGTTCCTCTCTAGGTCCAGAGTTGGTAATATTTAGTTCTCCAGCTGTTGAGAACTACAGCTTCAATCACCCCTCAGTCAATGGCTAGTTGTGATGATGGGAGTTATAGACTGCAACAGCTGGAGTATCAAAGGTTGCTAAACCCTGATGTACAATATATTATATATTCTTGGGCATCACCATATAAAATAACCTGCCTTTGGAAGCAGGAGGATTGGATGAAATCTGGGTTTGTTAGGGATAAAACATGTGGGCCATATTCAAGATACTAAAGACGAGCTATTCTGGAGCAAGCCATCTGCCCAATAGGCTTTCAGTCCCTTGAAAGATCGAGGTCTCCAACCGGAGACTTCTCAACACTCAAGGTGTCAAAACACCAATATAAATTTAACAGTATTTTTTTTTTTTTTTTTCTTGGTCCCTTATGGTGCAGTTGGTTTAACCCTTTAAGTGCCAGATGGGCTCTGGCACTCAAAGGTAATTCCTGAAAAGGCCTATAACACATACAACTGAATGAGGTTTTCACTCCAGTACAGGGCTGTTACTAGTGCCCTCCTGTGGCCAGTAGGACCTGAAAAAAA
The DNA here is from genome assembly GCA_037306005.1 of Rhinophrynus dorsalis. NCBI lineage: Eukaryota > Metazoa > Chordata > Amphibia > Anura > Rhinophrynidae > Rhinophrynus > Rhinophrynus dorsalis. Next base: position 267,186,921 of record CM074718.1, on the reverse strand, counting down.
AACCAAAAAAAAAAAAAAACCTAAAAGAAACAGCAGAGATTTCTGCAGTAACAAAAACAGGATTATGATTATTCAAGTAGAACTCTTTACACATCTCTGTAGTGACCTATAAAAGATCAGAGCAGAACATTACTTTTGTCTGTACTGGAAATGAAATGCTAAAAAAAGAATCCTGCAGCAAATTCTTCGGTTTTAACTAAACACCTGAAAGACCTGGGACAGCCAATAGGTGTCGATGTCATTCCAGACTAAAAAATACAGGTGTGACGCCAAGGTTCTCGCTCTGAAGAAAGAGAAACAAATTCCCAAGTATTGTGCCAGAAAAAGTACCCACCCAACCTTCTTAGGTGAATGGACTGTTGCATCAGATTACAGATTTACTTATACTGTTGCTTCTAATACTGGGTCTCTTAACCCTTTTAGTGCCAGAGAGGATACTTTTCTGGCACTCAAAGTGTTAAAACAGGGTATAGCGGAGAGTTCACTAATGATGTATACATTTCCAGTGGGATATTAAGACATATCTGTGCTTCTCTGCATACATGTGAACGGGGGGGGGGGGGTACTGAACCCTGCCAGCCTTACAGTTCATCTACACAACCTGCAGGAGTACCAAGGTACATTACAACACTTTGGGATATATTTACACAGATATACAGACACCGAGGAGAACTGCATTAATATGGCACAGTAGTGTAGTTCCTTAATGCTTACTTTTAGTGTTATGGTAAATCCTTTGTTTTGCAGCAATAAAATGCTCCTCTGAAGAACACTTGTGGAGGATCCAGATTTGCTAGGCATCTTACAAAATGTTTGATTTCTAGATACCTATTGCTCTAGGCCAAATGCACCAAAAAGTACAACATTTATGGGGTAAACAAACTGAACCGTAAAAAAAAAAAAAAAAAATCTTTCCCCAATATCTTCAATGATGTAAATGGGGCTTTTAGTCCCTTGAATTATACAGAGACCTGTAAGCAATCAAGTGGTTAAAAGACCCATTTAAAAGGATAGTAACACTTAATAAAGTTTATACTGTAAGATTTATCCTCCTGAGCACAAGGGTATGCCTCCCAATGTTGAGAGGTGTTTTATTCAAAAGTTATTGCAGCTCAAGCATTAATTGTTTTTGTGCAAAATCTCAATGGCCTGAAATTTTACAGTGACACTGTTTCTACACAATCCTATGGAAGTTTATGGTCAAACTGACCACAACATTCCATAGGATTATGTAGCAACAGCACCACTGTAAAATGTCAGGCCATTGAGAAAATGCACCTAAAAATGTCAAATTTGAGTCACAATAATTTAAACTAAAACACCTCTCAGAAGAGGGAATACTCTTGTTTTACTCAGGAAGATTTAAAAAAACAAACAAAAAAAAAAAAAAAAATCAATCACTGAGGACTTATTTTTCCCCTACAGTAAGCTGATTTGCCCCATAGTTGCTCCACTTCACTTTGTGCATATAGACGTGTGTCTGTTGAAGAATGAATTACTTCTGTATTGAGACCCATGGCCTCCAAGCAGCCTTCTTGTTTCGTTTACCCTTGCTTCACACTGTTATAGTTTATACAGTTTTGTATAGTGTAATAAAATGTGAATGGGCCAAGTGCAAGTATGGTGAATGGGTAATTGGTTAACTCTTTGAGTGTCAGAGGGGTACGAAACACATTGCTTTGCAAGGCATTCCATACCCCTCTGGCACTCAAAGGGTTTAAAAAAAAAAAAAAAAGTAAAGGGCAAGCAGATACACAGGCATGCTATACAAATGCAAACAGAAATTGGACAGAGGAGCTTAACAATTGCGCTGCTAAAGGCATCTGCAACATGCAGGTGGTTCTGCCAGCTAAATGGTTAAGAGACCTCCCCAACACCATTGTACAGCCCCACATAAAATAAAGAGTTGATTTTAGTCTGGACACAATTGTACAAAGAAAAAAAAAATTAAAATATGGCATAATCTTGCAATTAACAAAAAGCAGTGGTTGTGGTGGGGGGGCGCGGCCAAGAAGTGCATTCTGAAGGATTTATCCTTGCCCACCTCCTTGTCAACACACATTTCTTTCCTGGTAGACTACATCTCAATCAATACTCAGGAAGCCTATGAAGGATGGTAGTTGGGAAAGATGAAAATTTCACTCCCCCAAGAGTAGAGATTTAACACACCATCCCTACTCTATCACCACCACGGGAAGCAGACTCAGACTCCTAAATGGAAGAGGATGACGGGGGGGGGGGGGGGGGGTGTTGAAGAAAAAAAAAAAAAAAAAAGGGAGTTTGGCCAAGGGAAGATGTGTGGAACACATACATTTGATTCCATCATCCCTATAAGGAATACAGATTTATAGCCCTCTCAATTATATTAGAATCTGTTAAAACATGCAACGCAACTTGTTGGCATAAAATAAAAATTTTAAAAAATAAGAAGAGAATCAAGGGTGCAACTCCGATGCAACCACTTTGAAGGCTAGAGTTAATTTAGGGCCAAAATTTACAGGAGGAGAAAAAAAAAAAACAAAAAAAAAACAAAAAAAAAAACAAAAAAAAAAACAAAAAAAAAAACAAAAAAAAAACAACCACACCGCGCACACACCTTGAGGGGAAGGAAACAGGGTAAGCATAGAGATAGTCTGCTCTCAGACTCCCTGAGGCTGACGTACTAAGATTAACTGGAACAATTCTGGTGCAAACCAAATACACCAATAGGGAAATATTAAAATTCCCACTCTCGTGCCTTGAATGCTAGCTGTCGCCAATGTATCCTATATAATAATTTGCTAGGATGTTTGTCAGAAGCAATCATGCACTGTAGAGACTGCCCCAATGCACAGAATGCTGGGAATTCTGTGCTGGGAGCATTCTGTGATTTCGGGCAGCCTCTACAGTGCATAACTGCGTAGCAGAGCAGGACCGGCCTCTTAACCCTTTGAGTGCCAGTGGGGTACGAATGGTTTAACATCACCCGGACCTTAGCCTATGTACACGGGCTTTTACACTAGTTGTTTCATAAAGAGTTGAAGCCCTCTCTACCACTCGAGGGATTAAAAGCCCCAATTAAATCAAAGGGAATTTTTATGTTCCCCTAATGGTTAGTTTGCTCCAGTTTGTTTTTGTTAGTACATCATTCCGACTGTCCCCTTCCAACTGTTTCCACTGCAATTGTAAAAGCAAAACATTTTCAAAGAGTTTAAAATAAAACATATGATTTAAATATATCAAAAGGCAGACGGGACAGCTCCATGCTGCACATTCACTAATTTTGCCAAAATAAAATCATTCGGTTTAAAAATAATAATAAAAAAATAATAACAGAAGATAAAACAAATGTAGGTTTGGCGGCTCCTCCTCCTTCACTCACTGGTGCTTTGCTTTCTGGAGGTGGGGGAGATGCCACCAATCTGGTGAGGAGGGAGGAGGAGGGGGGGAGGATCTGGTCACACCAGGTTGTACTCTTTTAGGTTGAGCTGTAGGATGGTGTCTTTGACAGCAGCGAAGACAAAGCGGATGTTCTCCGTATCTGTTGCGCAGGTGAAATGAGAGTAGATTATCTTGTCGCTATCAGGATTCAGGTCCACAAACATCTTCAGGATAAACTCGCGAGCAGTGGCGGCATCCCTTTGAGGACCTGGAGACAGTGACAAAGGCAGAAAGACTTATTAAATTCGGCAAAAAGGAACTGCACTGAATGAATTCTAAACTGTACCAGTCTCCAGGTTGAGAATTTTACCTGCAAACTAACTTGGGGTCAAAAGTAAAGACATTCAGGAGTCAACCAGCTGTACCTTAGAGCACAAATAAACACATTTAAATGGGGCTCTTAACCCCATTAATGTTAGAAGTCTCCGATGCACTGGAAGGGCTGCAACATATTGCTGTTCTTTTCCCTCAGAGTAAAGCAAGGACATTCTATGACAGGTTAGCCATTAGCTACAGTTTTCCTTATATTGGGTTAATAACCACTTTTTGACAGTATCAGCTGCAATATATTTTGAACAAAGCAATTGTCAGCTGCAGAAGTACAATTGCTGTACATAGAAAAGAGGATTTTAGTCTTACCTGTTAAATAATTTTCTCTTAGTCCATACAGGTTACTGGTAACTCTGGGAGGTGATCTGCCCCTTAGTAGGCAGGAACAATTCTCAAAGTGTATGCAGGGGGTGGGGCCTCCCTTCTCTCCTTGGCTGCAGCTAGCCAATCAGCTCCAGAAAGATTTGAGACACTATGACTAGATAGTAGAAGGGAAGACGACTCCTGTGAGCAGGACCCCCACTGTCTGCCACAGGAGAGCCAAGTACGGTCTCTTGACAGGGTGGGAGACCAGTAACCTGTATGGACTAAGAGAAAAGGATTTAACAGGGAAGACTAAAATCCTCTTTTCTCTGTCGTCCAATACAGGTTACTGGTAACTTTGGGATGTCCAACCATTAACTTTCCCAGAGGCGGGAAGAAGGCAAGGACCAGGCGCAGGGCCCCCAAAGTCACCAGAGTATAAATGAACCATCAGATCAGAGATAGCCCAACAACGACTGAAGTGTCAACAGACACAAAACCGGGGTAACGGCACCCCAGGAACATTACACAGCACACTGAACTAGAACCAACAGGGTTCAACAGAGAAGGAAGTACTAAGAACCAAGGAAAATCCTAGACAGGCAATACTGCCTCCAGGACTTTCCGTCCAAAGCTGGCATCAGCCGATGCAAACACATCCACACAGTAGTGCTTCGAAAAGGTGTGCACAGACGACCATGTGGCCGCCTTGCATAACTGATCAGCGGAGGCCTGATTCTTGTAAGCCCAAGAGGCCCCGATAGAGTAGAATGAGATGTGACCCTAAAAGGGACAGGCTTCTTCCTCAACTCATAAGCCTTACGAATAACGGACTTGATCAAAGAAGCGATTGTCACCTTGGATGCAGGTCTTCCTGCCCTAGGACCCTCAGGAATGACGAACAGAGCGTCAGATTGCCTGATAGACTCAGTGCGATGCACATAAAACTTGAGACAAGACACCACGTCTAACAAGTGGAGATCCCTCTCCTTGTCAGAGGTGGGGTCAGGGCAGAAAGAGGGCACCACAATCTCCTGATTGATGTGAAACTCAGAGACCACTTTTGGCAGAAACTCCTTAGAAGTGCGAAGCACCACCTTGTCCTTGTGAAAAACAAATAGGGTGGTTTACAGGACAGAGCATGTAACTCCGTGACACGGCGAACTGACACAATCACCAGGAGAAAGGCCATTTTCCACGTCAACAGGCGTAGAGGAATAGTAGCCAAAGACTCAAAGGGAGGGCGCTGGAGGACGCCCAAAACTAAGTTAAGATCCCACTGAGGAGTGGGAGACTTGAAAACAGGATGCGTATGAGCAACGCCCTGGAAGAAAATCTTGACATCAAGGAAGGATGGCAATGAGTCTCAAAGAAAACAGAGAGAGCAGAAGTCCGAACCTTAAGGGAACTCAAACTGAGGCCCTTATCCACTCCGTCCTGCAAAAAGGCCAGGACCGTAGGTAGATCAAAGTCCTGAGACAGGTCCCTGACAGAGCACCAGGACAGAAAAGTCGACCAGACACGATAGTAGATCTTGAAAGAAACAGGCTTGCGGGCACTGAGCATAGTAGCCACCACTCCAAAAGACGAGCCCTTCAAGATTGAGGATTCAATTTCCAAGCCGTCAAAGCTAGCCGATGCACACCCTCCTTCCACAGGTAACCCTGTAGAAGGTCTGGGTGGTCAGGGAGCCAAAAGGGCTCCACCACAGCCAGATACAAGAGCTCCGAAAACAAAGACTGGAGAGGCCAGTATGGAGCAATTAGAATGACTGGGCAATGCTCCAGTCGTAATTTCCATAACACCATGTGCAACATGGGAAGGGGAGGAAAGATGTAGGCCAGAGGAAAGGCTCAAGGAATGGACATCACTTCCACCGCCACAGCCAGTGCGTCTCACCATCGAGAGCAGAACAGAAGAACCTTACTGTTGTGTCTCGTCGCCATCAGGTCGATGTAAGGGGGACCCAAACGTTGAACAATGAGTTGAAACACCTGCGAATGCAACTCCCACTCTCCGCCGTCCAACGTGTGTCGGCTGAGGAAGTCAGCCATGATGTTGTATACGCCTGGAATGTGCACTGCGGATATGGCAGGTACGTGATCTTCTGCCCTGGACAAAATAGCCTTGACCTCTAACCAAGCAGTGAGACTTTATTCCGCCCCGATTGTTGATGTAAGCCACGGCTGTGGCATTGTCAGACTCCACTCGGACTGGACAGTCTTCTAGCTGAGATGTCCAATGTTTTAGGGCATGAAAAATCGCCTGAAGCTCCAAAATATTGATCGGAAGGAGAGACTCCTCCGGACACCACCGACCTTGAGTGCTCAAGCGACCCAGGACTGCACGACAGCCGGAGAGGCTGGCATCTGTCGTCACCTTGGTCCAAAAGGTTACCAGAAAGGACCTGCCATTCAGCAGGTTGGAGAGGCTGAGCCACCATGACAAGCTCAGTTCCACATGTACGTACGTACGTACGTATATCTTTATTTATGAAGAGGAATGGAGACAAATGACTTCCGAAGATCCTGTTGACCCTTGGATACCTGGATCATGAACCTCTGGAGTTCCCTGGTGTGCGCCATGTCAAACGGAACCGCTTCTATGGTGGATATGAATTTCCCCACCAGAGATGACAGCTTCTGGACTGGAACTGGATCCTGAGACAGAATTGCCGAAACCCTGTGGACGATCTTGTGAGCCACCTTGCCCGTGAGGAACACCATGCTCTTCTGAGTGTCTAAGAGAATGCCCAGGAAGACCAGACCCTGGGAAGGGACAAGATCTGACTTATCCAAGTTGATGATCCACCCGTGACGGGTGAGAGCCTGAATGCAGTCTTGAACTTGCTGATGAAGGCGTTCCGCAGAGGGGGCTTTCAGAAGCAAGTTGTCCATGTATGGAGTAACTCTGATGCCGTTCCGGAGGAGGACAGGACCCGGTTGAAGACCTGAGGAGCTGTCGTCAGTCCAAATGGAAGGGCTGAGAACTGAAAATGCCCCGTCGCAGGCAAACCGGAGGTACTGCCGACTCTCTGGATGAATGGCAATGTGTAAATACGCGCCCTGAAGATCCAGAGAAGCAAAGAATCCCCCCAGAGACATGGCAGCAATCACTGTGTGTAGAGATTCCTGATAATGGGTCCGGGTCGCAAAGGAATTGAGATCCTTCAGATCCAAAATAGGGAGACAACTGCCGTCCTTCTTGGCTACCACAAAGAGGTTTGAGTAGAACCTCGAACCCCTATCCTGTATAGGCACTGGCTCCAGAACATACTTGTCCAGAAGAGCCTGAACAGCACTGTCGAACAGACAGCGTTTCTCTGTACCTTCAGGAGTATGAGGACGATGAAAATGAAAGCAAGGAAGAGAAATGAAAGGGATCTTGTACCCTTCTGTCACCACTTGTAAAATCCATGGGTCCGTCACAGAGTCCTCCCAAACTCTGTGATAGCGTCGCAGACGACCACCCAGAGCGGACCAGGGTTCGGTGAGTCATGCCGAAGAAGTCTTGGAAGCCTTGGCCTTGGTGGAGACCTTGGGCTTCCATGGTTGTTTGGTATGCAGCGCTGAGGGAACCGACTGGTTCGCCGGGCGTGTCTCATTCTGAAAGGAACGAAAAAGCTGGTTACGCTTAAGCAGCAACTTCCGCCTAGGAACCAAGGGAAGAAGAGTACTCTTACCCCCTGTGACCTCACTGATCAGATCCTTAAGATCTGGCCCAAACAAAGAGGTACCCTGAAAATGCAGGGAAAGTAAGACTTTCTTAGAGGCCGTGTCAGCCGACCAAATCTTGAGCCAAAGAGCTCGTCTGGCCACCAGAGACATAATGGAAACCCTAGCCATCATGCGGAAGGCATCAAATAAGGCAGCAGAAACATAATGTTGTGCCTCAGAAATGTTGGCGAGGAGGCGCAACTTAACCAAAGTAGAAGCATCCTGACGGACAGCCTTCGTAAGCTGCTCGGTCCAGACCGCAATGGCCCGGTTCACCCATGCAGCTGCAAACGATGGAAGCATAGCGGAACCGGCAGTGGCAAAAATGGACTTGAGGGAAAACTTAAGCTTCTTGTCAGTCTAGTCCTTAACAGCAGAAGCATCAGAGACTGGCAAGGCAGTAGATTTGGACAACCTGGAAATAGGGGCATCCACTTTGGGGGAATGAACCCACTAAGCAAGCGCAGCTTCAGAAAAGGGATAAAACTTGGCAAATTTTCTGGACACAGAAGCTTTCTTGTCTGGGGATTTCCACTCCTCAGACACAAGGCAGTCAAGAATGGGGTTAGGTGGAAAGTATAAAAGGGGCTTAGCAGGCTCCTGGAATACATCAGAGGGATCAGAAGGAACCTCCTGAACTAGGGGAATGTTAAGTGTAGTTAAAACAGCCCTGATTAGGCCCTCAGCAGAGGGTTCAGGATCAGCCTCAAAGGGGTCACCAAGAAACAGAGGATTCCAACACAGAACAGTCCTCAACATCCGAATCCACCAGCAGTTCCTCAGACGAATCTGACACGTCAGGTACTCCCTGAGGTTTAGGCAGGGAAGATCTGACTGAGGAGGGGGCCTGCCAAGCCTGAAAGGCCCCTTGTAACTGGGACGGAAAGAGTTGCAATGTGGACCTAAGGTCCTTAGTCGCAGCCTTGAACTCTTGCACCCAAGCTGGCTGGAGGTTCCTAGAATGCTGTCAGGGAAAAATTGACCTGAATATTCTCTAGGTAGTCCTGAGTGACAGGAAGAGCAATGCGCAATGGGGGATACAGAAACCCCAGCCTCCTTAGTCTCAGGGCTAGCCCCAAGCTCCAGCAGTACAGACATTCTCACAGTGTCAGAATAACCAACTGTACAATAAATCACCCAATTATAGTGTGTAAGACTAAAGTTTCACCCGAGAAAACGCTAAAATAAACTTATCTGCCAGGCGAAGGGTTAATCTGCAGAAGAGAGAAGGAGTGTCCAAGCCCTGTGTAGGATACTTGCCTAGAAACGCTCACAAAATGGCTGCCGTGGCAGAAGCCAACCAGAAACAAGTATGTGAAGCAATTGCTCATGGGAAATGTTTTTCCCAAAAAGTACCCTAAACAGTGCCCGAAGCCCCCTGAGCCCCCCAACACACTATAAAATATGAACCGGATGACAGAGCAAGGGTAGACAAGTAAAATGAGCCATCTCTGAAGTCACTAGGTTAAACGGTTGCAGCAATACGTCCCAAACAGTACAGTCCCATAGGCATGAATGGAACGTATATGCGGTAAAGGCGTAGTGCTCAATTTTGGTAAATATTAAGGTAAAACATAAAAATATGTAAAACATCAATGGAACATGTAAGCATATCCAGAAAACACTAATCCAGTAGGAAAAGTCACAACCACCCCCCCCAATAAAGTGCCAAACAAGCAGCTAAAGGGTTAAGTTACCACATAAACCTGCTCCAAACATCCAACAGACATACAGATAGACCCAATGAGTGCAGGAATGTGCAATAGGAACTCCAAAAGTAAACCCCTGTGCGGAAGTGCACTGTGGGACATGTGGACCTGCAGCACTCAAAGGGTAGCTCACCTTTCCTGCAGATCTTCTGTCTTCAGATTACCATGGAGCAAGAAGTACCTCAGTGGTTAACTCCTTGAGAAGCACTTGGAATCAAGATTTTCCCCCTCTGTGCTTAAGGTCCACAAAAAGCACCTGGATACTGAGCCAGCCACATTGAAGGGCATTTGTCTGTCATGGTAATCCACCTAATGGCGGTATTCCATATCTAACATAGAATATTTTTTATTTTTTAAAACTATAGCAGAACTGTTCTCAGCCTAGTGTTGTCTTCACCGAGGAACAAATCTTTATGAAGCTGATAGGCTAGCTGCAGCCAAGGAGGGAAGGGAGGCTCCACCCCCTGCATACACTTTGAGAATTGTTTCTGCCTACAAAGGGGCGGATTGCCTCCTAGAGTTACCAGTAACCTATATTGGATGACAGAGAAAAGCCCTTTAATAGGTCCCCCCCCAATATACAATTGTCCATATCCTTTCACGCAAAAGAACTATGATAAAATATGATGTAAAGTCTCACATCAGGCAGTGAAAGCACAAACTGGCTGACAAAGACTAGACATATGCAGGATGTAACTGTTTAATTGGTACTCTATACTCAGTTGTGCACACAGCATATCAGACTGCCAACTGGACATGCTTCACAGCACTTACCATCAAATTCAGGAAAGTAATCTACGAGGTGAGAGTACATGATCTTGTCCTCCAGCAGGTCCTTCTTATTTAGAAACAGGATGACTGAGGAATTCTGGAACCAAGGGTATGTGATTATGGTCCTGAACAGAGCCTTGCTCTCCTCCATACGATTCTAAAGAGACAGAGTATGGAATTAGGCTATTAATTAATTTGTAGTAGCAGTATTAGTCCACTTTTGGCAATACAAAGATGTGAGTAATTTGGTATTTGGCAATACTTTTTTATTCTAACAGGTTATATTTTAAGAATAGAGAGTGATCAACACTTCCTCAGGTCAGATGAAGGACATGAGAGACAACTGATCTATGGAAAACTTTATAAAAATATGAAATGGAAGTCCAATTAAAAAAAAAAAAAAAAAAAAAAAAAAAAAGCGAGAAATACCAGACAGCAATACCGAAAAAGTCTTGTATGCCACTCTGTTGGCTCAGTCTTTAGAGGGGAACTACAAATTTAGAACCAAACTCTTTAACCCCTTAAGGAACGGCACACACAGACAGCACTTGAGGACCACAGGGCATTTTATTTTTTTTATGATCCGATTCAGGGCTCCCCATGTGAAATGCAGCAGCGCTGGGAGCCCTGAATTCCATGATGTGCCAGGACCATCACTGGTCCTTAAGTGCCGGACAGCCGTGACAGTCCAGGCACATCATTGGACGTGAAGGGGTTAAACATTAGGCTTTAGTAGTCCTGAAATACTCAAAGGAATAGTAATGTTTCATAATAAAAGCAGCTCTAATTAATCATCATATTATTTGGACCTTGGAGAGTTATTTCAAAACTGTCAGAGTTGTAGTACAAGAGTAATTCAATGACAAACTATCCCCCTCCCGCCCCTTTTACTGATATAACACTGCTCAGCCAGAGCAGAAGGGAGGTGCCCAGGTAGATTGCAGAGAGGAACAATTTTCAATTAAGATAAGGGAAAAACCTGAAAAACTTGTCAAGGGGGGGCAGGGCCTTCTTTTTTCTTATACGAAGAAGATTGTCCCCTTCTGTTATCTGTCTGGTCTTACAACCTGATTCCACATCTGAGAAGAGATGGCTTACACTAGGTAAAAGGGGCGGGAGAGGAAACTTTGCTTGTGAATATCTCTCAAACCATAAAGGAGTAAAATAAAGGTAGTAGTAATTAAAAAGTTATTGCAGCTCAAGCTTGCATTTTTGGGTGAAGTTCCTCCATGGCCTGGAATCTTACTGTAGTGCTGTTACCATAGCAGCCAGTGGAGAGAGGTCATTGTCACTTCTAATAAGTGTCCATAGATTGCTGTAGCAAGACTTCCACTATGGAAGTACTGCACCCAATAAAAATACATGCGAGTTGTAATAACTTTTTTTTATTTTTTAATTCAAAACTCTCAACAGTGGGAGTACCATTTTTTAACTCAACAGGATAAACCCAACAATGTGATATTTTTCCCCCATATTTAGCAACCCTATACCAGCCCCACAGCACTGCTTCATTATAGCAGCCCTCTTTGTACCGTGTCATTATACCAGCCCCCTGTGTCACTTTAGTCTCTCCTCCCAACCCCTTGTGTCACTGTTAATCTCACAAGCCCCTGTGTCACTCACTCTCTGTCCCCAGCTCCATGTCCCTCTTAGCCCCCCAAATCCTCTGTGTCACTCTTTGTACCCCCCAAACCCTGTGTCACTCACTTTTAGCCCCCCCAGCTCCATGTGCCTCTTAGCCCCACAACCCTGTGTCACTTTGTAACCCCCAAACCCCGTGTCATCCTTACCCCCCAGCGCCATGTCCCTCTTAGCCCCCCAACCCCATGTGCAAGTCACTCAGTCCCCCCATCTTCATGTCACTTTGTACCCCCAAACCTTGTGTCACTCATCACCCCCCCAGGTCCATATCACTTTAGCCCCCCCCCAGGTCCCAGCCCCTGCTGTCTCACTCACTTTAGTGTCTCCTCCCAAGTGTTCCCATTCCAACCCTGCCCTGTGTCACTCTGTTTATGCAAATGTATGAGTACACCAAGCACTGCACAGAACAGAATCTATTCTCTTTCCTACCACAAGTTCCACGCCGGTATATCATCCAGCCAGGGGCCAGGAAGCCGCCTCAGTCCTCCTGCACAGTCTGCTCTCTTTCTCCCGCTCAGACTCTCTCTCTCTCTGGCTATAGCCTGCTAACCTCACCCTCTAGGTGCAGCCGACCCGGGTGTGCAGATGTCATGCAGTGCTCACGCTCACGTCACCGAGTCTAGACCCGGCTGCCTCCCTCACACATCTGTGACTGCCTGTGCAGTCACTCACTCACTGCGGCCGTGGTCCTTCATCTCGCAGCCACTTGCTTATGACAGATCAAGTTTTTTTAAAGCAGTGCAAGCTGCACAGCACCAGCAGCTCCAGGGGAAGCCCAGTGCAGGCAGCCTATCGGGAATTCTCCCAGTATCCCGGTAGGCCAGTCCAGCCCTGATCACGTGTCCAAGATTTTTTTTAGATTTGCAATTATAAACACACAACAATTCAGGATTCATAATAAAGTTCTTAATACACCTAGAGACACATCCTTAACCCCACACAATAAAAGCCGCTCCAATTAATCTTCATAGTATTTGGGCCATGTAGAGTGTTATTTCAATACTGTCAGTTGTAGTTCAAGAGTAATTGAATGATAAAGTATCCCCCACCCACCCCTTTTACTGATGTAACACTGCTCACCTCAGTTACTCTTGAGCTACAACTCTGACAGTATTGAAATAACACTCTCCATGGCCCAAATACTATGAAGATTAATTGGAACTGCTGTTTTTGTGAAAACATTACTATCCCTTTAAGGTCCAGGGCCATTTTGTTCGCTGAGCCATCACATGTACAGACTCACTGAGGGAAAGGCTGAAACTGAATGCTCTGGTCTTGGAGCAGTCAGTTTCTGCCTCCTGACATGATCGCAGTGAACATTTAACTCATGATGTGCCAGGACCATCACTGGTCCTTAAAGGACTAAACGTTGCGAAGGTACTGGCATGACCACTGTCCGAAAGGAATTAATGTAAAGTATTTCAGCATCTAATGATGGGTATACATTTTTCAGTTTGCTATCCAGTTGCTCCATAGATTACTTTCAATGTAAAGTATAAGCTTTGTGCGCCAGATATGGTCATAAATCATAAATACAACTGCAAATGGAGAAAGAAAGGAGGGGAAAAAAACAGGCACTTTCAACTTCATGGATTACAAAAGCCTGTTGGAGGCAGCAACAATTGTAGCTCAATTTTATTGCTTGAAATGTGCAATAAAACTAACCTCATTATCCGACTCCACAAGAACCTGGTCATATTCACTAAGGGCTACGAGGAACATGATAGAAGTGACGTTCTCAAAGCAGTGTATCCACTTCCTTCGCTCTGACCTCTGACCTCCAACATCCACCATCCTAAGATGCGACAACAAGGTTCATGTTATAAGATGCCAGCTTATCCAATGTTAGAGAGTGACAGTTATCAACCAACCTGTGATTTCTACTTAGTCAAATCAAAGTTCATTTACAGAGTTTTTATTTTCCCCTACTGTGCAGCTGTTATGCCCAGGAATCCCTGAGAAGTTCCTTTGAATGCAAGGCCATATGTTGTGAAAAGTAGTTCTGAAATGAAATCATCATCCCACACACACACCCCCATTATATAGAACAGACAAACTTAAATACCAGTACACCTTTAACACAGAGTGCCAGAATTTCAACATAATGCATTGGATGGCTCTCTGGCACTCAGGTTAAGATCACAATTTTGTTCGGCCATCCTTTTATGTTCGGGGTTTTGCCTCTTTGTATATCCCAATAGTCTATCAGATACTAACTGTGGCATTTTAACCTATTTAGTTTCACGGCACCTTGGGACAGAAGTGTTATATAAACCATATCTTTGGCTGATACTCTCCTTTTAAATGTGACCCTTGTAAAAAGATTATGATTTGAAGCCAAGAGGAAAGCATGCTACAGTACAGACACTGGGATTGGACAAGATCGGACTTGTCCAAGTTGATGATCCACACGTGATGGGCAAGAGCATGAATGCAGTGCTGAACTTGTTGATGAAGAAGTTCCGCAGAGGGGGCTTTCAGAAGCAAGTCGTCCATGTATGGAGTAACTCTGATGCCGTTCCGGAGAAGGACAGATATCAAGGCACCCAGGACACGGTTGAAGACCTGAGGAGCAGTCATCAGACCAAATGGAAGAGCTGAGAACTGCAAACGTCCCCTGTCACAGGCAAACCGGCTCTCTGGATGAATGGCAATGTGTAAGTACATCATGAAGATTGAGAGAAGCAAGGAATTCGCCCGGGGACATGGCAGCAATCACTGTCCGTAGAGACTCCTGGTGATAATGAGTCCGGGTCACAAAGTAATTGAGATCCTTAAAGTCCAAAATAGGCCAACAACCGCTGTCCTTTGGCGACCACAAAGAGGTTTGAGTAAAAACCCAAACCCCTGTCCTGGATAGGCACCTGCTCTAGAATATCCTTGTCCAGAAGATGCTGAACAGCGCTGATGAACAGAATGTGTGTCTCTGCACCCTGAGGCGTGTGAGAAGGACAAAAACGAAAGGGAGGAAGAGAAATGAAAGGGATCTTGTACCCTTCCGTCACCACCCGTAAAACCCATGGGTCCACCACTGAGCCCTCCCTAATGCTGTTATAGTGGCACAACGACCACCCACAGCAGAACACGGACTCGGAAGCCTTGAGCTTGGGAGGAGACCTCTGGCTTCCACTGCTGTTTGGGCTTGGAGGAGGTACGCGGAGCTGAGGGAACAGTTTGGTTCGCCGGACGTGTCTCATTCTGAAAGGAACGAAAATACCGGTTACGCTTAAGCTGCAATTTCTTCCTGGGAACCAAGAGTAGAAGAGTACTCTTACCCCCCTGTGGCCTCACTGATCAGATCATTAAGATCCGGCCCAAACAAGGAGGTACCCTGAAAGGGTAGGGAAAGAAAAGCTCTCTTAGAAGCAGTGTAAGCAGACCAGATCTTGAGCCAAAGAGCACGCCTGGCTACCACAGACATGGTGGAAACACTAGCCACCAAACGGATGGCATCAAATAAGGCAGCAGAAACATAGTGCTGTGCTTCAGGAATGTTGGCAAGAAGGCGTAACTTGTCTGAAGGTGGTACATCCTGTCGGACAGCCCGGGTGAGCTGTTCAGTCCAAACCGCAATGGCCCGGGTTCACTCATGCTGCGGCAAATGCTGGACGCATAGCAGAACCAGCAGTGGCAAAAATGGGCTTGAGGGAAACCTCAAATTTCTTGTCTGTCCAGTCCTTCAGAGCTGACACATCAGAGACTGGTAAGGCAGTGGATTTAGATAGCATGGAAACAGGAGCATCCACTTTAGGGAGGTGAACCCACTGAAAAAGCGCAGCTTCGGAAAAGGGATAAAGTTTGGCAAATTTCTTGGACACAGAGTTTCTCTTGTCTGGAGATTTCCACTCCTCAGACACAAGGAGGTCAAGAGAGGGATTAGGTGGAAAGTAAGTAAGGGGCTTCGCAGGCTCCTGGTACACATCAGCGGGGTCAGAAGGAACCTTCTGAACTAAGGGAATGTTAAGAGTAGTTAAGACAGCCTAGATCAGGCCCTCAGCGGAGGGTTCAGGATCAGCCTCAAAAGGGTCCCCAAAAACAAACTGAGAGGATCCCAACACAAAACACTCAACATCCAAATCCACCAGAAGTTCCTCCTCAGATGAATCTGACATGTCAGGTACTCCCTGAGGTTTGAGCAGGGAAGACCTGACTGAGGAGGGGGCCTACCAAGACTGAAAGGCCCCCTGTAATAGGGATGGAAAGAGTTGCAATGTGGACCTAAGGTCCCTAGTCGCAGCCTTGAACTCTTGCACCCAAGCTGACTCTATTGCATGGCTGGAGGTCCCTGGAATGCTGTCAGGGACATCAGAACATGCTGAGCATAAATGACCTGAGAATTCTCTAGGTAGCCCTGAGAGACAGGAAGAGCAATGTGCAATGGGGGATACAGAGACCCCAGCCTCCTTAGTCTTAGGTCTAGCTCCAAGCTCCAGCGGTATAGACAGACATTCTAACAGTGTCAAATAACCTTACTTTACAATAAATTATAGTGTGTAGGATTAAAGTTTCACCCCAGAAATCTCTAAAATAAACTTATCTGGCAGGTGAAGGGTTAATCAGCAGAGGAGAGAAGGAGAGCCCAAGCCCTGCGTAGGATACGCGCCCTGGAACGATCCCAAAATGGCTCCTGAAGCGGCAGCCAATCTGAAAAGAGGGCGCAGAACAAGCGCTCATGGGAAATATAGTTTTTCACAAAAAGTACCCTAAACAGTGCCCGAAGTTGCCCAACACACTAGAAACATGAACCGGGTGATAGAGCAGGGACAGACAAATAAAATGAGCCATCTCTGAAGTCGCTAGGTTAAACGGTTGCAGAGATATATCCCGAACAGTACAGTCCCATAGAAGTGAATCGAGCAATGGCGTCTATGCGGTATAGTGCACCTTAAAGGCGCAGTAATCAATTTTTACAAAATTAAAAGTATAACAGTAAAATGTGCAAAACATCAATAGAACATTTGAGAACACCCAAGAAAACAGTAGGAAAAGTGTTAGAAAATCCCCTAAAAAGTACCAAACCAGCAGCTAAAGGGTTAAGTTACCACACAAACCTGTTCCAAACACCCCACAGACATACATATAGACCCAATGAGTGCAGCAGCGTGCAAAAGGAACTCCAATTAATACACCCCTGTGTGGAGGGGCACTGTGGGACAAGTGGACCTGCAGCACTCAAAGGGTTGCTCACCTTTCCTGCAGAGTTTCTGTCTTCAGATTACCATGTATTAAGAAGTAACCTCAGTTGGTAACTTCTGGGGAAGCACATGGAATCAAGATTTTCCCCCTCAGGGCTTAAGATCCACAAATAAACACCTGGATACTGAGCTAGATACATCTAAGGGCATTGTCAGCTATGGTAATCCACCTAATGGTGGTATTCCATATCTAAGAGAAAAATGAAAAAAAAAAAAAAAAAAAAGATTCTAAAACTATAGCAGAACTTCTCTCTTGCCTGGTGTTGTCTTCACCAAGGAACAAATCTTTCTGGAGCTGGTTGTCTAGCTGCAGCCAAGGAGGGAAGGTAGGCTCTACCCCTGCATACCACTTCTAGAATTGTTCCTGCCTATTAAAGGGGCGGATCGCCTACCCAGAGTTACCGATGAAAAACTAGGAAGGCGAGTCAACAAGATACAGGTTGTAGTTTGGGAACAGAAAGAATAGCCAAAAGGAAGACCATCTTAAACGATAGGAGACTGCAAAGACACAGATGAAAAGGGCTCAGATGGGGGCTTTTGGAGAACTTCCAATAGCAGGTTCAAATCCCACAGATGAATAGGATCCCTCAAGGTCGGGTAGGAGTGAGCCACCTCCTAAATAAAAGGTTTTGACGAAAAACAATCTGCTCTTGAAAAAGTACAGAGAGCTGAATTATGAACCTTAATAGAACACAGGTTTCCTAGCCTAAAGCATAGAGGAAATGACAGCATCCGAGAAACCTCTTCAAGAGCCATGCGATCTAAGCCAACCTTTCCAGCTGATGGTAACAAAGTGAACCTTGCACTAGGAGATCCGGCATCAGAAGAAGGGGAAACAGCTCTGAGACAGACAAATTGAGAAGATCCGTGAACCAAGCCAGACGGAGCAAAAGGCTGCAATTAGGATTTGAGCACTCTCCATCTTGATCTTTCTCAGCATCCAAAACTGCCCAAATTAGGCCTTCCACACAACCCCTAAGGGTCTTCCTCCAGGGAGTCCTTGGGGGTAAGGGTTGAATCATCCTCATCCCATTTCTCACACTTCTAGAGAAGAATCATCTGCAGCCGTCTTGCTAAAAACCGCTCCAATATTTTTGGGCACTCCCTCATAATTACACTTTTGTCTCCTGCTGTGAGGACTCCACAATCCAGAGCCCACCCAGAGCAGCAAAGAATGAAAAAGAAAGCAGCTATAGTAATGGCTGTAGTAAACACAGAATACAGTCATCAAGTCCAGAACATTTTTTAAAGGGTCTACAACCCAAAAAATAATGTAAAATACAATAAAGGAATAATAAGGGAATTATGAGGGTTAAAGACACCTAGGTAGCTTACTCCCGGACACTTCTCAGATGGTGGCCAAAAAGGCAGGCAGACAGGAACAAGAGGGAAGTATTCTAATGAACCCTGTATTCACGGCTCCACCGTGATAGTATTAGAGAGGAGCAGCTTCCTGTAGGACATGTCTCAAACAGGCAATACCTCTTGTGTACATTTCCGCTCTGCATTCAAATGGAAAGACAACAGGATCCGAACACATGGAGAATCTCTTCTTCATAAAAGTGTAACATTAAGTAAAAAGAAAAATTAAGAGAAACAGAAGGTCCTTGCAAGTCCTAAGGCAGAACACTAAAAACCAAGGCTGCTATTGCTGGGCAGGTGTTAAGCAGTACTGGCCAGGAGTCTTCTCTAACAGATTTTGGTCTGCAAGAGTCCTGTCTCTTAGTGCTGTTTAGCCCATAGATCCTACATTTCACAATCGAATGAACAAAGTCTCTGAGTAAACCTGAAACAAAAACAAAACCATTAAACACACCTGCAATGTACTGTGAAGCAAAGTGCAGGAGAAGACTTTAACTTCAAAGTGGTTTAATGCTAGCAAAATCAGACCTATTCTAGACCACAATATCTAAAAAAAATAAATAGTCAGCTCTGAGAAGATTCACAACTTTGTTCTCACCTGAAGATGATGTTTTCCAGGTCAAAAGGGTACTCTATTATACCAGTGGTTGGCACTCTGACACGCAGTACATCTTGTTGCGTTGGTAGGTAGCCGGGCTTGGAAATGCGATCCACGTCTGTCAGGTAACTAGAAGAGAGGAGAATTAAGTAAAGTCTTCATTCCGTTAAAGGAATAGCAACACCTACTACTAGTAACCACCCATTCTTCTTACTAGAAGTAGAAAATCTTAAACACCCCTATGAATTTTGCCCATGAGCTTTTGCTCAAACGAAGAAGATCTTCACTCTATCATTAATGTTTTGTACATGGAAGCAGACATGATATTTGCTACAAGACCACCAAAAAGAAAAAAAAAAATTAAAAAATAAAATAAATCAACAGAAGCCATTAGGAATTTTTGGCCATGGTAAAATAGGGATTAGAAGAAGTTGTCATCTATGCTCATACAAGGGCAGTATATGGGATTAGCCAGAGCTGCATGTTTGTCAGGTCATGCCAGTGCTTTGTAGTGATTTTAAAGTGGAACTTGCAGCTCCAATAAACTTAATTTTAGTAGCTAGACTGACTACAGTTAACCCCTTAAGGACCGGAAAAATCTGAGGTAGTTTTCCCTTAACCCCTTAAGGACCCATGACGGTCCTGCACAGTCATGGCTTAAATGATAGCAGCGTGCCTTCGTGTGCTCTGAGACTGGGGTGTTCAGTCTCAGCCCTTCCTGCTTGTGCCAGTTCATGCGTTCGCCGTAGCAGCGATCACATGTACCGGCATAGTGACAGACAGAGGCAGCATCCAAAGCATGCTGTCTGTGCCTGTCTCGCCTGCCTCTGTCTCCCTTGCTATCAAAGTAAGGGAGACAGAAGTAGACGGGAGACACCTAGTAGTAAAAAATAAAAAAATAAAAAATAAATAAAAAAAAATAAAAAAGATTATATATATATATATATATATATATATATATATATATATATATATATATATATATTAAGAATACTAAACAATATTGCAAATGTGATTGTTGTGGAGCCATGTGATACACTTACATACACCACCAAATGCCAGGTATAAAAAAAAAAAAGTGTCAAAATAGGGTGGGAAAAAGGGACATGGGGATTTTCACCCAGGGGGGACAGTGGCCACTTTAAACTGCACATTTTGTAGGTATGACTGACCGGTCATACTTTTCATGCAGTCCCCATAAAAATGTAATCCTATGTGGCCAATTGATCCCAAAAGAAAAATCAAAAATGGAGTTTGTTTTTTTTAAATTTTCATAAAGTAAATGGTGGGTTATCTATATAAGTGGGGTATCAAAAGAGAGCCCTATTTGTGCGTAGAAAAACAGTATATAATTTATAGGGGTGGAATAAAAGCCTAAGAGGGAAAACACTGTTGAACAAAGACATAGTCAAAAAGGTCAGAATTGCTCCAGTCCTTAACCCCTTAAGGACCCATGACTGTCCTGGATCGTCATGGGTTCTTATACCCTTAAGGACCCATGACGGTCCTGGACAGTCATGGAATTCCAGATTTCCCTCGCGGCTGCACACCGTTCGGGGATGCTCTGTGGTCCTTAAGTGACCGCCGCGTGCGTGGTCAGTGCTTAAGGGGTTTAAGGTTGTGTGCTTAATACTTTGAACACCCAAAAGGTCCTTAAAGGAAAAATGGCAAATATTATATACATCTCTATATCCTTCCACACAAACACCCACTCCTAGCAGACACCATGTAATTATCTAATCATTTGCATTCTTGAGTACAGAGTGTCCAGTCGAACTCACTCCCAGAGAATCTCCATACAACATAATGTTAATTTATGAGACTGCCTCAGATGTCATACAGGAGCCAAGTCTTGCATAATAATAGCACAAACAGCAACGTAAGCAGTCTCTACTGCACATGACTGCATCGTGACAAACATCCTAGCAAATTATTAGATAGGAAGGATGTTTAACTATGAAGAATAAATTGAGATTTCTCTTGTTTTCAAGTATGTCCTTGCATAAATTGTAACAGTTAATTTTATCTGTTAACGGTCACCTAATAAACTGCAACCTAATATTTTAAAACATGTTATCAGTAGCATATTTAATTCAACTATATTTAAATAATGTTTATCTTAAGCCACCTAGATGCTAGAGACATCTTCAAAGTATTGTGAAGCAAAATTGACCTTTCTAGCAATCATTGAGATTTCAGTTCAGACTAAACAGGTTCTACTACAAGAATAAAATGTCTGAAAATCACATATAAGCTATACTGCCCAGTACTCAGCCCTGTGGAAAACACATTCTGAGCATTCCCAGGCTCATCAGGTATACTCACTATTTGGCAGAGTCAGACAGCTGGTACTCCCTCCGTCTATCATAGCACTCCTGGATCCCGGGGTCATTCCAGAGGTTTTTGATTGCAGTCACATATGGCTGTTCAAAGGTACATACCTTCTCTACATCCACTTCTCGCACCAACAGAGCATTAGCCTGAGGGAAGGAAAAAGTGACAAGTGTGCATCAGCCACAAATTGTGCACAGTCCACCGTGCTGCTTGCAGAAGGCATAGATAGGTCTTTGAATTAAGACCCACATCCCCATTAATACATTTTGTAAGGGAGAAAAAAAAAAAAAAAAAAAAAAAAAAAAAAAAATTATATATTATATATATATATATATATATATATATATATTATAATAGCATTTTAGTGTTCTTACCTATTAGATCATTTTCTCTTTAGGCCATATGCAACACAGGTACCATGGGGTTGAGAACACAAAAACAGTCTTTGGGGCGGAGACTCCCTGCTCCAGCTTAAACCCCCCACCCCTTGGAGGAAAACTATATGAAGCACCAAGATATTGATCGGAAGGAGGGTTTCCTCCGCCGATCAACAACCCTGAACACAGATATCCCAGAACAGCTCCCCAGCCGAACAGGCTGGCATTGGTCGAGAGTATGGTCCAATACGGAATCACAAAACAGTCTCCGTTTTCTCAGGTTGGAGCATTTCCAACCACTAGCAAAGATCTATTCTCACTTCTTGAAGGAAAGACAGGTGAGTTTCAAAGCCGCACCAACTGCTGCAAAGATAGGCTATCCTTGAAGCTATCACTCAAATATTTGAGCGCAGAAGCATCCAAAACAGGCAAGGCAATAGACTTAGACATAGGGGATTAAACCTGAGGCGGTGTTAGCCTACTGAGCCAAGGCCGAGTCCGCAAAGGGGTACAGCTTAGAAAATCTCTTAGAAAGAATGAGACACTTGTCAGGAATCTTCCACTCAACCAGGATAATTTGATACAGGGTGGGATTAGGTGGGAAAACAGTGCTGGACTCCTGGAAAACACATCAGAAGTAGACTGTGGTTCTACAAGATTAACAGGAATGTTAAGCGTAGACAAAACCACCTTAATGAGACCCTCATCAGAGGGTTCAGGGTCAGCCTCAAAGGGGTTGCCATGAAATTGGAACAATGCCCCTCCTGAACACACGCCATCCTCAGACTCTTCCAGTGATTCTCCTTCAGTTGAATCAGATAAAATCAGGAATACCAGGTGCCTTAGGGGCCACAAACCTGAAAGATGTGGTGATCTCCAGGACTGTAGGACCATCTGAAGAGAGAGAGAGAGAGAGAGAGAGAGGAAACTGTGCCATAGAGGACTTTAAGTCCTTGACCAAGGTGGCCCTTGTTCATGGCTGGAGGGCCCTGGCGGAGAAGCAGGGCCACAGTGCATGAGGGGCATAAGTGTCCTGAGTATTCTCTGGGTAGCCCCATTTGGCATGAGCAACAGTAAGGGGGGGGGGTTTAAAGAAGCCCCCGAGTTCTTTCCGTTCGGTATAGCCCCATGTCCCAATGGATCAGACATCTTACAGGAGTAAAGTGTTTTGCAGTATACAGGAAAAACCAAAATACTGTCACCCAGATTAAGGATTTCACCCCAGAAATCCTAAAAGGTACTTATCTGGCAAGAGAAGAGTTAATCTGTGGAGGAGAGTAGAGGAATCCAAGCTCTGCGTGTGATACTTATGAAAGGGAAAAGAAAATGGCGACCCAATAGGGAGCCAATCAGAGAGCAGCCCATGAAACTGGCGTCTATAGGAAATGTAGTTTTCCCTTCCAAAGTACCAAAAGACAGAGCCGAATCCCTCGAGACCCCCAAGACACAGAGGATGTGAACAGTAATGTAGGGCAAGGGGAGACAAGAATGAGTCCTCTCTCAGCTTGGTACATACAGCGGTTGCAGAGATACGTCCCAACACAGGCTGTCCCAAAAGAGATCAATGGAGCATTGCGGCTATGCAGTAAAGCACGTGTTTAAAGACGCGGATTTCAACTAAAATGGTTAAAACCAAAAGTGTCCAAAAAGTGATAAAACACATGCAGAAGACATAAAATACATAAACCCAAAAGGGGAACTGAACAAAAGGGTATCCCCAACACAACTGCATGGCAAGGAAGGGGGTTAAGAACAACCAACAGCCCAAAATGCTCCAAAGACTCAGATCAGAGGATAATATATCCAACGTGAGTGCAGGAGTCATGCGAGAACACCAGAAATTCAACCCCTGTGCGGAGGGGAACAGCAGGACAAGTGGACCATGGTGCTCAAAGTGTTGCTCTCCGTTTTTGCAGGTCTTCTTACTTCAGATTACCACTGAATAGGAAGGAGCCTCAGACAGACTCCTCCTGGAGAGAGAGACACATAGGTTACATGGTTCTCTCCCAGGGCTGAAAGGGTTCACACATCAGCACCTGTTAACTGATCAGTCCTCCAGGGGAAGTCAGTAATGGTAACCAGCCTAATGGGGGAATTTTGACACCCCATATCTAAGATAAATAATAAAATAACTAAAAACTAAGCAGAACTGTTCTCAGCCTTCCCTCTAGGTGATGGAAAAAAATCTTATCTGGAGGGGAGTGGCTAGGTAGCCTGCTAGGAGGAAGGGGAGGCGCCACCCTGAAACTTCTTGAAGAATTGTTCCAGCCACTTGGAGGAGCCGTCACCTCCCCATGGTACCTGTAACTTATATCGGACAACAGAGAAAAAGGACTTGCCCTTTTCTGAAGGTTGTTTTGCAGACCAAATCTTGAGCCACAAGGTGCAGCATGCAGCAACAAAAAGGGCGGAGGCCTTAGTGGAGAACCTGACTGCATCTAAGAGAGCTTCAATAACATAAGAGATTGTTTCCGTGATGTTAGACATGAGAACCAATAAGTTCTCCTTGGCCACATCAGCACGGACAGAATCAGAAAATTGCTCACTCCATATGCAGCTGCCCTGGTAACATAAAATAAATAAAATAGTGCTCAGTGTTTTGAAAAGCACTTCTTGAGGAAAAGCTTGTTTCCTGGACTTTTCCACTCATCCATAAGGATCCAATCAAGACTTATTGGGGTGAAAAATGGGGAGACAATCTTACGAGTCCAGAAAACATCTGGAGAGGGACAGACAAAAAGACAAACCTACGCTTGTCTAGCATCTATATTAAATGAAATAAGTGCCCTGTAATGTGCATATAATATTTCTTAGTAAACGTGTGCCCTGTAATTTGTATTTCTTAGAAAATAAAGATTTTAGTATTCACAAATTGTCCAAGCTGTGGGAAAGCTTGCCACAGTGCCAAGGTCTCTAACTTGCGGCAAGTCCTACTCTAATACAACTAAAAAAAAAAAACCTTTCTAAATTTAAAATTCCCTGAAGAGAGGTTATAAGAAATGCGTTGGAGGCTTTAAATATTCTCTTTGCAATGCACATATTTAATTTTATGTAGACGAGTGCAGGTTTGTCTTTTTGTCTGTCTGTTTTCAATTTGGTTCTGTGCCTGAGGTTTGGGGGACTGTAGAACCCTCTCATTCTCTGCTGCTGTCTATATACTTTTTATATTCACATTACTATATGGATTTGTTATGGTGAGTTGGTGCTGTGACTTTTCTTTCTTGCTTTCTATCTGGAGAGGGAGTTCCTTCATCAGATGAGTCAGAGACCTAAAAAGTTTCCAGGATAGATGAGCCCCTCTGAAGATGGGAGCAGATTAAGCTAATAAAAATCTCCATAGGAAGAATCCATGTCTTCATATTCTCCCCATTTTCATTCTGAGGGCAATTCTTCCTCGGTGGAAACCCCAATAACCTGTACATGACCCCTAGAAATGGGTACACTTTGATTAAAGTTAGGAATAAGATTCCAGGAATGAAGCACACCTTGCACAGAGAAGACAATTTGGGCTATTGAAGAGAGACATGTCTTGACCTATGCTGGCTCTTGATTAAAGTGGGAGGGCCCTGGTGGGGTATTGGGGCATAGAGACCCTAAATATTTTCTAGGTAGCCCCACATGGCAAGAGGAACAAATGTTTAAGGTAGCCCCAGAGACATTTGCCCTGGATTTACCCCCATACCCCTTAGAGTCCAACAAGTGTCTCAAATAGAGTAACACACTACAGAATGTCTCCAGAATAACAATGAACCTTTATTATCCCAGAAATACACGTATCGGGCCAGTGAGGGGTTAATCTGGAGAAGGAGAGTGCCTCTGCGTAGGATAATCAAAAGAGAAGAAAAATGGCCACTGCAAAACCTGCAGCCAATCGGAAGAAAGCCACAAAAGGGATTCTAGGAAACAGTCTTCTCTGTTGCATGTTACCTAGCAACACCTACAACTCCATTCACAGATTTCCAAGAGCTCCTAGACACTCAAAACGGACCAGATGATAGGGCACGAGGAGACAAGATAGAGCCCCCTCTGTCCATTGTATCTTAAACTGTTTCAGAAAGATATGTCCCATAGAAGTCAATGGAGCAAAGATGGCGGTGGGCGGGCTCACATTCTTAAAGGGGAACATTAGTCTCTGTTAAAATATTCATCTGAAAGTGCTATCCCAGTTAGTCTTTAATTAGGATGACCATACCTCACCTTTAAAAAGGGACACATTAAAAATTCATAGTACAGGGTTTATTTGATTTTGGTGCACTCCTGAAATATGCCTATTTCCTATGTGTCTCTTTTTAAAGATGAGGTATGGTCATCCGATCTTTAATCTGTTTATTTTACTATAATGCAGTATAACTTGAGATTTTATCTTTTAAAAATAAACCGGTGACGTCAGTTAAGGACAGGTAGCAGTAAGTCAATCTTTGCATCTTCCCCTCCGAGTAGTGCCTCGTTCTCGCCTCCTACTCTGACGGAGGCTTCCTCCATATGACCTGGAGCGCCCTCTTGCCAATGAGGTACTACTGGGGAGGAGAAGCAGCCAAGATTGACAGGCTGCTACATTTGCTTGCCGTTTGTTGTGGATTGGTTAATACTTTTGACAGGTGGATCAAGACACTTAAAAATGTTGAACATAGTCCCCCATGCAGACCATGAGATAGAGTAGGTCCAGCGTTTCATATGAAGAACACTTTGATCCTTGTAGCGAGGCAAATGAAAATTACATTAGCGATATGCAAACACTTCGTTTTACTTTCAAGTAGAATTGCTGCATTAAAAAAAGAATAGAACCTTTTATGCAGGCAGGCACCGGCTGGGATTTTGCAGCAGGCACTCTCCACGCCTGCACTGTCAGTCCCTTCAGGTGCCTGTCGGCACAAAGGAATTCAACCCACCAATCACGGAGTTGAAGGGGATGGACAGTGCAGACACAGATACCAGCGCTATTCCCCGCTGCCTGCCTGTATAAAAGGTTATATTTTTCATTAATGGAGCAATTATACTGGAAACTAAAACTAAGTGTGTGCATATCGCTAATGTAATTATCATTTGCCGCACTAGGTCATGCTGGTGAAAGTTCTGCTTTATCCAAGATTCCAGAAGATTTATAATTTAGGAGTAATTCACACTTATTTCTGGGAAAAGTGAAATATTTCCTGGTACAGCACAGATGTTCATTAGCATACAAAATGTCAATGAAAACCTTCTTTAGTATATGAAATGTCATTGAGAAGCTTAACCCATTAACGTCCAAGGATGTACATGTACGTCATGGGTAAAAGTGCCTAAAGGACCCATGCCGTACATGTATATCATGGATTTTAGGGCTCGCCGCTCAGCTGTGCGCCGTTCAGGGAGCCCCGAATCAGATACCGGGAAAAAAATAAATAAATTAAAAAAAAAAAAAAAAAAAAAAAAAAATGCTCCGTGGTCCTTAACCCCTTAAAGGGGCAGTAATACTTAAAATGTAAAAAATATGTTGTAGGGTTTATCCCCCTGAGTAAAACAAGAGTACTCCCACTGCTGAGAGGTGTTTTATTCAAAAGTTATTAATTTTCAAAGTTGAATTTTTTAGGTGCAATATCACAGTGGCCTGAAATTGTACAGTGGCGCTGTTTCTACACCATCCTATGGAAATTTATGGTCCCGGGACCAGAGCTGTCCATAGGATCGTGTAGCAACAGCGCCACTATACAATTTCAGATCACACTGATATTGCACCTAAAAAATATTCTACTTTGAAAATTAATAACTTTTGAATAAAACACCTTTCAGCAGTGGGAGTACTCTTGTTTTACTCAGGGGGATAAACCCTACAACATATATTTTTTTTTACATTTTAAGTATTACTATCCCTTTAAGGACCCATGACGGTCTTGTTCCGTCATGTGTTGTTATACCCTTAAGGACCCATGACGGAACTGGACCGTCATGGAATTCCGGGCTCCCCTCGCGGCTTCACACTGTTCAGGGAGTTCGGAACCCAGGCGCACAGCTGCACGTTAAGGGGTTAAAGGAGATCTCTCACCTACATATATGTAATGCTCATTAGTTAGAGCATTTATCAAAAAGTCTGAAAATATTGTTCATTGTTAAAAACAAAAAAAAAAAAAAAAAAAGTTACACGCGCAAAAATTAAAGTTTAAAAAGTGTCCGGCAGCCTACTTCTGGCTTGCCGAACCTTGCCGACCAGAGGCAGCTCCCGTCCCACTACCCATCCTCCTCCTAAGGTGGAGCGATGGCATTGGCTAGATATCAATCTCTACCAATGTGATCGCTTCACCTTAGGTGACAGACTAATTTTTGTGCATGCACCGTTTTTTTTGTTTTGTATTTTTAAAACAATGAACAATATTTTCAGTCTTTTTGATAAATGCTCTAACTAATGAGCATTACATATATGTAGGTGAGAGATCCCCTTTAAGTGCCGGCCGTGTGCACTGGTCCTTAAGGGGTTAATTGGCATACGAAATGTCACTGGTACCACAATTAGCATATGGTAACAAGTATGAATATCTCAACTGTACAATTTCTGGTCTTCTGGCCAACATGACAGAAGCCATTTTTTTAATACAGTTTTCAAATATGCAAACTTCCACTTTAACTCATCAGTCTTCAGACTCCCATTATATAAATATACAGAAGCTCAGAAGTTCAGTAATGAAGTAGCATAGACTTACAACAAAGGCAACCTTCACAGGGAAGCAGTCCGGAAGCACAACTGTGAACTGGGTAATCCAACTCCTGGGAAGCCAGTTAATGGGAGCCACATTGGACTCAAGAAAATGGGAGTTTCAAAACCCGGAATGCATAAAGCATAAGGATTTGGGAAATATTTACTTGTTCCCTAGAGGTGCAGTTGGCTTATGCCAGAATGTTTCCTCTTTAGCTTCCTGAAAATGGACTTAGGCAATTTTGCTTTATCCACATAGCATTTTGTCTTTCAGGGAAAAAAAAAAAAAAAAAAAAAAAAAAAAAAAAATTATATCCCCCCCAAACTCCCTATCGATCTTTCCATCCCTGTATACACAAACCCAGAAGTATTAACCAATCCACAACAAACAGCAAGCAAAAGTAGCAGCACTGTCAGGAAGCAGTCAGTCAGGTTAGCAAAGGAAAGACTCCACAACTTCCAACAAGAGAATAATTGAAATCAGTAAGGGCACAGAACTAAACAGGTCAGCCACACCCTTCCCATCATCTAAATCCATGCATCAGTCAGAACATCACATCACTTTATTAACACTAGTCCATGTGTATAAAGGACTACCTGGAACAATTCTGGAGCAAATGAACGGTATCAAAGGACAAACAAAGTCTCCAAAGATTCCCACCGATTTAAATGTGGCTTTTAACCTATCTAATGCTACAGAGTATCCAGTGTTCTAGTCCCTTTATTCATAATGTCTCACGGCACCAGAATGCTTGCCCCACACCGACACAGGACAATGTATCCTCTTACCTTGTTCTGCTCAAACTTGTAGAGGATTTTCAGTGTCTCCATGGCTCTAATCATAGACTGCATGGCAGTGAAGATATTCTGGTACACTAGCTTTGTGAAGCCTCTCTTATCCTCTTCAGAATACCCGGAGCCATGGATTATTCTCATCTGTTTAATGAACGTACTCTTCCCGCTCTCTCCAGTACCTAGGAGAACAGACACCACAAATATCCTTTAGATTAAGCTCTGGGAGCACATTAATCGGCCTTAACTTGCAAACCTGTGAGAATGTCTGCTACAAATTAACGTGTCAATGCAGCGCACATTTACAGAAACGTCCATGTAAGCGGGGGGGACAAAAAAAAACAAAACAAAAACCTTTTGTACAAAGATGTAGCACAATTTTGAAGCATACAAACAGCAACAGTGGACAAATATTCCTAAAACCAACATTGATCTAAAAGGAGCTTTTAAGATCTTCAAAAGCTAAGAAGCTTCCAATGCACTGAGAAGCAATGCATTTGAGCCCTCCCTAACATTCAAGAGGTTAAAAGTTCCATTTAAAAATAAATGTTTGTTTGTGCCATATAGTCCATAACGTATTTAGGCCTAGGCCAAACATGCAGCAGACTAAGCAGTTTTGTGCCTATAGCTAAAGAAAATGCACTTGTACAAAAATGTGAGATTCGGGGCTTTTAGGATCCTCACAGGCACTACCCTTAGCACTTAGTATGCTAGTTAGAGGAGAGTGCACACGTATAACAGCACGTGGAAGGGACCTTAGGCCCTTGGAATATGATACACCCCATTACCACGCAAGTTCCAAAAGATACCAATGTTACACAGTACTGAACAAAGTGATGAAATATGCATTAAAGGCATAAACTAAGTAAGGTGATGGTAGGGAGACAAAATTATAAGAGGATTTTAGTCTTACCTGCTAAATCCTTTTCTCTTAGTCCATACAGGTTACTGGTAACTTGGGGTAAGCAATCTGCCCCTTTAATTGTAGGCAGGAACAATTCTAGAATTGTATGCAGGAGGTGGAGCCTACCTTCCCTCCTTGGCTGCAGCTAGCCAACCAGCTCCAGAAAGATTTGAGACACTATTGACTAGATAGTGGAAGGAAAAGAAGACTCCTGTGAGCAAGACCCCCAAGGACCCCCATGGTCTGCCACAGGAGGGCCAAGCATGGTCCCTTAACAGGGTGGGAGACCAGTAACCTGTATGGACTAAGAGAAAAGGATTTAACAGGTAAGACTAAGATCCTCTTTCCTCTGTCATCCAATACAGGTTACTGGTAACTTTGGGATGTCCAACCACTGAGTTTCCCAGAGGCAGGAAATAACGCAAGGACCAGGGGCAAGGCCCCCCAAAGTCACCAGAGCAGATATGAACCATCAGATCAGAGATAACACAACAAAACAATGAAGTGTCAATGGACACTGAACAGGGGTAACACCCCAAGAACGGTTACACAGCACACAGAACCACATTTAACAAGGAGAGATCCCTCTCCTTCTCAGATGTGGGGTCAGGGCAGAAAGAGGGCACCACAATCTCCTGATTGATGTGGAACTCCGAACCCACCTTCGGGAGAAACTCCTGAGAGGTGCGAAGCACTGCCATGTCCTTGTGAAACACCAAAAAGGGTGGTTTACAGGACAGATCATGCAACTCCACTACCTGGAGGACAGACACAATCCTCAGGAGAAAGGCCATTTTCCACGTCAACAGGCGTAGAGGAATAGTAGCCAAAGACTCAAAGGGAGGGCACTGGAGGACGCCCAAAACCAAGTTAAGATCCCACGGAGGAGCAGGAATCTTGAAGGCAGGACGAGTATGAGCAACTCCCTGGAAGAAAACCTTCACATCAGGAAGGATGGCAATGCCCCTCTGAAAGAAAAGAGAGCAGACGTCTGAACCTTATGGGAACTCAAACTGAGACCCTTATCCACACCGTCCTGCAAAAAGGCCAGGACCGAAGGCACTCAGAATGACTGGACAACGCACCAGTCGCAATTTGCGTAACACTCTGTGCAACATTGGGAGGGGAGGAAAGATGTAAGCCAGAGGATATAACCAAGGAATGGACATTGCAGCCACTGCCAGAGCTAGAGGGTCCCTCCATTATGAGCAGAACCTCAGAAAATTTCTGTTGTGTCTTGTCGCCATCAGGTCAATGTAAGGAAGACCCCACTTCTGAACAATGAGGGTGAACACCTCTGGGTGCAGTTCCCACTCTCTGCTGTTCACTGTGTGTTGACTGAGGAAGTCCGCCGTGACGTTGTCTACGCCAGGAATGTGCACTGCAGATATGGCAAGAACGTGTTCTTCTGCTCAAGACAAAAATAGCCTTGACCTCCAACCAAGCAGCGAGACTTCTTGTTCCGCCCTGCTTGTTGGATGTAAGCCATAGCCGTGGCATTGTCAGACTGTACCCGGACTGGACAGTCTTCCAGCTGAGATGTCCAATGAGGAAGGGCATGAAATATGGCCCGAAGCTCCAATATGTTGATGGGAAGAAGAGGTTCCTCCGGAGACCACTGACCCTGAGCATTCTGGCGCCCCAGGACCTCTCCCCAGCCGGAGGCTGGCATCCATAGTCACCATGGTCCAGAAGGATACCAGGATGGACCTGCCCTTCAGCAGATTGGAAAGGTTGAGCCACCACGATAGTGTCCCTCCCTCTTCATGTGGAATGGAGTTTGATACCTTCAGAAGGTCCAGCTGACCCCTGCACACCTGGATCACAAACTGCTGGAGTTCCCTGGTGTGCGACCTGACAAAGGGTACCACTTCTATGGTGAAAATGAATTTCCCCACTAAACATTACAGTTTCTTGGCTGGAACTGGATCTTGAGCCAGGATCGCAGAAACCCTGTGGGCGATCTGGTAAGCTACCTCGTCCGTGAGAAACACCATGTTCTTCTGGGTGTTGAAGAGGAGGCCAAGGAAGACCGGACGTTGAGATGGGACAAGATCTGATTTGTCCAAGTTGATGATCCACCCGTGATGGGTGAGAGCATGAATGCATTGTTGAACCTGCTGCTGAAGAAGTTCCACAGAAGGGACTTTCAGAAGCAGGTCGTCCATGTACGGAGTAACTCTGATGCCATCTCGGTGGAGGACAGACACTAGGCTCCCAAGGACACAGTTGAAGACTTGAGGAGCTGAAAATGTCCCTGGTCGCAGACAAATCTGAGATACTGCTGGCTCTCAGGATGAATGGCAATGTGCAAATACGCGTCTGGACGATCCAGAGATGCAAGGAATTCCCCCGGAGACATGGCAGCAATCACCGTTCGCAGAGACTCTTGGTGAGGAGTCTGAATCACAAAAGGAATTGAGATCCTTTAAATTCAAAATGGGACTACAACCGCTGTCCTTCTTGGAGACCACAAAAAGATTTGAGTAAAAACCCATACCCCTGTCCTGAACTGGAACCGGCTCTAGAACGTCCTTGACCACAAGTGCCTGAACAGCACTGGACAGCCTTTCTCTGTGCCCTGAGGCATATGAGAATGAAGGAAGTGAAAGGGAGGAAGAGAGATGAAAGGGATCTGTCACCACCTGTAAAACCCATGGGTCTGCCACTAAATCCTCACAAATGCTGTGATAGTGACGCAGATGACCACCCACAGAAGAGTGTGGACCCGGGTTCGGCGAGTCATACCGAAAGAGGCTTGAAGGAGACCTTGGGCTTCCATTGTTGTTTGGGCTTGGAGGAATGAATGTGGAGCTGAGGGAACTGTTTGGTTCGCCAGGCTGGTCTCATTCTGAAAGGAATGAAAACACCGGTTACTCTTAATCAGCATTTTCTTCCTAGAAACCAAGAGTAGAAGTGTACTCTTACCCCTGTGACCTCACTGATCAGATCCTTAAGATCTGGCCCAAACAAAGAAGTACCTTGAAAAGGTAAAAGAGAGCAATGCTTTCTGGGAAGCAGTGTCAGCAGACTAGATCTTGAGCCAAAAAGCTTGTTTGGCAGCCACAGACATGGTGGAAACCCTAGCCACCAAACGGATAGCATAAATAAGGCAGCAGAAACATAGTGCTGTGCCTCAGAAATGTTGGCAAGGAGGCGCAACATATCCGAAGTAGGAGAACCCTGACGGATAAGCAAGGGTGAGCTGTTCAGTCCAGACCGCAATGGTCCAGTTCACCCATGCAGCAGCGAATGCTGGACGCATGGCAGTACCAGCGGTGGCAAAGATGGACTTGAGGGAGACCTCAAGTTTATCAGTCCAGTCTTTTGGAGCAGACACATCAGGCACTGGCAAGGCAGTAGACTTGGATAGCCTGGAGATAGGAACATCCACTTTGAGAGGACGAATCCACTGAGCAAGCGCAGCCTCAGAGAAGGGATACAATCTTGGCAAGTTTCTTGGAGACAGAAGGTTTCCTGTCCAGAGATTTCCACTCAGACACAAGACGGTCAAGAGTGGGGTTAGGTGGAAAGCAAGTAAAGGGCTTTTTAGGCTCCTGAAATACATAAGAAGGAACCTCCTGCACTAAGGGAATGTTTAGAGTATTTAAAACAGCCCTGATCAGGCCCTCAGCCAAAGGGCTCAGGATCAGCCTCAAAAGGGGTCCCCAAAAAACTGAGAGGAGCCCACCGCAGAACATTCCTCAACACCTGAATCCACCAGCAGTTCCTCCTCAGAGGAATCTGCCATGTCAGGTACACCTTGAGGTTTTGACAGGGAAGATTTGATGGAGGAGGGGTCTGCCAAGAATTAAAGACTCCCTGTAACGGGGATGGAAAGAGTTTCAATGTGGACCCAAGGTCCCTAGTAGCAGCCTTGAACTCTTGCACCCAAACTGGCTCTAATGCATGGCTGGAGGCCCCTGGAAGAGACTCAGGGACATCAGAACATGCTGGGCATTAATGACCTGAGAATTCTCTAGGTAACCCTGAATGACAGGAAGAGCAAAGCTCAACAGGGTATACAGAGACCCCAGCATCCTTAAGTCTTAGGTCTGGACCCAAGCTCCAACGGTATAGACATTCTCACAGTGTCAAATAACCTTACAGTATTAGAAATCACCCAAGTACAGTGTGTAGGATTAACGTTTCCCCCCCGAAATTGCTAAAATAAACTTACCTGGCAGTTGAAGGGTTAATTCAGCAGAGGAGAGGGGGGGAGGTGGAAGAGAGATACCTCCATCCCCCTTTTTTTAATTTTCCCTCTTCCTCGTCTCCCACCCTCCACTTTTCCCGTTAAGAGGCAATGAGTACCCCTCCAACTTTTTCAGAACTTTTATTTACCAAGTCTTTTACTGTCCATCCTCACACAGCTATGACCTACTCTAGCTCAGTATTAAGGGTGTATTTTCACAGCTGTAAACACACTGCTTTTCCCATCACAAATATCTTCTGAAATTGTTGTCCAATTCATGTTTATGTTGCAATTACTTTTTCAGAATGTCTGTCTGCTAAGGACCATTTTTTTATATTTTTGCTTCTGTTGTATGTTCTCATTACTATTAATAAATAAAATCTCTCCCTTACCCCATTTTAAAAACATGCATTGCTGCACTAAAAAAACAGTCCCTCACAAAATAGCACCTCACATTACAGCAACGGGACACAACATCTGGTATAGAAATAGGACGTGTAAGGGGAGGTCCCGTATGTCTGAAAGGAACTCCCTTGAAAAAGCCCTACGATACCAGGGCAAAACACATTACTGCCAGAGCACCAGCTTACCTGCCTGAAACAAATATGTGCAGGCACTGACGCACATTAAAAACAGAAGAAAACTCTATTCTCTCTACTATTGATTTCATGAGCATAGCTGAAAATTGGGATCTGAGGACACAAATAAGATACAAAGAAAGTGTTTGGAAATTCAGCATGATAAGACTGATGATCAGTGACATGCAAGTGGAATTTTTAATCTTGCACCACACTGAGAATCAGAACGGGGGAAAAACTCTGTTGTGGATGAAGTTGGATGACGAATAATACAGAACGCTACATTATTCTCTGTGTATATTGATGACATTAATGAAAGCATTTAATGAAACAGTTGCTGACCGCGTGCTATACACCTGTGTCTGTCCTGTCATTAACCCTGAAGATACTGTGCGAGACTTGCAGCTTTTTTCTGTCTAATGCTTAATATTTGCTAATTATTTTGTCACCAACTACTGTGGCTTTGTACTAACACTAATTTATGTAATGCTTGAACATGCTAATCTTCCCATTTAAGACAATGTAAGAGGATTGATTGTTTTGTTTATTTATCTATACATACATTATCGATGGGATATGTGGGTGGTTGTGTGTGTGGTGTTTTTAATGCAACATTGCGTGTTTTACACAGCAGGTGTTTTGTATGTGAGGGACTGGAGATTTATCCAGTTATGTATTTTGTATTTGGCTATTCGTAAACTCGTTTATCATTATATATAGCTGAAGTTTTTAAATGCTGCAGTCAATCGCAGTAGAGACTGCTGCGCGTGCTGCAGTCAAGCGCAGTAGAGACTGCTGCAGTCAAGCGCAGTAGAGACTGCTGCAGTCAAGCGCAGTAGAGACTGCTGCAGTCAAGCGCAGTAGAGACTGCTGCAGTCAAGCGCAGTAGAGACTGCTGCAGTCAAGCGCAGTAGAGACTGCTGCAGTCAAGCGCAGTAGAGACTGCTGCAGTCAAGCGCAGTAGAGACTGCTGCAGTCAAGCGCAGTAGAGACTGCTGCAGTCAAGCGCAGTAGAGACTGCTGCAGTCAAGCGCAGTAGAGACTGCTGCAGTCAAGCGCAGTAGAGACTGCTGCAGTCAAGCGCAGTAGAGACTGCTGCAGTCAAGCGCAGTAGAGACTGCTGCAGTCAAGCGCAGTAGAGACTGTTGCAGGTGCTGCAGTCAAGCGCAGTAGAGACTGCACGCTCCGTGGCTGATACAGAGCTGGACGCTCCTTCGGAGCATCCAGCTCTGTATCAGCCACAGCACGGGCAGTGTCTACTGTGCATGATTGCCCTGCAACTGGCTGGCAGTGGCACTGTGGCCTGTGTAAGGGGCTCTTCAACTAATTATAGAAGAAATATCTAGAGAATAGCAATTGTCAGATCTGAACTTAATTCATATACAACTGCATAGAACAGAGGACAAAACTACTGCACAGGGCAATTATAAACAAACTGAAATTGGAGGACAATGTACATATATTTAAAAATGCAAAAAGGCTGATAAAGTCAAACTCAACAATAAATGGGAATGTGTGTGTAAAGTCCACGTCAAGATCATTAACAAATTACAAAGCACTGGGCCAAGAACTGAATCCTGAGGCCTGTCACTTACAACTTCAGAATAACCTGAAGTGGTTCTAATTACAGCAACTCTACATTCTGTTTCTGGCTTTTGCCAAATACACAAACATATTCACAGAAATACTCTTTCCAATATATCACAAATAAATAGAATGCGTCCAAAGATCTAGCCTTCATAAAACTATACTTGCACAATAATATTGTTGGTCATCATAAAATCCTGAATACTACCAATTGGTAAACATTCTAGTATATTAGCAGTGCTGCACTGCTTTCCCTGTGGGATTCCCCTTTGCTGCACAAATGCAAGGGGTTGAATGGGAGAGGGTGGCATAGGCAATACAACGAACGCCCATTAATTAAACCACTGCAAGTTAATCAGAGTAAATCTTGCTGCAGCAATTTTGACAGGATTGACAAGGGGGCCACTTTCCCATTGCAATTTGCATGCAGAGGTGGACAGAGAACCAGTAACACACATTATATATTACCCAATATAGAAGCCAAACTTACATTTCTAGAATTCCCAGGTTCAGATAGTGTCCTCTTTTTTAACTAGCATCTGCTACCATCCAATCACAGGATACCATGTTTGCTTATAGTCCATCAACCAGGCATCAATCAGCTTGAGACCATTTCCTCTCTCGTCTCAGCAGCTTTCACATGAAATAGGAGGCCTTCCAACCCTAAACAAAAAGTCATTTGCCCTACTCTAGGAGAAATTTATTTTAATGATCTAGTCTGAAACACTGAAGGATCAGTCAAGTTTTATTTGGAGGGAGAGGGGGAAGCACACAACATACTGCAGCTGCCTTTTCCTTCAAAGATCCATTCATTTTTTTTCTCTGGCAAACTATCAATATGATCTCACCATATATGGTAGGCAGGGGGGTTCTGGAAGAGTTTTGTTAGACAAGAGGGCACAGGTTTTTGGTCTGCTCAAACAATAGGACTCTTTAAATGCAACCAAAAATGCCCTGTGTATATTTATAAATATATATTTAGTAAAGCACATTTATTAAAAAATACTCCTATTATAGCAGAGTTAAAGGGATAGTAACGTTTCAGTATAACCTAAGCAGTGATCATTCTTTATAGTGTATACTGTTGCTCTCAGACAATGGCAACGTTGATCTTTATTTTCTACGATTTTGTATTATAAAGCTTCCCTCTCCTACCCCGTTTACTTAGGTCAGCCTTCTGTCCTCAGAGCTGAAAGCAGATAGCAACAAAAACAACTGTCAGTATAAGGAAAAAACCTGCCCTTTGTCAGAGGGGGCAGGGTTTTCCCTTTACTGACAGAAGGAAGATTGTACCTCGCAGAGATCTGTCCGGTCCAATGATCGGATTTCTAATCTGAGAGGAGGTGGCTTACAATATTGAAAATGGGTGGGAGGGGGACACCAATATAATTTCATAGAAAATAAAGAGATATCAACATTGACAAAATAGCGTATAAACTATAAGGAACAATGTTAGCTTAGGTTATACTGAAATACTACTAACCCTTTCATCATCTGGACATCTTTTGTTCAGAGAAGCCTTTGTAAGAGTTAATGAAGACATCTTTGAAAGATGTCAAAAATCAAGGGAAAAAGCAATTCTGAAAGTACACCAGGGATTGGCAGGTCATAGAAACTGGCAACTTTGCCTCTTCTAACTAAACCAAAGACAATTATCGCCAGACAGCAAGTGCAAAAGCACCCCATAAAGGTAAAGAGCATGCAAGAGCAATGACTTTCATAATATTCAGTTACACTTTGGGAAAGAAAAATGTCTCCTCGGGGATGTCCATGCAGTGTTGACGTGAAAGGCCAAAGTCAAGAGTCTGTGTTAATTAAAAAAAATAAAGTGTTATGGTATCCTGAGAGCCTCCTAGGCTAGGGTCTGGGGTTCATACCATATGGAGCGATAGGGTTAGGTATTTCCTGTCTGTAGTGTAGCCATAAGGATTACTGGTGGGTTGCCCAATGTAGCTGTTACTGAGCTGAACACCCTTGTGTCGAGACTCCCTTCCTCTGGACCTACTTTCCTGCGGCTTACGAAGTCTGTCTGGACATTTAAGAGGCCTTGTTTTAACTGGGCGCTCCTGTTCCTCACTGGTTCAGAAAATAATGAACCGCCGAAACTTTGTTTAACCTGATGAGTACCGCTATGTCCTTCAGGCCGAGACAGATGTATCGGAGGACCTTCCATACTTCTTGTAGGTCCAGGATGAATTCCCCAGTGATCCAACTACCCTGCATCGTATAGGACTTCGAATTCCGATACAAACGGAGTTGGTGGCCTCCGTACATAGAATCAGCCCTACTGGCCTTGCTAGGTTGTTTGGCCGAGTCCACCAAGATAACTCCCTCCTGGTTGATCTGAAGAGTGGAAACATCC
Source organism: Rhinophrynus dorsalis (assembly GCA_037306005.1). Lineage (NCBI taxonomy): Eukaryota > Metazoa > Chordata > Amphibia > Anura > Rhinophrynidae > Rhinophrynus > Rhinophrynus dorsalis. Next base: position 267,148,080 of record CM074718.1, on the reverse strand, counting down.
AAATTAGATTGGGAGGATTCTTTTGTAGTAGTAGAGATATTCTCCTGGGCTGGGCGAGAGTGCCTTAGGTCCATGGCAGGCTATGATATGTTGAGGACAGGAGTCCCAGAAATCATGATAAGCCCTACACCCTGTTGAGGTTTATGTAGAGAAAGGTGGTCAACTGCCAGGGATTCAGTCTTGTCCTTCTGCAGATAATGCTGCCCGTCTGAATGGTATAGAACCCGATTCCCAGAAACACTAGCTCATTCTGTTGATAATTTACCACGGTGCCTGTGATCTTCTTTGTCAGCGACATTGCTACTTCCTGTTCTATTCCTGCTGGGCTCTTATTGGCCGCTGGGTTCTGCCCCACCCAGCGTTATCCTCAGTCCTGTCATTACTTTGACGCACTTTCCTGGTGTTCCTGTACCTGGCGTTAGTGCTGCTGTTGGTTCCTGCTTCGTGTATGACCTGGTTTAGCCTGACCTTGCTCCTGTCTCTTCCGCTCCGTGATTCCATTGCTGACTAGGACTGGCTGACTACCGTTCTGTGTACCAATCCTGGCTGTGGCTGACTACCGCTCTGTGTACCGAGCCTGGCTGTGGCTGACTACCGCTCTGTGTACCGAGCCTGGCTGTGGCTGACTACCGCTCTGTGTACCGAGCCTGGCTGTGGCTGACTACCGCTCTGTGTACCGAGCCTGGCTGTGGCTGACTACCGCTCTGTGTACCGAGCCTGGCTGTGGCTGACTACCCGATCCGTTGCTGACTAGGACTGGCTGACTACTGCTCTGTGTACCGAGCCTGGCTGTGGCTGACTACCCGATCCGTTGCTGACTAGGACTGGCTGACTACTGCTCTGTGTACCGATCCGGGCTGTGGCTACTACCCGATCAGTTGCTGACTAATGCCTTGCCAGTGCCTGTCAGTGTTGTCTCCGGTTACCCTAGTCTCCTGGGACCAGCACCTTTCCAGTGCCTGTCAGCGTTGCCTCCGGTTACCCTAGCTTGCTAGGCATCTGGTCACTTTGTGTCCAGTATTGTAGCCTCCTTCCATCTAGTCCCCTGAGATTTGGGCACTTGTGGTGACCATTTCCATTCCTCCGTTACCCCTAGTTTTCTAGGCCAGGTCACTCTCCAGTGTCCTGGCTTGCTGCCGTTCTATTCCTAGCCTTCTAGGGATTCTGCCCTGCAGTCACCTACCGTCTCTCTAGTTGGGTTCGCTTCCTAGGTTTGGTACTGCTGAGGTTCTGTTCCTGGTTCCTGTCGTCTGATCCAGCCTGCTGTATTACTGTTTTGTTTTGCTATTCTCCTGCACCCTGGCCTGTGTCAGATTTGGGAAGCGTCACGGTACTGTCCGGATCTGGACCTGTGAAGGATGACCTTGTGCACTTCATTATTCTTAATAAAGCTGATTTTACCTTACTAACTTGTCTGAGTGTTGTTACAAACCTTGTCATAATTCAGCCCCAAAAGGTCAGATACGGACAAGTGTTTGTGCTGGTGACTGAGCTGTTGAAAGACTATTATATGATCCAATGACTGTCTCAATTCTACCATTGCTGTCGCCATGATCCTGGGAAGACCCATGGAGCTGAAGCCAGGCCAATGGCAGGACATGGTACTGATAATGCTGGCCAAATATATGTAACGTGAGGTATTCCCTATGCGTCTGTGAGATGAAAAGTGGATATGCATTTCGCAGATCCTTGTGAGAAATGCTGATGGCTGGATCAGCCTCAGTGCATATACTATTGTCTCTACCCTGAGAAGCATCGAGCTTGTGAAAACTAGAGTGAGACACGAGTCTCCAGAAGGCTTGGTAGCATAAAACAGTGACGAATAGAGGTCCCTGAACCACTGTTGTACCAGGCTTCCTTTACTGTACATCAGGTTCCGTATGGCCTGTCTCATGTGATGGGTTCTTGTCCCCGGCTGAGAGTTAATGTTCTGAACTGATGTAGTCTTGGGACAGACTGAAACGCTAGTGTATACTCCCTCTCAACATTTACCAACACTCATCTGTCTGGATAAATCCTACGTCAGGTGTTTACAGAAGACTTCCAGACTGCCCCCTACTGGGGGCATAGAAAAGGCTGACTTCAATGTAGGAATTTCCCTTTTTTCTGGAGACCTTGCAATTTCCAGATACCTAGGTCTGTTGAGGACAACTTTTCCCCTGTTCGTATGTTCCTCCAGGTCTATAGCTTCTGGCTCAAAAAGCATGCTTCCCATGCTGTCTACTTCGAGCCAGGTATCGTTTTATTCTTTTCTTCTTGGGGCAGAAAGGAACTCTTACCCCCTAATGACCTCTTAATTATGTCCACGAATCGGTCTTCAAAGAGTTAGTTACTGTAATTGGTAGGGAGACTAATCTATCCTTGGAGGATGGATCTGCTTTCCCAGGCCTTAATCCACTGGGCCTGTTCCGTAATAACGGACAAGGATAAAGACTTTGTCCACAGATGAATATTAGCCATGACGTTGTCGCATGAATAGATGGTGGCATCCCTGACTTAAGAATTCTGGCTCTGGAAAATGGATACTCCATCTTCCCCTTAAGACAGTTCATCCTTTGAGGGTTTAAACATGGAGGCCATGGCTGTGGCAGTCTTTAAAATTATGTCTGATAGAGGCAAATTGCTTTATCAGATCAGTATCTGCCCATTTTTCTATGGAATTTTGGAGGGTTGTCCCCCCTTTAAAAGTATGGTGATTCGTCATGATGTTCATGTGATTACTGTATATACTTTAGAGGGATTGTACCAAGTGGAAGAGTGTCCTGAGAACAGAAACCTTCATTACAATCTACTAGAGACGGAGCATCTTTTTCCAGATTGCTCTTCCCTTCAGTTTTATGTCCTGAAATTGAGCTATGTACTGGAATCTGAGGATTTGATTTCATGTAAACCAGAAAGGCTGCATCCAAGAGGTTTAGGTCTTCCTGAACTTCTGCTAGGCCCCAGAATTTTCTTGTTATCTTGACAAGACAGTCATATTGTCAAAGGTGAAGCCGCTTTTGTCCTCCGTGGTTTCTGATTCAAGGTAAAAAGGGGCTTCCTGTCTTGTGGAATGCCCTACATCAGGGTCAGAAGCTCTGAAAGATTTCTTGACCTTGCCTCTATTATGGGAATGTCTCCTGTCTTAATGTCTTCATTCAGGAGAGGAAGTTTTGAATGTGAGCAGGCATTTACAGCCTGCTTGTTGTGTACAACTTAGCAGTGTCATACAAGGGAATACCCCGATCACAGCATGCATAATTCTTAGTTATTTTGGAGGCTGACTTCTCAGGAGGGGTCCAAGATTTTTCCCTTGATTACTTAGAGCAGACATGGTCAAACACAACAGCAGCATAACTGGAAGTACACACAAATACTCTGATACAATACTGTCAGCTTCCTCTAAATACAATACATTGTTCAGACTTAAGCAGCAAAGAAATGTTTCAGTAATGTAAAAAGAAACATACCTCTAACACCCAGATGCCATCCGACTGCAGCGGAGATACTCAGAGGGCAGGAACATGCTGCAAACAGTAGGAGTTCCACCGGTGAAACGCAGGACGCAGCACTTCAGATTTTCAAACTTCTGTACTGCAAATATGCGCTCCGTCAGCCGCTGTGAGATCCGGATGGCCCAGGGAGGTGGACCGGTACGCGTTGAGTGGATAGCAGGATCCCCAAGGAAGCACACAAGCCATTTCGTGAACTATAACAGCAGGATCCGACACAGCATCATGTGAGGTATGCGGATCAGGTTAGAGAACCTAATGTAAGCCACGGTTAGGCAGGCCACATCCATCCAGCAGAAAACAATAAACGGTTCTTGGGAGAGGGAGAGACAAGAGCCTCCGTCCTCCAGCTAGGTAGGACCAAAATAACTGCAGGGCAGGTAGCTCAAGGAATTTATAAAATTTTATTTGGTCCTACCAGCTGGAGGGCGGAGCCAATTACCCACAGTATGCCATGGATTGGACATAGGAAATGTAGCTTAGGTATAAGGGGCTCTGCAGTTTTACTATAGCTTGATTGCTATGGAATTCTGACTTTACAACAAGCAATAGGCTTCAACAGAACTGAACTACTCGACTTGTAAGAGTGACTAGTTGTTATCAGACTGTAGTACACAGCTACACTCCCCCTCCACCCCAAGTTTACAGACCTCAATTGCACACAAAATACGGATAAACCTGAATGTTTTCTGTAGTACATCTGCTAGGGAAGTCCTGCTAAATTACATATTCCAAGGCCATAATTCGCGTTTAAAATATGTTAAACCATCATTCCCACGTAGATACATAGACATACGTTCATTTAAACCGGTGTGCCAGAGGGGTGTCCAATACATCACAAAGCAAGGCACTGGAATAGAATCTCCCACAGATCTATCCCAAGTGGAAAGCAAAGAAATCTCATTATTGCATCAACTAGTCAGCCCTATATAAGACCCAAAGACAGACATTTTTTGTTACACTGTAACAGCCAGGTCTCTCTCAGGTTTCACACTGTGTAGCTATAGGTCTTCACTTAAAGGGATAGTAATGTTTTGTTTTTTTCTTTATTTTATTTTGTAGGCATTAAAAAAAAACAAAAAACAAAACATGAAGAACGATATAAGTCTTATTTTTCAAACCTTTATGGTTTGAGAGATATTCACAAGCAAAGTTTCCACTCCCGCCCCTTTTACCTAGTGTAAGCCATCTCTTCTCAGATGTGGAATCTGGTTGTAAGACCAGACAGATAACAGAAGGGGACAATCTTCTTTCTATTAGGACAAAGAAAGCCCTGGCCACCTTCACAAGTTTTTCAGGTTTTTCCCTTATCTTAATTGAAGATTGTCCCTCTCTGCAGTCTACCTGGGCACCTCCCTTCTGCTCTGGTTGAACAGTGTTACATCAATAAAAGGGGCGGAAGGGGGATACTTTGTCATTGAGTTACTCTTGAACTACAACTCTGACAGAATTGAAATAACACTCTCCAAAGTCCAAATACTATGATGATTAATTAGAGCTGCTTTTATTATGAAACATTACTATCCCTTTAATGAGTATTGTGTTTGATATACAATTAAATTTCATCAAGCCATTAACACTGAGTGCCACATTGTGAAACTAATTGGCCATGCCGCTGACACTTAATAGTACTGGTCAAATACTCTGCGACAGGAAGATTGTTAAAAAAAAAAAAAAAAAATTTGGAAGCAGGAACCTAGACTTGTAAGAAGCACAGATATAATCTAAATTGAAGGTTTGAAAGGGATGGCATGGGTTTAATATTCTCTGTGGTCAACATGCAAGTTCATCAGTATAACTAGATGAAAAAGCTCAACGTCCTCTTTCAGACAAGAAACGTTGAAGATGGAGGGGATAGTGCCTAAAACAATAGCTCCCCAACCACCCCACTGTACTTGACATCTGTTCCACACACTTTCCTGATGAACCATGCATAAGTCAAAATAACACAGCACTGTCGAGTATGCTGCCAGTTTATCAACAACTAGTAAACAATCATTTTACATTAGACCCAACTATTACCACACTACCAAGTACTATTCTAAATATTTAAGAATCTCTACACACACCAGTCCATGGTTGAGAATGAAATGTTAAAATGCATAATGCCACTTTATGATTAATACATTAAGGTGTTAGCATAGTTTTAAAGGGTTAGTAATGCCCAAAATAAAGTTTATTCTATATGGTAGATTTTACAAAAATAAAGTATTTGGAGAAAGTCCTATCTTGCAAACCTTTATGGTTTGAGAGATATCCTCCGCTAAAGTTCCCCATCTCCTGTGGTTAGCTGTAAAGCTGACAGAAGGAGATTCGTTGCGGCCGACACAATGAGGAGCTTCAGCAGAGCCGCAATAGCAATACTGGAAAAGAATTACTCCATTGGAACACTCTACAAACTGTGTTTGCAAACCAGGCACACTTTGTAGACCTTTCCAAAGGAGTAATTATTTTCCAATAACGCGATTTCAGCTCTGCTGCAGAGCCGCCGGATGGTCCCCGGATCTCCTGCTGTCAGCAGCGTGCTGACTACAGGGGGGGGGGGGGACTTTAGCGGAGGATTTCTCTCAAACAATGTAAAAAAGATATGTTGTAGGGTTTATCCCCGTGAGTAAAACAAGGGTACTCCCACTGCTGAGAGATAGGTTATTAAAATGGAGAATTATATATCATACTTACCGAAATTCTCCTTTCCTGGACATAAACATGGCAGCATTCACTAGATGAGTTAGCTCCTCCCCTTTCAGCTTACAGGACAGAGGAAGAAGTCAAAGAAAATCAAACAGTATAAGAGGCCCCCTCTCCCTATGTCTTAGCCTCAAATCTAAAAACAAAACAAGGGATGGGAACATAGTGAATGCTGCCATGTTTATGTCCAGGAAAGGAGAATTTCAGTAAGTATGATATAATTCTCCATTTTCCTGGACATGCATGGCAGTATTCACTAGATGGGCAAGTACCCAAGCAGTGAGAAAGGGAGGGTCCAAAGAATATATAAAGAAAATTATTCCCAAAAGGATAGGAATAGAGGATCCAACAATTATCTACCAACCCAAGAAAGGCTTAGCCTAGAATGGAGAAAGCCAGAAAGAAGAGTGGATTTTATTTTGTTCATAAGAAGAGCTTCCCCCACCTTTACTCCTCTGTAGATCTATAGTATGGCTATCAGCCTGGCTGCTCCAGATAAAAGACTGAACAAAACATGGCATAATTCACAGGCAGAAGGAGGAACTATGATGAGATATCATCAGATCCATCCAGTGAAGATAGTATTCTTCTGGCTGGTAAAAGTTAGTCACTCTAGGAATGCATCTCTCAACCACTGACCAAATCTGGAGATTAGAAAGCCTTAATATATCTGGAGGACTGAAGTTCTGGAAGATATTAGGCAGATAACCCCAATAAGGGAGAAGCATCTTACAGCCTGGCTCTAGACTGTATCTGTGCTCTGTACGTAATACTGTCATAGGGCTTCTTTATTTTGAGACTCATCTGAGAAGCGTGGGTACTGACTAAATGTTCTTCTTTACCTCGTCACTCTTAACATAAAAAAAATAAAAAATAAAATTAAATCACCTTACCTGGAGGCTTATCTACTGCTGTTTGGCTCTTTATTTGGAGAAGAGGGAGAAGACTCCATACTAAAATCCTTGGCACGCTTAAAAGGAAAGCGGACACTAAAAACACTAGGCCTAGAAGGCTTGCCAAAGGAACATCCCCTACTAGGGAGCATAAACCCAAAAACTGGGTAAAAAGGAAGCATCACTACCAACCTGTAAGAGAGACTAAATGTGTCCACATGACGACCACCGCTCCCATGAGCAGAGAAGCAACAGTACATCACAGAGCATAAATAAATAAAAAAAAAAAAAAAAAAAAAAAAAAAAAATGCAAAAACCCACACACTTATGCAGCAATAGCCTGGCAAAACCAGAGTGCGGAAGTAGTGAAGGAGCACCACTGAGCGGCAAACAGTACAGGATCTAGACCTAGTAACCAAGGACTAAAACAGGCACACATTACTTAGTGCAAAAAAACTTAGACACAACTACCACCACACTAGACAAAAGCATCTAGAGGTCTAATAAAGCACCCCCTAGTACATCCAACGTGCGTATATACCCACAAGTGAATCAAATACACAGAGGTCAACCTCTTAGCATTAGGAGTATAACCCAAATAAAGGAACACAGCCTATCGAACAGTCCACCAAGGAGCTGCACCGAGTGGCAGATGCGAACACAGAAGAGCATCTCGGCAATTCAGAGCATAAACACATGGGCATATCACAATGCCTCCAAACTATACATTTGGAAATGAAGACAGCCAACTTGGAAAGGCAACTTGCACAAGAGCATTGTAGTGCTCCCAAAATTCATGTACATAGTTGCATTGCAGACCCCTGCCTGGCACAGCCTTTTGTGTGCAAGTTCTCCCTTCAAGAAGCCAATAGCAAGTATATGCTCTTCAGTAACATGATAGAGAATACTCTACCAAGAAGTCTACAGAGTACGCCATCATGGTCTTCCAGTCAGAGCATGACCACACAAACTACATAGAAAGACTGAAAATAAGAATCATAGTGCAGAAGAATGAGTCTACACATGCATACCTGAACTGTAAATGAGCACACCAGCAAGCCTAGACCATAGTGTGAACCCTAATGCACCACAAAACAGCCAAAGCACATACAAAGATAGGCCGCTACAGGAAGCAATACTGCCCAAACAGGCACACACCAAAGTGGGGCACCAGGCCTTGCATATACACATGCCCCACAGTGGGTCAACCAAGCTTGTGTATACATGAGCACCACCAGTGTGGCCACAGCACTTGCTCACAATGGCACAAGCACCATAACTCAGAATATAATTGTAAAATACACCTGTACCCAAAGGCAGCCATATGATAGCACCTCATAGAAGGAACAGACGTAAGCAAATGCGAACAAAGCACAAATATAGGTGTGGCCACAGTAGGCCCACCCCTGCATACAGGTTCAGCCATAGCTGGCACGCACATGGCCAGAGCCAGCCTGCACACACGCCCCAAAATGTAGCCAGGACTCATGCAGACATAGCACGAACACATGCATCCAAGGTCCCGCACAGCCATGGCATGCATAGATCATACATAGCATGAGACGCACGCCTGCTAGGCTCAGCGCACGCACAGCATGAGACGCACGCCTGCTAGGCTCAGCGCACGCACAGCATGAGACGCACGCCTGCTAGGCTCAGCGCACGCACAGCATGAGACGCACGCCTGCTAGGCTCAGCGCACGCACAGCATGAGACGCACGCCTGCTAGGCTCAGCGCACGCACAGCATGAGACGCACGCCTGCTAGGCTCAGCGCACGCACAGCATGAGACGCACGCCTGCTAGGCTCAGCGCACGCACAGCATGAGACGCACGCCTGCTAGGCTCAGCGCACGCACAGCATGAGACGCACGCCTGCTAGGCTCAGCGCACGCATAGCATAGTATAAACACATGCATCCAACCAAGAGCAGAAATAGAATGTACACGTACTAAAAGAAACTCAAGGCACCTGCACACCATGCATCCGCTATGAATAAGCATCAGACATTGAAGCAGAAGACCTAGAATAAAAATACACTCATCTAATTTCACTGATGTATGGGAAAAAATAAATAAAAGCTGCGAGCATAGAATGCTGAAAGTACAAGGACCAAAAGCTAGCCATAAAACACAAACCTAACTGAAACACTAAATTAGGATGGAATGGCTTCAGCAGGCTCTCTTACAGGTGAGCATGATTAATTAAAACACCTGGAGCTACATCCAGCATCAGCATACAGAGGAAACAAGTAAAAGTGGAACAGAAGCCTAGAATGGAAGACTACAAACATACCCGAGGGCAGGAAAAGTGCAGGAAGTCCAACTGTCCTGAGTACTGATAGTTATGGCAACCCTTGAGCTGGTGGCAAAGACAACCCATCCCTGCATATAGCTCCAGGAACTCCAAATCAGAAATGGCAGAATATTCTTCAGATAGGACCACATCAGCATGTACTGAATGCCAGGATCTGCAATAGTGTTACTGGAAGAAACAGCATTCCCAGCACTCCCTCTTTTACAACTGCTACCGCAGGGAAACCCGGGCCTCTACAGGGTCTCCAACCCGCCGACCCTTGCAGGGTGGATTAAAAGTTGGAGCTTCTGAAGGAGAGGAGGAGGAAAACTCCATCTGGCAAGGGACAAAGGTAAGCCCCGTCCCAGTAAGCCTCAAAAGAAAACTACAGCTCTCAAAAAGTTGTGAGAGCCAGCCTTACAAGTCCTACCAGCTTCAGAGGACAGAGGAAAAAAAAAAGACATCTAGTGAAGGGGGAGGGAGGCTCTTATACTGTTTGATTTTTACTTTTTCTCTGTCCTATCAGCTGAAAGGGGAGGAGCTAACCCATCTAGTGAATGCTGCCATGGACGTCCAGGAAAAAATTATAACAGCTCAAACTTGAATTTTTTTTTTAGGCGCAGTATCACAGTGGCCTGAAAATGTACAGTGGTGCTGTTGCTACACCATTCTATGGACAGCTCTGGTCCCAGGACCATAAGTCTCCATAGGATGGTGTAGCAACAACGCCAGTGTACATTTTCAGGCCACTGTGATATTGCACCTAAAAAAAAAATTCAAGTTTGAGCAGTTATTTTTTTCTAAAATATATCACCAGTGGGAGTAACCTTGTTTTACTCAGGGGGATAAACCCTAGAACACTTTTTTTTACATTTTAAGTATTACTATCCCTTGAGAGTCAAGAAACTCAGAAAACTGAAGAAAGAGCCTCAAAAGGAGCCTTCTGAAGTACTCTCAAAAACAAGTTCAAATCTTACAGTGGAATAGGATTCTAGAAGAATGGATAGACATGAGAGACCCCTTGCACGAAGATCTGCACATTTGGCAACAAGGCGATACAGCTCTGAAAAAGCACAGAAAGAGCTGAAATCTGAGCTTTAATAGAACACTTGGCCCCTTTTTGAAGGCCATCCTAATGAAAAGCCAAGATGAGCAAAACGCAAAGGACACGGCCACATCATACCACTTATATAACAAGGACTTTATCCTATGGTAAACCTTGTATGAAAACAGCTTGCGAGCCTGCATCACAGTAACAATTGATGAGCCTGGAGAAAAGAAATATAGATAAACTAGTTGAAGAGCCCGTTACACGGGCCACAGTGCCACTGCCAGACGGTCGCGGGGCAGTCATGCACAGTAGAGACTGCCCGCGCCGCTGCCGATACAGAGCTGGACACTCCGAAGGAGTGTCCAGCTCTGTATCAGCCATGCCGTGGGCAGTCTCTACTGCGCATTACTGCAGCACGCACAGCAGTGTCTACTGTGCATGACTGAGTCGTTACACACGGTTTAGTGAATTATTATATAGGATAATTCCTTCCTGACTCCAAATGACAGTTGAAGCCAACGGTCATAATTCTCAATACTGTTCTGTGCTGGATAGATATCCATTACTTTTTGAAAGCAGTTACAGCATTCCAAGGCAAAGAATTCTATAACTTTACTGACTGCACTTACTGTAAAAAAATCCCAGTCTTTGTTTTAGTCAAAAAAGCCTTTTAGTCTAGTCTTAAAGGGATAGTAATACTTCATTTTAACTTTATTTTGTAGGCATTAAAAAAAAACCATGAAGAATGATATAAGTCTTATCGCTCAAACCTTTATGGTTTAAGAGATATTCACAAACAAAGTATCCGTTCCCTGTTCAACCAGATCAGAAGGGAGGTGCCCAGGTAGACTCCAGAGAGGGACAATCTTCAATTAAGATAAGGGAAAAAGCTGAAAAACTTGTGGGGGGGGGGGGGGGGAAGGAAGGGCTTTCATTGTTTTAATACAAAGAAGACTGTCCCCTTCTGTTATCTGTCTGGTCATACAACCAGATTCACATCTGAGAAGAGATGGCTTAAACTAGGTAAAAGGGACGGGGAGGGGAAACTTTGCTTGTGAATATCTCATAAACCATAAAGGTTTGAGATATAAGACTTATATCATTCTTCATGTTTTTTTAATGCCTACAAAATAAAATAAAGTTAAAAAGAAGTATTACTATCCCTTTAATGGATGACCGCTCGTTCTTAGCTCAGGTCTGAGTAAATAATTCATTAAAAGTTATTTGTAGTGACTTTGAATATACTTGTAAATGGTAAATCATAATCACTCCTTATATGTCTCTACACTAATATAAACAAACACTGTTTGCCATCCTCCAATCAGTTTATCAGTTTTGTAGCATGTCTCTGCATTCATACCCCTTTTATGTAGTAGCAATGACAGACAAACATCCCTTCTTCCTAAGGATTCTAGAGTCAAGCAATCAAAGCCAGCTTCTTCACCTCTGGTGAATCAGTGGACCCAAAATCAACAAGAGTTGCAAAAAAGGTGTAAACAACATATTGCATTAAGAGGACCAAACCCCTCCATGAATCATGCAAAGGTAGTCTTGTCAGCATTAGGTTTCAACATCAGGATTTTTGCCTGTCCAGATTGTGAGGTAGTGCACGCCTGGGTGGCTGTAGGAATAGGTGCCCTGGGTACATACCCATAAATCTTACTTGGAGGGAAAAAAGCAAGCTTTTAGGCATAATCTGAGGCAATAAGGTATTCTTGACACCAGTGGCATGAGATATAGCCTTCTCCAACTGCTTCCTCAGTTACGTTACCACCACCAAGGACTTCTTGGAAGACTGTGAATAACGGTCTTGTCCCTGGGGGGGAAAACAGTAAAAGGCAGTTTACAAGAAAACGCCTAGCACCAGGTTCAGCTCCCAAAATAAGAGTGGGATTACTGAAGGCAGAGTAGGCGTGAGCCACCACCTGGAACAAAACATCTTGATGTCACGATGAAAAAACAATACACTTCTGAAAAAGTAAGGGCTGAGATCTGAACCTTAATGGAACTCAGACCAAGACCCTTCTTGAGACAATATTGAAGAAAAAGCCAGAATCATAGTAAGGCTGAAAGACACGTCTCGGTCAGTGCACCACTGGCACAACAGACTACATCCTCGCTTGGACCACAGCGGAGATGACAGAGTCTGAAGAGCCATGCCATCAGAGCCAACCCTTCCACCTAGGATAACAAAGTGGACCCTGGGTCAGGAGATTCGGCCTTGGAGGGATGAGAAATAGCTCCGTAATAGATTGAGAAGATCCAAGAACCAAGCCCAGTGATGCCAAAATGGGACAGTTTGAATGACTCGAGCACTCTCACTCTCCATTTTGATCTTCCTCATAATCCAGGGAATCAGGGAAACGGTGGAAACATATGCCAGATGCAAGTTTCAAGGAACAGACATTTCATCCATTGCAAATGATTAAAGGGTCCTACTTGGTGCAGAAGAGAGGAATTGCCAGTTGTCATAAAATAGGAGATCCACTGATGGCTGACCCCAGAGCTGTACAATTTGGTTGAACACACTTAGTTTCCAATTTCCAGGATCCAGATGTTGGCAACAAAGTCTGCAATCATGGTTTTTCCACTCCTGAAATGTGAATAGCTGGGATGGGAGCTTCTGCCTGCTAAAGATCCCGGATCTCCACACAAATGAACTCACTTTTGGTTGCCCCTTGGAGACATATGTAGGAAGCTACTGTTGCATTGGGAGACTGGACCATAGTCGATGTATCCAACAGCTCCCATGTCAAATGGCAAAGCTCTAGTGGAATGTCCCATATCTACAAAAAGTTGATAGGAAGACGGAGGCTGGATCAAGACACTACGTGGGAGGGGAGCAGACTGCGGTGCAGAGCTGTACCCACAGTCGTTCAGGGAGTTAGGACCCAGATCATTTTTTCTAACTTAAAACCTAGCCATACAACGAACTTAATTAAAAAAAAAATAATAAGTTCAATCTAATCACTATATGAAGGTAATTCTGAGGCAAACTTGTATTGTGGTGATAAACCCCTGCAACATACTTTAAAGGGGAACTATCTCCTTGAGCAAAACAAGGGTAGGCCCACTGCTGAAAGGTTCTATTCAAAAGTTATTAAAGGAGAACTTTCACTTCAAAGCAACTTGCTCTCATGTAAACCAGAAGGTAAATGTACCCAACTTTCTTATTTATTTGGAAATGGCTATTTCTTCAGATAGTCTTTCCCTTCTTTTGCCTGCGGCAAAAGCTGTGCTGCAGGCATGGTAACTAAGACTGGCCATCCCCCTTGCAACAGAATCACCACCCAATACCTTTCCATTTATCTATGTGTGCTGGCTCCTGTACCCTCACCCTTCCTTTTAATCAAGGTTAGTGTAGCATGTCCTGTATATGTGGGGAGTAATGGGAATCGGAAATCATGCTCCACAGTGGTTTCTTACATTATACGTTGATTCTCCACTGTTAAAAACCTTGCACGAATAATAACCACAGAGCAGTACAAAATCACTTGTTGCGGAAAAGTTTGAGAACCACACAAACGGACTGGTGCTGATATACTGCATAGCTTGAGCAATCAATGTCAAGAACACTACAGAGCAGTATAGATTCAACACTCTTTCAGAAGGTATTGAGAAATACCCACAACGGGTCTGTGCGGATATACCATACAGCTTAAACAATTGATGATATCGGTACTAATGTTTGCCATGCTACTGAGCTTGCAAGCTCAGCAGCATGGCAAACGGAGCTTGCTGTAACGATAGCCCACATAAAATCCACCTTGAAGGGAAGCGTGAACGAGCTCTCTGGGGTAGGTGGGAAGTCCTGAGACGTTGTGCCGCACATACAGGGTGCTGAAGAAAGCAGAAGTGCCCGATTTTAACTTCAGATCTTCCATAGCAGGCAAGTAAAATTAAAAAAATAAAATACACCACTAATTTTGTTGTAGTGATTAAAGCCACTAGACAAAAGTTTCTTTAATGACTTGCTTGCGGAATTTTCAGTGCTTAGCCCTTTCATCTCCAAAAACACGTGCAATGCATTGAACTGTTACACAACTCTACATCAGTGAGTGTGAATGTGCGTGCTTCGTGTCTAACATTTTGAGTACATCGCTCTGCTTTTCATGATTGTGTGGGATGTGCATTGTGAGTGTTTAGAAAGCCAAGCAATTTCTTGTACAGATTTTCACAGGAGTGACTAACCATGCTTTGCCTCAGTGGCCACTCCAGTGAAAATCACCCGCCCACGAATGGACCCATGTGAGCACCAGTATAGAGAAGATTTAATTAATGCCTCCATATTGCCGCCCAAGGGTGTGTTTGCCAGGCACAAAGAAGTCATTAAATAATTATATATTTAAATTTAGTTGTTGGACATTTGGCAGCAGTTGAAATATGTCAGCACAGACAAAACAGAGTACAGGAAGGAGAGGTGTCTGCTTAGTGAGCAAAGCCCAAGTGTCCAGGGACTGACAAGCAAACCGAGGGACAATGAGGCAAAGGGGGAGTTGAATATGGAGGGTAAAGTCCTTGCATAGGAGGCTTCAATGGAATGAGTCGTAATGTGAACAAGCAAAACGCCTAGCAAGGTCTGAGAGAGCAAGAAATGGTTGGGAAGGAGAACAGAAACGGGTGGAAGAGGTGAAAGTGGTTGCCATGCCCTCCTGCCTATTCCTGTGAAAATCGCACCCCATGCTTACACCAATGGGACAGGCAGTATAGAAGAGATATGCATAACTCCCCATTACTTTCACACTTGGATGTGTTTGGCTTTGGACAAAGTTTGTCAGTGACATTACACTTCTATATCATCCACTACTACTGTGGTTTGTTTTGTTTGTTTTTTTATGTACAGGTAGATGCACTCTCTCTCTCCCCATGTGTTTATATATTGACATGATGTGTTTCTTTGGCCTTGGATACCATTTCTCACAGCCCAGTACTTTATATATACTGCTCACACATGCTTAGTTTTCTCAAATTTTTACTTATGAAAAATGGTTTGTGGTAAAAAAGTGTGGAACATTGCCTTTGGTGACAAAAAACTAATCTGATGTCCACTATATACACAGACATTTGTAAATTAACAAATAAATTAACCACGGCTCGCTAGCTTCCAAAAGTCAAAACCATCATTTTCTCAAGACATTAAAATCAGACTCTTATATTTCATCCCTGGAACTAGTCTTAATATATTCCCCTCCTCACACATACAGACCAAGGCATTATTTTAATCACAAAATGCACCTAGGTACATTCCACAGAGTATTTAAGGGGGAAAAAATGCTCTCCGGCTGACTGCATAGATGTTCTGAAACTTGGATGCAAAAATCCCTGGAACCTAAGCTCATAAATGTTACTTCCAGAAATGTTGGCGTCAATAGTATTTTAGAAATACAGAAATTCCTATCTGGCTCCTACATTTACATTTTGCTCACCAATATTTTACAAAAGTGCTTGTTTGGGTTTTTTTTTGGTTTTTTTTTTTTTGGGGGGGGGGCGTCACTAGATTATTTTCATTGATCAAAAAACTGATGCACCTCCCAATGTTATATATCTTTACTCCAACTAGTGCAGAGAGAAGTCCAGTGAAGTGGAAGAATATCCATGACAGTGTCATGGCCCAAGGTACCTAGAACCCACTGTTCAACATGTCACTATACCTTCCTCTCTGATATGCCAGCACCCTGGATACCAGCCTGTTGTATGACCAATAGCTTATGCCTCGCCTCACCATCTGTTTAACCCCTAAAGGACCAGAGGCCAAGTTGACAACTATAGGCACATAGTAAGATTTCATACATATGTCTCAGGGGAAGTGGAGAGATAATGGGCAACACAGGACCCTTGGCTTACCTATACAGAAGCCAACCAAGTAGGAAAGGATGATCAACCAATCCCTTAAGGATTCTTGAAAGGTCAGGTGATGGTGACACCTACTTCCTCTAGTTCAGTGACCAATGAGTTTAGAGTCTGAGCAGGAGAACAAAAACAGTTTCTGCTCAAACCTTGCATTACTGTTTAGCACCTGCAAAAGGCAAATGTGCATGGTTAGCTCTAATGCAAGGTTTCCACAGAGAGGTTATCCTTCTTGAGCAGGAAGATTGTTCCTAAGGGCAGAGCAGCTGGTCCTATATGTAATGAACCTTTGTTCTTAGTAATTACAGTTCCTTTAACACGCACCTAAGTAAAAACATCCCATTGATTATGAGCTAGGCAGATTAAATCTTAACTGAAGAGATGTTGTAAACATTTCCTGTTAGTAAATCTTGAGAACTGAACATAGGAAACACTGCCTAGATTGTCACACAATAGCTTCGTTTGGCCTCCTACTGTGTATTGACCAGGTATAGCTGGTCTTGACAGACAATTTCTCTTCTAAGGGAGGGTCCACGCACTTCCTGGTTGTAAAATCTTTGCAAGTAGGTGATTAAAACATCTGTCAACTGTGTGTGTTGAATGACACAGGTAATCAAAACATTACCCAGTATGAGTACAGCCTGTCATAATGAGAAGACCTTTTCTTACTCAACCTTATTGCTCAGTCTATTTAAAGTGACAGTCAACCTTCACTTTACATGTTCTGCAAGTGCATAATATGGAAAGTCGAATTGCCTTTACTTCAGTTATTTGACATAACGCATGCACTTGTACAATGAGTAAAGTCAGAACAGAAATTAACTGTCCAATTATGCACAAATGCCAATTCTCAAACTAAGGCCTGTTTTATGGGAAAAAAATGCATAAACTTCAATGTGAATCTATTAGATAAAGCCAGGTGGCAACGCAGCAACTGTAGCAAAAACAGAGACTATGTATGCAAGGCATGCATACAGAAATTAAAGTTCTAGCTACTGATACAGATCAAAACCTAAAATATCCCCTCTAACATCAAAGATTATTTATGTACACGTGAATGACACATATACATCGGATTAAACAAACTGCACAGATGGCAATACACAAAAAAAGAAAAAAAAACTCTTAAGGTCTTGTAGGTGTGATGAGCCAAGCAGTGATAAAAAAAAATACATTTCTACAGTGCTTATCATTCTCTGATCTATAGATTATTGTATTTAGCCAAAACACTAATCTCAACAAAATTAACGATACTCACAGCATCAAAGTCTTACAGTTAGTGTACTGAACCAGAATATTTTAACATTTCAACCAATATTTTACACATACAGAATATGCCACCAAGTGGAGCATCCTGACATACCGCCCACCATCACCACCACAAAACACACACACACACACACACACACACACACACACACACACACACACTTACTTCCCGGTACCTCCATTTCCTAACACCTTGTTAAGATTTATTGTGCCAAATACCCTGGTTTTTACTTAGTCAGCCACACCCCCTATTCTTATATATCAAGTATATCCCCATCATGTGGCACACTACTATCTTTATTAACCACAAAAATGAAATACCAGCATGGCCACTTATAACCACTACTACCCGTCAACTACGATTTGAAACACTATTGCCCAGCAGATAACTCCTCCTTTTGCCCCACCCCTACTCCACCCTATCTTTTACTCTTTGCCCAGTACAGCTCCTGGTGATGCCCCACCCGTCCCTCATTCCACACATGCACCATGTGCCCTCTTCCCGTTACTCCTATATGTCCGTACCTAGTAGTAGCAGTTTGAGCTCCCGTCGGGCGTCCCTCTTGTCCCTTCTTAACTGTTTCTCGATCTCTGCGTTAATTCTCTTGGATTCCTTTACCTCCTCGCTCAGGCAGCAGGCCATCATGGACTCCAGAGTCATCCCTTCCCCCCGGCACCGCGGCCCGCACCGGGGGCCTCTCCCACCCGGGGGGAGATACTCGTTCACCACCCTGTCCTCTGAGCTTCTTTACGGGTCGCCTAGCATCCGTACGTGAATACAGACTGACGAGGTAAGGGGTGGACACTAAATTGTTCCCCTCCCCGCCAGGCCGTGTCCGGGGATTCCGTTCCTTCAGCCCACAGAGCCACCACAACCTAACCCGGCAGCTCGAAAACAATCCCTGATGGGCGGCTCCAACAGCCAATCATGTCACGCGATGAAGAGATAGGCGGGGCCAAGTGTAGAGCAAGGTTGGTTGCCCTGTTCCTGTTGGAGCAGGGGCGTGGCAGCTGGGGCTTGTGGGAAGGTATTGGGAGGGAGCTGTCTTCCAACGGTTACCATAGCGACCGTGGCCTAGCGCTCCAGGCCTACTTTGGGCAGCGGATCTGTGCCACCTTCGTTGACACTTGGTGTTAATAAACGAAGTTATTTGTCAGAGTCTACGTTTAAATCCACATATCTTGAGCGTGTTCACACCGTAAATCAGCACAAACGAGGCATCGGATCTTTAAATGTAATTATGAAAGGCAAAAGGCATACATCTTGATTGCAAATGTCTGCGAGGCAGGTGAAGATCAGATCGCCGCAGGTGTCAGAATTCATTGATAAACATAAATCAAGAAAACGGCTTAATTTTGCAAATGCGACATAGACACAGGAATCAGCACATAGTGTAGTGTGTATTTAGTTCACGAGGTCAGAAAAATCTCGTCTCGTACAGAATAGCTCAGTAGTAAGTCTATAACCATTTTGTGTGCACAAATCTCCAATATTTCATACAATGAAAACACTCATTCCATGTGAATACAGACATATCTAAGAGCAGATACACAGGCAAGAGGGGCGTGTATAGAAGTGCTTAGCTCATCTGTTTAATATTTATTTACATGATTTTGTTTTCTGTCCTACAAACACAAAACGATTACAAGATATATTTCATAATTTCTATGCCTGAGTTTATCTGTTACATGCGGGAAAGACCTAACGAATTTAGGGGGGACTTATGTGCTGAAAATAGGAATAAAATTAATATGATATTTAATAAGCTACAGACATACCCGAGAATTATCAAGGTTTGGCCCAGTGGTGCAGGGCTTTAAGCAAAATTTCAAGGTGTAGGGTCATATTCTAAGAACAAGAGAATCCAGTGTTTGCTCTGTAGCATGTTAAAGGTTTCGGGCTCAATCCAATTGTTGGCATCGGCATAAAAAACTGGGGACAGTGGTTTTGTAAGTCAAGTATGCGATGCAAATGTTCCCACAAGTAAGAAATAATGGCAGTTTTGAAAACATGGCGGTCGTCAAAATATCACCCATTGAGGGCTATGTGAAAGCTAACCCCAGAGCCAGAGATAAATTGCAACATTTACTGGCAGAAATGTAACACCTATTTTTTAGCCACATAACACACAACTCAGAGTAAAAACCACTGTCGTAGGAAAACCAGAGACGCTGTTCATACAAGTACGTAACCCAAGCATACAAAGGTTAAATATTAATCCCTGCAATGCCAAGCAAATACATCAACAATGCCTAGACCAGTGGTTAACAATCCTTCCATCCAAGACACCCCTAACATGCAAGCTGGATGTCCCAGGGCACCACTTGAAGTCACAAGGAGAGTCCCAACAAGAAATGAAAATATAGTTATCATTAGGTCTCACAGTGCCAATGGCAATTAGGAGTATATAGTGCATAGTATATCCCATGAACACATATCCCCAAAAAATGTGTAAAATGAATGTTAGTCATGCCGAAAATAGCATCATGGGAAAAGTGAGGCACCTGAGTTGGTGCATACCTACATGCTATGACACCATGGCCTACACCATACAAGCAAGTCATAGACAAACAAGAACCCAGCAACTGCACAGGGATAGGGGTAACACAAAGCAACACAACGTAAGCCATCACTACACACCCTGAACAACAGGGGTTAAAAATAACACAACAATCACACCTGTCACGCAAAAAACAAAGTGAGCTCACTCAGGCAACTGCACCAGCCAATGGAGACGCAACATGCACTCCACAACATCACACACACACCTGACATGTACATAACAGGTACAAGAAACCACACCACCAACCACAGACACACCAGAAAACACTGACCTAGTGTACATCATCCAAATGACATTGTATTCCCATGTCAGTATGCCACTCACCGTCCACAGGTGGTGCTGGCAGTGGGTGAAAGTTCTGGCTGCTCACACCAATAGCCAATCCCCACACACCAGCGCAGGAGTGCCGTAATAAGGCACACGTCAGGAGCAGTAATGCCACAGAGCTCCCCTGTGTCCTGCTCTAAGCCAGCTTTGCATTGCCTGGATCAGTCAGGGGCCATTCCAAAATATGCACCTGGTAAAGCATGTGACATGATCATGGCCTGTGATCATGACACATATTGCTGAACACACACTTCAGGTTGATGTGAAGCCACAACAGCCCATGGAGGTCTCCATCACCACTGAAGAAGATGTGGATACCTGCGTTGTTATGTAGACGTGTACCAGGCTCATCAGGGACTACATCACCTGTGGGTAAAATGCATGTTTGTCCATGTCGATGGGACACCAAATTGGCCATGTACAACATAACCCAACTTGAACTGACACAAGACTTCAATTAAGTGGACCATTCCCATAAACCCCCAGCAACCCTTAGAGTCATAGAGGATATCCAATACAATGACATGCAATGCATCGGATGCCACCCTTGAATATCAGGGTTTAAATGGCTCATGTAATTAGCATGTGTGCTCATGTTGTGTTGGTGTTTGCTGCAGTGTAGAGATAACAAGCTGTGAGTCAGACTGTAAGGCCAAATATGAGGACCTGTTCATGTGTGTGTGTGTAGCACAGTGACAATGTCACTCCAGTGTTTGGTAAAGTGTTATCTAGCCGTCATGACGACAAGGGGATGGCAAGCATAAATATGTACATGTGACATGAACCCAGAACACACACTGCCGCAGTATGTGAACGAAGATCCATGAAATGGAGGATCCATCTAATGGTTCTTGAATCACATACAGAGGAGGTGTGCATGCACAAGTCACGCATACATATGTCTGCTTGTCATCCCCTTGATTAGAAAGTCCTGTCTACATGAGAGCTAGACAACACATGAACAAGCAATGCGTGGTGTACTACTCGTTCAATACCAACTGTTAACCTGTTGACTGCTAGAGAGATCATCAATGCATTGATGAGCTATGTGTTGTATACTACTCTGGCATCCTCAGCTATGATGATGTTTCACCAATACTATGACTGTTGTGTTTGTAGTGTTGTTTCAAGTCTTGTCTTCAGGTATGTTCTGGGCACACCTTGCTTCCACGTCCATGACGATCACCTGTTGACCACATATGGGAATCCCAAACAATGAGCATCTGGAATTGCCAGGTTCAACTGATTACCATTCCAGCATCTATGTTGTCATCCAGATCATGTGCTGGATTCAAATGCAGGCGCTAACTGTATCTCTGCTGCTATCTCCATGTATCCACATGGACCTCAAAAGGCATTCACCAATGTGATGGACAGTAGCATCCATCTCCTGCATTTGGAACCAGCCCCATGTCTTGGATTCCATGATCTATCCATCAGGTGTATGTTGTTCAGGTTCAAATCACATCATGGAACACCACACCCTGATGTCATGTGGCTGTGCTATGTGGTCTGTGATTTGAACCTGGACAAAAGTGTCTGCATGAGATGTGCATGCTCACCCATGCTGTCACACCCTAACACACCATTGAATGTGCATGAATTGTTTTCGCTGCATAGCTTTGCAATGCAATGAAGACAACTCTGCCAAACAAAACCCTTTTGAATAGGAAACATACATGGACAAAGATGTGATGAAGACGTGCACATTTATTGATGGTCCAAGAGAAGGTTGCCCTTACTTCTTCCTCTTTGTGGGAGGGACTGCAAGGGTGGATTCCCTCATACTCTTCTGGGTTATCCGAGGAGTTCTGGTGGCTGCAGGTGGTGGTGGTGGAGCACTGCTGGATGGGGAGGCATTGCTGGACCCCTCACGTGATGCCTGGGCAATGTCCTGCAGCTGGTTTTCCCGTCTGTTAGAGTCACGCATTTCCACCAGCATTTGTCCAGGTATGTCCAGCATACCAGTGTTGAACTGCCTCTTTTGAGTGCTCTTGACTACCATTTGTGCCTCAATGGTCAGGAGAATCTCCATCATGCGCTGGTTGTTGAGCTCCATCCATCTGAGGGTCCTCATGCACCTCCAGATCTCCCTCCGTTGCTATATCTGGATGGCCATGCACTCGGCATCCAGGACTGCTGTGGGCGTGGCCATGACCGGAATTGAGGGTGTGGAGGCTGGCGGTGTGGATGGCCCAAGTACCTGCTGAGGCTCCTCTTCCGGCAGATTAAGTGGTGGTGGTAATGGAGGCCCTTGGAGAGCCTTATGAGGGTGAGACCCTGTGTGGAGGGAGTGTGGGGACATATGGAGGTCATCCCCAGACCCTTCACTCCCCTGTGACATACCACATGGTGGTGACGGTGGGGTGAACACATCCTGAGGCTGGGGCTTGCCGATTAGGCCCAGGTGCTCATAGTCCAGCGGCCAGGTGAAACTCTCCTCCTGCCTTTCTTCCTGGAACGGCTGGGGCCTGGGTGTTGGCCGATATTGGCCAGGAGGTGGCATTGGGACAGTCTCTGGCATCACGTGCCTTCCCATTTGTGGTAGTAGTGGTGCCTGGAGGCCGGTCTGCTGCTGGTGCTGTGGTGGTGCCTGGTGGGCAACATATGGCTGCACTGATGTGGAGGTGACTGGTGGCCAAAGTAGGGCTGTCGCTGCCGTGGAGGAGACTGGTGGCCATAGAAGGGCTGCCGCTGCTGTGGTGGTGGTGGCAGCACTCTGGAGGTAGTGGGCTCCCCATGTGATGGCATGTATGCTGTTTGGGGAAATACATGATGTAATTAGTTATGTGAGCTATAACAGGAATGCTGCAAGACTGTTAAATAGGCATGTGAACTGATGAATGGCAGGATGGTATCCACTGCATTGCTTTGCGATGCATTGGTTATATCCTGACACATTGCTGAGCTTGACATGATCCCATACATTGATTCTACTAAATTACAGTGGTATAGCTGTGGTCATCATGTGCATCCTGAGCGGTGAGGATAGCAAGGCGTACCTCCATCAGGATCCATGTGGTGAACAAAACTGAAGCATCACACCTTGAGTAACACTAACCCATTGCATGTCCAACACCTAGGCCTCTAAAATATAGTTTTGTGAGATGATCACTCACAGAACATGTCTATTGCTACAATGCTGCACAGAGGAAGTAGTATTATTAAACTACACATTCACCCAATCCAATTCGGGCTTGATTGACCCGGTGCTGCCCCCAACAATCGCAGTAAACAGATTCCACATACATGAAGACAACAGGAAGGGTGCGCTCTCGGGACCACCAACAATGCTTGAGCCCAGTCCAGATTTCAATAAAATATTCATGAAGTTTGTTAAGTCACATATTAAAAACAACAAACATGGGATCTTAAATGGAACATGGATATCTCCAGAGACACCACCTAACACGTTTCGTGGGTGTGTGCCAAGTGGGTGTCAAGATGTGTGTGTTGTGTATGTACCCTTTGATGCACTTACCAGTGACCTGCAGGCTGCTTTCCTTTCCGGTGTCAGACCATCCTGGGATACCCTGCACCACGTTCTCAGACATGGTTCTCTTCAGCTCATCCTCCCATTCTTCATGCTGGATGTGCAGGGGTGGGCCACCCCCAGTGCCTCTTGATTGAAGTGCCTCCTACCACATTTTTTTTTTCACCACTCTCTTGCAGTCCGTCCATCTCTTCTTGATGGACTCAAGAGAGCGGATGCAACTGGCTACAGCATTGACTGCGACCAACACTTCCCTCCAGGCAGCCTTCTTCTTCACCCCCATTCTGAGGACCTTCCCCCTGGGGAACAGGATCCGCTCCCGTCACAAGATTGCCTCCACCAGAACCCTATTCTCCTTGGTGGAGTACTTAAGGTCACGCATCCTCTCCTCCTCAATACCACCATGAGTTAGTTGACAGCCTTGTCTTTGGCTCTCAGGCCCTACCTATGCTGGCCCTGGCTGTGCATGGTGCACCCCATGTCTTATCCCTCGTCCCACTGCCATCTCAGGCCCTGCACTTTGTGTGCCTCCTCTAGTGTAGCTCCCTCTCCTCCCCAGGCATCTCCCTCCCCTACCCTGACCGGGGATTCCCACCTGCTCCTCTCTTCCTGCTCTCCCCATCCCTCTCTCCATTCCTCTCACCCACTCACAACTAGGCACTCAGGCCCTCACGCACACACTCACGCACTCTCTGTCACTCATTTGCACTCACAGACTCACACTGTCAAAAAAAGGTAAAAGTGTATGTGTTTAACTATCAAAAAAAAAATATGGGCTATGTGTGTGTGTTTGTGTTTGGATGCGTGTTAGGGAAATGTGCAAAAGTTTGTTATGTATCGCAAGGTGTATCAGTCCTCTCCAACTCCTCTAACTATGTGAATGCACCTCTACTACCTGTCTCTTTATCTAGCCTTCGCTCCTGGGTCCTGTGCTCTAGCTCGAATGAATGTGATACACAGACAAAGGTGCGTCGGTTATTTTG
The DNA here is from genome assembly GCA_037306005.1 of Rhinophrynus dorsalis. NCBI lineage: Eukaryota > Metazoa > Chordata > Amphibia > Anura > Rhinophrynidae > Rhinophrynus > Rhinophrynus dorsalis. The sequence continues at coordinate 267,123,180 of CM074718.1, read as the reverse complement.
AGTCTATATGTAGTTTATTTGACTGGACGTGATACTTTGGGGTGATCTGGTTGGCTGGGGCACTAGGTAACGTCGGACGTTTGTTTGTTTTTTATTGGGACGTTTCTCACGTTATTTATTGTGTGTTTTTTGCGACGGCAACGAGGTCAGATTTTTGGCGACTCCAGTTTTGTAGTTTACGTTTGTTTTGTAGGCCAGATTTGAATCTCTCGTTACCCAGTCTTGGTTAAGTCGCAACAGCCATTTTTTATATAACATTGGTTTTAATGACAACATTTGGATCGAGCCCTTCTTGAGGACTGTATAGTTCACCAGTGAGTGCATGTTACGAGATGCACTAAAGTGTGATAAAGTTAGGGTGACCACGTCCCTGATTGTCCAGGACAGTCCCTGATTTTAAATGTATGTCCCAGGCAGCCCCTTCTGGGACAACATAAAGTCCCTTAACGAAGTCTCCAGAGCACAGAGTTCTTAATACTAGAAAGATAACTTCCTATTGCCTACTGTGACAAGCTGTGATATCTCTGTTGGGTTACAAGAAATGGCTTCCAGACATAACTATAAACACTAGTGAAAGACCTGAGCCTTGATCCAGACATCAAACAGGAGGTGCAGTACTGTTGTAGTGTAATGCTAGTCTAAGGCGTTGGGCATAATGTACATTTTCTTGGAGACCTCCACAGGTGCGCCAGACAAAGAGCAGGGTGCACCCTGATGTCCAGTGATATATAGTCACCCCTCCCGTATAGCTGCTCTAGAGCTGAGGACATGTCTTCTGCTGCTCTCAACTCCACAGTGTCCCTGCATGGTGGAATGGAAATGTGATCACCATAGATAAAGTGGAAACAACTTCTTCAAGTCCTATGTTATTCTATGGAGCCTATGCACTAAGATTCTTCAAGTAAGAATGATCTTACTCATAGGTTCCATAAAATAACATGAAACTGGAGATGTGGTAAAAAGTTATTTGCTTTTATTACTACTTGATCACACCTTAGTGCATAATCAGCTGGGACATTTCATCTATAACCTAGGCATACAAAATGTGAGAGGTTCTATGGATGAACAAATAGCATAATGGCCTGTTCTACAGCTAGCCAACACTCAGAAGCATCACATTTTAGCTCTCTAGTGCCATTACAAATGAGAAATGTCCATATACATATTTGACTAATCCCGCCCAAAAGGGAGGTCCAGTTCAAAAATGACAGGAAAATTCCCTCTACATGGGAACACCAGGTAACCCCCCCGTCATACATTTGGGACTCATCAGAGAGGTGCACTGGATTCCCTATGCACTGTGAGCAAGTGGTCCAAGCCTGTATTATTCTTCACTCTTTGGGAGACCCCCCTAGAGTATTTAAACTATGCATACAAAACATGAGAGGCTTCTGAGGACAAACAAACAGCACAATGGCCTGTTCCACAGCTAGTCACCACTCAAAAAGCATAACATTTCAGATCTTTAGTGCCATTACAGAGAATAAATTTCCACATAGACATTAAACATCCCATAAAAAATGACAGGCAAGTTCCCTTTACAATAATACCAACTAACTCGCAAATTACATTGAGACCTCATCAGAAAGGTGCAGCTGAAGTCCCTAGGCACTGAGAGCAAGGGGTCCACGTCTGGATTACCCTTCACTCTTAGGGAGACCCTCATAGAGTATGTAAACTATGCATACACAATGTTAGAGGCTTCTGAGGACGAACAAACGGGGGTTGGTTGGTGCTCCCGTGCAGCAGAGACCATAATTTTGGAACTGGACCTCCTTTTAGGGCGGGATTAATCTAATATGTATGTGGAAATTTCTCCTCTATAATGGCAATAGATAGCTAAAATGTGATGCTTCTGAGCAGTGACTAGCTGTAGAACAGGCCATTGTGCTGTTTGTTTGTCCTCAGAAGCTTGTCACATTTTGTATGCATAGTTTAAATACTCTTAGGGGGTCTCCCTATGCATACCAAATGTGAGAGGCTTCTGAGGACGAACAAACAACACAATGGCCTGTTCTAGGGCTGCTCGCCACTCAGAAGCATCAAATTTTAGCTCTCTAGTGCCATTATAGAGAAGAAATTTCTAATTACATATTAGACTAATCCCTCCCAAAAGGGCAGACCCATTCCAAAATGACAGGCTTGTCCCCGCTGCACAGGAACACCAGCTAACTCCCATTGTACTTTTCGGCCTTGTTGGGCCTCATCAGGGAGGTGCAGCTGGACTTCTTAGGAATACATCTGTATTACCCTTCACTCTTAGGAAGACCCCTTAAAAGTATTTAAACTATGCACACAAAATGTTAGAGGCTACTGAGGATGACCAAACAGCACAAAGGCCTGTTCTACTGCTAGTCACTGCTCAGAAGTATCACGTTTTAGATCTCTAGTGCCATTACAGAGAAAAAATTGCCACATACATATTAGATTAATCCAGCCCAAAAGGGGAGATCCAGTTCCAAAATGACAGGCAAGTCCCCACTGTGCGGGAACACCAGCTAACCCCTAACATACGTTTCTGTCTTATTGTGCCTCGTCAGGGAGGCTCATTCGGATTCCTTAGGCACAGAGAGCAAGGGGTCCACATCTGGATTACCCTTCACTCTTAGGGAGACTCCCTAACAGTATTTAAACTATGCATACAAAATTTGAGAGGCTTCTGAGGATGAACAAACAGCACAATAGCCTATTCTACAACTAGTCAGTGCTCAGAAGTATCGCGTTTTAGCTCTCTAGTGCCATTACAGAGAAAAAATTGCCACATACATATTAGATTAATCCAGCCCAAATGGGGAGGTCCAATTCCAAAATGACAGGCAAGTCTCCGCTGTGCGGGAGATCCAGCTAACCCCTAACATACGTTTCTGTCTTATTGTGCCTCGTCAGGGAGGCTCATTTGGATTCCTTAGGCACGGAGAGCAAGGGGTCCACATCTGGATTACCCTTCACTCTTAGGGAGACTCCCTAAGAGTATTTAAACTAGGCCTACAAAATTTGAGAGGCTTCTGAGGATGAACAAACAGCACAATAGCCTATTCTACAACTAGTCAGTGCTCAGAAGTATCACATTTTAGCTCTCCAATGCCATTACAGTGGAGAAATTTCCACATACATATTAAACTAAAACCGCCCAAAAGGGCGATCCTATTCCAAAACAACAGGCTCTTCCCCGCTGCATGGGAACACCAGCTAACTCAAATGTACTTTTCAGCCATGTTGCCTCATCAGCGAGGTGCAGATGGTTTTCCTAGGCACTGAGAGCAAGGGGGCCACATCTGGATTACTTTTCACACTTAGGGAGACCTATGCATACAAAATGTGAGAGGCTTCTGAGGATGAACAAACAGCACAATGGCCTTTTCTACAGCTATTCACCACTCAGGAGCATCACATTTTAGGTCTCTAGTGCCATTACAGTGGAGAAATTTCTACATACACATAACACTAAAACTGCCCAAAATGGCAGTCCCATTCCAAAACGACAGGCTTGTCTCCGCTGCACAGAAATGCCAGCTAACTCAAATGTATGTTTCAGCCATGTTGGGCCTCATCAGTGAAGTGCAGCTGGATTCCCTTGGCACTTAGAGCAAGGGGGCCACATTTGGATTACTCTTCGGAAGACCCCCTAAGAGTATTTAAACTAGGCATACAAAATTTGACAGGCTTCTCAGGACGAACAAACAGCACAATGGCCTTTCTATAGTTAGTCACCTATCACGCATACCACATTTTAGCTCTCTAGTGCCATTACAGATAAGAACTTTCCACATGCATATTAGACTAATCCCACTGAAAAGGGTGGTCCCGTTCTACAATGATGAGCTTTACCCTGCTGCACAGGAACACCAGCTAACTCCCACCTTACGTTTCAGACTTGTTGGGCCTTATCAGGGAGCAGCAGCTAAGCATCGATAGCAAGGAGTAAACGTCTGGATTGCCCTTCACTCTTAGGGAGACCTCATTAGAGTATTTAAACTATGCATACAAAATATTAGAGGCTTCTGAGGATGAACAAACAGCACAGTGGCCTGTTCTACAGCTAGTTACCTCTCAGAAGCATCACATTTCAACTCTCTAGTACCATTACAGAGGAGAAATTTCCACATACATATTAGAATAATCACTCTCAAAATGACAGGCAAGTCCCCTCTGTACAGGAACACCACCTAACCCTCAACGTACGTTTCGGTCTTGTTGGACATCATCAGGGAGGTGCAGCTTGATTCCCTAGGCACTGAGAGCAAAGGGTCCAAGTCTGTATTACCCTTCACTCTTAGCGAGACCCCCTAAGAGTATTCAAACTATGCATACAAAATGTGAGAGGCTTCTGAGGACAAACAAACAGCACAATAGGCTGTTCTACAGCTAGTCACCGCTCAGAAGCACCAAGTTTTAGTTCTTTAGTGCCATTACAGAGGGGAAATGTCCACATACATATTAGACTAATCCCACCCCAAAGGGACAGTCCCATTCCAATGGCCTGTTTTACAGCTACTCATCATTCAAAAACTTTACATTTTAGTTCTAAAGCACCATTACAGTTATGATATTTACACATACATATTAGACTAATCCCACTGAAAAGCATAGTCCAATTCTAAAATGATGGGCAACTCTCCTCTGCACAGTAACACCAGCTAATCTCCACCATACATAGAGGTAGAGCTGAATTACTTAGCCACAGAGAGCAAGGGGTCCACATCTGAATTACCCTTCACTCTTAGAGAGATCCCCTTAGAGTATTTAAACTATGCATACAAAATATTAGAGGCTTCTGAGGACAAATAGCACAATGGCCTTTTCTCTGGCTAGTTACCACTCAGAAGCATCACGTTTCAGCTCTCTAGTGCCATTACAGAGGAGAAATGTCCACATACATATTAGACTAATCCCACCCAAAAGGGAGGTCCAGTTCCAAAATGACAGGCAAGTCCCTGCTGCACGGGAACACCAACTAACCACCGACGTACCTTTTGACCTTGTTGGGCCTTGTCAGGGAAGTGCAGCTGGATTTCCTAGGCACTGAGAACAAGGGGGCTATGTCTGGATTACCTTTCACACTTGGTTTAACTTAGTCTCCCTAAGAGTGAAGGGTAATCCAGACAAGACCCTCTTGCTCTAAGTACCTAAGGAATCCAACTGCACTTCCCTGATGAGGCCAAATAAGGTCAAAACATACAACAGGGATTAGTTGATATTCCCGTGCAGAAGAGACTTGCTCATCATTTTGGAACTGGACCTTCCTTTAGAGGGGGATTTATCTAATATGTATTTGGAAATTTCTTCTCTATAATGGCACTTGAGAATTAATATGTCATTCTTCTGATCGGTGACTAGCCTTAGAACAGGCCATAGTGCTGTTTACTCATCCTCAGAAGCCTCTCATGTTTTGTATGCATAGTTTAAGCAGGGCTCAAAATTTCAAGTTCCACGCTACTAGCCAGGTTTGAAAAGTTACTTGCCACCAGTTTCTATGCCTAGCCCCAACCATATACCTGCCTTTAACCCCACCCATCTCAAGTTCTCTTTGATGAAATCACACTGTTGTTCTATTTGTCCCCTGTAGTACAGTTGTTTTGCTCCAGAATTGCTCCAGTTCTTTCTTAGTACATCAGCCTCATTGTGGCAGACTGTATACTGTACACACAGAGCTTGATGTGTTATAAAGTGGGGCAATTCTGGAGCAAAACAACTACAATATAGGTCTCATCTACAAATCATAATGTTTGAATAATCTGGAACACTAAAGTGTCTTACCCACAAACAAATAAATGAGCAACATTTCTGGAACAAACCAACTGCACCAAAGGGAAGAAGTAAATATTCCCCCAACTCACATTTATTTAACCCTTTGAGTGTCAGAGAGATGTGTTATGCACAATGAATTGCACACCATCCAGTACTCAAACGATTTATCGTGAGTGCTAGGGAGGTCTCCAAAGCATTGCAATGATTCAGAAAGTAACCATTCGATCTGGGAGTTCATAGAAATTTTTGATTTCTCCGTTACAGTGCTGTTGTTGGTTTCCTGCAGAACCTGCCCACATTAGGCTATTCAGGCTATGCTTTTTAGCTCAAAGAAAGTTGTTCTAGTTTGTGTTGTCTCCAGTGTTGATAGTGTGTATGCCAGTATGTGCTGCAGATACTATGACTTTACTAAAACATGTTTCAGAGCTAAATGTCCTTCTATGCCCATACTAAAACCTATAAAAGGTTTTAATTACTCTGACCTTGCATTATCAATGGCATTGCCCAGCAGCCCTGACACTTGTTCTAGACTGCAGAAGATCTGTGCAGCTGACATCAGAAAGTAGGGGGTAAGATCCCATATGTTCAAGTGGCCCCTGCTCCCTGTGCATAGGGGTGGAAAAGGCATCCCGCTATTGGAAGGGATAGGTATTTGAATGCTGCTTCCAAAAGGTATCCTCAGCTTCCCAATGCTCCTGCCTTTCCAGCCCCATATCCTGCTCCCTGCTGTCCCCTAGGACTACCTCTGTACACACTGCAATGAGACTGCACAGAGCCCAATATCATTATGCTATTGGTAGTGCATTTACTGCTAGTGGCAGCCACCATACTATGTGTGAATTTGAATGGAGGGGTCTGTGCAAACTGCAGAACTGCCCCATGACAACACAGCACACACAATTCCCCACCACAACTAAGGCACAGCGTGTTATTGCTGAGAATGGGGAGGGATCAACAATTTAATGCTTCTTGGGTCTGGGCAGGTGTTCAAGCAGGGGAGAGGTTAACGACACACGGATGACGGTATTGCTCCAGAATGCATCACATTTACATGCGGACACATGGGTCCATGTCCCTGCTCCTGCCAGTGACTGAAGATAGTAAGCAATAAGTTTTAAGTGACAGATCCTGCACACATTGGACCCAGGCCCATGACAGCCATCCCACCTGCAGTCCTGCCACCACAACGCTACATCATTCAACATCAAGATGTCCTAATCCACAGACCCAAACCATCTCCCAGTGTTGATACTTATCGCTTACCATGTTATGTGCCATATTTGCAATCTAAACAAAGCATCAAAAGCAGTCTGGTTTGAAGAGGCAGCCCACGCTGCTGGCAGCCCTGGCCACTGGCCCAAATTTATAACTCCCTTGGCCAGCCCGCCCCTGGTGGATTACGCTGCATGTGCATCATCTGATGATGTGGCCAATGAATGAGCAAACAATGTGGCTGAGCTGAAGGCTCATTCCTGAGACACAGGGACTATCCCTGGAAACCGGGGACGTCTGATCACTTTACATAAGCATAAAAGGTACAGAAATGTGGGATTGCAGGGAAAGGGGTCATTTTCATACAGGGCTTCAATTTCCACCCGCCCTCACTCAATTTATCCTCGCCCTCACTCAATTTTGAGCCCTGGTTTAAGTACTTTTAGAGGGTCTCCCTATGTGTACAAAATGTGAGAGGTTTCTGAGGATGAACAAACCTTTCACGGCTAGTCAACGCCCAGAAGTATCACATTTTTGCTCTCTAGTGCCATTACAGAGGAAAAACGTCCACATGCACATTACACTAATCCCATCCAAAAGGGTAGTCCTGTTCTAAAATGATGGGCAAGTCCCCTCTGCACAGGAACAACAGCTAATCCCCAACATACATTTGGGCCTTATTGGAGAGGTGCAGCTGGATTCCCTAGGCACTGCTAGCAAGGGGTGCACATCTGGATTACCTTTCATTCTTAGGGAGACCCGCTTAGAGTATTTAAACTATGCATACAAAATGTGAGAAGCTTCTGAGGATGAACAAATAGCAAAATTGCCTGTTCTACAGGCAACTTCCACATACATATTAGACTAATACTTCCCAAAAGGGCAGCCTATTTCAAAAATGACAGACAAGTGCCCTCTGCATAGAAACACCAGTTAACTCCTGATATACATTCCTTCTGTGTACTCCCCTTCACTGCAAAGTATGGGATTTTATTCCCTTCCTCCAGCTGGTAGGACAGTCCGTATCAATTTAAATAGGCTACAGCCCCTTCTCACTTTAGTTTTATTTCGGTCCTAGTCAGCTTGAAAACAGGAGGCGAGTAGCCTCTGCCAAAGAAACGCTTACCTCTGGGGACAGCCATGCAGGAGCGGGAAACTGAGAGCCCCAGAAAGTGGTCATCAGAGAAAGATGTATCTGGGCATCACGTCCCGCGGAAGCGGCCAGCAGTATGCCTGATAGCGGCGTGCATTCCAGAAATGGAATGCATAGCATCGCAAGGCCTTCCTCCTGCTACCATAGGTCCAGGAGCGGCATGCATCTCACACCCTCTACGTAGAAGAATGGGGGACAGGAAGCATGGAACAGAGTCTGGCAGATATCACCTAGCAGGCTACAGGTGCAAGCAATCATGCAGGTCACAGGTGGAACGCACGCCAGATATATGAACAAGCTCCATGGAGGAAGGTAAGAGGATGCTGTTCAAGACAGGGTGATATTTCTATTTATATTTTTTTCATTTTTTAATGCATACCTATTAAACTAAGTGATTTTAAATTAGTATGTCTGCTGCTAAACCCTCTTCCAGCAAAGAAAAGATAGAGCCTGCTCCTACTAAGGAAGATAAGGCGCAGAAACAGAAGTCATGTAGCTCTTGTGATAAAAAGTTCCCAACCTCTGAGAATTCAAAAATTTGTCAAAAATGTCTTAAAAAAGTAGCCATGCAGGAGATGCCCACTCAGTTTCAGGATTTTCTGTCCTGGATGAAGGTCTCAATGCAAGAGACCTTCTCAGCCATGCAAGAAGCAACAATGCCTAGGAAAAGGCAAAGGTTGGAGTACCCAGGGGAGGGAACATCTTCCCCTAAAACAGGGACAGTGAAGAAGTAAATAGCCAATGTTCAGAATTTTCTTCAGAGGAGGATGAAGGTGAAATTATGGAGGATTCAGGGGCATTTTCCCTGGATAAGATTGACGGTTTTGTAGCTTCAATCAGAAAGTCTCTGGGACTGATTGATGAGCAGAAGGATTTGGGCATTATGGATACTGTTTTCATAGGAAATGAAAAAATCGGTGCCCAGTTTTCCTGTTCATCAGTCTATCTCAGATTTGATTAATACAGAATGGCAGAAAATAGATAAAAGATCTTCAGTTTCCAAAAGATTTTCTAGAATGTATCCTTTTGAGAAAAATGATACCAATGTTTGGGTAAACCCTCCTAGGGTAGATGCAGCAGTTTCTAGATTGGCTAAACACACCACAATTCCTTTAGAGGATGGATCTACTTTAAAAGACCCTATGGAGAGAAAGCTTGAATCTGCTCTTAAAAGACAGTTTTCCTTAATAGGAAGTAATATTCAGATTGCTACAGCTCTTGCCTGTATCTATAGATCTATTCGCATAAGGCCCTCAAATCTTGAAGATAGTATTGAATCTGGAACCTCTAGATGAAAGCTAGCCAGAGAAGTTGCAACCATCAAGCAAGCTAATAATTTTATTTGTAATGCCTTTTTGGATGCAGTTAAATTAGGAGCAAAGTCTTCAGCTTTATCAGTAACCTCCAGGAGGGCACTTTGGTTTAGATCCTGGGGAGTGGATGTTTCTTCTAAGAAAAAGCTGGTTAATCTTCCCTTCAGAGGACAAATGCTATTTGGAGAACAACTAGAAGAAATCATAAAGAAGTTGCCTGGGGGAAAAAGTGCCTTTTTGCCTCAGGAGAAAACGCGAAGATCACCTCCTAAGTCATCAGCATATAGAAGCAGAAACTATTCCTTTCAGGGATCCAGAAGGTATCAGGGGAGAAATTATGAACATAAAAGGCAGACATCTAACCAAACAAGCAGAGGTGGATACAGAAAGGATTATTCCAAAAGGCAGCAATTCAAGAAAGAATTCTGAGGAGCAGCGGATCCCTTTTCCAGAGCAGGAAGGGGAACGACTGAAGCATTTTCAACACCTCTGGACGACAAGGGATGTTTGGGTCCAGCACACTCTGGAAAAGGGATACCCACTACCTTTCATACAGACCCCAGAAACCCACATTTTCAGGGAATCAAAAACCCAGAAGAATATAAAAAAACAGAGAATATTGAAGAAGGAAATTCAGTCCCTGATACAGAAAAGAGTGATACAACCGGCCCCAGAGAATCAGAAATGGCAAAGAATCTATTCAACTTTATTTACAGTTCCAAAACCATCTGGTTCATGCAGAACCATACTGGACCTCAAGAGGTTAAACTCCTATCTAATCAAGAAGTAATTCAGGATGGAATCAACAACTTCAGTAATAAGATCTGTACTTCCAGACAGTTTTCTCACAAAAGTAGATCTACAGGATGCTTATCATCACATACCAATAAGAAAACTCAATCGAAAATTTCTCAGGTTTGCTCTAGGAGAAGAACACTTCCAATTTAGAGCTCTACCATTCAGTCTGTCTGTCTACAGCACCCAGGGTGTTCACCAAAATTCTGGCAGCCGCCATAGAACCTTTAAGAGAACAAGGAATCTCGGTAATCCCTTATTTAGACGACCTATTGATTGTAGCTCAGGACAGAAACCAGGCCATGGAACATACACAAATCAGAAAAGTCATCTGGTCCCAACACAGAGGCTGCTTTTTCTGGGGATGAGATTCGACACTCAGAAGACGAGTATCACCCTATCAGAGGAAAGAATAGACAAAATAAGAAAAAGGGTCCTAGAGTTCAGAAAGAAAAAGAGCCACAATGCTCATCGTTTTATGCAGTGTTTGGCAACAATGATCTCAGCCATACAAGTAGTCCCATGGTCAAGGTTCCACTCCAGACATCTACAGTCCTTTTTTCTAAATTCATGGGACAAACACCAGCAGAACCCTTTGCAGAGAATTCACCTGACAACAGAGATCTGCAGGGAACTAAGGGCTCGATTCAAATGTTGGCGTTAAAACCAACGTGAAGAAAAAAACTGCCTTCGCTCGTTAAGCAAGACCAGGTAACGTGAGATTCAAATCTTTGTTACCCAGAAGAGTTAACGAGCGACGGCCTACAAAACACACGAAGACTACAAAACTGGAGTCGCCAAATATTTGACCTCATCGTCGACGCCAAATACACGATAAACGCGAGAAACGTCTCCAGAAAAAAACCAAACACGCGAAACGTCCAACGTGACCCAGTCTCAGCCAATCACAGCACCCCAAAGTATCAAGTTGAGTCGAATAAACTATAAATAGACCCAAAATCACCTACGCACCTTTGTCTGTTATCGAGTTCCCAAGAGCTAGATATCAGGACCCAAGGAGCGGAGGTTAGTTTTTCAGAGAAAGGGAGTTTAGGCGGCGCACACACACAGACAGGTAGAAGGAGAGTTTGGCAGCACACAAAGCGACACAATACACTTTTGAACATACAAATACACGCATCCAAACACACATACACACATACACATAGCCCATTTTTTTTTTTGTAAAACACACACACACTTTTTTTCTTTATTTTGACAGTGTGAGTCTGTGAGTGCAAGTGAGTGACAGAGAGTGAGTGAGTGAGTGTGTGAGGGCCTGAGTGAGTGCCTGGGTGTGAGTGGGTGAGAGAGATGGAGAGGAGAGGAGAGAAGAGAGGGGTGGGGAGTGTAGGAGGAGAGGAGGAGGAGATTCAGGGGGGCAACCCTGGTCAGGGTAGGGGAGGGAGAGGGAGATCTCTGGGGTGGAGGGGCAGCCACCCAAGACCAGGCACATCTAGTGCAGGGGCAGACACAGTGGGACGAGGGGTAGTCCCCCTGCACCACACACAGACAGGGCCAGTGCAGGCAGGGCTGGGGAGCCACAGCCAGGGCTCTCAACCAACCTCTGGGGGTGAGGAGGAGGAGAGGTTTAGAGAGCCCAAATACACAGAGGAGGAAAACCTGGTCCTCTGTGAGGCTGTGGTTGCCCACTACAGGTACCTCTTCCCCAAGGGGCCTAAAGCTGGCCTGTCAGCAAAGAGGAAGGCAGCCTGGAAGGAGGTTGTGGCTGCTGTGAATGCAGTGTCCTGCCGCAGCCGGACGTTGGATTCTGTGAAGAAAAGATGGGCAGACTGCAAGGCTAAGGTAAGACAGTAACATAGCAACACAGTAATCAATGTTGAGAAAAGACCTGTATACATCTAGTTCAACCCTTTTCCCATTTTTGTCTACCATTATGAAGGTGAAGAAGAAGATGGGCGAGCAGGCCTTGCACGCTGCTGGCACAGGGGGTGGTCCTCCCCTGCGGGTGGAATACAGCCAGTGGGAGGAGGCTGTGCGTCAGACCATCTCCTCCATCATGGTGTGTGGGATCCCTGGATGGAGTGACACCGGGGATGAAAGTAGCCTCCAGACCACTGGTAAGTGCATCAAGACCCACACACACATCACACCAATCCTGACACCCACCAGGCAGAGGCCAACACAGTGACACATGGACAGCATTACACAACACAATTCAGTCACACAGCTTGGAGGGACGTCAAACAAGGACAGAATACATGACCAACCTAGCCTGAATGGTAATGGTCAAGTCCCTGTTGAACCCCCTTTATGCTGTCCAAAACGACATCATGCACAGCACAAAAACAATGCACAATGTCATGTGTCAGTCACAGATCCAACTGTTATGTGTATCACAATGTCATACACATAGTGACAAAGAGGTCAGCACACAACCCCTTGAATGCCACAGGGATAAGTAATTCGTTGGTTGACAATACATTGGCTAGTCCCTTGGCACCCAATGGGTTACCGGAGAATAGCAAGGAGGGGACTTGGTGTGTTTCCTATTGTATTGTTACTGCATGTCAGGGCTAGACGTTGTACATGTAGGTAGTTAGTCTAAGTGGAATAGTCAAGGTTCAGCTTTCTGCATCATATGTAGCCTGCAGAGTGGGGATGGCCAGGGGGCATTCCCCGCCATCCCCACTCTGCAGGACATATGTGATCCACAGGACTCAACCATGATGGGGGGGGGGGCATTCACTAGGATGTCAGAAAGAGGTGACAATGTGTACATGACAACTGCAGTGTCATCACACCTGAAATCCCTGTGTTGTTCTGTGGAGCCAGTGCACTGAGATCTAAACAACACGTGACATACCAGTGCTTAGGCTCCATAGCATAACAAACATGTGAAAAGGTAGAAACAACCTCCAATAGTACATTCTAACAATGCACTTGTTTGCTGTGTGTTAGGATTTTAGCGGTCCTGGGGTGTGTTTGTGTGTCCTCCAGCTGTTTGGGTTCCTGGGTTCCACAGATCATGTTGGTTGGCGTGCTTGGTGTGGTTATTCCTGCTGCCGACATCATTTACTGATTGATTGGCCTCTGTAGTCATAGGTCCTCACTGGTGCATTGCTGTGTTTAGAGGTCCTGGTGTGTTTGCTGTTGAGGCCTAGGTGTAGAATGTGCAGTGGGTTTGTGTCACTCAAGGTGTGATAGTTCAGTGTTGCTCACCACATGGATCCTGATGAATGGGGATAGCAAGGAGGTATATGCCTTGCCATCCCCATTGCTCAGGATACACATGATGACCAAATCACATCACTGCAGGTTACTGTAATCAATGTATGTGATCACGTCAAACCTAGCAAAGTGTGTTAGGATGGTAACCAATGCATTGCAAAGAAATGCAATGGATACCATCCTGCCACTCAACGGTTTGCGTGTCAGTGTAATAGTCTTGCAGCACTCCTGTCATAGTTCACATCACTGATTACATCATGTCATTTCCCCACACAGCACACCAGACAGCAGGAGCAGAGGACACAGGAGGTTCCTCCACTGAGGAGGCCAGCACCTCCAGTGCACCACCACCACCACCACCACACCAGCAGCAGTGGCAGCAGCAGTGGCCCCAGCATGGCCCCCAAGGCCCACCGCACCACCAGCAGCAGTGGCAGCAGCAGTGGCCCCAGCATGGCCCCCAAGGCCCACCGCACCACCAGCAGCAGTGGCAACAGCAGTGGCCCCAGCATGGCCCCCAAGGCCCACCGCACCACCAGCAGCAGTGGCCATACCATGGCCCCCAGGTTTCACCCCACCAGCAGCAGCAGCAGCAGTGGCCACAGCATGGCCCCCAGGCTTCACCCCACCAGCAGCAGCAGCAGCAGTGGCCACAGCATGGCCCCCAGGCTTCAACCCACCAGCAGCAGCAGCAGCAGTGGCCACAGCATGGCCCCCAGGCTTCACCCCACCAGCAGCAGCAGCAGCAGTGGCCACAGCATGGCCCCCAGGCCCCACCTCCCACAGTCCAGCACCGGTACACTCCCCTGCAGGATGTGCCGACAGCCATGGGGAGGCACCGGATGCCCGACATCGTGGGGATGCCACAGCATGGGCCACTGCAGGCAGCCACCAGGCCACAGCCGCGGGACAGTAGCCAGTGGCCAATGGACTATGAACACTTTGGCCTCATTGGCCAGCCACAACGGCCACAGGCCCTGGTGGTGGTCACCACACCATCCCCGCCCCAACACACAACACCCCCACAAACCATGCTAGCCACACATATGGCAGTTGTGACATCCCCAGGGGGTCACTCATCTGGGGATGCAGTGATGGGCTCCCCATGCTCCCTCCACATCCGGACCCATGGGTCCACCCCATCTCCCCCAACACCTGTGGTGGAGCCACAGGACAGCCAGAGGGCATCCCCACCACTGTCCCGTTCCCCCTCCACACCACACACTCCTGACAACACCATGGTGATGGATCAGGAGTGTCTGGTACTCCAAAGGAGGCAACTCAGGGTGGCCAGGAGGTGTGCCTGCTCACTCAACAGGCTTGAGCAACATATGGCACACCTCCTGGACAGCATGAGGGCACTGGAGGCCCATCACGTTACTCTCAGCAACCACCTGGTCACCCACACCAACAGGGTGACAGCTTCAATTGACCAGGTGGTTGCTGAGCTCCGTGAGAGTAACAGGCTGTAGACCATCCGCCAGGCCCAGGCCTCCAGTTCCAGTGCCTCAACCCCTGCCAGCACTCCACCAGTGGCACCCCCAGCCCCCAGAACCACTAGAGCCTCACGGCATCAAGTGCAGGAAGCCACCCCTGCAGCCCCGCCCAAAGCACCCCCCAAAAAAAGAAAATAAATGTGCAGTTGTTGCTTGAGAACATATCAATGTCTGTGTTTTATTCAGATGATACAGTTAGAGGGGCAGAGTTGTCTCCAATGCATTGCAAAGCTATGCATTGAACTCAACTCATGCACATCTAACATGGGGGTCAAGTAATGAGTTGTCTCCAATGCATTGCAAAGCTATGCATTGAACACAACTCATGCACAATGAATGGTGTCACAAGCTTTTACAGCAGGGTGAACACACACATCACAATCAGACATGTTTGTCCAAGTTCAACTCACAGACATCTGAAAGCCGAACAACATCAGGGTGTTGTTCCATGATGTGACTTGAACTTAAACAACATGAACACATTAGATATCTCAACAGATAAACCACATGATCACAATTAAGGGGATAGTAATGCTTAGGATGTGTCAAAACATATGTAGTTGGGTTCACCCCCCTGATTGAAAAAGGGAACAACCACTGCTGAAAGGTGTTTCATTCCAAGGTTATCCCAGCTCAACACTTGAAGTCATATAACAAATATCCCAGTGGCCTGAAGGTGTCAAATGGCACTGTGACTACATCATCCTATGGGGATCCATGGTGCAGGGACCGGAGCTGTCCATTGGATGGTGTAGTAACAGTGCCATTTGACACTTTCAGGCCACTGGGATATTCAATCTATGAATGTAAACTTGGAGTTGGAACAACTTTTGAATTCAACACCTGTCAGCAGTGGGAGATCACTTGTTTCACTCAGGGTGATAAACTCTACTGCATGGATTTTCAAACATTCAATGTATTACTATCATCTTTTCAAAGAACATGAAGAGGGAGAAGTAATCAATGACACAAGATAGAAGGTTATATACGATCATATGTTTTATTGATATCAACACTAACAAACAGATGATCCTCATGGATGTGGAGTAAACATGTCACCGGAACAAACTTCTGGACCATATTAAATCATGGCCTGGATGCCTGCAGAGGGTGGAAACAAGATTGAAGGTGCACTATGAACACAACAGTCATGCTATTCCTTTGCCATCATATTTTCTTTCTCTCTCTCATATAAATATTTATATATATATATATATATATATATATATATATATATATATATATATATATATATATATGGTGTGTTGTCCATGAACAGTCATGTGGGTTATGATGGACTAATGGTAAGGTGTGTGTTATCCAGGTAATTATTTTCTGGTGTGTGGTTAGTGGTGTGATGTGTTGTAAGTGGTATGTACCTGCCAGGTGTGTGTTTCGTCTCCATGGACTGCTGAGGTTACATAGGTGAGCTTGACATGTTGTTGGAGTGACAGATGTGCATGTGGTGTTGTGTGTTAACCCCTGTTGGTCGGAGGTGATTTTGGATGGCTTATGTTGTGCTGCTTTGTGTTCCCCTGGTCCCTGTTGGGTTGCTTGATTCTTATGGTTTGTCTGTGTAGGGCGGTGGTTCCCAACCAGGGTGCATTCCTCCCAACATTTCAAATGGCGAAAGAGGGACACTTCTGTTTTAGGTGGCGTTTCTGGGGGCACGTCTGGTAGGTGAGGCATTGCCAAGAATATTTAAGTTATTTCTTGACCCATCTGCACCTCTTTGTTTAACTGATGGATGATTTAGAAAAAGAACAAAGTATTTTAGTTGCCCATATTACTGGATAAACACATATACTGACAATTAACAACACATTTATGTATGTTTTATTGCTGTGGACCAATGTAATACACATCACTCATTCTGATGTCCGAAAAAGTGGGACAAAAGGGTAGAAAAGAGGGACAGAGGGATTTGGATCTCCAAGAGGGACTGTCCCTCCTAAGAAGGGACACTTGGGAGGTATGAGGGTGTCATGTGATGTTGGTGCCCCATGTGCACCAGCTCAGGATGCATCACTTTTCCCATGTTGCTATGTTCTGCACTGGTGATTGGTAATATTGACTTTACACATTTTTGGGGGGATGTGTGTATGGGACATTTGAAGCACTATTCCTCCTCATTGCCATTGACAAAGTGGTACCTGATGCTGGCCATATGTTTTTTTTTATTTGGGTATTCCCTTGTGCCCGCTTCCTCCAATACCTCTCCTCTCCTCACGCGTTGGCATTGTGCCAACGCGTCTGCGAATTGTAGAATAGGCGACGCCAGGCAGGGGACAATGGCGACGTGTGAGGAGAGGAGAGGTATTGGAGGAAGCGGGCATCAAATACAAGCCTGCCACCCGCTTCCTCCGATGTCTCTCTTGTCCCCAGCCTTTTCTTATGCTGCGGGCTTCACAGCCACCCGTAGCAATGGCACTTTTATGAATGAAGGGAAGCGCTGCAGTCAGAGTGCAGCCTGCTTCCTTAATTGTATTTTAACCCTTTGAGTGCCAGTGTGGAATGCAGCGCACGCCTTTGCAATGCGTTGCATACCACTCTGGCACTCAAGGGGTTAATAATGTCCTACTTACTGTGTCCCATTGTTATTTGTGTGTTTGCTTCACTCTGCATTGGAAGGAGAGTGGAGCAAAAATAATGATAGCAATGGGACACAGGTGGTGGGCATTACAAATGAATGGATCTAAGTCAATCTACGTTTCATGATAGTATTTAAATTATACAATGTATGTAACACACCCACTCACACACATACAGGCATACCTTGCCTAATAACCCTTTGGGAACCAGAGGGCTGGGAGACATGCTATGCAATGCTTTCCTACCTCTCTGGTAATCAAAGGGTTGATTGTGGAGTAAAAGACAGATTTGTCCACTACATGGAAGTCCATGAGGTGGATGTGGATGGGGTTAGTATGTCCCATATATGCAATATATGTGACATATTAAGGGGTGTGTGGAAGGGGGCATTGTGTAGTGCTTGGTGTACTAGTTTTCTTTATTGTAACCCTTTGAATGCCACAGGGGTGAGCAGTACACATCCATATGGCATTCAAAGCTGTCTATGGTGCTGAAAGCCATCTCTGTGTTCCCCTAGTAGCTGGGTAGGGAAAAGCACAGAGAATGCTGTTCAGAACTGGAGACGTGGGTTTTTTAACACTGCCTCCTGTGCTATTCGCCAAAAATAGTAGGCGTTAGATTTCTGGCGTGAAATGTTGCAATTTAACTCGCGTTAGCCCTAACTCCAACATTTGAATCGCTTTTGGCGTCGCTTGTACATTATCCTCTATGGGTGAGATCTTGCTGTTCTGGCGACGGGCGACGTCTGTTTCAGAACTGGCGTCGCTTGTTTCTAGTAGAACATTTGCATTGCTCAGTTGACGTTAAAAGCAGCGTCGCCAGTTTTTTCTGGCGACGCCAACATTTGAATCGAGCCCTAAATTGGTGGACAAAGAAAGCAAATCTCCAAAGAGGAACACCGCTCAGAGATCTGGATTGGGAGATTCTAACAACGGATGCCAGTCCGCAAGGATGGGGAGCAGTCTGGAATGCCAGAATGTCGCAGGGACAGTGGTCCTCGTCAGAGAAAGGACTACACATAAATATATTAGAACTAAGAGCAGTAAGATATGCTCTAAAGCACTTTCAGGCAGAATTAAGAAACCGGGCAGTTCACATCAGGTCAGACAACATGCCGACGGTGATGTACATCAAAAACCAGGGAGGCACAAAAAGCATAACCCTAAACAAGGAACTGGCACATATCTTCCGGTGGGCAGAAAGAAACTTGGTAGCCATATTGGCATCCCACATAGCAGGTATACAGAACGTACAAGCGGACTACCTAAGCAGAACCAAAGTACACCCAGGGGAGTGGTCGCTCAATCAGGAAATATTTCAACAGATCATCAGGAAATGGGGAGTTCCTGTAGTAGCTCTGATGGCCAGTCCAGAGAATGCAAAATGCAAGAATTTCTTCTCCAGGTGGAAAACAGACAATGCATTGGGACAGGATGCGCTAAAGCATTAATGGACTTTCTCTCTATCATACATCTTCCCTCCTACTCCCTTGATAAGAGAGGTACTCAGGAAAATAAGGAAGGAAAGACTGGAAGTAATAATGATCACTCCCAGATGGCCGAGGCGCACATGGTATTCGGAATTGATAAGAATGTCCATACTAGAACCTTGGACACTGCCAAGCAGAGTGGATCTATTGACACAGGGTCCAATAGCTCATCCACGTCCACATTTTTTCCATCTGACAGCCTGGAGACTGAGCGGCAAAATCTAAAATGTCAAGGAGTTTCAGGAAAAGTGGCAGAAACCATAATAGCAGGAAGAAAAAAATCCACTCTAAAAATTTATGACAAAATTTGGAAAGTATTTAGAGTATGGTGTATTAAAAACAAAATACAGAAGGATCAGGTCACAGTTCCAGTAATTCTAGATTTTCTGCAAAAGGGTTTCGATATGGGATTAAGTCCAGCCTCAATAAAAGTTCAGATTTCAGCTCTCTCTGCGGTCCTGGTAAAGCACTGGGCAGAAGAAGACTTGGTTAAAAGATTTGTTAGGGCTATTGAGAAAGTGCGCCCGAGAATTAGAGAGATTGTGCCTGAGTGGGATCTGAATATTGTTCTTACTCAGCTGATTGATTCCCCAAAATTTGAGCCTCTTGATAAGGTCTCTATAAAACTGTTATCTTGGAAAACTGTCTTTTTAACAGCTATTACATCTGCTAAGAGGGTTAATGAACTGCAATCCCTGTCTTGTAAGGCCCCGTATTTGTCCTTCAATCAGGATAAGGTAGTCCTTAGGATGAAACCATCCTTCAGGGGAAATGTGATTTCAGAATTTCACTTGAATCAAGAAATAAGCTTACCCTCGTTTTGCACCAATCCAATAAATGACAAAGAAAAAAGACTACATTCATCGGACCTGGTCAGATGTATCTCTATCTATATAGAGAGGACTAGGGAATTTAGACAGTCGATAACCTGTTTATCCAGTTTATGGGAAAAAAGAAAGGCTCAGCTGCTTCCAAGAAGTCCATAGCTAGATGGATAAGACAATGTATTATAGTAGCATACAAAGAGGGTAATTTAGAGCCACCTCTTAAGATCAAGGCACATTCTACAAGGGCAATGGCCACATCATGGGCATTAAAAGCTAATGCATCTCCAGAAGAAATATGTAAAGCAG
Organism: Rhinophrynus dorsalis; assembly: GCA_037306005.1. Taxonomy (NCBI): domain Eukaryota; kingdom Metazoa; phylum Chordata; class Amphibia; order Anura; family Rhinophrynidae; genus Rhinophrynus; species Rhinophrynus dorsalis. The sequence continues at coordinate 267,103,057 of CM074718.1, read as the reverse complement.
CCACATGGAAATCTATATCCACCTTTATAAAACATTATAAACTGGATATCAATGCCTCTACAGACGCGAAATTTGGAAGAGGAGTACTACAAGCAGCAATTCCTCAATAAGGTAAAACTGTTTGTTTATTGCCATTGACTAAGATGTTATCTGCTACTTGAGTAACCTAATTATGTCATGTTCTCCCTCCCTATACATATTGTGCTTGGGAAGTTCCCATACTTTGCAGTGAATGGGAGTACACAGAAGAAAGAGGGAAATTTGCTTACCAATATTTCCATTTCTTCTGTGTATCTCCACTTCACACCCACCCGATTAACTTTTCATGTATTATATGTTTTACAGCTTGGACAAAAGTATAACTAAAGTGAGAAGGGGGTGTAGCCTATTTAAATTGATATGGACGGTCCTACCAGCTGGAGGAAGGGAATAAAATACGATACTTTGCAGTGATGTGGAGATACACAGAAGAAATGGAAATATCGGTAAGCAAATTTCACTCTTTTGACCTTGTTGGACGTCATCAGGTAGGCACAGCTGGATTTTCTAGGCACTGAGAGCAAGGGTCCATGACTGTATTACCCTTCACACCTAGGGAAACCCCCTAGGAGTATTTAAACTATACATACAAAATGTGAGAGGCTTCTGAAGATGAACAAACAGCACAATGGCCTGTTCTAAGGCTAGTCTCTGATCAGAAGAATCACATTTTAATTCTCTCAGAAGCATTTTGTTTTAGCTCTCTAGTGCCATTACCAAGGAGAAATTTTCACATACATATTAAACTAATCCTGCCCAAAAGGGAGGTGCAGTTCCAGAATTACAGGCAAGTCCCGGCTGCGCAGAAACACCAGCAAACCCCTAACGTACTATCACGGTGCCCTTTCTACAGGGCGACATTGCTACTTCCGGGTTTCACTCTGCACTGTTCTTATTGGCTATTGGGTTCTGACTTTGCCCAGGGCTAGCCCTTTTATTCCTGGCCCTGTCATTCTTTCAGCACCCTTTCGTGGTTTACCTGTACCTAACATTTAAGTTGCTGCATGTTCCTGCTTTGTGTATGACCCGGCTTGCCTGACTACACTTCTGTTGTTCCTGAGTTCATTCCATTCCCGTTGCCGACTAGGACTGACTGACTACCTCTGTGTGTACAGAACTGGCTTTGGCTGAGAACCTGCTTCTGTTGCTGACTAAGACTTGCTGACTACCTCCGTGTGTACCGAACTGGCTTTGGCTGAGAACCCGCTTCCGTTGCTGACTAGGCCTGGCAGACTACCTCCGTGTGTACAGATCTGGCATTCTGGCTTCTGACCCTTCTGTGGGCGTTACCTCTGGCCACTTGTCAGTGTCCTGTCTGTGAGTTGCCTCAGCTATCCCTAGCGTTCTAGGGATCCGGTCACTTGCCAGTGTCCTATCTTTGTGTTGCCTACTATACTCCCTAGCATTCTAGGGATTTGCCCTGCAGTTACCTGCTGCAAGTCTCTGTGTGCCTTTGGGTACTGTTGTGGTTTGCTCTGTTCCAGTATCCAGTATCTGTGATGGATTTGGGAAGTACCACAGTACTGTCCCTATCTGGGCCTGAGTAGGTTGATCATTTCCTTGCTGATTATTTATTTTCTATAAAGCTGATCTTAACCTTACCTAATTTGTCTGAGTGTTCTTACAAAAACCGTGACAGTACGAAAGGGCTATGACCTCAGACAATACAGGTGAAGGCAGCTCTCAGAATATCCATTGGAGAATGGATTCACATGAGCAACGCTTGGATCAGTTGTTGCTGGCCGTGCAGACTATTCTGGAGCGTACCGCACATCTTGACAAACCGGTGCAAGCATCAGTGGCCACCCCAGTCTTGGCACCGATGGCACAAACACAGGTACTGAGCAATCCATATAGAGGGTTGTCCGCAACCGCTCCACTCCCATTGAGATATGATGGGGAACCTACGTTATGCCGTGGTTTCCTGAATGAGCTAGAAATTTTTTTGGAACTAGTACCACAGGCGTTCCCGAGCGAAAGAAGAAAGATAGGTTTCATGATATCCTTGTTGACAGGCAGAGCGCAGGCCTGGGCTAATCCGATCTGGGAGATGGCTAAACCTAGTACCACAAACTTTGCTGAGTTTGTAAGGGCCTTCCGTACTGTATTTGAAGTTCCGGGGCGTGCCACCTCTGCTGCAAAACAATTAATGAGAATCCAACAGGGCACACATACGGTTATGGATTATGCAATTGAGTTTCGCACGCTAGCTGCAGAGGTTGGCTGAAACAATTAGGCACTTGTGGCAGCCTTCGCACAGGGCCTCGATGATAAAATAAAAGATGAAATAGCAGCTCGTGAATTGCTGGAGGAGCTGGACAAATTCATGGAATTTGCTACATTGATTGACACTCGCATAAGTGATCGTAGGCAGAGGCCATCAACTGGGTCGTTTCCCAGTCCTGGTTTCCCACCCTTGCCTACCTCACCTCCCATGCCTCTGAGCCAATGCAGCTTGAATTTACACGAAGCAGTCCTTCCGCTGCAGACAAGGTCTTTGCCTGTACTGTGGGAAAGCTGGACACTTGTTACGGACATGTCCTGTGCGGCCGGGAAACTAACGCACCTAGAGTCCCATGGGGGACAGGTCCTAGGAGACGTATATATCAGTCTCCAGAGGTCACACAACGTAAACCCATGGTGGATGTTGTGGCATCCTGGGCAGATTCCTCCTTTACTGCTCCTGCCTTGAGCGATTCCGGAGCGCAGCCGGCTATTTTATGGACAAGGAGTTTGCTGTCCTGCATAATATTCCATTGATCGAACGGGAATCCCTGCTGAACATTGAAGTCATTGACGGAAGACCTTTGGTGCCTCCCCAGGTTACTCAGGAGACATGCCCATTGTCAGTTCGTATTGGAGCACTTCACACAGAGAGACCTTGCGGTTCCAGATCATTCAGTCTCCTCATTATGCGGTCATTCTGGGATTTCCATGGCTGCATACCCATAATCCCAGAGTGGACTGGAGGTCCTGCGAGATTCCGGCTTGGTCTGATTACTGTAAGGAACACTGCATATGGCAGCCTACCAAGATTTTGTGTACCTCTCCCGCCTTGCCACTTGAATACCAATCATTCAGTGATGTGTTCAGTAAGGGAGAGGCTAGCACTTTGCCACAGCATTGGCCATATGACTGTTCTATTAATATTGTGCCTGGACTTTTGTCCAGTGGCTTTTGTGTTCCTAGCCCACTTGCCCACTGGGGTCAGTTCTCTACCCTATGTGCCTCATTCTATAGGGTCAGCAGGGTAGCTTCAGGACAGTCCTATTCCCTCTGTTATTTGAGACAGCCATCTGCTTCTCTAGTCCACTCAGGTACTTTGGCCTTGTTTGAGGCTCTGCCTCCCTGGGGAGTTCCTTTCCATCCCAGCATTGTCGCATATACTTTGCTTAGGCAATGCCTGCTAGTTGTAGCTGTTCCCTATTGTAGATTCTTCCCTGGATCTGTTTTACCCCGGTCACTTGCCTGAATTCCAGTTCATCTGCACGAGGGATCCTCCGGTTAGTGGGAGCCTGAGAATTACAGTACATCCCTTTTCCTATCCTGGCCAGGGTCCCGGCTCAACCGGGATCAGGCATCTGGCTTCGCGGCCAGCACCTTTAATCCAGCTTAGGCTGCAGCAAGGGAAAAGAGGCGACCGTCACCGATCACAAGCTACGCTCCCCAGCGACGCTCTCAAGCTTCTAGTCTCAGGTTCTTACTTATCCGTGACACGTATACACAATGTGTTCCACGTATCTCTACTCAAACCCTTGATATGTAATCGATACACATCCACTCCTGAAGTCTCTGGTCCGGTTCGTTTTCAAGACCACAATGAGTACGAAGTGCAGAGTATCCTGGATTCAAGTAGGTTCTGTGGGCAGAGCCAATACTTGGTGCACTGGATGGGATATGGCCCAGAGGAATGCTCATCGGTTAACCACTCTAACATCCATGCTCCGCTCCTGCTGCACAGATTCCATGCTAAGTTTCCACTGAAGCCAGGTCCTCCTTCGTGGGGAGGGAGTCATTGAGAGGATGGTACTATCACAGTGCCCGTGATCCTTTCTGCAGGGCAACATTGCTACTTCCAGGTTTCACCCTGCACGGTTCTTATTGGCTATTGGGTTCTGATTCCGCCCAGGGCTAGCCCTTTTATACCTGGCCCTGTCAGTCTCTCAGCGCCCCTTTCGTGGTGTACCTGTACCTAGTGTTTGAGTTGCTGCATGTTCCTGCTCCATGTATGACCCGAATCGCCTGACTATGCTTCTGTTGTTCCTGAGTTCATTCCATTTCCATTTGTAATGTCTTTCATTTGCATATTATTTCTGTTCATCCTGACCTGTAACAGATTTGGGAAGTACCACAATACTGTCCCTATCTGGGCCTGAGTAGGTTGATCATTTCCTTGCTGATTATTTATATTCTTAACATTACCTTATTTGTCTGAGTGTTCTTATAAAAACCATGACTCATACGTTTCTGTCTTGTTGGGCCTTGTCAGGAAGGTGCAGCTGGATTCTCTAGGCACTGAGAGCAAGGGGTCCACATCAGGATTATCCTTCATTCTTAGGGAGACTCCCTAAGAGTATTTAAACTATGCATACAATATTTGAGAGGCTTCTGAGGATGATCAAACAGCACAATGGCCAGTTCTCCCTAAGAGTGAAGGGTACTCCAGACGTGGACCTCTTGCTCTCAGCACGAAGGGAATCCAAATGCACCTCTTTGAAAAAATCTAATAGGGCTTAAATGTATTTGCAAACCGACCATGCCTATTGTTTTGGAACTGGATCTTCCTTTTAGGTGGGATTAGTCTAATATGTATGTGGGAATTTCTCCCCTATAGTGGAACTAGAGACCTAAAATATGATGCTTCTGAGTGTTGACTAGAACATGCCATTGTGCTGTTTGTTCATTGTCAGAAGCCTCTCACATTTTGTATGTCCAGATGTGGACCCCTTGCTCTCAGTGCCTAGAGAATCCAGCTGCACCTTCCTGATGAGGCCCAAGAAGACTGAAACATACGTCAGGTGTTAGTTGGTGTTCCTGTGCAGAGGGGACTTGCCCATCATTTTCGAACTGGACTGCCCTTGAGGGCATGATTAGTCTACTATGTATGTGGAAATTTCTCCTGTGTAATAGCACTCGTGAGATAAAACATGATGCTTCTGAGCGGTGACTAGCCGTAGAACAGGCCATGGTGTTGTTTGTTCGTTCTCTGAAGCCTCTCACATTTTGTATTCGTATTTTAAATATTCTTAGGGGGTCTCCCTAAGAGTGAATAGGTAATTACCCCAAATGCTAGAGAATATAAAGGTATTGACCCACCAAAAAAAAAAAAAAAAACAATAATCTAAAAAAAGGGAGATCAGTTGAAATAATATTTCTGATATCCCACTCAGAATTTAACCCGTGAGGCACTGGTTTTTAATTGAAAAATCCTCAAAGCCTCTCTTTTATTAATTAATTGTAAAATATCACCTCCACTCCATGGCAGACTATCCTTTTCAATGCCATGGAAACTAAAGCATTTCTTATTTCTCTTACCTTCATGGGCCTCAAATATATATGTTTCAAAATGTCAGAAGCTCATTATTACTAATTTGATGGAGATGTTACCTTATTCTGTGTTTAAGAGGGTGGATAGACTATTCAACATATTTAACAGAGCAAGTTAAACACGTAAATAAATATATCACATATTCACAAATAATGTAAGCAGAGATGTAATATCTAACACCATCAACTGAACATACAAATTCTTTAGAAACCTTTGTAAAAGCACAACATTTACATATTGAAGCACCACATTTAAAGAAACCCCTAGTGGATAACCATGTAGGCTTAACCTGTTTACTCATGAAAAAACTAAAAGAAACAAGATTTCCATTAGTAGTGCCACGTCTTACAACAAACCCACACACCTGCGGCAAAACAGTCAACAATTTATCACCAGTATGCAACTATCAAGGTGCCCGTGATCTCTCTCTGTCACTCTCGCTTGTGGTGCGCTCCTATTGGCTGAGCCTGTTTGGCCCGCCCCTGGTGACCTTTTTATGCCTGGCCATTGGCAACTGTGTGGTGCCCTTTCGTGATGTTCCTGAGCCAGTGTTGCTGTTGCTGTGTTCCAGTGTTCCTGATTCCTGTGTACCGATTTAGCCTGTTTTTTTACGCTCCTGAGTTCCTGCTCCGTGATCTGACCCGACCTGGCTGACGTTCCTGCTCGTGACTGATGTGGCTTGTCTGAGAACCTCCTCTGTGACCTGACCTGGCCTGGCTGACTTCCTGCTCCGTGACCTGAACCGGCTAGCTACAAACCCTGCCATCATTCCTGCTGCCTGGTGTCGCTGTGGCGACAGTCTAACTTACGCTGTGCTTGTGGCAGGGCTGATCGTGATTGCCTCTATTAACACTTGCAGAGCCGTGTCTCCAGTGCTGAGTCTCCATTCACACTTGAGGAGCTGTGCTTCCGTTGCTGAGTCTTCCTTGGCACTTGCAGAGCGGTACCCACATTTGCTGAGCCTCCGGTTGTACTTGCAGAGCTGTGCGTCCGATCCTTGAGCTGTTATTAACACTTGCAGTGCTGCTGTCTCCATTATCTGAGCCTTCGTTAACACTTGCAGAGCCGTTGCTGTTTATCCGCTACATCTGCTGAGCCGGCTGCGTTGAGAGCCTTGTCTAGACGGCGGCTCATCTTGTCAACTAGCAGAGTAGTCAGTCTCCGTTACCGCGCCCGCGGGAGGCGCTATTGGCTCTAGCTCTATCAGTGTTACCCTCCATTACACGCCCGGTGGGGCTATTGGCTCAAGCACTTGCAGCGCAGGTTGTGTCCGTTCCTACGCCTGTGGGGGCTATCTGCTCAAGCTCTTTCTGTACAAGAAGTCTCGGTTACTATGCCCGTGGGGGCTATTGGCTCAAGCTCTTGCAGTGCAGGTTGTCTCCGGTATATACCCGTGGGGGCTATTGGCTCAAGCTATTGCTTTACAGTTGGTCTCCGTTATTATGCCCGTGGGGGCTATTGGCAAGTTCTTGCAGTGTAGTCATCTCCGTTGTTATGCCCGTGGGGGCTATTGGCTCAAGCTCTTGCAGTGTAAGTTGTCTCCGTTACTACGCCCGTGAGGGCTATTGGCTGAACCCACTCTGCAGTATTCTGCCTCAGTTCCTGTACTGCCTAAGCAGCTTTCTAAGCCTTATGGACGTAAGGTGTTGCATCATCTAACACCAATTGCTGCCTCATTACCACCTTGGGCGTTCCAAACACCACAGCAGAGACTGATTGATTATTTGTACTTAACCATTGAGTACCCTTGCTATTCTGTGCCTGTCCTGTGACAGTATATGTATTATTCTTGCTTCTGTATACTGGGCCTGAGAAGGCATATGTAGCCAATCTATCGCTATTATTCTGTGTTGCCTATAGAGGGCGATCTTTCTTTTTTATTTTTAATAAAACTGTGTTTTATTCTAACCTGCTGGTCTGAGTGTCTTGAAAAACCGTTGCAGCAACTTTGTGGAAGACTTAAGTAATTCTTCTCTAGACTTGTTTAAAACAAAGATATAAGCCCTAGCCAAAACATACTTCTCATACCTTCTATCATGAAACCTATTAAACTGGTCATCTGTTGCTCACTTAAACTGCTCCTCCATGGAGCAATTCCTGCATAAGCGAGGAAACTGCCCCTTTGGAATGATAAAGAACTGATGCCTACTGGGCATGTAAAAAGATATTACGCGCTGATGGTTTCCTAAAGATCCCACTATTGACCATACTAGAGGATTTGCCACCAACGAGATTCAAATCAAGAAAGGAAATAGATATAGAATTGTAGAATTAGTTAAATCTAAGATATAAAACATTATGATTCAAAACCAAAATAAAAGGATGAGCTTCCTGTTCAGGACCTAACGTAAATAAATTGTAGATTGTTGATATGCCGATGAGATGTCTCAGTTAGTTAATGCACCAGCTGTAGAATCTGTTCAATCCACAAGGTCTCAGGTTCTAGTCCCAGCAAGGTCAGCTCAGCCTTTCACCCTACTGAGGTAGATAAAAATTAGTCCACGACATACATGAAGAGACAATCTCAATGTATAATTTCTGGTAAAATGCTTTCACAAAAAAAAAATAAAAATAAATAAATATATATATATATATATATATATCTTCCATACCACAAGATCTGATCCCAATGGGCATTTGCTTCACCACAGATGTGGGTGGTGCTCCACCAACTCATATAAAGGTTGGCGAGAGAGGGGGCAAAACAAGCACCTATCGCCACTACATATCACTGGAGATAAAAGTTTTCATCAAACGAAAATAAATTGTGGGAAAGAACATATTCGACAGCCTGGAGCAAAAATAGATAATAGTAGTAGAATGATTAGAAAAACTTTCCAAATGAAAGCTCAAGGCCTGCAAACCCAGTATATGTGGAATTGACTGGTAAAGAGCAGTAACACCTGTAGAGACCCATGAGCATCCCCCATTCCATCTCACATCCAACATCTGCTGAAGAACCTGCTTAGTGTCCCGCAAGAACCCCGGTAGTCTGTCAACTAGAGGGCATAATTAATAATCCACCCGTTTCGACAATGGCTTATTCAATGTGCTGATGCTGGAAACAATAGGCCTTACCTGAGGGAGCACAAGACCTTTGTTCACCTTCAGAAGGTGATAAAAAATCGGGACATGGTGCTCTTGGAGATCAAAAAGCAGCTTCTCTATCACTGAGAACACCCAAAGCTACACTAGCTTGTACCAAATGGTTTAATTTTATTCTATACTAGCAATATAGATTGGTGTTGCCAGTCATTGTATTAGGGTATGTATTATGTAGTGATTTTTGTATGAAATGTTGTACATGGTGTGCTGAAGGCATTTTGTAAGAAATGTTTTTGTTTGTATTGTACATTTGCTTTAGCTGTGCTGTGTGATCATGGTGTTTTTGTGTACTGTGTGAAGCACAATGAAACATATGAAATAGACATTATGATAGTGTGATCATGGAGGTTGAGTATGGAGGTGGTGGTGGTAGATTTTTTGTGTAGTGCATGTTTGAGGTGTGTGACATGTAATTAGTAGGGTAGTAATTGTGTTGTGATTGAACATGCAGTACACAATAAATGTAATGCCATGACCATCATATTAAACCTCCATGATCAAAGTATCATAATAAGTAACATAGTAAATTAGGTTGAAAAAAGACACAAGTCCATCAAGTTCAACCTTCGCCTCATACCTCAGTAACTGAGAATTTTATAGCTTTCCTGCTACCAATTAAATTAGTCTTTATCAGACCTTCCTGATCAGCCTACCAATAAACAGTATAACACTGTATGTTCCCTTTTGAAAGAAATGTATCTAATCTTCTCTTAAATGTATCCATTGTATCTGCCATAACTACCTCCCTGGGCAATGAATTCCACAATTTGACAGACCTTACCGTAAAAAACCCTTCCTCTGCTGAAGTTTAAACCTCCTTTCCTCTAATCTCAAGGGGTGTCCCCTGGTCACCTGATCAGGCCTTGGAATAAATAGCTCACCGCAGAGATCCTTGTATTGACCTCTCATATACTTGTACAATGTGATAAGGTCTCCTCTTAGTCATCTTTTCTCTAGAGTAAATAAACCAAGTTTGTTTTGTCGTTCCTCATATGTCAAGTCCTCCATTCCCTTAATTAATTTTGTTGCTCTCCGCTGTACCCTCTCTAGTTCTAGTATATCCTTTTTCAGAACCGGTGCCCAAAATTGCACTGCATACTCAAGGTGAGGTCTTACCAATGATTTGTATAATGGCAAAATAATGTTATCCACTCTTGCTTGGATACCTCTTTTTATGCAAGACAGGACTTTGTTTGCCTTTGCTACTGCTGTTTGACACTGGTCACGGTTTCCAAGTTTGTAGTTGACAAGGATACCCAGGTCTTTTTCTAGCAATGAGTCACCTAAAATTATTCCATTAAGTTTAGAAGTAGCCTTGGGATTGTTTCCTCCCAAATGCATGGCTTTACACTTCCCCACATTAAACTTCATATTCCACATGTTTGCCCAATCTGACATTGTATGTAAGTCCCTCTGTAGAGAGAAAATATCCTGTTCTGAATTAATGACTTTGCATAATTTAGTATCATCTGCAAATATTGATATTTTGCTTTCTATAGCTATTTCCAGGTCATTTATAAACAAGGTAAAAAGCAGTGGACCTAATACTGAACCCTGAGGTACTCCACTCTCCACTTTAACTGTACTGGAGAATTTTCCATTTGCAACCACACACTGTTACCTATCCTTCAGCCAGTTTTGTATCCAATTGCAAAGGTTATCTCCTAGCCCCAATTTCCTTATTTTATACACCAGCCTTCTGTGTGGCACTGTATCAAATGCCTTTGCAAAGTCTAGATATACTATACCTACTGCCTTGCTATTGTCAAGGTTGCTGCTTACCTCCTCATAGAAGCTGAAAAGATTAGTTTGGCATGATCTATTCTCCATAAAACCATGTTGATTCGTGATAATGATTTTATTTTTTGTGTTGTAATCCTGAATATAGTCCCTTATTATACCTTCTAACAGTTTTCCCACTACAGAGGTCAAACTCACTGGTCTATAATTCCCAGGTTCTGTTTTAGTTCCCTTCTTAAACAGAGGCACTATGTTAGCTCTTCGCCAATCCTGTGGCACTGAGTCTGTGGTAATAGAATCTTTAAAGAGTAAATATAGGGGTTTTGCTAACACTGCACTAAGTTCCTGAAGAACCCTTGGATGTATACCATCAGGACCCGGTGCTTTGTCGGTCTTAATTTTGTTCAGTCTTCCCATGACATCTCCTTGAGTTAACCCAATATCTATTAATTGTATTGTTTTATTTGTTATTTGCGGATGCTCTTCTACCATTCCTTGCTCCCTTGTATATACTGATGCAAAGAAAGTGTTTAAAACATCTGCCTTTTCCTTATCCTCACTAACCAACTCACCCATCTCATCGTTGAATGGTCGAATGCACTCCCTCTTAAGTTTTTTGCTATTTATATATTTGAAAAACTTTTTTGGATTAGTCTTGCTTTCCCTTGCAATTCAAGTTTCTTTATCTATTTTTGCTACCCTAATTGCCTTTTTGCAATCTTTGTTGCACTCCCTGTATTTTAAGAAAGATTGTTCAGTTCCTTCAGACTTAAATAATTTGAATGCGTTTTTTTTCCTTGCCATTTCCTTCTTTACATGAGCAGTTAACCACATTGGCTGTGACTTACTTCTTTTGCACTTGTTCCCCATTGGTATATACTGTTGGGTACATTTCTGCAACCTAAATTTGAATTCTGACCATTTTTTCCTCAGTATTTTTGCCTTTAAATAAAATATCCCAGTCTATGTGTTGCATTGAAGCCCTTAACAATTTGAAGTTAGCTTTTTTAAAATTAACAGTTTTGGTTGAACCTATACATTTTTGCTTTGCCAGACTGATCTCAAATGTAACCATGTTGTGATCATTTGTATTTGATATGTTTTATGCAAACAATATTAAATGTCAAATATTGCTACAATGGAGCACCATTCAATACAAGCCTCACTCCCTCTCTGTCCTCACTTCAATCCACGCCTTTCTCCCTCCCTGTCCCGTCCCAATCACACTCTCAGTGTCATTTTTATGTTTCAATAACAAAATTAATCAACTTTTGGCCTACCTCCTTACTCCAATTCAAAATCACTTTGTCACTATCATTCATAACATCCATCCTCAATGACTCCGTCTCCTCGCTACAATCAACGTCAATATACATGTCACTCACACCGTCAGTCATACATTATCATTTCAAACACAACACAATTACTATCCAACTAAGCACATGTCCCACACTTCAAACATGCACTACAGAAAAAATGTAACACCACCACCTCCATACTCATCCTCCTTGATCATAATAATTGACCATCCATTAGAGCGAGGAGACAAAGTGAGTGAGGGTGGATGGCAGGAATGAGAGCAACAGAGTGATGGGAAAGATAAATGTTGCAGTGAGTTTGTGATTGGGACAGGACAGGGAGGAAGTGAGCCATTCATTGAAGCTAGGAGAGGGAAGGAGTAAAGCATCTATTGAGCGGAGGGACTGCACAGGGAGGGAGTGACACATTGATTGAATGGAGGAGAGGAACAGATTGAGGCATATATTGAAACAAGGGACGAGACACAGAGGGAACGAGGCATCTATTGAAGAGTGTTAGGGACCAGGAACCAGACAAACACAAAAATATAAAATGCAAATCACCTTTATTAAAGTAACAAAAAAAACAGAATGGTGATCCAGAAGCATAAACCAAAAGACAAGCCGGGGTCAGGAACCAAGGCGGGTACTCAGCCAAGCCGGAGTCAGGAAGACAGAAGTCAGCGATGTCAGGAACAAGCCAGGAGTCAGGAGCCAGAAGGGTTGTCAGAGGAATCCAAGTCATACACGGATTAACAGGAGCACAGGAGAATGCACAGAGGCTAGCAACAACAACACAAGGGCAAGGAAGGGTTGACTGATAACAGTCAGGTGAGTAATCACAGAGAGGTCAGCTGAGTCAGCCTGACCCAGGAAAGGGAAGGCAGCAGTAATCAACAACAGAGCTCGAAATTAGCTCAGACAGCAGTAATCAACAGCAGAGTTAGAGCAGCTCAGCCAAACTTTGACAAAGAGAGTAGAGGGACAGAAAGAGACAATTGGAATGTAGGGGAGAGTAGTGGTATAATGTGAATAGGCTGTTGTGTAAAATATTGTGAATTCAGTGAAAGCAAAAGTCACCACCTCCGATTCATTAGCCACATTAAGGGCAGTGTGTATCAAAGCCCAAAGAGCCGTCAAAGTGATCAATGTAACAAACAGCAGCAAAACTCACTTAATGGAGTATGAGTCCATGAAACTGAGCCATAGATACTTGACCATCAATCTATCAAGGAAGCAGAGCACAAAGAAAGGGGAAATCCAAATGCATAGCAATGTTTCAGTGCTACAGCATTATCCTTCCATGTGACATCATTCACCAACACAAAATATGAATATGGTAAAGCTCAAGGACTCACTGCTGAACTTGAAAAAGGTATCAGTGCTAAGCCGCTCAGGTTATCCACTCTTGGTAACACATTTAATTCAATGAAAGTTTGCAGCAGCACTAAAGATCAAAACCCAACAAATATGACTGCTTGATAAAATTCAAAAATCTTTGTTAGGAGCATTAAAACACAGAATGACAAACATACGGAGGATGGGACAAGAACGTGTACAGGACTCCCAAAAGCCAATTGTTGGGTTTTGATCTGGAGTGCGGCTACAAACTTTAACTGAATTAATCAGAGTACTGTCTCCTGAAAGCAGGGACAGCAGGTCACACTATCTTAGCGCCTTATTCATCCAGCAAAAAAGGTAAAATTCTGCAGTCAACCAACTGTGCCACGGAGGAAGAATTAAATTACCTATTGTTTTAAACAAGGCATTTAAACCATTAAATGCTAGATTGGTATCCCACACATTGCCAATCAATGCGTTAGAGACCTATAGCATTCAAAAGGTTAAGTTACTTTTTAAATCAATCTGATTTTGCAGCATTTTCATTTAGTTTCTATGATGCAGTTTGCTCCTGAATTGCACCTCTAGCTTGACGAGTAAGGTCCTAGGAATCCTCTAAAGCAGTGGTTCTCTAACTGGTGGGTATACCCACACTGTGTGGGAGTGAGGCTCTTCCAAGTGAGGAGAGAGGATTTGCTATTGCACCAATTGTCCACATTGCTATGCAACATGACAGTATCTGTATTGTCAAAAAGGAGAACTGTTAGAAGTTTGGGAAAGGAACATAAAGAACAGTTGTGAAAAGCACAGTGTTCCATGTCTGTAATCATCACACATATTTTTGTCAGGGAGCCTAAATACATCAATCTGTAGAACTGTCTACAACAAAGAAAAAAATGCAAATTAATAATAATATGTGTGCAAAGGAACATCATGATTTGGAAAAAAACAAAAGACGTGTTATATCAAAACATTTGATAACCACTGCTCTGTGGTTTTGTGGTAGGTTTTCTTTTTCCCTTCCTATTTGTGGGAAAAGCTACATTGGTAGGTTGTATAGCTAGAACAGCCTCACTCGTCCCTGATCATCTGACCACAGGAGTAAAATGACTCCTTCTTGTGAATATGGGACAGCTGAGAACCCAAGATGAGACCCCCCCCCCCGAAACAAGCGGTCCCTTAAAATACCCCTGCAAGCACCATTTGTCATACTTTCACAATTATATTTATAATGTAAGAAATAAATTTACTTATTCTCGCTTGACTTACACTTGATAGACTCTGCTCTTCAAAAAACATTCACCTGGTCCTTGCTGGTGAATGTCTTTGGGTACAGAACTTTATGGCACCCACATACGCAACATTTTGTAGCACTCAATAAAAGGGCAGCTATAGTGTTAAAAGTGTCCTCTTGATAAGTCTGAGCTTCTGGAAGCAGACAAGTTGAGTTGCACTGTGAACCCAGACAGATAAGAGCAACAGATGGGCGTGGGTCAGAAAAGTGACCTGTACTGCACTCCCACTTATCCAGTGACACATTCTGGGCTGCAAGGCTTCCAGTGTTACCTGTCAGAGTCATATGGGGAGCAACCATAGACTGCTACATATGGGATTTCTGACCTGACCATAGAAGTTTTATGGTGCTGTGTGTTGAATTCAGCAAGTTTCTATGGCCACTTGTCACAAACTTCTGAGTTGTGTACAGACCCCTTGCCAAGCTAAGTGGATCAGTTTCCTAACATCCTTCCCCCCAAAATAGCAGACAGGACTTATTTTGGAGCTACGCAGCCCAGACATTTTACTAAATCTGCTCCCAAAGGAAAATACATCATACTTGCCTTGTAAATGTGTCCTAACTCATCCATTTCCATCAACCCTGTCAGACTGGCTGGCAGCACATTTCTTTGTAATGCATTGAAAGCAGTTGCTGTGGAAGGCCTTGTTATCATTTAATAAATAATCTTTCCCCAACAATACACTAATTTTATTTTAACAAGTGTCAAATTGAAAAAATATGCAACTAAAAGCATGGAAACATACATTTTATAGATACTATCATAAATTACTAGCCAGGGTAAGTTACAGACACATTATTATATAAACATCCCACATGTGTCTTATTTCCTTCCCTCAATTTTTCTGTCCTTTCTCCTTTTTCTGGGAGGAATGTACACTACAGCTACACTGGTCTTAGTCTCCAATGTCAGTGGCTGCACTTTACGTTATGTGCTACAGTATATGGTCACTGTAATGCATACTAATAAACACAGTTTACCTGTCATTGATGCTGGACTTGGAATCTAATAGCAGAGATGGTAGTGGGGACTGAAGAAGTAACTACTCCCCACTGAGAGATTAGTTCCAAGCTTTGTGCAAGCACAGTCAGTATTCCCAAATACTTCAAAGTCAGTGAGATGAAACTGTCCAAGATCATGGCAGACACCAAGCAGAGACATAGTCAATAATTAATCTGAGGATAGAATTGGAAAAGGTAACAGACTGGTAGGAGAAATCCAATCCCAAATGTCCAAGACATTTTGAGTATGCATGCAAATTCAAGATGGGGAAAAAATGAACACCAAGAATTCAATGGTGTCAGTCTCAAATACACTTTCCTCCAGTGTCAACAAAAACTCTCCGGGTCCTGAGGCTGTGGAGGATCTTCTTAAAATGTTCCCTGTGCTCCTCTAGGGATGAAGAGAAGACCAATATATTGTTCAAGGTAACCAAAATGAAGTAATCCAGCAGGTCTATGAATACATTTTAATGAAGAGCTGGAATGTTGCAGTAGCATTACAGAGGCCAAAGGGCATCACTACATATTTGTAAAGCTCATAACAGGTTCAGAAGGCCATCTTCCACTGGTCACCTTTCTGAATACAGACCAGACTATATAGCTCTCTATGGTCCAGTTTGGAGAATACGTTAGCTGTTCTTAGTCTCTCAACTAATTCTGTGATGAGGGTTAATGGATAGAGGTTTTTTAATTGTCACTAGGTTTAGCTCCTCGCAGTCATCACAGAGGCAGAGGGTGTTGTATTTCTTCTTCTTGAAGAAGATTCCAGCCCTGGATGGTGATGTGAATGGCCTAATGAATGGTTTGCTAAGATACACCTGAATATATTCATCAAGAGTTTGGAGTTTGGGTTTGGATAGACCTAAAATTCATCCAGGAAGAAATTCAATTGGGCAGTCATAGAACTAAAGGGGCGGGAGGGTATCCACTTCTTTTTTTGCTGAATACATCAATGAATATCTGATAATGACCAGGGATGTTAGCAAGTTCATGTACAGTCTCTTCCAGAATTTTCAGAGTTTTGCCTTAGTGGTGTTGACATTAATGCAATATAAAACACGCTGCACAGATAACAATTTAATCCCAAGATTCTGTGCCCACATCCACAATAAATCCAAAAACTACAGGTAATAATGGCAATGACAATAAATTGAAATATATCCATTTTCAGGGAAGATTAGGTGGTAACTTTGAGTGTAACAGTCTCTTGGGTCGTTGGTCCAGACTAAAGGAATATAATCAATAATTTGTACAGCAATTGGAGTGTCCTTGGAACCGAACAGAATATTATGGGCCGCGACAAGCTGTAAATCAGTAAAGCAGCCACTAGCTCTAGTCAATGATGGATTTAGTCTTTACTTGCTGAAGGTCTTGCTGAAAAGAAGTGGAAACAGATCAATGAGATGCAGGATGAGGCAATGTCTTAGCTACAGAGTTAAAAGGAATAGGTACATCCATACCTCTAGGAGTATAAGGTAAAAAAGGACAGGAGCAGAGAAAATGGATTGAACCACCACAGTAGAGGCAAAGATTCAAGGCTTTTCTTCTCAAGACAGAGAACCTCTTATAAGACCAGCATGCACAGGTTCAGGAGGTGGTGAAAGAGAAGTAGGTTTTGATGTATGAGCTGAAACTTCCATTTGGGCTGCCTGGAATTTCAACAAAGCAGTTTGTGGAATGAGTTTTTCCAGGTGACTGTCAATCTGAATGGAAATTTGTGCTAAATCTGTAATGGATTCCAGGAAGCAGAGTGCACCCAATGGCCTCCCCTAACGCTGTTGCTGGGGTGAGCAGACACAACCTCTGCCCAGTCTTGCTGCAGCCTTAGGTAAACTAACAATGCTGCCTGCAAAATCAGATATCCCCCTCACCAGTTGAGCCGGTGAAAGGTTAAGGTGACTGGATAAGTGTTGGAGGGAGTCACAGAATAATCAGTGCCAGCAGAAAACAAGATACAAAAATAGATATCTAACTATGAGTAGCCAAAACAAACTAACAAGTCAAGGAAAAAGGACAGACAGGCTGGCTACAAAACTGAAACAGGGTACAAAGGGATATTATCAAGAAATCAAAGAAAAGCAAAATAACAGTTGAACTCAACAGGTAAAATATAGGACTGAGAGAAGCACATTTTACTGGTGGTAGAAGGTTCTGGCAGAAGGCAGGTTCAGCAGGGAACAGATCTGGTAGAACCAAAGACTTCAGTGGCCAACAACAAAAGGCACCTCTCAATGGATGCCTGCTGACACAGACAACAAGTCTTCTGTGGTGTCAGATGAAAGCAGCCATGGATCAGCTGACTGAATGAGAGTACTCAGTCCCATGAAAAGACTGGCCACAACACTGACTCCTGAAACTTCCACTGAGAAGGACATCTTTCTAGGACTGGTAGATCTCAGGAATGAGTCACAAAGAGTACCAGACACAAGGAAAACTACTACTTTAAACATGCACCAATAAGAAGTTTGGGGGTAGAATTTAATGGTGTAGGCCAGAAGAAAAAAGCCAGACAGAAAAAGAAACGAAACAGAGTCTGACAAACTCCGCCAGGGTATTAGGGACACAAATACAGGCCAATTCATCTTCCAGATTTTCTGGCAGATATAGGTGGAATTGTTCTTAAGTGTAGGTTCATTAATTGGGTGTTTGCTGTACATCTATGGAATTCAGCTGCATAGTCCTCTGTAGGATACTTTATTTGATGTAGGTTCAACACAATACTCTCAGTGGACAAAGCATGGTAAGGGTTATTGAGATGGATACCCATACTCAGACTGAGTAGCTCCGCCAAAACTGTGCTTCCCTAGCCCAGGACGACACTTAGGAATTCCACCAGCCAGGAACCAGAATCATAACTCCATTCACCCGGTAACTTAGGCAAGACTCAGTGTAGGGTGAAAGTAACTCTGGATGAAGCAAGCTTACCCCAAGCACCAGGCAACACCAGTGTAGGGGTAACACAAGAACTGATTTATTGTAGGACACACAGGGTTTATATACACATATAACGAGCTATCCACACATATTAGAATACAATAGGATACAGGTTAATGCAAACGACGTATGGGAAGAGAATGGGGCCGGTGGTGGAGGGGCACATAATACAAAGAGGCACAATAGGAAAAATACAAGTTATACAATGGGGCCTCCACGGGGGGGGGGGGGGCAAAGGACATCACACATAATTACATCAATACATGATTAAATGACAAACATCAGACCAGAGCATAATTATCTCAACAAATACACTACCCTGTTCCTGTGACAGTCTGTAGGGCAGAGGTTGGGCCCCAGGCCCCTTCAGGAGCCCTTCTGTGACAAGGGGCAAACGGGGCAGTGATTAGTCTTAGGGGGAAGCTATGCCCCATGTCAGGGCAGGAGGCTGGGCCTCAGCCCCCTCCAGGAGCTCCAGTAATGGAGGGTTCCCTCATCATAGAGCCCTTACACAGCTTCCAGGAAACTTGTGAGATCTTAGAGGAGCAGATCGTCAGTTTTCAGCAAATGATGGACCCATTCCATAGGCTCCTTGCTGAGTAGAGTAATGGTGTTTTGGCTGCTATGTAGACTTATGTCCAAGTTGTCAGACAAAAGAGCAATTGGCAGGAGATAATCAACCCCTTGACTTGGGAGCAATGACCAAAGAATTTTTGTGGAAAAGGCACTTTAA
The DNA here is from genome assembly GCA_037306005.1 of Rhinophrynus dorsalis. Classification (NCBI taxonomy): domain Eukaryota; kingdom Metazoa; phylum Chordata; class Amphibia; order Anura; family Rhinophrynidae; genus Rhinophrynus; species Rhinophrynus dorsalis. The sequence continues at coordinate 267,084,023 of CM074718.1, read as the reverse complement.
ACACAAGAAAACTTGGCCCATGTGGACTGGAGGAGGTAGTGTCACACTTGGAAGGCCTGCAGAAGAGGGAGTGCTGGGGTATGACGCTAGGGAGCGTAGCTCGAGTACGTAGGCTGTCTGAAGTAGACCCATGCTGCGGCGAGGGCCAAACTAAAGGTGCCAGCCACAATGCCGGATGACAAACCCCAGAGAAGCTGGAGGTGAGCCCAGGATGAGAATACTCAAACAGCACCAGCTCTCCTGCATGGGAGAGTGAAGGCTAGAGTTTGCTGAATAGAGTTCGAAGATCGAGTACGGGGACTATATAGAATAGCGTGAACTCTCCAAGGAATATAAGCTAGAGAAGTGTCAGAAAAGCCAAAGGTCATACACATTAACACAGGTAACAGGCAGCAGAATGGTCGGGAACAGGCCTAGGATCATACACCGAGTTAAGACAGCAGGAATAAACAGCTAGCAGATGGATGGTCAAGGACAAGCCAGGGGTCAAGCACAGGAGTTCAGATCAAGACAGGAGTATGCAGCAGGCAATCGGAGGGTCAAGAGCTAGCCAGGATCATACACAGGAGTTCAGATCAAGGCTGGAATATGCAGCAGGCAATCGGAGGGTCAAGGACTAGCCAGGGGTCATGCACAGGAGTTCAGAGCAAGGCAAGGAACCAGAACACTGAGAGCAATACAAGGCAATGCACGCTCTCTGGGAACACTGTGAAAGTGCTCCTGCGAGCAGGAGCGGCTGCCTTATGTAGGCGTAGCCGGATGACGAGGATGATGACGCGCCGGCACAAAATCCTGGAAGTGCAGCTTGCCGCTCTGAGAGAACGGAGTTGCAGGGACAGGCCGCAAGACGGGGGAGTGCATAGCGCGAGGGTGACAGGTAGTTGCCAGCACTTTCAGGATTTCTGTGACTAGTCCCAGAAGACTGGGGCTCTTAGAACCGGCCTTTCAGTTGGGAGAGGCCTCCTTAAATTTCTTGGGTAATGGAAGTCAGGACATCCATCTGGTCAGAACTCCTGGAGTCAAGTTGCAGAGACGGTAGTGGGGCTGAAGAAGTAACTACTTGCCAGCAGGAGCTGAGATCTCAGGTTTGTTCAACCATGGTCAGCATACCCAAATTGTCCAAATTGTGTAATATATATATATACACAATATAGTACTGACACAGGACAGGTTACAGTAATAAATACCCACACGGGTCCAGTATATGTACAATTCAGCAACAATAATATACTGACACAGGTCAGGTAAAGTTCGTGTGATACTCAAACGAGGCAGCAATGAATGGGTTACTATTAGGCCAAGAAGACTGACAGGCCCTAATAGCACGAGGCCCTTAAGACTCTCACTCTGCAGAGAGTGCACAAATAGTGAGCAATGCCACAGAAGTAAACGGAGGCCCAGGACAAGCTTGTGGACTGCCGTAGCAGTAACGGTGGACTGTGACTGTATGCCCGGAAGGGCACCCAACGTAGACTGCACTGATAGAAATCCGGTGGAATATGGCACCTTCCCCGAAGGGATTAACGAATGCTCAGACCAATGTCGACTGCCTGATGTAGAGAACAGCCTGAGGCGCCCAGAGTAAGACCAACCTCAGCTTGTGGCAGGAAAAAGGGTCAAGCGTACTGTGGTGCACAGATGGATGAATCACACCAGAGTGTCGCCCACGCGACACAGACTGTTTACCGAGACTAGACTGCTGGAACGACAATGAGGCAACAGTCCTGATACACGGACAATGGAGTCCCAACCCGGGCTGGTACACAGAGCGGGAACGTCAGCCAATCCGAGTCGGTACACGAAGCAGGAACGTCAGCCAGGCCGTGTCGGTACACAGAGCAGGAACGTCAGCCAATCCAAGTCAGTACACAGAGCAGGAACGTCAGCCAGGCCGGGTTGGTACACAGAGCAGGAACGAGATAGCAGAGTAGTCAGGCAGTCCGGGTCGGTACACAAGCAGGAATGGAGACAGCAGAGTAGTCAGGCAGTCCGGGTCATACACAGAGATCACACGAGAAACTGGAACAAGCGCTGGTAACGGAAACACCACGAAAGGGCACCGGAGAAGTGACGAGGCCCAGTATTTAAGGACAAATACTGGGCTGGGACAAAGCCACTTCAACCAATAAGAGTCAGCAGGGAGTAAAACTGACAGAATGTCACCAGCATAGCACGGGCACCGTGATAGTTAGCCCTGTATGCACTGCCTGACACACCCAGCCTTCTTCAGCCTTGTCCAGGCAGTGGTTGTAGGGATTTATGGCTAGCAGTGGACACTTGAAAAAGGCTGTAGAGGGTCAGAGTGTACATGGGGATCTGTGGTTACCAGTGGGCAAGGGAAGAAGGCGGGGGGTGTCAGGCAGTGTATATGGGGCTAACACACAATGATGTTGTCCCCTATGCTGTGTAACATGTTACAAATCTGACATAGAGTGCCCCCTTCAACATATTAACTCCCCCTCTTAGTAATTTGACATATATTGCCCCCATTCAACATAGTAACTTCCTCCATTTTTATTTCGACATATAGTGCTCCCATTCGACATTCTTCTTTCTCCAATTTTATTTGACATACACTGACCTCCTTGTATATGAAATGTAGAAGTGTATTGAATACATCAAAAAAATCATATTGCCATAGCATCGACCTTTAATGAATCTAGGTCATCTAGTGCTTCACTTGACACTTCTCCATTGGTTTGGGTGTTTTCAGGGGTTAACTTGACACTTCTCCATTTGTTTTGTCCTTAGAGAGCATGCGTGAATGTATTCTGCACTGCTTTAATTGAAACAAAGATGGTTTAAAACTGCTGTTGTGGCTTCTACACCTCAACTCTGAGGTGCAGGATTCCCGGCAGAATATGTAACAACATAATAGGATGCTACTTGCGCATTGTTTTTAGTTGTTTCTTATGGGCTTTTTTTGACTGGTGATATGTATAATTAATGCTGGTTTTGTTTTAACAACTTGAGTAATAGGAAAACAAAAACTGACTTAAAAAAAACGCAACACTTGTTTTTTTATTTTTAGCGGGGCTAACAGTATCGAGGCCTTGATCTGAAATGATATTCCTAATATCACTAAGGTGTTCATTCACCCTTACTCTGAGTGTTCTGGTTGTGTGATGTTATTTACCTACTAACTTGTGCTATCTGTGAAGTGCAATATGTGGGTAAAACAACCAGAACACTCAGAGAAAGGGTTTGGATTGTGTGTTATTGTTTATGGTGTTGTGAGCTATCATAGAGGGAAAATACTGTTGAATAAAGACATAGTCAAAAGGTCAAAATTGCTGTGGTGCAAACCACCCCAGATTTTCACAGTCTTTAAAGCGGAACTACCACATCAACTAAAGTTGCCCTGCAATACTTAGGCAGGTAGCGACCAGCATAATAATCGTTATTTTACCTCTCTTTTTGCAATGATTTTCTCATTTTCAATTTTAGTTAGCCTAATTGCTTGTTTGCAGTTTCTGTTGCATTCTTTATATTTGTTAAATGATGCTTCCGACCATTCTGACTTAAACAGTTTAAAAGTTTACTTCTTATTTCTCAATCATCTCTTTGCTAAGCTACATTGGTTTTAATGTGCTCCTCTTGTATTATTCCCCAGTGGAATATACATTAACGCATATATTTTATCTAAATCAATTTTAACAAATTCCATCTTTCTTGTGCAGTTTTATCTTTGAACATTACATCCAAACTGCATGTCCTTTAATACAGCTTTTATCATTGTAAAATGACCCTTTTTAAAATTGAATGTTTTGGTTGAACCATTGTTTTTGGGTTTCTCATAACAATTTTCAAAGGGTTCCGCATGTACAATAAGGTGCAGAGGAAAGAAACACCCTGAAATGCCCATATACTTATCCTCTTCCATCCCGTTAGCACAAGTGGCATTAAGGTGAGAATTTTTGAAGTAAGTTGCATTAGGCAGGAGCAGGACAAAGATCCTGATGTCAGTTCCTGTTTTAACACAAAATCATATTCCTACATCCTTCCTTCTGTCACTTATACAGACACCCCACAATGTCAGTCTTATTATCAGTCTGTTAGTTTCTGTCTCACGTTCTCATTCCCACTCACTGGTGCTATTTTGCTGTATCTCTGTGTGTTTCTGTAACGGTTTTTAGGACTCTCAGACCAGTAAGTGAAAATAAAACACACTTTATTTTTAAAGTAAAATAATGCACAGGTTCGCCCTCTAGTGGCGGTAGGTAATACACAGATAGGTTAAACTGAGGTATTACAATAGTAATAGCACAATAGATATACATGCAAGACAGTAGGCAATAGGGTGATATGAACCCCCAAGGGGTTAATGACTAGATAACAGTCCGTCTCAGATGTGGAGGTTTGACACGCCCTGGATGTTAAAAGGCTGTGCTGAATAGACAAAGTTCATCAAGTACTGAAGACCGAACTGCCTCGCCAAGGTGTTTGGATATTAAGCAGAATCGGAATCAACTTAGCCCCCACGGGCGTAGTTACTGGAACTGCTTTGGTTTGTGCAAGTGCAATAGCCCCCACGGGCGTAACGGGAACCGGACGGCAATGCAAGAGCTAACGGCCTCCTCAGACTTTGCTGAATGCTGGAATGTGAATGCAAGAGCCACTAGCCCCCTCGGGCGTAGTACCGGATAAGCTAACACTGAAGCCTTACTGCCACCACTCTGTATTACGGATATCGCCGGTAATCGACACCGGAGAGCCTTAGGCGCCCAAACGGCCCAAACAATGTGACTACTCTGCAATGGAGGACTAGAGTTGCCGACGGTGAGCGGCCAACTCAGCAGCAGTATCACGGGTATCGAGGCTCGTACTGGAGGTAGAGAGAGTGAAATCGAGGCAGCGCTGCAAGAGTTAAAAGGCAAGTTTACTCGAGGCTTCAGCGCTACTGGAAGGCTCTGCAATAAGAGGAAGGCACACAGATTCAAACACAGCTCTGCACGGGTAGCGAGGCACAGCACTAATCGTGGGTAACACCAGGCAAGGCAGTCACACTGAAGCGGGCAACAGAGACTGATAATGTTGCGGCGGCGACAAATGGAACGCAGGTCACTGGAACAAGCTGGAAGTCGATCTTCGGAGCAGGAAGTCAGCCGGGCCGGGTCGGAGCACGTAGGAGGTAGTCATACAAGCCGGGTCATACACAATCAGGAACGTCAGCCTAGCCGGGTCAGGATCCAAGGGTGATACGCAGACGAGCCGGGTCATACGCAAGCAGGAACACTGGAGAATAGTCAGGACAAGCCGAATCGGTACACAGGAACTCAGAATACAGGAACACAGCAACAGCACTACTGGCTCAGGAACACCACAAAAGGGCATCTGACAGATGAGATAGCCAGGTATAAAAAGGTCATCAGGAGGCGGGTCAAACCCATTCAGCAAATCAGTGTCAGCCACAACTGAGAGTGACAAGAATCACAGGCACTGTGATAGTTTCTCTGTCACTGTGGGGGGAGTGGGGACCCTCATAACCTCGGTACTGGTTGGATGCTGGGGTTCAATGTTTGGGATTGATGCTTGGGTGCAGTGAGGGCATGAACTCCTTTGCTGTAGCTGAAGCTAGATAAAGGTGCTGGTTATAAAACCAGATTGATCCCCCCAGTTGAGCCAGGGTGCAACCAGGATGGGAGTAACTGGAAACTGTGTAGGACCAGGACCAGAAGGCAAGACGAAGAGAGGGGGATCAGGAAGCCAGAGTCCAAGTAGAAAGTAGTCAGCCAAGCCGGGTCAGGAAGCCAGAAGTCAGAATGTTGACAGTCTCTCTCTCTTATTTTACAGTTTCTCTCTCACTTTCTTGTCCTCTTTGTTTTTCACTGTCTCTTTATTTCTTTTTGTGTTTGTCTTTTTCTTTCACACGTTTGCTCTGTCACGCTTGTCCTCTTTGTCTCTTTTACAGACACAACACATTGTCAGTCTCATTAGTGGGATACAACACATTGTCAGTCTCCTTAGTGGGGATGTGAAAATACGATTTATTGCTAAACTAGGTACTGGAACCAATTTTGCATTGCTACACCTGCCTAATACCAATTTACTAAGCTGCTTACACCTAAAATGGTTCTCTGCATGCTCCTTGTGCCAAAGGGACAGCAGTGGGGAAGTGTATGGCTAAGTCACTCATTCCTTTCTGCTTCACATTGTTTAACATGATGTATTAGCCAGGTTCAAAGAAAATGATGTCACTTGTCATGGTTACCCAAGAATGAACAAGTAGCCAGTACAGTACTGAAACACCACCTTTATTAAATAAGATATTCGACATCAAGGGCAATACCCTCACAGAGAAATAGAGATCCTTATCCCGGTGCAAGCTGATATTATCAGGAATAGGAGGCTGCTCAGGAGAGGTCTCAATGAGGAGGAAACCATGCAATAGCACCTGAACTGGGGTTAGGACCCAGCCAAGTCCTGTAACAGGAACCGGATACAACAGAAGGAGACTAGCACAAGAACTGGGGTTAGGACCCAGCCAAGTTCCTGTACATGAGAAGGATGCCACAGATGGCGAACAGACTGATGAGGCCTACAGTCAGTCTCAGAGAGGGTACTGGGCTGGAGCCACAGGTAATGCCAGGCGAATAGTCAGACAGAACCTGAGTTTGTATGCTGGAGCAGGTAGTCAGCCAGAGCCACCGGTCAAAACCAAGCGGGTAGTCAGACAAGCCAGGGGTCAATACCAGAGCAGGTAGTCAGCCAGAGCCACAGGTCACAACCAAGTGGGTAGTCAGACAAGCCACACAACTGGTACACTGGGAGCAACGGAGGCCAAACCAAAGGTCATACACGGAATCACAGGATCAAAAGCAACTGACTGCACTGGAACACCACGTAAGGGCAACTAAAGTGTTGTCCAGGCCGTTTATATACACCCCATCAGAGCCAGGAAGGGGAGCACATAATAGCACTATCACATTAAGAGCGGAGTGCGACGTCACTGGAGGAATTCCCCCATGAGGCTCGCCCACTTCTGATGCTGGCCAGATGCAGAAGAGCCTGCATCAAAGACGCGGTATGACAGCCGCGAGGAGAGTTGTCAGCCCATGGAACCGGCCACCCAGGAAGGAGTGCAGAGGCGCCTGGCTCCACTGCTGCAGGTAAGCGCACAGTGATAACAGTACTGTACTCGATTCTTCTACACCTGTTACTGTAGGAGAGATGTTCAGGACCTACTTCCATTAAAGTCTTAAAAACAGCAGAGTTATTGTGATGGTATACACTAAAGAGATATATGTTCTAGTGCCTACCCTGAAGTGCAGGTGCAGGAATAGAGAGTCAGTGTCCAAAACAAGAAAATGAGCTGTGCCAGCGAATTTGCACATTCCCCATCTTGTCGCCAACACTCACTCTATTACTCTCTCTCTCTTGCCATCTATCTGTTTCAATCTATGTCTCTTTCACACTTTTGCTCTTTTGTGCATGGTCTCACATTCTCTTTTGCTGCCTCACAGTCTCATACTTTCACTTTATCTGTCTCTGCACAGATGCCACACATTGCAGTCTCATTGTCTCTCTTAATCTCTCTCACTTTCTCACTCCTTATGACTGTCATCATCTTGCTTTCTGTCTCTCTCCCTCTTTCTCATTATCTTTTATATTCCTTATGTCTCTCTCACATGCTTTCTCTCTCCCTTGTATGCAGTTTCTTCCTTGCTGTCTCTTCCATTCTCCCTCCTCTCACTCACATGCTCTTTCTTTTGCTCTTTGTCTCTGTCCATCTCTCTCTCTCTGGCATACTTTCTCTCTTGCATTTTCTTGTGCTCTCTTTCTCTCTCTATCTCTCACTCTCCTTGTGCTCTCAGTTTCTTGGTGGGCCTCTCTCTCTCTCTCTCTGTGTTTCTTGGTGTCTCTGTCAGTCTAAGGTGAGCAGTTTAATTCCACCAACATCAACAGGGCCAAAGGTTACCATCCCTGCTTTAGTCTTTTCCAAGAATGGGCAAACTAAGGCTCTTGGATAGTATGTGGTTCTCCAACATGGCAGATCCAACCCTTTGTGCAAATTATATTAAATAATAAAAATGGAACCTGCTGTAAAACATATGTCTTAAAGCGATAGTAATGTTTCACAAAAACAGCAGCTCCAATTAATCTTCATAGTATTTGGGCCATGGAGAATGTTATTTCAGTACTTTCAGAGTTGTAGTTCAAGAGTAATTGAATGATAAAGTATCCCCCTCCTGCCCCTTTTACCTAGTGTAAGCCACCTCCCCTCAGATGTGGAATCTGGTCATTTGACCGGATAGCTTACAGCAAGGGCAGTCTTCTTACTGTGAGCATAAGGAAAACCCTGCCCCCCTGACAGATTTTTCAGGTTTTCCTTACGTTCACTAAAGATTGTCCCTCTCTGTGATCCATCCAGACAGTGTTGCTGCTCTGAGGTGAAAAGTGTTACATCCCTAAAAGGGGTTGGAGGGGGATACTTTGTCATTCAATTACTCTATAACTACAATGCTGACTATTGAAATAACACTCTCCATGGCCCAAATACTATGAAGATTAATTGGATCTGCTTTTATTTTGAAACATTACTATCCCTTTAACTAATCTTAAGCATTCATACAGATATTTAAGCTTGGAATAAATTTGGTAGTCTATATAATCTGTTATTGTGTGCATACCATTAAATAAATGATTCAAAATAAATGCAGCTCCAATTATTCTTTATAATTTTTTGCCAGGTAGAGATTTATTATCTTTATGAAAAATGTGTAGTTCCAGAGTAATTGATTTACAAAGTGTCCTCCTCCCGCCCCTTTTATGTATTGTAAGCTGCCTCTCCTCAGATGTGGAATCCGGTCACTTGACAGGATAGCTTGCAGTGAGGGACAATATTCTGCCTGTGAGCATAAGGAAAACCCTGCGCCGCTTGAAGGAGGAGGGCAGGTTTTTCCTTATGCTAACAGAAGATTGCCCCTTGCTTGATCCATTTGGACGGTCTTGCTGTGCAGTTTTACATAGGTAAAAGGGGCGGGAGGGGGAATTTTATGATTCAATTACTCTGGAACTACACATCATAGAGAATGATAATAACTCTCTGCATGGTCTGAAAACTATAAAGAATAATCGGAACTGCATTTATTTTGAAACATTACTATCCCTTTAAACTATTTAGTAGTATGTGGCACTTGACTAAATTCATTGCATAACTATATGTTACACAACCTCTCGGTCCTTTACCCCTTGAAGGCTAGAGTGATATGCTGCAGTGTGTAACACCAGTGGTTCTCAACCCTTTTTTTGCTCAAGGCACCCCTAACATGTATTCTTGAACTTTTGGGGCACCCCTAAAACTGAATATTTCATTTGTCGGGGGCTTAGTAATGAGCAAAATATATAAATATATTGTGGTCAGGGCTTACAGCTGAATGAGATGCTGAGGTGATGTACTGTGGTAGGGGGTTGCCATCCTTGGGCCTACCGAGGCCCCAGGGTCAAGTCGACATGGTTAACCTGTAAGAGGGCTAACCTAACCATAACCCCTGAATGAAGGGGGTATAATAGAGGGGCTCCACATGAATTGAGCTCCAGTGGGAAGGCCTGCTGCCCGTATTTAAGGGCTTGCAGCCCCTCCCACAAATACAGGTGTTACCACCTTAAACTTTTGGTCAGGGCTTAAAGCTGAATGAGATGCTGAGATGATGTGTTGTGGCAGGGGGTTGCCATCCCTGGGCCTTTCCAGGCCCCAGGGTCGAGTCGATGTGGTTAACTTGTAAGCAGGGCCGGCGCCACCTATAGGCAAGGTAGGCGCCGGTCTAGGGCGCACAAGTACTGGGGGTGCGGGCATGCAGCGGAGAAAAGCTGCGCCCGCACCCACCACACCGGAACGCAACACAGTCAGGTCTGTGTTGCTACTGCGCTCCCTTATCGCGGTCGTTCTTTAGTAATGCAGAGCGCGCAGGGAGTCATGATCTCCTGGCGCGCTCTGCATTACTGAAGAGAAGACGGCGAGGGAGCTACAGGTATGTGATGGGGGCAAGTTGGAGCTGAGGGGGCATAGTGGAGCTGCTGGGGGCAAGTTGGAGCAGATGGGGGGCAAAGTGGAGCTGATAGGGGCATGTTGGAGCTGAGGGGGCATAGTGGAGTGGATGGGGGGCAAGTTGGAGCTGAGGGGGAATAGTGGAGCAGATGGGGGGCAAGTTGGAGCTGAGGGGGCACAGTGGAGCTGAGGGGGCAAAGTGGAGCTGGTGGGGAAAGTTGGAGCTGGTGGGGCAAAGTGGAGCTGGTGGGGGCAAGTTGGAGCTGATAGGGGGCAAAGTGGAGCTGGTGGGGCAAGAAAAGAGGTGGGGTATAAGTAGGCGGGGTATAAAGGGGTGGTACACAAGGGGCGGAGCCAAGGGGCAGCAAAAGTAGGTTTTGCCTAGGGTGGCAAAAATCCTTGCACCGGCCCTACTTGCCAAAAAGAGAGGCAGAAAGTAACCAGCATGTGTTTATTAATGAGTACAGTTATTTGCAAGTGATACTAGTGCATTTTGAATTTCCTTCCATGGGTCGGGAATGTATCTTGCGTAGCATGAGGAACGCTACAGACCTAATTTTGAATGATGTGAGCTGGCACACCGTTAAAAGATGCAGCGAATGCGGCACTGATTCTAAATGAATGGCCAGTGTAGGAATCTGGATTGAGACCTAACTGAGTGATGATGATGCGTAAATATTTGCTGAAGTTGCTGGTTGAAACCGTCAGATAGGGGAAGTAGTGGGCTATCTGCGGGGTGAGATGAGATGGATAGAGATCGTGCTTGCAGGGCTGACACAGGTCACCATCTGTCTTGGTTGGGATAGAAATGTAAGTCTAACCTTTCTGAAACTGATCAGTTTTAGAGAAGAGAAGGCGCAAAATACAAAGGTTATGCTGAACGGCCAGGAGATTTTTGGTTAGGAAGTTTGAGGTGCCGTTTTGATGGTAAATTCCCCTGGCCTTAAGAAACCGAAAAAAGCCAGGCTGATGGCTGCCAGGAGCGTGGTGTTAGTTCGTTGATCGAATGGATTGGATTTAAGGAAGTAATATATATTCTTTAAATATGGAGCCTGAGATAGGCAGACGGGTGGATGTGGGTGACTCTTTTTTTTTTTTTTTTTTTTAATAACTGGGCATAGAAGGATGTGTGGATTAGATGGCCTAGTTATTTTTAGCCTCAGCTTCCTCCAATGGAGCTGCTGGGGTCCATCGGCCTCTGCGAAGAGGTATGGAAATGGCTGGGGTCCTTCGGCCTCTGTGAAGAGATATGGAATGGCTGGGGTCCCTCGGCCTCTGCAAAGAGGTATAGATCGTCTGGGGTCCGTCGGCCTCTGCGAAGAGGTATGGCTGTGGTCCGTCGGCCTCTGTGAAGAGGTATAGCTGTGGTCCGTCGGCCTCTATGAAGAGGTGTGGCTGGGTCAGTTGGCCTCTGCGAAGAGGTATGGAACGTGCAAAGAGATATGGAGTGGCTGGGGTCCATCGACCTCTGCAAAGAGGTATGGAGTGACTGGGGTCCATTGGCCTCTGCGAAGAGGTATGGAGTGAGTGGAGTCCATCGGCCTCTGCGAAGAGGTATCGAGTGACTGAGGTCCATCGGCTTCTGCAAAGACAGTATGGAGTGACTGGGGTCCATCGGCCTCTACGAAGAGGTATGGAGTGACTGGGTCCATCAGGCTCTGTGAAGAGGTATGGAGTGACTGGGGTCCATCAGCCTCTTCGAAGAGGTATGAAGTGACTGGGGTCCATTGGCCTCTGAGACGAGGTATGGAGCGACTGGGATCCATCAGCCTCTGCGAAGAGGCATGGTGCGACTGGGGTCCATCGGCCTCTGCAAAGAGGTATGGAGTGATTGTGGGCTCGTCGGCTTCTTTGAAGAGGTATGGAGTGACAGGGTCCGCCAGCCTCTGCGAAAAGGTATAGAAAGGCTGGGATCCGTCAGCCTCGCAAAGAGGAGTGGCAGGGCACTGCTCGGCTTATGTAATGTTAAGGGCTGCGGGGCTGCAAACGCTACTGAAATGGGGGGCAACTGTGATCCTGCAGCTTAGGGAATGTTAAGGAATGATGGGGAGCTAGCATTAAGGAGTAGCATTTCTGCTTGGAATAGGAGGTGAAGTGGGAGGTGGACGTCCCATCAAAATGCATAATGGGGAACAAGTGGCGGTGAGCGTAAGCTGGTCAATATGATAACTTGAGACAGGATACCAATGATGACTTAAACGGTTAGCTGTGTGTGTGTATGAGTGTTGTCAAGAGGGGAACGGAGCATAGCAGTGATGAGTGGAATGACAAGCTTGATAATTATGGGCTGTCAGCCTGTGAACTTATATGCTGAATGAGTGGTAGCGCAAACCGGAGGTAAGGCTGGTGTGGTGGCTCAGGGTTAAAGGGATGACCTGGGGTTGGTGGAGGTGTGGGTAAGGGAGAGGGTCAGCTGAATGCTGACTATGGAAAAGAAACCTTGTGAAAATGATCGGCTGTAATGTAGGGTGGAACATCCGGTGATGACTAAACTGGAAGATAGATTTGACAACGCAAGTTGAATGATGGTTGTACTGTGGAGCGTAACTAGACCCGTAGATCTGACAACAAACCTAAATCATACAGCGGCGTTGATTCGATTTAAGTGCCGCCCTATACGATAGGATCTGGGTGGGTTATGACGGATGTGGAAGAGACAGCTGTGGTCCTATGTGCTAAAATCAGTAGTACCGTATCGGAGCCGATGATGTGACCTTGTACATATGAATAATGTACCAGAGGCGTACTAGTGCTAATGATTCAGCAAGTTGAAAGGTGTGTGAATGGATTGGGAGAATAATCCCAGAGATGATCACTTATCTGCCCTTAACTGTTGGAACCTCGGTCCCGGGGGTCTGGTCAGCATGTAACAGGTAGGTGACAATACTAAAACAGCGTGTGAGGTGGCAGTGAGCCGTTGAGAGCCGTGAGTCGGACTACAAGTAATGATATATGGTAGGTTGGGAACTCTACTTAATGAGTGATAGGTAATACTGAAGGCTGAGCAGTGGCTGATCTGCCTCAAAGCACCTAACCAGAGCCTGGCATGGTCTCCTGCCTTCTAATACCCTGCTTCTGATGTCAGATGAACTGGCTGAACAAATGACTACCTGTGGTGGAGAAGTGGGTACTACCGTGGCCGCTGAAGCCTAGGGGTAGGGCTGATGGACGGGTCATAGTTGGATGAAAAACAGTGCTGATGGTAGGGCCTTCCAAGGTGAGATGGCCGATGGTAGGAACGAAAGACAGTTAATATAACTATCCTACTAAGAGCCTTGTGAACCCTAGTAGCGTGTACTGACTGGCGGTGGATACTAGAATGACCAGAATAATCCTAACTGCCATGCCCCAAGACTATAGAATGAAGCAAGTCAAGCAGAAAGGTGTATGTGCGATGGCAGGAGTGCTGGTAAAATTTGACTATACGAGCTAGTGTATGGATGTCACGTGTTGGGTACTGGAGGAGGAGGCTGAATTGAAGGATGTGTCTCCGGCTGTCGAGCTGGTGTAGGAGTGAAAAACGGTGGGCAATGACCTGTGGATGATATATAGGTTATGCGAAAGTATGGCCGATATGACTGCCCCGAGGCTGGTGAGCTGAGGGCGGAAGGAAAACTGCTTACTGTAATGTTAGAGTGTAGCCGCGATATGTGGTAGTATAGAGGGGACGTAGTTACAGTGCCATGGGAAAAGAGATGATTGATGGTGGAGAACCGGAGGCACAATTGTGAGGGGGTATGCAAATGCGTGAATTCCTAAAGGAAACCCTTCGGCTGAAGGATGTGGGGTGAGTGTCGGTATGAAAACATAGTGTGAGCGAACCTGAAGGCTAATATCTGACGTGACGAAAGTATGGGAGGAGATCGGGGTGGGAGGAGAAATGTGAGGAGTGTAGAATAATGAGTAGTATGATAGGACCTACCTGGCTGGATGTATGGGCAAGGGGAAGGCTGCAGAAAGAAAAACGACGTGTGAGAGAAAGGATATGTCAGGTCAGGAATGATGAAAGAATAACCTGGAATGCCTGATAGTATAGTGACCGAAGACTGAGAATGGGAAATGTCCCGTGAGATGGAAACCACCTGAAAACATTCCTTGTGGACGCGAAATGCGGAGGAATAGATACAGATGAAAATGAATAAAGTACTATGTAGTGCTGAAAATTGATGGTCTGAGGCGTCCGTTGAACCGCGGGGAAGGTTACAGCCCAGTGCTAGGCCGGAGAGTTTGTTGTGGTTGCTAGGGAGCATGGTGTCCGCCCGAAAGCACTAGACTGAAGGGACCGGTAGATGAAGTGATACCTTACTCAGGGAAATTACCATGAGGGGTGAAAAGCAAGACAACTTTTTTTTTTTTTACTGTAAAACCATTGGATGAAAGATTCATACCTAGCAAATGAATCAGTGGCTGCCTGGAGTGCTGCGACAAGCCGGTGACTGAACTCGGCTTGGGGGTTGAGGATACTAAAGGGTGAAAGAGCAGTAAGAAATGTAAGCTTATGCTTAGAAAATTGATTCTGTACAATGAATACCTTGCTGGCTAGGGCGTTGTGTCAGAACGCTGGCACTACCTGATGACTTCGGATATCTGCTGCGAGGAGAGCTGCCTGCTCTTTGAAAGGGATGCCCATGGATGATTAACCCTATGGATATGACATGGCTAAGACCATGGATAAGTTAGCCAGGCAGCAGGGATTAATGGTATGATGCTGGCTGATGTCGGTCCGAATGGGGCAGCATCATTCTGAGGCCCGAGCACCAAATGAGACGAAAGATGTCACTAAAGGGCGGGATAGCAAGCCCGCTACACAGTGATGCATGCTGTAAATGGAGGCTCAAGAGGATTCGACTGGAAGATAAGGGCGGTAGGTGTTGAGTGTCTGCTACTGAGTGAGCACTTGAGAGGTAGGCCTGGTGTAAGAAGGTTTGGTAATGGGTTTGTGTCACAGCTTACCTTGACTCCAGCATGATTACAGGTGCGAGGCTTCAAGCAGGCTGCAGGCCTCTGTTTTATCTGTTTGCTTACTGTAGTCTCCTCCTACCTACTTCCTCCCTCTGAGCTGCTCCTCCTACTTCCTGTGGAGGGGTTTATAAGGCAGACTGAGGCCTGACTCAGATGCCCTTGCGTTGTTATTCTTAGGTGAAGTACTTGGGCTCTGTGTATGACCTGGCTATCTAAGAAAACCCACTCTGTGTATGACCTGGCTATTTATGAGAACCCGCACTGTGTATGACCCGGCTAAGTAAGAGAACCCTCTCTGTGTATGACCCAGTGATCACGAGTACCCCTTACTGTGATCAATTTGTACTATTGGCCTAAGACAGACCACTGTTGTGGACTGAGAATCTGATTGGTGACTGCAGGCGTGAGTCACAGGGTCTCGATATAGTGACTGCAGGCGTGAGTCACAGGGTCTCTTAGCAGTGATTGCAGGTGTGGTCAGTTCACCAGTCCAGCAGTCATTGTGTTTCTGTTCTTCGGATCAAGATTACGGTTCCACTGTTCCAGTCGACGGATCAAGAGCTAGCGTTCCTGTTTCCTGCTGAGACTCACAGAGGCTTCGGCCCAGTCTCCAGCATTGTGGTCTAGCGTGAGGCCTACTATTTCTGGTAGTAGTGCCTCCAGCTAGTAACCCTTTGCTTGTTGTACTACATATTTATTGCTGTGATTTATTCTAATAAATATTTTGCATTTCATTACCGTACTGAGTTCTGAGCTTTCCTGGGTGCCCGTGACAGTTTGTAAGAAAAGTGATTTGTATATTATTGGGAGAATCATATAGCTGGGAAGGATGATAACGTATATAAACATATCTGAAGTATGTGGGGGCTCGAGTGGGTTCAATTTGAGGAACCAACTGTGGCAGTATGAGTTGAGAATGAGCTCCAAGACCGCTGATTGAATGTAAGGGCACGGTGAAATCGGGTAGACATAGGGGGGATATACAATGTAGTATGTGTACCAATCTCACACATATTTGGCAATATGTCTGTAAATAAGCAGCAGTTTAAAGTGCATATTAGACAAAGACTGACAGAATCCGTAATATTTAACCCTTTGAATGCCAGAGCATTCAAAGGGTTAAAAGTTAAGTAGTTGATATAATAACACATGTAGCACGTTACTCATCTTGTATAATAGAGTCAGTTGCCTGCCTGAAGGCCCGATAACAGGTCGGAGCTGAAGAGTATCGGTCTCGAAGTTAGCTCCCGGAAGCGGAAGTGAGGAAATTATGTGACGTACGTCGGGGCTCAACATGAAATGAGCTCCTGTGGGAAGGGCTGCTGCCAGTATTTAAGTGCTTGCAGCCCCTCCCACAAATACAGGTGTTGCCACCTTAAAGTTGTTATTCTTTGGCCACACAATTAGAATGACAAAAGCAAACATGCTGTATTTCATAATTTCAATAAATATTCATCTGAAACACAACATTCACAAGTCTTTATAGAAAAAAGGGGTACTCTAAGTGGATGCCCGCAGCACATCAAAGTGCCACATCGCCCTGTTTGAGAACCACTGTGTTACGCAGTGCTGTGGTCCTTGGGAGATTAAAGGGCATGAACACCCCTGGTCTGTGGTAAATAATTGCTGCAGGTATATTAAAAGCTTTAGGGCTCAATACAATTGCCTCTGTTATGAAAACTAAACTACCGTCGGTAGTTTTAAGTCACAGTTAGGTACTCTGTTACCTGCGTCGTGACACACTAGCTGATAAATTTGCGGTTCGGCTACATGTGGTGGCTACTAACACGTGTTAAGGGGCTCTCTTTTATCACTTACATTTTGAACAATACAATATTTGAAGAACAGGCTGTCTGGGTAATTCCAAATTAATCAGGGAGAAATCTGGGAAATGGTTCTGGGGTGGGCAGCAGATCACTAGGCTTAAACTTTATTAGAAAGGTGCCCTGGTATTTCTGGAAACATTTGTAAGAAAAAACCCTTGATAAAGTTATTAACTGCAATGGAATGCAGACATCTGCCTGTATATCCATCTATCTTTACATAGTATCTTCAGTTGCCTGTGTTTACATAAGTTCGTTTTAGTCTGATGTTGGCTATTTTTCCACTGATAACTTTTACATCAGCCTTAAAAATGTCATGAAAAAAAGTACCTTTTGTAACATGGCTTGTGGGGTATCATTTATTTTTCCCAGTATCCATTCTTTTCACTATAAACAGAAAAACAAAATCTCTACAGGAAATACTTTGAGATTCCATTGCAGTTTTCATGCTAGGTCATTTAAACAGACTAGCGAATTTTGTGTGATCAATATTACCACTGGTTTTATCTTATAGATTGCTGCTGAAGTTGTAAAGTTATCACCTGTAATTAAATAAAGCCCTTCACCACAGTAGAAAATCATTATTGGACCTGAGCTTATGCATTTTGTTTTGTCCTGCAAAGTGCTGCAAAAATCGCTAATGTGAACAAACTCAAAAAGCTCGGCTCAGTGATACCAAATGCATTTTTTCATGTGCTGGAAATTCATTGCTGAATTCTTCAATGTGAAAAAGCCCTTTAGTTCACCCTTTCTCACAATAATAAATAGACTTAAAATGTTCTGAAAGAGATAGCCCATAGAGAAATGCCCCACCAAAGACTCTATAGCAAGGGAAAGCAATACCTCAAGTGCTGTTCACAGAGCATGTTTTCAGGAAATCCCTGCTTTTTTACAGGTGGACAGTGGCTTTATTTGATCCTCCTGTAAATGAGCAGGGATGTTCCTGAAAACATGCACTTTTAGTGGCACTTCAGTACTGATGCTGCCCACATCTGCCTTATAGTATATTGTAAAATGCTATAATGATATGCTATATCCAGCTATAGACTATAATAATGCGGAAAAAAATACAGATATACCCGAGTGCTGTGTGATGTATACAGAATTAGGTAACTAGGTAAGTCATTCTGGTAATCAGATTAGGAAAAGCTTATTCTTATAGGTATGGTTTTCCTTTAAAGAAACTAAGAGCCTTAAACATTTTTGTAGAGATGGTAAGCAGCTTTGACTGTTATTACTTGTTAAGTACCATTGCTGTCAGGTTGACTTAAGAAGAGAAGATCCAGATTTGTTTAACACCTCCAAAAAACCCCTGAGTGAGTGGAGTAATCTCTAACAAGTTGTTTTACAACATCCTATATCTCTGCAACACCAATGTAGCTTACACTCATACAATTTTCTTTCATATCTTTAACTTTTACCTTAATTCTGCCAGATTTGCTTATGTGCTGTCCTACTGACTACACTTTTTAATTTCACTTTACTTATGAGGAAGACAAAGATGCAATTTGACCATACCGCCATTTTAATGAAGGACACTTTAACTGTTCCTCATATACCCATCTTACATTGCTTTTACTATTTCTTTATGTAAGAAAATCATCCTCTGAAATCTTTCTAGAGCTACAGCATGACAGACAATGCCTGACCATGTTTTCATTTCAGTTTGATCATGGACTGACAGGCCCTAATAGCATGAGGCCCTTTAAGACTCTCACTCTGAAGAGAGTGCACAATATCGAGTAATGCCCAAATAGACAACAGAGACCAGAGCAACTTGTAGACTGCTGTAGCAGTAGCGGAGGACTGGCAACGAGCCCGGAGAGGCACCCAACCGGAGACTGCATGGATAGATAGCTGGTGACTGGCACCTACCCCGAAGGGTTAACCCTTTGAGTGTCAGAGTTGTACGGAATTCATTGCTTTGTAATGCAATCCGTACCACTCTGGCACTCAAAGGGTTATCAATGCTCAGACCAATGTCGACTGCACGATCAGGTGAACTGCCTGAGGCGCCCAGAGTAAACCCAACATCAGCGTGAATGGCAGGAAGAGGTCCAGCGTATCGTGGTGCACGGATGGAAGGAACACACCAGCAATGTCGCCTGGGCGACACCAACAATAACGGAGACTAGACTGCAAGCGTATAGTGGTACAAGGTAACTTTTACCTTAATTCTGCCAGATTTGCTTATGTGCTGTCCTACTGACTACACTTTTTTATTTCACTTTATTTATGAGGAAGACAAAGATGCAATTTGACCATACCGCAATTTTAATGAAGGACAATTTAACCATTCCTCATGTACCCATCTTACATTGCTTTTACTATTTCTTTATGTAAGAAAATCATCCTCTGAAATCTTTCTAGAGCTACAGCATGACAGACAATGCCTGACCATGTTTTCATTTCAGTTTGATCACGTTTACTGTGACCAGATCTCCCTTTTGAGTTCCAAGACTGTACAACTTATGGTCTTGGCCATGTTCTCCCATGAGACTAAAACTGTATCCCATAAGATTTGACTTTTGCAATGTCATACATATTTTTTTGAAATCAGACCTAATGGATAGGGGGATCAGGTCTCTTCTGATGGCCCACCAGCTATTAATCATCAGCTCTGGGATCTGTTCAAACCTCAGGGTTGCAGGCTCTAGTCACCAGCAGGGTCAACTATCTGGCAAACTGGACCAGTGTGACAGATTATGGTCCATGCCCTCAAATTGGCTTGCTGTGGAGGCTTTTATCCTGCAGTGGACTGACAATAACTGCAGCATATATATACAAATATATATATATATATATATATATATATATATATACTAGTTTTAAAGCCCGTGTACACGGGCCAACACTGGTGGCGCTGCAGTCATGAGCAGTACTGACTGCCCAAATGCGCCGCGGCTGATACGGAGTGGGGGGCTCCGAATTCAGACTGTAGTCCTCTCTGCTCACATTCCTGGGACCAAGCGGTCCCAGGAAGGTGCACAGAAAGGACTCTGGTCTGAATTTGTAGCGTCCCGCTCTGTATCAGCTGCGGCGCAGGCAGTCTGTTCTGCGCATGACTGCAGCGCGCGCAGCCGTCTCTACTGTACATGGCGGCTTCTGACAAACATTCCTTAGCGAATTATAATATAGGATATATATATGTGTATATATATATATATATCAGTCCTGAAGAACTGCAAGAACACATTGAAAAGCTACAACAGGGAAGAAAAAATTTTAGTCTGACGATCAATATCAAGAAAACGCAAGCCACGTTTAACAAATGTACCATACCAAAGATAATCACAGTAGATGGACAAGAACTAGAAGACGTGGACAAGTATGTTTATCTTGGACAGGAAATGACAACAGATGGAAACACCATCATGGAAACTAAGCATCGAATTAAACTGGGATGGCAAGCATTTGGAAAAGGAAAACTATGTAGTACTGTCTTTAAAGGGATAGTAATGTTTCTCAAAAACAGCAGCTCCAATTAATCTTCATAGTATTTGAGCCATAGAGAGTGTTATTTCAATACTGGAGGAATTGTAGTTAACCCCTTAGTGACTGGCCACGCTCTGAACGACTTCCTGGACGCACATGTACGTCCTCTGTCACTAACTGACAGTTTCTGCAGGACGTACATATACGTCCATTGTCAGGATGGGGTTAAAGAGTAATTGAATGATAAAGTATCCCCCTCCCGCCCCTTTTACCTAGTGTAACACTGCTCACCTCAGATCTGGAATCTGGTTCCTTGACCAGACAGCTCACAGCATGGGACATGTAACGGTTTGTTTGACACTCAGACACAGTAGGTTTGGATAAAACACAGTTTTATTGCACAGTTGCAGTAAACAATAACCCTCACGGGTCCAGTAATATATGACACAATATAGTACTGACACAGGACAGGTTACAGTGAGATATACCCACACGGGTCCAGTATATGCAAAGTACAACAACACAATATACTGACACAGGTCAGGTAACTTTCGTGTGATTCTCAAGCTAGGCAGCACTGAATGGGTTACTATTAGGCCAGGAGGACTGACAGGCCCCAATAGCGCGAGGCCCTTTAAGACTCTCACTCTGAAGAGAGTGCACAATATCGAGTACCACCCAAATAGACAACAGAGACCAGAGCAACTTGTGGACTGCTGTAGCAGTAGCGGAGGACTGGCAACCAGACTGGAGAGGCACCCAACCAGAGACTGCACGGATAGATAGCTGGTGACTGGCACCTACCCCAAAGGGTTAACAATGCTCAGACCAATGTCGACTGCACGATCAGGTGAACTGCCTGAGGCGCCCAGAGTAAACCTAACCTCAGCGTGAATGGCAGGAAGAGGTCCAGCGTATCGTGGTGCACGGATGGAAGGAACACACCAGCAATGTCGCCTGGGTGACACCAACAATAACGGAGACTAGACTGCAAGCGTATAGTGGTACAAGGTACTGTCCTGAGACAGAGAGGATCCTGGATAACAACCCCAACCGGAGACCGGATGAGGCGTCAGCAGGAGAGATGCACAGCCAAAGTAGCCCAACCGGGCCGGTACACAGGCAGGAACGTCAGCCAATCCGAGTCGGTACACAGAGCAGGAACGTCAGCCGGACCGGGTCTGTACACAGAGCAGGAGCATCAGCCAGTCCGAGATGGTACACAGAGGAGGAATGAGATGCAGAGTAGTCAGGCAGTCCGGGTCGGTATACAGGCAGGAATGAGATGCAGAGTAGTCAGGAAATCCTGGCCAGTACACAGAGATCACACGAAAACAGGAACAAGCGCTGGTAAAGGAAACGCCACGAAAGGGCACCGGAGAAGTGACAAGACCCAGTATTTAAGGACAAATACTGGGCGGGACAAAGTCACTTCAACCAATAGGCGTAAGCAGGCGTGGAAACTGACAGAATGTTGCCAGCATAGCACGGGCACCATGATAGGACAATCTTCGTACTGTGAGATCAATGAAAACCCTACCCCCCTTGACAGGTTTTTCTGCTTTTTCCCTTATCTTATTTGAAGATTGTCCCTCTCTGCAGTCTACCTGGGCATCTCCCTGTTTCTCTGAGCTGAGAAGTGTTATATCAGTAAAAGGGGCGGGAGGGGGATACTTTATCATTCAATTACTCTGGAACTACAACTCTGACAGAATTGAAATAACACTCTCCAAGGCCCAAATATTATGATGATTAATTAGAGCTGCTTTTATTATGAAACATTACCATCCCTTTAAGACATATTTACCACTCTGCCTCAGCAAAAGGTTTTTGACTAATATGTCCTCCCAGTCCTTAGCTATGGACACTGAATGCCAAAGCCATACAAAAATGTAAGGTTACACAGAGAAGTACAGAGCAGCTAATTCCAAACATAACAAAAAGAGACCGAAAAACACGTGTGGATTCATCAGCAAACAAAGGACATAATTGAAAGAGTAAAGTGCCTGAAATGGAAATGGGCAGGCCACATAGCAAGAAGACGTGATGGTAGATGGAACAATGAATATTGGAATGGATTCCTCTTGTTGATAAACACCCAAGAAAAATACCAAAAACAAGATGGGTAGATGAAATTAACAAATTTGTCGGTACACAGTGGCAACAAAAGGCACAGGACTGAAGTTGTTGGAGGATTGCTGAAGAGGCTTTCATATAGCAGTGGATCGACAACGGCTAAAGATGATGAATCAATGTCAGGGGTGTGTGGAAATCGAAAAGGTGACTGGCTGAGCTGCCTCCTCAACCAAAAGCACACACTGTCCAGCCCCTTAGCCACTTGCCTCTACTAAGTCCATAGAAACATACTTTGCTTAGGACGAGACAGGGGCAGAGCATATTCCTGCTTGCTCTAATCAGGAGGTGTTCTAATCGGTCCACAAGGAATCCTGATTCCTTAACATTAAGCTTGCTTATTCTCATATCCATCTCCTTTCCTCTCCAATGTGTTTTGAAGCATATACTTGCTTCTTCCTCAGGGAGCAAACATTTAATCCTCATATCCTCCTATTTATGTTCCACAGAACCAGAAATGACTAATTTCAGGCAGTTAACTCTATATTCACACCCTCCTATACACAATGTAACCTAGATATGGTTCGCTGCAAATGGGTGATTTGTCCTTGATTCCGTTTGGCTAGTAATCTCTTGATTCCCTTCCGGGAGAACAATATATTTATTTACTCTATTTTGGGTAACGGAATCTTGTATTATTACATTGGATGTGTGTCTTATTAGTTTTATAGGAATATATTTATCATGATTATTTTATCTCTGATGTGAATACTCATTTCTATACAAATCAGTGTAGCACTTGATATGTATTTTTAATCTTATGTTGTTCTTTTGCTCCTTGGAAGTGGGGGAATATATCTGTAGCTGCTAACAGATCTGCCAGACCTGTATATTTGCCTTCGAAGCGCCCCACTCTGCATCAGCCTCATCACAGGCAGTCACTATTGCGCAAGACTGCAGCACGAGCAGCAGTCTTTACTGCGCATGACTGCGTCGTTACACACGTTTTAGCGAATTATTATATAGGATACATATATATATATATATATATATATATATATGTATATATATTTTTTTTATATGCTTATTGGTCTATTTTATCGTAGTTTTAAAATATAACCAATGGAATGTCTATTTTGACTTGACAAAGCTGAAACTACCGTACTCATTTGCCATCCTGTTAATCTGAGGTTTTTGCAGGCCATGTATGTAAGTAAAACCGTACTGGTGATACCAGTGGATACAAACGTTTTAAAAATAACTGCCACTTTGGCTTCTGCAAATCTGTTTGAGATTTTTTTTTTGTGTAATATTTCTTTTATTGAGTTTTTCAATGCATATAACAAGAAAACAAAGCACAAAGAGAAAGGAAAAGACAACATACTTATGAAGGAAGAGACATTGAAAAATACAACGTCAAAGGAGACATATCCTTGCTACCTAAATACAAACAACATGATTCAAGTCAAAACCCAGTGTCTGAACCAGCACAAAAGTGTCTCTATATCAAAAAGAGGAGAATAGTCAATAGTCCCAAACACAAGCTCCCCAGATTAGGGCAAGGGGCTAATCAAAAAAGGGTGCAAGGGATAGAGAGGTAGGAGTAAAGAAGTAAGCTGTGAAAAGAAAAAAAGAAAGAATGAACAAAAGAAGTGAGCAGAAAGAGGGGAGTGAGGAGGACAAGGAAGGAGGGAAGGAAGGAGGGAGAAGGGGGGTACAGTCCGGTCCGAATTAAACCCAACCCGGCACGCTAGGGACAACCCTCGTCCAGGCCCAATCGTGATCTAAACACGTCACTCTCCAGGAACTCAGCCCAGAGAAACCACCGGGTTGCATGAGTCAGTGCTTTGCCCTCAGATATGTAAATCAGGTCCTCTGCGGAGCGTATGTGCTCAACGGATGCGATCCAATCTCTAAACTTGGGGGCATATGAACGTTTCCAATGTTTGGGAATCACCAGTTTCGCTGCATTTAGTAGGCGCACAGTAAGTGAACGAATGTATGTATGAATGGGCACTGTGGTATGGTGCAAAAGAAAGGCCAGTGGATCTCTTTGCACAGCTGGGTCTGCTATTTCCCTAACTGTGTCAAAAATCAGATTCCAATAAGATTGTAATTTAGGGCAAACCACCAAATGTAAAGGAAATCGCCAAAAAGTAGCCAAGACCGATGGATAACATTTTTGAAGCAAAGAAGGGACCCGATACCACCGAGTCAGAATTTTATACGCGTTTTCTTGGATGTGAGAAGACTGGGAACATTTGTGTGCCAACAGTGCTATCTTAGACCATTGCAGGTCCGTGAGTTCCACACCGCAATCTAACTCCCAACTCGTGATATAATGCGGTTTAGTGGACTGGGTGACAGAAAGTAAAAATTTATGTAGGGTTGAAACCAACCTACCCGGCGGAATATTCAAAAGGCAGAGATTTTCCAGAAGAGTGTAATCAGTGCATAGAGGAAGAGACAAGGAACTGGTAAAGTGAGACAGTTGCGAGTAAAAGTAGTGAAGAGACGGGTGACAGTTCCTGCCTCCCAGTATCTCCAACAAAGGCTGTAACCTAGGCGGCCGCGTATCAGACACCATGTCTCGCAGCCTAGGAAAGAGTACCATCTCAGGCAGCAGCCTCTTCAGAGGGCCACTCAAGAGGCCAGGCATAAAAGCGACGTTGTTGGAAAGGGACAACAATGGAGACGGATGGTTTATCAGCCCAGGGACTGACTACAGACGGCTCCAGGTCCGGAGAGTGTGTGGAATAAGCGGGTGAGAGCCATCCGAATACAACCGCTGGTCTCTCGATACCCAAGCCACCACCAGAGAGGGGACAGTAAGAGAGGCCTGTTCGATCTGCAACCATTGTTTCTCGGAGGGGATGGACCAATCAATAACCCTGGCAAGAATCATAGCATTCCCATAAGTCTCTAAGTCCGGTAGCCCCACGCCCCAAACTCCCTGTGGCGGATGAGATACGAATAACCCAGCCTGCGGCCATTAGATCGCCAAATAAAGCTCGACAGAAGTTGGTGGACAGCTCGAAAGAAGGACTTAGGGATAAAGATAGGAAGGGTCTTCAGGAGATAGAGGTAGCGAGGCAAGATGTTCATCTTAACCGTTGCCACTCGACCAAACCATGAGAGATGGCGCTTAGACCAGCGGTCCAAATCAGCCTTCAAGGCCTGTCGGAGGGGCAAATAGTTGGCTTCAAATAGTGAAATTGGATTAGAGGTAAGAAAGATGCCCAAGTACTTCACTTGGCCAGAAGCCCAACGGAGAGAAAATTGGGACTGGAGAGTGT
Organism: Rhinophrynus dorsalis; assembly: GCA_037306005.1. Lineage (NCBI taxonomy): Eukaryota > Metazoa > Chordata > Amphibia > Anura > Rhinophrynidae > Rhinophrynus > Rhinophrynus dorsalis. The sequence continues at coordinate 267,058,446 of CM074718.1, read as the reverse complement.
CCTGAGTGGAGCAGTTCAAAGATATATTAAGGGCCATTGATTTTGAAATGTGAGAGGCTACTATATGCCGCGAGTTCCTGTAGCAGGCTAGGCAAAGAGACCAGGGGCTGTGTAAGAGTAAATAACAAGTCGTCAGCAAATGCCGAGACTTTATAGTCATGTAGTGCGACATCAATACCATGGATTGAAGAGTTAGATCATATGGCATTGAGCAGGGGTTCCAAAGCCAGTACAAAAAGCAGTGGGGACAGGGGGCAGCCCTGTCTAGTACCATTCGACAGGGTGAATGGCTCGGACAATGCCCCATTTACCCGAATCCGGGCAGCTGGTTGATGATATAAGGAAGCAATCCAATGAAACATCTGTGCACCCAAGCCTATATGGCGAAGGACCCGACCCAGGAAGGGCCAACTCACCCTGCCGAACGCTTTTTCGGCATCCGTGGATAGCAACAGAGCAGGGATGCCCCGAGATCGTACTGAGTGGATAAGGTTAACGGCTTTCACCATGTTATCTCAGGCCTCTCGGCCAGGAACAAAACCCACCTGGTCAGAATGTATTAGCGTAGGTAAAACAGATTTCAGTCAAAGGCTCAAGATTTTGGAAAACAGCTTAAGGTCCGTGTTAAGGAGCAAGATTGGGCGATAGCTCGCACACAATTCAGGGTCTCTGCCCTGCTTCGGGATGAGTGTAATAGTTGCATCAAGGGAGTGCAACGCTAGAACAGATCCCGGCTGCAAGGAGTTGAAAGTTCGCAAGAATTGTGGGAATAAAACGTCTTGAAAAGTTTTATAGTATGTCAAAGTGAGGCCGTCCAGACCCGGGCTCTTTCCCGTAGGGGAAGATTTAAGTGCAAGCAGTAGTTCCTCATGTCCAGTGATTCCGCCACCTGGCAGGACAAGACTGCAGGCATATGTCGTCCGAGATAGTCCGAGACAACGTGGGAAACGTCGTGGATAGTAGGCGAAGGGGAAACGTCCGCAATGTTGTAGAGGGAATTAAAGAAGGTAAGAAAGGAATCCGCAATCTCGTCAGTAGTATGGAGAAGAGCAGAAGAGTGAGAGCATATCCTGCTAATAAAGGCTTGTTGCCGTGTGCATAGAAAAAACTGCGTTACCTGGCAGGTCTGGTGCATTTGAGCATTACACAATGTAGCAAGTTCAGCACTCAGCCGTGTCAGATCCCGAAAGGCCTTGGGAGAAAGGTGCAGTTTATGTGCAGTTTCAATCGCAGAAATTTGATCTAGAAAGGACACCATCCGAGCGGCAAGGAAGGAATCGTGACATGCATAAGTACGGGAGCATGATCGCTCCAGGTTATAGAGCCAATTAGAGTGGAATGAACTAAATGTAGATGTCTATGAGAAATGAAAAGGTAATCTATCCTAGAGTACCTAGTGTGTGGAGAAGAGAAAAAGGTATAATCTTTAGTGGTCAGATGGTGGATTCTCCAGGCATCGATCAGTTGGGCATGGTGAAGCGCTGCCTTCACCTTCCGAATTTTGGAGTACCGAAAGGTGGACGCCCCCATAGAAGAATCCATAAGTGGGTTCGAAGTCAGGTTTATATCATCGCCAAGAATCACGATACCCTCCGCAAAGGACTCCAGATCACGTAAGATAGAGCAAAGAAACAGTTGCTGATCCTTGTTCGGAGCATAGATGTTGGCTATAGTAACTTTTTCACGGCCAAGCATACCTTTTAGAAAAATATCTCTACCATCATGGTCCGTCCAAGTGTCAGAGACTGTCAAAGATAAGGATCTGGCAAGAAATATACCCACACCCTTAGTCTTCTGGAAAGGGGAGTGAGAATAATAGCCCGTGGGATAGTGTGAACTAGAACATACCGGTGCCCGACCTCTATGGAAATGTGTCTCCTGTACCATCCCGATATCTGCTCCACTGGATCTGAGCTCCCGGAACAGCCTGGGCCTCCACCGTGAGGGTGAGCCACGGAGCTAGTGGAGGTGCATAGAAGTGCAGAGCCTGGGGGGACACACGGGGACATCCCGCAGGATACCATCTATCAGAGTTCCACGCGACTGGGAGCATCACCTCTGGCGGGGTCGCCCCAGTGGGATCTGCGGCGTCTGCAACGCTGGGGCCTCCAGAGCCACGGTGGATTTTGAAGGGCCATTAGCGGAAGAGGTGAGTCCCCAGCCGCATGGGACTGCCAGTCTGTCAGTGCAGGAGCTTCCAGCTGGAGTGCCTCTCACAGGGCAGGAACATTATCCGGGTGCCGGACCAGGAGAGTCTGATTGTCGCGTCACACTGTAAGCGACAGTGGGAAACCCCAGCAATAAGGAATATCTGCTCCGCAAAGGAGGTCAGTCAGGGGTTTCAGCAATTTTCTCAGCTGTAGGGTCGCCCATGCGACATCTGGAAGGATCTGAATAGGTGCACCCCTGTATTCCAGAGAACGGCGTTGTCTCGCGGCTTTCAGTATCTCTTCTCATAGGCCATAGGAGTGGATGCAACATATGATGCCCCTCCTGATATATCTTTAGGGCGTAGAGCCCTGTGGGTACGGTCTAGGACCAAAGCGGTGGAAGAGTCTCTATTCAGAACGTAGTTGAACAACTCAACCGCCAGTTGTCAGGTGTCCTCGGGTCCCTCCGACTCAGGAAGGCTTCTAATCTGCAAGTTATTGCGCCTCCCATGATTGTCTAGGTTGATGACATGTTGTGCGAGGTGAGACAGCATTTTGCTTTCCGCCACAAACTTAGCATTAAGGGCCTGCAGGGAGTCCTGCAGAGTTGTTTGATCGTGTTCTATAGTCTGCAATCTCTGTCCTTGTTGCTTAAGGTCCTCCCGTAGTTCCGAGAGTTCATCCCTCACCGCAGATCTGACGTGGTCCACAACTGAGGCCAGTTCTTTCTGTATCTGAAGATTGAATGCCGCAAAATCTGCTCTGGTTACCCCATCATGAGTGGGAAGGGTCCGGTCACTCTGTGGGGTTATATCTGCGTCATCTAGCTCCCCATCGGAAGAGCAGTCCTCTGCGTTAGAAAGCGGCGCCATCTTGTTATCCCTTGTTGGCGGCTGACGAGAGCAGATAAAACAGTTATTCATGGGCTGAGAAGAGCCAGCTCGGACTTCTCTAGTAGAGCCCGGTGTCCTAGTGGACTTTTTGGTAGCTTTACCCATCTTAACAAGTAGAGTGTAAGTTTGCCAGTGGTAAAGTGCTCACGGAGCAGGAGCCAGGCTAACATGCAACCATCTCCATCAAGCGCTCACTCCACCCCCCGTTTGAGATTTAGTATACAAAATTAGCAAAATATATACATACCTGGGAACTCTCCGGATTTGCCCCGGAGACTCTGGTTTTTGACAGTGCTTTACCGGGTCTCCAGGGCAGAGGTTGAGTCTCCAGATGTGAGGAGTTTCTATTGAAACTCTGCCCACTTCTGCTCTTTCCTCATGTTCCTCCTTCCCCAGCCTTCTTTTATTATCTGTGCCATACCTGTAAGCCCTGCCCCCCAACTCGGTTCAAGTCCCGCCCCTTTTTTTATGTGAATTGTGTCATTTTTCTCAACCCCTACCACACCAGAGGACTGGGGAGACAACAATTCAAAGTTCCCAGGTATGAATATATATATATATAATTTTATCCCTCTATGTTGATGATCAATATAACATTTCTTTCAAATGAGGCATCAGAAAAAAAGCTGAACTTGTCCTCAAAATAACAATGTTTTTCTATATAACTAAAAGGTTATCCCCACAAGGATCATAATTAGACGAATAGCAATATATTTAAACTATGTCTGGTCTCCAAGGTTCCAAGGTATTAAAAATAACCCAAGCCTCTGGTAATCAAATGATTAATGCAGGATCTTCATAAAAAACACACAATAGTGGTTACCACCCAGTTCCCCAGAATTACATTTTCATGAGCAATCAGTATTATCTGCAAAGGACATTGCACCCCCCCCCCCCAATCCTTGAAAGGTTTAAGCTAAAATGTACATGTATTGAACAACAAACTAAACACACACCAGGGGTAGGCAACCTGAGGCATTTCAGCTGCTGAGAACTGCATCAGCCTTCATCCCTGGGCCAGCCAAAGTGTGGCCAGGGATGAAGGGAATTAAAGGGATAGTAATGTTTCATAATAAAAGCAGCTCTAATTAATCATCATAGTATTTGGACTTTGGAGAGTGTTATTTCAATTCTGTCAGAGTTGTAGTTCCAGTTGTAGTTCCAATGACAAAGTGTCCCCCTCCCGCCCCTTTTACTGATGTCACACTGTTCAGCCACAGCAGAAGGGAGGTGCCCAGGTAGACTGCAGAGAGGGATAATCTTCAATTAAGATAAGGAAAAAAACTGAAAAGCTTGTCAAGGGGGGCAGGGATTTCATTGTTTTCATAGGAATAAGAGTGTCCCCTTCTGTTATCTGTCTGGTCTATAGACTGCATTCCACATCTGAGAAGAGATTGCTTACACTAGGTAAAAGTGGCAGGAGGGGAAACTTTGCTTATGAATATCTCTTAAACCATAAAGGTTTGAGAGATAAGACATATGATTCTTCATGTTTTTTAATGCCTACAAAATAAAATAAAGTTAAAACGAAGTATTACTATCCCTTTAAAGGCCTATAGCACAAGAGAGCCTAAATAACCCCCCATAAAATAACATAGGATTCAGCATACTGGACTCAGATATGCAAACTGCTTTTGTCCCATAGTTCTCTTTGATAAATATGCAACTAAAATACACTGGTTTTAGCTGATATACACACATTGAAAAAAATGAAGACTTCATTATACATCTAGGCATTTGGGCTTTGATGAATGATTTTCTTTATACGAATATAAATAACTTTGTGGGACAAATTGTGCTTATATTCACTAGATTGATGCAGTGGTGGTGACAACTTGTGCATCACAGGAGCTGTATGCTGGAGAAAAAAACCAAATATTCTTTAGGAGCTGCAGAGGGCAGCAAAGTCATATTTTATTATTTAGGACAATCCACTAATCCTTCTAGAAAAGGATTTTTGTTTCACTATTGACTCCCTGCCTGCCATGTAATTCCTGCTGAGCTGTTCTTGCTCTATAAATCAATAGCAGCTGGCTGGCTTCACACCCTATTAGATTGCTGCAGACATACAGCCCCTGATCTGTGTGTATATTAGGGATGCCAGATTACACATTTAAAATGGGACACATATGAAAAATGCATGCTGCGTGGTTACTTGGGAACTTTTGCATTCCAATATCTTACCTACTAAGTGTTCCTCTTTAGGAGGGTCAGTCCTTCTTTGAGACTCAGATACCTCTGTCCCTCTTTGCCACCTCAGTGTGCCTCTTTTTACAGATTGTGTGGTGTGTATATAAGTGTATCACTTTGCTCCACAGCAATAAAATTCACATTATTTATTTCGGAAATGTTTTACCAGGAAGAAACCATGAAGATTTCTAGTTTTCAAGCATGTCCTGGAGAGCTTTTACAGTAAAAACACCTGTGTCATGGGTGGCAACCTCACTCAACTTCTATAGAGATAATACCTGTCTCAAGATGTATTCACTTTCACTGGATAACCCCCAGTGTCGGTATACCCAAGTATACAGAAGATTGGGAAGTAATCATTTGAGTGCCTTGGTCCACTTTCTGTCCCAGTTTGCTTCACTGTTATTTTAGTTATTTAACCCTTCCTATGCCGTTTTGGGATTTGGGGTATATTGAGTTCTTTGGTGGCTTATTTTCACTCTCCCACTACTTGGATCTTATTTTTTATACTCCCCAGCTGATACCTGGGGGATTTGGGTTGTTTGCAAACTTTTAGTGTGTAGATCGATTTTAGTTGGGGGGCCCCTTTAAGAGCTTGACCCCACCCGTGGCCATCTTTGCTCCATTGACATCAATGGGGAAAAGTCCTCTGAGACATATCTCTGCAACCGTTTTGGCTACAATGGTCATAGAAGGCTCTGTCTTCTTTTTTTCTCATGTCCTACCATCCAGCCTTCTTTCTGAGTGTTCAGAGAGCACACTGCTGTCTGCAGCCAAAGTTGTACGTGTTGCTAGGCAACAGAGAAGACTACAATACTCAGAATGCTATTTCACTGGTTTCCCTCTGATTGGCTAACACTTTCTGGTGGCCATCTTACTTCAATCTTGCTGTCATATACAGAGACTGGCTCTCATAGTAACACAGTAACATAGTTGATAAGGCTGAAAAAAAAACGTGTCCATCTAGTCCAGACCATACCAAATCACCCCTGTTGATCCAGAGGAAGGCAAAAAAAACAACAAAAAACATTGAAGCCATTTCCAATTAAGCCCCAAGTGGGTAAAAAAATTCCTTCCTGACTCCAGAGGGAAGTCAGATAGTTCCCTGGATCAACAGCCTATCTGCTTTGAAGCAAACTGTCATAATTCTCAATGGGAATCCATTACTTTTTTGAATGCAGTTACACTATCTGCAAGCAAAGCATTACAAGTCAAAGAATTCTATAACATTACCATCCTTACTATAAAAAATCCTTGCCTTTGTTTAGTCAAAAGTGACTATCCACTAGTCTTAATGGATGACCTCTCGTTCTTAGATCAGCTCTTTGTGTAAATAATTAATTGTAAAGTTCTTGTAAATGGTCATCACATCACCCCTTAGATGTTTCTAATGTAAACTGTAACAGGAACCCAAGATGCAGAGTTGCCTTGGGCCATCATGCCGGGTTCTCCCTTCTGAAGGAGGCTACAGAAAGCCACCTACTTTTTAAAACCATGGAGACAATCTTCCCACTGGCCAACTACCATGAGCTGGGGCTCTAACTGTGAAATTCAGTTCTTTCTACTCATTGTCCGTGGCACCAACAAATGCCTTCAGTAACGGCTTATGGCCCATTACATCACCCCCCCTTTTGTGTCCTCAAGCTAGCGACCTGTACTGGACAGCATTTTGGCCAGTGGGGGGGTTATTTAGTGCATTCTAAGTGTCCTCCTGCCAGGATAGTCCATCTGCATTCCGGTTGTTTTTTCCTCACCGGTATAGTACTGTAAAGTTGAACGGTTGGAGTGCCAAACGCCACTGCAGCCTGTGCCCATTGTCCCATGATACCTGGTTTAACCATACCAAAGGTCTGTGGTCCGTGAGAACCGTAAATTTGTGTCCATAGAGGTAAAGATGCAATCTTTTAATAGCCCATACTAGTACCAAACACAGCCGCGTATTCGACTTCCCTTTCCAGTAATTTCCTGCTTTGGTAGGCTATTGGGTGCTCTTCCCCATTTTGGTCCACCTGGCTCAATACTGCACCAAGTCCCACGTTGGAGGCATGTGTGTAGACCAAGAAAGTTTTGTTAAAATCTGGTGTAGCCAACACAGTTGCCTGTCCTAAAACTGTCTTGAGGGCCATAAATGCTCTGTCACATTCAGGGGCCCAGGATACTATACAGGGCAAAGCTTTCCAGGTTAGGTCGGTCAGGGGATTGGCAATGTCGGTGTACCAGGGAACAAACTTTCTGTAATATGCAGCTGTTTCCAGGAACACCATCCCCTTCTTCTTGGTGAGGGACTGAGGCCAGTTCAGAATGGCCTCGATTTTTGTGGGTTCGGGCCCCTCACTCCCACTCCCCGCCTGGTGACCTAGGTATTGCACTTCCCCCATCCCGATCTGATATTTGTTGGGCCGTATGGTCAGTCCTGCCTTGTAAGTTCTTCCTAGTATGGCCTCTACATCTGGGGCCAGTGGAATCTGCCAAAACCCGACTAAGGTCTAGAGTGGAGACAAACCTAGCCCCAGTGAGTCTGTCAAGAAGCTCATCTATTCTAGGTATGGGATCAGCACTGGTCACTGGGTGATCCCTTCTTTCTTAGGCACCAAGACTACCAGGAAGGCCAGAGGACTCTTGGATTCCTCAGTCACTCCCATGTCCTGCATTTCCCTGATGTCTCTTTCATTGTGGGTCCTGGCTTAGCCGAGAACAGGGTAGACCAGGGTAGACCTCCCGGATCTGGTTTTTCTGGTTCAGAGTGAGCTGTGGCCCCAGGGGAAGGTAGTCAGGGGAATGTCCTGACCATATGTCTGCCAGGAGGTCTGGAATTTCCCTGTCTACCGCCTCCTGGCTGGCAGGTGTACAGATGGCCAGTACTGAGTCTACCCTATCCTGGTAGGCCTTCAGGACATTGATGTGACAAAACCTTCTATCTGGCTGCTGTGGCCCCTTGGCTATAATGTATGTGGCTTCCCCCTGTTGGTCGACCACCTGATAAGGACCCTCTCAGGCTGTCTGAAGTTTATTTTGACGTGTGGGCCTAAGGGCAATTACCTTCTGTCCTGCACTAAACTCCCATAGCTGGCCCTTCCGGTTGTAATATCCTTTCTGTTGGGCTTGGGCTCCCTGCAGGTTTTGATGGGCCAACCCTATCGGGGATCCCAAATGGTTCCGCAGCTCAACTATATACTTAACTGCTGGGGTATCCACAGAGGCACTTTCCCTTCCCAATGCTCTCATAGGATATCCAGGGGCCTCTGGACTCTCCTCCTGAACAGCAGTTTGAAGGGTGAGAAGCCCATGGACTCCAGAGGCAACTCTCAGTATGCGAATAAAGATGGGGCAAATAGTGAAGACTGGGAGCATCTGCTTGAGGATTTCATTGAACCGTTCTCAGAACCCATTTAAGATAAATCTTTTCCCTGTAGGGCTGCGCCTGGCCATGGGTCCCACGATATCCACCACCACCCGCTGAAAGTGATGGCCAATGATACGCAAAGGCTGTAAGGGAGCTACTGGTCTGTCCCCCCTCTTCCTGACCAGCTGACAAATGTCACAGGTCCAGCAGAAGGTCATCTTGGGACATGCAGGGCCAGAAGAAAGACCTACTGAGCCTATACTCTGTCCGTCTGACCCCAAAGTCCTGACAAGGGCACCTCATGGGCCAGCACGAGGAGAGCGCCCCAGTGTTGTGAAGGCTCTGACAGCTGGGTCTTGGGTATGCTCTCGGCATGCTCCCGGCTGACAGTACATCTATACAGGAGCCCATTGTCCCACATAAAAGTCTCCACACTGGGCCCTGTTTCCCAAGTCTGGGCTTGCTAGTTTTACCCCTCTAGGGTAGAGTCAGTGGCTACGGCTGCTCTAAACCATGGCTTGCTTGCTTTACGCCCAGGTGGCAACCTGGCAATCCGCAGCCGGGTCTTCCTGGGTGAAACAGCTCTGAAGATGTCCAAGATCATTGCCCAGTAGTACATCAGTGGGCATTCTGGGCACGACGCCCGACTCATGGTATCCGTAGCCCTAGTGTCACGGTTTATTATGACTCTCAGACACAAGTTTTAGGTAAAAATCAATTTTATTGAAATAATAAATTGATAACGTAGGATGGCAATCACATACATACAGATATATTCAGAATATAACAAGACAGAAGGCAGACTCTACCGGTCCTGTCAATATACCGGACAGGACAGTCTGAAGTAATAGAATGTTAGGCTCTACCGGCCTTGCCAATACCGGGTAAGGCAACCTGCAGATGTAATCGCATAACGGTTCTACCGGCCTTACCAAATTACCGGGCAAGGCAGCCTCAACAGATTCATAATGTAGGCTCTACCGGCCCTGCCAATACCGGGTAAGGCAACCTCAGATGGAATGTGGCAAAAGGTTCTACCGGCCTTACCAATACCGGGCAGGGCAGCCCAGAGATAGTAGCAGCAGTCAGATGGTAATGGCAAATTGACAGGATCGTAAGCAACCCAGTGTACACACACTGAGATTAACAGGGGAATCGTAAAGCCGCAAGGCTTTGGAGCAAACCAGCGTCCGCATGCTGGGACCAACACAGAATTGTATAGCTGATAGGCTTTGGAGCAAACCAGTGACCGCACACTGGTGTAACAAGCGAGTTTGTATAGCCGCAAGGCTTTGGAGCAAACCAGCGTCCGCACGCTGGGACCAACACAGAATTGTATAGCTGATAGGCTTTGGAGCAAACCAGTGACCGCACACTGGTGTAACAAGCGAGTTTGTATAGCCGCAAGGCTTTGGAGCAAACCAGCATCCGCACGCTGGGACCAACACAGAATTGTATAGCTAATAGGCTTTGGAGCAAACCAGTGACTGCACACTGGTGTAACAAGCGAGTTTGTATAGCCGCAAGGCTTTGGAGCAAACCAGCGTCCGCACGCTGGGACCAACACAGAATTGTATAGCTGATAGGCTTTGGAGCAAACCAGTGACCGCACACTGGTGTAACAAGCGAGTTTGTATAGCCGCAAGGCTTTGGAGCAAACCAGCGTCCGCACGCTGGGACCAACACAGGATAGTACAGCCGATAGGCTTTGGAGCAAACCAGTGACCGCACACTGGTGTAAAGCGAGTTTGTCTAGCCGCAAGGCTTAGGAGCAAACCAGCGTCCGCACACTGGGACCAACACAGAATTGTATAGCCGATAGGCTGTGGAGCAAACCAGTGACCGCACACTGGAGTAACAAGCAATGTTGCCGACGCGACCAGGCAGGAGGTCGCCAGGATACAGGAGACAGGCGATGCGATAACAGGAACCAGCAATGATCAGTCAGGTCAGGAAACCGCAGAGAAGAAGTACAGTAGGAACTGCAACACCAGAGACTAGGCCGGAACCAGGACTGGAAGTACTTCAGCATGCAGGAAACACTGGAACAGTAGAGATCAGGAACTCAGGAACACATGAGATCAGGAACTCAGGAACACTGGAACAGAGGCCCAGCTATCACTGGCATAGTGATAGCAAGAAGGTCAGAAACAAACCGAAAGGGCAACCAAAGGGTGCCCAATCCAGGTTTAAATAGGCAATGAAAGGCGGGCTATCTGCAGACAGCCAATAGCAGCCCCCTACTGGTGACAGACAAGGAACTGCAGCAATCACGGGCACCGTGATACCTAGCCCCAGTCCAAGTGAACTTGGGCTATGAGTAAACACCCCCACCACCTAGACTTCCACAGCTCGCTGGGTGCTGTGGCAGGGGCCCAGACAGTGAGGTTGTATCAATGTTTGGGTAGCTCCTGTTTCCTTCAGCCCCTCCCCAAGATGTCCATTCAACTGCACCAGCTTCAAGTGTTGTCAGGAAAGAGAAATCCTGGGCCACAGCTACCTCATGATAATAGTCTCTTCTCGATGTGGCTCCCCTGAGTATAGTAGGGCTACCCATTCAGACAAGCAATGTGCCTGGTGCTAAAATGGCTGATACGTAGGTGTGGAGCCTCTGAACCAAGGGGGACCTGTCCACTCAGTGGGCATGCTGCGAATCATCTGACCGTGCCTTTGTATATGACCAGGCTGCTTGCATCCAAAACATTCCATGCCAGGATTAGTGGAGCATCGAGGTGGAGAAAGACCCCGGGGCAGAACCATGGGCCCCTATCATGATAAGGGAGAGAGGCCGGGCTACTATTGGTGGCAGGCTGTTCGGGTGTTTGGAAGGTGCTGGGCTGGGACCCCATGTATCCTCAAATTTGTCAGCCAACTTGGCAGCATCCATAAGCGTACAAGGATCCTGATCCCTAATCTCGGATTTGATGGAGAGGTGAGTAAATCCTGTTCAAGCAACACCTGCTGGCCACACTCCTCAAAGGTTATACCTCCACAGCCTTGCATCCAGCTTCTGAACGTCCGATCCATGCCATATGCTCATTCCATATGGGTGCCCTAGAGTTTGAAAAGGCCTTCCCGGAACCTCCTTCCGTAAGTCTCTGGGGTGATGGCATACCATATAAGGAGTAGGAGTGGGCGAAAAGTGTGAAAAGTTTTCCACGAAAAATTTTGCAAAAACGTTCCAATTTTTCGCTTTTCCCACAAAAAATTTTGCCCTTCTGCCTATGCAAAAATGTCCTCCTTTCCGCCTATTTTAACAAATTTTCCGCCTATGTTAAAACACATTTTCTGCCTATTTTAACACATTTCTCACCTCTATTTCCTATAGGTACTACATTTCCCACTGTAATATTAATTCTTCTGAGGGCTGTTTAGAAATAAGTGGCTGAAAGTCAAAGTTGTGAGTCCTACAGACAAATATGGCTTGAAAAATGTGTTAGCATGCAGAATGTATTTGTCCTTTGCCCACAACACTTTCTTGCTTAAGTGACACTGGCATATATTCATGATGATATTAAGTATTAAAAAATTAAGTACAACCTACAATATGGCAGATATGTATTGTAGTAGTGGTCGTAGGGGACTGGCATGGTGTGATTTGTGTATGAATGTATTTTTACCATTGTCATACTCTATCCTCCTTCTCAGATTATTGACAAACATTAGTTATCGGTCATAGCAGTGGTCCCATCTGTCCTCCACCTCCTCATCTGTGCTGCTGTTAATATATTTGTCCTGGCTTTGTCTGTGTCAGGTGTGGTTTCTGCTACTACTACTACTGGAGCTAGATGTTGATGTAATTCTACTGCCACTACTACTAGGTGTCAAAGGTGCAGCACCAGAGGTACTCGTCATATCTAACACTGTGGATGTTAACTTGTGTTGCTGTTCCTGGGTACTCAAAACACATGTGTGTGTGGCTGAGTGGGACTTGGATTTTGAAGAGGCGATGATGCCAATGATGACTGATAAGGTGACTGTGTACTTTTTGACATCTGTGCTTGTCCAGGGTCAGACTTTTCAGTGCCTTTTGCAAACATTTTATAGACAGGCACAGTGCTCCTAAAAACTGGTGGAAGATTCAGCCTTTGACTTTCTGCTAATCTTATAGCCCTGTCACCATCCTCACTCTCAACTTCATCTGTAGGAGGATGCTGGAGAGATATATTCTAGATCTGTATCATCATCAGTCATCATTAGGTCATCCTCAGAAGCATCAGCATAATCTGACAATTCTTGCCCACTACCCTTATATTCCTTTAAGCTTTTGGAGGTCTCAAACAATTTATTTTTACTTTTACTGTATCAAAGTTCCCTACTCGGCACGGATGGTCCATAAGCGGCAACAGGCTATGCATGTTGTCAAGATTGTAGACAGCGATGGGAACTCTCGTGTGTTGCATCAAGATATCGCCGATGCATTTCTCTCCTTTTATAAGGACCTTTATAACGCTCATGTATCCTCTCCGGACCTTACGGGGACGAGATTTTCCAAACGTCTTGCAACGTTCCTATCCGATCATCTCTCGGCTCAGTTACCGGTGGTTGTCTCAGCCTCTATGTAGGCACCTTTTACTGAGGATGAACTTATAGCTGTTCTTCAACCCCTACTCCCTAGCCTGGTTCACAAGGATCAGGTGGGCTTCATTAAGGGTCGTCAGGCCAAGGGTAATATTATGAAGCTCATCTCGCTCTTGCACAGAGTGTTACACCTCCATCTCCTCACAGTCCTGCTGTCGTTGGACTCCGAAAAGGCGTTCGACAGAGTACACTTTTCTATTTGGGGTCTTACATGCATTGGACTTTGGCCAAAAGATGTTCCAGCGTATTGCTGCTTTGTGCTCAGACCCCTCAGCCAGGGTCAGCGTTAACGTCACACTGTCAGTCCCCTTTCATATTTCTAATGGGATGAGGCAGGGATGTCCTCTGTCCCCAATCCTTTATGTTCTGACTCTGGAGCCTTTACTGAATGGGATCTGGTCGAACATAAAGTCTCCTGTTTTGTAGATGATGTACTTTTAACCCTCACGCAGCCGGGGTCCTCCCTCCCAGCCACACTTGACCTTCTTACTGAATATTCCTCCTTGTCTGGCTCCAAAATCAATATTTCTAAATCAGAGATACTGAATGTCAACCTTGATGGGGGTTGTAGCCAGAGGCTCCAGACTCAATATAACTTTCATTGGTTAAAGGAGTGTGTTACCTACTTAGGTGTAAACGTCACTCCCGATACCTGGGATTTATACAGGTTTAACTACCCTCCTCTTCTAGCTGCGATCGAGTGAGACCTTAAGTCTTGGGACATACCGTTAATTTCATGGTTTGGGCGAGTGAATCTCTTCAAAATAACGATACTGCCACAGGTTCTTTATCTATTCCAGACCCTCCAAGTTGGAGCCCCCGCTCTTTCCATCATTCCCTACAGTCCAAGATCAGCCATTTTATATGGAGCGGTAGAATCCACAGATGTCCTACTGATCAGCTGTCTGCTCCACGACGCAGAGGTGGACTAGGCCTCCCTTGCTTCGAGATGTATTATGCAGCTACTTTGTTATCCTTAGTGCTTGAACTGGCTCAGAACCCTGATGCGGCGGAATGGATCAATGTTTCCCTGGCCTCTAGCCCTACTATTTCCCCCAGACAACTGATAATACTTCCTAGGAGAGAGAGATACCCTGAGATCTTTGGGATGACCCGGTACTGGGTACGGTTCTCAGATGGTGGTACGAATGGGAGAGATCGGATGGACAGGTTTCGTATCCCTCCCCACTTCTATCCCTCAAGGGAAATCCAGCATTTCTCCCAGGTCTAGATCTGAATGCTTTTTCAAAATGGTCTGAGGTGGGTGTGACTGAGCTCTCGACACTGACCGAGAATGACAGGCCGATTCCATTTGGAGCATTTGTGTCCTCTTATGCCCTACCGAGAGCGGAGTAGTGGAGGCATCTTCAGTTTCATCATTACTTCACTAAGGTACTGTGCTTGGGCTGCGTTCAGAGACCTTTATCTGTTGTAGAACAGTTCCTCTTAGAGCCTAAGAACCTGGTTCAATCTCTTTCCAAGTCTAGGGCACTCCTTGAGGGGAGGATCTCGAGTCCCTTGCCTGTGTATGTGACCACCTGGGGTACCAAGCTGGGAGTGCCCCCCTCTGATGGAGGAGACGTGGTTAACTGTTTTAAACCCCCACCCAGGAAAACTACTGTAAACTTCTATCCAGGTAGTATCTGACCCCTGTTGAAATATGACTCTTCTGTTCCAGATGCGTGCTGGCTCTGTGGGTCCCTGGGGGGCACCTTGGTGCACATCTGGTGGACCTGCCCGGCGATAGTTAGATACTGGTCACAGATAGTTGGCAAGATTGAGTTGGTGCTGGGATACCCGGTGCCGCTAGACTCTGTCCTTTTGATTTTCTCCTTTCACACTCAATTCCCACCTAAGTCATTCCCCCTGCTACATTTCCTGTTGACAGCGGCAAGACTGACTGTGGCCTCTCACTGGAAAAAAAGGTCTTGCCCACCCTTCCAGAGTTGGTGTGTCCGAGTGGACAGGTTCTGCAGGATGGAAAGGTTCCATGCCTATTGCCAGGGTAGACTACTGACTCATAGGGAGACTTGGACTCACTGGGAGAGGTACTCTGCCCCTGGGAGTGACACTGGCTGAGACACGCAGCAATCTGAAGCCTCTAGTTTGGTTTAGTTAGTTTGCTGTTGATATGGGCTTGATGACTGTCCTCTCACCTCAGGACCGCACTGATATGGTACCTGGGTCTCTCTCCAGCTCCCTCTTCCCTTCCTTTCCTCCCCCACCTTACCTCCTTTTCTTTCACGCTCTCTGCTGTGTCCCCTCTTGGGGACCTTTTCTTAATCTTCTGCTTTATTCCTTTCTCTGGTGCCCACCCTACTTCCCTTCTTCCTTGATATATTCAGTGCCTTGGATCTTATGACTTTCTGATACAGACACTGAATCAAATTATTACAGCTCTTATATATTATGTTGATATGACATTTTGTTCTTTAACATTTGCATATTTTGATTTGTCACTTCAGTGGCTATATACCACGTCTCATCCTCCTATGCCATTCTTGTTAAGTGTTCCTCAGGATTCTAATCAGAAGTGGATTATTGCTCAATGTATACTTAATGCCTCAGCTATTTACGAATGTTGGATCTTGTGAACATTTATTGTATCTGCACCTTATTTCGATAAACCTGTTAAAAAAAAAACAAAAGTTCCCTACTATGGGTGTTTTGGTGCTTGTTTGTCTCACTGTCTGATGTAGCAGGCGGTTCAGCTGCTACACCTGCCTCTATTATGCTACTGCCAGCATCAACAACACTTGAATGTGACTTGTTGTCATCTTCAGTGTTCTTATATGGTTCTTTATTTCTGCTGGCACTGGTGGTGCTGGAACTAGTTTTGCTGGGACCTTGACAAACTGCATCCTTCCTTGGAGTAGAGGGATCATCATCATTGATTGCACACTCTGCAGCAACCATTGATGCAGTCAGTTTTTGAACTACTACTTTACTCTCATGTCCCTGCACTGCTCCACCCCTCCCCATCCCCTTGTGCATTTGCTGAACATTACATAACTACACTGTATTTTTTTACTGTACAGTACACAACACAACTGATGCAGCTGTATGATGCCTTGCCTAAGCCCAGTCAGCTGTCTGTCACTGTTTTTTATTCTTTTGTATTTATTTTATTTTGTTTAAGTTGTCCACCCTGTTGTCTTATCACAGTCTGTCCAAAAAAAAATTATAACTGAAAAACTAAATCAGCAACATCTTTCCCCAGATTTCCCCACCCAGCACAGAGACAATAACAGCAAGATCAGCAAGCAAATAGGTCCCTAGCTGCCTGTGTCTTGCCTGTCAGTCACATAGATGTTTTAGGACTGTGTTGCAGGGGGAGTGGCTGGTGGGTGGGGCATTACTGATATGGTACTCAAATGTACACTTAACCCTTTGAGTGCCTCAGGGGCATGCAGCTCATTGCAGAGTAATGCTTTGAGTACCTCCTTTGGCACTCAAAGGGTTAAGACTAACCCTCAAGCATACAACATACAGGTTATGAAACAAACACCCACAATACAACACACCAAGTCACAAAATGTACAATAGACACACATGCACAACAGTAAAACTGCACAGGAATGCCATGGGAGTCTGGCATGAGCAGGGATGGTAAGAACTGTCAGGGCATAGCTAGTACCTAGTGCACACACAGAGCATAATTGGTACTTACAACCACACACAGCAGACATAGACATGACACACACAACTTCCACAAATAGAAAACAGAAATGTTCCAGGCGTGGGCACACACATCACAGAAGTGGTCCACACAGACATAGTAACATAGTAACAAAAGAAGGCAACCCCCCCCTCAGTATAGCAATTTAAAATTCTGCCTTGAATGGGGGGGGGGGATTCCTTCTTGATTCCAAATGGCAATCAGATTTCTCCCTGGATCAACAAGCCCTAACTAAATATTAATCCCAATACTAACGTACATAGCCCTCTATGTTATGCTCTTTTAAATAAGTATCCAGGCCCCTTTTAAAGGTATCTAATGTATTTGATAGCACCACCTCCTCAGGAAGTGAATTCCATACCTTTATTGTCCTTACTGTAAAGAAACCCTTCCGCTGTTGTACATTAAATCTCCTTTCCTCAAGTCTAAGCGGGTGGCCCCTTGTCCTGTGTACTGTTCTGTTAATGAACAGGTCTTTGGAGAGTCCTTTATATGGGCCTTGAACATATTTATATAGTGTTATCATATCCCCTCTAAGACGCCGTTTCTCTAGTGTATACAAGTTTAACTTTTCTAGCCTTTCTTCATAACTAAAACTTTCCATTCCCCTTACTAGTTTTGTAGCCCTCCTCTGCACTTTCTCTAGTTCCATAATGTCCTTTTTCAGAAAGGGCGCCCAGAATTGAACAGCATATTCTAGGTGGGGTCTTACCATGGACCTGTAAAGAGGCATAATTATATCTTCCTCCCTTGAGTCAATACCCCTTTTAATACATGCCAATATCTTATTGGCCTTTGCAGCTGCCAGCTGGCATTGCATGCTACTGCTGAGTCTATTGTCTACCATTACTCCCAAATCCTTTTCATTAGTAGATTTCCCCAGAGGAACACCATCTAAACTATATGTTGCATTTTTATTATTATACCCAAAATGCATAACTTTACACTTGCATATATTGAATCTCATTTGCCATTTGCCTGCCCAGTTACTCAATTTGTCCAAATCCTCTTGTAATGAAGACACATCCAGTTCAGACTTTATTACCTTACTTTATTTTGTGTCATCGGCAAACACTGATACATGGCTCCCTATGCCCTCTGGGAGGTCATTAATAAACAAATTAAAAAGAAGAGGACCCAGAACAGATTCCTGAGGTACTCCACTTATCACTTTTATCCAACTGGAGAACTTGCCATTTACTACCACTAACAGGACTGGCCCACACACCCACACTCAACATATATGACTGGCACCCAAATACTATGCAAAGCAGGTACACGCAGCGCTAGCGTGCACACATGGGCAGACAGACTAGTACAGAGAACAGTGTGCGGCAGCCATGTGATGCCTTAGAATGACAGAACATAGCTCAGAGACAATAAAGTAAGTGAGTCCTGCAGCACTGCACGGTCAGAAACAGACATACATTACTATACAGAAGCAACTTTAATCTTGCTCACAGTCACCTCCAGAATCATGCTGCAATGAGTAGCATACTGCTAGCCAGCTGAGACAAGGCCAGGAGTAGTACTGGCATGAGGGTCACTTACTCAGATGTGCAAAATTCAACTCATGGACTTCATGTACATCACGATCTGTGTCACATCATCCTCAGTGCCGCCTCCATGTCACTATGAGGCTAGGCACTGACTGAGGCAGTCTACATGTACAACTCACTCACCCCTCTGCAACTCAGGTGGTGCCGAACTTAGTTTGTCAGAGTCGGATACTTATAGTCTCAGTCATAGTACCTGGTAAGACAGGCGGATCATAAGGACTGTGGACAAGAAAGTTGGACAACACACAGTTCTCAGGTGCATTGGTGTTGTGTGCTGCTCTCAGACTGAGCACTCAGGACTTCGCTTGCTCAGAAGGAGGCCAAAGTAAAGTACAGCGCTGACACTGCATGCGTATGCATATATGAAGCGCGACACGCATACACAGTAAATTAGGTGTCTCGCCGCTCAGCACAAGGCTGCTCACATGATGAGCTGAACGCATGACTGACGTAAATAAGTGTTAAGGCTACCGGAGTGGAACAGGGCATACTTAGGAAGTGGGGAAGAGGCCAGGAAGCAGGACATAATCTAAATGCAGTGGGACAACGGGTTTGCACCCTAAAATCGGGACTGTCCAGTGTAAATCGGGACAGTTGGCTGGTATGGACTTATCCAGTTCCTCTGTGTTTTCCATGTTTATGAGTCTCATGTAAGTTGAATGTCAACAACAGCTGAGGATTGTTTGTTACATCCTTGCAACATACATGGACACCAACGGACTGAGGATTGCCAGGGTGGTGTCCAATGTATTGCTTTTCAATGCTTTGGATACTCCTCTGGCAATGACAGTCTAAAACCTGAGTAAGAAACACAGACACCATGGTGTCATGAATGCACAAACCAAATCTTAATGTTTCCTCTTCTTGGTAGGGGGGAGCAGAGGGGGCAAAGGGGTCAGGGGTGCAATGCCTTCCAGAACGTCTGGTGACCCTTGAGAGGACAGGTGTTTGTGATGGAGTAACCATGGAAGATGATGGTGTGGAGGTAGATTGTTGTGCCTGGATCCTGTTGTGGGGCACATAGCTCTATAACCACCTGGCCAAAAAAGTCAGCCATGACCTCCTTCAACTTTGGTATCTCATCTGTCAGCATTGCTCTCTGTTGCTCCACAATACGTTGGTGGCATGCAGTGCTCCTATTGCTACTCCTGGATTCCCTGTGCCTTCACCTCTGGATTATGACCTACTCCAAACATAGGGCCTGTTCTCCCTCATCTTTTGCAGTCCGGAAGTGTATAATGCATCCCCAGCCAGAGTACTGTTCTGCATCCCCATCAGGCTCCATAGGTGGTTCAAGAAGTTCCATGGGTGGTGTAACAAGCATCATGGGGGTGTAACAGGCTTCATGGGGGGACAGCAGGTTCCATGGGGGGGAACAGGCTTAATGGGAGGAGCAGCATGCTCAATGAGAGGGGCAGCAGAATCAGGTCGGTGGAGTTCTGCACCAACCACATGAATAGTATGCCCCTTTACATTCCTGTGAGAGGCTTCTTGCAGGCTTTAAGGGAAGAATCATGCTTATGGTCTCTGTGGCACAACCACAAGCCCGAGGTTTGGACAGTCCAGGGGCCCCGGCTCCCTCTCCATCCACTGACCAGGAGGTGGACCACCTTAAGTGTAGTGTGGCTGCTTCCTCCATACAGCTGTGTTTGCAGCCAGTTGATATCTGTAGGTCCCAGTGGCGGACCGAAGGACCTGTATGGCTGTGTCCCCATCATCCAGCCATGTGTCACAGGTGGTGGTAGCCAGTGGGGAGCGGGAGGCCTCATACACTGCTCTGCTGACTGTGGTGGTAGCCACTGCTGGGAGGTCCATGTGCTTGATGTGGCAGCTGGGATCGCCTGCTGGGACTAGGGACATGGCATCCAGCTGCTTCCTTCCTGTATGTCTGTTTTGCTAGGTGTTGTTTGAGTCAGGGGCTCATCCACAGGATTTTGACTTTCAGGCACAATGGACTCTGTAATTGAAGGATAATGGTTGTGAATTAGTTGCATGAGCAGTGACAACATGCTCTAATGTGACATTCTATATGACCATCTATAGCCGATCCGGGACAATGAGATCGATATCATGTGGTCATGCACCTGATGTTGGGTTCCGTCTGTCACATGCTAGGTGTCATGGATGATTAGACGTCCTCTAAGAACAGGGAAGATGGGCTATTAAAGTCATAGCATGCATTATCATGGAGAGGTGCCATGACAGGGAATTTAGAAGTAATTGTACATACACTTAAGTGGGTAATCTTGCCTTTCCAGCTGTTGTGAACCACCTAGAACATCATCATCAATCGTTCTTTTTGTGTTTACAGATTATGGCAACCACAACAACTTGAAGGAACTAGTTTGCCTATGCCTGTCATAATAGCATGTTAACCCTGCAGGTGATACATCTCTGTAGATATTTGAGGGTTTCATCCTGCTGAGTGTAACTTGTGTACTCCCACTACTGTTTTTGTTGTTTGCAAGGGTCAAATTATTACAGACTTGTATTCTATGGGTGCATCACCATATTAACTCAGCATTATGATCCTTAGGTAATTTTTGCACATTTGGGTGCTGCTAGACCTTTTGTAAAACTATCTCTGATGCTATTTATGTCAATGACACATACCAATCATTACAAATGTGTCTGTCACTACATGATGAGTATCAATGTTACATCTGAGATGAGCATGTATGAGCAACACAGCAAAGATGTGGTTAACATATTGCTTCATCCCTTTGAGTGCCAGAGGGGTACACAATACATGGCATGGTTATGCATTGTATACACCTCTGGTACTCAGAGGGATATACTGATTAAGGCTGTATGGTCTATTACTTTAGCGAAGACAGGT
Source organism: Rhinophrynus dorsalis (assembly GCA_037306005.1). Lineage (NCBI taxonomy): Eukaryota > Metazoa > Chordata > Amphibia > Anura > Rhinophrynidae > Rhinophrynus > Rhinophrynus dorsalis. The sequence continues at coordinate 267,037,212 of CM074718.1, read as the reverse complement.
GAACACTTACACTAAGGTTTCTCATGTGCAGTAATCAGTAGCACACATATATGGAACTACTGCTTTGACAACTTATCTAACAGGGTGTTGTTGAGGGGGATGGGTAGGATGTTGTTTTTCCGGGACCCTGGAGAGTGCTGTCATATCCTGTGTCACAGCCACCCTGGACACCCTCAACTGCTATCTTGACAGGTTCTGTCAAAAAAGCTCCTCCCAGTCATTGAAGGTGATACTCGATGGTGGCCCACCACCTGTTGCTCGGGCATAGGGTTGCCACCTTTTCTTAAAACAAATACCGGCCATGGCATTCCCTCCATAGACTTAACATTGGACAGAAGCCAATTTTTTACCGGCCTGCTGGTAAAATACCGGCTGGGTGGCAACACTACTCGGGCATGTCCTGCAAGTTCACCTATTTTGTTCTTGACCTTCCTCTTGCAGTCTGTCCAACACTTTTTGATTCCATCCACTATTCTCAGGCACCTTGTAACTGCATTGACTGCCTTCTCCACCTCACACCATGCCTGCTTACTCCATGACCCAATTCCCCTGCTCCTCTTGCTAGTGAAGAGGATGCTCTCTCCAGGAATCACCAGATAATGGCCAAGTTCTCCTCATATGTGTACATGGGTTCTCAGAGCGTTTGCCCCTCCACTCAAGTCTCAGCTTGCTGAGTAGATGTTTGAGGCCATGCCTGTGTTGGACCTGGTTGTGTGAGTGTCCCTCCCCAACAACTGTCGAGGATATTCAGTGGCAAATTATCAGGAGACTCCAAATATTTGTAATCCTCAAATAAAATATACAATAGTATTTTAGTTAGAGTCATTTGAGATCATTCACAATCTAGGTTTGATACTCTACTCCAGCAGTAAATAAATTGATAAAAATCAATTATGCATATTTATGCAAAACAATTATATTGGAATATAAAATGTAATATAAATTAGCAATCAGTGCAATCAGAGTATTAGTGAATACCAAGTGACTCAGTAATATATCTCATAAATATGACCAAGTCATTATATCAGAAAATATAACAAGGTAACATACCCAGCATACATAAAACTGAACAACAAACCTGCACTCCTCCAATCTGTGAAAAGAGTGCCCTGTATTAGGCATGTATAATAACACTGTTGATAAATATGAGGTTTAAGTACCCACATTTTGGCCAAAAGAGATATAAGCTTGCCATCCCCATCAAGGTACCTCAGTATATGGCAAGTACCTACTCTAAACACCTAAAAACCCTATCTAAATTAAAAATGATCCCTGAGGAGATGTTATAATAAACATGTTGGAAGGAGACCTTTTAATATAGTGTTGTTTTTTTTATTTTAATAATAAAAAAATAATAATTAACAACAGATGACAAACAATAATTAGTAAATATAGACTTGCCTTTGTGAGCCTGCATGGAGTGGGTACCTATCCAAAAAGACTGTGGATCCAACTGCCCATACAGGTAAAATGTTACCACCCCTGCAGGCCACCCGAGGAATAATTAATTGCAAACAGACAGGGTTAGGAAAGCCAAAGCAGAACTATTAAATGCCTGTAGATAAAACAAAAAGAAAGGAAAAAAGTTAATGCATTTGAAACATTATGTGTAATATTATAATAGAAGTGGAAAGCAGCTAGAATGAGTAAAGGAGACGTGGAAACAAAAAAAGAAAGAAATAGCTCACAGCGCTAATTCACCTTAGTGTATACATATAAATAATAACATTTGTATGAAGTGAATATTAAAGGAATGAGAGGGTTCTCCAGTCCCCCGAATATTGGGCAGAAGCCCAAAGTACAAACATTAAAAAAAACAACAAACCTGTGCACCACCAATCTAATTGTGCTACACACTTCAGGTCACACTATTACTTTTAATATTCACTTCATAAAAATGTTATTATTTATATGTATACGCTAAGGCGAGTTAGCGTGTGAGCTATTTCTCTCCAATATACCCAGCATATATAGGGTAAAACCATACCTCCCAAGTGTCCCTCTTTTAGACCCAAATCCCCCTGTCCCTCTTTCCCACCCTGATGTCCCTCTTTTTAGTAGATCAGACTGTGTGGTGTGTATATAAGTGTATCACATTGCTCCACAGCAATAAAACTCACATTAATGTTTGTATAAACATCAGTATGTGTGTTTATAAATTTATCTGTGTAAGTAAAATACTTTGGTCTTCTTATAAGCCATTTATTAGGTTACACAAGGAGGTGTCAATAGATCATGAAATAGCCCAAAAATTCTCAGTAATGCCCCGCCCACCAGCAACGCCCCCAGCAACAGCCTCTAAAACACAAGTGTCCCTCTTTGCCAATTTGAAATGTTGGGAGGCATGGTTAAACCTTACATATCTGTATCCAGAGGTATAAGCTAGCAGTATTCAAACACAGCAGCATTGCAAGAGTTAATTGTTCCCAAAAATTAATAATAATACAGTTGGCTGCAGCGTATATAAATACCTGACCCCCCTCCCACCATCCAAACCTGCATACAACTAACAATTTGTATGGAAGGTAATTTTGTCATGTGAGATGATCTTAATCTGGCCGTATGGCTTATGTCAACCCTTTGAAACCACGTACAAAATATTGCAAGAATTAGAAACTTATCTGGAAGACAATATGTCCCAGATGAAATAATTAGAATGTAATTATTTATCTGCTGTTTTTAATGTTCATAACTTCTGGATGAAACAAAAGCCAAGAATACATTTCCCAGCTAGGTTACATTCCCCACATAATATTCATATGCATAGAACAATATGTGTTTATTGAAAAGCAAAGACTATGAAGTTATAGCAATGTGACATATAATCTATAATGATAAAAAGGGCAGCATCATGTTTGCTACACAATACCTGCACCGCAAGAGTTAGCCAAAATGGCGTACGTCATTTGTTCTGCCAGAATTGTCACCACGTGGGGGGTTAACTATCCCAGCAAGCAATTTATAGACTTCCCAGCGCAATTACGTATGCGATGAGATTAGCACACATGAATAAGGAATCTCTCTTAACCCTTTCAGTGACAGAGAGGTATCTAGTGCATTGCAGAGCAATGCATTGGATGACTTTCCAGCACTTAAAGGGTTAAAGGAACCATACACAAATTGAGAAAAAAGGGAAAAGCTTCCCAGATAGCAATTACAGAGGTTAATGATGAACTCACCAGATCATAGGAAAATCAGCAACCAATCAGAAACAAGATATCATGTATCATCTGAATGAATTTACAACAGCATGTTAGCACAATCCGCAGCATTTGCATGCATATTTACACACACAAGAAGCATGTGGCTCTGCAGGTGTCAGTAATTACAGCACAAAATTTGATTTTGTGATGGGGATAGTATCTAGATATCTTTAGCAACCCTTACATGATGTAAAATTTCTATCATTCTTATCTCCCACCATATCTATATCTATGAATTTCAAAGAAGTAAAAATGTTAGGACAAGAGGCCATAGTCTAAGACTAGAGGGACACAGGTTTAGATGTAATGTAAGAAAGTTTTACTTCACTGAGAGGGTAGTAGATAAGTGAAATAGCCTACCAGCAGAAGTGGCAGAAGTTAATACAGTGACAGAATTTAAGCATGCATGGGATAGGCATAAGGCTGTCCTTATGGTAAGAAAAGACCAAGGACCAAAAAAAGGTTAGAGGTATTTACAGTAGGAAAATGGGCAGACTAGATGGGCCGAATGGTTCTTATCTGCCGTAAAATTCTATGTTTCTATGTTGGCAATGAGTTATTCAGTATAGCTTCTGAATGTAGTTAACAGTACAGTCTAAATGGCTACTAGGTGGCAGTCCCCATTAGATTGGCCAGATCTAGTGGGCAAAGTCACGTATCTATCCCAGAATAGATTGTGTAATAATTATTTTAGAAGCCTTAAAACATTTTATACAATAAAGTATATAGTTACCAATGGTAGATAAGATATAATCTGTGGTGATGTAGATTATCAGCCCACTGGTTCACGTTAAGTAAGGTCTAGAATCCCCCAACAGCCAGGAAGACACTAGGAAAACCCAGTCAAAAAGCCCTTTTTCCCTCATCGCTCTTGCTTTTATTATAAACAACTTTTTTACCCAAAAGGTACTGCCCAACCTTTATTTGATAGGCCATCCCTATATGAATTATAATATAGGGCTGTGCTATAAGTTTCCAAAAAGTGTTTTGATTGGTCAACAAAGCAATTCACCAAAGCTCATTAGAAATAATCTCTTACACCAGAAGATGGCGCTAAAAGTCTAAAATTAAAAAGAACCCCTGCTCGCTTAGACAATGGATGATAAGTCCTTTGACATAGTCGACTCCTCTGTTTCTTCCATGAGAGATAACATTATGAAATGTTGAAAGAGATGCAAGGTCTTATATTTGTGTGGCATTCTGAAATGTTACATTGTAATGACTGTGACAGACCCTTAACTATCTGCTATCCATATGTTTCAGATTCTTTGACACAACCAGCTACATTCAGAAGCTATCCAGAATAACTCATTGCCAATTCATAGATATAGATATTGTGGGAGATAAGAGTGATAGCAATTTTAGATCATGTAGGGGTTGCTGTACCTGTCTGGCATGTACCTGTCCCTTGAAGCATACCTCTTCTCCCACCTGCTCTTTTTCTTCTCCTTCCCTGTTCCAGGGATCCCCTGCTCTCTTTCCTCCTCTCCTTCTGCTCTCCCCATCCTTCCAGCCTCCACTCCTCTCCCTGCCATTTCTCCATTATTCTCCACCTCACTCTCACACCCACTCACACTCAAGCACTTACACAGGTACTGAAGTCACACAAGTACTCGGTCCATGCTCTCTCTCCCTTGCTCTGTGATTTATTTGTCTTTTCATCGCCTGTATAGAGCTCCCATAGGACCCTAAATCGTTGTACATGGATTGCCTGTAGAACACCAAGGAGCAGGGGAGAGACAGGCCACAATGACAGGTGGAGCGGGAAGAGAGAGCCAGTGCAGCGCTGTGCAAGGGGGTTGGTGGGTGTCTGAAGGGTCTTCATGTCCCTTTTTTTTGGTCAGGTAAGGAGCTTTTAATAATTATGCCACTTACATTGAGCACTTCTGATCTGTTGCTGCCTCCATTACCTACAGAAAATGTATATTACAAAGTCTTGGTGCATACTGATGAAGAGGATGATGGGAGCTGTATGCGACGTTTAAAAAGGCAACATGAGAACCTCGAGCTTTTATACAGTGCGAGGTTCTCATGTCGCCATTTTAAACAATATGACATGGTTAATGAGGCTTTTAACCTCACTACATTTTGTTTGCAACATTTCAAAAGCGAACCAGACTGGAGAGTGCAGAGGGTGTGGATGGTGCAACAAGAAGGGCGTTGTGTGCTGAGCAGTGGCGTAACTATAGGGGTCGCACCCGCGACCGGGCCCGTCACTCCAGGGGACCCGGCCACCCCCTGCAACCCCTCTGCCTGGGCCCACGATCTCCATCTGGCACTGTAGTAATGCAGAGCGCTGGGAGATGACATCATCTCCCAGCGCTCTGCATTACTGAAGAGGACAACGCGGGAGATCAACACACCTCTCCGGGCTCCTTCCACTCCAGGGAGGTAGGAGATGGGGGCATTTTGGAGAGGGCTAATGTAGTCGAGGGGGGCGAATGTGGTCCGGGGTGGGCCCATGGCGCTTCTTGCACCAGGGCCCGGAGGCTTCTAGTTACGCCTCTGGTGCTGAGAGAAGGAGGTGGCTAGGAGGAGATGAGGGAAGAGATGTAAGGCGGGGAAGTAGTGTGGAGAGCATTAAAGGTAAGAAGAAGGACTTTGTAAGTGATATGTTGCTATATAGGGATCCAAGTCAGATATCTAAGAATGATGTGAGCAGGATCAATTTTTGGAGAGAGTGTAAAACAGATTGCATAGGGGGAAGATGGGTAGCAGGGATGCCAGTTAGTAGGACATTGCAATAGTCTACACGGAACATATATGAGGACATATACAAGAGTTTTAGTAGTTTTTTTGGGAGAGGAACGGGCAGATTTAGCAATGTTGTGAAGAAAAAAAGTGAGATGTTCTAGCCACAGAGTTAATGTGAGGGGAGAAGGAAAGAGAGAAATCAAATACAGCCCCAAGGGAGATTGCTGATCTGACTGGATCAATGTTAATTCCATTAACTTTAATGGTGAAGCTGGCTGTTGGGTAAGGTCTTGGAGGGGAAGTTCAGTTTTGGATATGTTTATCTTGAGCTGACTGTGGGCCATCCAAGCTGATATGGCCAAGAAAAGGGTGGAGGGGGGACAGCGCAAATTGTTCCCTCTAAGTGTAGTATTAAATCATAAAGTATCACATATATAATTGAAAATAATAGGTAAATATTGCATCAATCAGGGAACTGCAATATAAAATGCAATGTAGAAAAGACCAGATCTCAATATAGTCAAGATAGTAAGTGATATATATAAAAAAACAAGGCTTTAATGAAGTCTAACAGATGAAGTAAAAACAAAGTCAAATCAATGCAGGTATAAATATATAGTGATCCTCTGTCACTACTAGAAACAAAACAATATGAAACAATCCACTTATATATAACTATGTTTAGCAATATATACTTGGAGTAGATCACACAAACTTGTGATCCAGTAATGAGTATGTGAGTCTGTATGTGATCTATACTGTCTGAAAACAAGAGGTTAATATATAGGCAGGATAGGTAGTTTGTGCTGCATGTATAAATCAATCAATTGTATAAATTGGAGGCTTACTAGATCGCAGTATAGTAAAAGCATGTATGTAATATCCTTAAACTTAATAGTTGTATGCTTACTGGACCTCCAATGTAAATGAGCATTAATCAAGCCTCAGTACTCGGTCTGCTTGGGTCCTTGCCTCCCGTGCCGGTGAAGAAACACACTGCTAGACCGGTGTTTGTTCCTCCTATCTCCTACCGCTCTCTCTCCTCTTCCGGACTCGTAAACTCACTTCTCCTCTCCTCCAGTATTGGTTACAGTTTGGTGTCTGTTCCAACTCGAACTATGTCTTCCTTGGCGTCTCCTTCCAACTTGTGTCAGCTTACGCGTTTCGGCGCTAAACTGCGCCTTCCTCTTGAGCTATGATATGGCCAAGAGGCAGAAGGTAAGTCGAGTAGTGTAAGTATAGAAAACTGGCATTTGGATTTTGCTGTCTGGATATCATTGGACAGACTGTTAAAATATGCACCCAGAAATACCAGAGACCTAGCTAGTAACAGACTGCTTTTCTCAACGTTTCATGGCAATCCTATTCTCGTATGTGTCCAAATACTCCAGTGGAGGTGTGCCAAGAGAAAGCCCTCGTCTTTAGCCAGGATCAGCACATCTTCTTTCTCCTATCGTTGTGATCTCTGTGATGACAGGCATGAGAATCTTGGGAAAGGTCCTTGGCTCTGTTGCAAGCCCAAAGAGAAAACATAGAAATTGAAAATCCTTCCCTCAGATCGTGCACCTTAGGAACTTCTGATGACCTGGGAATACTGGAATGTGCATATAGTCTTCTCTAAGATCTATGGCCAACATCCAATAATGAGGCTGAAAAATGGAAATTATAGTTTGTTTTTTTTAACTTCATCTTAAATCTTCATATATTCATCTTTGGATTTGATCCCCAATGGTTGTGGTTCCCACCTGTGCCCTCAGGGCCAACAAACATGCCAGGACCTTAGTATTTCCCAGTCTGATGGCAGGTAAGCTGATCAGAGACTCAGTCATTCTATCATTAGGACCTGGATTGTTAATGGACCCAAAGGGCACAGGTTGAGAATCACTGCCCTCTCCAGGTGATGAGGCCTTAAACTCCCAACGTTCTTAACTAGCCAGTAGCTAGTTGGGGATGTTGGGAGTTGTGGGACACAACAGCTTGAAAGCCTATAGCTGATTATACTCTAACTAAAAAATATGTTTGCCATACTAAAAATGGCTTTTTGTGTGCTGAATTTGTGTTAAAGAAGCAGTACATTTTTTATTTTTACACAAAACACATATTGTAGCAATGTTCATGTTGCATAAAATAAGAGCACTCCCACTCCTGGGAGAATATGTTTTTATTGAGTTAGTAAAGTTTAACTTGCTGTTATTTACATCAACATTGACTGGCCAAGTTATTCTGTTGCATTCTATGGGAGAAGTGAATCACTAACATTTCTCCATAGAATGTGATAGTAACTGCTATATCACTTCCTGATAGTAACATAGGCAAAGTACAAATTTGGGACCCCACATCTCTTGACCCGGTACTTCTGAGTGCTGCTAGCAGGTACTGGCATTGTGGCTCTAATGGAAGTGGGAACAACTGGATGATGATGGTCTCTCTCAACAAAGAGGGCACCTGACAAAAGACATTAGCAGCAGGAACAATAGGGCCTCGTCCTGTGATCCATCATTTGCTGCCAAGACCCCTCATATTGCCATGGGCCCTAAGCAGTAGTCTAGCTTGCCATAATGGATGATCCAAAACTGGAACCATCTGGCCCATCTAGGCTGCTCATTTTTCCTACTTTATTAATCTCATACCTTATTAGGTCCTAGGTCTTGTATTATGCTTGCTTACATTTTGTCACGGTTCCCCAGAGATGATCAGGAGTCAGTACGGTATAGTAAAATGCAATTTATTAAACAACAATAAGGTAGCAAACAGAGGAAAATAGCAGGTACAAGCAAAGGGTCACAGCCAGCAAGTGCTACTACCAGAAATAGTAAGCTGCCGCGGAGGACCACTCTACTAGAGACTAGGCCATAGTCTCTGCTGGAACCAAGAGCTAGAAGAGGAACGGAACAGGAACCGGAACTCGAAGTCTTGATCCGAGGTAGCGAGAAAATCTGACTCATGCCTGCAGTCAGAATGGAGCGTATCTCTGACTCACGCCTGCAGACAGTATAAGGAAGCGATACTTGACTCACGTCTGCAGTCAGTATCAAAGCTAGTCTGCCAGAGTCCCAGGCCCATACCAGATAGGATGTCTGCCAGGTACAGGAGAAAACCAAAAGAATAGTCAGACAGAGTCACAGGACAGCACCAGAGAGGGTAGTCAGACAAGCCATGTCATACACAGTTCAGGTAGCCAGCCAGAGCCACAGGTCTGCACCAGATTGGGTGTCCACTATAAGGATAACACAAAGGAATAGTCAGACAGAGCCACAGGTCAGCACCAGATTGGATGGAAGACAAGCCAGGTCATACACAGAGCCCAAGGTAATAGAACTGCTTTGAACAACAACGCAAGGGCAACTGAGTCAGAACTCAGTTACCCTTTTGTACCTAACTACAGGAAGTGGATAGGAGGAGTCACTCAGGAAATGACATAAATGAGCCCTGCATCATTCTGCCTCTTCGTGCCCGCAGATGACGCATCTGGAAGCCAAGCAACATTTCCTACCATAGCTGTGTCACAACCGCTAGCTCCTATTCGTAGTAGCTCAGTGATACGCTCAGACTCCGCGTCACTCCTGCGACATTACCATCCCACTAGAAGCCATGGGCGCTTCCTAACTCCACCAACAGCATTCAGACCAGGTCCCAGGAAAGAGGCCTGGACGTTGCGGAAGCATCAAAGCGGAGGATAGTACTTCAGCGTCGCCAAGAGCGTGGCACAGGAAAATAGGTAAACTGTGACAGTACCCCCTCCTCAAAGGCTGGGGTTTGTCAGGAAATCGTGCATTAATCTGTGCACTAAAACAGGAGCGTGAACATCACCAGCCGAAACCCAGGAGTGCTCCTCTGGACCATAACCCTTCCAATGAATAAAGTACTGTAGGCGCCCTAGAACCAAACAGGAGTCCAGAATATTTTGAACTTCATACTCCTCGTGATCTGCAACTCTCACGGGAGCAGGACAGTCAGTAGTGGAGGTATACCGGTTGCAGACCAAGGGCTGAAAGGACCAATGAATCGAGGAGCCAATTTGTTACAAGGAACCTGGGCGTGCAAGTTACGGGAAGACAACCACACTCTGTCTCCTACGTGGAAAGTAGGTGCCGTCAATCGCCTATGGTCAACCTGCCTTTTTTGTCGCTGTACTGAACCATGTAGGGTATACTGTACCCGAACCCAAGAGGAACGGAGTGCCTTCAAATGCTCGTCAAGAGCCAGAATCACTTGTGCATGAAGGTCCAAGAAAGAACCGAGGATTGGAACCCATAGTTGACCAAGAACGGGGAACTCTAAGTAGACGAGTTAACAGCACAATTCCTGGCAAACTCCGCCCAGGGTAACAGGGTAGCCGAATTATCGTGGTGTTCAGAGATATAGCAGCAGAGGAATTATTCTAAGGCTTGGTTAGACCTTTCTGCTGCACCATTAGATTGCAGGTGGTACACGGAGAATGCCAATTAAATTCCCATCTGAGCACAATAACACCTGCAGAAGCGGGACACAAATTGGCTTCCTCTATCAGACACAATTACTTTGGGTATGCCATGGAGTCAGAAAGCTTCCCTAGCAAAAACCATCGCCAATTCCTGCGCAGATGGTAAGCCCTTAAGTGGTACGAAGTGAGCCGTCGTTGAAAATGTGTCCACAATCATCACTATGACTGTACAGCCCATGGAGCGAGGGAGGTTGACCATAAAATCGATAGATAGATGTGACCAGGGATGTTCCCTGTTGACCGCCGGCTGGAGCAAGCCCACCGGCAGGTGTCTAGGTGACTTATTTTGAGCACATTTGTGCATGCAGCAGTGAAGGCAGCACAATCAGACCGGAGACTAGGCCACCAGAATACTCTAGACAAGGACCAAATCAATTGGTCGCGACCAATGTGGCCAGCAATTTTTGAGGCATGATAGGTCTACAACAGCTTAATTCGCAACTGCGCCGGAACAAAGCAACTGCCATCAGGTTTGTCAGCTGGTGTTGAAGCTTCAGCAGCCAAGATCTCTTCTCCAAGAGGGGAAGTAATACAGGTTTGTATAGTAGCCAGGATACGATCAGCTGGAATGATCTGGGAAGGTGGAACCTCCTCCCTGGAAAGGCTGTAAAACTGGAGAGACAACGCGTCTGCCTTCACATTCTTTGAGCCAGGAAGATAGGAGACCACAAAATTAAATCGGGAGAGGAACAGTACCCATCTGGCTTGCCTGGAGGACAAGCACTTAGCCTCAGACAGGTAAATTAGGTTTTTGTGGTCAGTCAAAATCAGAATAGGATATTTAGTGTCCTCCAAGAGGTGCCTCCATTCTGTCAGAGCCAGGACAATAGCCAATAACTCTCTGTCCCCTATTTGGTATACCATCTCTGCTTTGGACAGTTTCCTAGAGAAATACCCGCAAGGGCGTAAGGCCTCACCAGGAGCTGAGCGCTGTGACAGCAGGGCACCCACTCCAATCTTGGAAGCATCAACCACCAGGGTAAAGGGCAGGGAGGGATTAGGATGCACCAATATCGGGGTTGCAGCAAAAGTTGCCTTCAGATTTTCAAAAGCCAAGACTGCTGTTTGGGACCATTCAGAGGTCTTGACCCCTTTACAAGTCATGTCGGTAAGTGGTTTGACAATAGTACAGAAGTTCTTTATGAATTTTCTGTAATAGTTTGTGAACCCCAAAAATCTTTGGATCGCTTTGAGTCCCATAGGACGAGGCCATTCCAGTACCATGGACAACTTTTGAGGGTCCAGGGCAAACCCGGAAGCGTAACTAATATACCCCAGAAACGTTACTTGGGGCTTATGAAATTCACACTTCTCCAGCTTGCAAAACAAGTTATTCTCCCGTAATAGGCTCAAGACTTTGGATACATCAGAGCGAAGGATCTCCAGTGTTGGAGAGTGAGTGAGGATGTCATCCAAATAAACAACTACGCAACTTTGTAGGAGTTCTCTTAAGACATCGTTGATGAACTCCTGGAAGACATCCGGGGCATTGCACAGACCGAAAGGCATGACCAAGTATTCATAGTACCCACTCCAGGTATTAAAAGCTGTCTTCCACTCGTGCCCATCTTTTATTCGCACCAAGTTGTAAGCGGCTCTTAGATCAAGTTTCGTGAATATTTTAGATCCTTTGACACGGTCAAAGAGTTCGGTAATCAAAGGTATAGGATACGCATTTTTGACCAACAGTTTGTATAGGCCACGACAGTCAATGCACGGACGTAGCTCTCCGTCTTTCTTGACAACAAAAAATCCAGCACCAGCGGGGGATGTGGATTTACGAATGATGCCTCTGGCCAGTGCATCAGAAACATACTCCTTCCTGGGGGGCGTGGTACCAGGCAAAAGCTCCACAGAGCAGTCATACGATCTATGTGTTGGTAAGATACTGGCTTTAGTTTTGCTAAAGACGTCCTTAAATGAATTATACTCCTCTGGAAGGAGTTGAGCAATAGTGTGGGTGAGTCTTATAGGGCAAGACAGACAAGACTTAGTACACTGTGGAGACCAAGACAGAATGTCACACATCTGCCAATCCATCCTGGGATTATGTTTCTGCATCCAAGGAAACCCCAAGACGCTGGCATAATGCAGAGAATTAATTACCTGAAATTTCAGAGTTTCAGTGTGGAGGGCTCCCACCCTCAGGGTTAGCAAGGCAGTCTCATGCGTAATGTGTGAGGGCTGCAAGGCTCACCCATCAACGGCTTCTATGGCCAAAGGAGAAGTACGAGGCAGCAAGGGAATATTATGACTGGCTGCAAATTCTGCATCAATAAAACAGCCAACGGCCCCAGTATCCAGTAACGCTGAAACTGAAACTGACTTATCTGCCCAAAAAATACAGGCCTTCAACATGGGCTTATCCAAAACATTTTCTGGGGAAAGTGAAATGCCACCAATGATTTGTCCCCAGCTTGGACGGACTGGACAGGACTGCAACAAATGTCCTTCCCTCCTCCTCAAGTCCTTCTCCTCCTTCAAAAGCTGGGTAGCACCCATCTACCTGGGGTCATTACCCTCTGAGACCAGTCCTGGAGGTGTGGGAGGCAAGGGAGGATAGGGTGGGTCAGACCAATGAGGAGAAACACTGCCCAGAGGGTCTGCCCCTGATTATGGCATCCACTTGCATTGGCTCGCTACCATCTGAGACAACCCCAGGAGGAATGGGAGGTGAGGGAGGATAGGGTGGGCCAGAACAATGAGAAGACAATCTGCCCGAGGACCTCCGCAAGCTCTCCCTAAACAAGGGTCTCTCCCTGATTCTGGTGTCAATCAGTATACAAAACTAAATCAATTTGTCCAAATCTTTAGATAAATGCACTCCGAGATTTCATCCTTCAAGGCACCACATAGCCCTTGGGAAAAGACGGCTATTAAGGCTTCATCATTCCAGCCTACTTCTGCAGCCAGGGTGCGAAATTCAATCAAGTAGTCTGCCACCGTACGTGCGCCCTGGTGAATGGTCATTAGTTTTTTTGAAGCTGAGGCCACGCGGCCTGGCCTATCAAACATTTTCCTGAAAGAGTCCACAAACTCCGTAAAGTTATCCACAATGGGTTTGTCCATCTCCCATAGTGGGTTAGCCCAGGTCAACACCCTGCCAGTAAGGAGGAAAATCAGAAAGCCAACCTTACTGCACTCAGAAGGGAAGGCATGCTGAACCATCTCAAAGTATATGCTGAGTTGATTAAGGAAACCACGGCAAGAATCTGGGTTCCCACCATACTGCTGTGGGAGCTGAGCGGAGCCTGACAACCCTCTGATCATGCCTGCATCAGAGGAGGTTTGGACCACTGGTGCCGGGAAGGGAACGGGGGTGGCCACCACTTGTGGTTTATAGCGTTCAAGTTGCGTTGTGCGTTGCAACAAGGTTTGTAAGGCATAGGCGGAAGGTCCTGAAAGCCAATTGAAGGAAGAGGGCGGCAAATGGAAGCATGCCACCCGCACTGAAGCTTTACATATTGGTATGCCTGCTCTTCTCAGCGGGGACTTACATTTAAACTAGTAAGTCTTATTTTCAGAGTGAATATCGCCGGGGGAGGGAAGCTATCTACCAGCCTCAATTTTTTACTTTATTTAAAAACTGTCATGTATAATACGCACCCCCTCACTTCACATAAGGTGAAGTGGGGTAAAATTGTGCGTATTATACCCGAGATTTTACGGTATTCAAACAAATAACTTGTATTTTGAATACTTTTTAAAAAAAAACAACACAGGTGACTCTCCCTTGCGGTGGCTCAAAGGCACCCTGCCTGCCTATACAGCTGTGACACTGGCAGTGTGAGTCTGAAGATTATTCAAACAAATAACTTGTATTTTGAATATTTTTAATAAAACCAACACAGGTCACACTCTCTTGCGGTGGCTTAAAGTACCATCAGTATGTCTACCAGTGGAACAAAAGAGCAAAAGGGTGTCACGGTATCCAGTACAAAATAAAGGTTAGACACAGGTATATATAGTAAAACCACCTTTATGTAGATACACAATAATAGAATACCCCAGCAATGCCCCAGAATGTATAATGGACAGGCCTAGTCCACTACCCAGACTGACACTGAGCAGAGGCCTGTACTACTCAGAGAGGAGTAGGGAAGCAGCCTATAGTTTTCTCTCCCAGGATATGTATCAGGCACCCAACGGAATCAGGGTACTACCGTGCAGTACAGAATGGGGACAGTGGCAAACAGAGTGAAGGACAGCACAGGCCACAGTACCGCTATAGCGAATAGCCCAATAGTCTAGGATACATTGAGTGAGTAGACAGCCAGAGCCACAGTTCAGAACCTAGCGGATAGTCAGACACACCAGGGTCATACAAGGAGTGAGCAGTCAGCCAGAGCCACAGTTCAGAACCAGAGTGAATAGTCAGACAAGCCGGGGTCATACACAGAGCGAGTAGTCAGCCAGAGCCACAGTTCAGAAGCAGAGTGGATAGTCAGACAAGCCTGGGTCATACACGGAGCGAGAGACAACTAGAGCCACTGGTCAGAACCGGTGTGGATGGTCAGACAGGCCGAGGTCATACACAGAGTGAGAGACAACTAGAGCCACTGGTCAGAACCAGAGTGGATGGTTAGACAGGCCGGGGTCATACACAGAGTGAGAATGGAAGCCAAATCAGGGTCACAACAAGGAGCAAACGTAACTAGCAATAGCAGAAACACCACATAAGGGCAAATGGCCTTAGACCCAGGGAAGTTCATATAGGCCCACGCGGAGGCGGGAATCTATTAGTCAAATGAATGCATGCAAATAAACAAGCTCCAAGGTTCACAGATAGAAACGAGCGCCTGCAAGCAGACAGATCAGCGAAATAGCATGGTGGTAACTGTCAGCATGGATACCAAGGTATACTGTGATAAAGGGTGCTATACTTCAGATAGAAATCAGTAGTTAGTGCCAGCCTAATGGCACTTGAATGATTTCTAGCTGAAGCCTAGACAGAAGGTATAATTCATCCAACTAACTGGCTAATCAGCACCCTTTTGTTCGACTGGTAGCCATACTGATGGCACTATTTTTCTAGGCTGGCAGTAATTCCTGAATACAGTAGGAAATTCCATGGTGTGGACCGATTTATCGTGAAGGGATTCTACCTAGGGGTAGAAAGTCAGATAGCCCCCCCCCATTTGATGCTTCTGGATGTCTACTTTCCAGATTGTATGATTTGTGTACCATTTCATAAGTTCTGTAGTTGTTAAAACAATTTTAGCACAGGCAAGTTACAGTATATTTGAAAATGTCTGAAAAATTAGAGACTGTAATTTGTGTAGTTTTGGTCAACTAACACAGTACATTATCTCATGTCAATGGGGTGTCCCAAAATATTATCCTTTATGTTGCCTTTCTTCATATCTGTATTTGTTACAACCATTTTAGTACATGTAAGTCATAGTAGAAAAATGTAAGAAAATTGAAACATTGCTGTTTGTGTAGATTTATGCTTCTGGTTAAATTATTTAATGTTTTAAACTTGATTTATATATTAATAAATCATTTAATACGCTAAGACCAAAGGAAGTCTTAGCGTACTGGAGCGAGTAAAAAGGAGCACATCGGAACATACACAGATACTTTGCTAGCCTAGGGCATAACCAGTGCGTGTGTACATCCCTTGGAGGCAAGAGATAGCCTCTGTTTAGAGTGAGTACCTCTTCACATGGGGAATAATACTTTGATTTAAAATACTACACTTAGAGGCGATTTGCACTCTCTCCCCAGGGGAGGACTGGCAACTTGTAGCCTAAGGGGCAAATACAATCAAGTGGCCCATTTGTACTATTGTTCCAGCCCGCCCCCTTTTGTTAATATTAAAATTGGCTTTAATGTTGTGAAGTAAGGCAAATAATACCACAGAGCTTACAATGAAAATGGAGCAACACAAGTGATTACACAGAGCTTACAATGAAAATGGAGCAACACAAGTGATAACCAGGGCCGGCCCTGCCATTAAGGCAGAACAGGCAGCTGCCTTAGGGCGCCGCAATGGAGGGGCGCCGAAAAGAGGGAAGTTGTTTTTTTTTTTTATTTTTAATAATATATATATCTGCCTGGGTCTCCCTGCGGTGTGTTACAAAGACGCAGCGAGGGAGCGCTTGGTAGTGTAAATCAGCGCTCCCTCGCAGCATCTATGTTACACACCGCAGAGAGACCCAGGCTCTGTAGTAATACAGAGCGCTGAGAGATGACATCATCTCCCAGCGCTCTGCATTACTGAGAGCAGCGCGCGGGAGCCTCAGCTTTGTGCCGAAGGAGGCACAGAGCTCTAAGCTGTGGCACGCCGCTAGACCACCAGGGACTCAAGGTAGGGGGATGAAGGGGCATTATGGAAGGGTCAATGTGGAGGGGGCATTGTGGAGAAGGAGGGGGCATTGTGGAGATGAAGGGGCAATGTGGAGGGGGCATTGTGGAGATGAAGGGGGCATTGTGGAGATGAAGGGGCATTGTGGAGATGAAGGGGCAATGTGGAGGGGGCATTGTGGAGATGAAGGGGGCATTGTGGAGATGAAGGGGCAATGTGGAGGGGGCATTGTGGAGATGAAGGGGGCATTGTGGAGATGAAGGGGCAATGTGGAGGGGGCATTGTGGAGATGAAGGGGGCATTGTGGAGATGAAGGGGCATTGTGGAGATGAAGGGGCAATGTGGAGGGGGCATTGTGGAGATGAAGGGGGCATTGTGGAGAAGAAGGGGCAATGTGGAGGGGGCATTGTGGAGATGAAGGGGCAATGTGGAAGGGGCATTGTGGAGATGAAGGGGGCATTGCGAAGGGGAATTGTGGAGATGAAGGGAGCATTGTGGAAGGGGCAATGTGGAGGTAAATATGTGGGCGGGGCAGGGGATTGTGGCAAGTTCGGGGGGGCAGGGGATTGTGTCTGGGTCAGGGGGCATACCTGGGAACTCTCCGGATTTGCCCCGGAGACTCCGGTTCTGACAGAGCTTTACCTGGTCTCCAGGGCAGAGGCAGATTCCTCCGGATGTGGAGAGTTTCTATTGAAACTCTGCCACATCTGCTTTTTCTCCCGTTGTGCCTCCGTCCCCAGCCTTCTGTGTGACACATTTAACCCTCTGAGTACCAGAGTGGTACGGAATGTATTGCTTTGCAATGTATTCCGTACCACTCTGGCACTCAAAGGGTTAAATCCCCCCAACACTCGAGTTAAGCCCCACCCCTTTTTGACGCGATTAGCGTCATTTTTGTTACCCCCCTGTTGAACCAGAGGACTACCCTCCGGGTAGCCCTCAACTGAAAGTTCCCAGGTATGTCGGGGGAGGCATCAAAATGCACCTTCACCTGTGTATACAAAAATCCTTGCACCGGCCCTGGTGATAACACAGAGCTTACAGTTGAAATGGACCTACACTAGTGATACCATAGAGCTTACAAGGAAAATGGGTTATGCTACTAGTGTAGCTACATTTGGATTGTAGCTATGTGGTATCATTTGTGTAGCTCCATTTCATTTGTAAGCCCTGTAGTATCATTAGTGTAGCGCCATTAAAAGAAGCAAGCGTGAGATTGAGTGAGACAGTGGCCCACTGGCCCAGACATATGACTGGCCCAGGGGGCAATTGCCCCCCAGGCCAGCCCTCCCCTGTCTCTCCCTCTCTTTTGTTAATGCTTCTGGCTACCCCACCATATGCCAACTCATACTATAAAGTGCCATTTTTCTTGGAATAGCAGTAGCTAATGATTATAGTAGAATATTCCTTAGTTTTTAAAGATTCAAATATCTTCCAAGGTGTGAAAATGTGAAAAAAATGCTGTCTTTTTTCTTCTAGAAACATTTGTGCATCCCAGGCAAATGACCACTCATTTGATGCTTTGGGGCGTGTTCTTTCATGACATACATACTGTGACAGAACTCTCCATAATTGGGGGTCCCGGAGGGGGCTGAGGGCCAGCCTCCTGCCCACAGATTATGGACCTAGTCCTAGAATGGGATATGGCCTCCCCCTGAGACTAATCACTGCCCCGTTTACCCCTAGTCTTGGAGGCCTCCATGCCCTGGGCTCCTGGAGGGGCCTGGGGCCCATCCCCCACCCTACACACTGGCCAGCTGTGAGCGTTGTCTCAGGAACAGGGTAGTGTATTTTTTGAGAGCGTTATGCTCTGATCTGATGTTTGTCATTTAATTATGTACTGATGTAATTATGTACTGATATAATTATGTGTGATGTAATCCTGGTTGCTGTTTATAGTCCTTTGTCCCCCATGTTTATGTTCCCATTGTATAACTTGTGTATTGTTCTCATTGTGCCTCTTTGTATTATGTGCCCCTCCACCACCAGCCCCATTCTATTCCTTGTGTGCACTCCTATATGTTGATTGCAGTGGCTTTTATCCTATTGCATTCAAAGATGTGCTGATAATGCAGTTATGTGTATAAATAAACCCTGTGTGTTCCACAATAAAGAGTTCTTATTTTCACCCTACACTACATTGCAACTAGTGGTTTGGGTGGCTGAAGATATCGGTGGGTGCAGTCGCAGGTTAAGGGAGCACAGGTTGGCTGAGCTAACCGGTAGGGGTAGCGGAGTTCCGTCACACATGCTGTTAGAGGCTTAGGCCTCTATTCAATTGTCTCTGACAGCAAAAAAACAGCCATCAACAGATTTATAAGCATGGTAAGCCATTCAGTTCTACGTCATACCAATAACTAACGGTAGTTTCAAAAACTCAACAGATAATAAAATATCGTCCACTGAGGACATTGCAACAGCTATCCCCAGAGCCATTCAGTTGTGTGCGGTAGTGCCAACGGATGAAAAATTGATAAATTTACCAGCAGAAATTCAAGACCCAGTTTTTCTGGCCGCACACCACACAACACATAATAAAAACCACCATTGGACAAAAGAAAACAGAGAAACAGCAGCTTAAACAACACACAGTATATAACACAAGCATACAAAGGCAAAATTAACCCCTGCAAAGCCAATCAAACACACCAACAATGCTTACACCATACAAACAAGTCGCAGTCTAAAAACAAAAACCCAGCAACCCCACAAGGACAAGGGCAACACAAAGCATCAGAACATGATCCATCATAACATCCACTTGAACAACAGGGGTTAATACACAACACTCACACCCGTCAATCCCAAACCAAGCTCACCTATGCAACATCAACAGGCAATGGAGACACAACATGCCACTCACAACGTCACACATGCACCTGACAGGTACTCATCAATCACAACAAACCATACCAACAACCACAGACACCCTGGCAAACACTTATCTGGACAAAACACACCTTGCCATTGGTCAATCCCATACTCATGAAGTCTCCTGGACAACACCCCAGCACTGTTTTAAAGGGTTAGCTCACCCTCCCCAGACATTGCGTGTTTACAGTGAGACCACTCAGGGAGAGAGAGAGAGATACAGAGAGAGACAGACAAAGAGAGAGAGATTTTGACTAGTATGTTTATATACTTATATCTGCGAAGACAGCAAAGGTGTTCAAGGGCTAGAGATTACCATCCTCCTGCAGGCACACTTGTTCAATAGCCTTCACCCATTCAAAGGTATGATGCTCCGGCTGAAGAGCCATGCAGAAGCCCATCCCCATCTGGAGGACAATACCTGCCAGCAGCACCCCAGCTGCTACCACAGAATATCCACCAGCTCCCATAGCTGCCACAGGAACCTGTGGAGCATCACAGGGATGACAGACGACCTCTAAGGCCCAGGATATACCGCACAAGGGTCACACTCCTGGGAATGACAGATACTGAAGTCAGAGACCACTACAGGTTGACATCGCAAAGCATCATCATATGAGGTAATTAAGGATGACATTGACCCAATTTACACTTCGAACCGTGTCCTATCTGGATTGCAGAAGCTTATGTGTGCCATCCATTTCATGGCAAGTGGATCCTTTCAGTCCACAGAAGGATATGTGTCTGGCATGTCTTAGGCATCCTGCTCAAGGGCATTGGCTCAGGTGTTGGCAGCACTCAAAAGAAAGGCCAGTACTTACATTCACTTCCTCACAACTGACATAGAGAGGGCATGTGTCAAACAGGCCTCTTACGCTAGGGGAGGAATGCCCAGGATCATGGGTGCCATATATTTCACACATTTGTGAATAAGAACTCCAGCGCAAGAGGGACATTTGTACATCAACAGAAAACTTCCATTCTATCAATGTACACATGGTGTGAGATGCCACAATGAAGTTAACCAATATGTGTGTGCCAACATCCCAGGCGTTGTCACGACTTTTACATCTCACATTTCACCATCCACAGGGACTTTGAAAATGAGACATATACAGAAGGATGGCTTTTGGGTGAGTCAACAAAACAAACAGCACACCACATCCACAGGTGAGCTCACATGATTCACGTGCACACAGTTTGGTATGGTCATGACACACAAGTAGTACATCATCCACATAACATCTGATTCTTGTCTCACCATGTCGCGCTGTGTCCACAGGTGATGCCTGCTATGGGTGCAAGTCATGGCTGCTTACGCCTCTAGCCAGTCCTTACATACCTGCACAGGAGCGCTATAATAAGGCACACATCAGGACAAGGAATGCCACAGAGCGCACCTTGGGCTTGCTCAAAGCCAGATTTAGGTGCCTGGATCACTCGGAGGGGGCTCTGCAATATATTAACATAGTAAATTAGGTTGAATAAAGACAAAAGTCCATCAAGTTCAACCTTTGCCCCATACCCTAGTGACATGAGAACTGTATATCTTTCCTGGCACCAAATAAGTTAGTCTTTATCAGACCTTCCTGATTTGCCTACTAATATAAAGTATAACTGTATGTTCCCTTTTGAAAGAAATGTTTCTAATGTTCTCTTAAATGTATCCATTGTATCTGCCATAACCTCCTCCTTGGGCAAGGAATTCTGCAATTTATCAGACCTTACTGTAAAAAACCTTTTCTCTGCTGAAGTCTAAACCTCCTTTCCTCTTTTCTCAAGGGGTGTCCCCTGGTCACCTGATCAGGCCTTGGAATGAATAGCTCACCACAGAGATTCTTGTATTGACCTCTCATATACTTGTACAATGTGATAAGATCTCCTCTTAGTCATCTTTTCTCTAGAGTAAATAAACCAAGTTTGTCTAGTTGTTCCTCATACGTCAAGTCCTCCATTCCCTTAATTAATTTTGTTGCTCTTCGCTGTACCCTCTCTAGTTCTAGTAAATCCCTTTTCAGAACTGGTGACCAAAACTGTACTGAATATTCGAGGTGAGGTCTTACCAATGATTGGTACAATGGCAAAATTATTTTATCCACTCTTGCTTCAATACCCCTTTTTATGCAAGACAGGAGTTTGTTTGCTTTTGCTACTGCTATTTGACACTGCTCACTGTTTCCAAGTTTGTAGTTTACTTTCTCTAGCGATGAATACCCTAAAATGATTCCATTAAAGCAGAACTTTCACCTTATTTAAAGTTGCCCTGCAATAGTTAGGCAGATGGTGACTAGTTTAATAATAGTTATCTTACCTCTCAGAACTAGCCGATTCTAAAGAAATCCTTAATCTTCAGAGACTGGAAGCCAGGCATCAGCACAGACATCTTGTCTGTGCACCTGCGCTGTCAGTCCCCGTCTCCTGTAAGAAGCATTGCAGTGTGTCACAAGGTAACCACATCCTTCTGTGTGGCACTGCATCAAATGCCTTTGCAAAATCTAAATATACTAGATCAACTGCCTTACCATTATCTAAGTTGCTATTTAATTTCTCATAGAAGTTGAAAAGATTAGTTTGGCATGATCTATTCTTCATAAAACCATGTTGACTCCTGCTAATGATCTTATTTTTTGTGTAGTAATCCTGAATATAGTCCCTTATTATCCCTTCTAGCAGTTTTCCCACCACAGAGGTCAAACTCACAGGTCTATAATTCCCAGGTTCTGTTTTAGTTACCTTCTTAAATATAGACACTATATTGCCTCTTTGCCAATCTTGTGGCACTGAACCTGTGGTGAGAGAATCTTTAAAGAGTAAATACAGGGGTCTTCCCATGACATCTTCTTGAGTTAACCCAATATCTGATAATTGTATTCTTTTATTTGTTACTTGATGAGGCTCTTCTACCATTCCATATTCCCTTGTATATACTGATACACCTGGAAAAGCAAGTGACATCATCCTGGCATGTACTATACAATATTGCTGTAGACACACTTCTAGTTAAGGATGTGGAGCCACAACAGCCGCTGGAGGTCCCTGTTCCCATTGATGAGGATTCAGATCAGGTACTACTTCACCTGTGAGTTTAATGCATGTGTGACCATGGTCAACACATAATCATCTGTTCTACTCCACAGGATGACCCATAGACACAGCCCTCCTCTCTCCTGCTACAACCACATAGCTGCTACAGTATCTGAGCCGTGCAGTTTCCATTCTATGGAAGTCTCATGTTGAAGGTGTATATTCAACTAGAATCTGCCATTCCTTGGGACCTGATAACAATGTCACATCAAGGATATCATCTATCACTCTGGGAACAAAGGTACACGAAATTGTCAGAGTTGAACATAGCCATAACAGCACTAGAATTCTTGAAATCATAGAGGGATAGCCAATGCAATGACAATCAATGCATAGGATACCACTCTGGCATTCCATGTGTTAAAGCGGTTTGAGAGTTAGCCTGAGCAAAAAAGCTGTTCAAAGCCCAATGGATCAGTATAGTGATGGATATACTGTGTTAATGTTGGCTACATCATCAGAGTACCAATATGTGAGTGTTGCAAGGCCCACCATGATGACCTGTTCGTGTGTTTGTGTAGCACAGTGTCAATGCCACACTGTGTCATGGGACCTGGTTTACATACTGATGATGTGTGTGCTCAGTGTCCCAGTCACACATACATACGTCTGCTTGGCAATCCCTTCCTCAAGACCTCATGTGTTCATGAGGGGTAGATAACTGATTGCCCAACATGTCCAGCATCCCAGTCCAAAACTGGTGGAGCTCTGTGGTGAGGATTGCCTGTTGTGCCTCAATGGCTCTGAGGGTAGCTGGGTTGTGCTGCACATCCCTGCTGCAACTTCCTCGGGTACCTTGCAGATCTCCTGGTCTCCCCTAGCTGGATCCTCACACACTCCTCATCCATCCCCTTGGAATGGGTACCTGTGACCTATGTAGAGGGAGTGGATGGTAGTATGTCTGGGGGTGGAGTTGCCTTTTCAAGACTCTGTGTCTCCTCCTGTTGGACATTATCTCCATCAACATTCTGTGTTTCCTCCTTTGGCAGTGGTGGTAGTGATGTGTCCTGAGGGTCAACTGTGAGGGGGCCAGCATGCACAGAGTGCCGGGACATTTGCTACCCCAACACATCTATGAACTCCTCACTCCTTTATGATATCTCACCCCCTGACTGGGTCAGTCCTCATGGGGTTGAGGATGCTGGAGCTCACCTATTGGCTAGTCCTGTTCATAGTCCAGTGGCCAGGGGTCATACCTTGGCCATTGGTATCTGGAGTCATGCAGGCTGCATGTGGAGTCACAGATAGGCTCATGCTGAGGCTGCATACACATTGTAGTGTGGGTTCTGGCAGTGGGGCCATATGACCCATAGTTTGGTATTGTCAACATATTAGGCATCCAGTGCATTCCCGGTGTATAATTGCTGGTGGGGCCATCCAATACCTGCCTTGGGCGGTTTGAGGCAGGCAACTCTCAGGTGGCAGCAGTGGCTGGCAGGCTGTACTGGGGGGGAGGGGTGCTTGGAACCAATATCTGCTGTTGGGGATGGGGATGGTGGCAGTGGTGATGTGATGACTGGTCTATCTCTGGCCTCTTCAGGAGCTGTTTCACTGGGTCCTCCTCACCCTCCTGCTGTTCTGCAGAAATGTATGCTGCGTCAGGAAATGGCATGATGTAATTGGTCATCTAAGCTATGACAGGAGTGCTGCAAGACTATGACATTAACATGTGAACCATCGAGTTGCAGGATGGTATCCATTGCATTGCTTTGCAATGCATTGGTTACCATCCTGATACACACATTGATTGTTGAGCTTGACAGGATCCCATACATTGATTTCACTAACCTACAATAATGTAGCTTTGGTTATTATATGTATGCTGAGGAGTGAGGATGGCAAGGCATACTTCCTTGCTATACCCCTTCTTCAGGATACATGTGGTGAACAAAGTTGAACCATCACACCTCAATTGTTACAAACCCATTGCATGTACAACACATAGGCCTCAACAGCAAACACAGTAGGGTCTCTGAACACATCAATGCACCAGTGATATTTAATGACAAAGGAGTCCAAAACAATGTCAGCAACACAAACAGGAGCAGCAAGCACACACACACATGAACATGAACCGAGGAACACAGTAACATAAGTAGCTGAAGTACACATTGAACACACCTCTGGAAAGCTACAAACCAAACACACATCCAACATGGGGGTTTAGTCAGTAAATGTAGAGATGACTTCTACAGTGATATCACTTCTCCAGTTCCTATGCTAGTCTATGGGGCCTATGCACTAAGACCTCCAAAACGTAGGAAATGTTAGAGAACTGGTTCCATAGAATAACATAATTTATATCACTGGACAAGTCATCTCCACTTTATCACCTCATTCTTATGCCTTAGTGAATATTCCTCCTGGCATGGTTGATCCTTGCGAATCACATATATCCTGCATAGTGGTGATGGCTATGAATGCCTCCTTGCTATCCACACTCTTCAGGCTACATATGATACAGAAAGCTGAACCATCACTGTTCTGCTGGTACCAACTGACTACAAGTACAACACATAGACCTGAAATGCAAAAATACTAGGACAAGAAAACACACCGATTCCCCTCCTTGCTATCCTCTGTCAACCCTTTGAGTTCCAGAAGGGTAGCTAATGCATTGAAGATCAGTGTGTTGGCCATCCCTCTAGCACCCAATAGGTTAGGTGCTGACCTCTCTGTTGCTCCTTGTATGATATTGTGGTACACATAACAGTTATTTGCTTCCAACATGATGATGGGCATTGATTTGTGCTGTGAGTGTGGCTGATCTAGACAGCATCAAGGGGGACTTGAACAAGATTTCTGCTGCTTGATCATTCCCATATGTGCCGTGTTTGTCCAGTATTCTGTCCTTGTTTGAATCCTCTCAGAGCTGTGTTGGTGAACTTGTGTTGAGGAATGCTGGCCCTGTGTTCAGGTGTCACTGTGTTGGGCCATAGTAGGTATGAGGGTTTGTGTGGTATATATTTAGGGCTTGCTGCACTTTCCGGTGGTCTGGAGGGTCCTTTCACCTCCAGTGTCACTCCTCCTGGGATCCCCTCGACAGACGTCGCTGACAGGTGTTGTTGAAGCATCTCCTCCCAGGTGTTGAAGGTGATGTTGATGGGGGGCCCACCTGCGGTGCCTCTGGAGTATATGTGCCCACAACGCCCATCTTGTTCTTGACAAACCTTTTACAATCACCCCACCTCTTCGTTATGGACTCCAAAGAACAGTTGCAGCTGGAGAACGAGCTGACCCAGCTCAGGACTTGTCTCCATGTGGCTTTCTTCTTTGCCCCATACTGGTGACTGTCTTCTTAGAGAACAGAATTTTCTCCCCATACTGGTGACTGTCTCCTTAGAGAACAGGATTTTCTTCCTCTCCAGTATGGTGTGGACTTGGACCCTGTTCTCCTCAAAAGGGTACCTAGAATGTCCCTGGCTGTGTATAGTACTCCCCATACAATACCTCTCGTCCCACTGGCAGTTCTGTGTACCTGCTCTGGATCAGGTACCCCCACTCCCACCCAGCATTTCTAATCTATAAAGTGCTATTCTTACCGTGACCGGCGCTGACCCCTCCCCCCGATCTTCCTCCTCTCCTGTTCCTCACACCATCACTCTATCACTATCCTCTGCTCCTGGGTCCTGTGCTCTAGCTCACAAAAACTTGAAATACACACAATTTATGTTGGCTATTTTTGGGTATATATAGGTGTATTTGAATGTACTTGATACTTTAGGGTGTTGTGATTGACTGTGGGTTTGATGTTGTCATGACAACAATCAAGGTCTCTAGATAACATTGGACTTTTGCCCATTAATATAGAAGTATCATACATTAATTATCATCTATTTTACCACATGATGAGGTCAGAATTATATGTGATGCAGGTTTTAGGTGTACGTGTATTTTTTAGGCCTACGCTCATTAGCCATTCTGGTTGATGGAAAATTTAATACAAAGTAAATCAGACTTGGCTAAAGGCGATTTAACATGACACAATTGAATCAAGAACTTAGTTTGAAGTTAAGTGGTAATTATGCATTCAAACTATATTTAGTGCATTTTGGTTATTGCCATGAAAATGTAATTGAAATTCTGTTATGTACAGTTTCCAGTATGAGGCTCCATGGATGGACATAAATCTGTGTGCCTATTTATATTGGGTATCAGTGTACTCACAAGTAGGCATAGGTGAAAGTTTTAGCCTCAAAGGCAAAACAGGAGAAAAATGGCACATTTCACCGAGATACAACTGTTTCGCAAACATTCGGTTTTATGACTTTTTCTCTTAGCTCATTGCTTTGAAACCAATGGGAAGACTGAATTTCTACTGAGAACATGGCAAGTTTCCCTTATTTTCCCACAGGCATGATATAAAAGGGTGGCATTTTCCCACAGCATGTCATTCTGTGTTTGTGGGAGAAAGAGTGAGCAACAGTTAAGTTTTGAGTTAGAGAAGACAGTGGAGCTAAGTGCAGTGGTTCTCAACTCCTGTCCTCAGGACCCACTAACAGACCAGGATCTGATGATTTCCTTGTTAGAGCACAGGTGAGTTAATCAATGTGAATAAGCCTCTGATCACCACACCTGTGCTCTAACAGAGAAATCCCTAAATCCTGGCCTGTTAGTGGGTCCTGAGGACAGGAGTTGAGAACCACTGGTTTAGGGAGTACTGTAGGCAGGACATTTGTTGTTAGTGGAATCTGGGGGACCATATCACAAATAGAAGAAAAGTGGCTCCAGTATGTATGGAAGACTTATGATCAACAAGGTATAAATCAAGTAATAATCATTATGATAAAAAATTTTTTGTAACATCAAGCTTGAAATTGATTGCTAGTGTCAATAATGTAGCGTTTTGGTTTGAGATCTTCTCATCTCATTAATGTAGTAGACCAAATTGACTGCACCACTTACAAGATATAAAGACGCAACACAATCATAAAATTCAAAAATCATACCTTTATTCATTCAGTTAAAAATGCATCATGGTATTCAAGGGCTGTAGGTTGTGTGCAAGAGTCAACAGATCAGAGATAAACACAGGAGCTGGTGTAGATGTTAATCCGATCAACACTTTTCACATATAGAATGCTTAGCCTTGATCCTTAGATCAACTCACTATAACATCTGCTTATTTAAAAACTCAGGCAACCAATCAACAGAGAAAGAATATCCATCTTATTAAATCCTCATCAGTTGTATCGGAAATACTTACCCTGATTGACAGTCAGCAACCCGCAACAGTGTCGGCCAACACTCTCCCAAATAAAGGGAATGTGCAATTAGAACATTTCATTAATGCAGCAACTTTCAAAAAAGCCTTCACTATATTCTAGCTTGTTAAAATAACATTAAAGATGAAGCCTACAGTGCTGCCAAAAGGCATAATCCGGCACAATAAATATATGCTGCATCAACAAAAGGGAATATAAACCAACTTGATAAATATCATATTCTATAAATATTGAAGCATCAGTTCCCATTATCAAAGTTGTATATAAAAAATAATTACTACATATATGTGCTGATGGGGTTCCCCACTATTCAAACAAGCGGAAGCTAAAAATAGTGATAGCCCTAAATTAAAAAATATATAAAAACATCAACTGAAAATACAAAATGTTTGAATCATCATATACCAAGACTCAGTCAGCTGACTGGGACCCTGATGCGGGCTGTGTGACTGAGGCAGACTCGATAGATTTCAGACAAGATTAAGTATTTGTTGAGAGCCAAGGTAAGACATCACACTCCATGTGTTCGTTGTGTAGTTTACAGTATAACACACACAGTAGTTGAGTACTGTACAGCAAACACAAAATGGGTGGGGGAGAGTAGTAGAAGTGCAGGGACGCATGGGTAAAATGGTAGTTCAAAAACTGACTTCAGCCATGGTTGCTGCAGTGTGTGCAATAAATGATGCTGATCCGTCTACTACCTGGGAAGATGCTGAGGATGACCTAATTATGACTGATGATGATGTAACTCTTGAACATTGTTTCTCAACTCCTGTCCTCAGGACCCACTAACAGGCCAGGACTTAGGGATTTCTCTGCTAAAGCACAGGTGTGGTGATCAGACGCTCATTCACATTGAGTAACTCACCTGTGCTCTAACAAGGAAATCATCAAATCCTGGCCTGTTAGTGGGTCCCGAGGACAGGAGTTGAGAACCACTGCTCTAGAATATATCCCTCCAGCATCCTCCTCTTCTTCAGATACAGATGAAGTTGACAGTGGTGACATGGCCAGAAAGTTATCTGAAAGGCAAAGGCTCAATCTTCCATCACTAAAAAATAGCACTGTGCCTGTTTATAAACTGTTAGAAAAAGCAATTGGAAACACTAATCCTGTACAAGCATCGATGCCCAAAAATACACAGTCATCCTGTCAGTCATCATCAGCATCGTCACTGCTTCCAAGTCCAAGCCCCTACTCAGCCACACACTACTAGCATTGAGTAACCAACAGCAACAACAACACAGGTTATTAACATCCTCAATCTTAGTTATGATGAGTTCCTCTGCTTCTGCTGGAAGTAGAGCACCTTTGACACCTAGTAGTAGAATTTCATCAACACCTAGCCCCCAGTAGTAGTAGCAGCAATTCCGGAACCCCGCAGTCCATGAAGTTCACAGTATGGAGTAACTTTGCTCACAATCCAAAAGTTAAGTATGTTGCTATCTGTTGACTCTGTACAAAGCATATGAGCAGGGGAAAAGCAGGCTCACATCTAGACATCACCTCAATGCGTTCCCACCTGTATCAGGACCACTGGTCTGACTGGGAGACACACCATAAACACGTCAGAGGTGCCACAACTAGCAGCTACAGAAGTACTTCTAAATGTTCCCAGGGCTATGGGGTACATAACAGAGGTGCTGTTGATGTGTCAGAGAGTGTGCAAATATTTTCTGCTCCTGCTGCAGAGGAGTTTGTTTTTGGAGATAACAAGAGTCACAGAGTTCCTACACATGACATACCCCCACCACTCCCACCACCTCCACAAGTGATGGAGTTGAAGCAATAAAGTTGCACAGTTCTTCTTCTATGGACTGTCATCCCACGCTTACTAAGTTCTTGTAAAGAAGGCAAAAACTGCACAAACATGCAATACACCTATAGAACAGAAAACTTGCCAAAATGTTAGCTGTTGACATACTGCCCTTTTCTTTTGTTGAAAACACAGGATTTAAAGAACCAATGTCACATATTTCATCCTGCTGGAATATCCCAATCCAAGTTATTTTTCAAGGATACTTAAGCAGGAAGTTAGTGTTGTTGACAAAGGCACTCAGCGTGCTAACAATTTAAATTCAAGGCATATGTTGCTGTAGGACTCACAGCTTTTATGTCCAACTATATATTTCTCCACTTCAGCACTCAGAATAAGTAATATTGTGGTGAGAAATCTTGCAGTCACAGAAAACATAGGAGAAATATTGCAAAGTTCTGGCAGAAAATGTATTGGCAGTGGCAAAAAGTAGAAAATTTTTTGTATTGTCTATGGGCGAAAACTTTTGCAACAAAAGCAGAAAATTTTTGTTTTTTCACAGGAAATTTCTCGGACTTTTCACCCATCCTTACTCAAGAGATATGTGATATTCATATTTCATACTTTTTGTTAAAAGGATAGTAATGTTTTAAAATAAAAGCAGCTACAATTAATCTTCATAATATTTGGGTCGTGGAGAGTGTTATTTCAATACTGTCATAGTTGTAGTTCAAGAGTAATTGAATGATAAAGTATCCTCTTCCTGTCCCTTTTACTGATATAAAGCTGTTTACCTCAGAGCAGCAAGACTGTCCGGATGGATTGTAGGGAGGGACAATCTTCAGTCAGCATAAGGGAAAAAATCTGAAAAACCTGTCAAGGGGGGACAGGGTTTTACTTATGTTCACAGTAAGAAGATTGTCCCATGTTGTAAGCTGTCTGGTCTTAAGACCAGATTCCACATCTGAGGGGAGGTGGCTTAAACTAGGTAAAAGGGGCAGGAGGGGGATACTTTATCACTCAATTACTCTTGAACTACAACTCTGACAGTATTGAAATAATGCTCTCCGTGGCCCCAAATACTATGAAGATTAATTGGTTTTATTTTGAAACATTACTATTCATTTAAGTGAAGTTTTCTTGAGTTGGATAATTATTTGGGACATTCTTGCAAATTTCTGAATCCTTTCAGAAAGCCTATTTTAACAAAATGTCCTTGCTTCATCTTTTTGTTTAGGAAGAAACTTCAGCCATTTTCTGAATCATGTTAGCCTACTTTAAGGAAATACATGCTTTCATCTAGTTATTGCTCTATTCTAGAGTATTACCATGTGGCCAATAGAATATGCTTTTTAGTTCATAAAGTCAAAAACAACCCTTTTGCACTTCTGATGGGGTCTGTGCAGGTCATGCATGTTGGCATAGCTGGGAACTCTCTGGATTGGCCCTGGAGACTAATTTATATAGAGTTAAAGGAACAGTAAACTTTTCTTATAAAAACATATCCTATATAATAATTTGCTAAAAAGTTTGTCACAATGCAGTCATTCTCAGTAGAGACTGCTGCACGCGCTGCAGTCATGCGCAACAGAGACTGCCTGCTCTGCAGTCATGTGCAGTACTGACTGTCTGAATGCGCCGCGGCTGATATGGAGTGGGGAGCTCCAAATTCAGACCGGAGTCCTCTCTGCGCACCTTCCTGGGACTGCTTGGTCCCAGGAAGGTGCGCAGAGAGGACTACAGTCTGAATTCGGAGCACCCTGCTCCATATCAGCTGCTGCGCGTTCGGGCAGTCAGTACTGTGCATGACTGCAGCACGGCCACTGAGAAGAGAGGAATCCCGGCACCAGCCGAGGTTGCTGGGTGGCACTTCAACTAGTATGTTATAGCAGCGTTTCTCAAATGCGGCCACCATGGACACATGCGGCCACCAGCGTGTTTGTCTGCGGCCACCATGAAAAATGCTGTAATGGGGGCCACATGCCGCCACCAGCCCCGCATGGATGTAATTTTTGCTGTATGTTACTGTCTGAGGCTTCCTGAAATATACAAATGTGACAAGCTGAGGCTTCCCGCCTGATGTTGCATCAGCCAGCCAATCATTGTTTAGCCCGCCTCAGCTGCAGCTCCGTCGTACAGCACACTGAAGAGCTTCAAGTGGCAATGGGACAAGGATTCTCCGCAGTCCGGAGTCATCTAAATGGGTAGGTAATTATATGTGTGTGAATCTTAGCATGCTATTCCAATACTTTATCAGTTACTAAAGAATGGAGCACGGCCATGCAGGTGCAAAAAGAGGCATGGGAGACATGAACAGTGTGAATGTTGCAGTGAGCGTGGAAGAAGAGGCATCCGTTTAACTCTTTGTATTGCTGAGGGGTGTGCAATGAATTCCAAACCAATGCATACCCCTCATTATGAAAGGATTAGGTGTCGTGAAGGATGACAGGGGACACGGTTGTGTGTGGATTTTAACCTTCTTCTGCTGCTGAGGGGATGGGATGGTTCCACATCACAGAGGCCACCATGGAAGCAGATGACAGGAGTCTCCTTAGGGGGCCTCTGTAGACTGCGTGGTGTCAGATGCCAGCTATCGTCATGAGGTGTATAGGGAGTGATAGAAGGGCAGCCCCTGCCTGTGACCTGTCAGATGGATTGTTAGCCAAGAAGCATCCAAAATGGAAAAGATGATGGGAGACGTAGGACCACAGCAGGTACAGATGTGAAGGTTGTCAGTGGCACAACGAGTAAAAGGAGTATGTGTTAAAAAATACATTGATGTCCTGATGTTATTTAATCTGCATTTTCCAAATGTTTTTTGTGGCAGTATTTATAAAGTGAGCCAGTAGTGTCATTTATTGTGTAGTAGTTGTGCTCAAAGTTTCAGTAGAGGAAGTTTAATAGTTTATCTTAACTTTGAATGGCAGAGGGGTAAACACTGCATTGTGCACCACTCTGGCACTCAAAGGGTTAATTGTATTGCATCGTAAATATGGTAGTCTTATTTCAAGACCCTATTTCAATATACAACTATTGCATAGTTCTTGCAGCAGGATCATTTTACCTCTGTGGTGGTACATTTAGAGTGGGCAAAATGGAGGATGGGATCTATGGAAGAGGCGAAAGGTAGGGCAACTTGCCAGCGCCGTCAGGAAAAGTGGCATTGGGCAACAAATAGCATCACCGTGCTGACAAATTACTGTGGTTTACCATGAAAGACACTGGGCAGAGAGGAGGAGGACTCATCTGCTGCATTGCAGGTTAGCTTTGGGGCAATGTAAGTATAGGCCCTATGCACTGACCTGCACTCAATGGAAGGAAAGACGTATCCTTGAAAGGGGGGCTGGAAGGATGGAGAAAGGAAAGGGAGGCAGTGATTGGATTCCAAGGAAGAGACATTGGCTGTACTTGCACAATAGCAGCCAAAAATTCCGGCAGGACTGGCTGAAGTGGGACATGTGAAGCAGTGCTGAGAGGGAGAGAGATAAAATGTAATGTAGGGCTTACATGGCGGGAGGACACTCCTGCATGATACAAGAGCTAAACCCTGCAGCAGCAGCTGAGCTCAGAGGGGTGAAGTAGGGCTGCCAGGGAGAGAGGTGGAATTTAAAGGAGGGCTTCCACTGCAGGAGAAAGTGTCTTAATTACAGGGACAAGACATGTTATGGTTATTTGACAAGTTAGATGTATAGTGGGGCTTAATGTAAATATGGTACAGTTGCTTATACCCTAATTGCTCCATATTTTCCTTGAACCTTTTGAGTGCCAGAGGGGTACACAACGCATTGCTTTGCAATGTGTTGAGTACCCCCTGGCACTCAAAGGGTTATACATCTATCACCAGGGGAGGGCTGCCAAGTTTTCGCCTTGGGGGCAAGTATAATCAAGTGGCCTATGTGTATTATCGCTCCAGGCCACCCATCTTCATCTCAAAGTGTGTGTGTTGGTCTGTCTGTGTCAGTAGGGGCAACTCCATATCATGTTTTTCCTCTGAAATATATATCTCCAATAACTAGCAAGTTTTAAGAACCTTTTATCGGATAGTTTTTAATGCTATGTGATTTCTGGAATGTTTAAATTGTAATATAATGTAAATGTATTGTTGTTGCACATATTTATATGCAATTTGTGTATGTCTTAATTAGGGTTGCCACCCAGCCGGTATTTTACCAGCAGGCTGGTAAAAAATTGGCTTCTGTCCAATGTTAAGTCTATGGAGGGAATGCCATGGCCGGTATTTTTTTGAATAAAAGGTGGCAACCCTAGTCTTAATTCCCTTGTACCACCACGACATGGCTGTGGCCACAGTGACGGCCACCAGGACATTGTGGTGGACGCATTGGCGGCCACTAGAACAAATCCTTTGAGAACCACTGTTATAGAGTTTTTCCTGCTGAGTAAAACAAGGGTACTCTTCCCACTGTCATTTGTTTTATTCAAAATGTAAAACAGCTCAAATAATCAGGAAATACATTTACTGTGTTTACTTCCTGGAAGTTCTAACTGACAGGAAGTGACAGGCAGTTTCTATCACATTCTATGGAGTACTGTATATCACTGACTTTCTTGACTTTCCTCTCCATTAGAATGTAACAGAAAAACTAATTAGAATTGAATAACAAGAGGGCACTACTAATGTAAAAAAGCATGGATTTAAACTGTAATAACTGAAGATATGCATCTTTAAGAAGCGGGAGTACACTTATTTTACTCAACAGGAAATCTATACAATATATATTTTTTCATAAAAAAAGTTTACTGCTCCTTTAATTACCAGGTCTCCGGGGTCAGAGGCTGATTCTCTGGTTTCAATGAGCTTCCTTTGAAACTCTGCACACTTCTCCACCTTCTCACCCTGTTCCTCCCACTTCTCCTCCTTCCCACTTTGTTTTTCCCACTTTATGAAAAAATGATGACAAACGCCTCCCACCTGATTAACCCTGTTTATAACACAAAACCCTTGTTGCAGCACATGAAGCCTCTCCAGAGGCTTAAGAGGATGAAGTTCCCAGGTATGCTTGTAGGTAAAACTATACATAGTTCGTGTCTGTACTCAGAGGGTACAGAGTTTTTAACCCCTTAAGGACCCATGACGGTCCAGGACCATCATGGCTTGTTTTCCGTCATGGAATTCCAGTTTCCCCACGTGGCTGCATGCCGTTCAGGCAGTCCAGAATCGGATTCAAGAAAAAAAATGGTCTGTGGTCCTTAACCCCTTAAGGACCAGGGGCCATTTTTTTTTTTTTTTGCGGATTCGGAATCCAGACTCCCCAAAGAGCGTGCAGCCGCGGGGGGAGCCTGGAATTCCATGACGGTCATAGCACTTTATGGGTCGTTAAGTCAAAACAACCCAGGGGAGGGCTGGCCTAGGGGGCAGAGGGGCAGTTGCCCCCTGGGCCGGTCATATGTCTTGGCTGGTGGGCCACTGCCTCACTGACTCTCCCTCTTGCTGCCGTAAAATGGAGCTATGATTAAGCTCTGTATAGCATGAAAAGCATAAGACATTTTCTAAGTAATCTTTTCTCTTTGTGCTTTGTGTCCCGAGAAGTATTTTATATTTTTCAATAAAAGCAAGTTTTTTTATACCAATTCATGCAGATCTGTTTCACAACTGATGTATCCAGCTGACTGTGAGTGCTCCCGCAACAGTTGTTTCTGGTTCTGCTGTAAATGGAGCTACCCTAGTGATACTACAGAGCTTACAAATGAAACAGAGCTACACAAATGATACCACAGAGCTACAATCCATATGAAGCTACACTAGTGGCATTAACCCAATTCTTTTGTAAGCTCTGTGGTATCACTAGTGTAGCCCCATTTCAATTGTAAGCTAAGTGGCATCAGTTGCCTTACTTCACAACATTAATGCCAATTTTAAAATTAACAAAAGGGGGTGGAGTAGGACAGTGGGCTGGAACCATAGTAGAAATGGGCCACATAATTGTATTCGCCCCCCAGGCCACAACTTGCCAGCCCTCCCCTGAAACAACCCATGACATGCTATGACCGTCAAGGGTTGTTAAGGGGTTAAGTGATGACCACATGCGTGTGCGGCCGGTCCTTAAGGGGTTAAGGACTAGTAGTGCTGGGAAGTTACCTTCCCTTAAGGACTGCTTTGATGTAGGCTGACGCACCAGCACGTGACCTGTTATGTGTACCGGCGTGCCGAATGGGGGTCTGAGAGAGACCGCTCTGGTCTTGAAGCGGTCAATTTCAGACCCTGTTTTTACTTAAAGTGCTCCCGCAGGAGCGCTGTAAGTAAAAAGTAAGTGACATGCCAGCGGTACTGTGGACCATTTTTTCTCAGGCGAAAAGTGTCCATGGATATTTTCTTTTTAAAATGTTGGCAAGTATAAGTGTATGCTGTATTAGCAAAATGAGATTTTTTTTTGTATTGATGACATCACAGCTTGTCACACTATGCAGTATTTACTTCATGTAAGGCACCATCAACCCTTTGAGTGCCAGATGTATTTGCAACGCATTGCAAGGCAATTCATTGTATATGTCTCTGGCACGTAAAGGGTTAAAAAGTTGTATTGTTCTGAAAAGAACACTATATAGTTTTTTTTCCCATATAAAACTAGAACGTTACCAAAGGTAATCCTATATAATAATTCGCTAAATTGTGTGTAACGCCCGACATGCGCAGTAGACACTGCTGCGCATGCAGCAGTCCTGCGCAGTACAGACTGCCCGCGCCGCGGCTGATACAGAGCTGGGACCTCCGAAGGAGCGTCCCACTCTGTATCAGCCGAGGCGCGGGCAGTCTCCAGTGCGTGTGACTGCCCCGCGACCGGCTGCCAGAGGCACTGTGGCCCGTGTAACGGGCTGTTCAACTAGTTGTAAATAAAGAGGTGCATAGTAAAATGTTGATAAGGTATCAGGCCTACCTGCTGACAACATTTGAAATAGCCACAAAGGGGCACTTTTGTTTCAGGGTGTGTGGAGCAGTAGCTGATGGTCGTGGTATTATAGAGAATTGCAGTTTACTGAGTGACCGTTTGACAGCTCCTTTTATAACCAAATAAATTATTTACGGAAAAACAAAGTATTTTAATTTACAATTTTTTAAATACATATACTGACTTTAAACAAACATTGATGCTAGTTTTGTTGCTGTGGGGCAATGATTAGCATTTATATTCACACTACCCATTATGATCTCCTAAAAAAAGGACACGAGGTAGGAAAGGGAAATGAGGTATGAAATGGAAAGAAGGATTTGGATATCACAGAGGAACACATAGGAAGTATACGCCAGGATATATATAGAGAGAGAGAGAGAGACATATCCCCAAGCCTCTGACACTGAAAGGGTTAAATTGTTAGACATTTTTATTTTTACCCTGTAGTGTAGTTTGTCTGCTTCAGAATTATTTCTCTTGTTTTGTGCATACAATTTATCTTACCAAAATGCCCATTCATATTGATGTATTATATTAAACCCGCGCTATAATAACACTGTGACAGGGTACACTAGGTATTACATACCAGGAAGTCTGCCACACGTTAACCTTTGAAAGTCAGAGGGGTACCTAAGCACTCAGAGGGTTAATATGCTGCACACCCCTCACACATAAACTTTTAACACACAGCACATTAGTGAAAAGGAGACTGCATGGATGGGGTTAATCCTGTGAGTGTCAGATGAGGGTACAATCAAATGCCCTGTCTCCCCCAATGAGTTAAATAAGAATGGTTACATTTCTGAATAAAAACATCGTTTTGCTCTTCATACTGACGTCCTTTTATGCTAGTAGTAGGGGAAAAAAAAGGGAGTAAAGATGTACGTGTATTACATATGTGCGACCTGTTGGGGGAGCCCGATCTCTGTTTAGGTGCAGACGCCATTAAACAAAAGGTTTCACGAGTGGAGATAGCTCTTAGGCAAGTGGATAGTCTAGGAGCAGGCCGTGTCCTTATGGGAGGGGGAGTACAGAAATCCATAGGACAGTAGTTGAAAGTCCGATCAGAGTATCAGCAGACGTCGGGGACTAGGGGGAGGGGGATCAGTGGGTTGAAGACTAGTAGAGGTCGGGGTTGTGAGCTGCGACACAGAAACAGGAGAGGTTGAAAAGCGGAAAAAAAATATCCAGGCCCGGGAGCACGGCCCCTCAGCACATAATAAGGAAAAGCCAGGCCTGGGACCACGAACGTGTGAGGATCAGGACAAGCCGGGCCTGGCAGCGCTGAACCCGTGCGGAGGACCAGGAGAGGCCGGGGCTCGAGTGGGATATGATGTTTCCTCAAAGCAGCAGCCGGCACTCGGTGAGAAGGCCTGGGGTATAACATTCATTCATCCATCCACCTACTTGTGTTGTGTGTATCTTTGTGTATAACGCGTATAGTGCTATGCACAGAATTAGAGACTAATGTATCAATGTACAGTGCATCATTATACACATTTGGGCCCTACGTTCGAATGGAATCTAGAGTAATCCTGGGGCAATCCAAAAGCACTATAGTAGGGGACAGAGAGCTATTCGTAAACTTCTTGTTCATTTAAATGGGGATTTTTTTAACCCATTGAAAGCTGTAGTCAATGCGCTGGAGATGTCCAGTTTAATTGAATATAATTTATTATCCACTATGCGGCTTATTCAACTACTGTTTCTTTTGAACGGTAAGATGACATTTGCTAGAGAGGAGGCAACCAAATATTGCAAGCTGATATTCAATAATATACTGTATTTAAAATATTTAAGCATTATTGAAACATTTATTAATATGTGCATATATTGTTTTTTTTAAAACTAATACCAAGGGCTAATCATTTATTACATGTGCTATCGCAAATTTGCAAACTTAAACTATTAACCCCCTGTGGATCGGGGGTGATGCAGGCTCCTCCGGTCTTCAGGGGTATAACAATGTTTTGTAAATTACAGTAATATATTGGCTAAAATGTGTTTATCCCCAAATCATAAAAAACTTTAAATTCTAATAATATGTCATGTTAAAAATTGGTTTAACTATCTGGATGCGAGAGGGGCTTTGCAGTGTGTTGGTGATGCTTCTAGCATACCAAGGGTAATGGTGCATGCTTATTTCGATTAACTATAACATACTATCCTTATATAATTGCTAATGTATGTTTGTCAGAAGCTGTCATGTTCAGTACAGACGGCTGTTCACGCTGCAGTCATGCGCAGTACAGACTGCCCGAGCCGCGGCTGACAATGGAGTGGGACGCTCCGAATTCAGACCGTGAGACTACTACGGTCTGAATTTGGAGTGCTCCCCTATCAGCCTCGGCGCGGGCAGTCTCTACTCTGCATGACTGCACCGCTGCCATTGCTGTACATGGGTTGTTCAACTAGTGGTCCATATTTATAAAAGTAATCTGGATTTATTCTGAAGTAAATAAGCTGCAGCATAGGGGACAGTTTAGGCTGTTAACCTCTTCAAACCCAGGGAGGACTCCAGTGCATTGTAAATCAATGTATTTGAGTCCTGTAGCATTCAAGGAGTTAAAAAGCTCTACACAAAGTATGAGCATTTAGGAATTTTTATTTGTTCCCTATGGTGCAGTTGGTTTACTCCAGAATGATTCCAGTTTCCTTTTTATAAATATGGGCTTATGGGGTCTTATGAATGAAAGCAAACTGAAACACTTCTAGGGAAAAACCAGATTCACCTTTTAAAGGGAATGTTTACCCCCATCACAACCATGCTTAAATCTTTTCCTTAGCAATAATAAGTAATGGAAAGTGTATCCTTTTAAAAAAAATAAATAAATAAATAAAAAATAAGCCCGTTTGGAGAAATTCAAAGATTAAATATATTCTTCCGGCAGATAGTGCTGACCGGATCTGTACCATAGTCTGAGCTTCTATCCAGCCTTCCCCGATGACAGAGGCTGTCTGTCTCTAAGCTGGAGCGCTCTCATTGGCCAGAAATCGATATCTGCCAATGAGATCGCTCCAGCTTAGAGACAGACAGCCTCCGTCATCGGAGGAGGCTGGATAGAAGTTCAGACTACGGTACAGATCAGGTCATCACTGTCTGCGGAAGTAGGTGCCGAGCTATATTTAATCTTTGAATTTCTCCAAACTGGCTGATTTTTAATAACTTAAAGCGGAACTACCACCCGACAAAATCTTTAGCTTAACGAAGTCCCCATCTGGCGACTAGTTGCTTAGTAGCGCTAGTCGCCAGAATAATAACATTATTTAATAGATTTAGTCTCCCTTCCATGGGTTACAGGCAGGACGGAGCGAGGACATCTTGCCATTGTGACGTCTGCACGCCTGCGCTGTCAGTCCCAGCCGGGTCTAGGAGGCATTGCTAGGAGCCATTTGGCTCCGGCTGGTACTGACAGTGCAGGTGCGCGGACGTCACAATGGCAAGATGTCCGCGCTTCATCCTGCCTGTACATGACGTGCTATGACCATCACTGGTCCTTAAGGGTATAAGGACTGTGACGGTCATAGTATGTCATGTAGTCCTTAAGGGGTTAATTTACATTTCTAAGTGTCCAAAACATTGTCATCTTCATGTTATTTAATTTTAAAGTGTCCCCCTACCTTCCCTTTTCCCTACATCATGCTGACTTCCCTCAGATCTGAAAGCCGGTCAAGCTTGACCGGCATTTTGTCCCTCATTATGATCAGTTAAGGGAAACCCCCACCCTTTGACTAAGGAAGGCAGGTTTTTTCTTATGCTCACACAAGATTGTCCCTCACCGCTATCCAAACTGGCTGGCTTTCTGCTTTGAGGGAAGTAAGCGTGATGTAGTGAATAGGGTCGGGAGGGGGACACTTTAAAATAACATGAAGAAGACCACATTCTGGATGTTTAGAAAGGTACATTACGTTATAGAAAAAGTATAATGAATAATCAAACTTAGCCCTGTAAGGACCCATGACATGCCAGGACCATCACTGAGGGTCTGCACTTGAGGACCAGTGACAGTCCTGACACGTCATGGAATTCAGGGGTCCCCGCTTGGCTGAACACTAAGTGGGAATTTTAACCCCTTGAATGTTAGGCCTCCAAGATATCTCTAGCATTTAAAAGGTTAAAAGCCCCATTTAGTTAATGGGAATGTTTTTGTCCCATATGGTACAGATGGCTTCCCTATGTAATTCCAGTTTACTCTGATACATAAGGCCTTTATTCGTGAAACTAGTGTGAAATGATTCTGGGGCAAACCAACTACACCATAGGGATTAAAGATTGTAGTGCTAGGGTATTTTAACCCTTTGAGTGCCACAGGGATATGCAGCACTTTTGAAAGAGCTTTCAAAAGCAAACTATATTTGTTAGGCATTTTTATTCAAAACAATAAATTCCAACATATTTAGCTTTTATTTATTTGTCAGATAGTGCAAGTCCCCCAGGCTTGCGTTGAAGACTCAAACATTCCACACTGCTTTGCATTACCAACTGTTACTTCCTACCAGGGAGTACCATCTCGGCAGCATAATGTGTAAAATAGCTAAATATCTCAGAAGTTATTGTTTGAAATACAATAAAAAAAATAGTAGCTGAAAAAATAGGTGGTTTGGGATACACTTTTCAAAATCACCTAATTGAGACTTGGCATTTATTACATTTGACTAAGCACTAGAATGAAAGATCTTTGTGCCACACTAATCTATGACAATTTTAGTTTTAATATATCCCCTGTTGTGTACCTGTGCTAATTTAGTATATTTTTCTTTGAATAGCTATGACCACTAATGACACATTACATACATACTGAGGCTCAGGTACTGTGAAGAATTGGTGCAATTTCTGGGGCAAACATTTACACCAGAAGGGAAAATTCCCCACACTCCCATTCATTTAAATGTTGTTTTTATATCCCCCCTCAGCTGACAGAAATGCAGGTTTCTTCTTGACAGGTAATTGTTGGGCAATTCCTCCGTAAGAAGTTCTGCTAGAGGGATCACAATGCATTACTTCACAAAGGGGTAGCTGGATGGCAGAGAGGTACCAAATGAATTGCAATGCATTGGATACCTCTCTGACCCACAAAGGCCCCATGTATTTCAAATTGAATGTTTTTGTCCCTCATGGCTGACAAAAGCTCTATGGAGGGCTGCTATTGGTGCAGAAGTGTTGGCCCAAGATAGTAGGAGGGATTAAAATAACCGTTTAAGGAGCATAAATCTTCCAAATCCACAAAACATCTAGAGCAGTGTTTTTCAGCCAGGGTGCTGTGGCTTTTTACTGTATGCCACTTTCACCAGCTTTGGGTGCCATTGTTTTTCTGTGATTTTTTTTTTTTTTTTTTTTTTTTTTTTTTTTTTTTTTTTTTTTTTTTTTTCTTATTCTGAAACCTAAGAATAAACATATGTACATATTTGTACCCTTTAGGGCTTTGACAAATTATTTATATAATTGTAGAAGTGCTTTGAAAATTCCAGATAGTTCATTGGATGCTCAAGCAAGAAAAATGTTTGATAACCTCTCATCTAGAGCAACACTTGAAGGGATAGTAATACTTAGTTTTATCTTTATTTTATTTTGTAGGCATTAAAAAAACATGAAGAACGATATGTCTTATCTGTTTTGAGAGATATTCACAAGCAAAGTTTCCTCTCCCACCCCTTTTACCTAGTGTAAGCCATCTCTTCTCAGATGTGGAATCTGGTTGTAAGACCAAACAGATAACAGCAGGGGACAATCTTCTTCCTATGAGAACAATGAAAGCCCTGCCCCCATTGACAAGTTTTTCAGGTTTTTTCCCTTATCTTAATTGAAGATTGTCCCTCTCTGCTATCTACCTGGGCACCTCCCTTCTGCTCTGGCTGAACAGTGTTACATCAGTAAAAGGGGCGGGAGGGGGATAGTTTGTCATTGAATTACTCTTGAACTACAGCTCTGACAGAATTGAAATAACACTCTCTAAATTCCAAATACTCTGATGATTAATTAGAGCTGCTTTTATTATGAAACATTACTATCCCTTTAACTGAACTTAGACTGAACTGCATCCCACAGGCAGTTTCCTGTGCTGTATGATGCATATCCATATATATATACTCCTTACTTCAGCCTTGAAAGACCAACATAGTGGGTCTATAAGAACTGTGCATGCAAAGCAGGAGTTTGTAGCTGAGAGTCACATATTTCTGGGTTATGTTCATACCTGGGAACTCTCCGGATTTGCCCTGGAGACTCCGGTTCTGACAGAACTTTACTGAGTCTCCGGCGCAGAGGCTGATTCCAACGGATGTGGGGAGTTTCTATTGAAACTCTGCCACATCTGCTTTTTCTCCCGCTGTTCCTCCGTCCCCAGCTTTCTATGTGACACCGTCAAGCCCTGCCCCTTTTTGACGCGATTAGCGTCATTTTTGTCACCCCCTGCTGAACAGAGGACTCCCCTCCGGGTAGCCCTCAACTGGAAGTTCCCAGGTATGGTTATGTTCCACCGAAGGTGGTCAGGTTTATGAACATGCCCCTTCAAAGGCTGTAGACTTGGAAAAAGGTGCTAATTGCCCTTTAAATAAGTAAACCTTGGAGGGAGGGGGGACTTTATTGGAAAAGGTTACTAATTGTACAGAGCTGCAGAATTAGTTGGCGCTATATAAATACAGAATAATAATTATAGCCCTCTGCATAGTGGCATTGATTTTTTTTCCCCAAACATCAATACTTACCTGATCCCACACTGATACTTGTAGGCTGGGGGAGGCTGCTGTTGTGATCGGTTATGTGGCCTTTGGATAAGGATAGACTGCCTCCCTCCTCAAAGTCTGTCACTAATGGATGTGCACAAAAGTAACATTTCCCTTGAGCAGGGAAAATTATGTTCCTGCTTATAGGCCATATTCCATTCTCCTATTGTAGCAGGATTTGAATAGTAGTTTCACCTAGCTCTGCAGGAATCTGTGTAACACATTCTAGTCTATATAACAGACCATTATAATGAGCACAAAAGCAGTTGTCCTTTTTAGTAAATAGTAAATTCTGATTTAAATGTGTACATAGCTAGCTATAGATGTCTCATTCCTATATGTTGAGGCTATCAACGTGTTTGTATACTTGCCCCTATAACATGCTGCAGCTTTGACACTTGGATATATGGAAGTGGTGCCACCTTCTTCCTATCTTTTGTAAACTCTCCTCCAGAGGCTTTGTTCCTGATAATCTGCTAGTGAAAATGCATCTGTTACTTCTGTTAAAGTTCTGGTGTTTGTATGTGTGTATACATTCTCTGTCTGATATATTTTTTCCCCTCTTTCCCCAGGGCTCCTCTCATTTGCCCCAGCAATTCAAATTCACAACCTCTGACTCGTGCGATAGGATTAAGGATGAATTCCAGCTGCTGCAGGCACAATATCACAGGTTGGATGTGACATTGATGTCGCTTTCCTGTTCTCATTACACACTATTTATTCATGTATTATGCTTTCAGTGCCCCAACATGAAGCTTTCTGTCATATCTCCATGCTATCCTGCAGTCTCCTTTTCCTTTTATGACCTCCCTAGTATTGTCTTCTCACTTAACTACAGCTATGTTACCATACTTGCCATCCTGCTTCACGGTACCTAACATTTTGTATTCTTTTTAGTCTGAAGCTAGAGTGTGATAAGTTGGCCAGTGAGAAATCAGAGATGCAACGGCACTATGTCATGGTATGTACTATAATTAAGGTTTGTGGGAATGACCAATAAATTTTTTTTTTTTTTAATAAGAGAAGACTTGCACTTTTCTCCAACTTGCTGTTATCTGTAATTTGTACACAAATT
This sequence comes from Rhinophrynus dorsalis, assembly GCA_037306005.1. Lineage (NCBI taxonomy): Eukaryota > Metazoa > Chordata > Amphibia > Anura > Rhinophrynidae > Rhinophrynus > Rhinophrynus dorsalis. The sequence goes on along the minus strand of CM074718.1, from coordinate 266,992,877 downwards.
TGAATTAACTTTAAACATTGTACCACTTTTGTTCCAGCCCTGCTCTTCCATACCTGTTGTAATATCTCAGACCCATTTTGGTCTTTTGTATACATAGTTGTCATGCATCCCTTGCCATACATACCCAGGGGAGACAGTAGGGAGGAGTCGTGTAACCCCCCCACCCCAACACAAATACTGCCACTTATCCCTGGGAGTGGTGACTTTGACAGGGGTGGCCAGATAATTTGACCCCTGCCCACTCCTGTAAAAAAAAAAAATCACTGTAGAAATCGTGCCATTCAATATCTGCTTCTCCACCTCTTTCATCCGCACTTGATCCATGGCATGCCACCAGACCTCCTATCAACAAGGACCTGACACCTATCTAGATACATTCCCTGCAAGGATGTGGTACCAACCCAGATCCTTTCCAACCACACTTTCTTCCAAGAAATGTTCCTTGTCAACTCTGAAACCTGCCTATTCTACATTTTGTGGCCTGCCCATCCTATGACCCACTTTGTCACTGGGAGGGCAGGCCATGGAGTGTGCTTTGAGTAGGCCACAGAGGAGAGAGCAGGAGACAGTGAGCCACTCAGTGGTCAGATAAACTTGCTAGAGAGGATGAGGAGTGGATGTGTGTCTGTTACCGACAGTGGACAGTGGAACAAGATTTGGGAGTCAGTGTATGTGTGGGACTGTGACTAACAGCGAACAGTGGAAAGACTGGGGAAGAGGGCAGTGTATATCTCTCCCTTGCCTTTTTGCCCACGGGCCATGTCATGCTTCATTCACTTTATTTTTTTTTTTATTTTTTTTTTTTTTTTTTTTTTTTTTTTTCCCCTCTCTCTCTCGCTCTCTCTTTTCTTTAAATCCAGATTGAGCCTTTTATCTATTTTCAATATATTCATTTCTAGCAGCGGACACTATTTTATGTATTGGGATGCAAATAAATGAACAGGTAACCCTTTCCAGCAAGAAGAACTTCACATTTTGTTTCTGAAGCGATTATCTTCCAACATTAGAGAGGGAGGCCAATTGGGTTCACTTTTGTATCCCTTCTAGAGCGGTTTAGTTTGTTTTTACAGAGAATTAAAATCGGCATGTATCTTGTACTGGCAATTTTCTTCTGTAAAATAAATACATATTGTGCTAATTAGTTCTGTTCAAGGTCAGACTCATTGCTGACTGTGCTGTTAGAAATGACACCAGTATGTGGGCTCTGTCTAAATTAATTCACAGCACCGCATTAGCATAAAATGCTAGCTTTGCCACCAAGAAATGTGTTTTGTTTTTTTTTGTTTTTTTTTTCTCTAAAACTATATTATAAACAAATGGCTAGTGCAACATAAAGGCAGTTTTACATCTCGTTAACAAAACTTTGGCAACAGGTCCACTTTAAAGGGAAACTTGAACTCTCCTGCTAACTGTTCTCTAATAGAGTGCATTCTTAAAGCGGAACTACCACCCAATAAAAATATTGCCCCACATAACTGCCCATCTGGCGATTAGCTGCTCAGTACCTCTAGTCACCAGAATTATTACCAGATTAAAGAGAAATCGATATTCTTTCAGGACTGACAGCAGGACGGAGTGCGGACGTCTTGCCATAGTGACGTCCGCGCACCTGCGCTGCCAGTCCCTTTTAGCAGCGCCTCCTAGTCCTGGCTGGGACTGACAGAGCAGGCTCGCAGACGTCACTATAGCAAGATGTCCGCGCTCCGTCCTGCTCTCAGTCCTGGAAGAATCGCTATTTCTCTTTAATCTGGTAGTAATTCTGGCGACTAACTACTGAGCAGCTAGTCGCCAGATGGGCAATTATGTGGGGCAATATTTTTATTGGGTGGTAGTTCCACTTTAAAGTGGCGTTAACACACAAATGAAAAGGCCTTGCATATATTTTATACTCCATTTTTAAACAGTTAGTTAAACGTACTAATCATACGTGCCAAGTTAGCAGTTGCAAAAATTATATAAAACTTGTTAGTTAACCCTCTTGTCCTTAAAGGTTTAAAAATGTGATTCTAGACCCCAAAAAGCATTTCCAAATCTAGAAAGTTTAGGAGAAGCGTTGAGAGATGTAATCACATTTTAATGCTTTAAAAAGAAGATGGGATGACCAAGTTTTATTAATTTTTGCAAAGAGAGATGCAGTTCTGGAGCAAAAACTACACCATGGAGAGAGAAAAAAAAATCCCATTGATTTTTAGATAAGACTTCATGCACTGAATACTGCAGACACTTCTAATGTATTGCTGAGCGATGCATTGGAGACCTTGCTAGCATTCAAAGAGTTAAGCCCTATTTACATACGTGGGAACTTTGGCTTGTGTGGTGCCGCATGGGGGAGAAAATTGACGAGATTCATGTAAAAAGGGGTGGGGCTTAAAGGGATAGTAATGGCTTAAAATAGAAGTAATATTGTAGATAACGCAAACAGAAATGTATCATTGCAAGTTCTATCTCTCAAACCTTTATGGTTTGAGAGAGAGAACGTTTTAAAGTTCGTCAGCAGGAGATTCAAGTTGGCTTACTGGAAGCAGCTCTTCAGCAGAGCCAAGATACCGAAATCTAAAAAGAACTATTTAACTGGAACGGTCTACAAAGTGTGCCTGGCTTGCAAGAACACTTTGTACACCATTCAATGAAGTATATCTTTTTTAGATTTCGGTATCTTGGCTCTGCTGAAGAGCCGCAGGAAGGTCCCTGACCAGGATCTCCTGCTGTCAGCTAGATGCTGATGTCGGGGAAAGGAAGGAAGAGGAGAACTTTTAAAACTTTCTACCTCTCAAACCATACAGTTTTGAGAGATAGGACTTGCACCAATCTATTTCTTTTTGCATTATCTACAATATTACTTCTTATTACTTTAAGCCATTGCTAACCCTTTAATAGTGAATGGGGTGAGACTTATCATATAATGCCAAAGTAGAAGGAATAAGCTGAGAGAGGAGAAGAAGTGAGTGGGGGAGTGGGAGGAACAGATTGGGAAAATGCAGAAGTGGACAGAGTTTGATCAGAAACTCCCCACATACAGAGAATCACCCTCTGCCCACGGACCTGGTAATTGGCAGCAAATCCAGAGAGTTCCTAGCTATGCCTATTTAAACCAGTGGGTATTTTGATGACACTGTTCTCAGGGATCATATCACTTAACCCTTTTTAAGTACCCGAGGAGTGAACAGAGCATTGTAAATCAATATGTTGCACACTCCTGTCCTAAGAGTAATTTAATATCACTTATTTAGCAGATTTTATCCTGCAGAGTAAAACGAAGGTACTACTTATTTATTTATGAGGGTTGCAATATTTCTGTGGCATGATATTTTGGTGATGCTGTTGCTACAGCAGTCTATAGGCAGCTATTGCCAGTGACTTTTTATATGCTGCCGTCTCAACAGTGCCACTGTAAAATTTCATGCCACTGAGGTACCTGCACCCAAAAGTATGCAAGTTTCAGCTGAAATATCATTGAAATAGAAATCTCTCAGCAGTGGGAGCACTCTTGTTGTGCTCAGCAGGTAAATTCTGCAATACATATTTTTTTCCAATATCATTCTGTATTACCCATTTAATTAATCAGCAGTTTACTTGAGAATATACATTATCATGTATTTATAAAGCACCCTCCTAATCCTTCATTATGTTCAGTGTTAGGGATATGCAGAAGAACCAGTTTCTTTTGGGGAGTTTACATGCAAAGGGCTATACTCCTGCTTTCTGTTCAAATTCCTGCATGGAGAAAGACTGCAAACGTACCTCCTAGGAGATGTTCTTGGGATGAGTTTCGACTTCAGGGCACTTTCTGTCACACTCCATTCCACAGTGAGGAAGAAATCTGCAGAAGGTCCAGTTTTCTGCAGATTCCCCCCCCCTTTCTTTTTGCTCCAGAATATTTGTGTACATCATTCCAAGTGGGGGGAAAAAAAGCTTAGAGCAGTGATGGGCAAACAGGACCCTCGTTCTGCTAAGTACAAGCAGTGATGGGATTTGTAGTCCCATTAGGCTCAGGTTGCCCTTCCCTGGCTTAGAGTCTTTGAACAATACCCTTGAACACTTGGATAATAATGTGGTCACTAATACATTGCTATTCAATGAGAGGTAATGTACTAAGGCAATGGTGACCAATGTGAGGCTTTCCAGCTGCTGCCAGATTACAACTCCCAGCATCCACACCATAGGAACCCCTTGAGTGCTAGTGTACTGCTACATAATGCAGCTGATTTACTAAGATGAACTGGAGCAAATTGCCTGCACCTTAGGGGGCAAATACAATTTCCAGTTTATTTACATGAGCTAGAGAGGTCTCCAAAGCATTGCTAAGAACCAGCCCCATTCAAATCAGTGTGAATTTTGGGAACTTGTATTTTGTCTCCTACAGTGCAGGTTTCTCTCTCTAGTTGTGCTTAGTAAATTCTCCTCATTCTATCTGAGGCTTCTGCTTTGTAGTATGCAAGACCTTAAGCATTGAAACGTAAGGAGATTAATTCCCACTTACGAAAGCTGACAGTCTAGAGAGATTTGGTTCCACATTAGCCCTCATTTTAGGCATGTTTTCAGGCAAAGATTCCACAAAATGTAACCCCTTGCATGTTGTTTTGAAGGGGCTATCTCTAAATGTAAAACATGTAACAACCTCTTCTGAATCCACAAAGCTTGGGAACAATTTTGCAGTCCCTCCTTTATGTTATCCCATTGGAGCAAGTCTCTCCTACCCCCCTCAACCATTCTCCCTCCCGATCTGGGAAAGCCTCTTTGTCATTATGCCAAGATGTGGCTGCAGATGTAAGATGTTGTTAAGGCAATTTACAACCCTGCCCTGGCGCCTCTTTCAACCTCACCCCCCCTCTAGTCCTGTAACAAGTCTGCTGTCTAGCAGAGGGAATGAATGCATAACCCCACAAGAGAGGGCTAAGGCCAGAGACGCTTGACTGAGAGGGAAAGGAGGGGTCAGGCAAGAGGGGAGTGATTGTATTTTTTGCAGACAACCCTGCCCTACTCAATCAACCTCCTGTTTTCTCCTGCTTCCAAGTCTTGAAAGCTCTTAAAAAGTTTTACCGCTCGTCAAACACGAGCGGTAAAACCTTTTTAAGAGCTTTCCAAGACTTGGAACGCAGGAGAAAACAGGAGGTTGATTAGAGTAGGGCAGGGTTGTCTGCCAAAAAATAAATCCACCTCCCCTCTGCCCCTGACCCCCTCCTCTTCCCCTCTCAGCAGGTCTCCTGGCTTAGCCCTCTCTTGTGGGGTTATGCCATTCATTCACTCTGCTAGACAGCTGCTTGTTACAGGATAGAGGGGGGGGAGGTGAAGAGGGCCAGGGCAGGGTGTAAATCTGCCTAAAAATCTTTCTGGGACTTGTAAGACAAAGAGGTCAGACTCGGGGGAGGTGAATGGTTGAGGGGGCTTCCCAGACAGTGAAGCATATGTGTGTGTTCTTTTTTTAACCGTTTCAGACCCAGCAGCTAATGTAACACATACACAGTTTATCGTGGTTTAAATACAGAGTGCTCTCAGGCCTTAGTGCTTCGGATAAAAGGCTTTTATTGCCTCTTTCTGATTGAAGTGATTTGTATTATTATTTTTATTCCATTTATGCTCTGTAAATTGCTTGGCAGCCACCTCAAGGATTTGATGATTCAGGAACTACAAAGAAGTGCAGCAATTCAAGAGCTAACAAACGTCGCCATAGGTGACAAAAAAAAATTCCCATCAACTTAAATGGGTATTTTAACCCTTTGATTGTGAGAGGGGTACGCAACGGATTGCAATGCGTTGCGTACCCCTCTGGCACTCGGGTTAATGTCTTGATTTCTAAAGGCTAACAATGCATTGTGAAGTAATATAATGTTGGCCTCACTAGCATTCATAGGGTTAAGATGCCTTTAAATCAATGGGAATTTAAGGAATTTTTATGTTCTTATGAGTTCTGTTTTCTCCAGAATTAATCCACTTAGTTCCTCCGCCTCACTTTGTTTATGCTGACTTTTAACCACTTTGTAACTCAGTGCCCACACATTTAATGTGGGGATAGGCAAAAGCTGTAGCCCTCTTGTCTACATGTTTTCAAAATATGATTTCCTTCATCTTTAGCTGTACAACGACCAGCTGAGTATGATGGGAACTATAGTCTAACAACTGGAGGGCTGCAGGTCACAACCTTCCCCCCCCCCCCCCCCCCCCCCCATCATTCATAGAAACACTAAAGGAACACTAAAAGGCAAAAAAAAAGTTATATAATTTTAAATGTCATGTACTTCCAGCTAGCATCTGTAAAAATGTATTCACTTTATTAGATCTCAAAATCTAATCCTAAATGTGTGTGTTTCAAATCATGTGTAGACCATTCTATATAGACAAAATTGGCTGGGTAGTTTTATGCACAGTTAATACTGAAGATATAGTGAGATTGGTACCCACTGACCTGTTCAGCCTGAAATCTTTTTATTTCCATTGGCTTACAATAAAACAAAATCCCTTCTGATGCCATTTTTTACCGAGTGCCCTGGAAAAGGCAGGAATGGGAGCCGGACACCTAAAAATTAGGTTATATACACTTAAACACCCTGTACTTCATGTAGTCATCTGTTAAAAATGTCTTAGTTTTCTGAGGCCTAAAATCTAGTTTTAAAATATGCAGACATTTCTATGTTTTCTACGACTCCAGGGCTGCTGTTCATTGTCCAGGATTATCTTTAAATTGACTTAGAATAAGACAATACAAGAGCAGGGAGCACTAATTACAATCAAATAACATTAGCTCTTTTCTATGAATACAGACGGCACAATTGAGATTAAATGCACTCTAATGCATGTGTGAATTATACTGTTCAGTATTTGTTTAAAAAAAATTATATATTGTTCATTGTAATGTTTTATGTAGAGAAAATCCTGTACCTTCATTCGCCTTAAAGGGTTAGAAAACCCCAAAAAAACTGTTCGCGAATTGATAGGAATAAAAAAAAAAGCAAAAAAAAAAACAAACAAACATGTAATGCCCTTATTGCCATCTCTCAAACCATTATGGCTTGAGAGATGTAAGAAAATAAAGACTTCCGCTCACTCCCCTTTCTGCCTGACGAGCTGTAAAGCTGTCAGAGGCAGAATCCGGTCGACAGACTTTAGGCGGCTCTTCAGGAGTGCTGACATCGGGATATCTAACTATAATTACTTAATCGGAATGGTCTACAACGTGTTCCTGACTTGCAAGCATACTTTGTAGACCATTCCGATGAAGTAATCATAGTTAGATATCTCGATGTCGGCGCTCCTGAAGAGCCGCTGTCTGGTCCCGGAAGCAGGAACTCATGATGTCTGCTATACAGCGGACGCATGAGAAGGGGGTGGGAGCAGAGGTCTTCATTTTCTTACATCTCTCAAACCATAACGGTTTGAGAGATGGGAATAAGGGCATTATATGTGTTTTTTTTATTATTCCTATCCATTCGCGAACAGTTTTTTGGGACGTTTACTATCCCTTTAAAAATTCAGTCCTCCTGCCCCTTTTCAGTACATCCGCAGACTCCCCTCTGATACGAAAGCCAGTCGCTTGACTGGATGGATTGCAACGAGGGGCAGTATTGTGTCTGTCAGTGTAAGGAAAACCCTGCCCCCTTTGATGAAAGGAGGGCAGGCTTTTCCTTATGTTGATCCAATATTGTCCCTAGTCGTAATCCGTCCGGACTTGCTTTCTGAGCTAAGGGGAGTCTGGGGTGGGGGGGACTTTCAACTGGATTTTGGAAGGCAAACACGAAGGTACAGGATTTTCTGAACAAGACATACTAGTCGTCATTAAAAAAATTACACTTTACAATAGAATATTTATTTTTTGACAGTGTTATCCCTCTAAAAAGCAAGTTTAGGATTATTTAGAGTTGTAACATAAATACTTTTTACACATGCTAGCTGTAAATATGTGATTTCATTTTATCAACCTATTTTGGTGTTGGTGTTCCTTTGACATGCTACAACTTGGAGGACCAGTTCTCAGCTGCAGTCCTTTGAACACACCAGCAGATCAGGTTTTAAGGATATAACTAAATACGGGTAGAGCAATCGAAATGACTGTGCCTCTGATTACCCACCTGTGAACAAGCAGGGATGTATTGAAAACGTGACCTGTTGGTGTGTCCTGAGGACTAACGTTGAGAATCACTTCTCTAATCAGTCTTGCTTAGGAATACACCCATTAGGCATTGGTAAACACAGGCTTTGTTTGTCTTTTTAAATCCAGCCTGAGGAGATTCCAACTGCATTAAAGGGGAATTATGCCCTAGTAGTAAGTGGTGATTATTTTGTTCAGCAGAATGCTTTACCTAGGTAGGTGTCCTTCACACAGCAATCCAGTACTACTTTGTAGTTTGGTTTAGCACAATTGATCTCTTGTAGCGCACTGCTAGTTATTTTTGCTAACATTCTGATAAGGACTGATAACTTGTGTCCTGTAGGATCCAATCACCTGTTGTGTGCTGTGAAAAGGCTGGTTTGAATAGAGATCACTATAAACAGGAGACTGCAGATATAATGCAAAAAATAAAAAGGTATACCTGACTGCTGTATTAAAGGGATAGTAATACTTAAATATTACTAACCCCCATATTGTAGGCTTGTTAAAAAGGAATTTAATTTTCCCCAGTTTCATCTTTCAAACCTTTATGATTTGAGAGATAACTGCCTGCAAAGTCCCCCCCCCCCCCCCTTTCCTGAAGTCAGCGTTGTAGCTGACTGCAGGGGAAGCCTGTCGTACGACAGTCAGGTGGCTCTTCAGCAGAGCCAAAAACGCGTTAGTAAAAATAAGAATTATTTCACTGAAAGTCTTGTACGTGCGCTTGGTTTGCAATCACACGTAGAAGACCGTTTCAGTGAAATAATTATTTTTTACTAACGTGATCTCGGCTCTGCTGCAGAGCTGACTGATGCACTAAGACCGGATATCCCTGCATTCAGTACAACGATGACTTCAGGGAAAGGGGAGGGAGGGGGGAACTTTGCAGGCAGTTATCTCTCAAACCATAAAGGTTTGAGAGATGACACTGGGGACAGTTCAATTCTTTTTAACATGCCTACAATATGGGGATTAGTAATATTTAAGTATTACTATCCCTTTAAGTATACCTAGCTTTAAGTTAATCTGTTAAACAAACTGAAAGCCACTTATTCATTGGGTTTCCCTTTAACCCTTTGTGTGCACCCCTTTGGCAGTTAAATGGTTCACCCTGTCAAACTCTACCTTACTAACCATGAGATTTCTTCTCTCCTCAGTATTATGAGATGTCATACGGGCTTAATATTGAAATGCACAAACAGGTAAGCACTTTCTCTTGATTCATTTGTAATGATATGCAGCACAGTCCAGGCCACATACAGAACAAATGACCTCACAGGTTGCATTTTCTTGTAGCTAATACATTTTACTTTTGTTTTCATTTCTACCGCCTTTTTGGAAGGCTTCATCAGGAATCTCAGACTGCATTGCTAGAGGGTGTAAACAGTGCAGTTTTTTTTTTTTTTTTTTTTTGAGCTATCCCTATTTTTGCAAAGTTAACTTTAACCCCTTAAGGACCAACACACGCATGGCCGGCACTTGACGACCACAGGGATTTTTTGTTTTTTATTTGTTCTTCCAGTTCAGGGATCCCGGAGCGGCGTGCAGCCGCTCCGAGAGCCCTGAACTCCATGACGTGCCAGGGCCGTCACTGGTCCTTAGGTGCCTGACTGCCATGACGGTCCTGGCACATCAATGGTCGCGAAGGGGTTAAAATCACTGGACTATTGATTGACACCTGAGAAAAATCAGTGATATCCCAAAAACATGCACTGGCTTGACCCTCTAGGAATTCAGTTTGAGACCCATGTAGTACATGATGATGATGATGTAGATATCTCTACATTTTCTGAGGTTGCCAAAATCCACTTTCAAAGATTGGCCTCTTGTTATTTAGGGAGTGGTTTCTTTCAAGATTACTTGGGTATACCATTCACCCTTTGAATGTCAGAGGGGTGAGAATTTCATTGCTATAAAAGGTGTTATATGCATACACTAGCACTATGCGCATGCAACACTCACAGGTAAATGTAGCAAGTCGGTGTAAATGAAGGGTTGTGTTGAAATATCCCGGTTCATTCCATTGTACGTTTAAAATAATGCAGTTCCTCTTATGAAGCGCTCTAAATTCTCAGTCTCTTCCAAGGCAGATTATTAGTATATGAATGTTTCATTGTCTTTGACTCAGTAGTAAATATTTTGCTAACTATATCCAGAAAGTTCAATTATCTTCGCTCATAACCATAAGAGAGACATGGCTGGGCCTGTTAACTACTGTAGTTTCGAAGAAGTAGTGGCAACCATTTTCCTTTAGCAGGGTGGACCCACCAATATCCTTCTGTGAGCATTATGATTATTCATATAGGATTCAGTTTATTTAACCTCTTTTGATAGCAGACTTATTAAAGCATGATAATTGCCTTTTAAGTTATATTGCAATGCAATTGTCACCCCCTTTAAAAAAAATGCATATTGTGCTAATGCTTTATGCCACAGTTCTTACAAACTTCCCATAAATCTCCATTGGCTTTCATGATGAGGGATAGTGTTATTGAATAGGAACTGAGCAGCCATTCTTGTACATGAGATTCCTTTTATTGATGTATGTATGTATGTAAGTAAAGTTACATTGCTTATTCGTAGATATACTTTGTAGATAATTTGAGTTGCTTATATTCTGCAAGTGCATAATATGTAAAGCCAGACTAAAGTTTGACTGTCACTTAAAGTTAACATTGGAATTGTGCGTACATGAAAGGCAGCTCTGTTTATTCCCAACATACCGTCCCTGACCATGATGGTCAGTGAGGGTTGTATGTGAAAAATATAACCAATGGTCCATAAAGTATCGGCACAGTGCTGTTATACTTTTTGTCTTGATGAGCGTGGGTAGCACAAATGTGTCACATGGCAACTTGCAGAATATATAGAATAATTTTAATCCCTTTGTGAAACAATGTTGCACTCCCATTTTGTCCTCAAGGGGTTAAAATATTAAACTGTTATACAATTATTATTTTATTTCAGCATACACCATTTTCATTTCCATGCCTCCTTTTTAAGCCAGGAGGCCATACTGTGTCCTGAAAAAACACACCAAAGTGTGGAGTGTAAGGCAGGCAGCTTGGCCTAGCCTGTGTAAATCCAGCACCTGCAGTATCATATTTTAAAGGGATGGTAATACTTTGTTTTATCTTTATTTTATTTTGTAGGCATTAAAAAAACATGAAGAACAATATAAGTCTTATCTCTCAAACCTTTATGGTTTGAGAGATATTCATAAGCAAAGTTTCCCCTCACTGACCCAAACGTTCAAGTCTGCCATCTAGCTGTCAGATTTGGAATCCGGTCCACGGACCGGCCGTGGCTCTACAGCGGAGCCGTGATCACAAGATATAAGAAGAACTACTTCATTTGAATAGTCTACAAAGTGTGTCTGGTTTGCAAGCACACTTTTTAGACGCTTCCAATGAAATAGTTATTTTTATATCCTGTGATCTCAGCTCTGCTGAAGAGCCACCGGTTGATCTGCAGACCGGATTCCAAATCTGACAGCTAGATGTCAGACTTGACCGTTTTGGTCAGTGAGGGGAAACGTTGCTTATGAATATCTCTCAAACCATAAAGGTTTGAGAGATAACTTATATCGTTCTTCATGTTTTTTTTAATGCCTACAAAATAAAATAAAGATAAAACGAAGTATTACTATCCCTTTAAGTCAGGGTTATTCAGTCTCTGGACCTCAAACAGTCAACCCAGCTTTTGGACACTACAACTCTCATCGCTCTTAAGCAGTTAATGGCTTGTTTTGGATAACGGAGTTGTAGCACCAACAGCTAGAGATCCAAAGATTGAATACTTAGTGTTAAGTTGTTTTAAGGCAGTTGGCTGGATTATTCAGCTGTACAGCAGTTTTCTTCCTGTAGTGTGATTCTAACCTCTTCCCCTCCTTTTTTCTAATAGGCTGAAATAGTGAAACGGTTAAATGGAATATGTGCACAGGTGTTGCCTTATCTTTCACAAGAGGTAAATTTGCCTAGCTCATAAAACTCATAGCTGCTATAGAAGCATAAACTTGCTATTACACTTGTCCCAGTCCCACCAATCCTCTTATCTGTTGTAAAGTACTTTTTTTCATTCCTAGCCACCTTTTGCATATTGAGGATTCAGCATTATGTCTTCAGAGTGCATTTGTGGAATAATTTTTTCTAAAATATGCTTCATTCTTGTATTTGGATCGCTTTAAAAGTTGTTTATAGCCACAGAGGAGAGTGGGGGCATTGTTTAAAGGGGAGCTACCACCCCGCAATAACTTAAGCTTGATTGATTGCTGATCTGGCGACTAGCTGCTTAGTAGCGCTAGTCGCCAGAAATATTACCCGGTTCTGCAGATATCAGCGTTTTACCAATGGTGACAGGAGCAGGAAGCACGGACGTCTCTTCACAGTGACGTCCGTGCGCCTGCGCTTTCAGTCCCTTTTGAGCCGACCGGCTCAAAAGAGACTGACAGCGCAGGCGCACGGACGTCACTGTGAAGAGACGTCCGTGCTTCCTGCTCCTGTCACCGTCTGTAAAACGCCGATATCTGCAGAACCGGGTAATATTTCTGGCAACTAGCACTACTAAGCAGCTAGTCGCCAGATCAGCAATCAATCAAGCTTAAGTTATTGCGGGGTGGTAGTTCCCCTTTAAAGGTGTATTAAACCTTTTATAAGAAACATATATATATATATATTTATTGTAGAACTTTTCTTTCTTAAAAAAACAAGGGTACACTCCCCCCCACTATGGGGGGTTGTTTTATTCAAAAGGTTTAACGTTTTAAACTTTTATGAAGTAATGAAGCTATTATGATCACATTGTATGGTGAACTGCAGTTGGTGACTCATCTCTCCCATAGAATGTAATAGAATAACTATCTAACACAGGGTGAACTTTCTCTTCACCAGAGGACAATGTTAATGTACAAGTAAATTAAATTGTTATATTTTTGGAAGAGTCCTCTCCCAGCAGTTGGGATACCCTTGTTTTGCTAAGAATGAATAGTCCTAAAATATGTTTTCATAAAAATTACTTGCTATTAATTAAAAACATTGTAGCATAGACCTTGGGTTGGGTTTGCCAAGAACAGGCTTAGATCTGGTTGCAAATGTCTCTTTACGCCTGTGTTGTACATTATAAAAATAAAAAGGATGGTAGTCCGTCTTTGGACCACAAGCTATTGGAGACTACAACAAAGTCATCCCAAACTAGCCAGTGACTGATTAGGGATGATGGGAGTTGTAGTTCCCATCAGTTGGAGGACCAAATATTGACTATCCCTTGTGAAAGACATTGAAAGGCATTTCCAGAACAGAGATGGGTAACTTGAGATCACCTGTCTCTTTTGGACTATATCTCCCATCATCCATGGCCAGCCAGTTGCTACTGGGGATGATTTGAGTAGTCGTCCTAAAGGGCTTGAAGGGTCTCAGGTTCTCCATCCTGCCCTAGAACAATATCTGGGAAAACAGTTGCAGGACAAGCCTACAGGAACTGGCAGAGCTTCTAGCATGTTATACTTGGCCAGCATCCACTGCCTGCAGTTGGCACTTATCACTTGTGACCTTTGATCTCTTCTCAGCACCAACAGCAGGTTCTGGGAGCAATCGAACGAGCGAAGCAAGTGACTGCTCCAGAGCTGAACTCCATCATCCGTGTACGTGAGAATGCTGTAGTTGGGGGGTGGGGTTGGGGTGGAGTGGGTCAGAGAGAGAGAGATTCTGTATCACATACCTCACTCCTTTCTGTGTCACCCTAAGTGGGTGAGGGTGTCAGGCTGATGTACTAAGAAAAAAAGAAGAGGCAAGCCAACTGCACCATTGGAACAAGTAAAAAAAAAAAAAATCTCCATTGATTTCAATGGGAGTTTAACCTCTTGAATGCTAGATATGTCTCCAATGCATTGAGGGTAAAATCTCCGTTTAAATCAAGGGGAATTTGTAGATTTTTTTTTTTTTTTTTTTTTTTTTTTTGCCCCATAGGATACAGTTGGTTTGCCCCAGAATTGCACCAATTCCTTTGTACATCAGCCTTAGAGTATTAGTGTGAACTACTGTTCTCAACTTTCACATCTTGTGTTTTCCATGTATCTGTGTTCCTTTCACCTTGTGTGTAGACAGTGTTTCCATCTTCTCTGTCCCTGACCCTTGTATTTTCCTTCTTTATACAGAGACTTTTGTCTGACATATTTCTTCTCTCCTCCTTCCTCTCCCCCCTTCTTTACAGCAGCAGCTTCAGGTGCACCAGCTGTCCCAGCTCCAGGCACTGGCCCTCCCTCTCACCCCTCTGCCTGTGGGACTGCAGGCTCCCTCTCTGCCTGTCAGTGCTAGCAGTGGCCTTCTCTCCCTGTCTGCACTGGGCTCCCAGGGCCACCTCCCCAAAGAGGATAAGAATGGCCATGATGGGGACCCACGGCCCGACGACGAGGGTGACAAGTCAGATTAAACAAGTGGGGGCGGGAGGTGAGAAGGATAAAGGTGCAGCACAGCAGCGACTCAAGCACTGCAAGGCTTCGTTGCAACATACAGAGCGCTAGGGCACCATGCACTGGAGGAGCCTATGGGCAACCTAAAATGTAAGAAAGCAGGGAAACTGGCAGCCAAGGGGTTAATGCATATCTGTTTTGACTGTATATGTAAATACATTCATATATATGGAATACCTTGCAAACCACATAATACTCTACTTAAAGCACAAACCTCCCTGATTTTGTAGATAACCATTTTACTCTCTCATCTTAATCTATTAGTTCAGTTCAGTGCATATATGCTGCAGTAGATTAGTATGTCGTGGAACCTCCCTAGCCCATGGGGAGGCGGGGCATAGTTTAAAAGCACTTGTATAGGTCGCTGATTGACATCCCTGAACTGAGGGGTCAGGAAAGGAGGCTGCTGGGAAGAGGGGAGGGGACTCTTGATTTGTGTTTCCCTGTCTCTTCCTCAAAGTTCCCATCTTGCAGCTTAAACATAGACGTCCCATAAGACAAAAGGCAGTTTCCATTTTAACCCCTTGGATTCTAAAGAGGGCTCCAGCTCCTTGCAAAAGCAATGTGTTGGAGGCATTTCAAGCTCCAAGGTGTTAAACACACCTTTCACAAATTTCAGGCAGGCTTTTCAGGGGAGACTTTTTTTTTTTTTTTTTTTTTTTTTTTTTTTTTTTTTTTTTTTTTGTCGTCGTCTTTTAACCTTTTTGCTGCCAGTAATGCCTAGAGCGTACAGCAGAGGTTATGTGTGTTTAATAAACAGCTCCTTTCCACTAAAAGAGGCTTTTATGAAAAGTGTCCCTAGATGTTTACTTTTTACATTTCTCTTGTATTTAAATCTGCAAAGCTTAACCCTAAAGACCTGGAGCAGGTTAATGTCTAACAGTTTGTGCATAACAGCGCTGCACCTTTCATCCTCAGACCTTGGAGAGAGGGAGACATTTGAAAACATTAAACTAAATAAAGTTAGGTCTTTCCTGCCAGGGAATCCTCTGAAAGTGTAGGGGTTAATTGACTGATACCCCTCCATCTTCCTTTAAAGGGATAGTAATACTTCGTTTTAACTTTATTTTATTTTGTAGGCATTAAAAAAACATGAACGATATAAGTCTTATCTCTCAAACCTTTATGGTTTAAGAGATATTCACAAGCAAAGTGTCCCCCTCCCGCCCCTTTTACTGATGTAACACTTATCAGCCAGGGCAGAAGGGAGCTGCCCAGGTAGACTGCAGAGAGGGACAATCTTCATTTAAGATAAGGGGAAAACCTGAAAAGCTTGTCAAGGAGGCCAGGGCTTTCATTGTTTTCATAGGAATAAGAGTGTCCCCTTCTGTTATCTGTCCAGTCTATGGACTGCATTCCACATCTGAGAAGAGATTGTTTACAGTAGGTAAAAGGGGTGGGAGGGGGAAACTTTGCTTGTGAATATCTCATAAAGGTTTGAGAGAAAAGACTTATATCATTCTTCATGTTTTTTTTAATGCCTACAAAATAAAATAAAGTTAAAACGAAGTATTACTATCCCTTTAAGGTAGAGCGTGTACCAGGTCAGGTATTTTCTCTGAACATAGCCCAGTAGAGATGATCTGTTAATTTAGCCCCCTTTTTTTTTTTTTTTTTTTTTTTTCCTCCCCCCCTCCCCTTATTTTTTGTGTCTGATCATTGACCCTGTCGATTGTCCGTGTGGAGGGTGTGACCGTGCCTTTTTCAATAAACTTAACAATGCCTGCTCAGAATCTGAGCTGTTTTGTGTGTGCTTTTTTATTTGGAGGACTTGTGTTTGCTGCTAAGTTTTGTCAGGCATTTTACTGTTCACAAAAAAATAATACAACTTTCCCACTATACACTTTGTTTTTATACACACACAAATGCACACTCTCACTCCCTCCCTACCAGCAGGTTTATAATGTTTTGGATACTCTCTGTAGAGCTTCCCACATCCATTCTATGCCCTCCCCTGCACCCATACCACTTCTTACCAGTGGATGTCAGATCTTGCCCAGCTCATAGCTCTGGCTGACAGAGCAGAGTCATTAAACCACCACACTGTGCCAAGGAATCCTGAGTGTTGGCAATGCCTGTCCAGGATGCCTGATTAATCCCTGGCAGGATGAGAAGAATATCTTAACCGAGTGATTACTTGATGACATGGTTATGTGGGCACAATTAACCTCTTCACTGCCTGCTCTGTATTCTCCTTCCATTGCACATTTCCACAAGCGAAACCTCTACCTGCTTGTACGTTTATAACCTAAATCTCTTAGGCTGTTTTCCCACTGGCTGGCAGCTGGGCGACTGGAATTAAAAGCTGTATAACAACATGCTGTGTGATATAAAAACATCCAGTGAAATGCAATAACATGCAGAGCAATTTAAGAACAGGGATAATTATATATTACTGCACAGAGTAAAATAGCCAGCATGGCAATGCAATAACACAGAGCAGTAGAACTTGTATAATGATTTGTTATCACTCAGAGAAAATAATGGAGAGTAAATGGAAATGCAGGGATTCCAAAGTGGGATGATTCTGGGGCAAGATAATTTTATCATGCGAAATTCCAATTGAGACTTTTGATATATATACAGGGCTGTTGTACCAATAAAAAGTGGAGCAGTTCTGGTGCTAACCAATTGCCCCATAAGGAATACGTTAAAGCAGATTTGTCATGTTTTAACAAATCCTTCCCTAACCATTGTTCACCCCTAAATGATCTCAAAAATATTCCTGAAGTTTTAAATTCTGAGAGAATTATGTATTATAAGTACCATCCAAATTTTGCGAGAGCAAGGAAGTGAGTGCTGCCATCTTGGTGACGGTATTCTTGATTGGCAGTGCTCTCTTTCAGAGGGGGTGGTACTCTGTAAAGGAAAGTCTTCCCCCTTCTCAACGGCACTTGACAAGGGAGAGCGCCCCAGTACTGGAACAGAGGTGCGGTGTGCTCTGCAAAGTTCAAGTGTTGAAATAAGAATCAGTGTGGTACAACTTGTACTGTACCGAATTGCTCCGTTACGTCACCAGGTAATCTAAAAATGTAATTTATGTGTGGGTGAAAGTTCCAATTTAAATTCTCAATGATTCAAATTAAACTTTTAACAAATTAAATACTAGGTATCCAACACGGCATTCAAAGAGTTAAAAGCCTTGTTTAAAGGGATAGTAACACTTCGTTTTAACTTTATTTTATTTTGTAGGCATTAAAAAAACATGAAGAATGATATAAGTCTTATCTCTCAAACCTTTATGGTTTATGAGATATTCACAAGCAAAGTTCCCCTCCCCGCCCCTTTTTCCTAGTGTAAGCCATCTCTTCTCAGATGTGGATCAGGTTGTATGACAGTACCGATAACAGAAGGGGACAATTTTCTTTGTATGAAAACAATGAAAGCCCTTCCCCCCTTGAAAAGTTTTTCAGCTTTTTCCATTATCTTAATTGAAGATTGTCCCTCTCTGCAGTCTACCTGGGCATCTCCCTTCTTATCTGGTTGAACAGGGGGGGGATACTTTGTTTGTGAATATCTCTTAAACCATAAAGGTTTCAGAGATAAGACTTATATCATTCTTCATGTTTTTTTAATGCCTACAAAATAAAATAAAGTTAAAATGAAGTATTACTATCCCTTTAACACTGAGTGACGGGGTAACTGGCACTCAAAAGTTTTAATCAATGGGAGCATTTGTTTCCTGTGTCCGTTTCTTTGCCCTAGAATTGCTTAATGTTTGTGTAATACACGGATGGGCAACCATTAGCTCTCGGTCTATTGGACAGGACAGTACAGCCCCATCAATGCTTAAAGTGTTAGTATAGTCCAAAAATAATTTTTAATAGACTTGTAGAGGGTAAAAAAAAATCGCATTGCCACAAACCTAGTCTCTCAAACCTTAATGGCTTGAGAGAGATTCGCAATCAAAGTTTTCCCTTCTCTCCCCTTCTCCTGACGTCAGCATCTAGATGACAGCAGGAGATCCCAGTTTGGGGAACAGCTGGCGGCTCTGCAGCAGAGCTGAAATCCTGGTATTGCAAACAAATGACTTCATTGTAAAGGTCTACAAAGTGTGCCTGGTTTGCAAGCACACTTTGTAGACCTTTCCAATTAAGTAATTCTTTTGCAATAACGGGCTTTCAGCTCTGCTGAAGATCCTCATGGTGTCAGCCAATACGGATCTCCTCCTGTCAGCTTTACAGCTGACCTCAAGTGAAGGGGAGGGAAGGGGGAACTTTGACTGCCAATATCTCTCAAACCATACCGGATTGAGAGATGGGGTTTGTGGCAATGCGATTGTGGGTTTTTACCCTCTACAACTCTATTAAAAATTATTTTTGGACATTACTAACACTTTAAAGGGATAGTATTGACAACTTTTTTTAAAAAAAAAGAATATTGTAGCTATTTAAAAAATAAGCTAAATGCCTCAGTCCCATCTCTCAAACCTTTATGGTTTGAGAGATATTCAGCAGTAAAGTTCCCTCCCCTTTCCCTGACATCAGCTCCTCTAGCTGGCTGCGAGCGGAATCCGGTCCCGGGACAGTTGGAGGCTCTTCAGCAGAGCCGAGCAAGAGAAAAAGAATTACTTCACTGGAATGGTCTACAAAGTGTGCTTGGTTTGCAGCGCTAGAGCGCTGACATCAGGGAAAGGGGAGGGGGGAACTTTACTGCCAAATATCTCTCAAACCGTAAAGGTTTGAGAGATGGGACTGGGGACATTTTAGCTTAATTTTTAAATATCTACAATATTCGTGTTTTTTTTTTTTTTTTTAAGTTAACAATGCTGTCCCTTTAACCGGCCAAGAAGCAAAAAGATTGCCTACCCTGGCCGTGCACGTCATCCTCACCACTTTGTTTCTCTTGCTTTGATACATATGCCTCTTATTTATATATGAAGAAAATTGGTCACTTCTATCATTCATCCACAACAGCCTTTTGTATAAAATTAAAGTGGTGCATTTTATGGAGCAAATACAAATTCCCATTGATTTTAAATAAGGGTTTTAACACAGTGAATCCAAAGAGATCACCAACACGTTGCTTTGCAGTGCCTTGGGAACCTCTCTAGCATTTAAGGCCTTTAAAAGCCTATTTAAATTGTTAAGAATTTTTACGTATGGTGGTTTGTTTGTCCTTGGTTTGCTTTACTCTCCTGTTTGTACAGTGACTGTATCCGTTTTCTTTTAAAGGTAGTTAACCGGCAATAGTACATATAGATGTAAAAGCACAATGCTTAATATGTTGCACCTTTCCAAATATATTCATTAATAGAAACATGTGTGGCACGTTACTGAGCAATCTGTTGTGCACCCCCTGGCAGTCAGATTGTTAGGTAGTCTTATGCTCTCTGCCTGTTTTCATTAAAAAAAAAAAAAAAAAAACTTCCTGCAACTGTCCTTGCCATCTCTATGTTTTGGACATCATGGACCAATTCAAGTTATGTTTTAACCCTTTGAATGCCAGAGTGGTACAGAATGCATTGCAAAGCCATGCATTCTGTACCACTCTGTCACTCAAAGGGTTAAACAGAGCCCCAAAGGCAAAATTTATAGGGGCTGTGTTGTCCTTTTTATGTGGGAGTGGGTGCCTGTTACAGGTTAATCCTAGCATGCTGCACCTCACCTCTGGGTTTCCCAGCACCATATGTTACTCCATGTGACCAACGCCTATACCATCCTCCATTACGTCTCCAGACATGGGGGGATGTCGTCAATATTCAGCACCCAAGAGTCTGAGCACCACCCCTCCTGCACAGCTTTCTGGGTGCAGACTCTGTAAATACTCAGATATAAGACTGTCTCTGAGCACATGTTCTAGCCTGCAGGACAATGGCTTCCACTCCAGGGGGGTATTAGGACTTGGGAGCATTGTCTGAAAGTCACATAGAGATGTTAAGCCATTTTTTAAAGGGATAGTAATGTTTCATAATAAAAGCAGCTCTAAATTAATCATCATAGTATTTGGACTTTGGAGAGTGTTATTTCAATTCTGTCAGAGTTGTAGTTCAAGAGTAATTGAATGACAGTCTCCCCCTCCCGCCCCTTTTACTGATGTAACACTGCTCAGCCAGAGCATAAGGGAGGTGCCCAGGTAGACTACAGAGAGGGACAATCTTCAATTAAGATAAGGGAAAAACCTGAAAAGCTTGTCAAGGGGGGAAGGGCTTTCATTGTTTTCATAGGAAGAAGATTGTCCCCTTCTGTTATCTGTTTGGTCTGTGGACTACATTCCACATCTGAGAAGAGATGGCTTACACTAGGTAAAAGGGGCGGGAGAGGGAAACATTGCTTGTGAATATCTCATAAACCATAAAGGATTGAGAGATAAGACTTATATCATTCTTCATGTTTTTTTAATGCCTACAAAATAAAGTTAAAACAAATTATTACTATCCCTTTAAATGGAGCTTGTTGGCAGGACTTTGCAGGGTGGCTTTGAAGCCTTAGTCTTGATAACAGTTTCCCATTTGGTTGAATCTGATCTCTTGGCTTGTAGTTCTTCTACAAACTGGTCACTGGACCAATCGGGGGTAGTGCAGGCCTGTGGCCAAGTCAATGAGCCAGAAGGGTGGGAGATAAATACTAGAATGCTTTGTAACACTGGGTGGGAGCAGACTTATGATTGGGTGGAAGTCACAGGGGAAAAAAAAAAAAAAATCAAAACTTTATTCTGAGATACAGTAGGCAAATATATGTATTTGCGTACTGTATTCTACAGCTAACACGGTACCAACTCTCCTCTGTTATTCTGAGATACATTCTACAATATGGGGCACCAGAGCACGTCCTGAGTTTGACTGATTTATGGGGG
Organism: Rhinophrynus dorsalis; assembly: GCA_037306005.1. Taxonomy (NCBI): domain Eukaryota; kingdom Metazoa; phylum Chordata; class Amphibia; order Anura; family Rhinophrynidae; genus Rhinophrynus; species Rhinophrynus dorsalis. Next base: position 266,971,533 of record CM074718.1, on the reverse strand, counting down.
GGGGTGTTGGACAAGAACGCATGGCCAGCACCTATGATGGCAAGGGACTGTAGCTACAGACGACATTAGACATTTCTGGACTTACTAATTTAAGTAGTAGTGGTGGGGGTTATTATTAGGTAGTGGTCTTTTAAAAGGCTTAGGAACCACTCTATTAAGTGCTAATAGTGCTTTGGGGTTAAGCCATTGGCTGGAATTCTGGTCTTGGCTATTTGTGCTGCAGTGTATCTTTCACTTCAGTTATTACTATCTTTTTAACCCCTTTGATGATAGACGTGTTGGATTTCAAGCATCCAAGAGTTTAAAAGTGAGATATATTATTATAAATATAAAGTGCTCGGCTGTGAAGCTCCCTGTGTGCGTAACAGCACATGCACAGTATAGCCGGAACAATGCAGTCATGCGCAGTAGAGACTGGCCGAACGCGCTGATTTGGCGTGGGGAGCTCCAAACGGCTCACTGCCTGTCTCTGCTCCCGGTTCTGGGACCGCTGTGTGGCACTTTAGTCCGTGTACATGGGCTTTCATACTAGTGTGTGTATATATATTATATAATATATACACACACATAAATATACATATGTATGTGTGCAAAGATGTGCTAGGCTTGCACGTAAGCATCAGCAGAGTTCAAATCATAATGAAGTATATCTACTAAGAAGAACTGGCCTCATTCTGTGGCACACCCAATGTACCATGGAGGATAAAATGCAATATACCCAAGTCTTCATAGATTTAAATGGGGCCTTAACACCTTTAAATATATATATATATATATATATATATATATATATATATATATATATATATAATTTTTTTTTTTTATATTAACATTAAGAGCAAGGTAACATCCTTCAGACTGTAAGTGCTCATGAGCAGGGCCCTCTGATCCTTTTTTTTCCCCCCCCATGTTCCATTTGTACTGTTTAATATCTCTATGTCTATTATCTATTGTACAGTGCTGCAGAATAAGTTGGTGCTATATAAAGAATAATAATAATATAAAATGTTCTGTGATATCCAGCAAAACAACAAGTACCAAAATAAAACTGCCTATATATATATATATATATATATATATATATATATATATATATATATATATATATTTTATATATTTTTTATATATATATATATATATATATATATATAAATAAAAAAAAGCGCAATAAGAGGATTTTAGTATTACCTGTTAAATCCTTTTCTCTTAGTCCATGCAGGATACTGGTAACTTTGGGTAGGCGATCCGCCCCTTTAAGTAGGCAGGAACAATTCTAGAATTGTTTGCAATGGGTGGAGCCAACCTTCCCTCCTTGGCTGCAGCTAGCCAATCCGCTCCAGAAAGATTTGACACATTAACTTTTGACTAGATAGTGGAAGGGAAAGAAGACTCCTGTGAAGGACCCCCACAATCTGCCACAGGAGAGCCAAGCATGGTCCCTTGACAGGGTGGGAGACCAGTAACCTGTATGGACTAAGAGAAAAGGATTTAACAGGTAGGACTAAAATCATCTTTTCTCTTTCGTCCAATACAGGTTACTGGTAACTTTGGGATGTCCAACCATTGAGTTTCCCAGAGGCAGGAAGTAAGGCAAGGTCCCCAAAGTCACCAGAGCAGATATGAACCATCAGATCAGAGACAGCCCAACAAAACAAATGAAGTGTCAATGGACACTGAACAGGGGTAACAACACCCCAGGAACTGTTACACAGCACAAAGAACTAGAGCCTACAGGGCTCAAAAGTGAAGGAAGCACCAAAGAACCGAAGAAGATCCTAGACAGGCAAGACTACCTCCAGAATCTTCCAAAACTGGTGTCAGCCGATGCCAGCACATCAACACAGTAGTGCTTCGAAAAGGTGTGCACAGACGACCAGGTGGCGGCCTTGCACAACTGATCAGCTGAGGCCTGATTCTTATAAGCCCAAGAAGCCCCAATAGATCTAGTAAAATGAGCCGTGACCTGAAAGGGAACAGGCTTCTTCCTTAGCTTGTAAGCCTTAAGAATAGTGGACTTAATCCAGGATGCAATAGTTACTTTGGATGCAGGCCTTCCTACCCTGGGGCCCTCAGGAATGATGAACAGTGCGTCAGATTGACTAATGGACTCAGTGCGATGTACATAAAACTTGAGACAATGCACCACATATAACAAGTGGAGATCCCTCTCCTTGTCAGAGGTAGGGTCAGGGCAGAAGGAGGGCACCACAATCTCCTGATTAATGTGGAACTCAGAGACCACCTTCGGGAGAAACTCCTGAGAAGTGCAAAGCACCTCCTTTTCTTTGTGAAACACCAAATAGGGTGGTTTACAGGACAAAGCATGTAACAACGCGACATGGCGAACGGAAACTATCACCAGCAGAAATGCCATTTTCCATGTCAACAGGCGTAGATGAATAGTAGCCAAGGACTCAAAGGGAGGGTGCCAAAAAACGCCCAAAATCAAGTTAAGATACCATGGAGAAGCGGGAGTCTTGAAGGCAGGAGGAGTATGAACCACACCCTGGAAGAAAACCTTGACATCAGGAAGGATGGCAATGTGCCTCTGAAAGAAAACAGAAAAAGCAGAAGTCTGAACCATAAGGGAACTGAGGCCCTTATCTACGCCGTCCTGCAAAAATGCCATGTAGGCAGACCAAATTCCTGAGACAGGTACTTATCAGCACACCAAGATGGAAAAGTCGACCAGACGCATTGGTAGACCTTGGAAGACACAGGCTTGAGGGCATGGAGCATAGTAGCCAGCAGACCAGAAGAAAAACCTTTCTTCAATATTCAGGATTCAATTTCCAAGCTGCGGTGTTGTCGGACTGTACCCGGACTGGACAGTCTTGCAGCTGAGATGTCGAAGCTCCAACACATTGAAGGGAAGGAGATATTCCTCCAGAGACCACCGACTCTGAGCAGTCAGGTCCACTCCCCAGCCAGAGAAGCTGGCCTCCGTTGTCATAGTGGTCCAGAAGGATACCAGGAAGGACTTGCCCTTCAGCAGATTGGAGAGGTCGAGCCACCATGACAAACTCCGTTCCACATGAAGAGGGAGGGATACTGACATCTTCAGAAGGTTCAGCTGACCCCTGCACACCTGGATCACAAACCTTGAGTTCCCTGGTGTGCGCCATGGCAAACAGCACCGCTTCTATGGTGGAAATGAACTTCCCCACTAAAGAGGACAGCTTCTTGGCTGGAACTGGATCGTGAGCAAGAACAGCGGAAACCCTGTGGGCGATCTGGTGAGCCACCTCATCTGTGAGAAACACCATGCTCTTCTGCGTGTCGAAAAGAAGGCCCAGGAAAACCAGACGCTTGGATGGGACTAGGTCTGACTTGTCCATGTTGTTGATCCACCCATGATGAGTGACAGCATGAATAGAGTTCTGAACCTGCTGATGAAGAAATTCCACAGAAGGGCCTTTCAGAAGCAGGTCGTTCATGTATGGGCTAACTCTGATACCTCCCGGTGGAGGACGGACACTAAGGCTCCCAGGACACTGTTGAAGACTTAAGGAGCTGTAGTCATGCCAAAGGGAAGAGCTGAAAACTGAAAGTGCCCTTGGTCACAGGCAAATCTGAGATACTGCCTGCTCTCTGGATGAATGGCAATATGAAGGTATGCATCCTGAAGATCCAGAGAGGCAAGGAATTCCCCTGCAGACATAGCAGCAATCACCGTCCTTAGAGACTACTGGTGATAATGAGTCCGGATCACAAAGGAATTTAAATCCTTCAAGTCCAAAATGGGACAACAACCGTCGTCCTTCTTGGAAACCACAAAGAGGTTTGAGTAAAAACCCATACCTCTGTCCTGAACTGGAACCGGCTCTAGGACATCCTTGTCCAGAAGACACTGGATAGAGCCATTGAACAGATGGCGTTTCTCTGCGCCCTGAGGCGTATGAGAAGGAAAGAAGCGAAAAGAAGGAAGAGAGAAGAAAGGGATCCTGTACCCTTCCGTCACCACCTGTAAAACCCACGGGTCCGCCACTGAATCCTCCCAGATGCTGTGGTAGTGATGCAGATGGCCACCCACAGCAGAGTGGGGACCTGGGTTCGGTAAGTCATGCCGAAGAAGGCTTGGAAGCCTTAGGCTTGGAGGGGACCTTGAACTTCCACTGCTGTTTGGGCTTGGAGGAGGCACGTGGAGCTGAGGGAACCGCCTGGTTCTCCGGACGTGTCTCAGTCTGAAAAGAACAAAAAAAATGATTAAGCTTGAGAGGTGCTTTCTTTCTGGGGACTAAATGCAAAAGTGTACTTTTACCCCTTGTGGCCTTACTAATCAGATCCTTATCTGGTCCAAACAATGATGTGCCTTGCAAAGTCAAAAAGAGCAAGGCTTTCTTGGAAGCACTGTCATCAGACCAGATCTTGAGTCAAAGAGCTCGTCTGCAACCACAGACATGGTGGAAACCCTAGCCACCAAACGGATGGCATCAAATAGGCAGAAGAAACATAGTGCTGGGTCTCAGAAGTGTGGGCGAGAAGTAGGAGTACCCTGATGTACAGCCAGGGTGAGTTGTTCAGCCCAGACCGCAATGGCCCATTTAAGCCATGCCGCAGCGAACGCGGGAAGCATGGCAATTCCAGCAGTGGCAAAAATGGGCTTGAGGGAAACCTCAAGTTTCTTGCCAGTCCAGCCTTTCAGAGCGGAGGCATCAGAAAGTGGAAAGGCAGTAGACTTAGCCTGGAAATAGGAGCATCCACTTTGGGGGGATGACCCCACTGAGTAAGCACCACCTCAGAAAAGGGGTAAGCTTGACAAATTTCTTGGAGACAGAAGGTTTTCTGTCCGGGGATTTCCACTCTTCAGCCACAAGACGGTCAAGAGTGGGGTTAGGTGGAAAACAAGTAGGGGGCTTTTTAGGCTCCTGAAAAACATCAGAGGGATCAAAAGGAACCTCCTGAACTAAGGGAATGTTTAGGGTAGTCAAAACAGCCCTGATCAGGCCCTCAGTCGAGGGCTCAGGATCAGCCTCAAAGGGGTCCCCAAAAAACTGAGAGGAGCCCACAGCAGAACATTCCTCAACATCTGAATCCACCAGCAATTCCTCCTCAGAGGAATCTGATACGTCAGGTACTCCCTGTGGTTTCGGCAGGGAAGACTTGATGGAAGAGGGGATCTGCCAAGAATGGAAGACCCCCTGTAACTGGGATGGAAAGAGTTGCAATGTAGACCTAAGGTCCCTAGTAGCAGATCTGAACTCTTGCACCCAAACTGGCTCTAATGCATGGCTGGAGGTTCCAGGGAGACTATCAAGGATGTAAGAACATGCTGGGCATAAATGACCTGAGAATTCTCTAGGTAACCCTGAATGACAGGAAGAGCAATGCACAATGGGGGATACAGAGACCCCAGCATCCTTAGTCTTAGGTCTGGCCCCAAGCTCCAACGGATTAGACATTCTCACAGTGTCAAAAACATCACAGTATAAGAAATCACCCAGTTACAGTTTCACCCCAGAAATTGCTAAAACAGACTTATCTGGCAGGTGAAGGGTTTATCAGCAGAGGAGAGAAGGAGATTCCAAGCCCTGTGTAGGATACTCTTTCTGGAAATGGAACAAAATGGCTGCTGCAGCGGAAGCCAATCAGAAATGAGCATGCGAAGCAAGCGCTCGTGGGAAATGTAGTTTTCCCAGAAAATGTACCCCAACAGTGCCCGGAGCCCCCATACACACTAGAAACATGAACTGGATGATAGAGCAAGGGCAGAAATAAAAATGAGCCATCTCTGAAGTTGCTAGGTGGAGCAGATGCAGAGATATGTCCCAAACTGTGCAGTCCCATAGGAGTGAATGGAGCAATGGCGCCTATGCGGTAAAGCACGCATCAGAATTTACAAAGTTGAAACAGTAAAATAAAAATACATGAAACATAATGAGAACATGTTAAGAGACCCAAAAAACACTGAACCAGTAGGGAAAGTGTAAAAAAAAACAAAAGATGCAAAACCAGCAATTAAAGGGTTAATTACCACATAAACCTGCTCCAAACAGCCAACAGACCTACAGATAGATCCAATGAGTGTAGGAGTGTGGAATAGGAATTCTAAAGGAAAAAAAAACCCTGTGCGGAGGGGCACTGTGGGACATGTGGACCTGAGGCACACAAAGGGTTGCTCACCTTTCCTGCAGTCTTCAGATTACCATGTAGTAAGAATAAGCCTCGGTAGGCAACTCCTGAGGAAAGAACTTGAACCCAAGATTTTCCCCCCAGGGCTTAAGGTCCACAAAAAGCACCTGGATTCTGACCTAGCCACATCTAAGGGCATTGTAAGTTATGGTAATCTGCCTAATTGTGGTATCCCATTTCTAACAGAAAAATAAAAAAATGTCAAACTATAGCAGAACTGTTCAGTTGCCTGTGTCTTCACCAAGAAAAAATCTTTCTGGAGCTGGTTGGCTAGCTGCAGCCAAGGAGGGAAGGTAGGCTCCACCCCCTGCAATCAATTCTAGAATTGTTCCTGCCTACATAAAGGGGCAGATCGCCTATCCAAAGTTACCAGTAACCTGTATTGGACAACAAAGAAAAGGGGTTTTCCCCCCTCACTGGCAACATTAGCACATATTTTCTAATGCTTGCTATTTGCCCAGAAATAGGACATATTACCCCCTAATCCCCCATATTCCCACCTGTCAGGCTATACACATTCAAAGCAGAACACAGGGCAGTTGCAGCAGGCATGACCTGCACAGAGGCTTTTGGGTCTGCCATGCACATCTAACTTTGAATTTGTGACTCTCATCTCAAATTTTAAAGGGATAGTAATGTTCCAAAATAAAAGCAGCTCCAGTTACTCTTCATAGTATTTGGGCCATGGAGAGTGTTATGTCAATACTGTCAGAGTTGTAGTTCAAGAGTAATTGAATGATAAATGATCCCACTCTCGCCCCTTTTACTTGTGTAACACTGTTCACCTCAGAACAGAAAGGTGGTGTCTAGATGGCTTGCAGAGTCGGACAATCTTCAATTAGCATAAGGGGAAAACCTGTCAAGGGGGGCATGGCTTGCATTGTTCTCACAGTAAGAAGATCATCCCTTGATCTGAGCTGTCTGGTCTTAAGACCAGATTCCACATCTCAGGGGAGGTGGCTTACACTAGGTTAAAGGGGCAGGAAGGGGATAATTTATCGTTCAATTCTCTTGAACTGCAACTCTGACAGTGCTGAAATAACACTCTCCATGGCCAAAATACTATGAAGATTAATTGGAGATTCTTTTATTTTGAAACATTACTATCCCTTTAATGATTTGTTGATCCATATGAACATCAGCCAGTCCTGTATGGTTGATGTCATGCCACTCCAGCAATGGAATCAACTTTGCAGCTTCTTTTTTTCTTTAATGGTATGCAGAGCTATATAACAATATCCACCAGAAAAGAGCAACAAAGGAGGAGTGATATATGGTGTAGTATGTTGAATACCAAAAGTAAGTTGAATATAATTGTATGATATAGTACTCACATTTAATATATGCTACTGTAGGATATTCGTAGCAGTCAACACATATGGAACTATTCTGCCCCTATACAGGTTCTTCAATGTAAGCTACTCAATCCACCAAAACTAGCTCATCCCTCAAAGGGTTAACTCAGAAAGACAAAAAAGAGAAAACAACTAGGGGAGCACTAGTTTTCTGTACCAGATCAGAATAATAGTAGTAAATAGTGTGTGTAATAACCAAATAGACACTTACTTGAACAGTTTAAGATGGGTGTCAATCACTAGCAACCCTGTATGCTGGCATGACGTGATGATTTGATGACGGTTTGTTCAACACTCAGACACAGTGGGTTAGGATAAAACACAGTTTTAACTGAAATCGTAAATAATAAGATAACCTTCACAGGCCCTGTAGTACTTCAGCAGAATAATAAAGACACAAGACCAGTTATATGTATATATATGCCTACACAGGTCCAGTATAACTTGAAAGTCCAGAGTGGTCTTATACTGACACAGGTCAGGCAGGAAAGGGTGTATACCCAGAGCAAAAGTTCAGCATGGGTAAAGTTCTCCAATGGGTGTAATCAGTTTCTGTGCAGAGAAGTCTTTGGTGAGTTCTCTTAGTAACTCCCAGTATGGTACAATAGCGCAACGTAGGAGACTGCCAAGCAGTAACGGAGACCAGAGTACTTGCACTCCGCCAGAGCGGTAACTGAGAATAAGGATTACTGCCGTAGCAGTCACGGAGGCACACTGAGACTCTGCAAGAGCTTAACGGATAGTTCAGCCAATGGCACACTGCCGTAGCAGTAACGGAGCCAACCCTGAGACTCTGCAAGAGCTTAACGGATAGTTCAGCCAATGGCACACTGCTGTAGCAGTAACGGAGGCAACACGGAGGCTCTGCAAGAGTTAACGGAGGATACAGCCATTGGCACACTGCCGTAGCAGTAACGGAGGCAACACGGAGACTCTGCAAGAGTTAACGGAGGATACAGCCAATGGCACACTGCCATGGAGGCAACATGGAGGCTCTGCAAGAGTTAACGAAGGACACAGCCAATGGCTTACTGCTAGTAGCAGTAATGGACACTAGGCCCCCAAGCACAACGGTAGTCAGAATGTCGCCCAAGCGACACAGCGAACACAGGAACAGGAGAACCGGGTCGAGACACGGAGCAGGAACGTCAGCCAGGCCGGGTCGAATCACGGAGCAGGAATGTCAGACAAGCTGGTTCAGATCGCGGAGCAGGAACGTCAACCAAGCCGGGTCAAATCACGGAGCAGGAACGTCAGACAAGCCGGGTCGAATCACGGGAGCAGGAGACAAGATGCAGAGTAGTCAAATGAGGCCAAGTCGCTACACTGGAATCCACGAAGCTCAAGTAGGCACTGGTACAGGAACACCACAAAAGGGCACCGGATAGGTGCCAGAGCCCAGTATAAAAAGGCCATACTGGGCGGGCCAACTGCAGATCAACCAATGGGAGCATCGCACAGCCAAAACTGACAGAAGGCAACACAGGGAGTACGGGCACCATGATAGATGTGAGATGCTGAGAGGGCCGAGATTCTGGGAGCTCGCGTGGAGCTGAAGCATGGAGGATGGAGTGTGAGGCACTTAACGGGATAGATATCCTGTGGAATGCAGAGTGGGTCTATTATCTCCCAGCCACAGCATTTAGTGCTTCCCCCCGCAACTGTCACAGTACCTTGTAGCGCTGCCGCTTCTGCTGATGCTTACAATGATGCTCCAGCATCATTTTCACGAGAGGTTGGACGCATCAATGCTACATGCGTCATCTGCAGGTGCGAGGCTTCAGCATGCTGCAGGCTTCTGTTTTATGTGTTTGAGGCCTGTAGTCTCCTCCTACCTACTTCCTCCCTCTGAGCTGCTCCTCCTACCTACTTCCTGAGGAGGGGTTTAAAGGGCAGACTGATTCCTGACTCAGTTACCCTTACGTTGGTGTTCTGTGCAGTTCACTATTTGTATTCCTGATTCCTGTGTATGATCCGGCTTGTCTGTCCATCCATTCTGGTGTTGACCTGTGGCTCTGTCTGACGATTCTCCTTGTGCGTTCTGATTTGGCTCAGATATACTTTCTGGTGCAAACCTGTGGCTCTGGCTGACTACCTGCTCGAGTGTGACCTAGGCTTGTTTGACTACCCACTCTGGTGTTGACCTGGGGCTCTGTCCACTTTGCATACCATCGCTTCAGTGGATGTCCTTCCTGGTGCAAACCTGTGGCTCTGGCTGACTACCCGCTCCTTGTATGACCTAGGCTTGTCTGACTACCCACTCTGGTGTTGACCTGGGGCTCTGTCCACTGCATATCCAGCATTCCATCACTTCAGTGGATATCCTATCTGGTGCAAACCTGTGGCTCTGGCTGACTACCCGCTCAGTGTATGACTTTGGCTCATCTGACTATCCTTTCTGGTGCTTACTAGAAGGCTCTGTCTGTTCGCTCCTTTGTTAGTTCCATTATTCAATCATCCTTCCTAGTATAGACCTGGGGCTCTAGCAGACTAACAGCTACTGATTGCAGGCTGAGTCAATATCACTCTTGGGTGTTACCATACCGCGAGACTCCAGCAGGCTGAGGCCTAGTCTCGGACAGTGTGGTGGTGATATTGGGAGACTGCTATTCTTGATATAGTACTCACCTTTTCATTCACCCACTGTGTGTGTATATTTATATTACATTGCTGTTATTATTCTCATAATAAAGGTTATATTAACTATACTGTCTGACTCCTGGTTTTGCTTGCTAACCGTAACAGGAGCGTGGATTCCTGGTTGATGGAAGCAGTGTGTTATGTAAGGAGGGTTTTGCCAGAGGGTTGATGCGAAGAAGGTACGCTGTCCATCCGTGAGTGGAACTTCCGGCTAAATTGAGCCATCAAGAGGAATCTCTGTGGTCAATGGTTATCGGAGGTGGCGTCACACAGGCAAATATACGAGCATAATTAAAAAATAACAATCCAGCTTTGATATGATTGCCTGGACAATAACGGAGGTACATTAATATAGTTACCACCGGATGGCGTAGTATCAGAAGGCAGTTACAGAAGGTGCTCAACGGGGCAAAACCGTCAGTAATTATGGACTATAATTTATTTCTAAAAGGAGTGGGGGGGCACACTGTCACATGAGCTGTAATGGAAAGACAAATGGCTGAGGAATAATATAAATAAATATTACATCATATAAGAAGGGGACTTTGTTATGAGACACCTCTGTGCACATTCCTGAATGATAAGGATCAACTTGAGTATTCTTCTTGGAATGCTATGCTCACAGATTAACGAGTCTTAAGTCCTGCCTCCTAAGCCTTCCCAAAAAACAAGTTTGGAATTAGAGACATTTGATGCTGGGTATACTGGTGGCAGGCTTATACAAGTGGTTCTCTGTGGATTCCCTTATTGGTGTAGATTGGTATAGAAAGGAAGTCAAATTAGCAAATCTGAAGAGTACAAGTAAAGGAGCTATCAATTAAGGGAACCTAGAGATATTTTTTGAGTATATCGAATTTAAAATGGCAAGTAAAAGGGGTCAGGATAGCAAAAATGCTTCTAAGAAAGATAAGAAAAGGGAATCTGACCATGGGAAAGACAAGGAGAGAAAGGTTCCATCTATTTTTTCTCCGCAAGTATATAATAAGGAGGAGGCTGGGTATAGATCAATGCTCCTAGATTCCACTGCAACGAGTGATGTAGAACAAGAGAGGGGGAGGCTCCAAGGCAGAAGTTCTTCAGGGGCAGTAGTACAACTAACGCAGGAACATCTGCAGAATTCTATGGATGCTCAGCTAAATCACTTTGAAAGTATGCTTAATTTACATCTTAGTCAGATTAACGAAAATGTTCTCTCCTTGGGAGCAAGATTAAAAGACAACGAATGGAAAATTGAGTTAAAGAGTAAAATGGAGCAAATGGACATGAAGATGAGTGACTTAGAAGATAGAGCATGAAGGAAAAACCTGCGTGCAAAGGGAATCCCAGAGCAAGTGGGAGTAAGAAAAATAAGATTATTTCTGTTGGAACTGATACGCAACATGGGTATTAAGGAAGTTAAAGATGATGCAATCATTGAGAGGGTATTTGGCCATTTAGACCTGTGAATTTACCTGCTGATCTTCCTACAGATATTATTGTTAGGTCTGCAACATTTTACCTGAGACAGAAAATAGCATTGGAAACAAAGCATTACGTACCATCAGAGTAGAGGTTTCAGAATATATTCTTTTTTCAGGATTTGTCTGTAGCAACAGAATTAAAAGGAGGCCATTTATGCCCTTTACTGAAGTCTTAGGGGAGAATATTAAATATAATTGGGGCTATCCCACAAAAATGTTTCTTAAATATAGGAATCGGGCTTATGTAATTAGGTCTATTGAGGATGCGAGGGAGTAGATGGCTGCTCAACTAAAGGAGGGTTAGGAGTGGTTGGGGTATGTAGGAGGTGTTCAGGGCCATCCAGGAGCTCGGGGGCCACTAGGGCCATGTGGGGGCCGGCCCCCGGGTGCTCGGTGGGCCAGGGAGAGGGGGGGACTTAGGTGAGAAGGGGTAGGGAAGTAGATAATCCCCAGGGGCTATGTAGATATAGGATTTATTGAATTTAGGGGGAGTAAGGGTTGAGTAGCCACCCACAAACAGCCTCTGGGGGTGGGGTATAGGGAATGTATTCTGGTTCCTTATGTGTGGCAGCGGATGTGTACTTGTATTCTGGTACATTGGTCCGGGTAGCTATATTTAATTGGGTGAAGAGTTTAATGAGTCTCTAGTAGATTTGTACGGGAGGGAGATGAGGGGTGGGAAGATGGAGACAGTTTGTGGGATGGAGAGGGATATTTATAATTTTCTAGTTTTATAATGGAATATATTTGTAGATGGACCAATGTTAGGTATGGGTGCACATCGGTTGAGGAAGTGGATGGAATGAGAACAATTTAATTGGTATAGGGGGAGGATCACTGTTGTTACATAACTGTTATATTATACAGTAATTTATCATATTTTGAGATAATTTGTATGATCACGGGGTATTTGGGGTATATCGGTTTAAACATAGGGATGGGGCCTACGCACATAATATAACTTATGTATTATAGTTAGGGATAAAAGGTTGTACACAGGGGAGATGAGAAGGGGGCAGATAATGGTAGGACTTATTAGTTGGTTTGTGATAGGGAGGATATTATATGTATTTGCAATACACAATCTTGGGTTAAGAATAAGTTGAATTGTAAGTGTTGCGGGAGTCACCTGCACAATGGGCACATTTAATATAAGGGTATGGGAAATTTTTGTCTCCCTTATGGTTAATTAAGTGGGCAATGTCTCAAATATATAAATGTGTTTTATTTTATTTTTATTTCCCCTTAGGTCTCTCATGTGGTATAGTTAAAGGGCTTTGAATGGGTACATAATGGGGGTTATGGGAGGGTATATTTAAGGGAGGGGGAGGGAGAAATATATGTGCATATATATATATGTGTGTGTGTATGCATATATATGTTTATATATTTCCTTTTTTTTTCTCTTCCCCTCCATTAGATAGGGGGACCGAAAAGCAGGTCCTGGTTTTAGGGGGGGTCAGTATGCAAGTTGGATATAGAATGCATGGTTTATGAGGGTGATGGAGAGATGCTGTTCACGACGATTTTGTTGCTCCCAAGGGAGGGATCAGCGGGGGACTTTTTTGAGGTAAGAGGAGAGAGATGACGGGTATATTTAAATGTTTGTCCCTGAATGTCCAGGGTCTTAATGTTCCTCAGAAGATAATTATGTTACAAGAGATGCTTTGTAAAAATAAGATCAATGTGGAATGTATTCAAGAGACACATTGGAAAGAGGAAGATATAGTACGTATTAGGTATAAGGAATATCCGGAAAATGAATATTCAGCATTAAAGGGGATAAAGAAGAGAGGGGTGGTAATCTTGGTCTCCAAAAATATAAAATATGAGCTTATATTTAAACAGATTGATAAGCAGGGAAGATTTGTTTTTGTAGTTTGTAAACTGAATGATAGATTATTTTTTATTTTGAACATATTTTCTCCTAATAAGAGGCAGATTCATTTTTTTAATGGAGTTCTTAATCAGATTCGGTACAGAATTGTTGGCTCGTTTATGGTTTTAGGGGATTTTAATTGTATTGCGGATCCGGAGCTGGATAGAAAGAGTTCCAGTAGTAAGAAAAAAAATCCTACGGTTATAGAACTAGCCCGTGCATTGCAAGACATTTTAGGTAAATATAAGCTATATGATATATGCGTATTTTGAGACCCTTGGATAGGGATTTTACTTTTTTCCTCGAATCCTCACAGGACATATTTCCAAACTGATATGATTCTGTCACACTGTTTTACTCTTAATTCATGTAAGAGCATATCGATAGATGTAGTGCCATGGACAGACCATGATTCCGTGACTGTGGAGGTCAGAGAGAATTATAGGGATCAGGGGAGAACATGAAGGTTAAATGATGCCCTACTCAATAATCCTAAGAACATGGAATTTTTTATGAAGGTAGGGAGAGAGTTTTTTGAGGATAATTTAAATGAGGAAGTTGGTTTACCCCTTGTTTGGTGTGCATTTAAAAGTATTATACGGGGGCAATTAATAATGATGCATGCCCAGGCGAAAAAGAAGGGGGAAGGCAATATAAATACCTTATATATCTGGTTGGTGGATCTTATACGATCTAATAAGGACCAGATATTGGAAACAGTGACTCAGAATATAATGAAATTAAAACAATCTATTAAGGAACTGTTGATATTGAAAGCTAATAGAGCTATGATTAAAATGAAACAAAGCTGGTATTATTTGGGGAATCGTGTCAATAAGTTTCTTTCCGGACAATTGAGGAGGCATAATTTAAAGACTAAGATATTTAGAATAACGGAGGGGGAGAGAATATATCTTAGTCCAAAGGAAATTGGTAATGCGTTTGGGAGGTTTTATGCTGAGTTATATAATTTTCCTACTAAAAATCACAGGGAGAAGGTTAGAGAATATAGGACACATAACTAGAGGTCAAAGGGAAATGTTGGAATCTCCTATGGAGATTTCCGAGGTAAAGAGGGTTATAGACAGATTGAAGCTGAATAAATTACCAGGGCCAGACGGGTTCACCAATTTGTTCTATAAAAAGATGGAGCCCTGTAACGGACCCTCAGCCGTTACTTGGAGGTTGTTTGCAAAGCTATGGAAGACCACCACCTAGAAAGACTTGTAACAGGTAGTGGACCAGTACTTGGCAGTGTAATTGAGGTTACATGAAGAACAGCTCCTCCAAAAGACTGGATTCACGTGTATAACGGGCCGTAGGCCGTTACATGGAACTTGGTGGAGTTGTAGAGGATCAACTCTTTCCAAAAGACTGAAATACACAAGCTATAACGGGCCGCAGACTGGCTGCCGTGCAGAGCAACATATTCAGAAAAGCCCCATAGACTTTACATGAGAGAGTAGACAGCTTCCTGATTGGCCAAAGCCCTGGGTGACGTGTTTAAAGGTCCCCCATAGAGTTAACATGGGGGAAAGTAGGCGGCCCAGGGATTGGTCAGTTAGCTGCCCGCCCAAAGTTTCTGATTGGCTGAGATGGCCAGGATGATCTTGGCCACGATTGGCCATCTGATTCCAGGCTCCTGATTGGCCAGGGGTTGAAGCGGAATATTCAAAGATGCTTCAACCCTCTGGCCATTGTGTGAAATGTGTATTCGAGTCCCTCAATCCTTTGTCCTAGTGTTTGCCCCCATCAGTCCCTTTGTCTAAATAATGTAATCATGTCTGGCCCTTTATATTATGTTTACACCATATGTCACTGTCCTTTGTCTGGTATTATATCCTGATGTGATTCACTGTGTATAAAAGTTTGTGAAATAAAGTGTGTTACTTTGGAACCTGAATTGCGTCCTGTGTCTCTGTCACTGGGTGGTATCAAGGGTCTCCTTTTGACCCCCATCCTAGGAAGGAACGTTGGGAGAATGACCAGCAAGGCTACCTGCTCGTAGCCCCTTCAGGAGAGAGAAAACTTGGCACAACGGCCTAAGTCCATTCCCGGACTTAGGTATCTGTTACATTAGCCCCTCATAGCTGTGCATTTGACTAATATGTTTAATGTAGTTAGAGAAAGGAGAGCTTTTCCACCCGAGATGCTGAAGGCGTTAATTATATCTGTTGTGAATCCGAATAAAGATAGTACTAAAGTCTATAGTTATAGGCCTATCTCTTTAATAAATATTGATACAAAGATATATTCAGTGGTAATTGCAGATAAATTGGAGATAATTATTCCAGGTATAATCCATCAAGCTCAAACTGGATTTGTAAAAGGGAGGCAGGCAAGCTCAAATACAAGGAAATTAATTGATCTTATGGATTATGTTAAGAGTAACAATATTCCTGCAATTATGATGGCCTTGGATGCGGAAAAGGCCTTTGACCGATTCGATTGGGTCTTTCTTGAAGAGGTACTTGGGGCCTATGGATTCGTGGGGGGACTGATCGGCTCGGTCATAGCCTTATATACTTTTCAATTGGCACAGGTCGTTGGACAAGGATTGAGGCCTGAGTGGTTTCCTGTTAGGAATTGTACCTGACAGGGGTGCCCGTTGGCACCTATGCTGTATATCTTGCATCTAGAGCCTTTGGCTTCTAGGATAAGACATCAGATAGAGATTAGTGGAATAAAGGTGGGTACTAGGATGTTTAAACAAAATCTTTATGCAGATGACATCATGCTAACTTTAACTGAAACGGTCAGTTAAGGAGGTAGTGGATTTTGGGCAATTCTCCAATTATAAGTTGAATCTGGGGAAAACCCAGGTGTTGGCAGTAGGGGTAGAGAGTGAAACTCTGGTTAGGATTAAGGAGAAGTAACCTTTTTCTTGGGCCCAGAAAGACCTAAGATATTTGGGGTTTCGGATTCCAGTTAATATGGAGGATATCTTGACAATGAATTATAAACCCTTATTTAAGGAGATGCTGAAGTGCATAGGGGGGTGGAAGCTATTGAATTTATCTTGGCTGGGCAGAGTGAATGCCTTACGAGCATACATTCTGCCGAGATGGTTAAGGATGTATTGTTTAAGGATGATCCCCATTTCTATTCCAATTGCGTGGAGCAAGCGATTTCAGCATGAAGCCTGCTGTTTTGTATGGGAGGGTCGAAGGCCCAGGATTGCTAGACAATTATTAAATAGACATAAGGACAAGGGAGCCCTGGGATTTCCCCAGTTGGCTAATCATGTCAGGTCTAACATGCTGGTTCATGTCCAAAAAATCCAATGCCCCTTCTTCCAAATTAGAAGATTGGTACTGGATAGAACAGACGATGCTGGGTGTTAGTAGCTTAGAGAGCATCTTGTGGCAGGACTCTAAGAAAACTATGGAGGTAATTAGGGGCGCATGGAGTACTGTAGTGAGTAATATACTGAAGAGCTGGATATTGTTTAAGAGGAGAAATCATTTTGAGAATAGAATTGTGGGCTCGATACCTGTAAAAAGGTTGGGATATTTGATTCCAGATTTAAAATTAGAGGGTTGGGTGGAATGGGATAAAGTATTGGTAGAGAACTTTCTGAGGAAAAATAAATTAAAGTCAATGGTTCAGGTGAAGGTTGAGTTAAGGGTGCCTAGTAAGGAATTATTTAATTTACCCAGGGTGTGGTACTATTTGAATAGTCATAGGGTTACGCAGGAGAATGTTGCCTTTGGAAGGAGGTTGGAGAAACTTTTGGATAACAAATCTAGCTTGGGACAATTGCATAGGTGGTATCAAATGGTGGTGGGAGATGGTAACCATACTTTTCCAAGGTCCAGGGAAGGATGGGTAAGAGATCTAGATGTTGAGAGGTCTTGGGAGAAGTAGAGTACAGGTTGGTCCTTAGTTAAGAAGGCAACTCACTGCTTGAACCTCCATGAATTGCAATATAAAGTGATGTCCAGACAGCATTTAGTACCACAGACCCTGAATAGGATTGATCAATCACACCCAGATACATGTTGGCGGTGTGGAGATGCACAGGGGACACATATGCACATATGGTGGGAAGGTGAAAAGATAATAAAAACTTGGGAAGAGGTATTTAAGGTAGCCTCCGGGCTTTGCAGAAGTGTTATCCCTATACATCCCTCTAGAGCTATTTTACATTTTGATTTAGAGTTTTTACCATTAAATAGCAGATATTTGATGTTGCAGCTATTATTGGCAGTGAAATTGATTATCGCACGTAAGTGGAAACAATTAGAAGAGGTTACTTGGAATGAAGTTAGGAATCAAGTTAATCATTTTGCAGAGATGGAAAAAGGATATTACAGGACCCATGGTAGATTGGGAACTTATTACAATATCTGGAGGCCATGGTTGGGTCGATTTCTTGAGGGTAGTGAGTAATAGTCCGTAGAATGATTCCCCTGGAGGGGGAGGAGGTTGGTGTGAGCAACGGGTGAGGTGTGAGGGGGAGGATGGATGGTGTGGAAATGGATGGTGATCTAAGCCATATGTATAATTTTTAAGGGAATATGAGAGATAATTTGAGTTGTATAACGTGTTTTGAAGGTTTATATTTAGACGATTTTCATTGAATGGAGACTGTAATTTGTAATGTTTATATGAAGGAAAAAATAAAGATTTTCGATAATTTAAAAAAATGAAAAAAAAAAGATGTGTGTCAGTGTCTGTTCTACCAGTCTAAGGCTCATGGGGAATATTGAACAGGTCCTCCCCACTCGGACCAACACATCTGTTGTACACCGTTGGTTTCTGGAAAAATGTATATACTAGTCTAAAAAGATGGATAAAATAATTGTAGTATTCCTCAACATGTTTCATGGTCATACAGAACATTTCATGAGGAGAATATCAAGTGGTCTGCACAAAACTACTGATTTTTATACACTGCAAGTGATTCCTCTGACAATGTGGGGATCATAAACAGCTATGCAGAGGAGTAACTAGAAGCCACCGGGCCCTGGTGCAGAACTTGCCATGCCCCCTCCTGACCACATTGCCCCCAATCTCCACATTGCCCCACACATTGCCTCCTTCTCCACATTGCCCCAATCTCCACATTTCCCACAATCTCCACATTGCCCCCCATTCTCTATATTGCCTCCCCATTGCCTCCAATCTCCATATTGCCCCCAATCTCCACATTGTCTGCTTCTCCACATTGCCCCCAATCTCCACATTGCCTCCTACTCCACATTGCCCCAATCTCCACATTGCCTCCTTCTCCACATTGCCCCCAATCTCTATATTGCTTTCACATTGCCCCCTAGCTCTTATCTCCCTGGTAGTCCAGCGACATGGCAGGAGAGGTCTGTGCCTCCTTTGGCACAGAGACACAGACCTCTATACAGCTTGAACTCCTGTACGGTTGTCTCTTCAGTAATGCGGAGCATTGGGAAATGATGTCATCACCCAGCGCTCTGCATTACTAGAGCACGGAAGAGGCCGCTCACCGAAGAAGGCACAGAGTGGGCGGGGGGGGGGGTTGCAGGGACGACCGGGCCCCTGGAGTGATGGGCCCCCATTGTTACGCCACTGCAGCTAAGGACAATCTAACTCACTTGGCCAAAAATCACTATAAAGAGAATATTTGAAATCAAGTAAAGATTTAAATGCTCATATATTGTTAATCATAAAGGTGCCTACTATTAGTATTCTAAACTGGGTTCACTTTTAAAAGGTCGCAGTTGAAATATCGTGCGACTGCACACCGCAGTCAATATGTCACGTGGATAAAAAGGGCGACATGAGAATCTCATCCTGCATATAAGTGTGAGATTCTCATGTCGCCCCCTTAAATGCCACATCATTGCCAGCATACCTGAATCTGGATCCAGCCATCTATAAATCCATCAGTGTACTGCTGCTGTATAATTATTACAAGGAACTTTTAGATGGCTCAATGACTGCCTGTCATCTGCTGGTGTGCAAAATAATTTTTTTTGTGTGGCACTCAAAGAGTTAAGCTACATCTGGAACAAACTGTGTAGTCTTTTGTTCCAGATGTAGCTAAACCCTTTGAGTGCCACAAAAAAATGATATTACACACCTGTCAGGGCTGGTGCAAGGATTTTTGCCACCCTAGGCAAAACCTCCTTTTGCCACCCCTTGTTCCCCACCCCTTGGCACAGCCCCTTGTTCCCCGCCCCTCTATGTGTATAAATGTCAGTATGTTTGTGTGTTCCCTATATGTGTATAAGTGTCAGTGTGTATCTGTTCCCTATACATGTATAAGTGTCAGTGTGTGTGTGTGTGTGTGTGTGTATTACCTGTATGTGTATAAGTGTCAATGTGTGTGTGTTCCCGATATTTGTGTAAGTGTCAATGTGTGTGTGTGTGTTCCCTATATGTGTATAAGTGTCAGTGTGTGTGTGTTCCCTATACATGTATAAGTGTCAGTGTGTGTGTGTGTGTTACTTGTATGTGTATAAGTGTCAATGTGTGTGTTCCCTGTATGTGTATAAGTGTGTCTGTTTGTGTGAGTCTCTGTAGGGGTATCAGTGTGTAAATGTGTGTATGCTTCTCTATATTTTATCAGTGTGTCGGAGTGTGTGTTCTCTATATAAGTCTGTCAATGTATATGCTTGTCTGTATGTGTATCAGTATGTGTGCTTATCTCTATGTGTGTCAGTACGTGTGCATACCTCCCAAGTGTCCCCCTTTAGGAGGGACAGTCCCTCTTTTATACCCAAATCCTTCTGTCCCTCTTTCCCACCCTGATGTCCCTCTTTTTAGGAGATCAGCTGGTGAGGTGTATATATAGGTGTATCGTACTGCTCTACAGCAATAAAACTCACATTATTGTTTGTTTAAACATCAGTATATGTGTTTGTAAATTAGTATGTGTAAATAAAATACTTTGGTCTTGTTATAAGTAATTTATTAGGTTACACAAGGAGGTCATGAAATAGCCTAAAAATTCTCGGTAGTGCCCCACCCACCAGCCATGCCCCTGGTAACACCCCCTAAAACATAAGTGTCCCTCTTTGGCAATTTGAAATGTTGGGAGGTATGCATGTGTCTGTGTGTGCTTATCTCTATACACACACTTACACACACACGTACATTATACACAAACACACACACAGTATACACACCATTACACACACCCTTACATTATACACACCCTCACACACACACTTACATTATACACACCCTTACACAGACATTGTACATACATAATATGTATATATTATACAATATGCACACCCTTACACACACATGTACATTATACACACCCTTACACAGACGTTGTATATACATAATCATAAACACACACACAAGGCATTCATTTCAGCGAGGGTTTTTTTTCCCTTTGAGTGTTAGATATCAAAAGCTGAATTTAAATCAATGGGATCTTTTATTTGTTCACTATAACCCCAAAATTGATCCATATTTCACTTTAACCCCTTGAAAAACAGGAGGGAAGATACCCCTATGAATAAGTCACTCTAAATGCGTTTAACACATTGATTTTCCTGGGTAGGTATCCTTCATACAGTATAAGGGTATCTAGCTATGTATTGTTTACATTACATTTGGAATTTCCAACATTGATCTCTGTTGAAGTTTGCCTCTAGGTAACACCCCCCCCCCCCCCCCCCCACACACACACAGTAAACAACAGGCTTCTACAGACATGTATGTACGATAGGGGACTTTAGCTGTTTTCAGGCTGAAACAGATTGAACTAACTGGAGACTAAAAAAAAAAGAGATTAATTGCAAACAAACAGAAACAACTGACTTCAGTTTGAAAGACACCTAAGTAAGTCCTTCTGACATATTAACCCGTAAAGGACCAGAGACCTGGTTAAGGGTTAAGAGCCACTTTTTCTTAGGTTACAGTTCCTCTTTAACCCTCTGGCACTCAAAGGGTTAAACATCTCACCCATAGAGGAAATGTGCTTGTTCTCCATTGTCCCAACAGCAAGTGGATTCTTTCTTGATCTGAGAAGTGGTGCAGGCAGGTTAGCTATGGGTTAAATGCGGCTGTCTTTTTATTGGCCACCAGGGGGATTTGTACAGAATATGCTGCTGGCACATACCACAGAGGAGAGAGTCCGTATTATTGCAGCTTAGTGTTCTCAAAACGTGGGTGTTGCAGTCTGTTAAATGGAGCACCCAGGGAGGTCAGGCAGTGTCTGGCACCAGGAAACAGAGCAGAGTTCTTATATAGAGGCTTCTGGGCTGTGCATGAGATGTGGGGGGAAGCGTCCAGCACAGGAGGCTGCTGTGATCTAGCAAAGCCTGAACACTGCCAGCCAAAGATGTCTCTGCATACAATACCAAGTGAATGCAGCTCTGCTCTGACCACGCCCCATGTAGATGTGCTCCCTAGGCCGGAGCCTACCTCGCCTATAGGTGGCGCCAGCCCTGACACCAGTAGATGACAGGCAGTCATTGAGCCATCTAAAAGTCCCTTGTGATGATTATACAGCAGCAGTACACAGAGGGCTCCAAACACAACTGTAACTGGCCTCGAGATCTGAAGAGCTATGGAGCTGGTTGGGGCATTGTGATGTGTCGCATCCGGCTGTGTTCTATGACCAACAGATAAACCCGGTCAGTCAACATTTTAATTGAGGTATTAAATGCCTTTCTATATATTATCACCCCCATGGGACACCTGTCGACTGACGGACACAGCTGACGCTTTGTAATGCTTGGTACATGGTATGCTGGCAATGCTGCGGCATTTAAGGGGGCAACATGAGAATCTCGCACTTATATGCAGAGCGAGATTCTCATGTCTCCCTTTTCATCATGGCAACATATTGATTGCAGCGTGCTTAACCCTTTAAATAAATACTTTACTGGAATGGTCTACAGTATGTGCTTGCAAACCAGGCACACGTTGTAGACCATTCCGATGAAGTATTTATTTTTAGGGAACACTACATCGGTGCTGCTGAAGAGCCACCGTCTGATCCAGGAACCAGACTCTGCTTCTGACTATATCTCTCAAATCATAATGGTTTGAGAGATACGAACAAGTGCAAGTACTCTCTTTTAATTGTATCTACCATATAGTTAATACTTTTTTTCTGACATTACTATCCCTTTAAAGGGGAACTATCCCCCCAACAATTACCCATCTAGCGATTATCTGAACAATAATAGTATTCTCCAGATTAATTACAGTGTTACAGAGAAATCCTAATTCTGCTGAGACTGAGTTTAGAAGAATCTACGCGTCTGCGCCATAAGTCCCTTCTGGTACCTTAAGGTACCATGCAATGCCATCTAGAAGAGACCGGGATGCCCAGGCACTCAGACATCTCTAAGCAAAGATGTCTGTGCTGTTGCCTGGCCGTCAGTCTAGGCAGCAGTAGGACTTCTCTATAATTCTGTAATTATTCTGGAAAATACAACTATTGGTCAGCTAATCGCTAGATGGGTAATTGTTGGGGTGAAACTTTATTTGGGGTGATAGATCCCCTATAAGGCTCCCATTTCTCTGTGGGACCTTAACCTGGTTCCGGGTGTTTTGCAGAGGCCTCCTTTTCGAGCCTCTTGCTTCCATTTCTCTGTGTCAGTTGATGCTCAAGATCATTTTTCTTTTGGCAGTGGTCTCTGTGCAGGGTATTTTTTTAAAAGGTTGCATGCAAAAGAGCATGCAAACAAATGACTCAGTTACCATATCTCCATAATAAAAATGGTAACATGAGAATCTCGCACTGCATGACTGTGCGAGATTCTCATGTCGAGTAATGATAGGTAGCATTTTCTGCTCTCATCTTCATAGACTGATACACCAGACAGCAGCCTCTGGCAGAGACCGAGTAGAAAGAAAATCTCTACAAGAAAGCAATATGAGGCTGGGGAGAATGAGACGATACAAAGTAGGATTATGGAAATAATAGTAATTTGCTGCAGTGTGAAGTGCTACTAGGAACAGATGTTTGTCTCTGAACCATCTGTGTTCTGGGTGATTGATAGCTGCACTTTCTGAAGTTCTGTTAACAGCAGTTGTTACTTGCTCTCATGTCCTATGATCACAATGGATCAAACTAGATTGCTAAAACGCTTCTGGGGCCTGGTGATCTGCTGCACACGTGTCTGGGATCGCACACGTGGAAAAAACTATTACTGATTATTCACCGTCCAAAAGTCCTGTGAGTGCTTTCTTCCTTCTGATCATATTGCTACATGTGTAACAACAAGAAACGGACACCCAGGCAATTCTACTGTATTCAAGTGAGTGCACATATTTTGGAATCCTCTATAAATACAAAGAGAGATATGGCATCCAACTGGGACAGCCCAACCCCTAAGTTAATGTGGATGGGCATGCATACAATCCCCAAAGCGATAACGAACAGGATACAGAGACAGTAGATAAAGAGAAGCAGAGAGATAGAGGCAGATAAAGGGTGAGAACCGCATAACTGCACACACACAAAATAGTGTGTGAGAGGCCCACTGATATTCATATGGCACGGAAGGCAGAGAGACTGCTCTACGTGAAGGCAAATGGGCTGTTCTACATAAATGAGAGCAGATGAGCGACGTTTCTTAACGCAACCTGAGAATCTTGCTCTTTCATACAGTGCGAGATTCTCAGGTCAGCATTTTTATAACTGCGACATGGTTAATGCGAGATGTGGTTGCACACTCTTTTGCATGCAAGCTTTTAAAAGTGAACCCTGTGCAGAGAGTAACTGAGTTTCAAGCTTTGTCTTGTAAACCACCTTTCCTCGTGTTTCATAATGATGAGGTGGTGCTATGAACCTCTCTGGAATTTATTCCGAACGTGGTCTGAGTTTCACATCAATCAGATTTTTGTGCCGTCTTTTTGTACTGACCCTAAGTCAGGCAGGTAGAAGGGTCTCCATTTGTTAGACTTAGTGCATTGCCTCAAGTTTTATGTGCATCATACTGAGCCTTTTCCCAAGGCTGACTCTCTGACATCCCTGTATGTGCTAGAGTGGATCAGGCTGCTTCCAAGGTCATTATCACCACTTGGATCAAGGCTAGCATACGCCAAGCATACAAAGTCTGTAAATAACCTGATCCTTTCAAGATCACTGCTTATTCCACCAGGTCTGTAGGTGCCTCTTGGGCTTAGAAGAATCACACACCACGTCAGAACAGTTGTGCAAGGCAGCTACTTGGCCTTCCTCGCATACTTTCCCCAAACACTACCCTGTCCATGTTCTGGCCTCGGCTGAGGCCAGCTTTGGCAGGAAGGTCCTGCAGGTGGTCCGGTTTGTCTAGGGACCTGCATTTTTTGTTCTGCCATACTGTTGTTCAGTAGTGTCTGAGTCCTGTTGGCTCTTGTTCAGTTCAGTGTCTGTTGACACTTACTGCTTGGATTATTCAGATACTGAATAGTCCTTGGGAACTCTTGTATCATGGGGACTTTTGAGAGGTCCTTTTATTCTTTCCTACCTCTGGGAGCTTGGCATTGTTATATCCCTTGGTACCAGACTGGACTTAAAAGAAAATAGGATTTTAGTGTTCTTACCTGTAAAAATAATTTTTGCTTTAGTCTATATGGAACACAGGTCTCCCACCCAGAGAAAGGGACCACTGTGTTGTGGTCTTTCCTTCCAAGGCAAAGGAGTCTTTTTTTAGAGTCTTTTCTATTAGGAGATTTTCATCTTCTCTTCCACGCTTACTTTTTTTGTGTTACTTCGGTCATATGAATTCTGAAAGTTAGTAGGAGGGGGAAAGGCTGAGCAGGAGGAGGAAGTCTCCACCGTAAGTCTTTTGAGATGTATCCTTCCCTCAACCCCATGGTACCTGTGTTCCATATGGACTAAAGAGAAAAGGATTTAACAGGGAAGAACACTAAAATCCTATTATTGTCAAGTTCTACAGACGGTGTTCCACGTGTTCAGTTTTAATAATTTTATACCAGATTTGTTGTCAATCTTTTGTACACATTTCTACTTCATTTATTACAATAGCATTTATATTTTTAACAAAATATGGCATTAAAGTGCAATTTGAGTATGAAAAAAATAAAAATTGATTATGAAAAGTGAAAAGTTTCAATATAGACATATTTTCATGGTATTATTACACTGGAAAACTAATTTTTCTCCACATAAAAAAATTAGAAAACCAGAGCACGTAAGACAATTTCCAATATAACTGGTGTTTAGCTCAGACAATAGGAAATACATTTTTCCAACATCAGATATGCAAATGTTAGTAAATCCTCTAAATTGTTTTTTACTGAACCACCGGTACTATGTTAGTCCCTGGCAGCATTTGTGCCAGTCTTTGGAATGCTTTATGTGGCCCTGTGCATCAATATAACCTAAATGGCTTGGATCTTAACCCTTTACTATTGACATTTACCTTCATAGCTTTTCAGTCTCATTAAATGTATCTATTTAAGCTGCCTTTAACTTGTGCATAATGGTTTCCAAACATGCTAACAGCTTTAGAGAGTTTTAATTTAAGAGTAGAGAATTCTAATCACAGCAGAGCTTTGCTGTCCGACCTGGTCAGATAAGCTGCATAATTACTTACACACAAGTCCAGAGACTCTTCTCTCTCCACCTTCTTATATTGCTCTAACCTATCCATTTCCACCAAAGGAGTGACACTTCACTGGTCGGTAAGGGATTAAAGAGTAATAGTGGTCCTTGTCAGGTTAGAACATTTAAATTTCAAAATTTTAGTTTCAAAATATGATAAACAATGGGGTTAACCACCCCCATCCAGATGCTTTATGTTGGCAAAAATAAATCCTAAATAATTATATGTGTGTGTGTATATACATTTATTTATTTAATCTGTATTAATAAAAGGAGAAGGCTGGCAGGCTGCTGGAGTTCTCCATCTCTACCACACACACACATACCAGGGGCAACAGCAAGGAGGAAATATTCAAATCTCCTCCATACTGCCTTACCAAGACATAAATGTCGTACATTTGATACTCCTGTCAATCCCTCTGCAAGTAGTTCACCCCTCCTCAGTGGGGGAGATTCACTAAGAAGTGATAAAGAGGTGATAAAGTGGAGATGACTTTGGAGATCTTAGCGAACAGGCTCCATAGAAAAACACAGGAAGTGAAGAAGTTATAAACTGGAGGTCATCTCCACTTTATCACCGCTTAATGAAGCTCCCCCAGTATCTCCTCTTGTAAAAAAAAAAAAAATGGTTGACTCATTTCATACCATTTTTCCTCCTGCACCACATCAGCAATCAAGAATTACATTTATTACTCAACTACATCACAACAGGAGCAGTGAAGCATAAAACATATGTTTTCCACCTTCCTTACCAGACCCAGCTTCAGTCATGCCGAGAAAGAGAGAAAGGTCATGACCTTGTATTTACCTCCCTCTTCTGCCTACCTCCATCACATGCCCTACATTCCTGTTGAGATGCAGCACATACCCCAAATTTAAAAGTGTGGAGCATCAAGTGGTAAATCTGGTTCTGCTCTCTTTCCAACAATCTGTTAGGC
Source organism: Rhinophrynus dorsalis (assembly GCA_037306005.1). Lineage (NCBI taxonomy): Eukaryota > Metazoa > Chordata > Amphibia > Anura > Rhinophrynidae > Rhinophrynus > Rhinophrynus dorsalis. The sequence goes on along the minus strand of CM074718.1, from coordinate 266,944,627 downwards.
TGTCCAATGAATGCCGGTTATTGCCCAGTATTAGTTCTTAGGCACGCCTCAACAAACCTCACGTCTAGGTCCACTACAAATTGCATACTGGTGCCAACGGTTTCACCATACTCGCCCACACATTGCAAACCGATGCATTTAACATTCATGCTATTGATGTAGGTAGCAGGGCACTGAACATTATGGGTTAATCAAGAAAATAGGAGATGGAGAGAATTGTGTTAAAGCAGATCTACACTTTAATGTGTAATAAGTCGAGCCACTTGAAAATGAATTAACCTCTATAATGCTCTGCCATCAAATGTGTTAAAATTCAGTTTAACATATTGAATGTCAGAGTCCACATACATGCTTAATCCTTTTAGGGCCAGAGGAGTGCATGGCACATTGATTAGCAATGAGTCTCTTCTCCATGAAAGGTTAAGTAAATACGTGATGTTATTCACATGGAGTAATTGGTCAGTTACCTCTCTATAACCTATTGTTTCATGTCCCATTTCTAAGTAAAATACAACCTTATGCCACACACTCAATGGGTTAAATAAAGAAGTGATGTTATTTGAGTACATTAATTGTCAAGGTAAAGACATGACTTCATTTCATACTTCTAATCTATTAAAAGGACAACCTGATATCTGTCATTAATAATTATCATTAAAGCTATGAATGTCAGAATGGTGACCCACTGGTTCTTTAAGGGTTAAGTTGTATACTTATATGACAGCGTTTATAGCGATTAACACTTTACGGTGAAGAGAAGTGTGCATTTATTACTCTGCAACGTGTTGCGTTTCTGCGAGGAGGGTTTCCCAAATCCCTCCCACTCCTGCCGGTTCTTCTGAGGGGTCTTTATGTTCCTCATGGAAGTCTACATGAATAAAAAAAAAACAACTTGCAAACCACAGACTTCTCACACATTACTATGCAATATGCGGAATGTATCTAACATTCAGGGGAATGTATCTATTGTTTTACTATGCACAAAATAGCCACCGAGTCACATATTTTAAATGAATGGAAATTTCTCAATTTTTACATTTCCCGGTATTGTGCTGTTGGATTCCTTCACAATTCACTCAGTTCTCATTACTGCATCAGCTTGTATATTAATGAGCTTTTTCAGTTCCCTAAGAACAATGGTACGCCAGTACCCCAAAGTCCACGCAAAGACCCACACACAAGCCCAAATTGGTGAATGTGAGCTATTGGTTTTGATGACCTATCCAACACATTGCAATGTGTTAGATACATACCTCTCTGGGACTCAAAGGGTTACAAACAAACATTATGAGTGCACATTTTACACAGTTGCATGCACATTAACCCTCTGACGCGCAATCAGATATCCAGCACATTTCAATGCATCTCTGCCACTCAAATGCTTAAAAACAAACATCACATGTGTATGCATGTTGTCCACACATAAACCCTTTGACTGCCAGAGAAATACCTTAAACATTTGATTATGTGTCGTTTTGTAGCCGCACGGCAACACCGTATCACTCTTGCTAGTATCATATATATATATGTGTATGTATATATCTACCTATATGGGCACAAGTTGTATATAGGCCTGCATGCCCATACTGGATTTTGGCATTGTAGCATTCTTAATATGTGCAATCTTTTTTTAACTCTCTCCCCTCCCATACCATCTCCGGTATTTTTCATCTCCCCTCCCCACACTCTGCCTTGCACAGGGTATTTACGACCCTCTGCAAGAAGAGTGTGGAATTTCTCTTGGTCCCTGTCTTATCAGCAGTCCCACACAACTTTGAATTCAATGTATTAACTGTGAATTCTGTGTCCTTGTGCTCAGAAATGCTTTAGACTTGAGAAAGGGAGTTTATCCCGAAAGCTTATCAATCCATAATTCTGTTAGTCCAATAAGAAGGTATTACAAGATATTAATTTTGTTTGTTATTTTACATCTACATCACTGGATTAATACGGCTACAATCTTAACTCTGTATGTATTTTTATTATTATTATTATTTTGCCATTAAAGGGGGGGAAGCACCCCTGCTATATTAGTAGCAGAATTATATATCATGCAAAGGCATATATCGCACATACAAGTATAGCATGCAGACTGATACAAGGCACATTGATATAGGAACTGATACTGTACCTCTAATTGTTATATTATAACAGGATATTAGAAGATGCAGAACACCGAATATATTATATAACTAGCAATGTGGGACTGCGTTGCCCGTCATGTCATGACCGTTGGGCACATGTGTGTGAAATGCAGACACACTGATAAACACAGACATATGCAACACACAGGCAGACACATACCATACATCCCAAGTGTCCCTCTTTAGGAGGGACAGTCCCTCTTTGAGGGCCAAATCCCTCTGTCCCTCTTTCCCACCCTGTTGTCTCTCTTTTTAGGAGGTCAGACTGCTTGCAGGGCCGGCTTCACCTATAGGCGAGGTAGGCGCCGGCCTAGGGCGCACAGGTACTGGGGGCGCGGGCATGCAGCGGAGAAGAGCTGCGCCCACACACACCATGCTGGGAACCACAACACAGTCAGGTCTGTGTCGCTACTGCGCTCCCTCATTGGGTCGGATCTTTAGTAATGCAGAGCGTGCTGGGAGTCATGATCTCCCGCCGCGCTCTGCATTACTGAAGAGAACACTGCGCGGGAGCTACAGGTATGTGATAGGGGGCAAGTTGGAGCTGAGGGGGCATAGTGGAGCTGCTGGGGGCAAGTTGGAGAGGATGGGGGCAAAGTGGAGATGATAGGGGCAAGTTGGAGCTGAGGGGGCATAGTGGAGCTGCTGGGGGCAAGTTGGAGCTGCTAGGGGTAAGTTGGAGCAGATGGAGGTCAAAGTGGAGCTGATGGGGGCAAGTTGGAGCGGATGGGGGTCAAAGTGGAGCTGAAGGAGGGGCAAAGTGGAGCTGGTGGGGGCAAGTTGGAGCGGATGGGGGCCAAAGTGGATCTGATGGGGTCAAGTTGGAGCGGATGGGGGGCAAAGTGGAGCTGTTGGTGGCAAGTTGGAGCTGATAGGGGCAAGTTGGAGCTGCTGGGGGCATAGTGGAGCTGCTGGGGGGCAAAGTGGAGCCGATGGGGGGGGCAAAAGTAGAGCTGATAGGGGCAAGTTGAAGCTGATAGGGGCAAGTTGGTGCTGAGGGGGCATAGTGGAGCTGAAGGGGGGGCAAAAGTGGAGCTGGTGGGGGCAAGTTAGAGTGGATGGGGAGCAAAGTGGAGCTGATGGAGGCAAGTTGGAGCGGATGGTAAGCAAAGTAGATCTGATGGGGGCAAGTTGGAGCTGCTGGGGGCATAGTGGAGCTGATGGGGGGCAAAGTAGAGCCGGTGAGGGCAAGTTGGAGCGGATGGGGGGCAAAGTGGAGCTGGTGGGGAAAAAGTGGAGCTGGTGGGGGGCAAAGTGGAGCTGCTGGGGGGCAAAGTGGAGCTGATGGGGGAAAGTTGGAGTTGATGGGGGCAAAGTGGAGCTGATGGGGGCAAGTTGGAGTTGATGGGGGCAAAGTGCAGCTGATAGGGCCAAAGTGGAGCTGATAAGGGGCAAGTTGGAGCTGGTGGGGGGCATCTCCAGACCAGGGGCAGACTGGCCCAGGGGGCAGAGAGAGGACAATCATGAAAAGAGGTGGGGTATAAGTAGGCAGGGTATAAAGGGGTGGGACACAAGGGGCGGAGAGAAACGGGCAGCAAAATTAGGTTTTGACTAGGGTGGCAAAAATCCTTGCACCAGCCCTGACTGTGTGGTGTGTATTACTTTGCTCTACAGCAATAAACTTCAGTATATGTGTTTATACATTAGTCTGTGCAAATAAAATACTTTGGTCTTGAACTAAATCATTTATTAAGTTACATAAATAGCCAGTAATAGGTCATGAAATAACCTAAAAATTCTTACTAATGCCCTGCCCACCAGCCACGACCCCAAAAATATCACCTAAAACTAAAGTGTCCCTCTTTGGCCATGTGAAATGTTGGGAGGTATGCACATACACACAGTGAGCGGCAGAGACATGCAAAAGACACGCATGCACACAGACACACTGGAGATGGACACACATATGTAACAGAGATGTACACACACACACACACACACAAAACATATATGAGCAGAAACACATGCGTGCATGAGTTGTGCACCCCTCTGGCACTCAAATGGTTAAGGTATAGAGAGGCATGTCAGAGTTAAATAGCAGTGGGAAGTGTATTCATACCTGGGAACATTGATTTGTGGAGTCCCTGGAAGGGAGTTATGTGATGCTGATGTGGAGAGACAAATGGGGCAATCTGGGTTAAAAGTGGGCGGGGCTTAATCACGAGTAGGGGCGGGGCTTAACATAAATGTGGAAAAGTGTTAGTAATAGGCTGGGGAAGGAGGAGAAGTGGGAGGGGAATGCAAGTTTACAGTGTGAGGGGTTTGAACACACTCCCTGAGGGGTTAAACTTGATACCCAACCCTGTGGCAGTCAGTGGGTTAAGTGTGTACTTGATGGTTGTCTGTCCTGTGTCTTGCATGGCAAATGATGACAGTGAAGAAATAATTCAGCAGAGGGCCTACCTTAACCCTTTGAGTGCCATTTTGTTCCCCTGGTGCTGCACTACAGGTCCTGCTGAGGCCACTGGGAGTCAGGGTGAGTGACTGTGTGTGTGTGTGTGTGTCAGCCATATTTATTTCTGGCTTTGTGTGTGCATGTGGTGTATGTGGTGCTGTGTGTGTGAGTGGGGGCATGTGTGTTTGGTGCTGTGTGAGTGGGATGTGTGTGTGTGTGGTCTGTGTGTGTGAGTGGGACATGTGTGTGTGTGTGGTCTGTGTGTGTGAGTGGGACATGTGTGTGTGTTTGTTTGGTGCTGTGTGAGTGGGGCATGTGTGTTTGTCTGTGGTGTAGGAGCAAGTGGCGGCCATTTTATTTTTTTCTGAATTTGATAGTGGTGGGCGGGCTGCATAGTGGGGGCGGGCCAACTCCCTGCATGACTGAATCACCCAATAGGAGTAGTAACTCCTGCTTTATGCCTCCCCTGGGTGTGTTTTGGCAGGCACAAAGTCTTCTTTTATATATATAGATAAAAATAAGGTTCAGGACCATGTAATGATCACAGGGCAGGAAACTTTTGCTATTTCTGACACTTGTGTAATTGGAATAACAGTTTATATCTGTTAAAATCTAATCGTCCACGCCTTTATCTTGGTCTGGCTGAGTGTGCCCCATTCCACTCTCTTCACTATAAAAACAATGAGGGTGATATACTTAGAAATGAAGCTAATTAACTGTATCATAGAGGACAAATAAAAACTATTTGCCCCAGAATTACTCCAGTTAATCTTAGTACATTAACCTTAATGTTAGTCAAGTCTGCCCAGGGAGGAGATGCTCTAAATCTAGAAAAGGCAAAAATCAAGTGCTGAAAGGAAAACACACCAGTCCAACAACATCCAGTATTGGGTTTCAAACTCCGATCCACATATTCGGCATGAAAGCCAGAGACATCCCTTCAACCTCTACATAATGTCAACATCCATGCTAAGTTGACTGCACCGTCCAAAGAGATGGTATCAGAGAAGCAATATTAAAACCAAATATATTTATTGACATCAAACGATAAAAACATTTACCATGTCCCAGGCATCCGATTTCAGTCTCAGGTCTTTCTGTAGCATGTGGTACAATCAACGCGTTTCGCGTTACACATGCTTATTCATGACTGATTTACCATATGCTACTGAAAGACCTGAGACTGAAATCGGATGTCTGGGATGTGGTAAATGTTTTTATTGTTTGATGTCAATAAATATATTTGCTTTTAATATTGCTTCACTGATACCATCTCTTTGGATGGAGAGTCGACTTAGTATGGAGGAGATGCTCTAAGGGAGGGGTGATCAAACCCGTCCTAAGCACCCCCAAATGCTGCAGGTTTTCTGGATATCCTCACGTGAACACAGGTGTATCAATCAGTAGGTCATTCGCTCTGAAGGATTTGCCTGAGTTAAAGGAACAGTAAACTTTTTTTTATGGAAACCTATATGTAGATTATAGAGATTTTCCTGCTGAGTAAAACAAGGGTACTTCCACTGCTGTCATTTGTTTTATTCAAAAGTTATAACAGTTCATACAATCAGGAAGTGAATTTACTGCATTTACTTCCTGGAAATTCTGACAGGAAGTGACTCAGCAGTTTCTAAAACATTCTGTGGAGAACTGTATGTCACTGACTTTCCACTCCCTTAGAATGTAACAGAATACTAACTGGAATTTGATCACTAGAGGGCAATGCTTAATGTAAGAAAAAAACAACGACACAGGTTTAAACAGTAATAATTCTGGAAATATGTATCTCTCAACAGTGGGGGTAACCCTTATTTTACTTATCTGGAAATGTCCTACAATATATATATTTTTCATAAAAAAAGTTATTGCTCCTTTAACAACATTCACTTGTGTTTAACTCTTTGAATACTAAAGAGGTATGCAGTACATTGCTTTGCAATGAATTGCACTCAAACAGTTAACTGAGACGATCCTGGAAAAAATGCACTGTGTGTGTGGAGGGGGTGGGGGCATTTGAGTAATTATTGTCCAAATCAACTGCATCACAGGGAACAGGAAAAACCCAAATTATCCATAGGTTGGAGACCCCAAGCATTCAAATAGATAAAAGCTCAACTTAAATTAGTGTTTTTTAAATTTTCCCTGTGATGCAACTGGTTTGCCCCAGAATTATGCTACATTTTGTTTGTACATATTACGCAGACAGTGATATTCAATTGTGTGATGAAGACAAATTTGACAGAAGGATGGCTGAATGGATGGATAAATAGATTGTATAGAGGGAGGCTGACTGCAGTGCACTCACAACTGAGGAGACCAATGCCTGGGTAACCACGGCAATTATCCTGAAGGTAGAATATGTAGAATAGATGTAATTCTGCATGTTCAGGTCTTGTTCATGTATATTAGATTTGAACAGAGTTTTGATAAAGGCCAAAATCTTGTTTGCTGTATGTGTTGCATGTAAATAAACCTTCTTGAGAGTGCTAGATTTTAAGATATGTACAAAACATGCATAGAAACATGGAGAAAGATAATATACATCTGATATAAATTGATATTATAATATGCACAGCACCCTAACAGGTTAAATGTTTCTCTTGTGCGGAGAGGATTTGCCTGACATTTCGGGGCTGGACCATCTGTGGGCGGGACCAGACTGATGTGAATATGGAAAGTTCCTCTCTGCAATGGCACATGGGAGCGAAAAATGTGACTTGAGCAGCACCTGAGAGGCCATACATGTCTTGAGCAAACTACTTAATTTTGCTTTTTCTCGGTGTGCGCTCGTCACATTCTTTTGGTTTGTTGTCTCCCTAAGTGGAAGGGTATCCCAGGCATGGGCCCTTGCTTCTGTGTGCCTAGAGGGGAACAGCTGCATCCCACTGATGAGGTCCACATAGACCGAAACGTATGTCTGGGGTTGTGCTGTTTCTCTCGTGCGGAGAGGATTTGCCTGACATTTTGGGGTTGGACTGTCTGTGGGTGGGACCAGACTGATATGAATATGGAAATTTCCTCTCTGCAATGGCACATGGGAGCGAAAAACGTGACTTGAGCAGCACCTGAGAGGCTACACATGCCTTGAGCAAGCTACTTTATTTTGCTTTCTCTCTCGTCACATTCTTTTGGTTTGTTAAGTGTAATAACCTGCATTGTTATTTAGCACATAAAAGGAGAGGGGACAAAAAGGCAGCCAGAGATTTACACATTTATCGACAGGTATGATAAGGCATATGAAGAGGTGAAACAGGACTTGAGTGCAAACATTTTCACAAATGTCCATTTAAATGGGATTTAGTAAGAAGCTGACGTACCTCATGAAATTCTTATTCACAGCTTATCTCAACTTTGTGTTTAAACCTATTATAGTCTATGACAGGATTGTTAACACACTGGCTTGAGTGGAGGCAAAACACAGTGAAAGCTGGTTTAAAAGGAATTGTAATGTTTCAAATTAAAAGCAGCTCCAATTAATCGTCATAGTGTTTGGGCCATGGAGAGTGCTATTTCAATACTGTCAGAGTAGTTCAAGAGTAATTGAAAGATAAAGTATCTCCCTATGGCCCCTTTTATCTAATGTAAGCTGCCTCACCTCAGATGGGGAATTTGGTCTTAAGACCATACAGCTCACAGCAAGGTACAGTTTCTCACTGTGAAAGAAAAGAAAGCCTCCCCCCCTTGACAGGTTTTTCCCTTATGCTAATTGAAGATTGTCCCTCTCTGCAAGACATCACCTTTCTGTTCTGAGGTGAGCAGTGTTACATCAGTAAAAGGGTCGGGAGGGGGATACTTTGTCATTCAATTACTTTTGAACTACAACTCTGATATTATTGAAATAACTCTCCAAGGCCCAAATACTATGAAGATTATTTGAAGCTGCTTTTATTTTGAAACATTACTATCCCTTTAACATATAGCTCTGCTGCAGCTGATTGTTATAATTTTTTTTCTTATGAGTTGATAACATTCTCACATAGACTTTTATTTGTCCACAAAAGTAGCCTCATTTCTAATTCTGAACCTCTAACAGGGTCATATATATATATATACAGATATATATGAGGTATAATTACATACAGAGATCTAACGTATATAATTCTATAATATGCAATGGGGTATAATTGCATATCATCATCTTTAGCCACTGTTGATCCATTGCAGTATGAAGGCCTTCTCAGCTTCCAAAAACTTTTACTGCTTCCGCTGTGCACCAACAAACTTGGTAATTTCATCTACCCATCTTGTCTTTGGTCTTGGGCACGTAGTATAAAGTGGAATCCATTCCAAAATTTGTTCGTCATATCTACCTTCAGGTCTTCCCTCCATTTCCATTTTAGGTGCTTTACTCTTAGTTAGGGACCAGGAACCAGACAGGACACAAAAAAGTAAAATGCAATACACCTTTATTAGTGCAACAAAAACAGAAGCATGAGCCAAGAGCATGAACCAAAAGACACGCCAGGGTCAGGAATCAAGACAGGTATTCAGCCGAGCTGGAGTCAGGAAACCAGAAGTCTGCGATGTCAGGAAGAAGCCATGGGTCAGAAGCACAGAAGTCAGTGAAGTCTGGAACAAGCCAAGGGTCTGAAACGCAGCAAACAGGAGTGCAGGAAAATCCACAGCAGCCAGCAGCAACAGGTCAGCAAACAAACACAAGGACAATGGGGAAGTGAGCCATGCTGCTATAAATACCCTGAGAGGGTTGGCTGATAACATTCAGGTGAGTAATCAGAGAGGTCAGCTGATTCAGCCTGAGCCAGAAACTCAGAAGACAGCAGCAACGGATAGCAGAGCACTAGATTAGCTCAGACAGCAGAATCAATAGGCAGAATGGGAGCAGCTCAGCAAAACCCTGACACTCTTTCAATTATGTCATAAACCTGTATTCGTTGTTGAATCCAAGCACACATTTTTTGGTCTTTTTGTTTTGTTCAAAATTTGACTTTCCATACTTCTCTTTGTGACCTTAAGTTTTTGTACGGCTTTGGCACTTAGTGTCCATGTTTCACAGCCATACAAAAGAACTGGGAGCATACGTTGGTCAAAAACTTTTTGCTTGAGGCAGAGTGACAAATTTGTCTTGAAGACAATACTTTTCACAAGACAATAGTTTTCCAAATGCTTGCCATCCCAATTTTATTCGTCATTCAATTTTTATCATAGTGTGTTTCCATCTGTTGTTATTTCCTGCCCAAGGTAAACATACTTGCCCACTTCTAGTTCTTGTCCATCTACTATGATTTTCCTTGGAATGGTACATTTGTTAAATGTGACTTGTGTTTTGTTGATATTCATCTTCAGATCAAACTTTTTGCTTTCTTGTTGTAGTTTTTCAATGCTATCTTGCAGTTTATCTTGAATACTGGCAAAGAGTATGATATTGTCTGCCAAACGTAAGTGATGTAGGTAAACTCCGTTGATCTTAAGTCCTTTTTTGTTCCAATTTAGTTTACAAAAACCTTCTTCTAAATATGCAAAAATAGTTTTGGGGAGATTGTGTCTCCTTATTGGACCCTTTTTTCTATGTTCTGAACTTCATTCTTGTTGACCTGCATTAATGCGGTTGCATTTTCATAAATTGATTGGAGGATATTGATGTAAACTCTGTCTATTCCTTGGCTGATCAGGGCATTGATTATTGCTTGATTTTTCACTGAGTCAAAGGCATTTTTACAGTCAATGAAGGTTATGCATAATGGAAGAGTGTATTCATTAGGCCACTCTATAACTTGTTTTACTGTTTGGATACAGTCCATTGCACTGAAACCACTTCTGAAGCTTTCTTGTTCCTTAAGTTGCTCTGCATCAAGTATTGTGTCCATTCTTCTTGATAGTACCTTTGTGAAACACTTGCATATAACTTTCGAAAACCTTATTGATCGGTAGGTTTTTAGATCCTCCTTATCACATTTTTTTTGTGCAATAGGATGACTTCTGCATTTTTCCATGTTACAGGCACTCTGAGTAGCATGTATTTATAAAAGCATTTAGCTAGAGCTCTTAAAAAGGGTTGACCTCTGTATGTCGACATTCAAGCTGCTTTGCCATTTTTCATTTATTTTATTGCAGCTTCTACTTCTACCAAAACTTCTGGCACAGCTTCAGCCACTGCATTCAGTTGTTGTCCTTCATCCTTCATAAAGATTGGAATAAAATGTTTACACTTGTGTTAGTATTTGTTGTTGTGTTTTCTTTATTGTTGTACCATCTTCAAGCTTTAATGCAAACACTTGGCTCATATGTGTGGCCATCTTTTGTTTTGCTTTCTTTTAGCCACTGATTTTCTTCCAGTGTTGTTTTGATGATCTCAACATTAAACTTACGCATTTCTTCTCTTATGCGCTTCCTGATGGTCTTTCACATTTTTACATATTCTACTCTGTTTCTAATATTGCTGTTTTGCTTAATTCATCTTCGGTTTTTCATCATGGCAACTATTTCTGTTGATATTCTGGTTGTTTTTCATGATTCACAGTAGGTGCAAGGGCATGGGCTGTGTCTACGATAGTCTCAACTTTTTCACAGTGATTTTAATTGTCTGTGTCTGGTAAGCCTTGCAGCACACTGAAGAGATTGAACAGTGCAAATTAAAATATTTATGAGATATATAGAGCAATATAATAGCACAAGGTTTGACAAATTTGTCGCCCAGAAGATAGCCTCCTCTCAGCTGTCAGTGGGCATTTACAGGGAGGGACACATGACCTTGCAGTGACTTAAATGGATGTCAATTCACAAAATAGAATTAAATATACCCATACAACATCCATCACAGTACCCATCATTCACCCATACAGCATCCATCACGCACATTGCACCCATCAGTCATCCAAACAGCATCCATCAGACACACAGGACCCATATGTCAACCAACACACATATATAATTCGTACAGCAGGCCTGTTTTCAGACCTTTTAAGCCCCCTTTACAAATGTACAAGTGGCTCCTCTATATAGGAATATACATTTTATTGTTGTGTGTGTTTGTTTTTTTAAGATATGTTTATTGTTTTTAGTAATGAATACATTTTAACAAATAATGAAGAAGATAAACCAAATTGGTTTTAAAAAAAAACTTAACCAAATATTAAAATACAATATTGTGTAACCATAGCTTAATATATTTTATAATCATGTTTAATTCTAAATCACGAATAAATTACGACTTAATAAATTAGAAGAAACACAACGTGAGCCAGGAAGAGCTAAAAGAAACAATCCTTTGAGAGAAGAAAAACCCAAAACTCCTAAAATAAATTTAACTTTCTCAGGTACCCTTAGAAAGACCAGAACTAGAGATCAAATGTGAAACATAAAGAATGGTTAATTTATAGGTTTTACTAATGTTGACTTGGAAAAAGAAAATATAATGGGCATGGAAACCTTTAAATTAAACCCCTTGTAAACCCATTGAATTAATGAGACCAAGTCCAGAGATAATGTTAACATTTTCATGTAGTGATTTAGGCTATATAGTAGTAGATAGGATACAGCCAAGCAAGATAACCACACATCCTGGGAGCTAAGCTGTAGAAGCTTCATAATGCCCAAAATGACACCAGCCAGTACACTGAAATGTACACTTTACCAGAAATGAGCAGGAAGAGTTTAGCTTTTACAAATGACAAAGAGGACAAAAAGAACATTATGTAGATTAAGCCTTTAGAAGTACTTTATATTCAATACTAAATTTACTTTCAAGCCAGGGAGACCAGGTCAATAAAAATTTATCAAAACATTCCAATTCTGTAGAGCTTAGATACTCATTCAAACAAAACTAATCTTATCCTACTATAACATAAAGTTCTAGAATGAGTCGCTCACTGTGTGTAACCGCACATGTGCAGTAGGGACTCGCAGAATGGGATGATCTGGAGCGGAGAGCTCCAGAAGGCTGACAGCCTGTCTGTGCTTCCGGCTCCGGGGCAGCAGCGGAGGCGGCTGGTTGACAAACTGTCACCCAGCGCCTCTGCTGCTGCCCCGGAGCCGGGAGCACAGACAGGCTCTGAGCCATCTGGAGCTCCCTGCTCCGGATCAGCCCGTGTATACGGGCTTTGTAACTAGTCTAAAATATTTCTCCAAGAGATGTCTAGTGTTTCCCATTGAAACCCTAAGCTCATTCTCATAGCTGAGCAAATCCTTACTATCAATTTGTCTTGATACATGTTAACCATTTTCACTCTTTTCCAATGTAGTGCCTCCCACACTGAAAGCACTCCCACTGGAGAAAAAAAAAAACCTGCATTTCCTTTTCCGGGCAGAGGAGTCCTCTTGGGTCTTTGTTTAGGGGTTTCCTTTTATTGTTCCTGCTTTGGATCTGACCTCTGGTACTTGTTACACATGAATCTGAGAAATTAAAGGGGTGGATTGAGTTGAAAGAGGAGGAGGAAGTCTCCCCCAAAAGACCCAGGCTTTTGAAGTGCCCTGCCCTCTTGTAGGAGTGAGCTGAACCCCCTGGTTCCTGTGTTACATATGGCCTAAAGAGAAAAGGATTTAATAGTGAGTTGACTAAAATCCTTTTTTGCCTATAGTGCAGTTACTACTTAATTCTCACACCCACACACGAGCCTACTCCATTTAATCATGACAATATAGTTATCTAAATCTGAGACTGTGAAGGGCTTAGAGTCTCTGGTTACTATATATTAATAATGGTGGATCCGGTAATGAGGCACAACATTGAACCCTTCTATTACATTTTACTCCACGCTTTCCACACACATTCTTCTTCTGCATGCAGCCATCTGACGTGGCTTCCTTCTGCACCAATGTCCCCCAGCTCCTGCTCTGGAAACACTCTCTGACCCTTGGATGTTGCTAGGCAACTGCTCTCTGATGTCCCCAAAGTTTGCAGATCACACCTTTATTTCCCTCTAGGACAACCCCCGGCCAACTTCACATACTTTACCAAGGCCATAGGACTAAATACAACCAATGGACCCTTTTGCTATTCCTGTAGTCTTGCCAGGGAGCTTCAGTCTACAGGATTACTTCTGGACTCGTCCTCCACACAGAATGAGTTGTTTTGCACTCATGCTATTGTGTGCCAAGCCAGTTTGAATGCAAGCAGAGTGTTGTCAGTCCTGGAGCCTGGGATTTGTTGAGCCCTGTAATAGCATACACGATAACAGATGTGAATATAACATACAGTTCTTTTTCTGCACTTTGGGATACCCGCTTATTACTCATGCTCTTGTGCTCTGTTGTACGTACTAGAGTGTACAATCATTTTAGTGCATACTGGTGGACATACTGTACCATTATTTGAGCAAGCCCCAAATACTTCCCCTTTAGCATGCACAGGTAACTGGAGTGATATCACGCTTCTTGTGACAATGTACTGTTAAAGTGCAGAGGAATGGAATACCCCAAAACACCCATACACCTCACACTGCCCTCTTCCTTGGCACAAGGGACAATGTTCAGAATAAGTGCTCCCTAAATTGTCATTGATTCGAGAGCCTATTTTAGAGCAGAAACCAGATAAGTACATCCCCTCTACAGATCCTATATAATAATTTGCTAAAACGTGTGTAACGACACAGTCATGCGCAGTAGAGACTGCCTGTGCCGCGGCTGATACAGAATGTGTCAGCTGCGGAGCTGGCAGTCTCTACTGCGCATGACTGCCCCGCTACCGGCTGGCAGTGGCACTGTGGCCCGTGTAACGGGCTCTTCAACTAATATGTAATAACACACATAGGACTATAAGAGCACTGAGTGATATCATAACCTTCAGACTGATATAATAACACTCAGAGAGATATAAGATCATGCCAGTTTGATGACTCTGTACTTTTTTTTTTTTAACCTGGCATTACATGAGTCCAGTAAGGCATTGTTTCACTACATGCCACCAGCTAAAGATTTAGACCATTACCAAATGAGAAGACCTGGGAGGAGATGCTCTAATGGGAGATGCTATGGTGAAGTGTGCCTAATGATATTTGGTGATCACATCACCATGAAGAATACTACATCTGATTGTACTATTTAATACCTCTGTATGTCTATTCCCAATTGTACAGCGCTGCGGAATTAGTTGGCGCTATATAAATAAAGAATAATAATAATAATAATAATACACACTTAGCCATATGCACTAAGAATTTTACACACAAAAGAGTGGGGAGAGACATAGCTCATTAGCATATGAAGTTTGTTTTAATCTGTGTTGAGGATAGCAGAGTATTCAAAGGTTAGCACTCATAACAATACACAATTAAAGGGGAACTATCACCACAAATAAAGTCCCACACCCCAATAATTAGCCATCTAGAGATAAGTGTAACAATGGTACTATTAGCCAACATAATTATGGTGTTAGTTGGAAATCCTGCTTCTGCTGAGGCTGACAGCCAGGCAACAGAGCTTTATTTGTGTGAAACTTCATTTGGATTGATAGTTCCCCTTTAACTGTTTTAACACTCTTTAAAGAGATAGTAATGTTTCATAATAAAAGCAGCTCTAATTAATCATCATAGTATTTGGACTTTGGAGAGTGTTATTCCAGTTCTGTCAGAGTTGTAGTTCAGGAGTAATTCAATGATAAAGTATCCCCCTCCCGTCCCTTTTACTGATGTAACACTGTTCAGCTAGAGCAGAAGGGAGGTGCCCAGGTAGACTGCAGAGAGGGACAATCTTCAATTAAGATAAGGGAAAAACCTGAAAAGCTTGTCAAGGGGGGCAGGGCTTTCATTGTTTTCATATAAAGAAGATTGTCCCCTGCTGTTATCTGTCTGGTCTATGGACTGCATTCCACATCTGAGAAGAGATGGCTTACACTAGGTAAAAGGGGCAGGAGGGGAAACTTTGCTTGTGAATATCTCTTAAACCATAAAGGTTTGAGAGATAATACTTATATCATTCTTCATGTTTTTTTAATGCCTACAAAATAAAATAAAGTTAAAACGAAGTATTACTATCCCTTTAAGTGATATTGATAAAAAAAATTGCCACGGCAAAAAAACAGACCCTCTGAGTGTCAAAGGGGTGTTCAGCTCAGTGGCAATCAAAGGGTTAAACTCCATCTGCCTTGATCACTGTGTACTTTTAAAACTCCCACAGCAGTTGCAGCACATTCTCCCTCAGACTGCAAATCATTAAGCACCAAGAACACCAGGAGTATTACCTTAACCCTTTGAGTGCCGGGGTGACCTCAGTTGTTTGCTGGACACTTCTCTGATACTTAAAGGGTTAAGGGAGGGCTACTGTTAGTACTAACCTATTTATGCAGTCCGAGGGTGAAAATACGGGCATCCTAACACCTCAACAAAGACACAGCAAACAATGAGACATTTGGCACTCAACTAAGTGTGAGATGTAACTCAAAAGTCAAGTAAAATTATGACCGCAACCAAAATAATACATTCAATATCCATTCTGAGGACCAAAACAAACCAACAACAATCCCCTCCCACAATTGGCTGGAGAGATATGCAATATGAATGGTGATGTACATTGAGGCAGCTACAAATGGCACTGGAGTCCGGAACAATAAAGGCGGTATTGATTTGCTGAATCAGCGCACATCAGCTTGTGAGACTTTGTACCTGAACTGAAAGATGCATGGCTAGAAAGAAGGTGAGATCACAGACTGTCTTGGGAGATGCTTTTCCAAATGTGTTGTTAACCTTTTTTTGTACTGTATGAGCAGAGGAACTGCCATTCATTTTGCTGCTGCTATGCCTCACTTCTCTGTGTTTACATGCACTGTAACTACTGACCTGCTCTTTATCTATATGTCTCTACCCGCTTCTCTTTATGTGGGATGCAAATGTCTATGGACTGCTGGTATTCTAACTGATAACATTTGGTGCTCTTTGAGTGTCAAACAGGTATACAACACATTGCTTCACAATGTACTGGATACCCCCTGGCACTCTACGGGTTAACCCTTTGCATGCCAGAGATGTATCCAACACATTTGTTGCAATAGGTTGGATACATATATTTTTTTTACTGTCTTAACCCTTTCAAAGCCAGAGGGATACAGGGTTACTGTTATTTGACTTTGTGAGTTACATCTCATGCTTGGTTTTGTGCTGGATATGTTCCACTGTTTCCTGTGTAGGTTGATGTGTTGTGGAAGTAGAGAGGATGTGTCCACCCTCACATAGTTTAAAGAGTTAGGAACCACAGCAGCTCTCACTTAACCCTTTAAGGTAAACCTGTCACCTTGACTTTTTTGCGTTGCAAAAATCCATTCAAAAATTCCTACGTAACACAGTAACATAGTTGATGAGGCTAAAAAAAAAAAAAATATATATGTGTCCATCAAGTCCAGCCCATGCCAAAACATCCCCGTTGATTCAGAGGAAGGCAAAAAAACTGCAAAAAACACTGAAGCCATTTCCAATTAAGCCCCAAGTGGGTAAAACAATTCCTTCCTGAATCCAAATGTTAGTCATATAGCTTGTTGATCCATGGAACTATCTGCTTTGAAGCCAACTGTCATAATTCTCAATATTGTTCTGTGTTAGATAGGGTCCATTACTTTTTTGAAAGCAGTTACAGTATTTGCAAGCACAGCATCCTGAGACAAAGAATTCCATAGCTTTACTGCCCTTACTGTAAAAAATCCCTTCCTATAGTCTTAATGGATGACTTCTCATTCTCCATGAGTAAATAAATCATTGGAGAGTTCTTTGTATTGACCTTGAATATATTTGTAAATGGTATTCTTATCACCCCGTAGATGTGTCTTCTCTAACGTAAACAAACACAGTTTGGCTAGTCTCTCTTTATACCTCAGATCCTCCAATCCCTTTATCAGTTTTGTTGCATGTCTCTGCACTTTTTCCAGTTCAATAATGTATTTTTTTAAGAACTGTACTATATATTCTTGACGAGGCCATTTCAAGGTTTTTAATTTTACAGAGATAAAATTATATTTGCATCCTGTACATATATGCCTCCTTTTATGCAGACTATTACCCTATTTGTTCTTGCATCAGCTAAGTGACTCTGCACACTGCTGTGAAGTCTATCGTCTATCAGTACTCCTAAATCTTTCTCTAAAGAGGATTCCCCAAGTTGTTTCCCATTAATGTATATGTAGCTTGTTTGTTTCTACATTCCAAATGCATAACCTTACATTTATCTACATTAAATGTCATCTGCCACTTTTCTGCCCTTTCACTTGGTTTGTCTAAATCATTTTGCAGAGAAAAAACATCTAGCTCGGTATGTATTTCCTTACACAGCTTAGTGTCATCAGAAACGATTGAGGCACTACTTTTAATTCCCACTTCTCGATCATTATAAACAAATTAAAAAGCATTGGCCCAGTACTGAACCCTGTGGCACCCCAATAAGAACTTTAGAAAAAGGTTCCATTTATAACAACTCTCTGCCATCTATCATTTAACCAATTCTCAATCCATGTACAGATATCACCTCCCAACCCAAAGCCTTTTAATTTATGCAGTAACCTGCTGTGAGGCACTGTATCAAAGGCTTTTGCAAAATCTAAGTATACTACATCAACAGCAATTCCCTTGTCCAAATTGCAACTTATCCTTTTGTAAAATGCACGTAGATTAGTCTGACAAGATCTATTCTTCATAAAACCATGCTGGCTCCTGCTAATAATATTGTATGTCTTCACATAGTTCTGAATATTGTCAGTTAGTGACCCTTCTAATATCTATATCCACTATGGTAGTCAAGCTCACAGGTCTATAATTTCCTTGTTTGGATCTTGCCCCCATTTTGAACAATGGTACTACATCAGCTTTCCTCCAATCACAGGGCACTATGACTGATGAAACTGAGTCAATAAATATTAAAGCGGAACTACAACCTAATACAAATATTGCCCCACATAATTGCCCATCTGGCGACTAGCTGCTCAGTTGCGCTAGTCGCCAGAATTATTACCAGATTAAAGAGAAATCGCTATTCTTCCCAGACTGACAACAGGACGGAGAGTGGACATCTTGCTATAGTGACGTCCGCTCGCCTGCTCTGTCATAGCCTTATCTACATATATATAAAAGAAAACTTCTGCGTGCCTGGCAAACACACCCATGGGCGGCAGTAAGTTACTGCTCCCACTGGGTGATTCAATATGATGTGATTTTCACAGGAGTAGCTGGGGTCGAAGGCCCCTGCTACTCCTGTGAAAATCACTGCAGGGAGTTGGCCCGCCTCCAGTATCCGGCCCGGTCCCCACTATCCGCCATAAAGGCCATACTGGGCGGGACAAACACAGGACAGCCAATTGGAGCACACACAGTGTAGACTGACAGGAAAACAACAACAAGGGGAGCACAGGCACCGTGATACTGTGCCTCTGTCTGACTATTCTCTTGTTTGTTCCCTGTACCTAGCAGACACCCAGTCTGGTGCGGACCTGGCGCTCTGGTAGACTAGCGCTATACTGTCTGCAGGTGTGGGTCAGGTATACGCTTTTGCTATACTGATTGCAGGCGTGAGTCAGGAGTATTCCTCGTTCATCGGATCAAGACTTCGTTGTAACAGTTTGTTTGACACACAGACACGGTGGTTTAGGATAAAACACAGTTTTATTGAAATCACAGTAATATAATAACCCTCACAGGTCCTGTAGTATTTAAGCAGAATAATACAGACACACGACATGTTACATATACATATGCCTACACAGGCCCAGTATAACCAAAGAGTCCATAACCACATATACTGACACAGGTCAGGCAGAATACGATGAATTCCCAAGAGAAAGGTACTGCATGGGTTAATGGTCTTCAATGAGTGTAAACAGTCCCATGTGAAGAGAGGTCTGTGATGGAGCTCACTCCATAGAGAGAGCTTAAAGGGATAGTAATACTTAAGTATTACTAATCCCTATAGTAAAGCCCTACAAAAAAAAAACAAACACATATTGTCCCCAGTGTCATCTCTCAAACCTTTATGGTTTGAGAGATGAACGCTTCTAAAGTTGCCCTCTCCCTCCCACTTCCCCGTAGTCAGCATTCTAGCTGACTCAGGGAAATCCGGTCACAGATCATCAGGCGGCTCTGCAGCAGAGCCGCGATCGCGTAAAAAAAAAAAAAAAAAAAAAAAAAAAAAAAAAAACTTTCACTAAAAAGGTCTTCTATGTGTGCTTGCAAACCAAGCACACGTAGAAGACCATTTCAGTGAAAGTTTTCTTTTTTAGTAACGCGATCAGGCTGTGCTGGAGAGCCGCCTGAAAGTCATACGACTCTCTTCCCGGCAGTCAGCTAGAAAGCTGACTACAGGGAAGGGGGAGGGAAAGGGCAAATAGGTTAGCAGAACAAACGTGAACTGCCAGAGTAATATCAGGAACTGAGCAACGTATGACACTGCCGTAGCAGTAACGGAGACCAGGCCACTTGCATTCTGCCGGAGCAGTAACGGAGACAAGACCAATGGCACACTGCCGTAGCAGTAACGGAGACAGACCACTTGCACTCTGCAGGAGCAGTAACGGAGACAAGACCAATGGCACACTGCCATAGCAGTAACGGAAACTAGGCCACTTGTGCTCTGCAAGAGCAGTAACAGAGACAAGGCCAATGGCACACTGCAGCAGCAGTAACGGAGACAGGCCACTTGCACTCTGCAGCAGCAGTAACGGAGACAAGACCAATGGCACACTGCCGTAGCAGTAACTGAGACAGACCACTTGCGCTCTGCAGGAGCGGTAACGGAAACAAAGCCAATGGCACACTGCCATAGCAGTAACGGAGACTAGGCCACTTGCGCTCTGCAGGAGCAGTGACGGAGACAAGGCCAATGGCACACTGCTGTAGCAGTAACGGAGACTAGGCCACCTGCAGTCTGCAGGAGCAGTAACGGAGACAAGGCCAATGGCACACTGCCGTAGCAGTAACAGAGACTAGGCCACTTGTACTCTGTAGGAGCAGTAACAGAGACACAACTGAACACTGCCGTGACCGGACTGACTGGGCAACAGAGCAACTCGCCCTGAGGTCGTAACCAACCGGAAGCGTCTCTAATGCCTGATGGATAGGAATGTCGCCAAGGCGACACAGAGGCAGCCAGAGCAGGAACGTTAACCAAGTCAGGTCGAATCACAGAGCAGGAACATCAGCCAAGCCAGGTCGGTACGCAGGAGCAGGAAAGTCAGCCAAGCCAGGTCGGTACACAGGAGCAGGAATGTCAGCCAAGCCAGGTCGGTACACAGGAGCAGGCGCAGAAGAATGGTCAGGCAATCCAGGTCAGTACAAGGAGAAGGAGACGAGATGCAGAGTAGTCAGGCAGGCCAAGTCGGTACACTGGGAATCACTGAGCAGAAACTAGCACTGGTACAGGAACACCACGAAAGGGCACCGGAGGGGTGCCAGAGCCCAGTATATAAAGGCCATACTGGGCGGGACAAACATGAATTTACCTGCATACGTTTTATCTTATTACCATTGTGAAAAATTACATTCTTTGTAATGTGTATTAGTCTTTTATCAGGCAGTAACATTGGCATCTCCCTATTAGATGAACTAGCCCATTCCCCTCTCCACCCCCATGCCCCCTACTCTAATCCCATTTCCTCAATTATACTACATTCCCCATCCTGTGTTGCATTACCGTCCCCCTGCCCTTTCTAGTTTAAAGCCTCCTCCAAACTTTTAACTATCCTAACTCCTAGCACTGTGGCCCCGTTTCAGCTAACATGCAGTCCATCTTGACTATAAAGATTTCCCTTGGGGGCAAAGACCGCTCAGTGCTCTAGGAACCCACACCCCTCCTGCTTACATCTTACACCTGCTTACAAATCTTTAGCCACTATGTATCCTATTAACTAAAAGTCCAGCAGATGTATAGTTCCAGAAATATTCACTTTCTTATTGCTGGGAAAGTGAAAGTCTCCTGGTGCAGCACAGCTGTTTATTAGTATATGAAACATCATTGAAAAGCTTAATTAGTATATGAAACATCATTGTACAGTGCATCAACTACAATTAGCATACGGTACCAAGTATCTGTACATTTGCTGGTCTTTTGGATAATGTGACACATAGGTAGTTTATAATGAAATTTTCAAATATGCAAATTTGAATCAAGGTAATAGGTCCACTTTCAGTATCACAGGGGTGCCCAATGCATTGCAAAGCACTGAACACACTTCTTACACTTAAAGCGGTAAGGTAAGGCAAGTCTGCTACTCTTCTTGGTGCTGAATTATTTGCTGTTTGAGGAAGAATGCACTGCAGCCACCATGGGAGTTTGAAAAGTACACAATGATCAAGGCAGATGGAGTTTAACCCTTTTAGTACCAATGGTGTGTCCAGTGTATTGCATACTGCTTTAATTATACAACATCTAGTACTGAATGGTTATGCCCTAATTGTTCTCTGGATAAATCTGAGGACTTCCTTCCAAATACAGTAGCTCTGAAGAGCCCATATTTGCCATCTCAGTTTGGTGAAATTGGGTCTGTGAGCTCTGACAGCATAGCCAGTTATCGGAGCTTAGTGCATGTGACAAAAAACCACACTAACATATAAACACACCCACAAAAGTACAACAGTGGCTCATTAAGCTACACATCAATATGCAAATGAGCCATTTTCAAAGTAGTAACTGCAAAATCATAAACCTGGAGAAAGTATGGCACGTTCATGGTGATGTGGCATATTTACAGGGATAGGCTGACGAAGACATCTTAGCACATACTGTCAATATGTCATTGACACAAGATCTCTAAACCGGCCCCTTAATGAACTTTAGTGTAGCTTGGCCCTGTTCCTTTCATTTTAGAAATTCATTCCTGAGGTAGTGTTATAAACTAATAGCAATGAAGCTTAGTGACACATCACACTTCCAGAACAGAAAAAAGGTATATTATAAACACTTGCATATAAATATTTGTTATATAGTGTATTTGTCTGTCATACTAGGAATAAGTGAAATAGGGACTGAGGTGTATGTGTGAGCAAGAGAGTGTACATGAACAACATGTGTGCATGATGGGTATGATACACTTGTCATACACACACATTACAGTTGGAGTGATGGCACTAAACCTCCCAACAAATACTAACCAGCAGTACTATAACTATGAGCAGCTACTAATCCTTACAGATATGAGACAAAATCTACATACAACTAGAAAAAAAGGACAGTAAAAGTGAGACTACAGTCTATATAGAAAAATAAATATGCACTAGGACAGCGGTTCTCAACCTCTCTAGTGCCGCAACCCTTTAATAAAATTTCCCAAGTTATGGCGACCCCTAACAGTAAAATTACTTTCATTGCTCCTTCATCTCTGTAATTTTGCTACTGTTATGAATTGAAATATAAATATCTGATGGTTTTAGGTGACCCCCGGCAAATCGTCATTCAACCCCCAAAGGGGTCCCGACCCACATGTTGAGAACCACTGCACTAGGAGCATGAATCTCTAATCTATATAGTCAGGAACTCCTCATCCCATGCATACAAAAGCAAAAACAAAACCCTTGAGGCAATGAGACAAATAATATGTACAAAACAGTATGAGTGAAAAATATATATCATTTAATACATATAATATAAACAAACCAAAAATTAACAGCTATACATTATTGCTAAAATTATGCTAAAACTACCCTATATCAGTAAGCCAAAGAGTCCACTGGATGTTAAACTTAGATGAAATTAATCTATGTCCAAACAATAGATATAAATGGATGGCAATGAAATGGGTCTGAGTCCAAACAGTAAGGGTCATACATACACACAAGGGACAAAGAAACAATCCATAAAAAGAAACCCATTATTGAGGCACACAACCCAAAAGAAAAAGTTTAGAAAAATAGAAAAAAATCTTTATTGTAGTCAACAAATATACAAAGAGACAATTGATTTAAAACACACTCAAAAAACTCTATACATCACAAAAGTAGCGGGGGACCAATATTGCAATACAATAGTATAAATATCCAAAGGCCAAAGGTATAATGATATAAGTATCAAATAGCCAGTGCAACACAATGCAGTGCTAATAGAGACAAACAGCCAATAGTGCAAATAACAAACACTAACAATAAAGTGCAAGTGCAAAATAAAGTGAATGAAATGATACTTAGCAGTTGAAGTTACATCCCAAAAGACACCAATACCCCAAACTAAGAATAAACAGCCCGATGGCCAAAGATAACGGGCACCCCTCTACAGAACACAATCCCAACGTGTATCGCTGAGGCTTTGTCAGGGGATGTGAGACAAACTAACTCTGCTGAGTTTAAAAAAGTCCATCAACCAATGGAAAAGGAGGAAAGTGTTCATGTGACCCAGTTCGTATGAGCTTACGAGCTGGCGCACTCCCAAACAGAATAGCTAAGTCACGTGATTGCAAACAATATTAGTTATGTCAGTTTAAAATGAGAGAAAGTTAACAAACACGCATTGCCAGGAGTCGATCTCAATTGATATAATACATATGAACGGCTGTAGGATGAAAACAAGCAGTCACATGACTTGGGAGCTTCCAGAACGGACCAAGAACAGGAACAATGGTTATTCCAAATATAATGTCTGTTTGTAAGAGTATCTAAAGCATACGAAATAACCTATAAACAAAAAATATAGAAATGGTGCCAAATATATCAGAAAAGGAAAATGTATTTGAATGACATTTCAAAATGATGAATATGTGCCTGAATCATTACAGAGAATTCGAAAAAGATATACAAAAGCCCTATCTAATTATACACGGCGCAACCCAAAATCCAAAATAGATCAAACAATTAGATATCAAATTATGAGAAGGTTGCATATGTCAATAAATATAAAACATACACACGCTTGCGCTAAAGTAATACAAGAGAAATATAATAAACATATTATATACTAGATAGAATATATTAATAGCACTCTGAATAAAAAGTGGTGGGCTAATTAACAAAATTAACTGATGTAAAAAAACTGCATTCATAACAGACTCAATATAAAAAAGGCACCAATATAGCTTAGTGAAACTAAATCCACCAATATAGAAACAAGTAAACGATTAACCAAATATAAAAGAGATACATGGAAGAAAAGCATACCTGCCTGTTGATACAGGCAGATACACTTTAATAGTCCCCTCCCATAGGCTGATGGGCCCATGTTTTCCCAAAGTAACATGCATACATCATTAAAGGGATAGTATTGTTTCATAATAAAAGCAGCTCTAATTAATCATCACAGTATTTGGACTTTGGAGAGTGTTATTTCAATTCTGTCAGAGTTGTAGTTCAAGAGTAATTCAATGACAAAGTATCCCCTCCAGCCCCTTTTACTGATGTAACACTGCTCAGCCAGAGCAGAAGGGAGGTGCCCAGGTAGATTGCAGAGAGGGACAATCTTCAATTAAGATAAGGGAAAAACCTGAAAAACTTGTCAAGGGGGCAGGGCTTTCATTGTTCTCATAGAAAGAAGATTGTCCCCTTCTGTTATCTGTCTGGTCTATGGACTGCATTCCGCTTCTGAGAAGAGATGGCTTACACTAGGTAAAAGGGGCAGGAGGGGAAACTTTACTTGTGAATATCTCTGAAACCATAAAGGTTTGAGAGATAAGACTAATATCGTTCTTCTTGTTTTTTTAATGCCTACAAAATAAAATAAAGATAAAACGAAGTATTACTATCCCTTTAAACATATTGATATATACAAACTTGCAAATACAAGCATATATAGATAAGCATGTATAAGACACAGATTTGAAGAATTACAAAAGTTGAAAAATCAACAGTTGAAATGATCATTGATAGACGAGGCATCAGATGAATCCAGACTTGAAACAGGATCACTAGATTTACAAACCAAAATCAGACCCCAAGGGTATCAGTCTTATCTCTAAAAAGGCACAAAAGAAAAAATATAAATATTACAAACATTCCAAAGGACATGTCCTCATTCATGCAATTTGGTTGACAGCTCTGTAACATATATATCCACCAGGTCTCCCTACTTAGCAGATGTTTAGTAATATTGCCTTTGCGAATGCCTAATTTGATCTTTTCTAGGCCAAAGACTTTTAAACCCTTGGGTGAAGCTGCATGGACTGTAAGAAAATGATGAGCTGCAGTTGTTAAAGTAACACCCAAACCTGCATCTCTTTCAGAGTTCCTGATCAAGGATAGATGTTTCTGAATACTTAGTTTCATCATTTGTGTCATCTGTCCCACATAATTCAATCCACATGGACACCTAATAAGATAAACACAGTTCACAGTCCAGAAGTTGATAAAGTCCCTCACTTGGAGGTCCCTGCCAGCAACCAGACTGTAAACCTGCTTAGTAGATGAGATAAACTGACAAACAGAACAAAAACCACAGGGAAAATTACCAACAACATTATGACCCTCTACATACCAAGTGGAGGGTTGAAGATGACTATGTACCAAAAGTTCAGAGAGATTCTTAGATCTACGTGCCACCAAAGAAGGTTGAGGGTCCAGAAATGGATACAATGTTGCATCACTCAATAATATATGCCAATGTTTCTGAAAGAGGTTAGAGACAGATTGGCACTGAGTATTGTAAGTTACAATGGGCTTAATTGTCATCGAAGTAATTTTCTCTCTCTTACCCTTATTCAGTAGAGTGTCACGTGAAGTAGAATTTGCCCTTTGAAAACCTTTTTTAAGGCATGAGATAGGATATCCTATGTCTCGAAATCTCCGAATAAGGTCCTGTGAGTGGCGAGCAAAGGTTTTTCATATACGTAGGATGGGAGCTTGAATAATGCAATAAAGCATTTTCCGCCATAGACTTGCGATATAAATCTGTTGATAAAGAACCAGATTCATTGATATTAACAGTAATGTCCAAAAAATCAACAGACAATGTAGAACAACAGTGTGTAAGACAGATATTCAAGTCATTACTATTGAGTACCTGTATAAATTAGGAACAGGAGGAAACTGACCCATTCCAAAGGAAAAAGATGTCATCGATATATCAATACCACACAAGTATATTTGTTGTCCAAGGGTCCATAGTTTCTCTGAACACCAATTCTTTCTCCCACCACCATAGGAATAAATTTGCTTAAGATGGTGCACACTTTGCTCCCATTTCAGTCCCCATAAGCTGTAAGAAAAATTCATAATTGAACACAAAATAATTATGTTCCAGTACAAATCTTAAAAGGTCACTCAAGAAGTCACAAAAGCCCTCCTCTCTAGACAAATTCGATTGACATACAAAGTATGAAATGGCCCTAAGACCCTGCTCGTGGCCTATGCTGGAATACAAAGCTTCCACATCACAGGTCACAAGCAGGGTCCCCAGTTCCACCACCACCTCACTCAGTTTGGACAAAAGATCAGCAGAGTCTTGTAAATACGAGCTTAAGGACAAAACCATTGGTGGAAGAAAAAAATCAATGAAAGTACACACCTTCTCAACAAGACCGCCAATACCAGCTACGATGGGTCTTCCAGGAGGATTACCCATATCCTTGTGAATCTTTGGCAAGACATAAAAAGTTGGCACTACAGGATGATCTACGCAAAGGAAGTCATATTCTTTTTTGGTCATGATGTTCTTATCCAAGGCACTAGAGAGCTTATGGTCCAGTAACGTCTTGAAGGAATCTGTGGGATCAGAGGGAAGTCTATGATAAGCAGTCCTATTCAGAAGCTGTCTATGAACTTCAGCCATTTACAAATTATGTGGCCATATCACCATGTTTCCTCCTTTATCTGCTTCTTTTATCACAACATCAGTCCAAGAGGAAATCTCTCATAGGGCTGATGTTGTGACTTAGACAGATTGTATGTAGAGCATAAGGAAAAAAATATATATTTTTTCATAAAAAAAGTTTACTGCTCCTTTAAGTCATCTGCATCGGTTTCCCCTTTCACAGCAGAAAGGAAGAATTCCATATAGTGGGGTTATCACTCTCCATAACATGGCAAGCATCTTTTAGAGGCAGTAGTATGTCTCCTGGCCCAAGAATCTAAAATCTTTTGAATAGATGATGGACTAGAACTGAACAAAGAAATTAAAGCCTTAACCCAAGCACGCTCCTGTTCAACTGGAGAGGGCCCCTAAGACTGAATAGAGTCCACAGAGCAATGGGGACATAGAGAACCATGAAACTCCCTAGGAAGCCCAATCTGGCTTGAAGCTCAATGAGGTAATTGGGTTGAAGTGATCACTGAAGCCTTAACAGTCTTGAATTTGCCCATATCTCCCTTGGGATCTTAAATAACCAGGAGACCCATCTGAAGTATAAAGTAAAAGTAGTAGAAACGTAGAAGAAAAGGACTTATAAATTCTTAAATGTACTTATCTGACTGTAAGGGGAGGGAGAGGCCAGCCTTGGTGTAGCAAGTAGAAAACAAAAAAGGAAGAGGGTCAGTCAAGGATCACCTCTTCCCTTGCCAAAAAACCCAGGAAGAACGGGCTGCTGGGAACTGTGGTTTCCCAGATTAAAATTATGGAGCAGTGGCTCTCTAGCCTTTCCTATGTAGTACCCCCTGATTGTGGTGGGGGGAGTTCCCACTGGGCACTGGTAATCAGTGTGTGAAGATAGAATCACCTTCAGTCCACTTACAGCCTCCAAAATGCACACAGAGGCAAGAGAAGTCCCATAATAGTGTTCTATTTCCATCCAATATGGCTGACGCACATGCTCGTTTTTAAAAGCACTGTGAAAAAATGAAAAGTTCTGAAAAAGCAAAAGTTAGCAAAAGTTGCTAAAAGTAAATATAAGCATCAATGCCAACAAAAGACTGTTCCCAAAGGAAAAGAAGAGTTCTAAAGAGCAAGGAATACCCACTGATGGGCAGTGCAAGGGTTAAACATCAGTTAATGGAGGAACATAGACCTTTTAAATTGTTTATAGATGCACTGCTCAGACAATCCCATAAATAGATTTGCAATTCAGGCTTCCAAACCACAGAGAAATGTGGCTACCAGTGAAGTAAGGACATACACACAGAATCTGTGCACTCATGGGAGAGAATAGGGGGCTAGATTCTATTGCAGGTGCTAAATATTAACACCCGTTTTATCAAACATTTTCCTATGGAAGTCTATGGGGAAAAGTGCAGATAAAAGCAGAGATAAAATTAGCACCTGCTATAGAATCTAACCCCTAGTCTCTTCTGTCTTCAGGCTCCTAGTCTCTTCTGTCTTCAGGCTCCTACACAAACAGGGACATTTCAGAGAAGCTAAGAGGAAACAGGCTGATAAATCAAGCCATCCTTTACAGACCCAGGTCATGAAAGCCTGTACACTGGTCATTCTTTCTAAAGGAGGTCAGGAACAGGAGCCCACTTAATGGGAAATTACACAGCCCCATTGCCTAAAGCAAAAAATAATAAAAAAAGAAGACTAGGGTTACTTGCATTTTTTACCCATAGCTATTGTGCATAAGTGTTTTTGGAAAATGGATCTATATTATTATTATTGTATTCAAGGCTTACGGAGACAGATAATGATAATGGATAGTTGAGCATGTAAAGTTAACAGGAGTGTGGCTTAAACCCTGGGCTGTAGCAAACCCAAGGGTTGTGAGGAGCAGTAAGCTGGTTAGAGGGCTCACCTTAAGGAAATAGTAAGAGAGGGTGTAGGAGGGTGGGGTAATGTAGCTGTGTGCGCAGAGGGGCTGCTAGAATTAAGGGTTTATATAGCTTCCAGCCCCCCTACAAAATCAGGCTTTTAGCCTTAAACTTGTATTCAAGGCTTATGGAGACAGATAATGATAATGGATAGTTGAGAATGTAAAGTTAACAGGAGTGTGGCTTAAACCCTGGGCTTTAGCTAACCCAAGGGTCGTGAGGAGCAGTAAGCCGGTTAGAGGCCAAAAGAAAGAGTAGGGTAACGCTAGATAGAGATTGAAAAGCACATTGTATTTCATGGCTGGGATCTGGAACATATCTTGTAAAACAAGACGAGAGCCATCTTCCCATGCTTTGGATAGTATAGTCAGGTACTTGATTCTGGATACAGGTAGGGTTTTAATTGAAGATGGCTGAAAAGGATTCTTAGGTAGCTAATAAATTAACTGGAGCTAAAAGGGCCATAAGGCATGGGCAGTAATGAACTTGAGTCATGACTAGAGGCCAAAAGGAATTGTAAACCGGCCAGTGTAGTGACGGAGCACCAGAAGTCGACGGTAGCAAAGTAACGAATTTCAGTCCAGGTACGTAGGGTACTGGTTTCAGATGTGGCCAGATGGAGAATTAAGTGGTTACCGACCCGGAGTAGGTCTGACTTTCAAAAATAACTGACCTTCCTGCCGGAAACTGAAAATTTGTTAGGTACAAAAAAGCTGAAAAGGCTAGGGGCAGAGAGTGAAGAAGAAGAGAAAAAGTGCCGATGAGAAGTGATCAATTCGAGTTGACCACTTCTCATCGGCACTTTTTCTCTTCTTCTTCACTCATCCTCTGCCCCAGCCTTACATCTTCGCAGCCCCTGCGAAGAGGTAAGGCTGGGGAAAATTAAAAGATACCTCCGGAGAGATGGATGAGGTAGTAAATTGGTAGATTTACTAAGACACTTCCTTTGGCCTCTGACGAGGTAAGGATGTCTGATGGATCCATGGAAGGTTAGGCCACCTCTGCGCTGACTATTTCCTTCAGCCTCCGACAAGGTAAGGAAAACATCAGCCAAGCGTGAGAGTTTCCTTTGGCCTCTAACGAGAGGTGAGGAAACTGACCGAAACATATAGGTGGAAGAAAGGAGTACCCGGTAAATGCAGATAGGGTGTAGTGAAAAGAGACCTACAGCCTCTGCGTAGAGGCAAGGAAAGAGCCTTCGACTTCTGACAGAGATAAGTAAACACTGGGCCTTGGACAGAGGCAAGGAAACCTTCGGCCTCTGCGGTGGAGGTAAGGCGATAGAGAGGTAACGGGAATAGTGGGATGGGGCGGAGGAGAAGAGGAAGGGGGGGCATCGGGAAGACCTGACAAAGTAGAAATAAATTCTCAGTCGGCCTCTGCGCAAAGGTAAGGATGATGCCATAGGCCTCCGACGAGGTAAGGTCTAACCTTCGGCCTCTGCGGTGGGGAAACATGATTGTATTGAGAACCCTCGGCTCCTGCCATGGGGTAAGGTGAACGTATCGTGTACCCTCATCCCCTGCTGTGGGGTAATTGGTCGAAGGAACGTCTCGTGACCTTCAACCCCTGCCATGGGGTAAGGCGAATGTATCATGTACTGTCGATCCCTGCCGTGGGGTAAGGTGAATGCATCATGTACCTTCAACCCCTGCCGTGGGGTAAGGTGAACGTATCATGTACCTTCAACCCCTGCCATGGGGTAAGGTGAACGGATCATGTACCCTCAACCCATGCCGATGGGCAAGGTGAATCTATCGTGTACCTTCAACCCCTGTCGCGTGGTAAGGTGAACGTATTATGTACCTTCGACCCCTGTCATGGGGTAAAGTGAACGTATCTTGTACCTTCAACCCCTGCCATGGGGTAAGGTGAACGTATAGTGTACCATCAACCCCTGCCGCAGGGCAAGGTGAACGTATCGTGTACCTTTGACCCCTGCCGTAAGGTAAGGTGAACGTATCATGCACCTTCGACCCCATCATGGGGTAAGGTGAACGTATTGTGTACCTTCGACCCCTGCCGTGCGGTAAGGTGAATGTATCGTGTACCTTTGACCCCAGCCGTGGGGTAAGGAGAATGTATTGTGTACCTTCGACCCCTGCCGTGGAGTAAGGTGAACGTATTGTCAGTCATTGACCCCTGCTGTGGGGCAAGGCATGTACAGGTGAACCGCCAGCCTCTGCAGTGGCGTAAGGCGAGTATGGGGGAACCTTCGGTCCTTGCGGCATTGTACAGGGCGTGATGGGGAAGACGCACAGCAGTGTCTAACAATTGGGGGACCGGAATTATGTGAGCGCTTGACAACAGGCTAGGGACCAAGTGAGCAATTGAATAAGGGCGCTAAGGACGTAAAGGAAGCGTGAGGGCCAAGAGGACGTGGGTGGAGGTGACCGGGAAGGAGTGAGGCGGCTCATGTGGCGTGTAGCTGACCAAGAGAGCAATAGTTGGTCAGGCACCTAGGGCTGCCAAGAATAAGCAAGAGCTGGCAGCAGATTCAGAGCGAAGTGGCTCATTGACGCGGAGTTAA
The DNA here is from genome assembly GCA_037306005.1 of Rhinophrynus dorsalis. NCBI lineage: Eukaryota > Metazoa > Chordata > Amphibia > Anura > Rhinophrynidae > Rhinophrynus > Rhinophrynus dorsalis. The sequence goes on along the minus strand of CM074718.1, from coordinate 266,913,049 downwards.
CCAAGGGGTGCAGCTAGAGGGTGTAGGGCCAACATGAAGGCAGGGAAGAGAGTCGGAAAGATGCAATGATCCGGAAAAGGAGGCCCACGCTGCTTGGGGCTAAGGAGAGGGTGGAAGCAAAAGATAGGGAATGAGACCGAAACGGAGAGAAAAGAGGAGGTGCGGGTGAAGAAAAGGGGACGATGGACGTGAAACTGCAGAGAGGGCAGGCAGAGCAATTCAGTGGAAAGAGGAGGCATGAAAGAAAGCAGAGAGAGATTGTGATGTCGGTGACAGTCACTTAAACATGAAGTTTAATTAAACTTTTTTTTTTAACTTTAAATTGCTGGAACCTAGAATGTAATGCGAGAGAATGATCTGGTGGCAGGAGACGGCCTGAAGGCAATGGACAAACCAAAATAGAAAAGACTAAAAGGGGGGTTGTAATTTATGCAGAGGAGGAGAGCGAGAGATGTGAACGTCTGGAAGAGGCAGGGCAGGCCTGAGCTATGCAGGGACAAGGCAATCTGAATCAGAAGTGGCACTGATATCCCCAAAACCCTGCTACAGAAACCAATGTGGAGGAAGAAAGTGACGGCAGGCGACAGGTGAACGACAATACACTGAGGCCCATTCTGATAAACTAAGCTGAGTGGCAAGTGGATGGAGGCGAAGGCTGCAACAAACTGAAAGGGAAAGAAATACCGAGTGCAAACTCGTGTGAGAGAAACCAGGGAAGGTAAGGGTGTGGAGTGGCGAAGGAGTGAGAAAAATGATGCCTGGTACAATCCCAGCACTACAAGTACTACAGGAGTTGGGTGCATTTAGGGGCAGGGGAAGACCTATGCCTGTACGATGGGGGAAGGAGCGAGGTGGCTAAGGAGGCGTACAGCCAAAAAAGATTAAAAACAGAGGACGGTGGCTGGGTGACCACGAAAGGCTGGGAAGTACGACGTGGTGATGAGAGAAACTGGAAAAGAATGTCAGAGACGCTCGGCGGCCGAAGGAGAGGGAGAAAGGGCGGAAGTGAACAAAAGAGGAGGTAATGGAACCAAGTGATGGGAGCGTGAGGGTTGAGACAAGAACGAGTGATAAGAAAGAAAGCACACAAACACTCCTTGTTGGTGCGCTCTAGCGGACTGCTATCAGGTTTCTGAAATCCGTTTGTGGTCCATTTCCTTTGGAGTAGGGATATCTCAGGGTGCTGCAGCTCCCTTTGTGGTGAGGTCGGTACTTGCCTCTCCTTCGTAATCTAAATAGAGAAAAGCACAAAAAAAGGAAGTGCAAACCACTCCTAAGTGTAGTATCTTCAGGCAAGTGGAGCTATCCAGCTAATAAGTTGTACTTACTAGATATAGAGGCCAAGTCCTGCCTCTGGATATACACATATCTACTGGTTTTATGCTGCCAGCTAAGTAATCTGTTAACCCAAACTGGTTCCTTTTAGGATTCCGCAGGCATAAATGTATTACTATAAATTTAAAAGCATATACTATGTAACAACAGACCCTGCTGGGTCTGTTGTTACATATTATGTTTTTAAATTTATAGTAATAAATGTATTTTCTACCAAACCTGGAAACTTTCCAAGTTAGCTGGCCCTGAGCTCTTTGGAATATTAACCCTTAGAGCTTCCTATAATGTAGATTTTATGCAATACATACCTACTTGCTCTAACTCGGAGGTACTCCAATCAGTCTGTGAGGAACCATTAACAAGTTACAACTTAGAGATCTCACTGCCTAAACACAAACAAAACAATCAGGACATTTCCTGCTGCTTTTCTGGTACAAATGGAAAACATTTAGAGACTAAAGAAACATTTAGTGGTGGCAAATCTTATAGTCAGAACCACAGACCTCTCTCACCTTGAGAATGTGGCCCTTTAACCGGAGATTTGGGTCAAACCCTGAGAGTTCTCAGGTATGATTTCTACTAATCGTGCCTGTATTGGAGTATTGATGCCTGCTGAATCCTAATAGGAACCCATACCTCCCAACATTTCAAATGGCCAAAGAGGGACACTTGTGTTTTAGATGGTGATTCTGGGGGCGTCTGGTGGGAGGATCATTATTGAGAATTTTTCAGTCATTTCATGACCTACTGACACCTTTTTGTGTAACTGAATAAATTATTTAGAGGAAGTCCATAGTATTTTATTTACACAGGGTAATCTATAAACACATATACTGACGTTTAACCAAACAATGTGAGTTTTATTGCTGGGGAACAATGTTATACACTTATATGCACACCACATAGTCTGATCTTCAAAAAAGAGGGACACCAGGGTGGGAAAGAGAGACAGAGGGATTTGGGTCTCAAAGAGGGAGGTATGGGAGGTATGGGAACCGGTCTTTCATACTGGAATTTAAATTGATTGAAAATAGAAGACAGGCATGGTATCTTTCCAGAATTGTTGATACTAACATTTAATATGTAAAAAAAAAACAAATATATGTCTCTCTCTCTCTCTCTCTCTCTAGACAGATATTGATATTCAAAATCAGGGAAGGAAGATACAGCAAGTTCAGGATGCCAGAACCAAGAGCTCTGCCTGGAAATCTGGGTCAGTTTGGCAGGCACATGTTGTACAATGGGGGATTAATATGTAATAAAATGATGTGTTCTATATGAAAGCAAAACTGGCAGTTTTCTATTTTAAACTATCACTGATGTCAATCACAGATGAAAAAGAGCAAAATGCGCATTCCTTCCCATAGAGAAAGGCACAAATATCAGACTAAGGGATATGCAGCCGCCATTCCCTCCCCCTGGCAGTTCTGCCATCTTTATTCCTCCCACGCTCTGCCCTTCCATCCGGCAGTAAACACGTTCATTCATAAAAGATGAGGCCACATGAAATATTCAGAGTCTCTCATCTCTGAGGAAAATCCTTGCCAGACAGCTTCCTGTTTTAACTCTTTCCGTCTGGAAAAGGGATTGTGAGTAAAACGGGAATACCGATAGATCTGGGCAACATATGACACTTTAGCTGTTGGAGAACTACATTTCCCGTCATCCTCACCCTGGCAGATGATCAATAGCAAATAGAAAGGCACGCTTTTATCACCCCCTAATATAATTTAATAATATGAGTCCTGGAATTACAATATAATCGTTACAATTGTCATAAATTGTAAGATCTCACCTATAGATCAGTCAACCCTTTAAGTACCAGAGGGGTACAGGCTGCGTACCCATCTGGCGCTCAAAGCCAAGGATTGAGCATGTTTCAAAAGTCTTATTTATGCATGATTTGCCTTTTATAATAGTACATAATTATCTCAGGGTGCAGACAGCAGTCCACAGCCTACCGCTTTTCAACAACATTTAATGGGTTAAATCAAAGCGAAATAATATATGTAGATGGGAGACCACAAAATGCCTAAGATGTGTTGTTTGGCTCAGTGCAAGGTTATCGTTTTTGTTTTAATATCCTCCCTGGAGGTTAACCCATGCGTGTCAAAGGGGGTGCCGCCTCCAATCCGTTAAAGCAAGGCATTTAAGAACGAGTCCAACCCGCACGGATTTAACTCATGAGATTCAGGGTTAGGTTGATATGAGTTGTAGTCCATCACCAGCAGGAGAAACGTTCCCCTCTCTTTGTACCCTTTGCTTACAAGTGCGGTGAACTGCACAGAGCAACCCCCTGGCACTCAAACGGTTAAATGCATTAGTGGCTAGAGATTGAGCAGTGAATAGTTAAAATTGATGAGCCTAGCCCAGCAGAGCAATGTGTCTCATTTATTGCAGAAGGTTGGGAACCCACGTTACTTTGATTGACAGCGCCAGACAGCCGACTTGCAAGGCATTGTGTGACTTGTAGTTTAGGGGAATGCGTCCTTGTTATGCTGCTGTGTGGTTAACTGTTTCCCTGACACAATGAAGGGAAAATAAAAATGATGAGTATTACAGTCATTTTTATGCATTTAATCCAGTCACTGTTAAAAGTCATAATAGCAAAACGCTTCGCAATCAACGGTATAATGTAAATTCGTTTATTATTAGTTTTGTTATATATTTCTACCTGGATTATTAAATGTCCCATTTTAAGAAAAAGCAGCTATTTCCCAAGCGGATAACCCCCAACTAAATGCTCCAAATCATATTATATCCTGACTACAAACAAGTAAATGCAAGTATTACATAAATATTGCTATATGTATGTCAATCTGCGTTTTATCATTTTGCTATCTGGTATAGCAGTACGCATCTCATTCTGTCACTCTTCTGTTTTATCATTATTAAATAGTCCTCACCGTAATCCTATCACCTAAACATGATTATAATGTCAGTTTATTACAATTTTTTGTGTTGTACTTTCCATGTGTTACTATAGTCCTGAATTCCTAGTAAAGAGTTAACATTGTATTCCTTCTATGGCGTCTGTATGAATACAACTCCCAGCATGCCCCTCTCCTGCCTCCCAGCTACCTTGTTTACAGCTCTCAAGCTGCTCGTCTATGGTTGGATCAATAGAAATTGTGACGTCAAAAACCCACGTGGGGAGTTTCTCAGTGATTGGCTACGGCTGCCTGTCAGCTTAAGCCAATAGTGGGTGAGGAGTGTGGTTTCATACAGTAGTCTTTGCAAAGGAGGAGAGGCTTTTAAGGAGGCTCAGTGTAATTGTCAGGGTGTCACTAATTGTAAAGGAGGAACGGGAGTATTGACTACCTGTGGCTACATAACTGCAGACATGTAACGTTTGATTACATATAACAAAATCATATATACCAACACGGAAAAGAGAGAGGTGTCTACTCTATTTACATCCAATACGTGGAACTATCCCTAATTTCTAGGGACGGTTTTTGGTTTTGGCTATTTGTCCCTGGTTTTGAAATTGTATTTCCAAGAGATATTTTATGTGCTTGACAATTAACGGTTAATAGTTTATTGATCTTGCTTATTTCTAAGATTTTATGTAGGGTTGCCAGACCATCCCTTTAAAGATAACACATATGAAACATTCCTGTTGGCTGCATTGATACATGGGAACCTTTGTAACTGGAGACTTGCAGCAGGCATTTTTCGTGTGCCCTCTTTTAAAGGGTTGACCTAGAAGCCCAATTTGTGTGGCATTTAGGTATGGGTAATGTCAATTCTCCTGTAAATCTCCAGCTCTAAGTCTCATGTACAGTGTTTCTGGTAGGGCTATGTAACAGAGAACTGTGTACCATTTTTGATACATGTAACGTGACTGCCTTCGGAATATGTGTCCCTGGATTTTGTCCCAAATATCAGGATATAAAGTGCCACCTTAATGTTTCTTTCTATGCTTACAGAACCTGTGTCATTACATATTAATCCACTCAGTTCTATATATTCCAACTAACCAATTTTTGTGGAATTTAGGGGGTAAATATAATGCCCTCCACAGATCATATTTTTATGTACGGTTTTGTGTTACCTATAAGGAAGAACACACTCACAGCAAAGGCATTTTGCTGTCAGTGTGTTCTCCCTTGTACATATATGTTCGTGTGTGGTCAACCAGGAGACCACTGGAGTTTCTGCACTCAGCTGGAAATAAGTGCAGGCCTTGAGCCACTGGAGTGTGCATCTAGATCAGTGGTTCTCAACCCGTGCCCTCAGTGGCTACTAACAGGCCAGGATTTGAGAATTTCCTTTTAAGAGCACAGGTGAGTTAATCAATATGACTGAGTCTCTGATCAACTCACTTGTGTTCTAGCAGGGAAATTCCTAAGTCCTGGCCTATTAGTGGCCACTGAGGGCATGGGTTGAGAACCTTTGATCTGGAGTGTGCTTCAGTCTCCTGTATCTTACGGGTTTTGTGTTACCTTAAACTATGCTGATAATCCCTTTCAGTGAGTTATTTCCCAGTCCACTACAGACACCCGTAATTCAGTTTAGACCTTTGCCTTATGTATAATGGCAAAGTGGTGCAATTCTTTGAAAAACCAAGTTTGTCATAGGGAACAAATGCAAAATCCTAAAATTGATTTAGATTGGGCATTTAACTACTCATTCATTGATGAGCTCCTCATTTAGTTTTCCTTCTTGGGTCTCCAGGCATACCCCTATGATAGGACCATATGTTTATTTAAAAAAAAAAAAAAAATTTGCACTATACAGGAGAACTAAAAAAATTCCCATTGATTGAAATGAGGATTTCAACCCTTGAATCAGGGCTCAAATTTTCCACTAGCCAATGGAGAGTGAAAATTTAGCCCTGGCGAGAAGAAATTCAGCCCTGGTGGGTATGTTTTGGCTTGCAGTGGCGAGTAACTTTTCAGGTCTGGCTAGTAGCAAAGGACTTAAAATGATAAGTCCTGCTTGAATGCTAGAGAGGTCTCAAATGCACTGCTTTACAATGCAGCGGAGACCTCTCCCTCATGCAGGGGGTTAAAATCTCCATTTACATTAATGGGAATTCTTGGAATTTTTAGTTCTCCCCTATAGTGCAAATGGTTTGCCACAGAACGTCTCCACTTTTCCTCAGAACATACAGTGCTGGTGTCTAACCACTGTTTGTAGGTGTCACATTTAACTTATGGTCATGAAACATTCTCACCTGCGCTCACTATTCCTTCAGCGGTTAATCCTAGAGTTACACTGCTTATGTCTCCAAAACACCTTCACCTCAGCGTTGCTGTTAGACTTTCATTGTATATTGGCATACAGAGGGTGCAATCTCTCTTAACTCAAAAGTATCATGCACAGAGAAGAAATATCCTGAAGCACGTCATTCTGATCCTGCAGGAAATTACAGGATAGCCCCAAAGTACCAGGCTATTCCTCTCTGAATGAGAAAAGCAGCTAACTCCTGTTATATGTTTCAGCCTTCTTCGGCCTTGTCAGTAAGGTGCAGCTGTTTTCTCTTGGCGCTTGTGAGCAAGGTGATGAATGCTTGGATTCCCCTACAACCTTAGAGATACTGAGACCAAGGTTAATTTGCATATGAAAAGTAATGTTCATCTGGGAACGAGCTGTTTGTCAGGGTATATAGCAGGTTACATTTGACTGTATCCTAGCCAGGGTGCAGCCTCTTTTAGCTCACAAGTTCCGTATACAGAAAATAAATATCCTAAGCACATCATACTGATTCTACACAGATGACAGTTCAGCCACAAAATGCTAGGAAATTCGTCACTTAGGGCTCGATTTAATAGTCTTTGGTAAAAAAACAAAGCAGCAAACCGCAGATTTTCAAGCAAAGTAAGCAATCCAAATACTTGTGCTGTGAAAAACTATCACATGGAAAAAAAACATGTTGGGCGCAAAATTTTGCAGCAACTGGAAACAATTAAAAATATTGTCAATTCCTGACTCAATTCCATGCATTGGGCAGTAATATGCATTAAGGGACCCCACTTTATCATAAAAAATCTGTACCTACTTTTTTTGGTGCAGATTCCCCTAACGCATGTTTTAAAATACCGGAGCTGGAACTGAGGTGGAAAAAACCTGGAAAAACTAAGTGACCAGTGGATGTATTGATATGGGGCCCTAGACCCCATATCAATACATCCAAAGTACTGAAAAAAATGTGATGTAATGTTAGAAAAATTAACCCTGTGAGTGCCAGTGAGGTATGCAATGCATTGCAGAGCCTTGAATATCGCACTGGCATTCACAGGGTTAATCCAACTAAAACTAACACCATCCCCCATCCCCCTGTAAGTCTGATGTCCAGAGGGTCTTCAGCGCCCTGGTCACCCAGTTCAAGTCTTCTTTAATCTTCTATCATGCATCTTCTTATCTCTTTTTATCTTCTTTCTTCTAAGCTGCCAATATAGAATGTCACAATTAATAAAAAGAATATCCATGTTTACAGACGATATGGCTGGACTGTAAGCCACTGCCCCTGATGTGGCGGCAGAAAATCGGAGGAAAAACCTCAACTTTAGATACCTCTCAGGCCATTGCCCGAGCCATTCTGAGGAAAATTTGAACAGAGACTGGCTTTTAAATGGCCAGTCTCTGTTCAAAATGGTACCCAGGCTTCCATTGGATGGGATGTGGGGTTACGCACCTCCCAGCAAATCAGCTTCTATCGGGAGGGATGCCGAAACATTCTAGAAGCTGAATGGCTGGGAGGTGTGTAACCCCACATCCCAGCCAATAGAAGAGTAAGAGCCATTTTGAACAGACCGGCCATATAAAAGCCAGTCTCTGTCCAAATTTTCCTCAGAATGGCTTGGACAACAGCCCGAGATGTATCTAAGAGGGGGGGGGGGATTTTGCTCTGATTTCCTGCCACCCCGTATATTAGTTCAGCCATATCTTTGGGGGGCATTTCTTCTGTAAACCTGGATATTCTTTTTATTCATTGTGACATTCTACTTTGGCAGCTTAGAGGAAAGAAGATAAGACACAAGATAGAAGACTAAAGAAGAAGACTTGAACTGGATGACAGGTAAGTATTATACAGGTAGGGGGTATGGATGGTCTTAGGACTAGTATTCTTTCACTTTATTGTTAGGGGTAGAGTATGGTTAGTGGTTGGGAATGTGACTGTGTTTTAGCTCCGCTCGGTGTTTTGCACTGTGTCAAACACCAAGCGTTAGCCATTTTCCTTTGCTGATCCCATTTCTCACGCTACTTATCTGGAATTTTGGGAACAAAAAACCCACGACAAACATTGGGCTAAAAGTCTGGTTTTGGGTACTAATGTTTGTTTTGGTTCCAGTTGGTAAGGCAATTGTATTCCTACGGTCACACAGTGTATCTGTGTATCCATTTTTGCCCTACTGTCAGTTTTACCAGTGACTATTAAATCGAGCACTTAGTGAGAGATGCAGCTAACCTCAGGCTTACGGTTCATCCTTCTCAGGCTTCATCAGTGGGGTACAGCTGTGGAGAACAGCTTGGCACTTGTGAGCAAGGGGTCCACTTCTGGATTTTCCCATAACATTTAGAAATACCAAGCACAAGTTGCAAATACAAAGTAATTGTCAGAGATGCTCATTTAGGAAAGAGTCTGCCAGGGTATACAGCAGGTTTTATATAACATTATCCTACTCAGAGTGCAATGCATTTTTAACTCACAAGTGATATACACAGAGTAGAAATATCCTGAAGCATATTATATGAACCTGCCCAGATGATAGCTCTGCCATAAAATGCCAATCAATTCCTGTTTGAACAAGCAAAGCAACTAACCCCAGACATATGTTTTGGCCCTCTTGGGCCTAGTCTGTGAAGTGCAGCTGTTCTCTCTAAAGGTTATGGGGGAAAAGAGATCTGGACCCCTTTCTCTTAGGTGGCTAGAGAAAACAGTTAGCCCAAGAAGGCCAGAACATACTTCCAGGGTTATCTACTTCTCTTGTTCAGAGAGGAATTGCCTGGCACATTGTGGCTGTACTGTAATTTCTGTAAGGAGTGAGTATGTCACTTGGGAGCTAAAATATATTGTGCCTTGGGTAGGATAAACTCCTACAGAGCCTGCTAAATACCCAGTAGGCTTGTTACTATTTCCCCTTGTCCTCTTGTGTCAGTATCCACTTCCTGCAGTCCTAAGAAGTTTTATATAAGGCAAGTCCTCTTTTACACCTTTTTAAAATAGTTGTTTGTCCACTTATTTTAAATTACTTACACTGTGTCAAACAAGCATTGTTTATTTAAGTCATCAACAGCCAGCTACATGTTCCCTTATAACATCTTATCAATGCCTTATAGAATGGGGTCTAAAAGGAAGCCACCGGTGCTACCACAAGAAAACAATGACATGCACTGCACTGACTTGAAAGCCTGAAACAGTGGGTCTACTGGGACCAACTCTGTACACAAATCAGAAGTCTGCGGTTGAGCCATCTTTGGGGTTCAGTTTTCTGACTTGCTGACTTGCTGATAGGAGCCATTTTGGGACTACACAGTGCAGCCATATGCTTTTTTACTATGTCTGCTCCCATTGGAGCAGACTTGGTAAAATATAATTGCTCTTAAAATGTAGTGAGAGAGGAATCAACTGTGAATGTGCCAGGATTGCAAGAGGAAGAAGGAAGGGAGAGCGGGAGAGCAATTGGTAGAAATATAGGATGGGAAATGTTGGAAAGCCAGTAAGATGCACTGACTGAAGAAATTCCCCATCATGCCCAGACAAGTGCCCAGGATACGAACATTCTGTGATTGATGCCTGAAGATAAATGAACCTTTTTTAATATCTTTACATCACGTGATTGCTTAACTGAGTATATAAAACACACAAACAAAACACCTGTTTTGCAATATGTGATTAGGGTCTTGTGAAACAGCCTGTTTTGAACAAAAACCAAAATTACATAATTGTTTCACTTATCTTTACTGGATGGGAAAAGGAGCGTAACTACTGGAGGGGCAGTCCGTATAAGGCAATGGGTCCTGTACCCATAAAGCGGCCAGTGATGGGCTGCTGTACTTATCTAGGTACCCACTTCTTGATGCTTCACTGCACTGGTAGAGTTTATTTTACAGATTGATATCCGGCCCACTTGCTCACACTATGCTCTGAGCGGATTCCTGAACAGTTCAATATGTGATGGAGGCAAATGTGGGCCAGTTATCATACTGAATAATAATCCTCAAGCACAGTGATTTATGTACCTGTATTACCCGTCATGAGCCATAATAGATTAAGGGGGTCTTGGGAAGTCAATCAAGCTCACATTGCCTTCACTGCCCAGCATCTATCAGATGACTGAATTCGGTGGTGGATGTTCACGAGGGGGAAGATACTCTAAGAGGTGATAAAGTGGAGATCACTTCTCCAGTGGTTTCATGGAGCCGATGCACTAAGATTTTTCCAGTGGGATAGATCTTAATGCATTTGCTCCATAGAATAATATAGGAATTGGAGAAACAATATCACTGGAGAGGTTATCTCCACTTTATCACACCTCAGTGCATAATCCCCATGCTGTGCAAGCTATGCTGTCCTGAGGCATGGAGGAATTAGGTCAGTGGTTCTCAACTCCTGCCCTCAGGACCCACTAACAGGCCAGGATTTAGGGATTCATCTGCTAGAGCACAGGTGTGGTGATCAGAGGCTCATCCACATTGATTAACTCACCTGTGCTCTAACAAGGAAATCATCAAATCCTGGCCTGTTAGTGGGACCTGAGGACAGGAGTTGAGAACCACTGCATTAGGTACAAGCAGAGGGAGAATTTTAGTGTCAGTTCATTGCTAGACTCTTTTATACCCATGGATATTGATTGTATATTAGAGACACATCAAATACATGACAGTGCAATGCTTTGCATTTAAAAGTGCATTATGGTAGGTACTTGCCATATTGTTTAGGTACCTTGATGGGGTTGGCAAGCTTAACATTCTCTGGTTAAATTATGGACTAAATCCTCATATTTATCAACAGAGTTATTATATATATCTAAGGTAGGGGACACATTTACACACTGGTATGGAGGAGCACAGGTTTGCTTTTTGATTTGTAATTGCACTTTGGGTTTTGGCCTAATGTTTGGGGGTTCTGGAGAACCCTCTCATTCCTTGCTGCTATCTAGATGCCAGTTATTTGATATCTTTCTTATTTTATTCACTACATGTATATATTATGGTGAGCTAGCACTGTGAGCTTTTTTCTGTTTTTGCTTCTATAACTCACCTTTGCTCATTCTAGCTGCTTTCTACTCACTTCATTTAATTATCACTAATACTACACATATCATTATATTTCATATCTATCTTTTCTTTAAAGGTCCTTGAAGGGATGGTGTTTGGCCTGTTTTTGTTTACACACAACTTGTCTGTTTTAATTGTTATTCCTCATGTGGCCTGTGGGGGTGTTACATTTTGGCTTATAAGTAGGACTGAAGGACCCACAGTCCTCATGCCAGTATCCACTTCCTGCAGGCCTAAGAAGTTTTATATCAGGGAAGTCCTCTCTTACACCTTTTAAAAATAGTTGTTTGTCCCCACTGTCAGGCTTTCAAGTCTGTGCAGTGTGTGTCATTAGCTTCTTGTGGGAGCATCAGTGGCTTCTTTTAGACCCCATTCTGCTCTGGCCAGCATCACAATGCAGTCTCAGCTTCATCTGCAGGTCTGGTCTCCGCATGGTGTATAAGCTGAATTTTTAGTTGTCCATACAAACATGGTCCAGGATAGCATTGCTAATGATCATTCTGCTATTATATATTAGCAGAATGGCCTTTTCAAGTCTCCTTTCTCCAACCCAATACCTATCGAAACTGTGAAAGGCCTAATTGCTGCAACGTCACAGGAAAGTGGCCTACAAAGGCTGCAACCACCACAGCCCCCCAGTGTCCCTATGTGCTACCAACCATAATTTCCATACTCTCACAAGTCACCCTTAACCATTTGTGGCATCAGAGGGATTAAATAGCAAAAAATTACACATGCACTGCACAGCCACCTCCCACTGCTCTATCTAGGACCACCATTAACCTCCCCATTGCAGTAATGGCAGGGAATCATTGCAATAAATGATTTCCAGCCTGCCAGTAATGGAGGTAGGGTGATCACATTTACTTTCTGCCATTCAGGGACACACCTTTAGAGGAGCAGTAAACTTTTTTTATGAAAAAATATATATTGTATGGATTTTCCTATTGAGTAAAATAAGGGTACTCCCACTGCCAAGAGATTTATATTTCCAGAGTTATTACAGTTTAAACCCATATTTTTTTCATTAGCAGTGCCTTCTAGTAGTCAAATTCTAATTAGATTTCCTGTTAGATTCTAATGGAGAGGAAAGTCAGAAAAGTCAGAGACATACAGTTCTCCATAGAATGTGATAGACACTGCCTGTCACTTCCTGTCAGTTAGAACAACCAGGAAGTAAACACAGTAAATTCACTTCCTGATTATTTAAACTGCTATAATTTTTGAATAAAACATCTGACAGCGATGGGAGTGACCTTGTTTTATTCAGCAGGAAATGCTCTGTAAAATATATGTTTTCATAAAATAAAGTTTAATGATCCTTTAATGATCAAGTCATGGCAAAGTCAGGGAGGGGTTAAACATGTTGAAATAAAATGTCAAAGTGACATCAATTAAATATTTTGGGGGTAACATTATCCTCCCCCATCATTCCATCCTCAGCAGCAGGGCTGTTTTAAGGCCCCCTGAGGCCCCCAGTGTATTTGTAAATAGGTCCCCTATACAGTGATATTTTTTATTTTGCAAACCCTTTGAGTGCCAGGTGTGTGCAATGCTGGCACCCCGGCCTTGTTCCACTGGAAGCCACACAACCACACACTGACACCCCAGCCTTTTTCTACTGTCCCACAAAGACCCACAGTTACATCCCAACAGTTCACAGATATGTCTAAGTGGAACAACATTCACCCACCTGCATACACCTTTACATAGTCACATTTCCACCTTGAGCTCAAACCTCTGTCTGTGGGAAACCAGATCACTCAGGAAGATTTATGGCCAATCTTGTTCTTTCCAGCATGTCAAGCAGTTACACATAGAATGAAGAATCCCTTCTGGCAGCTCTGACCTGTGGGCACTTAATGAAAATTAAAGCTAAGCGCCAATGAACCTTATTTGCTGTTGGTGAGAATATGCAGTGACATTTTCTGCACAATAGCACAGTGACATCAGTGGCCTCTGCCTAGGGTTGCCACCTTTTCTTTTAAAAAAATACCGGCCATGGCATTCCCTCCATAGACTTAACATTGGACAGAAGCCAATTTTTTACCGGTCTGCTGGTAAAATACTGGCTGGGTGGCAACCCTACATCTGCCACGTGTTACAGTGGGGATTTTGTAAAGGTGCAAAGGCAGCAGTCCAGTAGGTATACCAGCCCCATTTTGACTGCAACTATTGTGAACCCAGCACTATTAGCATATATGCCTATGTTACCAGCCACACACATCTGACTTTCTTGGGCCCCCCTTCTGAATCTAGCCCGTAAGAGTGGTTCCCCCTTGATGGTGAACCCAGAAGACAGCCCCCACACTATGAAAAACACATGGGCCTCAGCAAAGGCTGGCAACTTTTCTTAAAAAAAATACCTCCATAGACTTAACACTGGAAAGAAGCCATTTTTTTTAACGGGTGGCAACCCTAGCCTCAGCTAAGGAGGTAGAGAGGCCCCCCACCTGAGCCTGTGGCCCACAGCATATATTGCATACACTCAGGCATTCAAATGGCACTAGCAGCAGATCAGGATGGAGAGTCCTTAAAAAAAAAGAAAAAAAAAAAAGGAACTAGGATCCCAAAACACCTGATCCTTTAGTTATCTGCTTTAAAGGGATAGTAATGTCAGAAAAAAAGTATTCATTATATGGTAGATACAATTAAAAGAGAGTACTTGCACTTATTCATATCTCTCAAACCGTTATGGTTTGAGAGAAATAAGAAAATAAAGTTCTCCGCTCCCTCCCCTTTCTGCTTGATGAGCTGTAATCCTGTCAGAAGCAGATTCTGGTCGCTCGACCAGACGCGGCTCTTCAGCAGCGCCGATATAACAATGCCTAAAAATAAATACTTCATCGGAATGGTCTACAACATTTTCTTGCAAACCAGGCACACGTTGTAGACCATTCCAATGAAGTATTTATTTTTAGGTATCGCTATGTCGGCGCTGCTGCAGAGCAGGAACCAGAATCTGCTTCTGACAGCTTTACAGATCGTCAAGCAGAAAGGGGAGGGAGCAGAAAACTGTATTTACCTATATCTCTCAAACCACAATGGTTTGAGAGATACAAATAAGTGCAAGTACTCTCTTGTAATCGTATCTACCATATAGTTAATACTTTTTGTCTGACATTACTATCCCTTTAACAAGTTAAATGGAAGAAAGGAGTGCATTTGTCCACTTTTTTAATGTTAAAAATACATTAATATGGGATATATACCCAATATTAAAGCATTTACAAAACTAATGAAAAAAATTAGTCAGCTAATAAAATGAATCTGAGGTCCGGGTCCCACTACTGAAAAGAAAAAAAAAGATGGATATCGGGACCGGTGCCCCCATATCAATCTGTAAACTACTCAAGAAAGTGGCCCAGGATGCCTTCCTCTGCTCTCCCCAACGGAAAGAATCTGTAAAAAACAGTAACATGAGGTCTGGGGGCCCCATATAAATAAAAAAAACAAACGTACGCATTGTTTGTGTATGTGAAAAGCTGTGATGTCAGAGGTCCAGCAGTTTTTAATGTGTCCTCTGTTATTTCTGAATAAATAAAGCAATTATACGTATTCTGACATTTCTTGCTTTACTGAGTGACTCGATTACTTCAGACGTTCTTTAGGAGGTGGGTTGAGGGGCCCTTTCTCTTTTTGCCCTTCCTTCTCCCCTTCTCTTTACTGATTACGTTCTGCTGGTAGAGTCTGTGAGTGCACCTCACTACTGTAGTAGATTATGAATTAGCAAGTTTATATTTTCCAGTGCCTGCACTTTTTGTTAATAATGTAGGAGGTCCAGCAGTGTCCAGGATCTGTCACATCAGGAACTTAAAGGGATAGTAGTACTTAAAATGTAAAAAAAATATGTTGTAGGGTTTATCCCCCTGAGTAAAACAAGGGTACTCCCACTGCTGAAAGGTGTTTTATTCAAAAGTTATTAAAGCTCAAAGTTGAATTTTTTAGGTGCAATATCACAGTGGCCTGAAATTGCACAGTGGCGCTGTTGCTACACCATCCTATGGAGATTTATGGTCCCAGGACCAGAGCTGGTCCAGTGTGGCACAACTGTTGCCATCTGGTAATGGAGGGGTTAACAGTGGGTTGTGGGGGAGAGTGCTTGGGAGAATTGGGGATCAGGCTGGGGTTTCTCCTACCTGATCCAACCCAATGAAAGCAGCTAATCTTTATGCCACTTTTCTTGAACTTTTCCCAGCCTCGTTTTAGGGTCGTTTTGGAGGATTTTTTAGGAGATTCCACTGAGGTGTTTTTGGGTAACCCCCTGAAACACGCGATCTGCAATCCAGTTCTGATCCTTGTGATTGCAGAATTGACCAGATGAAAATATCTCCATAATTGGAAAATACACACTCGGCAAAAATTTCTAACTGGAATGGATTTTTGGCCTTCCTCCCTTACTTAGTCTAGTCCTCCAGTCCAACCCCCAATCCTGTGCAATTCATTCTCTAGGAATTACAGCTATTTCATTCATCCCTACTGATTGGTGATGATAAGAATTATAATCTTCAACAACTAGACATCCAAGCATTCACTACCCCTACTGTAAAGCACTCGTGGCCAGTACTGATCTTCAAGAGGTGCCAGAAGTGCAAATTTCAGGCTACCCCTGTTTGATTACATTGCATCAATTAAAGTGATTGAGCCACTGATTGGGCCACCTGTATTCAAGTAGAGATACACAGAATACATGCCCTCTAATTCGCTCTTGAGGGCTAGGCTTGGTTGCCCTGCTCTGGGTATTGGCACACAGAGGAGATTTTCTTGGCATTGCAGGGCTGGGCTGTCTTGTGAGACACAAGAGGCTGTAGCGCGAAAAGGGTTGCGTCTCCATTTTTTTTTTATTTACATAATCAGAGCCAATATACCCTTAAAATCCAGGGTCTGCCAACCTACAGCTGCCCAGCTTTTGCTGGACTACACTTATCAGCCTCAGCTGGCCAATGAAGAACTAATCCAGGTGGAATTAATTCATAGTGAGCATCAGGATTAGCTGCCAAGATTAACCCTTTGAGTGCCAGAGGGGTACAACACGAGTTGCATACCCCTCTGGCACTCAAAGGGTTAAGGAAAATAGGGATTTATTATTAGGAGCAGTTAGAGTTCCATTCAAAAAGGAACATTATTCTAGGAATAAGTGGTTCATAATTTAACAGAAGGACTTACCTAGGTGAACTTCATGGAGCAATCAATTTAACTTTAAACTTTTTTTTTTTTTTGCATTTGATCTATATCAGTGGTTCTCAACTCCTGTCCTCGGGTCCCACTAACAGGCCAGGACTTAGGGATTTCTCTGCTAGAGCACAAGTGTGGTGATCAGAGGCTCATTCACATTGATTAACTCACCTGTGCTCTAACAAGGAAATCATCAAATCCTGGCCTGTTAGTGGGTCCCGTGGACCGGAGATGAGAACCACTGATCTATATTGTAGTTTTCTAATTATTGCATTTTACAGATCGGTATAAAGCCAAACCATTCTGGGCTACTGAAGCTTGTTGTTTGGTGGGTGTAGGTATGAAAGAGAGACTTTGCAGGCAATGGCAATTACTCTAGTGCAAAAGTATATAGATAGACCGATTGCTGTATGAAGGATGCTTGGAGGATGAAATGGAAGCACAGGAAAAGACAGGGGAATGAGCAGCATGAACTGAAACAGGTGTAAGAGAGACTGAGAGCATAGGCTATCCCTTCTGCATTAATACAAGGGGGGGGTTCACTAAGCCAGTGTTTCTCAACTCCTGTCCTCAGGACTGACTAACAGGCCAGGATTTGATGATTTCCTTGTTAGGGCACAGGTGAGTTAGTCAATGTGAATGAGCCTCTGATCACCACACCTGTGCTCTAGCAGAGAAATCCCTAAGTCCTGGTCTGTTAGTGGGTCCTGAGGGCAGGAGCTGAGAAACACTGCACTAAGCAGTGATAAGGTAGAGACGACTTCTCCAGTTTATCACTTCTCCAGTTCCATTGTTATTCTATGGAGCCTATGCACTAAGATCTCCAAAGATAAAGAAATCTTAGTACATAGGTTCCATAAAATAACATAGGAATAGGAGAAGTGATAAACTGGAGAATTCATCTCCATGTTATCACCTCTTTATCACGCCTTAGTGAATCTCCCCCAAGCAGCTTGTTTTTGTTGCTGTGAATACAAAACACAAGGACAAAACTAAATATGCAAGTCTGATTTATTTTTCATCCCTTACAATGATACTGCACTTATCTCAATTTTTTTTTCCATTAGGAAACACTGCCCCTTTAAGAACACCATTTGCCTGTGCAAGTACACTAACTACAATTGTTGAAATGCAAGTAGGATAAAAGAGACAGACAACAGCTACCAGGACCTTTCCAAAGAAACCTGTTAGTGTTTATAAATTTCTCCCCATCAGCAAATGAGTTTTTAATCATGTGCTGTTTATTTCAGTGTATGCTTTGCATGTGTTGGGTGCACTTTGCACAGACAACAAAGACTGGATCAGCTCCAATAGCGAGTCTTTCCAATACGCTGAAATGGAAAAACAGGAGTACAAAATAGCTGCACTCAAGGCCCAAGTAAATAAATACTAACCTCCTGTAAAAGCACTCATGCAGGTGCTGGGTAATGGGAACTCTCTAATGCAGAAACCAATAAAAAAAATAAAACAAATAAAATTTACACACACACAGATGTTGCTCACATTACGATCAACCAATGTTTCTCAACTTTAGTCCTCAGGGCATACCAACAAGTCAACTATTCAAGATATCCCTGCTTAATCACCAATGGATAAGCAGAAGCGCAATCACTGTGACTGATATACCTGTACTTAAAGGAGCAGTAAACTTTTTTATGAAAAAATATATATTGTATGGATTTTCCTATTGAGTAAGATAAGGGTACTCCCACTGCTGAGAGATTTATATTTCCAGAGTTATTACAGTTTAAACCCTTTTTTTTTACATTAGCAGTGCCCTCTAGTGGTCAAATTCTAATTAGTTTTCCTGTTAGATTCTCATGGAGAGGAAAGTCAGAGACATACAGTTCTCCATAGAATGTGATAGAAACTGCCTGTCACTTCCTGTCAGTAGAACTATCAGGAAGTAAACACACAGTATATTCACTTCCTGGTTATTTGAACGGATATACATTTTGAATAAAACATCTGACAGCGATGGGAGTGACCTTGTTTTATTCAGCAGGAAATGCTCTATAAAATGTGTTTTCATAAATAAAAGTTTACTGCACCTTTAATTAGGGATATCCTGAAAGCCTGATCTGTTTGGTGCCCTGAGGACTGGAATCATTACCATAAGCAAATGCACTGTGCAGTATTAGAAGAAATCCTCATGAACATTAATCTTGTAATGGTGTTATCAGCTTTAGAACAGGAGTTGGTAACCAGTGGTCTGCTAGCTTTTAAGGACTACAATTCAAACCAGCAAAAGGTTAGCTGGATGGGCTGATTGGAATCTAATTTGCAAACAACTGGACAGCCTGAGAATGCCCACCACTAGATTAGGCTGGAATTCATCGACTGTGGGAAAGGGCAGAGTATCTCATATGCTACTTTTCACCATAATTATTGACATATATCCTCAGGTATTTGTCAATGATCAATCATATTTCCCACCCTTGTTTATATGAGGCAGGGAAATACAAGAAAATGTAAATGCCACCATTACCATCAGCCTCAACTTGGCAGATGGGAAAGGCAGATAGACCTGGTACTCTCTCACTGATGAATGGCTAATGCACAAGAAGATCTGAATATTTCCTTGTGTGTTCAGCCATTTGATGAATTCCAGCCTTACTGTGAGTGCACATTGGCAACGATCATTCTCTAACTTAGGAGAGTCAAGCCAATCGGCAACCTTGTAATGGAAGTCTCCAGCACTTTGGAGTGACGAGAAGTATAAGATTGGCTTCATATGTATCTTAGGTATTTATTATGTGTACCTGCCTGTATTGTGCATAATGTGCTCAACCCCTTAAGTGACATATTTTGAAATTCTTGCTGCTGTTTACAATTAATGGGCTATTTATGTGATTTGCCTATGAATCCCCCCACCAAACTATATTACTCTTCTCTGCAGAACCTTCTGTTTCAAAATGTAATGTAATTATTTTGTGGATACCATCTATCATGGCATAGAAAATCTACCTACTATACAAAAATGCTTTCTGATTGAGATTCTGATAAAATGAATGGCAAACAACTGTGTGAAAGTGTATTTTTTTTTTTTTACTTCACTAACAAATGCATATAGCCCCTTTTTATAGTATCTTCCCAGATTTCTAAAATACCAAAATTCAGGGTGTCAGGTTATGTTCACTCAGGAGGTTGCAGCTCCATTAAATTGACAGTGTAACTTACCTGCGCTGTATCTGCTTTACCCAGCTGTCCAGTTGTAGGGTGAATGATGGAAGTATTTCTGATGGCCAGCCCAAGTGTTTGCATACTATATATGATTGGCTGATGCTGCTTGGATGTTACAAGTGTGAATAGGGGCTAACTCTTAGGGTCTGCCTATAAAAATTAGCAATTGAAAAACACAAAGCAGTTTTGGTTTTCGCATTTTGTATCATTTTGCATCTCAGGCCCTAGAGACAAAACTTGTAATCCTATGTATTTTTGAAAATAACAAAAAAATTCCTATTGCAGAGAGGGAGCATTGGCATTTTCATCTTGAGTGAACCGCTATGACATATCCACAAGATCAAACTATAGCCGTCAAATGTTTTTTATTATTTTATTATTTATTTACGTTTTTCACTACTTAAAAGTTACTGACATATTTGAAAACATACGCTTTCATATCAGGTTAGGTGGCTAGAGGACTACCAAGTAAACTGGTAAAACACTGTCATAGGCTCAAACCAATACAAACTTACATCTACCGCTATCAGTTTTCTTACTACTTTTTTTTTTTTTTTTAAACATTCCACCCTTTCAAAGAAACCTTTGAAAACCATAGTATATTTTACTGTCTGAAGTCCAAATATCCCCCAAAAATATAGCTACATACATTTACTCTAGCTTAAAAGAGGGTCAACTGCCCTTTCAAATACAGGTACACAAGACTCTTTTGGACAGAGGTGGACAACATATAGTACATGGTCTAGAGGTAGCCTGCTGTTATTTTTTTTTGAGAGAGAGAGAGAGAGAGAGAGAGAGAGAGAGAGAGAGAGAGAGAGAGAGAGTGTGTGTGTGTGTGTGTCTAATGCATACATCCCAAGTGTCCCTCATTGAGACCAAATACCTCTTTCCCACCTATCTATTCCTTTTTTTAGGAGATCAGACTGTATGTTGTGTGTATATAAGTGTACCACAATGCTCAAAAGCAGATAGCTCATTTTAATGTCTATATAAACTTCAGTATCTGTGTTTATAAATTAGTCTGTGTAAATAAAATACTTTGCTTTTGTTCTAAATCACTATTGTTAATAATACAAAAATGAATATGGCCCTTTCACATATGGATTCCTGACCATGTGGTTTGAAAAAACTTCACTCCACTGCTCTACGTAAATCTTTGGTAAGGCCTCATCTAGAATAAGTACAGTTATGGGCATTCGTACTTAAAAAAAATATTACTAAACTGAAGAAAAAAAAAAATCAGAGACTAATAAAGGGATAGGATGATCTGAGTTATAAAGAGAGACTAACCAAACTGGGTTTGTTTACATTACAGACAACATCTAAGGAGTGATTCCATTTACAAATATATTCAACGTCAATACTAATAACTCACTGAGGAACTATTTTCTCAAAGAGCTGAGCAAAAAAACAAGAGGCCATCCATTAAGACTAAAGAAAAGGTGCTTTCATCTAAAACAAAGGCAGTGATTTTTTTTTTTTTTAAAGTAAAGTTGCACAGTATTCTTTGCCTCCATATGCTGTTTTAACAGACACTGTAGATGCTTTCAAACCATAATGGATACCTTTCTAGCGCAGAACAATATTGACAATTATGTTACTTAGCTTAAAAGTAGATCAGATGTTGTTCCAGGGATTTATCCAACTTGTTTTTGAAATCACAAAGGAATTTATTACACATTGGGGCTTAATTGGAAATGGCTTCTATAGGGTTTTTTTTGCTTTCCTCTGGATCAATTAGAGTGATATCACAGGGGATTAACTTGTGGGACACATTTTTTCAGCCTCATCAACTTCTTGAAAATGGCAGATCTTCTTGACAAAGTAACAATAGTGAATCCTGGGAAATATCTTATATGAATTTTGCTAATTTATGCCTACCTTTAAACAACAAGTAAATGACTGAAAACTAGAATTCTGAAACTACAAAGCCAGTAACAGATTTGAGTGTCAGGTTTAGGCAGAACATTGGGGGATCCTGTATAAGGGGCTTCACAATGCCATTTTCTCATCAGTGTTCTGGGCTTTATCAAGTTAATACACAGTGTTCAGGAGTGGGAGGTCAGTGCTAGAGATGGTGAGAATTAATGATCTTATTTTGGAGTAATAAATACACTTACAACATATTATACACCATTCTGGTCCTCAAAGGGTGAGACATGTACCCCTGGCTGTTTCATAAGTATCCAACCCCAAATAGGGTTGCCTTACTTTGTTCATTTCCACAAAGACCAATGCAATGCATTTACCCCTGTTCCTCAAATGGTGAAATGTGAACCCCAGTCCCAGTTAACCTAAGTATACATCCCCAATTGATTGCCTAAACCTTTCTTTAATCCTTTGCGTACCAAAGGGATCTCCAGTAGTCTTGAAGATCTACCAGCTTGAGCACAGGTGAATTTATCAGAAGCTTAGTAAATTTCTTCTCACAACCTTATTGTCTCATTGAACCCAGTAGCAAACTCTTTGTTGCCTTCCCAGTATTCACAATTTACCTCACCTCCATACCATCTCCACCACAGGCTGCAACCCTGCCACCACCAACACCACTGTCTTGCAGACTGCCTCGCCCCTGGCACCACAAAGACTAGGACAGCCTCCAGTCCTGGTGCCACACTGGACAGAAACATGCTAGGACCCATCATCTCCCACCTCAACAGAAGCCACAACCATCACCTTAAAGTTCAGTAGGACAGAGAGCTGTTCAGCAAAGCGTGGTGGCAGAAGTGAGGCAACAGATTGGGGAGTGTGTGTGTGTGTGTAAGAAGTATCAGTCCCAAGATGTGCTGAGGAGGATGCCCATTCAGAAGAGTTAGGGAAAGAGAATATGTTGTCTGTGGATTTGAACCCTAAACCCCATCAACATTTACGATGGACACGAAGGACCATGAAGATCAGCTGCAGGTGGCAAGGTCAGCACTAATCTCTGAGCTATTATACCTTGGGCAGGGCTTAACTGAGGCAATATCACAGGTGGGACAGGGCACACCAAATGACTTGCTTGTGACCCCCCCCCCCCCACATAGGCACCAGTTCAGACCCCATAAAGGGGTGCAAGAGAGGGTGGCGTATGTGCATCAAATAGCACAAGAGGTCCCGGAGAACATCAAAAGGAAGCAGTGCAGCTTTCCCAGGTGCTCCAACCACATTGGCTACATGACTTTGTGGAGAAAGCATAGACCATAGTCCCAACATCTATGACACCGCCAGGTGCTGCTCCCCTCTCGAGGTACTCTATGGCTGCTTCTTCCCCATCACAACCAGACTATTATTATATATATATATATATATATATATATATATATATATATATATATATATTTATATTTTTTTTTTTTTTTTTTTTTTTTCTTCATGGGATGCATGTTAGGCACTTGGGGCCATATTTTGTATGCTAAAAAGAAAATTCTGCTGACTCCAGCCTAAGTAACAAACAGCATAATGGTGAATGCCCACATCCTAGAATGTTGTTTAAAAACTAATTAAGGCCACCATGTTATCAAATGTTTTGCACTGCAATGTATTTGAGAACTCAAACAATACTGTAGTTGGGCTTGTTCGTAACTTGTTCCTCATGATTATTGAAAATGGCACACGTGGCCTAGATTATCACTGGTTACATCTGACAGATTCCCCTTTAAGTTTATGGAATGATAAAGTTATCAAATGCAATGGAATTTAGGCCACATGTTTATTCAACATGATGTTGCATTCGTAAAAACAAAATGTACATATGCATCATTCAACCACGTTCTGTTCATACCAATGCCAAAACAGGTGTTTGCAACAGTCAGCTAAGATACTTCATTAATGTCAAAGCAGAGCTGCCTATTGCAACAATCTCTTGTGATGTTTTGTTTATGGCATTGCCACAACTGCCCCTTGCAATTGTTTTCCTGAAATGTTGCTTTCAAGCCAATACAGAATTGCCTCTTGCAACCATTTACTGTTAACTGCTAACATCCCGGTTAAACATTATGAAACATATGAAAATAAAGTTAACTTTAAAAGTACATGTTTTTGTTTGTTGATTTTTCCAAAGGTCCATTTTCAGCAAAGATGAATGGTGCCAGAACTTGACTTTGGAATAAGGCATATGTACTAAGTGCCCATTACCAGATTAGTCAGTTTGTGTGCTCTACAGCTGTTGTGACCCATGACTCAGAGCATCCCCTACTAATCAGTGACTATCTGGGGATATTGTAAGTCATAGGTCCAATATCCAAGTGCACACAACTGATTATACCATGTACTGCTCCTTTAATTGAAAGGGTCTATTCCAAATTCATGATAGAATCTGCTTTGGGCTCCCCAGCTGTTCTAGTCCACACATCCCAGCTAGCCATTAACTCTTAAGCCTTAGAGTCCCAAGTTCCTGTGGGACACAGGCTTAGCCATGTTTTCCTGCACAAACAGGCCAGTGCCCCACATGGGCTTGGACTCACTTGCCTTCTGTGCCTTAATTAAATCACACCTGGGGGTGGAGTTGGGAGGCACATCAGGACTACTCCCCTGATGCTCCCTCAGCTATTGATCTTTTAGTCAATCAACAGAGTCTGGTTCCACTGCCCTCTGGCAGTCATGGATGCCCACATACCCTGCCCCCCCTCCAACTTGGCTCCACAACCCACTGGTAGTCACACTTCCACATCCTGTCTGACCTACCCAGGCTGATTCCACTTCCTAATTGGTAGATGTAGTTGTGTGCTTCTGGCACTCTCAATGGTATATCAACTCATACCAATAGGGTGCCATTTTTCTCATAAAAGTATTAGCTTATGGATACTGTAGGAAATTCAATAGTTTTCAAATATTTTAGTGCATTTAATGGGGTGAAAATGTTTACAAAAAAAAAAAAAAAGCCAGCCTTTTCTTTCATCACCAACTTCTGGGAACATTTGTGCACACCAGGATAGTGGTACAAAAAGTAAATAACCCACTGCATCAAACCAAGGGTTACTCTCCTTCCAAAATTGTATGTGTGGTTTACATTTTCTTCATTTTTGCAGTTGGTACAGCCATTTAGGTACAGGAAAGTCATCAAGAAAATGTATGAAAAAAATGAGGTTGTAGTTGATGTGCTTCTGGAATACCATACAGTATGTCAACTCATACAAATGGGATATAATTTTTCTCAGAAGTGGAGTAGCTAATGAATATAGTAGGAAAATCCATAGTTTTCAAATATTTAAGTACATTCAAAAAGGTGGAAATGTTGAATAAAAGGCTATTTTTTGCTTCTGTTAAATGGGGGTCTGTGCTGGCCATGTATGTTGAAACATTCTGATAATGTGTCTGGCTTCCAGGGTCTAAGAAACAGACCATGCCCCTGAAAGTGTTAAGTTAACAGCTAGAAAGCCCATGGCTGACTGTTCCCTTACATCCAATATGGAACACAGGGAGGGAAAGGAGAAACTCCCTCTTCCCACTGGATACCAGTATTCCACAGGACTAAACTAGAAATACATAACCTCGGGTATCAACAGACAACAAACTAGTACAGCATGGAAACCAAACAAGAGCCATTGGGGCTCAAACTACTGAACAAATTGTGGCAGTAGGTGAAAGGAGGAGAAGAGGAGAGAAGAAGAAGAAAAAAAAAAAAAAGGGGGAGGTCCTTAGACATGCAATAGTGGAGTGGAGTGTTTGGTAAACATGTGCAAGGAAGGCCATGTAGCAGCCTCGCACAGCTGTTCCGCAGAGGCCTGTTTTTTGTAGGCACAGGACGTACTCACAGAGCAGGTGGAATGAGCAGTAACTCTGAAAGGAACCGGTCTTTTCTTGATCACATACACCTAGTGAATGGTAGATTTGATCCAAGAGGCACTGGTGACCTTGGATGCTGCCTTGCATGCCCTAGCTCCCTCAGGAAAGAAAGTGGAAATCAGCCTGGTGAAAAGGCAGAGTATGATGCACATAATACTTAGGGAATTGCACTACATTCAACAGATGAGCACATGATTGATGTGAGGAGACAATCTTGGGTAAAAACTCTTGATAGGAACAAAGTACCACAAGGAAAGGAGGTTTGCATGACATAGCTTGCAACTCTCTGAATGGAGAGAGGCTTTAAAGGGATAGTAATACTTTGTTTTAACTTTATTTTATTTTGTAGGCATTAAAAAAACATGAAGAATGATATGTCATATCTCAAACCTTTATAGTTTAAGAGATATTCACAAGTAAAGTTTCCCTATCCCGCCCCTTTTGCCTAGTGTAAGCTATCTCTTCTCAGATGTGGAATGCAGCCTATAGACCAGACAGATAACAGCAGGGGACACTCTTATTCCTGCGAAAACAATGAAATCCCTGGCCCCCTTGACAAGCTTTTCAGGTTTTTCCCTTATCTTAATTGAAGATTGTCCCTCTCTGCAATCTACCTGGGCACCTCCCTTCTGCTTTGGCTGAGCAGTAAAAGGGGCAGGAGGGGGACACTTTTAAACCATAAAGGTTTGAGAGATAAGACTTATATCATTCTTCATGTTTTTTTTTTAATGCCTACAAAATAAAGTTAAAATTAAGTATTACTATCCCTTTAAGGAAAACCAACCATTCTGAGCTCCCACATCTGTTGGGATCACTCAAGGAAGGCATGACACACCTCTTTGGTCAAAGGTCTTAACATCCTGCAGAATTTAGATACGTCTCTGAAAGAGGACAAAGAGCCAAGATCTGTACCTTAATAAAGATCAGACTAAGGCCTTTGTTCACACCATCTTGAAGAAAGGACAGGACTGTCGGAAGATCAAAGGTCTGGGCAGACATGGCCTTGTCAGGCCTGGGGGATCCCTTGTCTTTGTGCAAAACAGGGAATTTCCTGTTCTTGCGAAGGGCCTTAAGGTCTACAGCAGGGAGATGCAGAACACCTCTGGATTCAGTTCCCAGTTGCCTGGACCTGGTCTTCATGGCTGTGAAAGTCTGGAACCACATTTTCCACCCCAGGGATGTGTACTGCTGAGAGAGCAGGAACATGAATTTCTTCCAATGAAGAAGCTCCCTCACTTCCTTCCATGCTAACTCACTGAGTTTATCCCAGATGGTTGATGTAGGCAACTGCTGTCAAGCCGTGTTGATTGTTAAAGGCTTTGGAGACTACATCCAAATAACTCAGAGAAAGTGCTAACTAGAATGGTACTGTAGGAATGCAATGGTTAATTCAAAAATAGAAAAAAGTAATGAAGCCATCAATGCTACACAGGCATGTGAGGTAAAATATACAGAGATGAGAATGATCATCACACAGAGTGTGGGAGACACCAAAGTGGGATACAAAGGGTCACACCACTTTTTTTGTCATCAGGCTCCTATCTAAATGGGGCAGAATCTCAAAGAGGTTCAGCCATGGAGAACAGACTTATCAAGGTCAAACCTCCATAGGGAACACAATCCAGAACACTCCAGTAAACTGTGCAATTCAACTCCAGGGAAGCCAGCCTAATGGGGGATTATACAGTTTCATATCTAAAGGAAAAACAATGAAACAGCCTAAAAACAGAATTTTTAACAACTTTTTTAATAATACATTTTATAGTTTATTTGATTTACATAGTAGAATAACTGAATAGTTACATGATGCCTGTCAAAGTGGTTCTCTAGTA
Organism: Rhinophrynus dorsalis; assembly: GCA_037306005.1. Taxonomy (NCBI): domain Eukaryota; kingdom Metazoa; phylum Chordata; class Amphibia; order Anura; family Rhinophrynidae; genus Rhinophrynus; species Rhinophrynus dorsalis. The sequence continues at coordinate 266,885,528 of CM074718.1, read as the reverse complement.
GGGAGAATCAGCATCAAAAATCCCCTCAAGCTTTTATACCAGTTACCATTAATTAGAGCCAGTATGATACACAGTGTGAGTATCTGATATCCATTTTAAAAGATTGGATTTATACATGAGGTGGAAATCAACAGTACAGCTCTCCTTGCATTCCTTTTCTTGTGTTGTCTCTTTAAACCCCACTGTGAAGTGGTGGTCATGGAAGGATTGAGTGATGTGTTTCGAGCATGTGTGGAGGCAGTGTGAATATTCACCACAGGCTCTTATGGTCATTAGAATCATTTCAATGACATGTTCTGAATGTGAGTATAACAATTTGTTCCTGATGTTGATGAAAAGTTTTGGGATCTCTGCACGATGAGCCTCTTCTCTCTCTTTTGTGTTTACAGTAAAAACAGTATTGACACCACACCTCCATTTTCTTAGATGCTGAGCACAAGAATTTTGGGGAAGGGGCAGGGTTTGCTGAAAGATGAAAAGGGATTCTCCATCTCAAAGATCCTGTCTTTTTTACATGCTCTGCCCTCTTGGAGAAGGGCGCTCAGACCCCATGTTTCCTGCGTTCCATATTGGATGCAAGAGAAGAGAGGTTGATCTCTGCTTTTCATTGAGGATATTTCTGTCAGAGGAGGCATAACTCTTACCAAACACAGAGTTCCTAGTGCTCCAGCAGGTGCTGCTCTCTCATTATATCACATATCCAATGATTGCTCCAGATGCCACTTGACAGGACAAGGCTTAGATGGGCAGATATCAATTTTGCCCCTTCCTACTACCACCAATTTCACTTTTTTTGCCCAATTATATCTCAAAGAACCCATTCTCACTCAAAGGATTAAAGTGGATCCAATAAAATTACCTACATAAAACTCAGTAGGTTACATTCACTAAAATGGCAACAAATACTTATTTTTAAAGACTTAAGAGCAACAGAGCAAGGCAGCTGCACCATGAGTAGGAAATTGTATGCATTTCTTAACCCTTTGAATCCCAGGAAGGTATCCAATGCATTGCACTGCAATACATTAGGTACCTCTCTGGCACTGAAAGGGTTAAGGCGCTCCAGGCTTTGTCATCTATTGCTTCTTAAATCCATTAAATTATGTAAAAACTAGTTGAACAGCCCATGTGCACGGGCCACAGTGCCAGGCAGTAATGGCCATGTTGCACCGAAGGGGAGCAGAGAGGGCTACGGTCTAGATTCGGAGAGCCCCGCTCTGTTATCAGCCACGGCGTGGGCAGTCTGTACTGCGCATGACTGCACCGAGCACAGCCATCTGTACTGTGCATGACAGCTTCTGACAAACATACATTAGCAAATTATTATACAGGATTCTTGGTAATGCACCACGCATGAGACACCCCCCCAGAAACACCCCATAAAACACAAGTGTATCTCTTTGGCCTTTTAAAATGTTGGGGTAATGATTGTGTTGCGTACCCGTCTGGCACTCAAAGGGTTAATCAAAAGTGTGGCCACTGCAAACCGGTTATACCGGCTTATGCAGTGACCACATTTTAGATGTACAAAGTACGAGCTTGGCACAGCTGTCCAATCTCGTACATTGTAAGTAGCTGGCACTCTAGGTTTAAATGTAGCCTGGCACTCATGGGGGGACATGAGGATCACTCCTTATGCCCCCCCAGTTATTGATCTCCCAGCCGACTGCACTGGGAGATCAATATCTGCAACGGAAAAGCAGAGCTGCTTCTTCCGACTCTCTCATACCTGAACTTCCGGATAGGAGTGGGCGGGACCGGGGGAAGCCTCCTAACGTCATCGGTGACATGTTCACCAATGACGTTTGCAAGCTTAACCCAGCCGCGTTCACTCCTACCGGAGGTAGGAGAGAAAGGAAAGAGAGCATTTGCTCTCCTCCAGTCGCCATATTTATCTCTCAGCACAATCGGCTGGGAGATCAATAACTAGGGGGCATGAGGACAGGGACCTGATGTCCACCCACAAGGTCTGAAACAAATAGAAAAAATAAAAAATATTAACCCTATGAGTGCTTTGCAATGCGTTGGAGACCCCTGTGGCACTCACTGATTCACTGTGGCACTCACTAATTCTGGGGGCATATTTATTCACTAAGACCTCACTGAGGGGTCAGGAGGGGTCCTGATGCCCCTCAATGAGGTCTGTGTTAAAATAAATAAATAAATAAATATGCATATGTAAAAAAATTAACCCTGTGTGTGCCACAGGGTGGGGGTCCAATGCAGACCCCCCCCTTCTGTGGCATACACAGGACTTTTTATCACTATTTGTTAATCTGAGCATGTTGGGGAGCCATCAAGAGTGGTCCTGATGCCCCCCCAACAAGCTCTGAATACAAAGTAATGATAGAAAAAAATTAACCCTCTGTGTGCCACAGGGGTCCAACGCATTGCTTTTTTACCCCAAAGTTAGAGTGCACAACAATTTCCAGAATATGGTGCTACAGGAAAAAAAAACAAAAACATTTTTTTTCCTTTAGTGCAAAGTGCACATCAGGCTTGGGGTAAGAAGGCAAGTGACCCCTCATTAGATGTGGCAGGTAATCTTCTTTCCAAAATAGTATGGTGTGTCTATCCTTTCTTTACTTCTGTAGTTCTTATAACCATTTTTGTACAGGCAAGTCCTGTTTGAGAAAATGCTAGAAAAATCAGATGATGTCGTAGGTGTAGTTTTGTGCTTCTAGTACCACCTAAGGTATGTCAAAGATTTTAGTATCTTCGAAGTGGTGGAAATGTAAAAAAACATGTATTTATTCTTATAGTGCCACATTTGGGAAATAATTGTGCACTTCAGCCCAGGGGTAGAAAGGCAAGTGACCCCTCATTTGATTTGGGTGAATGTCTACATTCCACTATACATTTTATACCTTTCCTTCATGTTTCTAAAAGTTATGAACATTTTAGTACAAGCAGCCATTTCCAAAGAAGACAACAGGTAGGTGTTATGTGCTTCTAGCACCCCTACGGCATGTCAACTCATACCAATGGGGTGTCATTTTTCACCTAAGTGCAGTAGCTAATTAATACATTTGGGAATGCCATGGTTTTCACAGATTTCAGTACATTTGAAGGGGCAGAAATGTAAGAAAATGCCTTTTTTCCTCTCCTGGTGATTAGGACTCTACTCTAGCCGTGGACGTAGATAAAACTACATGAATTTGTTTTTTTTTACTCTGGGGACTCGGGGCTTTTTCAAATTGAAACTTTCGCAATCAAGGTAAATGTTTATGTTATATAGTATGTGATTTTAGCAAAATAAGCAAATTTTCACTTTTGTTATTATGATATAGCTTTTTGTACAATGCAAAGTTCTCTTCAGAAAGGTACCACCGTTCTGAAAAGAAAAAAACAAAAAAAAAAACCCCACAATATATAGTTTTCTATATGTAACTAGAAGTTCTCGGATAAAATAAAGCCTAAACAGAAGGATAGCAAAAATGGTAAAAAAAAAAAAAAAAAATTTATATATATATATATAGTAAATCATGGATTAGCTATCCAGCAGTTTACAGAGAGCAACACCCATCAGCCTGCCAAGGATCTTTTGTGTTGTAGAACAGGGAAGGCTGCAAAGCCACATTTCAAGTCTGGAGATGAATTAACCCCTTGTGTGTCAAAAGGGCACACGTAGAGCATGAGCACGTTGTTTAACAGCTAGCCAAATATTTAACTACTATGCTATCTTCCTCACCTTTGTGTTGCTCGGCCAACAGTGGCATCAACCTGCTGCATCCACCGTTACAGAGATTAATGCTGTGTTTCATTCCTGCTCTCTTCTAAAGTACAGCATGATGCTAGCCCAGTGATTCTCAGCTCCAGTCCTCGGGGCACACTAACAGGTCATGTTTTCAAGATTTCCCTAATTAACCCCTTAAGGACTGGCGGTCATGGGACATTTCCATCCCATAATGACCGCATAGGCGCACTTGGACGCGCCGGTACACGTGACCTGTCTCGTGTATCGGCGCGTCATTATGGGGCCTGATAGAGATCGCTCCGATCTTGGAGCGGTCAATTTCAGGCCCTATTTTTACTTACAGCGCTCCCGGTAGAGCACTGTAAGTAAAAAGTACGTGACGTACTATGACCATCATCGGTAGTTGAGTATTTCAAGGACCGTGACGGTCCTGGTACGTCAAGGGTCCTTAAGGGGTTAATCAATCACAATGACTGAGCCACGAATTACTTACCTGTGATTAAGCAGGAACAACCTGAAAACCTGCACTGTTGGTGTGCCCCGAGGACTAACGTTGAGAAACACTGCTAGCCACTGCTAAGAGGAGGGCAACGGTGGACTTAATCTGTGTGCATATGCATTTTATGACGCACCATGCAGCCAATCAACTTATATTCTCTCTCCCGCCATGTAGGCAAGCACTGCAGCCGCAGATGATCGCATTAGGGGCCAGACCGGCTTGTTAACGCAGCACTATGGGGAAACTTGCAGCTCAAGACAGGACTGACAAAAGTAGTAGACAAGTGGGGCAGAAGTTGGGAACTGGGACATTGTCTTTATCATGTGGGACTGAGCTTAAATCGTGACTGTCCCGCGTAAATTATGACAATTGGCAGCTATGTTAACGCATTGCTTCACAACCCCCGGCACTCAAAGGGTTAATGTATTATTTTTGCCTCCACACCCTTCAGTACCTTCATTTACACTACAACTAGTGCAAAGCAATGAAATGTATATATTGCGTTCAGTGTAGATTAAATAAATGCTAACTTTACATGATGCGTGCACTTTAACCCTTTAAGGACCAGAGGGGAGCAAAACACATTGCAAGGCAAGAGGTTTACTAAGTGAACATAGTATGTCATACACTCTTGGTGGAAGGTATGTATTCTCTGTGTACAGAGACACACATGCAGGTACTGTCAAATAAGAACTACCGGTATATGGCTCTTTTAGCTTTTGGGCCAATTGGGGAAAGCAATTTTCCTTTGCACACATCAATTTCTGATAAGGAGCAGCTGTAACCAGACACAGCAGGAAGTGAGCATTTCCAAAGAAAACTGCTCTCAGAGACTGCTGGAAAATCTGATATAGAATTGTTGCTGAATTTTCTTAGTTACATGTTCGTTCAGACAACAGCAACTTATTTAGTATTACTTTAACCCCTTGAATGCTAAAGGCATCTCAAACGTAGTGCATCCAAGTGGTTAAGGGTTCTGTCAGCAATGATGGATTTTCCCCCCACCACAAGCAGCAGGAAGAATGTTTCTGGAAGGCTGCACACAAGTTCCAGCCAGAATATCCATTCTGAGGTCTGCGGCCTAGTCTTGGCAAACACTTGAAGCTACATACTTTCTACCCAACTGTGCTGCTTACTGGTCAGATTGACTTGCAGTCACACTATAGAGCAGGGGGTAGTCAATTGCCAGAGCACCAGCTGTTGGGACTACAGTTCCATCATCACCAACAAGTCACTGGATATTCTCCACAGAGTTGCAAAAATGCCATTTTACAGGAACCAAAGCTTTATGAACAGAAAAAAAGGTCTAGTCTGACGATTATATAGGACAGCTTAAAAACAGAAAGGAAAACTGGCAGATGGCTAGATGCGCCAATCATTTCATATCAGTGCTATAATCTATGTTCATTTTTGTGTTAGCACACAGATTCCAGTTTCCTCCAATCGGTAAGTACAGCTGTCTATCCAAATGTTTTATGGGTCTCATGTGTGAACTCCTGTGGCCAATATACTTATAAGAACTGGAAAAATTCTAGAGTAAACCATTACCATACGGGACAAAGATTACAACACCAGTTGATTTAAATTAAGCTTTTAACCCTTTGCATGCTAAGAGAGGTATCCAGCACCATGCAACGTAGTGTGTTTGAAGAACCTTTGCACCCAAGGGAACAAAAGCCACATTTAAAATCAATGAGAATTTTTTTGTCTCCTATGGTGCAGTTGGTTTGAGCCAGAAATAAAGCAGAAGTATCACCTATGAACAAGTCTGGCCCAAATAAATACCAATCTGGCGAGTAGCTGCTCAATAGCGCTAGTCGCCAGAAATATTACCTGGTATTTGAGAAATGTACACTGTTTCCAGACTGACAGGCAGGAAACAGCGCAGACATCTTTCCATAGTGACGTCTGCGCGCCTAAGCTGACATTCCCTTTTGGAGCCGGCTGGGACTGACAGTGCAGACGTCACTATGGAAAGATGTCTGCGCTGTTTCCTGCCTGTCAGTCCAGGAACAGTGTACATTTCTCAAATACCAGGTAATATTTCTGGCGACTAGCACTATTGAGCAACTAGTCGCCAGATGGGTATTTATTTGGGCCAGATTTGTTCATAGGTGGTAGTTCTGCTTTAACCCCTTAAGGACCAGCGGTCCTGGGGTGTGTGGTCCTTTAAGACCAGATAGGAAAATTTGACGTGCCGTCCCATATGACTGATCACGTGGGGCGGCATGCCGAACAGGGGACTGAAAGAGATCGCTCCGGTCTTGGAGCGATCAACTTCAGTCCCCGGTATTACGTACCAGGACTGTCACTGGTCCTTAACTGCCGGTCCAGCATGACGGTCCTGCCACATCAATAGTCCTTAAGGGGTTAAAGTACATAAGTCTCAGTGTTTCTTACCTCAGGGTTAAGATCTTTAATGCTTACATCCCGAGATCATTTTAAAGGGGAAATATATACTAGTATAAAGCTCGATTTACTTGAAGGAAGATCATATCTATGTTGGTCTCCTTCAAACGGCATTCATTTATAACTAAATATTAATTTTAATTGTTTTGATCCCTCTGTCAACTGCTGTTTAACTCCTTAACGACACATGACGTGCCAGGACCGTCACTCCGGTCTGGATGTTGAGGACTGGTGAAAGCCCTGGCATGTCAGGGAATTCTGGGATGGCAGCACACAACTCTGCTATCCCAGAATGCATTTCACAAAGAAAAAAGGAAAAACAAAACAAAAAAAAAACAAAAACAAACGTGCTGTGGTCCTCTAAGATCCCCCCCACACACACACACACATTATATAAAAATACACATATACAGACATATTATATACAGTACTGTGCAAAAGTCTTAGGCAGGTGTGAAAAATTCTGTAAAGAAGAATGCTTTCATAAATAGATATGTCAGTTTAGATATTTGTCAACAAAATGATAGTTCGAAATCAAATCAATATTTGGTGTGACCACCCTTTGCCTTTAAAACAGCATAAATTCTTCTAGGTATACTTGCACATAGTTTAAGGAACTCTGTAGGTAGGTGGTTCCAAACATATTGAAGAACTAACCACAGTTCTGTGGATTTAGCCTGCCTCAGTTGCTTCTCTCTCTTCATGTAATCACAGACAGATTCTATGTTGAAATCAGGGCTCTGTGGGGGCCATACCATCAGTTCCAGGACTCCTTGTCCTTTGTGCTGAAGATAGTTCTAATGACTTTCGCTATATGTTTGGGGTGGTTGTCATGCTGTAGAATAAATTTTTTGGCCAATCGGATGCCTCCCTGATGGTATTGTATAATGGATAACCATCTGCCTGTACTTCTCAGCATTCAGGATACCATTAATTCTGACCAAATCCCCAACTCCATTTGCAGAAATGCAGCCCCAAACTTGCAAGGAACTTCCACCATGCTCCACTGTTGCCTGCAGACACTCATTCTTGTACAGCTCTCCAGCACTTTGGTGAACAAACTGCCTTCTGCTACAGCCAAATATTTCAAATTTTGACTCGGTCCAGACCAACTGCTGCCATTTTTCTGCACCCTGGTTCCTGTGTTTTTGTACATAGTTGAACTGATGGCATTGCTGGACATCTTCTGAGTGTGAAGGGTAAGCATGATGTGTCTCATCTGCTGCACTAAGTTTCCTTGGCTGACCACTGCATCTACAGTCTTCAACCATAGCTGTCAGACCTGGTGGTGGGGTGTCAGGACCCTTCCTGATGCCCCCGAGCTACCAATCTCCTAGCCTATTTGGCTGGGAGATCAACAGTGGCTACGCAAGGAAGCAAGAGAGCTTCCATGTTTCCACTGTACCCAGAGTACCGGGTAGGAGAGGGCAGGGTTGGCAGACCCTCTCACATCGATTAGGGAAGTCCCCCTCATTGACATGAGGGTGTTTCCCTGTTGCCACCCACTCCTACTTGTTACTCAAGGTACAGTGGAAGCAGGGGAGCTCTCTATCTCCCCTGCATTGCCCCTTGATGTCCCAGCTGAATTGGCTGGGAGATCCAGTAGCTGGGGGGCATCAGGAAGGGTCCTGACGCCCCACCACCAGGTCTGAGCTGAAATAAACCATTGAGTACCACACAGGTATTCAACACACTGCAACTTCTTGACTTGGATACCGCTCTGCCATTGACAGGTTGCCACTGTGATGCTGCCGAGCGATTAAAGTAAACAATGATTGTTGTGGGTAGGAACTGGCAAAAGGCTGTATGCAAGAAGCTAGATAAGAGACGTTACAGGGCAATGAGGCAGCACCATAGGAGAGCAAATACAAATTCCACTGGTATAAATGGGGCTACAGAAGTGTAAAAAACAAACCTTCGGCATGCATGTACTGTAGACCTCTAGCATTCAAAAAAGCTAAAGTCCAATTTAGATCAATGAGAATCTGGGGAATTTTTATTTTTCCCCTATGGTGCAGTGGTTTGTCCCATAAATGCTTATCTTGAACTTCTTAAATATGGCTCCAGATGCCTTCACATCTTCTCTGTATCACAGTGTATTCTACACCAAGTCTCCAACATACACTGAAGCAGGTTCCTCCTAGTCTTGTGCCCATCATATTCTATGAGGGTTATGTTCTAAGACATTATAAAGAGGTGATAATACAGAGAGGACTTATCCAATCTCTAGTTTATTCTATGAAGCTAAAGCACTAAGACCTTCCCCACTTGAGAATTCACAGTGCATGGGCTTCATAGTATAACTTAGGAATTGAAAAAGTGATATCACTGAAGAAGTCATCTCCACTTTATCACATCTTAGTGCATTTCCGTCCATGTCACCTAACTTAACACCTTGGATATCAGCGACAGCACCAACAACGTGGTAGAAAGGTCGCTGACATCCTAGGAGTTAAGGGATCAGTACAGTTATTATGGAGAGGGGAAAAACCATATGTAAGGGTCAGTTTAGTAAAATAGGGGTACGCCCACTACTGGCAGTTGCTTTATTCAAATGCAACATAACTGTCTGGATCGCACGTATGCCATCTAGACACTAAGAGGCACTATTGTTATGAAGACAAAACAAAAACAAAACAGTCTGGGCTACAACAACTTTGAAAGGAAACCTCTAACAAACATTAAGAGTACCATTACTTTACGCAACTGGAAAAACCATATAATGTCCCCCCAATAGAGTTTTGTTGTTTTTTTTTTTTTAAGCTCCAGGCTGTGCCCATAAAGTCACCTTCCCATCATGAAAGATAAAGGCAGTCAGTCTTTTTCTCCAGTTTTATTATTAAATACACGCTGCCCGGTACAGATAAAATATACACCTAAAAACAGAACTAACCCAAGGGACAGAGGGGCATCCCTAGCAGGTCCGTGCAATGGGAGGGGAACCCCAGGGTTGGAAAGGGAGGGATCTTCAGTAGATAACCTCATAGACTGTGGCTTTCTTGTCCCCAGAGCCTGTGACAATGAACTGGTCATCTGTGGAAACGTCACAGCTCAGAACGGATGAGGATTCTTTCGACTGGAGGGAGAGAGAAGTAACAAGGAATAAATATCAAGAGAGAAGATGTAGGTTTCAAATAAAAAAAAAAGAGGGAAAGAAATTACACAAAAAGGTGAAACAGCAAAGCAGGCAGAGTGAGTTACATGATAAGTTGAAGGCAAAGAGTAAAATATGACTGCGGGAAAAAGGCAAAGAAAAGCAGACATCACTTTAAAAATAGCTTTGCATATTAAAAACTAGAAGTATACTTCAAATATACATACAGAATATACACAATATATAAATTCTTAATTTTATTATTTTCCCCCTATCATCATTTTTTTTTGTTAAAGGGGACCTATCACCTTTCAGAGTCCTTCCCCTCAGTGGGAGCTTCTATTTTGAAAGAACTTGCATGATTATTCCTCCTTATGAATTTGTTCCACCCCATTGATGGAAACGGATAGGCTCTATCGGCCTAAGAAGGTGGAGAGGTGATTTTTTGGACATGAGAGTAATTAAGCAGCTTTAGCCAACGGATCAGAGAACAGAGTTATGCTCAGATTAGAATAACTGCTAAATCAAACTTCTACTAAATCAAAAGAGTTATACACAGTTTAAATAGATTTAATGTGACTAAAGGGTATGTAGGTAACAGGTACACTTTTAAGGTGTGTGGAAAACAGGAAGTGTGAAAAGGAGGGAAATCAAGTGGAAGAGAAAAGGAAGGGATAATTTGCAGAAAGGAAAAAGTAGGGGAGGAAGAGATCTACAAAGCATCACCTGCTGATATGGTATACAACAACTATGAGCCAACAGCTCTTCCCTTGTAGGATCTGAGTGCAGACTTCATTTTGTTCACTTTTCATGGAAGTAGCTAAATATCTCACAACTCTTACCTAAACATGTGTCACACACATTGATAAATGAGGTTCACACAGTGGGCCACAAGCACAAACTAAAGTGGAGAAAATATCTGGCGGACCAACTACACCGTAAGGCATAAATAAATCAAATGGAGCAGATTCTTATCAGGGAGCAGAGTGCAGCTGCTGTCAAGATCAAGCTGGGTTTGGTACACAATGTGTCTTTGCATTTATTTTTTCATCATCTCACAATTAACAATTTAACACCAAATCCAGCAGACTAATCTTTCTAACAAACTATAAGGCACTCACCTGGAATATGCTAGCACCATATGGTGTCCTCCAAGCATTCAGCAAATTGTCTTTGCCAGTGCTTACAAACCATTTACCTGAAGCAAGAGAGCAAGGTCAATATCAGTTCATCCCTTCCATGTACAAACCCAATCTTTGAAGTCTGCCGCCACATTACTGGGTTACCAGTAGCTACAAACAGCACTTGCATATTAAAGCACATACGTTGCATATCTTAATACTATAAGCTATTAATTGACACCCAATGGCTTTCAGCAGCTGGACTACACCTCCAGTCATCCTCAGCCAGCCACTGGGGTGAGGATAACAGGAACTGTATGTGAACAGCTGAAGGGCTATAGTTTACCAACCAAGGCTATAAATAGACAGCTTCATCTCTAAAATAAACCCATAGTATTTAAATAAAATAGAGAGGAAGATGCACAGTGTCATTTCAGTCATAATTTGCTTAAACTAACCCCATAAAAGAACTAAACTCTCCCACACACATCCTCTCCTCACCACAAGGACTCACCGCAGGAAGCGAACTGCAGGGACAGGACGCAGCTCTCGTGGAGATGCAATTGGTATTTATCTGGCTTGGTAACATGGAGAACCTCAACATTGCTGCTCTCCATTCCTACGGCCAGCCACTCTCCTGTAGGACAATACCCCAGAGAGAAGATCTGAAGGAGAAAGGGACAGAGGAAGTTCTTGTAAATCTTCATGACTGAAATACTGCCTAAATTTTACCTTCAATCACAGCCTTCATTTTATTGCTCTCTACCTTCAATGCTATAATCCCTCTCTCTCTCTCTTTACCTGGAAAAGAGGCATTTGCCCCACCAGATGTTTGTGTACTACAAATCACTTCATCTTCAGCTGGCCAATGGACTGCTGAGGATGATGCAAGTTGTAGTACAACAATTTCTGGAAGGCCTCCATTATTTACAGAATGAAAGTGAACACATTTCCTGTCCCCTATAAATCCAGCCAATATTGTGCTGTGGGCCTCTTCTTCACTCCTTGCCTAATCTCTGACAACTGTCACACAATTACTTTATACATTGCCTCATGTTTTGTTTTTTGTTTTTTTTTTCTCTACCACCGAGTAACTTTGATTTGAAATAATTTTGTAAAGGGAGCCACATTTATGTAGTACAGAGCCCTTCATAAGCAAGCTGGCCCCCATGTACAATCAAGAAACATACATATATACAACATACAATCCAAACAATCGTACCTTACAGACTTAAAGGGGAACTTTCACCTTTAAAAACCCATTTTTCCTCTATGCTTACCTATGAAAATAGTATTACGAAAGGTGTTTTTTTTTTTTTTTTTTTTCTCCCCATTTTCTTATATGTAAGATATTTATTCTTCAAGCTGTGCACTTCCGCAATTTGCGGCAAGCTGAATCTTCGGCACAGTTCCGCAGGACTTCCCAGTGCTGTTTAATTCTCCTCCCACCTCCCTCCAAGCTGCCCCAGGAAGAGGGTTCACTCTTCCCTTCGTAGTGCTGTGAATCGTGTCTATCGTTACAGTAAGCTCCGTTTATCATTATACTGAGGTTGCAATGGGGACTTCCCATTTAATGTAAGATATGAATAATATTTACTGCAGTGGTATACTGGTTCTTACTGAACCAGGCAGAGTCAATGAAAGTTTGAGTGCACGTGTGTGTGCATCTCTTCCGTCACAATACATAAAGTAACCAAATCTTGCACACAAGAAATAATACTGCAGAAGAAAAAACATTTCACTTTGCATGTTAGGGATAGAAGTGGAAGAATTCCCGAAATATGAACTGTTCCTGCAGTGCAATTAGATAGCCTCTATACACAGGGGGTTCCAAAAATGTCCCCCCCCCCAGAAAATCAAGTTTATCATTTTATGGATAAAATTCTGTCCCTTATTCCCATGTCTCATCCCAGAAGTACCTGTGAGTTGAAATCGTGCTGCTGGAGCTGCCTGCCCTCCCTCAGGTCCCAGCATCGCACAGTGTTATCCAGACCCCCAGTCCACAGCTTGGTGCCATCATGAGAAATGTCTATACAGCTGGCGCCATCCGTGTGCCCTTGGAATTGCCTGCAAAGGGAGGAGATAGCGTGATCTCAGAAGCACAACCTCCTGATAGTTTGGAGGCAACACTACATTTTATATATATATTATATATACACACACACGGCCTCCTGTCTGTGGCCATCCCCTGCAGTTGGGGAGTTACACTAAAAAGGCAGTCAGCAAGTCGCACTACGAGCCAATCCTGTTCATCTACAGTCAGGACGTTACACTACATTAGACTCAGTCAGCCTTGTCTGGGCCTGTTCCTGTAATATGCTGTCATCAAGTCACACATGCCCTCTACTCTCTCACCTGACAAGTGTCTGGTTCTGAAGGTCCCAGACCACAATGTTCCCATCTGAGCAGCAGGAGAAGCAGACCTTGGCATCAGGGCTGATGGCGAGGGCATAGCACGCGGGTGCAGAGGAGGTAAGCTCTGCCTTTATCCTAGGTGTTGGGGATGCCAAGTCCCATATGGACAAGGTGCTAGCCTCTCCCCCGACGATCAGACTACGTCCGTCAGGAAGGAGTTTACAGGAGCGGATGTAGTTATCACGGTTCTATTGGCAAAGACACAGAATTAGACTTCTCTCATGAATAAAACATTCCAGAAGTTACAACTTAGATTATTACGTTAAAAAGAAAACTGGTGTAATTCTGGGGCAAATCATCTGTACCAGAGAGGACAAATAGAAATTACCATTGTTCAAATGGGGCTTTAATCCCCTTGAATGCTAAAAGGACTCCAGCGCATTGCGTAACAATTCAATGGAGACCACAAGCACTCAAGGAGTTAAACACACCATTTCATTTAGTGGGAATTTTATTTGCCTTCTATGGAGTGAAATCATTCCAGGTTTGGCACACAGGACCTGCCTTTAAGTCATATAACCATGACTTTACAGGAATACCTTAACCCATTAGATGCTGGAAACATCCCCAATGTATTTCAAAGCAATGCATTTGAGAGGTCTCTGGTATACAAGGGTATAAATATTGATTGCCATTTATCCCACGTAATGTTCTGTAGCATCCGCAATTGAAACCAGTCTGTAAAAAACATTAGGCTATATTGTTTTTGGCAACATTAAAGAAACGCTAAAGGGTCAATCTTTGGTTCTCCAGCTGTTGGAGACTACAACTCCAATCATCCCTTAACCACACAATGACTAGAGGTACAAAGATGGATGCACCACTGCACTAAGGGGTCCAATTTTCCAACCAGCTGAATGAAAAGCGAAAGTGCAAAGTAAAATGGATTCTCTGCCTACTAAAACCAGCATATGAAATATCGCGTCTCAGTGTTAAAGGAACACCAACACTTAAATGAACTGTGATTATATAGGCTCAAATACCCTTGCTTCATGTTAGCATCTGTAACAATTATCTGTATTCTGAAGCCTACAATCAAGTTTAGGCTTATATATTAGGGGTGTAACAAAAACATTTTTTTTTTACATGATAGGGGTGAGTACCTGATATTTAAAGATATATCAACCCATTTGATTTTCTGGAGTTACTGTTCCTGAAAACATTAAAGGGATAGTAATGTTTCACAAAAACAGCAGCTTTAATGAATCTTCATAGTGTTTGGGCCATGCAGAGTTTTAGTTGAATACTGTCAGAGCTGTAGTTCAAGAGTAATTGAATGATAAAGTATCCCCTTCCCTCCCCTTTTACCTAGAGTAAGCCACATCCCCTCAGATGTGGAATCTGGTCCTCGGACCAGACAATCACAGCAAGGTACAGTCTTCTTACTGTGAGCATAAGGAAAACCCTGCCCCTCATGACAGGTTTTTCATTATGCTCACTGAAGATTGTCCCTCTCTGCGGGAAAGTCTTGCTGCTCTGAGGTGAGCAGTGTTACATCGGTAAAAGGGGCGGGAAGGGGATACTTTATCATCCGTATTGAAACAACGCTCTCCACAGCCCAAATACTATGAAGATTAATTGGAGCTGATTTTACTGTGAAACATTACTATCCCTTTAACGCATAATAGCTGTGACTGCTGTATGATTTTTCATATAAAGAGCCACTTGACATTTTAGCATTTGTGTTTTACAGTGACACCAGACTGAAAAAGAAAATGATTAAGCCATTAGATCAGCATTTGTCAACATTAACCCTCTAGGCAAACTAACAGGTCAGCTTTTCAAGATATCCCTGCCTAATCAGTGGCACAGTAATTTTGACCGATCTCCCTGCCTTTATTAGTTGTATTCTGAAAACCTGACCAGTTGGTGTGCCCTGAGGACTGGAATTGAGAATCCCTGCCTTAGATAACAGGTCTCCAGCTCACTACTTTACCTCAGAGAGGTATCCAGTGCAATGAGTGATACCTATGGCACTCAGATGGTTATTAATATAAGACATAATAAAGACAAACACGCAGTTAAATATAGTATTGCCAACTCCTTGTGGACCAAAGTGTTATGCAATTAATTGCTTTGCAATCAGCTGCACATCCCTGTGGTCCTCAAGGAGTTAATATATTGTCGTTCCATAGAGGACACATTATTCCTCAGGCATCAGACATCCTACCCTTGCAATCTTTTTTGCTCCTGGTTTCAGTACTCTGCCTGGAGAATAATAGGTGTAAACAAGTCAGCTACAACTGGGAGGCTGCAAAAATTTTGCACCCACTTGTACTGAGAGCAGACATGATGGAGGAGTCTGCATGCACAATTTGGCTATTTGGTGAAGGAAACACATATTTATGAGATACAGCTAACTGCCATAAATAAGGAACTAAAGGTGGCATGCAAGAAAGTGGCACATTTGCCATTTACAATGTAATTTCGTTGGAAAAATGATTAGAGCCAAAACAGTCACTGAATTGTGTATTCTTTTAGAGAACGAGTTCCAGAAAGTTGGTGTGGCTAAAATGCCTGCCATTTTGTGAGCGGACATGCAATTGCACCCAATTCAAGGCAATTGGCACTCATTTCCATGCGTCTGGTTAACCGTGCTGTTAATTTTGGAGCATGTGCTGTTCAACATTGAGGTGTTCGTATATTTGTTTACTCAAAACCTGAACAGAGCAGACATTTTTGGCAATCACATTTCTTGCATGCTGCCCTAAGGGTTGTATTTAGGAAGGTGGCTATTCTAACCCCTTGAATGCTAGAGAGATTGCCAATGGATTGTGAAGTAATGTGTTTGAAACCTCTCCGGCATTCAATGGGAATTTTCATTTGTCCCCTATGGTGCAGCTCAGTTGCACCTCATTAGCTTATTGAATATGGCCTAAGGGTCTTATTCATCAAGCTAACGATGAGCAGTTCTGGAGCAAATTAACTGCACCACAGGAGGGAAAAGAATTTTCCCACTGATATAAAGAATGGAATGATAGGTCTCCAAAGCCTTGGTGCACATTCAAAGGGTTAAAATATCCCAAGCAAATCAAAGGGAATTTGCTGAATTTTTACAGCCTTATGTTACTGCTGGTTTTCTCCAAAATACACTTTTAGATTGATTAACAAGGCCCTAAAAAGGTCTGTGCCATTTAAATACATAAAAAAAACACGGAAGTGAGCACTAGGCCATGTAGTTTACAATAAAGCTTACTTAACATTTAGCTTATGCCCATCTACAGACAGGCTGGACGTTATCTGTGCGAGTTTTAATAGTTCAAAAGGATTCTGGGAGTATTGCATCAGAGTATAGGGCAGCTAGGACATATTCTCCGCATCTGCTTTTACCAGTCATGTCTAAACACTGACTGGTATATACAATATACATGCAAGCTTTTTGTGGCCTTTCGACATCTAGCCAAGGTACAGCATATATAGTAAAAGGTCTACCTCTATTACACCTACAGATTGGGACTTCATGAATGTACATTTTTGGAACTGCCAACAAACCACACAGTTTTCCCTTTTAGTTTTCGATTCCTCCACATACAGTGCATGGACTATGAGAATTACCAGAGACTTTTTATAATTTTCATTATACCATAATCCATTTTAACCACAATATCCTTATGATCTAATTGTGGTATTGTATAATAGGAAATTATATTTGCCAATAAGTTGGTAATTTTAACTATTGCTATTGTAATAACTGCAAATAATTCACAATTGTAGCCAATTTTTGAACTACTGGCATTTTGATACATTTGCCACAAAGATTAAGCATGTAACTAGAACCCCTTCTTGTTCCCAGTCCATGGAGTAGCAAGAAGGGTTGGCAGAGGGTGTGTCTAAATTACATTTGCATAATGAGGGTGTGGCTTAGAGGTAGGCAGGTTAGGGTCAAGGGAGAGGTAGGTTTCCCTGAAAAAGGGCAGAATAGGGGGCAGAGTGGGTGGGAGTTGCCAGGGAACTCCTCAAGTGGGAGAATCAACCTCTGTCCTTGGAGACCCAATAATTGACTGATAAGTTAGCTTAACCCCTTAAGGACCATTGCCGTGCCAGGACCGTCACGGCGGTCCGGCACTTAAGGACCAATGGCGATTCTGGCACAGCATGGAGTTCAGGGCTCCCGGCGCGGCTGCACGCCACTCCGGAAGCCCTGAACTGGAAGCAATAATAATAATAATAATAAAAATTTTTTAAAAAATGCCCCGTGGTCCGCAAGTGCCGGCCACGCACCGGTCCTTAAGGGGTTAAACTCGCCGTGATTGTGTGTGTATTTATTGTATGTGTTTTGCGAGGTTTGAGCTCCTCCTCTTCATGGTCGGTAGCTCCTTGTAATCAGAGGCTAGTTGCAATTAGGGAAGGTTTAAATACTTCCCTCACAAGGGTTCTGCTCCCAGTACAGGTAATATAGTATCACTGCTTTTTATTGCATTATACTAAATACGTGTTCACTTCAGATCTGAGGCAGATACGGACCTCCATGAGGCACAGTGAAGGGTCAGGCAAGTGTAACATTGTTTCGGACACAAACATGTAACTAACCCTCAATCTTTATTACCTACTATAAGTTGCACGTTACAGGTAATTATCAGGATTTGGTGCATTGACTGTTTACATTTTGCATATGTAGCAAAATATATAGTTCTTGATGCTCTCCTGACTATAGATATATGTATCTATTTAAATACTATGGATAAGCTAGCCTGAGCTCACCAATAATGTGCATATCAGATCCAGAGAGAGTTCCCATGTATGCAAATGGCCAAATATATAAATTTCAAGTCCTAAAACATTCAATGGATTTTTACAGCCCACCAAGAAGCAAAGCAGATAACACAGCAGTCCAGCTCTGCATAAAGCCAGAAAACATTCCACAAGGGCTATACCATGAAGTAAATCCTGCCCTGCCTTCCAAAACAATGGAAGGATATCACTAAACAACTCCCTATAGCACTACTGATATGGACTGTTTTCAGAGGCAGCAACAGTAATTACTGGGCCGATGTATAAAGGCAAGTTTAAGAATTTTTATTTGCCCATTAGGGTATGGATTTAAACAGGGCTTTTAACTCGTTGAATGCTAGAGGGGTTACCAACTAAGGCAAAGCGCTGCCCCATTTAAAATCAAAATTATAAATATTTGTCATTCTTACCATTATTTGTATTTCTTCTGTGTCCCTACACGGCATTTACCAATGGGTTATGTCTCCGCCCTCCAGCTGGGTAGGACTTCCTCTACTTTCAAAAGGTGGAGATCCGGTAGAGGCACCAGTTTCCCTTTTGGCCAAGCTGTAGAAAATAGGAAGATAAAAAATATAAACGAGAAGGGGTAGGGTATGCCGTGTAGGGACACAGAAGAAATACAAATAACGGTAAGAATGACAAATATTTATAATTTCTTCTGTGTCCCTCCCCGGCATTTACCAATGGGTCTTAAAAAGCAGTACCCATAGCAAGGGGAGGGAACAGGTTATATAATAAGCAACCAAGAAAAATGTGAATATACATAGAAACAGGTATATATGCGTATAAATATGGAAGAAGGACAGATCCTACTTGCTTAGGAAGGGATGACTGCTTCCAACACCTTTCTCCCATACTTGGCATCTGCTGAAGAGTGGACATCCAACTGATAATGTCTGATGAATGTGGAAAATGAGGACCAGGTTGCTGCCTTGCAAATTTCAGAAGGAGAAGCTTCAGCTTTCCTGGCCCAGGAGGTGGATAATGCCCTGGTAGAATGAGCTTTCAAGTTCTTTGGGACTTGTTGGCCTGCTTCCTTATAAGCCAACTGAATACATGAGGTAATCCATCTGGATATAGAAGACTTGGAAACGGGTTTTCCCTTGAGCTTTCCTTGAAAATAGATGAAGAGTGAATCCGAGGTTCTGAAATCTTTTGTCCTCTTCAAATAAATTGAAAGTGCTCTAACCAAGTCCAAATTATGAAACTGTAGTTCCTTAGGGTTCTGTGGGTTGGCACAAAACGATGGTAGCACAATCTCCCAATTTAGGTGAAAGTCAGAAATAACTTTGCCTCTAAAGGATGGTTTAGGTCTCAAAGTTACTTTGTCCTGATGAAAAACCATATAGGGGCTATTGCATGACAAAGACTGTAATTCATTCACTCTGCGAGCAGAAGTAATGGCGGTTAGAAAAAGTACTTTGAAGGTCAAAACTTTTAATGGAACTTCTTCCAGCGGTTCAAAGATGTGAGACTTGGATAGTTGATCCAGGACCAGGTTCAGGTCCCATGGAGGCACAATACTACGAATAGTAGGTCTAATCTTTGAGATTGCTCTTAGGTATCTTTTGATAAGATCATGATCCGATAGTTGAGTAGCTAAAATGGCAGATAGAGCAGAAACTTGAACTCTGATAGAGGCGGGTCGCAGGCCTGCCTGAAAACCATGCTGTAGAAAATCCAAAATTATTGGAACAGAAATGAGATGGTCTTGAGGAGAATTAGTTTTTAGCCAAGATAGGAAGGTAGACCAGATTTTGGAATAGACCGTTGAAGTAGATTTTTTCCTACCGGAAATAATGGTACTAACAACAGAATCTGACAGACCCTTGTTCTTCAGAATGAGCCTTTCAGCCTCCAGGCCGTCAGACGTAATAAACTGAGGTTCGGATGAAGTACTGGCCCCTGGGTCAGGAGATTGGGAACCAGGGGAAGCTGCCAGGGTGGCTGGATAGACATGGCTACCAGGAAGGAATACCAAGGCCTTCGGGCCCAATCTGGAGCAATCAGAATAATATTTGCCCAATCTCTCCTTATTTTGCAGACTACATCCATCAGGATTGGGATAGGAGGGAAGACATAGGCTAGGTTGTAAGTCCATGGAATCTGTAATGCATCTTGTCCCTCTGCTGTCTGCTCCTGCCATCTTGAGATGTACCTTGGACACTTGGCATTTGTCTTGGAGGCCATGAGGTCTATCTCCGGCTGGCCCCATCTGAGACATATCTGATGGAAGACTGCTGGATTCAGAGACCATTCTCCTGGATTCAAGGTGGATCTGCTTAAATAATCTGCTACGCGATTGTTTTTTCCTGACACGTGAGATGCTGAGATGCTCTGGAGATGTACCTCTGCCCAGAGCAGAAGTCTTCGCGCCTCTTTGTATAGACCGAGACTTCTTGTGCCTCCGTGGTTTTTTAGATACATGACTGTGGGCAAATTGTCCGAATAGATTAGGATCTTCTTGCCCTTTATGTTGGACTTCAGACTCTGTAGGCAATTCCAGACTGCTCTCATTTCCAAAATGTTTATGTGGAGACGTTTCTCCGATGGTGTCCATTTCCCCTGGACTAGAATTGATCTCCACTTGCCTCCCCATCCTATAAGACTGGCATCTGTAAATATGACTTCCGTAATTTGTTCCTCTAAGGAGACTCCTTGCTTGAGGTTCCTTCTTTTTATCCACCAATTCAACTCCTTTCTTGTGGATGGGAGTAGAAATATCTTCTGGTAAGGATTCCCAGAATCTTTGTCCCAGAATCTCAAGAAATTCCACTGGATGGGGCGAAGGTGCAATTTTGACCATGGAACTACTTGAGAGGTTGATGAGAGATTCCCCAGAAGTTCCATAAATTCTTGGGCTGAGTGAACTCGTTTCTTTTTGAAATGACGTACCCTCCTGGATATTCTGGATATCCTGTCCTCCGTCAAGGTGACTAAACTTTTCACTGAATCCAATCTCAGTCCTAGGAAGATGATTGATCTGGTTGGAGTCAGATGGCTTTTTTCCTCCTTTATTAACCAGCCTAACTGACGTAGATGCGTCAGAGACCTCTGAGTGTGTAAGATAGCTTGAGACTGGGATGCCGCCAGGATCAGGATGTCGTCTAGGTATGAGATGACATGAATTCCCTGCTTCCTCAAAGGCTGAAGAGCTGCAGCCAGAACCTTGGAGAACACTCTGGGTGCAGAGGATAGGCCGAAGGGAAGGGCAGTAAATTGATAGTGATTCCCTTTTACTGCAAACCTGAGAAATTTCCTGTGAGATTCCCTGATAGGAATGTGGTGGTATGCGTCTCTGAGGTCGATTGTGGACATGAATGCCCCTGGAAATGTCGCTTTTATGATGGAGATGGCTGTTTCCATCTTGAAATGAGATGTCTTGATTGACTGATTCAAGTCCTTGAGATCTAGAATAGTCCGAAAGCCGCCCGAATTCTTGGGAACTAAAAACAGGACTGAATAGATGCCAGAACCCTGCTGATGCAAAGGAACTGGTTCTATAACGTTGTTGAACAGGAGGCTCTTGATGGCATCCAAGAAGGCTATGGCTTTTGACGGATTGGATGGAACTCTTGATTGAATGAACTTGTGATGTAACGGGGTCTTGAGAAATTCTAGCGGGTACCCTAGTTGCAATATTTGTCGAACCCAACGATCTGGGTTTGCTAATTGATCCCAGGCTGCCAGAAAAAAACTCAGTCTGCCCCCAACTGAGTTTGCAACTAGGGCCCGCTTCTCTTCATGGGATTTCTTTCTTGGTTTGGGGCTTTCTGGTGAAATCCCTTCTATAGCCGCCCCGGAAATTCTGGTTTGATCCCTGCTTCTTATGGAAATAAGATCTTCCTTGAAATCTAGATGAGTCACGAAAGGAAGTATTCTTGCCTCTGGAACTTGAAGGTCTTGGGGAAGAGGGTCTTGAGCGCTTGTCCTGTGGTAAGAAGGAACTCTTACCCCCTGAAGCCTTTTTAATAATCTCCTCCAGATGTTCGCCAAACAAAGAAGTTCCAGAGAAGGGCAAAGATATCAGCTTGCTCTTGGAAGATGTGTCTGCGTTCCATGATCTTAACCACAGGGTTCTTCTGGCCGCCACTGAGAGTGCAGATGATCTAGCTGTAAGGCGAATAATATCTGAGGATGCATCGCAGGAGAAGTTGGCTGCTTCCTTCATGACGGCCATCTCTTTCAGGAGCTTAGACCTGGAAACGTTGGACTCAATTTTTTCTTCAAGATTACTCAACCATATTCTCATGGTACGAGCTAGGCAATCTACTGCTGTAGCAGCTTTGAGACAATGACCTAAAACTGAAAATTGGCGCTTGAGGGTCCCGTCAAGCTTTCTTTCCATGGGGTCCTTGAGAGAGGTTCCATCTTCCAAAGGCAATGTAGTACGTTTAGCAACTTGGGCTACAGATGCGTCAATCTTGGGGGGGAAGGTCCAAGGCTTGGTATCTTCCTCCTTAAAGGGGTACATTCTTGAAAATCTTTTGGGGACTGTGGATCGTCTGTCACCCAACTTCCATTCTTCTTTTACCAATTCTGAAATTGATTGATGTAAGGGAAAAACAGGAACTTCTTTCTTTTTTCCTAGGAAGGCTGCATCCATTATATTCAGGTCCTGTGGTGTATCAGATAGACCCAAGGACTTACGGATTATACGAATCAGACCATCAACTCTGTCTAAATTAAAGGAGCCAGATTCTTCGTTGATTTCTCCTTCTTCCTCGGAGGAAAACTCTGATTCTGGATCGAATATACTGGATTCACGTGGATCTTCCTCCCTCATGGCTGAAGTGCCTTCCCCAGGGTCCAGACGCTGCCGCTTTCTTGAAGGCTCTCCCTCTTGCATAGCTTTGAAGGTGTCTTGCATGGATGACTTCATCCAGCATAAAAAATTGGAGAACTGTGACGTCATATCCGTTCCAGCAGCTACTTTGATACATTCTTGACAAAGTTTCCCAGATTCTGATAAACTTAACTTATTATTACAGTTAAGGCAACATTTAGACTTAGGAACACTTTTGTCCTCTTTAGTAGTGGACTCAAGCTTCTCTTTCTCCTTATCCTTCTCTCTTTCTCTATCTTTATCCTTCTCCTTCTCTCCCTTATCCTTGTCTCTTTCTTTCTCCTTCTCTTTCTGTGCTTTAGAAGACATTATTATTTGCAATAGAAAGGAGAATACTTACCTTAAATAGCCAGAAGAGGAAAGGGGAGGATCAAGGAACCGGGAAACCGCCTCTCAGTCCGTTCAATCGGCACCACATGGGTTCCTGCCGCGTGCGTTCCATTCCTGGAACGCAAGGAAATAAAAGCGCTGCTTCCGGTTCTGCGCTCTCCTCACAACACCTCGCTGAATAGTCGGAGGACAAGAAAACTTGACTGGAGACGTGCCCTGCTCGCCGTCATTGAGGGCAAGGAAGGGTCCGATAACGGAGCAAGACAAATGGCACCGCCGCGGGTACTGAGAGCCGCCTCGCCGCTTGCTCCAAGGGCAGACTCAGCGGCCCGGAAGGAGAGAAGGTAGGAGAGTATCTGCGCGCTTCCACGCCGTCCTTCCAGCTGGGTAGGACAAAAGAAACTGGTGCCTCTACCGGATCTCCACCTTTTGAAAGTAGAGGAAGTCCTACCCAGCTGGAGGGCGGAGACATAACCCATTGGTAAATGCCGGGGAGGGACACAGAAGAAATTAAATTGACATTTGTCCCCTAACGTGCATTGTACTGACTTGACTCATAAAAATATGCACGTACAAAGAAAAGAACCGAGTCCCACTGAATAGTAAGTGGGGTACTTATATCAGTTATCAGCTTTAGCTCTTAATATATACATTAGTGAACAAACATGGGCAAAAAGCAGCTTTAGCGACCAGAAAAATGGCTTCTTAAACTGAAACTATCACACATATAAAAGTGCCCCCCAATCAGTTTTAACCATAGTATTAAAAACAGAAGCTCCAATTAATCTTCATAGTATTTGAGCCATAGAGAATGTTGTTTCAATACTGTCAGAGTTGTAGTTCAACAGTAATTGAATGATAAAGATCCCCCTCCCACCCCTTTTACCTAGCGTAACATTGCTCACCACAGATGTGGAATCTGGTCCACAGACCATACAGCTCACAGCAAGGGACCTTCTTACTGTGAGAACAATGAAAACCCTGCCCCCACTGACAGGTTTTTCCCTTAACTGAATATTGTCCCTCTCTGCAATCCACTTTGACACCACCCTGTTGCTCTGAGCTGTGCAGTGACATCAGTAAAAGGGGCAGAAGTGGGATATTTTATCATTCAATTACTCTTTATCTACAACTCTGACAGTATTGAAATAACACTCTCTGTGGCCCAAATACTATGAAGATTAATTGGAACTGATTTTATTATGAAACATTACTATCCATTTAAGCATATAAATCCTTCTATAATCCTAATTCAGGCATTACTTTTTTAAAAAAAGAACTAAATAAACTAAAGTGCGCACTACACAAAATAGTATAAACTATATCAAAGTGAACAGTTGCTGTAAGATAAATCACTTTTTTCACCTAAGTGTTAAACAAATACGGCAATACAAAAAAAAAAAAAAAAAAAAAAAGATATCTTAACGCTAAAATAAGATATAATATCAGTGAATTTATTTCTGATATACGAGTGTCCAAGTGATGGGAATAAATTTATTAAAAAATGTATATAATTTATTTAATTACAAAATTTAATATAAATGGGAAAGATAAAAATATATAACACGGATATCCTAAAAACACGTATTGAATTGGGTCCCCCTTCACATCCCCCAGCACACAGAATCTGCAGCACACTGAAATCCACTGTGACACCACCCTGCTACTCTGAGCTGTGCAGTGATATCAGTAAAAGGGGCAGGAGGGGGATACTTATCATTCAGTAACTCTTGAACTACAATTCTGACAGTACTGAAATAACACTCTCCATGGCCCAAATACTATGAAGAGTAACTGGAGCTGCTTTTATTGTCGAACATTACTATCCCTTTAAGCATATACAGCTTTCTATAATCCCAATTCAGGCATTTAATTCTTCCAAGTTCTTCGGAGACTCACTGGCAGATAACAGCGCAGTCATGTTGCAGAAGAGGCATATGTGCTCCTGGGCTATCCATCCATGTCTCCTCAATGATTGGCTAGGGGGAGTTGCATTGTACCTTAAAGGGGAACTACCACCCCGCAAAAACTGTATGTTAATTAAGTCTTCATCTGGCGACTAGCGCTACTAAGCAGGTAGTAGCCAGATGACGACTTAATTAACATACAGCCGGATGGCTCCAAAAGGGACTGACAGCACAGGCGCATGGACGTCACTATGGCAAGATGTCCGTGCTTCCTGCTACTGTCAGCCTCCGACTAAGTAGAAAATCTTTGAAACCAGGCAATATTTCTGGCGACTAGCGCTACTAAGCGGCTAGTTGCCAGATGAAGACTTAATTAACATACAGTTTTTGCGGGGTGGTAGTTCCCCTTTAAGGGATAGACAGTGCAGGCACACAGCAAGATGCTTGGCGGTGAGTATCTGAAGAACTTTGATATCTAAATAATGCCAGACTTGAGGATAGTAAGGATTTATATGCATAACATTATGGTAAAATGAATTGAGATGCATTTTTATATGCAAGATAGTTCTGCTTTAAACATTCATTAAAACACAGGGTTGCTGGCAAAAATAAAATCCTTTTACACACATTGCCAAGGCTGGATTTCCATGCCACTAAGCAAGACACTGTAGACACCCTTAGCTCCACCCATGACCACACTTCTCACATGGCCCCAACCCCTAGACCCATACACTATTTCCTGGCACAGAAAACAGCCTTGGTCTAGAACAAGCAAAGCGCAAAAATAAAAAAAAAAATAAAAAAAAAGCTTTAACCCCTTGGTTGCTAGAGAGATTAGCAATGCATTGGATATCTCTAGCATTCAAGGGGTTAAATAAAAGCATGTGAAGGGGTATACAACTGACACAGGGACAGTCATGGGTCCTTAAGGGGTTAAGCTGTAATAATATTTAATGAAAACTCTTCAAGCCAATATGCCGACTCAATGCAATGACAGGAGGCAATCTGTCAAGCCATACTTTCCAGTCTTGTGGCTGTGGAAGTCATGCACTCACTGCTGATAACGCTCCCATGTATAGACATCTAATACGCATAAAGCTCACTACAACTGGATATCTGTGTATGTCCAGAGGGACATTAAAGGGTTAATGTTGTCAGGAACTAGGAACAGGTGTTACACTGATGAGCGATTTATTCACTCCCATTAGAGACACATTAGCACCCCTACTGAGTTGCTAGTACATATGAATCATGGCAAAGTAACTGGGGAGGGGAAAAAACAAAAAAACAAAAAAAAAAAAAAGAAAAGAAAAAACACAAAACACACCAATCTCAAAGGGAATTTTTCATACATCTAGTATAATTGTTTTTCTCTAGATTTACTATACTTTTCCTAGACAGAGATGTCCCACAGGATCAAACAGTACATTTAGTCCATTCCCATCCTTACCAGGCAGTCAAGCTGTGCCACAGGGGTCTTGGTGCCCGGCTGTCCTACGTCCCATACTTTGACGCAGCCCTTGCCCCCAGTGTAAACGTGGCGTGTTGAGTTGCTGATAGTCACAGCACAGACCACCTCTCCATGGTTCAGTGTGTGTAGCTGTCTGGCGTGGCGAGGGATCCCAGAACCAATCAGGGCATCTGGAGGGAAGGGAACTGGCTGCATTTGTCCATCTGCACTGACATGGAAAGAGTATGCCCTGCAGAAGAGAAGGTGGTGCATGATAAGTTATTTCCATTTAGAGGAGGAGATAGTTTATAAATATTACTCCCTCTTACAATCCATTAGGGACAGGAATTACACAAAATAAACAACTATAAACCAGGCTAGAGAGACTATAGCAAATACATACAATATAGCACTTTTATATTAAGTTATTTAATAGGGTTTCTCCTGCTTAGTAGATTAGGTCTCATTGTTTTAGGAAAAGCACCACCTGGTGGTCACACTAGAGCATTGCAGTTTAATGTAAAGACGTTTAAGCTGGAATACATTTTGAAGGACCCATCTCCCAACCATGCCTTACTCAGCAGGAAAAGCACTATTGACTTTATAAACAACACTAAATTTATTGTTCCTTTAACCCTTTTAGTGCTAGAGGTGTATCCAATGCATTACTTCTCAATGTACTTGATACTCCTCTGGCACTCACAGGGTTAAAGATACATAATGTAATACGCAAGGAATATCAATATTTTATAGAACATTTGGAACTGGTAACGTGATGCTCCTATGTAGAGACAATGTTTGCACATACCATTCAGGTCACTCGAATGGGCTGAGCAGGCACCCACCTCAGGATTATAAAACATATTTTTCATCACCACTCTGGTTCCCTGATGAAAGGCTTTAAATACAACTGAAACATCAGATGTTGCGCAGCAACTCTGATCCAACCTAAACAGGTGGTGTAGGCCCTGCTCAGACAATTGGAGTTCTCCTTTAAAGGACCACTAACTACTCCTACACTATCCCACTAGCTTTCAACAGCCATAAAATCCTAATGACCACTGACTTTTGCCCTTGCTTCAAGAAATAAGAGTCTTAGATGTCATTTTGTGGAGGTGGACATGATCGAGCTGCGCAATTCCTGCCAGCAAGTCACAGTGGACATGACTGCCAAAGACTGAAGACGTAATCTACTCAGTCAAGTACAATGGCAAAATTCATGGAGGCCATTAGGATTGTTTAAAAACATAAGTGGGAGTGGTATGTTTTAGAGCTAATTTCACCCTATGAATGCCAGAAAAGATGTGCAATATCTTTCACACACCACTGACGCTCCAAGAGTTAGCAAAGGGACAAGCAAATTCATCCTTTCCATTTGTTATAGACAAAAAAATCCCATCATTCGATGACAGGACTTGTGGTTCAAACAGCAGGAGAGCTGCAGATTGCCCACTTCTGCTCTAAGACTCCTCATCAGACTGAGTGGAAACATTTCTTAATATCCCCATCCCACACTGACTATAATGCTCAGGGCTGGCTGGGGATGCTGGGAGTTGTAGTCCACAATAGCTGGAGAATGTTATGTTTCCCACCTCTGATCTAGAGGCTTGGAGAAATACACTTGCAGTCAAATCTGTGAGTAAACCAAAATAATGCATTTGAGTTTATGGTCTCTATTGTGTACCTGCATTTTCGCTCAATAGAGAGTCGACATTTTTCTAACAGTATCCCTTTAAATCCATATCTGGAGCTCATCTACTGTAAACATACATCCCCTGCTAGAGCTATAATTACGTTCTGATGCAGTACATTGCACCACTTAACTAAGAATTGATGCATTTGAGGAGTATCATCATGCATGTTATACAGAGTAATGGAAAATGGATACAACTGCATGACTCACGGTTTTCCTGAAGATACTCCAGGAATGGCAGCTCCTAGTCCCCGCATGTGGGCGTGGGGGTCATAGCTGACCTGGGCAAGAGAGAGAAAAACATTAAAGATGTATCATATCCCCTTACTGCTTGCCAACAACTGGGAATTTTCAGCACATGGTGCAGATAAGCATGCCCTTTGATTTAACCTGTTGAGCGCAAGAGGGGGTACCAAACATTGCGAAGCAATGCATCGGATACCCCATCTGGCACTTTAAAGGGCTAAATTGGACTGAACCCACTCGAATGAAAGGTTTCCAGTGCACTGGAGACTTTCCTAGCAGTTGATGGGTTAAAAAAAGCCCCATTTAAAACAACCAGGGATTTCTATTTCTTCCCTATGGTGTAGCGCAGCTGGTTTGCCTCATAATTGCTCTTCTCTTTTTGTGGATAAGACTGTGGATAAGACAGTAAAGCCAAGAGGTTCAGTTGTGAAGCAAACCAACAAACATAGAAGACAAATTGAAATTTGCAACAATTTAAAGAGGGATTTCTACCTTTGAATGCTAGAAAGGCTTCCAGAATATTGCTTCGTAATGTGCTGGAATGCACTAGTACTTTGTGGAAGGGGGAAGGGTGTTTAAAAATCTCATTTAGTTTTGCAAATTTTATTTGTCACCAATAAGCAGTTTTCTTCAGAACATCAAGTTTCCATATTTGAAACCTGTATTAAAACTGCCTATGTGTCATGTTGGCCAAAACACCAGCAAATGCACAGTTAAGGAGATACTCATACTTGTTACTATATTCTAATTATGGTGACCATGAGGTACCAATAACATCTCGTATGCTAATTAAAGGGATAGTAATGTGGGGAAATAAATGCCCCTTCAATTATTCTTCATACTTTTCTGGTCATTTAAAGCTGTATTACAATCCGTTCCGCTGTGTAGTTAAAGACTAATTGAATTAGCGTACCCCTCTCGCCCCTTTTATCTAAGGCACACCGTCTCCCCTCAGATGTGAGGTAAAAGAGGCGGGAGGGGACTCTATAATTTTTAACTACACAGTGAAAGTACTGTAATACAGCACTAAACTATGAAGAATAATCGAAGGGAGATTTATTTCCCCACATTAATGTCCCTTTAAAGGGATAGTAATACTTAAAATGTAAAAAAAAATATGTTGTAGGGTTTATCCCCCTGAGTAAAACAAGGGTACTCCCACTGCTGAAAGGTGTTTCATTCAAAAGTTATTAATTTTCAAAGTTTAATTTTTTAGGTGCAATATCACAGTGGCCTGAAATTGTACAGTGGCGCTGTTGCTACACCATCCTATGGAGATTTATGGTCAAGTGACCAGAGCTGTCCATAGGATCATGTAGCAACAGCGCCACTGTACAATTTCAGGCCACTGTGATATTGCACCTAAAAAATTCAACTTTGAAAATTAATAACTTTTGAATGAAACACCTTTCAGCAGTGGCAGTACCCTTGTTTTACTCAGGGGGATAAACCCTACAACATATTTTTTTTTACATTTTAAGTATTACTATCCCTTTAAGCCTTTTCAGTGACATGTCATATGCTAATGATGGTTTCAATGACTATCATATGCAGATGAAGCCCTGTGCTGTACCAGGAGATTTTCACTTTTCCCAGAAATAGAAGTGTAAATACTGCCTAAACTATAAATCCCCTGGAGTTTTTGTTAACATGACACATGGGCAGTTTTGAATACAGTTTTTAAATGTTGAGAGCGAGAGAGAGAGTGTGTGTTAGATCCACTTTAAGCACAAAAGGAGAAAAGAGCAGTTTTATTGTAAATCCAGCTGCACTGTGGGATTAAAAAAGGTGCCCAATAATGTGATTGTTAATGTGGAGAGAGAGGGAAAAGATCATAAACAGAATTCAAATAATCTGTTGGATTTTGTTCATTTGTACCAAATGCACAGATTTTCCCCCTCAATTACTCTACAGACCAGATGGTATTTTTCTTACGCAATTCAGCAATGTATTTTAAGTGCAGACTGTAAAACAGGAGCAGTTTTATACTTCCTAAAAACCACTCCCCTTTTTTACATTCTGACAGCCGTTTCAAGAATGTGTGAGAGCAAACATTGAAAATCCATGACAAATTCAAAAAGACGAGTTAATAGTTTGTAGAATGTTTTTATCACTTGGTATTGCAATTACTCACTTTTATCAAATCCTGCCCTAAGGGCTTTTTGCACAAACCTGCAAACACTCCCATAGATTTAAATGAGGCTTTTCACCCCTTAAAAGCAATGTTTTGGTTACCTCTTCAGCATTCAAGGGGCTACAGGCCCCAGTTAAAATCAAAAGAAATTTGCTGATTTTTCATTTCATACCAATTGTGATTGATTTGCTACAGAAGTGCACCTTTAGCTTGATGAATTAGGCTTTTAGTTAACATTGGTCCCTTATCACTGACCAGATTAACCAGACAATGAAGTTTCAATGTTTCGGAACTAAAGAGAGAGTGGGTACTCACTAGAGGGGATCGCCCATAGGTTCCAGCTGCAGTTGCCCCATTGATCTGCGGGGACATGAGGTGAAGTCCAGCATAGGCCCCAGCACCTTCTGCATTCACAGATGGGTGAGCAATGCTGAATGCTGCAGGGTAACCTGCCTGCCCACCAAGGGGATTCCGGAGTCCCAGAGCTGTGGAAGGGAAACAACATGATTTAAGTTGGAATTCATAAGCATAGACAATATCAGCCATATCCAGCCTCCTCCTCCTTACCAAGTGGGTCAATCGTTGGTTTGCTGGAGAGAGGCCGGAATTGCGATGCACTTGTTCCACTGGGGCCTGGTGTGCTCATATCGCTCTGTGAATTTGGGGTGCTAGATTTTAGGCCAGGGGTGCCTGCCTTTTCCACCTGCTGGAAATTTGAGAAATAAAAAGCTGTGATTGCGCCATCATGGCTAAAGCGCACAGAAGCTTAATCATGGATCATGCCTCATATCTCCTTTTCCCAGTGCCACCCCACCATTACCGAGGAGAGGTCTTTGCTCCTGGATGGGGACACGCTGCTGGAAGAGGTCATGGAGTTTGGGCTGGCAGGGGGAGGGTCCTTCCTCTGTAGGCTGGATTTTTCCATGCCGTTCTCCCGTGAGGAATAGGAATGGACGCTATGAGGGGAAGCGGGGTCCTGGAGAAAGATTTTACTGATCACATTTTCTGCCGCCTTTTTTTTTTTTTTATTCCTCTTCCCCCTTTTTTGAGAGTGAAGCCTACAATATACAATACAGCAAGGCTAGCTACACTAGCACCATAATGGTTAAGGAAATATGCCGCTTCAAAATGTCCTTAATTCAGAATTGAAAGCAACGCAGGTGGGTGTGTGGGTGGGTGTTATAGCAAGGAGGTGGCTGTACTGTGCAAATGACAGATTTCTACACATGCTTATGTGGTCACATGACATTTACTCACATATGACACCCACACGCCCCAATACAAGCTCAGTACAGTGGGTGTGAGTCACACAAATGGGACCTAAAAGGAATACGAAGGAGGGTGAAAGGCTCCTCTCTTTCGAACACTGGTCAAAAAGATGGTTGTGAATCACCTGTTCCCTCTATGACGTTTAATGCTTTTTCTGCAAAAGAAGTGCCAACCATACTTTTGGCTTTGAACTGGTTAAAAGGGAAGTTAGCGACATGAATAAGTGTCTCAATTTGTTTAAACTGATCAGTACGTTTTTTTTTTTTTATTATTAAAGAAAAATGTTATAGTATGTTTCTTATGGAGTAAAATAAGGATATTCTCACTGCTAGGATATATTTAATTTGAAAGTGATTGCAACACAAACTTATCTTTTTTTTTTTTTTTTTTTTTTTTTTAAGATCGATCCAAATGGTGTCAAAAGGCTTTTTTTTTTTTTTTTTTATTAATACGCTCTGTGGGACAGCTTGCCTTCTGCAATAAAAAATGGCACGAGCTGTTGACTAAAATATAAAATTGTAGTTTTAACAACATTCTTGGCTGGTAAAAAAACAAACAAACTTTTAAATGAAAATTCTCCCATCAGTGAAAGTACTCATTTTAACAAGCAGAAAGATTTAAATATAAATATGTATTTTTAATAATTATATATATATATATATATATATATATATATATATATATATATATATATATATATATATTTTTTTTTTTTTTTAATTTATTTATTTTTATTTTTTACTGCTTCTTAAATCCTTTGAGTAGCAGAGGGGTGGCCAATGCAATGAGCTGGCCACCCCTCTGGTACACAAAGCAAAGGGTTAAGCATGAGGACTTACCCAGATAAAGCACTAGCCTGTAGTGGGCCTATTTATACATGTTTTGCCTTGACTCCGCAGTTAAAAGCATTTACAGATCTCCATGATTTTAATTCCTCACAAAAGACAAGTGGCATTAGCAAGATGTATGAAATAACCCACAAAGTCCCACCACATTCTACAGAACAATGTCAGCATTTTCAGGAGATGAAATGTCACTGTCAAGCTATATAATACAATAACAATGCCAGCATAGTATAGAGATATATTAAAATTGCTGTATGAAAGACACTTGTCAAGAATGTCTGTTACACAAATAAAGAGCCATTTATTCTATAGGCGTATTTTCTCTTTTTTAGTTTTAGTTTGCAGGGGATAGAGTTGGGGAAGGAAGGAGTCTGTCTTTTCCACTGAGAATATATTTTTAGAAGTCGTCACAGAATTTCTACAACCAAAAGCTGCCCCATCTCTCCTCCTCCCATAAATGTTCTTACCTCATCCACCACCAGATTATCCTCACTTCGATCAGCATCACTGCCCTACAAGAGACAGAAGCCACATTAACTGAATGAAGTGGGGCAGGAAGAGAGGAGTGAAGAATTAAAGGAGATGGTAGGACAGCAACCGAAAGGGAGTAAAAAAAGGGAATGGACAGATGGGGGGGGGGGATGATAAAAAAAATAAAAAGCAAGGAAAATAGGTTTAGACTGAAAGATGGGTGGGGTGTTGCATATAAAGGCAAAGTGGAGCGATTGTGGTACAAACCAGCTGCGCCTTGGTAGGGGACAAGATTGATTTAAATGGGACTCTTAAAGTGGAACTGTAACATTCCAACTTTGCCCCCCAAAATGGTTTAGACACCCCCAAAAAGCTTTAAAATGCCCATGAATCTTATACAATTGTCCCTCACCCTGACAATTCTTACCATATCTTTCTACAGTAGAGAGAGGGCGAGAGCTGTCATCTTGATCACACCTAGTATGAATAGGCAGCGCTCTCCCTCCCACCTTCCACCCCAAGCCTCCACAAGACAGCTCCCACATGAATGCCTCCATTTGCCTTCCTCTCCCTGCGTGCTCACAAACCTCAGTTTACATCACCTACCTCCTACTGCCAGCCTGTACAACCACAACCCTTACAGAATTGCCTTCTGACCGGGACATAAAAATGGCATGGGTTAGACAGGGAGAAGGTGCTCAGAAGGCAATTCTGTGCGTTTGAGCAGGCTGGAAGTAGTAGGGAGGTGATATACACTGAGGTTCATGAGCATGCGGGGGGGGTGGGGTTGGAGGGAGGCAGGAGGAGGCACAAGCACCTTCTCCAATAGAGGCGGTGCAGTAATGCCCTCCATTTTCAGCCACACTAGAAGAATCTAATGCAGTAGGTCCTACAGAGAGATAGGGTGAAACATTTCAGAATGGGAATGGCCTTACAGAGCAGTGCAGTACAACTTGTACCGCACACAGAATTTCACAAGATACTTTTTTAAAAGGTTATTTCTTCTAGAGTACCGAAAATTAAAAAAATAATTAAAAAAATCCATATACATTTTATAATATACTAGTTGAAGAGCCCGTTACACAGGCCACAGTGCCACTGCCAGCCGGTCGCGGGGCAGTCATGCGCAGTAGCGACTGTCCGTGCTGCGGCTGATACCACTCTGGAGCTGGACGCTCTCTGTATCAGCCGCGGCGCGGTCAGTCTCTACTGCGTATGACTGCAACGTTACACACGTTTTAGCGAATTATTATATAGGATATTGAATAAGAAACTTGTTTGGGGATGAAAATTCCACTTTAAGATCTAGAATGCTAGAGGTCTCCATCGCACCAGGATACCATGGAGACCTCTCAAGCAACGGAATGCCATTTAACCCTTTTAGTGCAAAAGGGGTACACCACACATTGCTCCACAATAAGTGAAGTACTCCTCTGGCACTAAGAGGGGTAAAATCATTGGCATCCTAGTCCACCCCACCCCCCAGTTGTGTGACATGACCAGAAACCCATATTTTTATTATTACTGAAAACAATAGTGAATTGCAGCTTTAATTAATTTTATGTGTACAAAAGCGCACCATTCTAGGCCAAGTGTGCTAGTCACAGATCAGGTGAATGAGACTATGTAAGGCAAAGTACACCAGTTCTGGGGCAAACCAGCTGCACCATTGGAGACAAGTAAACACTCAGACCAATTTATATATATATATTTTTTAGGGGGGGTTAGAGTTAATCTTAATTGCTAGAGGGGGCTCCAAGGCCTTGCAAACCAATGCCTTGGAGACCTCTCCAGAATTCACAGGGTTTAAATCCCCATTTAAATCAACGGCCATTTAGGAATTTTTATTTGTCACCTATGGTGCAGCTGGCTTGTTCCAGAACTGGAACACTTTGCAAATAAGTCCTACTGATACTAACACAACTGGTTTTGAACTGTACAGTGGTGACAGGCAAGTGATTAGGCCTTACAGGCCTACGTGTTCATATTTACTACCCAATAAGTAAAAACACAAAATACTTCTGTTAAAAATCTCAAGTGACCTGCATTTGGCCTCCATGCGGACACCAATAATTTAAATTAACAGGAATTTGGGGAATTTTAATTTTTGACTTACAATGTAGCTGGTTTGCCCCAGAACGGCCCCAGTTTACATTTATAGACTAAGGAGCAGAGAGGACAAATAGTTACCATGGAATAATACTCACATAGTCTGTACCAAAGTCTTTTTCTTCTGTTTTGCGTTTCTTGTTGCTGTTTAGATAATCTGACAGTGTCCGTACACGCTCCCCATTCGGTAGAGTTACACAGCTCTGTATGTGTGGGGAGTAGACAAGGAGGGCGAAAGGGGAGGGGACAGAGAGAGGTGCAAAAAGAATGGATGGGGAAGTGAACAATGAAAGGAATGAGGGGTAATGCATGAAGAATGGAATAGAAGACAAGTGCAAAGAGGAGAAGCGGGGAGCACAAGAGAGAAAACAGCAAAGGAGGGTACAATTGACGTGAGTGTGTGTGTGAGAGAGAGAGAGAGAGAGACACAGACATGTGCAGGTGACATCAATGGATCATCAATAAAAGTACAGTTCTGCATTCTGCAATAGCCCTGAGATTGCCACTAATTGCTGCAGTCACACACCGTTATCCTCCCACACATGCACACTCCGCTGTGATATGGGCAGCTGGCACACAGCCAAACCTCCCTTAATCAAGGGCACCTGTAACAGAACCCTCTGTCAAGTGTTCACTAATATGCTCTTAACCAATTGCTCTCCACAGGGTCATGAAAAATGTGTAGCTCACTTCTAGCAACCAAAGGGGGGGGGGGGGGGGGGAGGTCTAAAGGATTCTGGGAAGTTTAACATTTTGCCTGCCCCGTGGTATACCGACACTGCATTGAAAAAACAAAAATTGAGCATTGTTCAGTAACCCCCCCCCCCCCCCCCCCCGGTTAGTAATAGGCAAATCATCCTTAACTCCCTTATTCCCATCTCTCAAACCGTTATGGTTAGAGAGATGTAAGAAAAGCAAGACCTCCGTTCCCTCCCCTTTCTCATGCGTCTGCTGTACAGCGGACGTCATGAGATTCTGCTTCCCGGACCGAACGGTGGCTCTTCAGGAGCGCTGTTATCTAGATATCTCGGTATAATTACTTCATCGGAATGGTCTAAAACATGTGCCTGGCTTGCAAGCACATGTTGTACACCATACCGATGAAGTCATTATACCGAGATATCCAGATGTCAGCACTCCTGAAGAGATGCTGTAAGTCGGTCGACCGGATTCTGCCTCTGACTGCTTTACAGCTCATCAGGCAGAAAGGGGAGGGAGCGGAGGTTTTTCTTTTCTTACATCTCTCAAACCATAACAGTCAGAGATGGGAATAAGGGAGTTACGTATGATTTGCTTATTACTCGCTTTTGGCTTAAAGTATACTGGGGGGATTACTATCCCTTTAAACACCTTCTAAGATTCCTTTAGTGTAGTTATGTCCTCTCTCGTCTCATTCTAATATTTATAAAAGGAGTGCAGATTCTTATAATATTGGACTATTTCATTTCTGCATCTCATTTCAGTTGTCCAGTTAAAATATTGTTCATCTCCCCTGACCTCATCACTACCAAACAAACCACATATCCTGCCCCAGCTTACAAACTTTATATGATCCACCAGGATGCATTTTCTCTGTTCCCCTGAGCCCACCCCCTCCACATCACCACAAACATACACAAAGCTGCACTACACACATCTCCCAATGCAGTATAGAATTGTACTCACAGGCCCCGGGTCTCTCTCTGTCTCCATAGAAACGCAAGAGCAGGGAGAAGAAAAAAAAGATCTGGTTAATTTTAGTTCAGAATATTAATTCATCATCCCCCCCCATTTCCAATGAGAGCCCCCCACCCTCCCTCTTCTGAACATCCAGATTGCTTCTAATCCCGCCATCACCATAATTAGACCTTTCTCCTTACAGATTCTTATTTTCAACACTAACTTCACACCTCACATTTAAATCCCTCCCAAAACAACTAGACTAATTCCCCAATTCCGCACAGATTCAGCCTTCAGCCACCCTCAGTGTCGCCTATTACTGATACCACCAACATGCTCTCCTTTTAAAACTCCACCTTCCCCCTCAGCACAACCCCACCCCAACGTGACTACATCATGCCCAACAGATTCAAAACCTTCTCCTTGTGACAGATTTACTCTTCCAGAGAGTAATTAGGCACTTGGCCATCAGTGTCCACTGCACCATGTGATGCAAATGTCAGGAACCCAGCACTGAAAGAGTTAACAGGGTAACACTGGGCAGGATAGTTAACTCTTTCAGTGCTGTGTTGTTTCAACTTAGAGGTAACATATGACAATGTCATTGCAATGTCTGGTTGATCCCACACTCTGCAAATAAAATAACGACACGACACGACAGTCCTTTTTCCACATTGAACTTCTTGGGTACTAGAAGTCTAACACATTACTTTACAAGGAGTTGAGGACATCGTTTGCATACAAGGGGTTAATCTGTTTAGTCAACCACTATTTGGAGTTTTAAACCACAATGGGTAGCCCTTGGGATTAACTTGGAGGCCCATTAAGGTTTTAGTGAATACTGGAACCCAATAACACATTTTGTCCACTCATTGGTGTTTAACCCTTTGAGTGCCAGAGGGGTACACAACACATTGGGTTATGGAGCTTTACACAACATAATACCTCTTTGTAGATATCATTTGTTGCAGTTATCAATATATTGCATTCATTAAGGTTGACCGTGGTATATAAATTTAACCCCATGGAAGCAAGAGAGGTGAAGCAATATGCTGAAGACCTCTCTAGCACCCCAGAGGTTAATAGGCCCCAAATAAAGTGAATTTAAAGTTCCCAAGGTCCCTCTCATAGGATAAAGTGGAACTTTCAGATAAAAGTTGTCTTACCATAAAAAAAATAGATGTGTCTAAAGGAATCCGTCCCGTTTGGAGACTGAAACTCAGGCTAGAGCACAGACATCTTGTCTGTGCGCCTGCGCCGCCAGTCCCAGTCTCCACTGAGTAGACTGCTTTGCCCCATATGGTCAACGGAAGGGACCGACAGCACAGGCGCACAGACCTCACTAACCTGCCCATCAGTCCCGAAAAAGGACGGATTCCTTTAGACACATCTATTTTTTTTATGGTAAGACGTCTAATTTCTATTATCTGAAAGTTCCGCTTTAATCAATGATTAAACAAGTTGAAGGAGAACCCATACCTCTGTGTTCTGTGTCTGCAAGACTCTCTTTGGCAGCCAGCTGGGTCTGAAGGCCAAGGACACCAGATAAGGCCAGCAGGCTGGATGCACTGGTGGCAGCAGCTAGGCTGGGTGGCTGCAGGCTGGATGGGTGAGGAGTTAAAGGGATTGGAGGTGCATGATGAGAGAGGTGCTGAGCCTGCAGTTGGTGCTGTGGAAGGGGGAACATGACCAAAAGAAAACAAAAGTGGCTGATTATGAAGACTGAGATTTCATATTCCGATATGTGTCTTTACCAAGCATGAAAACAATATTACGTTAACATATGATCAGTACATGCAATTTGGCCAAGTCTCAGATCACAGCATGATCATTTACTATTTTGGCCAAAGTCAGAAAATAATTGACAATGATATGACAAATGCTTTTATCCAGGATTTAACCCTTTGTGCGCCAGAAAGGTACGCAATGCATTGTTTTGCAATGCGCTGCGTACCCCTCTGGCACTCAAAGGGTTAAAAGCACAGTCGACATGTGCAGCAGGCACTCGCTCCTTGGACTCCTGGAAACAAAAGTCGATTTAAAGGGGAACTATGCCCTTAGATTAAAACTGAAGTCATATAGACAAACTAAACTAGATAAATTATAATCAAACTTACTTCAAATAATTCAAATGATAAAGAGTAAAATACACAAGTTTTATATAAAAAAAAATACAAACAAAAAAAAAAAACACAACACTTCATGACATGATCCATACAGAACTCCCATCTTGTCAGCTAAAACTCACGATTGGCACTTTTGAATTAAAGCATGACCAAGTATGCACTGCCATTCCTAAGCTTCTATTCATGCTTTGATTAGAACCGACTGAGATAAAGCCAGTCAATTATTGTATGCTATGTAATCCAGCCCCAAGTGCACCACAATGGACAATTCCTGTCGATTTAAATCCGTGCAATGCATTGGCAACCCACTTGAGGAATTCAAGGAGTTAAAATTATTTAAAGGGATAGTAATGCCAGAAAAAAAGTATTAACTACATGGTATATACAATTAAAAGAGAGTACCTGCACTTATTCGTATCTCTCAAACCGTTATGGTTTGAGAAATATAGGAAAATAAAATTCTCTGGTCCCTCCCCTTTCAGCTTGACGAGCTGTAAAGCTGTCAGAATTGGATTCTGGTCACTTGACCAGATGTGGCTCTTCAGCAGCACCAATATAACAATATCTAAAAATATATACTTAATTTGGAACGGTCTACAAAGTGTGCCTGGCTTGCAAGCACACTTTGTAGACCATTCCAATGAAGTATTTATTTCTAAGTAGCGTGATTTCAGCTCTGCTTTAGAGCCTCTGTCTGGTCAAATGACTGGAATCTGCAGCTGTCAGCTAGATGGCATACTTGAATAAAACAGCCAGGAAAAGGTAACTTTAGCAAGTTATATCTTTCAAACCATAAAGGTTTGAGAGATAAGACTTACATTGATGTTAATCTTTTTTTTAATGTCTACAATATTAAATCAACTTAAAATTAACCATTACTATCCTTTTAAATCAATATGGATTTGGGGAATCTGTATTTTGCCCATGATTACTTTATGAGTGTTATGCACTAAGGTAAGAAAGGAGAAAGTCTACAGTGTGATAAACTCTACAGTTCCTATGTTATTCAACATGTCGTCAGAATGACGGACCATATTGCAAAGACTCCACAGAACATAGGAATTAGAGAATGAATTTCCTGTTTATCACACCTCACTGCATAACTCCACAATCAGCTTTCAAGTGTTCTTATTCTAGCAAGCACCTGTTTTTCTAAAAGTAATGCTTCACCTCTTAATTATTAAATTAATTTTGATCTATTTGATTAGCCTATCCATTCTATCTTCCAAGCTTCGCATAGTAAAATTCTAGTAATGGTTAACTTTTCAAAAAAAAAACAAAAAAAAACAAAAAAAACCCAAAAAACTAATAAACAGTTTGGAATTGACCCATATCAGTCACTCTCTAATTGCTGTTTTTTTATATAGATTTAAGAGCTGTGAAACACTCAGAGGGAAATATCTATCTCTGTTTGAGCTGCAAGGTCAATTGACTGTGTCAGCTGTCAGCTCTAGAGACATACCACGGAACATATTCGTCTCCTGTCCCCAAAGAACTAAGGAGGGTTTACATGAGAATAGGCAAATGACTCCATTATACAGACAAAGTAGGCAGAACTTAAAGGGATAGTAATACTTGCAAATTACTAATCCCCATATTGTAGCTTTGTTAAAAAGAAACTTATTGCCCCCAGTGTCATCTCTCAAATCCTTAGGTTTTGAGAGATGATAGAGCTCAAAGTTCCCCCTCCCTTCCCTGACTACAGGGGAAGCTGTCGTACGACAGTCTTATGTGCATCAGGCGGCTTTGCAGCTGAGCAGAGATCGCGTTTATAAAAAAAAATTCTTTCACTGAAACGTTCTACGTGAGCAAGCACACGTAGAAGACCGTTTTAGTGAAAGATTTCTTTTTTTATAAACGCAATCTCGGCAATGCTGCAGAGCCGCCTGATGCAAGTAATACTGGATATCCCTGCAGTCAGCGTTCAGTCAGGAAAGGGGAAGGACTTTGAGCGCCATCATCTCTCAAACCATAAGGGTTTGAGAGATGACACTGGGGGCAATAAGTTTCTTTTTAACAAAGCTACAATATGGGGATTAGTAATTTGCAAGTATTACTATCCCTTTAAGAGGATTTGCAGAAAACGTAGGTTGTGCTACTTAGTAACTCTACAGAACTGAGGCTCGGTCCCCAGAGACCTGTGACTGAACAATGAAGTGCTGGGTTTACAGGGCAGATCAGAGAGTTCCCATGTAATTCTACAGGCTACTAGGAAGCTGGTGTCAGGTATAACACTTGCTATCTGGTGTCTGTACAAACACACAAGAATTTCCAGACCATCCAATTAACCCTTTGAGTTCCTACATATGCAATACATGGCTTTTGCAATGCACTGCATGCCCCTTCTGTTAATTAAAACGTCTTTCAGGGCCAATTAAGAATGGACTCCAAAGTAGATTAAAAGTGTCACAATTTGATACAAATAAACACACTTGTGTAGCGAGCTAGAAGCGGTAAAAGTCACATGAAATAAATATGAAAAAGAATGGAATATACATCATCTTGACTGGAGACTTCTTTGACAAGATATCAAAAGCAGTAGTAGAGAACAATGTTAGTTTTTTTAGTAATCTGTTGTCCTCTTCTACTCTCTTTAAGGGATAATAATGTTTCATAATAAAAGCAGCTCCAATTAATCTTCATAGTGTTTGGTCCATGGAGAGTGTTATTTCAATACTGTCAGCTGTAGTTCACGAGTAATTGAATGATAAAGTATCCCCCTCCTGCCCCTTTTACTGATGTAATGCTGCTCAGAACACAAAGGTGGTATCCAAGTGGATTGCAGAGAGGGACAGTCTTCAATTAACATAAGGGAAAAAACTGAAAAACATGCCAATGGGGGTAGGGCTTTCATTGTTCTCACAGTAAGAAGACTGTCCCCCACTGTGAGCTGTCTGGTCTTAAGACCAGATTCCACATCTGAGGGGAGGTGGCTTACACTAGGTAAAAGGGGCGGGGAGGAGGATACTTTATCATTCAATTACTCTTGAACTACAACTCCGATAGTAATGAAATAACACTCTCTATGGCTCAAATCCTATGAAGATTAATTGGCGCTGCTGTTTTTTGTGAAACATTACTATCCCTTTAAGGTCTTGATTGCTGACCCTATGAGCTCCAATCAAGATGTTGTTTATACATTTGTTATAATTACTCCACATTTTTTTTTTTTTTTTTTTTTTTTTTTTAAACTCCTTTTGGCACTTGACAAGTGTTTAATTTTGCCTATAAGAAAATCAAACTTAAAGGGGTAGTAATGTTTCACAAAAACAGCAGCTCCAATTATTCTTCATAGTATTTGGTCTGCTTGTGTTAAAGAGGCAGTTCAATTATGACTGGAAAGGTTTCCCCATTTATAACCAGGTGTTTTGAAGTCCCCGACCTAGACAATGATTTCTGGATTTATGATCTTGGCCCTAGCCAATGAAACATGGGCTTACTTAACTCCACCCACACCAATATGAAGGAACCCCTAAGCAAGACATCTTTCAGTGCTCTTGGCCCCACCCATGACAACTTCCATCACTGACCACCACCAATAAGCAGATGATTTCAAACTGGTTTAACCCTTTGACTATCAGACACTGCAAAACTCAGAGTCAACCTTGTGGTACTATGGAGGCTTATACCCTAATAACGGTTAACAGTTTACTAACTGTGTATATACAGATCACAAATGCACCCCCCCCAGCAGACACAGTGTAGTTAACCCTTTCAGTGCTAGTTCAATATCTTGACACCCATCTAGCACCCAGAGGGTAAAGATCTCGTCTCTGCAACACATTTACTAATGGACCAAGTCGGATGTACTAAAGGAATCCAGA
This sequence comes from Rhinophrynus dorsalis, assembly GCA_037306005.1. Lineage (NCBI taxonomy): Eukaryota > Metazoa > Chordata > Amphibia > Anura > Rhinophrynidae > Rhinophrynus > Rhinophrynus dorsalis. The sequence continues at coordinate 266,842,653 of CM074718.1, read as the reverse complement.
ACAATTGTAGGGCAAACCAACTACCCCTTGACTGTTTACCATTCATGGCTGTTGACCATCTGATTGTAAGATGGGGGTTCTCAGTGCATTTCTTCACGATACGTTGTGTGCCCCTTCTGTCATTCAAAGTGTTAAAATCCTAATTTAAATCAATGGTAACTGTATTTGACCCATATGGTGCAGCTTATTTGCCCCAATCCTTCCACTTCTTAGCACACAAGCATTACAATGTACATTGTATAATCCATCAAACTCACTAAACCGTAATCTCAACAAGTCAGTTCCGCTTCAATCTACTTTCGTTCTCTGACAGCAGTGCTGGTGTTGCCGACTGTGGGTAACGTACAACCTGTGGCACTTACTCAGTGAGTGATCCCAAATTCCTCTTCCTGTCATGCTGGAATCAAGTCACGGAGGGAGGGACTGGGTGGAATCACAGATCTTCCTTCCACACAGCCTCGCCAGGTTCATTTTAATAATTACATAGAAAGAGCAGTATGGGCAGCTTTGATGGGTATGGGCGTGGTAGACACTTCTCAAAATCTGGAGCTCTAGGAGAGTGCCTACTCTGCTTAACCCATTGAGTGCCAGTGGGGTACACAATGCATTGCGTATCCCTCTGGCACTCTAAAGGGTTAAAGGGATGTTAATATCTCAATTAAACAGTAGCTCAGAGTATTATTTACATTTATTTTATAATTTATTTATTTTTTTTAACATGTTGCTCTATATACAGTTAGTTACTTACAGAACTGTATTTCAAACACTATTCAAGACAAAAGGATCCCCCTGCATCACACTGTCTGTCTGGTCTGAATGGAGAGTGGCGAGGGACAATCGTCAGCAAGCAAATGGAAAATCCTGCCCTCCTCCTTTAAGGAGGGCAGGGTTTTCCTTATACTTACTGAATGAAGGTTGTTCCCTGCCGCATCTGTCCATTCCCACAACCGAATTACAGATCTAAGGCGAGGCGGCGGATCTTTTTCTCTTGAATAGTGTATGAACTACAAATTTGCAAGTAACTACATATAGCACAACATGTTAAACATTTTTAAATAATACTAAGGGCAAAAGTTTAACGGAGGTATTACTATCTCTTTCATTAGAAATCCAGCACTGCCGATATTCCTTAATGTAACTAGGCCTACAGTCCAATCCACTGTTTTCTGGCACCTAAACTACCCATGGCCAAACATTTAAAATAAACTGGCCAGTACAGGGGTAATAAACTCATTAATAAAATGGTCAAATCATTATATTAGCTGGACTATATATTTATCTATATATAAACTGTGTACAGTATAGCGCACGTCCCACATTGTTTTCCTTAGCAACCAAAAGGTCTTAGTATCACACAAGTCACTTTACTGCAGTAATATAACCTCATCATTGAAAGTTATTGCAGCTGTAAATGTCATTAATTTGAACTATCCCATAGAAAACAATCATATTGTGAGTGCTATGTTTAACAGAAATGTGGAGACGTTTTGGGGCAACTTAAGTGCACCATAGGAGACAACTACAAATGCCCATTGATATAAATGGGAAGTCTCCAATGCACTGTATATGAGATGGCTACTTCTCTAGCATTCATGGGGTTACAAGTCTAATTTAATGTCATAGATATTTGTATTTCTCTCTTATGGTGCAGCAGATCTGCCCCAGAATTAGTCCACTTTTCTTTTAAACAGAGTCCAAACTGGTAAAACCAGGCTTAATGGGACATCTAGTCATCACAAACACTGCACATTTCTAACAGTACATATCTTTACCTGCTCATTTAAAAACGTATATTAAAAATAAAAAAAAAAGGGGAGGGGGAGGGGAAGGGACGTGTTGGGATGGAGTGGGGAGTGTACACACCACTGTCAGCTGAGGGGGGATGAAACGTACCCCGATGGCTGCATTCAGCTCTGCCATGGTCACCTGCTTTGCTCTCTCCACAGCTTGGACCACCTGCTGTTGGTGCTGGTGGGAGGGAAAGAGAGAGAGTGTGGGGTGAAAAACTAGAGGGAATAGTGAAGAAGGAGAATGCAAGTCTCAAATAGAAGAGGAAACTGGTAAGTTTAGTGAGGAGATGTAGGAAGAAAGGAACAAAAAAAGGGTAAAGTGAGAGTGGTAAAGCAAGCAACAAAAGGCTTGAGGAGAGGCGCGTGCGGAATGCACAGAAGGGGCAGAAGTAAGGTGGAAACTTGCAGGTGATCGACTCACCTCCTGAGACAGGAAGGGCACCAACTGGGCGCAGATAACATTCAGGCGCTTGGCAATTTCTGTCTATAATGAAAAGAGCTTTAGTTAGGTACTGGATGTTATGATGGAGCAAAGAGAAAATGTAGGTGGGAGATGATGGTTAGAGGACTCACGTAGCACAAAACAGGACAAAGGTCTCAGAATCTGATAACCATGACTTCAGTAAGGTAATAAGACAAGTGGAGAATTAAAAAGACCAACAGGGTTGTTATTTTAACTTGCAAACACGGACCTGCCTCATCTTACAATAAGTAATAGGAAGAGATATGGAGCAATAAGAAAAAAATGTAAGAAATCCTGTTGAATCTCTACTTAACAGAGAAGTATCTGGTCTTCTCCTTTAAAAAACAAACACACACACACACACAGTGAAAATTGCAGCTCTTAAAGGGCAAAGCATCAGTGAAGGGGAGGGTGATGTAGGAGAGTCTGAAAATGGTGAGTTTAAGGGAGGAATTATGAAACAATGCACATACAAGAGTAAACAAGACACAAAATGCTTAAAGTGGATCTATCACATATAGAAAAGTAATGCTCATTAGTTAGAGCATGTAACATGTTACTCATTTTTGACAAAACCCAGTTATCTGCGCATAAATTTAATGTTCAAAAGGTGCCCAGCAGTCTACTTCCGCTTGCCGCACAGAGGCTGCTCCCGTCCCACTACCCAGCATCCTCCGATGACGGAGGCCGTCTGTCTCTAAGCTGGAGTGATCTCATTGGCTAGATATCGATCTCTGCCAATGAGATCGCTACATCTTAGAGAAAGAAAGCCTCCATCATCGGAGAATACTGGGTAGTGGGATGGGAGCAGAGGCAGTGCTGCAAGCCGGAAGGAGGCTGCTGGGCATGTTTTAAACTTGAATTTTTGTGCAGATAACATAAAAAAAAAAAAAAAAAAAAAAAAAAAAAAATGAGTAACATATTAAACTATTTCACTAAATGCTCTATCTATATGTGATAGGTCCACTTTAATAGCAAGAGCAGGGTGTGCAAACAAGAGCAAGAGAGTGCCAAAGCAAGCAAACAGCCAGTGTTGGTCACTACCTATCAGAAAGGCTATTCTGGAATAGGACATCTCTCCTTCTGATAAGCGGTAACCCCCCCCCCATTCAATATGCTATGCATGAATGGATATAGCATGCAATCAATTGCTCATAATGAATGTGAATGTAGGTGTGTATTAGGTATGGGCGCCAGTCAATGCAACATTTACTGCTTCTTCTATTCTCACGGCATGAGAGAGGATTATGCATGTAAGTGGGGGACTGAAATTGCAAAGGCATTTAATGGGGCTAGAATGGAAGACTGATGGGTATGGGAACTGAACAGTCAGGTACAAGATGTATTAGCCATAGTGATGGGGGCTGGAAAAGGACAAAGGAATGGGCAAGGGGAGTTTGAGAAGATGAGGAGAGGAAATGAAGAAGGAACAGGAGAAATGGGGCTTACCTGTTTGTGCATTTCGATATTTAGCCCGTAAGACATTTCATAATACTGCAATGAAAGAAATATGTTAGTAAAGGAACCTATAATTTATTATTATTCTTTATTTATATAACACCAACTAATTCCGCAGCGCTGTACAATTGGATATAAACCAACGGTAACAGACTCTGGACCAACATAGCAAACAAGAACTTCCTCTGCCAATCTCTTACTCCTTGGATAACAGCTGAGGAGACTTAAAATACGACATGTGCACCTCAAGTTCAATCCTTGCTGCATCTCGTTTGTTGATCCAAAGGAAGGCAAACAAAAACACAGAGGCAATGTCCAATCATGCCAAACATGGGTAAAAAAATCCTGATTCCAAAAGGCAGTCAGGAGCCACCCCCACCCCCCCTTCCTGTATACAAATTCATTGTATCTTATATCCAGTCTTGCCAAAATTGTACAGGAGTACACTAATATTTATTCTATGGTTAACAAAACAAACAGTACTATAAAAGAACACGTTAAAAGCAGGGATAGGCAACCTGCAGCAGTCCAGCTGTTGTTGGGTTACAACTATGGCCACTGTGCAGCTGACCACAATGAGAATTGTTATCCAACAGCAGTTAGTGTGTTGCAGGTTATCCATCACTGGTTCAGAGGGACCATTAGAAGAAATGCTGGTGTAAACCAACTGCACCAGTCAAATGAGCATACCCATGGATTTAAACGAGACATAACTGCCAAATTGTCTTGATCTAGCCTGAAACTCCCAGTGGCCTCAGAGAATTTTGCCCTTGTGCCTTAGTTGAAGGGAAAACATCTACAATCAGTGCTGGATGCCTTCTCCATGGAGGTGACCACAACACTTGCTAGCAGGACCACAAACACTGATCTTTGCACATCGTAATCTTAACCCTTTAAGTGCGAAAAATATTGATTATTTGGCCCTTAAATGGTTAAAGCGAAACTACCACCGCTAAAAAACTTGATCTCCAATAATTCCCCATTTGGCAACTAGCTGCTCAGTAGCGCTAGTCACCAGAATTATCACCTTGTTAAATAGAATTATCCATTCTTCCCGTGCTGACAGGCAGGACTGAGTGCAGACATCTTTCCATAGTGACTTCTGCACGCCTGCGCTGTCAGTCCCAGTCGGCTCTAGGAGGGTTTTTTCTCCTTCTTTCACAAACGCATATTTTTATATTATATGTTTTTATTAACCTGTGATATTTGATAAAGGGGGTAATCCCCGAAATTCGTCATCAGGCGTTTAAAGTTTATCTTATATTACATTTGTAATTTTGGATATATGTAATTTTATTAAACATTTCCGGAGAATCTGGTGTATTTATCATCTGTTCCTGAGAGAAGTGACTGAATCGGGGCAGTCAAGAGTTTCCCCATTTGATTAAGCTGGTTGTCTTTACAATCAGCTACACTACGTATTAGTCGTGAGTATTGACTATATAGATTTAGCATCAAGTGGAGACAGCTTTAGAGTTTGTTGTTGGTGGTTTTGCTCTCTTCCTTGTGTTTTTTTCTTTTTCTTTTTTTTTTTTTTTTTTGGCTCTAGGAAGCGTTGCTGGGAGCAGTTTGGCTCCAAAAGGGACTGACAGCACAGGAGTGCAGACATCAGTATGGAAAGATGTCTGCACTCCATCCTGCCAGCCATGGAAGAATGGATAATTCTATTGTCACCAGATAGGGAATTGTTGGAGATCAAGTTTTTTAGCGGTGGTAGTTCCTCTTTAAAGGGATAGTAATACTTCGTTTTATCTTTGTTTTATTTTGTAGGCATTAAAAAAACATGAACGATATAAGTCTTATTTTTCAAACCTTTATGGTTTGAGAGATATTCACAAGCAAAGTTCCCCCCCTCGCCCCTTTTACCTAGTGTAAGCCATCTCTTCTCAGATGTGGAATCTAGTTGTAAGACCAGACTGATAACAGCAGGGGACAATTTTCTTTCTATTAGAACAAAGTAAGCCCTGCCCCCCTTAACAAGTTTTTCAGGTTTTTCCTTTATCTTAATTGAAGATTGTCCCTCTCTGCAGTCTACCTGGGCACCTCCCTTCTGATCTAGCTGAGCAGTGTTACATCAATAAAAGGGGCAGAAGGGGGATACTTTGTCATTGAATTACTCTTGAACTACAACTCTGACTGAACTGGAATAACACTCTCCAAAGTCCAAATACTATGATGATTAATTAGAGATGCTTTTATTATGAAAACATTACTATCCCTTTAAGTATGCTCATGCACTTTGTCTGCTTCAGTCTAGAGAACAGAAAGAAAAAAAAAAAAGAAAAGAAAAAACAGCCAGCGACTATCATGTCCACCTACATGGAAATCACTAACAATGTTATCTCTTGCACAAACACAGAAAAGTTTGAGCTTCCTCAAACTCAGCAGGAAAAGCTTTTACTTTTTTTCCCCTCCATAAGAAAGCTTACTGTTCCATTAAAATATATCACTTTATGTCAGAATAACTGGGATGCACATAGCTCCATTCGTCCCTTTCTCTCAATAATTAACTCTTGCCCACCTTTCCGAGCAGACACTAAGCCTAAAACCATTCCACTGTAAATTCTCACCACATATTTGCCTCTCTTGCAGCATCTACCCTTCTCCTATTCACACTTGGCATAAAGTTTCTAACGTTCAACTCACCATGACATAATGTCTCTGGATCTCTGTTTTCTCTGTTGCAAGCTTCTCGCACTCCATCTTTAAACTATAAAAAACACAATTAAGAGGAAGTCTGCCACTGTGTCCAGAAAAATGTATCAATGCACCATATCACAAATATCAGATAGGCAGATGTCCCGGTGTCTAATCTCCAAATGCAGGTCTTCTACTAAAGTGTGACAAAAGCATTATCAACTGGAGATAAATTCCTCCAGCATGATAAACTCTCCAGTCTCCATATATTTCTATGGAAGATGATCCATCAACGCTTAAAGGCATGTTAGTGTATTGGCGCCATAGAATAATATAGGGATTAGAGAGTTTGACACCTGAGGAATTATCCTCTATCACACTTTAGTGCATCTCCCCTGAATTCTTCAAAACAGACTAAAGTAGGAGATGAGCAATCAGTGTGTCTCTCCAGCTACTGGACATCAACTCATCTTCAGCCGTTAAAGGGATAGTAATACCTAAAATGTAAAAAAAAAAAAAAAAAAAAAAAAAAAAAAAAAAAAAAAAAAAAATATGTTGTAGGGTTTATCCCCCTGAGTAAAACAAGAGTACTCCCACTGCTGAAAGATGTTTCATTCAAAAGTTATTAATTTTCAAAGTTGAATTTTTTAGGTGCAATATCACAGTGGCCTGAAATTGTACAGTGGCGCTGTTGCTACACGATCCTATGGACAGCTCTGGTCTCAGGACCATAAACCTCCATAGGATGGTGTAGCAACAGTGCCACTGTAAAATTTCAGGCCACTGTGATATTGCACCTAAAAAATTCAACTTTGAAAATTAATAACTTTTGAATGAAACATCTTTCAGCAGTGGGAATACTCTTGTTTTACTCAGGGGGATAAACCCTACAACATATTTTTTTTTACATTTTAGGTATTACTATCCCTTTAAAGCCCAACAGCTTAAGAGCTACAAATCATTCATTCCAGGAATAAAGAAATCCAAGGATCTACTGAATAAAATCAGTCCTAAGTGGGAGAATTTCACATGGCTAAAGCGGTTATTTAATAGGGATTTCCTTTTAGCGAATCAGTGTATAGCTTGCATACTAGTGTGTAGAATAACCACATACAGAGGTATGTGTATCAACAACATCCATTTTAAAAATAGGTTACAAATGCAATTATTAATAATTTGAGTCTAGTTATTCAGTGTCAAGTGTAAAATTAGATACTCATGAGACAGATCCAAATTGAACTCCCAAAAAATGCAAGTGACCCTTAGAGACACATTTAAAAGGTAGAACATACAAAGAGCTTTACCACGAAAAAATGAAAGGTTCCGAGGGCAGTCTTATCCTATATAATAATTCGATAGGATGTTTGTCAGAAGCAGTCATGTGCAGTAGAGACTGCCCAAACACACAGAATGTTGGTACCACAGAATGCGGGGAGTATTCTGTGCTTTCGGGCAGTCTCTACAGTGAATGACTGCGTCGACGGCAGAACGCAGAGCAGGACTGGCCTCTTAACCCTTTGTGTGCTTTGCAATGCGTTGCGTACCCCTCTGGCACTCAAAGGGTTAACATCACCCAGACCTTGGACCACATGCACGGGCTTTACACTAGTTCACATTAATCTACTTAACAGATTTTTTTAAATGATATTTAACCTTTTAAGGCCAGAGGGGTATCCAAAGCAATGTGTTGGATACCCCTCTGGCATTCAGAGGGTTAACTGTCCAACACATTAAGGCTGAGAGTAATACTAGGGTTAGTAATGTCTATATATTAAAAAAGGTCATATTGCAGCTATTAGAAAATTAAACTAAATTGACCCCAGTCCCATGTCTCAAACCTATATAGTTTGAGAGATATAGAAGGCTAAAGTTCCCCCCTACCTCCACTTTCCCTGACGTCAGCTGTAAAGCTGACAGCAAGAGATTTGAGGCGGCTCTTCAGCAGAGCCGAAATAGCGCAATGTAAAAATAAATACTTAATTGGAACGGTCTATAAAGTTTGCCTGGCTTGCAGGCACACTTTGTAGACCATTCCAAATAAGTATTTCTTTTTACACTATGTCAGCTCTGCTGAAGAGCCACTTGCTTGTCCTGGGACCAAGATATCTTGCCGTCAGGGAAAATGGAAGAGGGGGGGAGAATTTAGCCTTCTATATCTCTCAAACCATAAGGGTTTGAGAGATGGGACTGGTGTTGTTTAGTTTAATTTTCTAATAGCTGCAATATGACTTTTTTTAATGTATAGACACTACTAAACCCTGGCTAGAGGTCTCCAACATAATGCAAGGTTTTCCAGACTACCCAAGCATTCACGGAGTTAAAGCTGAACTTTCATCTTCATAATATTGCCCCCCAATACATTACTAACATAGAGATAGGCAAAGGTATACTTGTATTATGTTGAATAAATCTACATTATTGACGTAATCCAACTTGTTCTGCAGGCATCCAGGGCACAGATCTTACAAGAGAATCTCTGTGCTCCTGAGCAGGCAGCAACTTCCGTTACCTTAAGGTAGCCAACGGGCATCACCACCAATCCAGGCAGTACAAGGGACAGACAGCACAGACTCAGAGGCAATGTTTCTCTAAGATGTCTGCGCTGTTGTCCACTGGATGCCTGCAGAAGAAGCTGGATTACTTCAATAACGTGGATTTATTCATCATAATACATGTATTCCTTTGCCTATCACTATATTGGATGAACGTTCTGCTTTAAACCAATGGACATTTTCATTATTCCTGCATGGTGCCGTACAGCCTTAAACCCCTTAATGTCCACACAATCTGGCGGTTATGCGCTCTAGAGGACCATAGCACTTTTTTTTTTTTTATATAAACCAAAGTGTTCTGTGATCACAGCACGGAGTGTAGTTGTGCTGTGATCACAAACTTCCATGACGTACCAAGACAGTCACCAGTCCTTAACGCCTGAAAAACCGTGACAGTCCTGGCATTTCATGGGTCATTAAGGGGTTAATGTGCTTGGAGACCTCCCTTGCATCTAAGGCAACGTGTATCAATGTTAGTCTACACACCAACAGTCCAGGTTTTCACAGTATTACGGCTTGTGAACAAGTGGGTTATCAGTGTCCCTCTCATTATTATTGCTCCACCTGTGCTTAACCCTTTGAGTGCCAGAGAGATATCTAATGTATTGCAGCATAATGCATTGGATACCTTTCTGGCACTCAAAGGGTTAAAGTGAACCTGCCACCTTGATTCAAGTTTGCATATTTGAAAACTTAATTAAAAACTGCTTGTGTGTCATGTTACCCAAATGAAAAGCAACTGAACAGTTAAGGAGGTATTCATACTGTGTACCACATGCTGAGTGACTACAGATATTTCATATGAGAATTACACTTTTCAATTATGTTTCTTATGTTAATTAAGCACTGTGCCTCACCAGGAGATTTTTACTTTCACTCGTGTGAATATTTCCTAAACTATAAATCTGCTGGATTTTTGGTTAACATGACACACAAGCAGTTTTGAATGAAAGTTTCAAACATGTAAAAAAATAAATAAATAATTAAAAAAATAAAAATAAAAAACTAATTCAAGGTGACAGGTCCACTTTAACCTTCAAACCTAACTGGTTGGCGTGCCCTGCAGAAGGGAAACAAAGATCACAAATCTAAGGGTTCTTTTAGGATTTGTGGAGGGTCACCCATTATTTGCTGCATTTAAACTTGCATTTTGGTACTAAATGCATGTTAAACGGATACTAATGCTATATATTATATATATAAAAATATAAATAAAAGTAATATTGTAGAGAATTTAATAAGAAAACAAATCGATGTAGACCGTTCCAATGAAGTAGTTCTTTAAAAAAAAAAAAAAAAAATTGCTATTGCGGCTCTGCTGAAGAGAGCCTACGCCGGCCCGGGGACCAGATTCTCCTGCTGCACTGACGTCAGAGAAAGGGGAGGGAGGGGGCAACTTGAAAATGTTCTCTCTCCCCCATTGATTGTTTTCTTTTTAATTCTCTACAATATTACTTTTTACATATATATAGCATTACTATCCCTTTAATGCTACAAGACTCTCTGGACAGTTGCAATGGGATTTATAAAATTATCTCCATATTCATTTTAATTGTATACATGATTATGTATCCCTTTAAAGGAAGCATTGGTTTGATCACCCCCTATGAACCTTAAAAGGTTATATGCTATGGCCTATTTCAGAAACACAGCCGCTATCAATATTAGTTGGCTTTGCTGGCCAAATCAGCTAAAGAGAGGATTTTAGTCTTACCTGTTAAATCTTTTCCTCTTAGTCCATACAAGTTACTGGTGACTCTGGGTAGGCGATCCGCCCCTTTAAGTAGGCAGGAACAACTCTAAAATTGTATGCAGGGGGTAGAGCCTACCTTACCTCCTTGGCTGCAAGCTAGCCAACCAGCTCCACAAAGACACTATTGACTAGATAGTAGAAGGGAAAGAAGACTCAACTGAGCATGACCCCGAAGGACCCCACGGTCTGCCACAGGAGAGCCAAGCATGGTCCCTTGACCAGTAACCTGTATGGACTAAAAGAAAAGGATTTAACAGGTAAGACTAAAACCCTCTTTTCTCTGTCATCCAATACAGGTTACTAGTAACTTTGGGATGTCCAACCATTGAGTTTCCCAGAGGCGGGAAGTAAGGCAAGGACCAGGAGCAAGGCCCCCAAAGTCACCAGTGCAGATATGAACCATCAGATCAGAGATAGCCCAACAATAAGGGAGTGTCAACAGACACTGAACAGGAGTACAACACACCAACTGTTACACAGCACACTGAACTACAGCCAACAGTGCTCAAAAGTGAAAGAAGCACCAAGAACCGAAGAAGATCCTAGACAGGCAAGACTGCCTCCAGGATCTTCCTCCCATAGCTGGCGTCAGCCGATACCATCACATCAACACGGTAATGCTTCGAAAATGTGTGCACAGACGATCAAGTGGCAGCCTTGCACAACTGATCAGCGGAGGCCTGATTCCTGTAAGCCCAAGAAGCCCCAATAGATCTAGTAGAATGAGCCGTGACCCGAAGGGGGGCAGGCTTCTTCCTTAGTTTGTAGGCCTTACGAACAGTGGACTTGATCCAAGATGCAATAGTCACTTTGGATGCAGGTCTTCCTGCCCTGGGACCCTAAAGAATGATGAGCAGAGTGTCAGATTGCCTGATAGACTCAGTGTGATGTACATAAAACTTTAGACAATGCACCACATCTAACAAGAGGCAATCCCTCTCCTTGTCAGTGGTGGGGTCAGGGCAGAAAGAAGACACCACAATCTCCTGATTGATGTGGAACTCCGAAACCACCTTTGGGAGAAACTCTAAAGAGGTGCGAAGCACCGCCTTGTCCTTGTGAAACACCAAAAAGGGTGGTTTATAGTACAGAGCATGTAACTCCACGACAATGCAAATGCAGACAATCGCTGAGAGAAAGGCCATTTTCCACGTTAACATGCGTAGAGGAATGGTAGCCAAAGACTCAAAGGGAGGGCGCTGAAGAACGCCCAAAACCAAGTTAAGATCCCACGGAGGAGCAGGATTATTAAAAACAGGACCAGTATGAGCAATGCCCTGAATGAAAACCTTGACATCAGGAAGAATGGCAATGCGCCTCTTAAAGAAAACAGAGAGCAGAAGTCTGTACCTTAAGAGAACTCAGACTGAGACCCGTATCCACACCGTCCTGCAAGAAGGCCAGGACCGTAAGCAGATCAAATTCCTGAGACAGGTCCCTATCAGCACACCAAGATAGAAGGGTCGACCAGACATGATGGTAGGCCTTAGAAGAAACAGATTTGCTGGCACTAAGCATAGCAGCCACCACACCAGAAGAAAAACATTTCTTCTTCAGTACTGAAGATTCAATTTCCAAGCCGTCAAAGCTAGACGATGAACATCCTCCTTCCACAGGTAACCCTGTAGAAGAAGATCCAGACGGCAAGGCAGCCGAAATGGCTCTGCCACTGACAGATCCAGAAGCTCCGGAAACCAAGCCTGTCGAGGCCAGTACGGATCAATAAGAATGACTGGACAGAGTTCCAGTCTCAATTTCCGCAACACCCTGTGCAACATGGGGAGAGGAGGAAAGATGTAAGCCAGAGGAAATAACCAAGGAATGGACATGGCATCCATCGCTATAGCTAGAGGATCCCTCAAGTGAAAGCAGAACCTCTGAACCTTCCGGTTGTGTCTTGTCACCATCAGGTCGATGTAAGGAAGACCCTACTTCTGAACGATGAGGGTGAACACCTCTGGGTGCAGCTCCCACTCTCCGCTGTCCACTGTATGTCAACGGAGGAAGGCCGCCATGACGTTGTCTACACCAGAAATGTGCACTGTGGATATGGCAGGAACGTGTTCTTCTGCTCAGGACAAAATAGCCTTGACCTCTAACCAAGTGGCGAGACTTCTTGTTCCGCCCTGCTTGTTGATGTAAGCCACAGCCGTGGCATTGTTGGACTGCACCCAGACTGGGCAGTCTTCCAGCTGAGATGTCCAATGACGAAGAGCATGAAATATCACCTGAAGCTCCAACACGTTGATGGGAAGGAGAGATTCCTCTGGAGACCACCGACCTTGAGCACTTAGGCGACCCAGGACCACTCCCCAGCCAGAGAGGCTGGCATCTGTCGTCACCGTGGTTCAGAAAGATACCAGGAAGGACTTGCCCTTCAGCAGATTGGAGAGGTCGAGCCACCACGACAAACTCAGTTCCACATGAAGAGGAAGGGATACTGACATCTTCAGAAGGTCCGGCTGACCCCTGCACACCTGGATCACAAACCTCTGGACTTCCCTGGTGTGAGCCATGGCAAATGGGAGCGCTTCTATGGTGGAGATGAATTTCCTCACTAGAGAGGACAGCTTCTTGGCTGGAACTGGATCTTGAGCCAGAACAGCAGAAACCCTGTGGGTGATATGCAAAAAAACATATACAGAGGGCGCCCAATGATGCCTATTATCTTTTAAGACACAATTAATATTAGAATCTTCAAGATATATTCACAAATGTGATGGTTGTGAAAAGGCTTATGCCCAAACACAACAAAACGAGCCTACAGAGAATTTAACCTGTCTCTGTTCAGGTAATCTCAGATGGAAGAATGTGATCTACAGACCAAAAGGAAGAGCTGAAAACTGAAAGTGCCCTAGGTCGCAGGCAAATTTGAGATACTGCCGGCTCTCGGGATGAATGGCGATGTGTAGATACGCATCCTGAAGATCCAGAGAGGCAAGGAATTCCCCGGGGACATAGCAGCAATCACCGTCCTTAGGGACTCCTGGTGATGAGTCCTGATCATGAAAGAACTGATATCCTTCAAATCCAAAATGGGATGACAACCGCCATCCTTCTTGGAGACCACAAAGAGGTTTGAGTGAAAACCCACACCTCTCTCTTGAACTGGAACCGGCTCTAGAACGTCCATGTCCAGAAGGGCCTGTATAGTGCCATTGAACAGATGGCATTTCTCTGCATCCTGGGGTGTATGAGAAGGAAAAAAGGAAAAGGAGGAAGAGAGACAAAAGGGATCCTGTATCCTTACGCCACCACCTGTAAAACCCATGGATCCAACACTGAATCCTCCCAGACACTGTGGTAGTGACGCAGACGGCCACCCACAGCAGAGTTGGGACCTGGGTTCGGCGAGTCATGCCGAAGGAGGCTTGGAAGCCTTAGGCTTGGAGGAGACCTTGGGCTTCCATTGCTGTTTGGGCTTGGAGGAGGCACGTAGAGCGGAGGAAACTGCCTGGTTCGCTGGACGTCTCTCAGTCTGAAAGGAACGAAAAAAAAAAAACAAAAAAAACCGATTACGCTTGAGAGGCGTTTTCTTCCTGAGGACCAAAGGCAGAAGGGTACTTTTACCCCCTGTGACCTCACTACTCAGATCCTTAAGATCTGGCCCAAACAATGACGTGCCTTGAAAAGGCAAGGAGAGCAAGGCTTTCTTAGAAGCGGTGTCAGCAGACCAGATCTTGAGCCAAAGAGCTCGTCTGGCAACCACAGACATGGTGGAAACCCTAGCCACCAAACTGATTGCATCAACTAAGGAAGCAGAAACATAGTGCTGGGCCTCAGAAATGTTGGCAAGAAGGGGCAACATATCCAAAGTAGGGGTACCCTGACGGACAGCCAAGGTGAGCTGTTCAGTCCAGACCGCAATGGCCTGGTTAACCCATGCTGCAGCGAACACTGGAAGCGTGGCGGTACCAGCAGTGGCAAAAATGGACGTGAGGGAAACCTCAAGATTCTTGTCAGTCTAGTCTTTCAGAGCGGAGGCGTCAGAAACTGGTGAGGCAGTAAACTTAGATAGCCTGGAAATAGGAGCATCCACCTTGGGGGATGACCCCACTGAGCAAGCGCCGCCTCAGAAAAGGGGCAAAGCTTGGCAGATTTCTTGGAAACAGAATGTTTCCTATCCAGGGATTTCCACTCAGACACAAGGCGTTCAAGAGTGGGGTTAGGTGGGAAACAAGGGGTTTTATAGGCTCCTGAAACACATCAGAGGGATCTGAAGAAACCTCCTGAACTAAAGGAATGTTTAGGGTAGTCAAAACAGCCCTGATCAGGCCCTCAGCCAAGGGCTCAGGATCAGCCTCAAAGGGATCCCCAAAAAACTGAGAGGAACCCAAAGCAGAACATTCCTCAACATCTGAATCCACTAACAGTTCCTTCTCAGAGGAATCTGATACATCAGGTACTCCCTGCGGTTTAGGCAGGGAAGATTTGACTGAAGAGTGAGTCTGCCATGAATGGAAGACCCCCTGTAACTTGGATAGAAAGAGTTGCAATGTAGTCCTAAGGTCCCTAGTAGCAGCCTTGATCTCTTGCACCCAAACTGGGTCTAATGCATGGCTGGAGGTCCCTGGAAGAGACTCAGGGACATAAGAAATATGCTGAGCATAAATTACCTGAGAATTCTCTAGGTAGCCCTGAATGGCATGAGGAGCAATGCGCAATAGGGGACACAGAGACCCCAATGTCCTTAGTCTTAGGCCTGGCCCCAACGGATTAGACATTCTCACAGTGTCAAAAACGTTATAGTATAAAGAACCACCCAATTACAGTGTGTAAGATTAAAGTTTCACACCAGAAATCGCTAAAATACATTTATCTGGCAGGTGAAGGGTCGTTCTAGAAAAGGCACAAAATGGCTGCCCCAACGGGAGCTAATCAGAAACTAGCACGCAAAGCAAGCACTCATGGGAAATGTAGTCTCTCTAGAAAAAGTACACCAACAGTGCCCGAAGCCCCCTGAGCCCCACAACACACATGAAACGTGAAACGGATGAAAAAGCAAGGGCAGACACATCATTAGAACATGTTAGGCGACCCAGAAAACACTAAACCCAGTAGGGAAAGTGTCAATAACCCCCCCAAATATGCAAAACAGCAGCTAAAGGGTTAAGTTACCACATAAACCTGCTCCAAAACACACAGCAGACATACAGATAAACCCAATGAGTGCAGAAGTGTGTAATCAGAACTCCAAAGGAGCAGAGGAGCACTGTGGGACATGTGGACCTGCAGCGCTTAAAGGGTTGCTCGCCTTCCCTGCAGATCTTCTGTCTTTCGATTACCATGTATTAAGAAGCAGCCTCGTGGACAACTACGAAGGAAAGAACTTGAACCCAAGATTTTCCCCCCAGGGCTTAAGGTCCACAAAAAGCACCTGGTTACTGAGCTAGTCACATCTAAGGGCATTGTCAGTTATGGTAATCCGCCTAACGGTGGTATTCCATATCTAACAGAAAAATAAAACAAATTTCTAAAAACTATTGCAGAACTGTTCTCGACTGTCTTCACCAAGGAAGAAATCTTACTGGAGCTGACTGGCTAGATGTAGACAAGGAGGGAAGGTAGGCTCCACCCCCTGCATACAATTCTAGAATTGTTCCTGCCTACTTAAAGGGGCGGATCACCTAGCCAGTGTTACCAGTAACCTGTATTGGGCAACAGAGAAATACAAATTCATACAGTGGAATTAAATCAACAGATGAACAAGATATACACATTTAATTTAGGGTTAAAAATACCATAAACATGAAGCAATCCTTCTCCCTTTTCAGATTTCACACAAGGAAGTACATTTAAAATGGAAGGAACTGAGCACATCCATTTATTTCTCAGAGTCCAGATGCCACTTGTCGTTCCTAATAAACGTCAATTATGGAACTTGGATGCAAAATCTACATGAGCCATAAAACTCATTTAGATCCACTTGTATTGTACCTGTATTCTGCCCAGACACATGTACTTCAAACATACAGCTTGGAGAATAAGCACAACACAGGGAGCAAGTCCAATCAATAACTATTTCTGCATAGATATGGCTGTGCACAGTGTTTTTATAACTGATGAAAGGTGGGTGTATCCCCCTCAAGCATTACACAGTCATGCCAGCACATGAATCCAATAAGTGTTAACGAGCCCGACTGCAGCACACTTGTGTACATACACTATATATTTACACAGACACACATTGGCACTAGTGCAACATTCTACTGATGCACACACACATCAGCAGTCTTCTCCTAAAATACATAGCACTCATCTCTCTACACCTTACCTGTGGTACTGACTTTGTAGGAACTGAAACTCTTCTTTAATGCGGTCCAGAGTCTCTGGGTAGGTGAGTTTGAGGCTCTGTGGTGGGCCAGATGCTGCACCCGCTGCCACCGACGCTTGTAAGTGAGTCTGCAGGGAAAGAGAAGTCTGTTTAAGGTAAAAATACAGCTTCAGAAATAACCTCATATACACCTAAATTGTAATAAACTATATCAACTTATATTAAATGTGCACGCATGTGGGTGGACACATACATTTGTGTGTCCGGCGGAAATTAGAGTTGGTTTTGTCTGTGCTCTCCAGCTTGGTAGAACCAATCGACACATAAATATCAGTTCCCCTGCGGCCTCTTCAGTTATTTGGTCCTGCCCAGCTGGAATAGACAGAGGTACGAGACCTCTGGTTCAACTTCTTATAAACCATGTGTGTGTATGTATATTATATATATAATATATTAGATATATATATCTATCTTCGGCCGCATTATTATGCCACCCAGGAATGTTATGGAGCCCCGCCCCCTGATTCTGCTAATCACTGGGCAGAAATTAAGTGGTTTCTCCCCTTGCCATCAATTTTCAATAAGGAGTCAGGCCTCCCTGCCTCTGAAAACCGGTTTGATTACTTATATTCCAGCGTGGATGGTATACAGTGTGACTCTTTCCTCCCCTCATTATTGCATGATATTCCTATCTGGCACACAATGCAGGCCTTTATACCCTCCCCTCCTGGAGAATCAGAAAGTGCAGGCAATGGCTGGAAATCTTGCAGAGGTCTCAGGCTATTTAAAGTCCCAGTGAGGTCTTCTCCCTAGTTTGATGGTTTATTTGTTTTTTTGTTTTGTGGAACGCTTTTTACTTGAAAAAGTTGTTGACACTTGGCCATGTCCACCAGATATAAAAGTTCTTCCTCTAAAAAGAGAAGACTTCAGTGGAGCCTCTTAACAACAAGGATGACAAGGTACTCCAAGACCAAGCCTTGTGCAGGCTGCTACAAAAAAAAATTACTGGAAATCTCTGTACTGCAAACCAACAGACAAGCCTCAGAGTTGACCATTTCAATCACAGATTCACAAAAAAAAAAATTAGTTTACAGACAAGTTCTAAAGTATAACTGCATATCCTCCAAGATTTCTAAAAGTTTCAGGAGAGGTTTCATCAGTCACACATATAATGCTAAAATCATGGACATCCAAATACAGATAGCCAGAGAAATCTCCTACAATACAAACAACCACAGGAAGAGAACATAGTGCCAACAGTAGTCACCTACAAATCCCAGCTTGAAGTACTGAACAAAAGCTCCAAAGAGAGGGGGAGTTATAAGGGGAATATGGATCATTCAGTTTAAATAAGGCAGAACCTTTCCTTAAAAGTAGGAGGAAACCCATGAGCCTTACAGAGGTTCAAACTTAGTTTGATATAATGGATACTGCTTTCTTGACTTGAGACACAGGCTTTCCTTCCATTTAGTAGAGGTTTACATTTACTCTTTGCTTAACATCTGGAAGAATTAATAAAGAAACCACAATCAGGAGGAAATGGTTCCCTTTTGCCCCAGTGCTAGAATTCAGCATTATCCCAACAAAGATTTCAGAAAATCTAAGGTATGGTCGAACCTTTGCAAAACAGCAGCCATGATATACGCAATACAAGAATAATGAGACGGAGTTAGTTCCAGAATACCAGAAGGGTTTAGGCATCTACTTTGTGCTATTCACTGTGGCCAAATCATAAGGGGATTACAAGATGATCCTGGCCTTAAATGTGCGTACATCTTTATCAAGTCAGTCAGTATAAAGATGGAGATCATGAGTTCAGTGAACAAAGTAAATCTGCCCTGTGCTTGCTTTCTTGGCCACTATAGGATACCCATCATCCTAACTGTGCAAATTCCAGGTCACAATCAGTGAGGTCCACAGAGATGTGCATCAATCACCTGTCAAGCCAAGGCTGGTTAATCAGTAGACAGAGGAGTCAGCCTCATCCCTCTCAGGCCCTAATCTTTCTGGAATTCAGGCTAGATACCTGAAAATGAAGGATTTTCTGTCAGAAGACAGAATAGAAATACTGAGGGAAAAAAAAATGTTCTCCTTCAGGAAGCAGTCACATCACACAACGTAGGATTTTATGGAACTGACAGGAGTCTTTCATTTTCACTATTCAAGTGGTCCCTTGGGACAGATTTCATCTCAGAAATCTCCACCACACTTTCCTGAGCTAGTGGAACAAGCAGACGGACAACACCTCTTAAAGAATTCCTCTACCAAGATCAGCCAGAATAGATCCGGCAGGGTGGCGAAATAAAAATAATTTGTTGCAAGGTCAGTCCCTAGAAGCACTGCACTAAATGAATATGTTTATTTATATAGCTCCACAAGTGTACTCAGTGCTTTACAATTTAAAGTGTTTAGACTGGGAGTGATTACAACAGTTTTGGAACAACCTCACGGCTCAGGGACTTTGGTCAGCGTCACAGTCCTCCTTGCACATAAATATTCTGGAGATGGAGGAACTGAAATGCCTCTGGAAATTCAAGAAAAAGTAGTACTCATACAATCAAACATAGCAGTTAGTGTCTAAGGAACCAAGGGAGGTACACAAAGCAGGTTACTAAACAGGCAAGCAGAGAAAGTATTATGATGGG
Source organism: Rhinophrynus dorsalis (assembly GCA_037306005.1). Taxonomy (NCBI): domain Eukaryota; kingdom Metazoa; phylum Chordata; class Amphibia; order Anura; family Rhinophrynidae; genus Rhinophrynus; species Rhinophrynus dorsalis. Next base: position 266,823,081 of record CM074718.1, on the reverse strand, counting down.
CAGAAAAGAATATGAAGAGAATATCAGCATCTCATATAGGGAACCACCAGGTGGATTTTCTAAGCAGTTTTCATGTGGACCAAGGGGAATGATCTCTGAATTCCAATGTGTTTAAGACCCTAGTCAGCATATGGAGACAGCCAACAGTGGAAATTATGGCATTAATTCAGAAATAAATGCAAAGCTATATTTTTTTCTTTTTGGGTGATCCAAGGGCAATAGGAACTATCATACTTACATACGTTATCTCCATTCCCATCATTCCGGAAGTGATGAGAAAAATCAAGGAGGACAGGGCAAAGATCATTCTAAAAGCCCCCTATCGGCCAAGGAGGATCTGGTTCTCAGACCTGGTTCTGTTACCAGTGGCACAGCCCTGGTCTCTCCCTCTGACTCAGAACCTTCTGTGTTAGAGTCCATCTGTCCACCAGAATCCAACCTTACTGAAGCGGATAGCTTGGAGGTGGAAAGCAAATCATTATCTAGAGGACTGTCAAGGGCTGTAGCGGAGAACATTATTTCTGGTAGGAAGGTCCTTACATCCAAACTAAAAGGCAGTGTGGGGAAGATGTTCAGAATTTGGTGTTTGGAGAAAAGAACTAATAGGGCTCCCATCTCCACTGCAAAGATTGGATTTTTTTCAGCAAGACCTTACACACCACCATTTATTAAGGTTCACCTGTCTACATTATCACCAATATTTGCTACACAATTTGTGGGAGACAACCTGGTTAAGAGCAGTAAGTGAAGGGAGACCAAAGATTAGAGAGCTGGTTCCACCATGGGATTTAAATATTGTATAAGATCAACTATCACAACCCTCATTGTTTGAGCCCATAGATCAGTTATCTATCGAGCATCTGACCTTCACTTCAGCCAGAAAAGTAAGTGAACTGCATGCCCTTTCCTTTGAATCTCCTAATTTGGTCCTCCATCAAGATAAAGTAGTCCTTAGGACCAGACATTCCTTCAGGAGTAAGGTGGTTTCTGATTTTCACCTAAATCAGGATAAAATGTTGTCTTCCTTCTGCCCCGACACAGAGAAAAGGAAAATCTTTTCCCAGTTTGGACATGGTAAGATGTGTTTCTTCATATCTCAGCAGAACTAAAGGACTCTCTGTGCACTTTTCTGGGAAATGTAAAGGCATGGCAGCAAAGACTTCAATTGCCAGATGGATCACAAACTGCATTAAACTTGCCTATCAAGAAGCAAACCTTCAGCCTACTTTAAAAGGCTAAGGCACACTTCACAAGATCTCCTTCCACATCCTCAAGAGGAGATTTATAAAGCTGCTACACGAGTTTTCTATCTCAACAATTATTAAGCATTACTCAGGTCTTGGAAGGAAGGTCCTGCAAACTGTGGAACAAGTAGAAAGGTAATATCTCGATCTTCCTTGTCTCCTCTCTCTTTGTGGGTAACTGTTATGGTTTTCAACTCTTGAACCTTTCAAGATCTTTGGTGATTGGTCTGGTCATCCTCCCTTCCAATGTAGTGCCTGGATGTAACACACTCTAATTGCCATGAAAACACATAAGAAAGCAAGAAATGAACTCAGCAATATTTCAATTTCTTCGTTGTACCTCCAAGGCACACCCAATCCTCACACTTGTTGTTTTCTTTTACAGCTTGGACATTGGTATAACTGCGGAGGTAGGGCTGGTGCAAGGATTTTTGTCACCCTAGGCAAAACCTCATTTTGCCGCCCCTTGGCTCCGCCCATTGTGCCACGCTCCTTTATGCTCCAACATGGAGTGTATTAAAAACATTTTAGGACAGTGCTGAGTATTTTATCTATATGAGTTATTCCTTCATTTATAATTTTAAAAAAGTTCCATGCCACTTTATGCTTCTCAGTGCACACTTTACATATGTCTGTGGCAGTGCTTATCTTGGGAAAGAGCCCACGCTCTTCCTCACACACCCCCCTTGCACGGTGTGCATCACTGAACTTACTCTCCTTACCAGATGAATCATGATCCCAACATTTAGTCCCTGAAGGTCAAGTCATATCTTGTATTGGACTGAGGATTGTAGTTTGGTAGATGCAGCTTATAAAAAGGAGCTGCCTGGCCGGCACATTAGCCTGACTCTGCAATGCTCGTTGGTGGAGGCAGGAGGAAGCATTCTAGTCCATCGCTCTTGTTAGAGCGCCATGTCTCTCTCTCCTTGGTTTCTCTTCACACAGCTGCTGCCGAGGTGTGTGTGGGTCTGCTGCGCCCCCAGTAGCTGTGCGCCCTAGGCCGGCGTCTACCTCGCCTATAGGTAGCACCGGCCCTGTGCGGAGGCTGCTGGGGAGCTGCTGTTTATATGTTGATTGGTCCCTCCCAATTGGAAGGGGAAAACAAAGCCAACTAACTGCCGTGGAGGGACACAGAAGAAATTGAAATCAACGCGTAAACTCTCCCTTTTTATGCTCTGCACAGCACTCTAACACTCAAAGATTTATAAACTTCCAACACAGGCCTGGATTACATTGCATAATATAAAGAGAAGATCAGGGAATCCCACTATCCAAATAAATATAAAATTAAAAAATTAAAATTTATAAACATAATGGGAACAGGGGTGCAGTAGTGATAACCAGACTACTGCAAAAGCAAAGAGAGAAATATCTTCTTCCCCTTAAAGGGATAGTAATGTTTCATAATAAACGCAGCTCTAATTAATCCTCATATTATTTGGACTTTGGAGAGTGTTATTTCAGTTTTGTCAGAGTTGTAGTTCAAGAGTAATTCAATGACAAAGTATCCCCCTCCCGCCCCTTTAACTGATATAACACTGCTCAGCAAGAACAGCTGGGAGGTGCCCAGGTAGACTGCAGAGAGGGACAATCTCCAATTAACCATTTGAGTGCCAGAGGGGTACGGAACTCATTGCTTTGCAATGTGTTCCGTACCCCTCTGGCACTCAAAGGGTTAAGATAAGGGGAAAAGCTGAAAAACTTGTCAAGGGGGGCAGGGCTTTCATTGTTCTCATAGGAAGAAGATTGTCCCCTTCTGTTATCTGTCTGGTCTTACAGCCAGATTCCACATCTGAGAAGAGATTGCTTACACTAGGTAAAAGGGGCGGGAGGGGGAAACTTTGCTTGTGAATATCTCTCAAACCATAAAGGTTTGAGAGATAAGACATATCGTTCTTCATGTTTTTTTAATGCCTACAAAATAAAATAAAGATAAAACAAAGTATTACTATCCCTTTAACGGGGAAGAGATGAAAGTCACTACTCAAATGGATTACATTGGAGTTGATAACTATCAGAGGATTTATCTACAAATTTCTCCACAAACTAACACGGGAATAGAACACATAAAACCTATTGAAAACACAAATGCAAAATAATATAAAATATTCAGAAGTGCTGGTCACTAGAGTAAAGTGCCAATACTTATGCCAGTGTGATGGCTCACGATCTTACAGGCTAAAATGTTCAACATATACCGCCTATATGCTTATGCAGTTGCAAACATTCACACTGATCTTGACAAATGTCTTCAACAGCGCTGAAAAACCAATAATCATAAATAATAATTTATACAGAAATGTGGCTGCTACCCGTTCACCACAGTGCCCCTAGATGACCGCATAGTAGCAGTTCAGAAATGCTGCCTGCGTAAATGGCAGATCTAGGTTAAGTGATTTTAAATTTGTTACAATATTTGAATGAAACAACATAAAACATACACAGAAACAGAATTTGATAGGATACAGGCCAGTTGTTTCTGATCTGCTATCTAACCTTCTGTTTACACCTCTGTTCCTTAAAGGCTGAATAAGCGCAGACATATTTAACCCTTTGAGTTGCTTTGCAATGCCCTCCTTACCCCTCTGGCATGAAAAGGGTTAAGTTCATTAACTTTTTTAACCTCTCACTTCTGAAGTAGAGTAAAGCAATGCTGTGGAGGCCTCTTTAGCATTTAAAGGGATAGTAATACTTAAAACATAAAAAAATATGTTGTAGAGTTTATCCCCCTGAGTAAAACAAGAGTACTCTCACTGCTGAAAGGTGTTTCATTCAAAAGTTATTAATTTTCAAAGTTGAATTTTTTTAGGTGCAATATCACAGTGGCCTGAAATTGTACAATGGTGCTGTTGCTACACCATCCTATGGAGATTTATGGTCAACTGACCAGAGCTGTCCATAGGATCGTGTAGCAACAGCGCCACTGTACAATTTCAGGCCACTGTGATATTGCACCTAAAAAATTCAACTTTGAAAATTAATAACTTTTGAATGAAACACCTTACAGCAGTGGGAGTACCCTTGTTTTATTCAGGGGGATGAACCCTATAACATTTTTTTTACATTTTAAGTATTACTATCCCTTTAAGGGGTTAAAAGCACATTTAAATTAATGAAGAGTTTGAGAAAATTGTATGTGTCTTCTGGTGATGATTGGGCCCTACACAATTCTGAGGAAAAAAAGGAGTCTATCATCAATGTTACTTTACTACACACACACACACACAATCTTCATACACTGCAACAGCAAATGGAGAAGGGGGTTTCCTGTTGTCCAGAAACTACTACAATTTTTGGGCATAACAGATTGAAAGGAAAGACTTTTGCACCACCAAAATGAAAAATTCCCTTTCAGGTTTTATATAATAACTAAACCGGGAGGAGAACAACCAGCATCCCTCAGAGGTTGTCAGATTTCCACTCCCATAATTCCCTAGAGTGCAGCTGGGTTTGCCCCAGAATTGTACCACTTTTTCTTTGAGCTCAAGAGCCTTTATTTATTGTAAATGTCTCATTAGAAATCCTGGGTTTGCCACTGCGCAACTTGTTTAACTGGGGGTAGAGTAGGATTGATACTTTTATACATACTGAGAACTGGGGAATACACTACATATTTTCTATTTAAATATTTCCTAAAAGACAGAATGGGGAAAAAACATGGGTGAGCCCCTTGTGCATGAACACAGAATAAAAACTGATCGATGGGTACCAACAAATAAATTTGCCGAGATCTAGCTGAGGCTCCCATTTGTAAGAATGAGCTTATTTTTGTTCCAGTTTTATTTTTGAATTTTAATATATATATTTATTATTATTTTTTTTTAACGGTATTATCATGGAGGGCAGACACAGGTCAATTTCTCCCTGAGGCATACGGACCATTGACTATAACGTCAAGAGCGATATAGAATTCATTACAGTATTACACTATGTGAAGCCTTCTTTTTCCTGCATTTTATATCCTTTTTAAAAGGACAGTATTGTCGAAATATTAAAAGTGAATATTGTAGCTATTAAACAATGAAACTAAATGCCCAAAGTCCCATCTCTCAAACATTTATGGTTTGAGAGATATTCGCTGCGAAAGTTCCCTCCTCTCTCTCCTTTCCCTGACATCAACGCTCTAGCTGACTGCAGGGGAATCCGGTCCTGAGACAGGCGGAGGCTCTTCAGTAGAGCAGAGATTGCAATCTTAAAAAATAAATATTTCATTACAATGGTCTACAAAGAGTGCTTGCAAACCAAGCACAGTTTGTACACCGTTACAGTGAAGTAGCTCTTTCATGAATCTCTCTTGCACAGCAGAACACTGCCATCTGTCTAGGAAGGTGATACTGCAAAGGAGAACTACCTCTAACCACATGCTTAAACCCTTTGAGAGCCAGTGGAGCATGCAACACATTGCTATACCCCTCTGGCATTCAAAAGGTTAAAAAACACTTGCACGTGGCTGTCAGGCAATGATGGTAGCAAGTGGAAGGTGTGTAAACTTTTTTACATTGGTTAATGTTTTGCCATATAATCAATATCTGTATTTTAGTATGTTTTCCCTCAGAGGTCGTTTATGGTTAGCAGCTAACAGGATTGACAAAAAAGAAAGTGCTTGTCTTTTTTTCTCTTTGTAAACAGGACCATGGTGGGGACCCAGTAAAGGAACAACATTCTTCGTGGGTGGGTGTGTTTTTCTTGTTTTGTTGTTTTTAATTGGGTTGAGGAGACATACCAAGTGATCCTTACTCAATCAGCTCCACCACCAACTTCTTACTTTAATCCTTTAATGACCAGAGGGGTGAGCAGAGGAATTTACACTGAAAGTCAAACTAATACCTTATAACAACTTAAAGGGATAGTAATACTTTATTATTACTATATCCCCCATATTGTACATATTTGTAAAATAACTTAAACCCCCTACGTTCATCCCTCCCCCTTCCCTGAAGTCAGCGTTGTACTGGCTGCAGGGGAAGTATGTCGTACGATAGGCTTGCGGCTCTGCAGCTGAGCCGAGATCACGTTAGTGACAAAGAATTATTTCACTGAAACAGTCTTCTACTTGTGCTTGGTTTGCAAGCACTTGTAGAAGACCGTTTCAGTGAAATAATTCTGTATCACCAACGTGATCGTGGCTCAGCTACAGAGCTGCATGATGAAAGTCAGACCGGATATCCCTGCAGTCAGTACAACGCTGACTTCAGGGAAGGGGGAACTTTGCCTTCAGTTATCTCTCAAATCATAAAGGTTTGAGAGATGAACCTGGGGGCTATTAAGGCATATTACAAATATGTAAAACATGGGGGATAGTAATAATAAAGTATTACTATCCCTTAAGTGATTCTGATAGACCTTTCAATATTACATCATATTAGACATTTAAAATTATAGTTTAGGAGTTTAGTTTCATTTGTAAGTTTATGCAACATAGGAACCATTGTCTGGTACGACGTGGCGTTTCACATATCATCCCACTTTCCCTCACAACTGACACTTCCCTACCAGGAAATACTGGCTAATTTAGATAGCTTTATTATTTATTTGTCAGGTTATCTTGTAAAGTATACCGTAATCACATTTTATATAATACTAAATGGCTAACAAATTGATAATGTTAAAAAACCCTTTCATTATAAAGAAACACACTTCTCTAAATTTAAAGGGGTTAAAAGTCCAATTTAATTCAATGGAATTCTGTGGCCTTTTCACCTCCACCACAGCATGGAATGTGGTTTTCACCAGAATCTCACTTCTTTAGCTCTGAGTGACAGAGGGGTATGCAATGCTTTGTATATCCCTATAGCACTCAAAGGGTTAGGCCACCTCCACCACCTTTAGTGATGTTATTGCACCAGGTTAAAAATGGGTATTACATCTTGTCACCCTTCTTTTTGATGTGCTCAGTTGTAATCTTCCGACAAAGTAAAATCACCAAAACAAGGCACAGGTGTTTCCTTTTCAGCTGGACTAGGCTTTGAGCTGCATTCAGGAAGCTAAAGAGAAGGCATTCTGGAGCAAACCAACCACACCTGAAGAGGGGGACAATAGAAATTCTAATTTAATTGGGGCTTTTAATGCCTTGAATGCTAGGGAGGTCTACAATGCGTTGCTTCACAATGTGTCTGAGAACCCACTAGCATTCAAAGTATCAAAGGCCTGTTTAAATAAATGGAAATTTGGGGAAATGTTATTTGTTCCCCTCCTCCAGAATTACTACTGTTTCCTGCGTATGACCCTTTGTTCGTTATGGTTGTTTCCTCACATTATGTAGATTAACCCCTTAAGGACCAGATGACGTGCTATGACCATCACGGTCCTTATACACTTAAGGACCGGTGACTGTCATAGCACATCACGTACTTTTTACTAACATCGCTCTACCGGGAGCATTGTAAGTAAAAACTGGGCCTAAAATTGACCGCTCTTAGGCCCCAAAGCAGCACGCCTGTAAGCGTAACAGGTCATGTGTACCGGCGCATCGGCAAGGAACAAAGTGATCCTTAAGGGAAGGCAACTTCCCTGGATCGCTGGTCCTTAAGGGGTTAATCCCAGGACCAGGTGTGCACAGAGCAGTGTTCTGCAATGTGTTGCACATATCTGGTCCTTAATGGATTAAATAAAATCTAACTTTAGGAAAATAGGACAGTGATATTAAAGGGATAGTAATATCTGCTCTCAGAGTCTTCTCTGGTGTAAAACTAACATTGCACTATGTTTAAGTCACTTTTATGTAGTTCCAAAGATATTACATGTAAAAAGATCCCCCGCCAGCCCATTCTGGGTGCCTCCCCTTAGAGCTGCAATCTGGTCCCAGGACCAGACGGATGCAGAGATGGACAAACTTCAGTGAGTAAGTATAATGAAGACCCAGTCCCGCTCGATGAAGGAAGGCAGGATTTTCCAGCCAAGCCAAGGGAGGGCACCGAAATGTACTTTTTTCTCTTTTTTTTTTTTTTTTTTTAAAAAGATGGGCAGGCTAACATTTTCTGGGCTCCCCCCTGCTATGCCACTGACTTGGGAAGTAAGTGGCGAGCGGGGGGTTGTGGTGGGCCCCGATACGCTCCCAGAGAATGTGCGTCCTAGGCCGGTACCTTCCTCGCCTATAGGTGGCGCCAGCCCTGCTTTCACAATGTAGTCAACTATACAACTCTTTTCTCCCCCTCCCATCCTCTGCTGTGTGTAAAGTTACTATTAGCTCCTGGGATTCAAATGTTCTAATATGAAAGCGTATTTGCTACAATTATGTCTAGCATACCTTCCTGCCTAGTATACGCTAGCCTGGGAAATACGCTCTTTTACAAATGCCTAAGGGTATTTACAATGATTCAAGTAGCGTCAGAGAGCAGCTCATCAGATATGAGGAGCTTCACATTAATTGATCAATAGCACTCCCAAGCTTTGATTGAATGGGTTGAAAGGAGGAGAGAGAAAAAAAAAAAAAAAAAAGCTCTCTTTAATTGTATTCTTTGACCCTTTACGTGCCAGAGAGATATAACAGAGCATTGCGTCAGATACCACTTATGCACTCAAACTAAATGTAACTATTTTACTGTCTACACCAAGAGAAGTGTTACATGATAACTAGACTTGGAAGTGTGTAAAAACCACTGCACTAAAATTAATGCAATCTGGTTTTGCACAAGGCACCCCTAACAGTGTAAGGAATTTTTTGGGTATGTCTAACAATGAATGATGAAGGATGTATGGGGGGGGGGGGATACTTAAATATAGGGTTTTTGTGCGTCACAATCAGAATAACCAAAACAAAAGCATATGCGCATAACAAGTACCATAAAAAAATACATTTGAGTCTAAAGATTCACATTTTTTTCCAAGGTCTTTCTAGAACAAAAAACTGGCACCCTAAGCTGGTGTCCAAGACAAAGTCCCACAAAACCTTGCTTTGGCATAATGACTTGCATAGGTGGTGTCCTTTCAAAGCATTTTTTATAGTTTTGCATGTTATTAATTCACAGTATTAAGTGATACCTGCTGAAGTCTACCACTAGATAAGTGGTTTTCAACCCGTGCCCTCAGTGGCTACTAACAGGCCAGGATTTGAGAAATTCCTTTTAAGAGCACAGGTGAGTTAATCAATATGACTGAGCATCTGGGAAATTCCTAAGTTCTGGCCTGTTAGTGGCCACGGGTTGAGAACCTCTGCACTAGATCATACTTCCTCACAACAGACAATAGGCTTCAGCAGATCTAAATGACTCCAAAGGATCACTAACCTTTATCAGAATGCAAAGTAAATACCTCAGAATACACAGATCAATTGGGAAAGAAAAAAAATAAATTATATATCAATCACACCAGATAAGGCAGTGGCATTCACTGGATAAATTCTAATACAAAATATAGGTGCACATTCAATAGAAAAAGAATATTTAAATATACTCATCCTGGAAAGCTCCTATCCTCGCAGGAGCACACTGGATCTCTTACGAGGCTATATCTGAATATTCTAAATAACACGCACACACGCAGCTATATGGCATTTCAGTCTAGTCAAGCCTGATAAGTAAGTTCTTCTGTTAAAATATGAGGTATGTAATATAACCCTTTGAATGCCAGAGGCAAATGGAACACAATGAAAAGCAATGCATGGGCACCAGTCTGGCACTAAAAGGGTCAATACTAGAGTGGAGTTCCACTTTAGAGAACACCAATGCCTCCAAATAATACACCCCTACTCACCTTAACCTTTTGAGTGCCAGAGGGGTACGTAACGCATTGTGTTGCAATGCGTTGCGTACTCCTCAAGCACTCAAAGGGTTAAAGGAACAGTACAATAGCCCATTTGGATACTTGCTAGTGCTGCTATGTTTGATTAAAAACAAATATCCTATATAATAATTCACTAAGGATGTTTGTCAGAAGCCATCACGCGCAGTAGAGACAGCTGCACGTGCTGCAGTCATGCGCAGTAGAGACTGCCCGCTCCATGACGGATAATAGAGTGGGGCACTCAGAATTCAGACTGTAGTCGTGCATGTTCGGGTAGTCAGTACTGCGCATGACTGCAGCGCCGCCTTCGTTGGCCTGTGTACACGGGCTTTAAAACTAGTATATCTATATTATATATCTTGTTTGATTCAGAGTAACTTTTGGATGAAAACTCTCCCAGCGGTGGACATTACATTGTTCTACTCAGCAGCCAAGTCTCTGTGCCTTTCATTTAATCTGGACAAAAATCCTAGGAGCCACTGTAAATCAACTCCGCTAGGTCAGGATATCATGTCCACACGATCGTCTGTTGGAGGACACTGGAAACCCCAACTTCACCCACTACAGCATTCTTACTATGGCCGAAGATTGGGGTCCTGAAGTCCTGCAACAAAGAATCAAGTCTGTGCCTGTGGACATAATATCTAGTTCTCATTAAATAGCAATATGGAGGAACTAATGTAGAATTAATTCATGGTGACCATTAGGATTTCCTACCAAGATGAAGGTGACAGTGTTTCTTTTGTTGTTGTTAACACACCCCTACCCAAATCATGTCATTCAAGATAATATTACCTTGTACCCACACTTGCAATACGATTTAACCCTTTGCTTGCAAAAGGGATATATTGTTTTGCAATGCACTGTCCACCACTTGACGCTCAAAGGGTTGAGGAAGCACACTGCACATTTCATAAGGCAATCTCCAAAGTAAAAGGCTGCAGCTCAATAGAGCATGAAGTACAATGGCAGTTGATGCTACATGTTATTTATGTTATTTCTAGGTATAGTTTGCATTGAACAGATGAAAGGTTTTGAACTTTAACCTCCATTCCAATTGTAAAGTCAGGTGAAATATGATGTCAGATTACAGAAGCATCAAAGAGGGAGTGGGAACAGGAATCAGATTAGACTTTATATTTGCATTGGGAAAGATGAGGCCCTTCAGATATTCAGGACTACAAGGCCCATCATACCCAGCCAGCTGTTGGCTGGCTATAATGGAAATTGTAGTTCTGTACAGCTGGAGGGAATCCAATTGCCCAATGGTGCTTTAAACCCTACATTACGGCAGGCAACTTATGGCTCTTCAGCTGTTATGGGGAACAAAACTTTCATCATCACCAACCAGCCAGTAGTTGGTTGTGGCTGATGGGAGACAATCTCCAAAAGCTGGAGAGCCAAAGGTTTTTCTTATCACTGCTTTATACACGCAAACACATACAGTATGTATTTCATTTATAAAAGCCAATTAGACTGCAGGCTTTGGTAGGAAACACTGTCCTTCAAACATGTATAACGAATGAACTGGGTGCATTCCACTGCCCCTCCCACGCTGCACGCACATACCTGTCATTTGATGTGAACTGAACTAGTATTTAAACAAACAATTGTCGGGGCTTGTACTTACCGGGGGCCTGTTTTGCGGGAACATCTTTGTGGGAGGTAATGTGACAGTTATCTCACGTTGAATGTAGGATTCCTCCTGCAAAGGAAAGGAGGTTTATACTTCACATAGCAGTTCTGCCATTTAACACCCCTGACCTACACAGCTCCACAGACATGCAAAGAGGAAGCTTTGGGGGATGGGTACAGATCAATACAGTACCAGCAGCAAGTATAGTATAAGAAGAGGCACAATACTCAGAACTCTGATCCTGTAAACAAAAGCACAATAGTACATGGGACAGGGGTAAGGGCAAAACGTGGCCTAGGGGTGAGTGGAATAGTTTGTGACATAGCCTGAACCAGAGTAGCTATAGGAGGAGAGGTGAGTGTGTGTGTATATACAAAACACTGAGGTGTATCTGCATACAGAAGGGGGAGAGTACTGTGCCTGGAAGGTAGGGAGGAGGATATAGTAAGTGATCTGGAATTTGTTGAAATGCCAAAAAGAATTAGGGAGGGGATGAGCAGTGATTGATTGGGGGGAAACACTACTGCAGCCACAGAAAATGGTAGGCAAGGTTGTTAGTGGTCAGGATGGGTGCAAATCAGATAATTTAACAGGCAGTGGGCAAAATTACAAAAACTACCACACTTGTAGCCAGGTAGATTTTTTGGAGGCAGTGTAAAGGTGCTTGAATTTAGATATATACAAAATATCCACAAAACATAGGATCCCAGATTCCTGGGATTTTTTCATGCCAGATTTAATGTAGATGTGGAAGATTGCAGAGTAAGAATAACTGGAGCAATTCTGGGGCCAACCAATGACATCAGGCCTCCACCCACACTGAGAAGTAATATGTTGCTTACCTCTATAGCATTCAAGGGATTAAAATGTTTTATTTAGTCCAGGGGGTGTCAGTTGTTGGATCTCCAGCTGTTTGGAACTACAACCCCATCATCCCCAATTGACTGTTGGCTGGGGACGATGGGAGATGTAGTCATAACAGCTGGAGCCAACAACTGACTGCCCCCTGCTTTTGTCTCTACGGTGCCCCTTTTATGTGTCGCACACTACTGGCATACTTCTAACAAAATGAAGGTCGCCCCTAGACCAAAAGAGGGCAATGTGTGGCTCTCCAGCTCTTGCTGGATTACAGCTACCATCATCCTCAGCTATCAAACAGCAGCTAAAGAGCCACAAAATGCAAAACCCTGCTATAGACAATTCTCCAGTTGTGACCCAAAACACTTGGTAGCAGGAGAGATCTTATTGTGAATAAGAATCCTCTGCAGCTTCCAAGGGGTTAAGGAACAAATAAAATCCTGCACTCACAACTAGACCTTACTTCCCAAGTTTAGGTTCACCCCTTGGATGTTAGTAGGTTATCCAGCACGTTACTTTTGCTATATGTATGACACTGAAGACAGGTAAAAGGGAAAGAAGCACCTGTGAAAGTATGTGTGGGGGGGGCGGCAGCACCTTCCATGTGTTTGTGTGGCTTATTTGAGGCAATGCCTCACTACTGCCCAGGCTCACATCATGGTACCTCCTAGCAAGCGGGGGCTGGCAAGGACGACGGAAGCCCCTTGAAAACCTCTTGGGGTTTGTTTCTTCTCTTTAACCCTTTGAGTGCCAAAGGGGTACACAACACCTTGCGTACCCCTCAGGCACTAAAAGCGTTAAAGAGAAGAAGCTGTAAGTTCCCCTTCAATACCACAGATTTTTCTGGTTAACCCCTTGGATGCCAAAACAGTCTCCTAAGCATACAATTAATGTAAGATGTGTAAACCCTTGCGTGCATGAGATGTTGCAAAGCTTCAGACACACTAAGGAGTTACGAGGGGGACAGGAAGGGGGTATAATTCTCCTTTAACCCCTGTGGATGTTACAGAGATATCCAGTACATTGGAAAACCTATTTAGTATCCAAAGGGTTAAGGATTAAATGACAGTGTTACAGTTGTCTAAAAAAATATGCTTCCACTTGGCTGGTTATAAAGTTACACAAATAGATGGAGAGGCAGAGGATAGGCAAAATAGAAATCACTTTTATTCTGTATTGGGAAGGTATACTTCCCCTTTAAGAGCAACAGTATGCAATGTTTGCAGTGTCTCAAATTAACACTTAAATGACCCTGTGGGAAATCTCGCTTGGGGATAGCATGTAGGGTACCCTGGAGAACTAACTTTGGGGAACCCTGTTTGAGCGTTTGCATTAATTAAACAACCACCAAATCAGGGTGGATTACATACAGTGCACCAGTAAATTAAAGTGATAGTAATACTTAAAATTCAATAGATTTAGTTCTACAGATACTTAAAAAAATAAATTGCACCATTTCTGATCTCCCAAACCTTTATTGTTTGGGAGATATCAGTCTGAAAAGTTGTTCCCCCTTTCCTTGTGCATGATGTCAGCTTTCAAAGTTACAGACAGAGATCACAGTCCATAGACAGTCCTGCGGCTCTTCAGCAGAGCCGTGATTGCGGTAGTTACAAAGAAATACTTCATTTGAACGGTCTACGTGTGCCTGGTTTGCAAGTATACGTTGTGGACCGTTCAAATGAAGTATTTCTTTGTAACTACAGCGATCACGGCTCTGCTGAAGAGCCGCAGGACAGTCTATGGACTGCGATCTCCGTCTGTAACTTTGAAAGCTGACGTCAGCACAAGGGGGGGAGGGGGAACTTTGCAGACTGATATCTCCCAAACCATAAAGGTTTGGGAGATCAGAGACAGCATGATTAATTTATTTTTTAAATATCTACAGAAGTAAATGTATTGAATTTTAAGTATTACTATCACTTTAACAGCAGGTTATATGCCAGGATTGTCTGGCTCTAATGCACACACTTGGGGCCATATTCAGGAAGCTAAAGAGGTGCAACTGTGAATAATGAGTGTTTAAACACCAGTTATCCACAACTTGTGTACTCTCGTTCTTTTCATCTATCAAAACATTTCTGGGTGTTATAAGACACCTCTGAGGAATTGTGAACCAGGAAAAGCAAACATGAGCGTGTTAGCTCCTGGGTGAGTGCTCCTGCTTCTGTTTAACCCTTTGAGTTTGAGGGATATGCAATGCATCGCCTTGTACAGTCCTCTAGAATTCAAAGAGTTAATGAAGCTTTATCATAGACAAATGAAAATGCCCCAAATTTCCAGGACTTTAAATTGGGCTTTTTAACCTTTTGAGTACTAGAGGTCTCCAATGTACTGAAAAGCAACATCCCTAATGTATCTAGGGGTTAGAATCCCATTTAAATAAATGGTAATATCCATCTCTGCCCCCCCTCCAACAGAGTAGCTGGTTTGAGCCAAATGGCTCATCTTCAACTTCCAGAATACATGACCCTAGATACAAACATAAGAAAAACCTCCCGTCATGGAAGGTTTATAAAGGCAAAATTTATCAAGCACAGAGCAAACCATCTGCACCATATTTATCAAAATAAACACCCCACTGAGATCAGAGATTTTCAATAATATGGCACAACTGTTCTGTTACAGATAAACAACAGAATCACTATAGTAATTATCCCTGTGTTTACTAAATGATAAGTGACAAACACAGTAATAATGTATATGTATTAGAAACAGGGAAAGTGGATGTATTAAGCAAAATGGTTGCAAAAGTGAGCCAAACCAACTACACCATATAAAATAAACATATCCTTTGCTTTAAATTGATATTTTAGTCCCTTAAATGCTGGAGAAGTCTCCAATACATTGCTATACGACACACTGGAGAAATCTCTAGCATCCAATGGGTTAAGAGGCCCATTTAAAGCAATGGGAATTGTAGTATGCTACCTATGATGCAGCTGGTTTGCTCCAGAAGGACTCAAATTTTCTTTAAAATGTTATTCTCATAATACACATTAATAAAGAAACTTCTTTATGCTGCTCACTTCCCCATAACACATTAGGCCTCACCCCAGTGCCCTTTAGAACCCTATATCCCAGTGGTCTTGGCATTTATATCCCACGTTAAACACCTAGCAACCCCTCCAATAAGCACACACCAGTGCTCACCCACAATTTCCTCCTACCTCACACTAGCCCATTTCTGTTCTCTTCACCCATTCACATTGGTGTCTCCCCTGGCCTTTCTATTCCTTATCGTTCAGCCTCATATTGGCTCAGCTTCCCTGACCACAGTAACCCCTGTAAACACATCCCATAGACTCCTCTCCCCAGCGCCACTCTCCTCCCTATCTAGTTTTCACTCACCCCCAACCCACTCTCCTCTACCACTTCACCCCATGCGTCCCTGGCTTTCTTACCCTGCTTCTAACCACCTCTCCCCATGCACAGCTCCCCAGCAGACCCCTCCATGCCAGCTTCCCCATCCGCCCTCTGTGTACTCTCCCCATCCCTCCTCCTCCATCAGATCCCTCCTTCCCTCCCAGTCCTCCTGTCCCCAGGCCTCGCTCCCTCTTCCCCTGAATTCACCTGGGTCTCTTCTCTTACCGGACCCCGCGGTAGGAGGAGCCGGTCTGTGGTCGGGCCCAGTCTCCCGGTGCTCGGTGTGGCCCCTCCCTCCGGCTCAATCAGCGGCCGCCAGCTCCACGTGGGTCCAGGCTCCTGCAGGCAGCCCCAGCTCCGCCCAGCCAATCGCAACCTTCCTCCCCCACGTGAGCCCCGACTGTTTCTCTTCCATTGGCTGAATGACGAAGTGTTGTCAATCAAAAAGATCTCAGAGCGTCTCAGTCACTTAACCCCTGCAGCTCCACAACCTGCTGGGTGGCTGCTTCTATTAACTCTTCATGCGTCTGTTCCAGGGCGATTGCTTTACTTCTTTAGTGGAAAAGAGATGGTAATAATAACCAAGAAGTACAATAGATCTTTCCTAAGGCGAAATCCAAAATGTCAGTGGTACGTCAGTATAAATATAATTAAAAATATATATATGCTTCATTTCTATTATGTTTATAAGAAATACTTTGCTAATATAGCAACATATAAATAATATATACGATAATATTTTTGTTATATTCGAAGTTTATAATAACACTTTTAAATAATTTGCAGCACTGATCTTTTCACATGTGAACAGCTACTCCCATTAACCCTTCAAGTGCCAGAGGGGTACGCAACGCATTCCTTTGCAATGCATTGCGTACCCCTCTGGCACTCAAAGGGTTAAATACAAACTGTTGCAGTAATTGACTTGCTCAGCAGTTTCATACATACTCTGGAAAAATATGGATGTTAAATATTTCCTTAGTCTGTTTCAAATATATATAATTTAACTATTTCACTGCCAGAGGGATGTCCAACTTTGGCACCGAATGGGTTAAAATAACATGTTATCTATCTATCTATCTATCTATCTATCTATCTATCTATCTATCTATCTATCTATGTGTCACTTAGTAGATCACTTAAACTCTACCTATGTATAGTTGTATGCTACTTCAATGTTATATCTAAATGTCTGTCTATCCAATCAACTGTATATCTTGTTAATATATGTATCGGTTGGGGGTTGGGACATCATCATTTGTCCATCAGTATTTGATAAGGAGGAGATTGACCAATCAGATTTAGAGGAGGAACGGAGAGGGGAGGGTTGCAGGTTGTTGTGGTACCCAGGCCCTGTGATGATTATGCTGCATCTCCAGCATCCAGACCTGACACCCCCTCCCTACATCCCTCTACCCCAGAGACTGCTAACAGGGGAGGGAGAGGAAAGGGGCTGCTCTTTTTATTGCTTACCCCCTAATCCTTCACCCGCCCACCAACCAATTCCTGGGCCACCCTCCCTACACTGATTTCTAGTTTGTATGGAATGCTCAGAGGTGGGGGTCAACTCTGAAGAAGGAAAACAAGATTAATACAATAGAGACCCTCCCTCCCCTCTCTTTCTCTCATTCCACCCCCCTTCCTTCCTTTCTCTCTTCCCTTTTGTTTCCTTTTTCTTGGCCTCTGCCCCCCTACTCCTCCTCATTATAACAAGGTCCTTCTAATTACATCCTAAGGATGCCTGGACTTGTAACCCTTTCAGTGCATTGCTCTGATTATTTTTGAAGCTCTCTGCATGATAATTATTACATTTTTTTGCATGGCATATATTATTCTGCAAGCCACTGATGCAACTAGTCATTGATGGGCTCCTGTGCAACACATTTTCCCCTCTGTCTTAAATATATTTAGAATCCCTAAGGCTGATGGGTTCACTTGGCTGTCAGGCCATGTCACAAGTGCGCCCTCTGCACTGCCTGTATTTATACCCCTGCTGCAAGCTATTGGATCACTTGGTTCCTATTATATTACTTATCTCTGTGTGTTATTATATATACCTCATTATTATGTTGTAATATCACTTGGAATGTAATTATACATCTCTGCATGCTATTTTATATCTATATGTTATTACATTTCTCCACATGCTATATCTGTGCATTTTATGTTCCTCAGTATGCTGTTATTGTATGTTATTATATCTCTGCATGGAATTACATTCCTCTCTATGCTTTTATACTTCTCTACATGTAATTATAGCTTTATATTATTATTTCATTGCATGTTATTATATTTCTGTTTGTTGAGCTATCCCTGTGGTATCACTGAATGTTATTATATTTCTATGTTATTACATCTCTTTGCATGTTAGATCACTTTGTTATTATAACTCTATATGTCATTATATCTCTCTGTATGCTATTATATTTTAGGGCATGTTATATCAGTACCTCTGTATGCTATCATATCTCTCTGTATATTGTTATATCCCCCTCTATCTGATATTATATCTCTCTGCATGTTATATCACTATGTGATATTATATCTTTGTTATAGCACTGGGATTTTATTACATGTCTATATTATTATAACCCTCAGTATAATATTATGTCTCTCTATATGTTTTTATATCACAGTGATTATTATTATATCCCTCTGTATTTATATATCTGCAAATATATCACTATGTTATATTATATCTTTCTGCATGTTATTATATCCATTTATATTTAATTATGACACACTATATCTATCTGTATGCTATTATAATTATGCTATTATGCTATCATATATATATATATATATATATATATATATATATATATATATATATATAAATAGTTATTATTGTGCATAACGGTGGAATTATTATATCCCTCTACATGTCATATCTATTTCTGTGTTACATTACGTATATTAGTATATCTCTTTTGTATGCTATTATATCTCTACGTGTCATTATATCTATCTTTCTGTATATTATATCCCACTGTATGTCATTATAGTTTGGTGTATTATATATCTCTGTATGTTATTACATCTATTTGCATATTATATCACTATATGTTATTATATAGTGATATAGTTGATGAGGCTGAAAGTTGACAGGTGTCACTTGAGGTCAACCCATGTCATATCACCCTCATTGATCCAGATTGAGGCAAAAAAAAAAAACCCTTGAAGCCATTTCCAATCAAGCCCCAACAGGGTAAAATAATTCCTTCCTACTCCAAAAGGCAGCCAGAAACTTCCCTGGATCACCATCCTTTTTGCTAACTGTCATAAGTCAACATTGTTCTCAGCTACAGAGGTATCCATTACCTTTTTGAAAGCAACTACAGTATCTGCAAACACCGCATCCCAATGCAAAGAATTCCATAACTTTACTGCCCTTACTTTAAAAATCCCTGCCTTTGTTTTATTCAAAAGTATCGTTTCTCTAGTCTTAACTGATGTTCTCTTGTTTTTTTGCTCAGCTCTTTTGAGTAAATGGTTCCTTAGAGAGTTGTTTGTACTGACCTCAAATATATGTGTAAATGGTAACCATATTACGCCTTAGACTTCTCTAATGTAAACAAACCAAGTTTGACTAGTCTTTCCTTGTAACTCAGATCCTATAATCCCTTTATCAGTTTTGTTACAAGTCTTGGCACTTTTTCCAATTAGTAGTGTCTGTTTTAAAGGGATAGTAATACTTTGTTTTATCTTAATTTTATTTTCTAGGCATTAAAAAAACATGAAGAACGATATAAGTCTTATCTCTCAAACCTTTATGGTTTGAGAGATATTCACAAGCAGTGTTTCCCCTCCCGCCTCTTTTACTTAGTGTAAGCCATCTCTTCTCAGATCTGGAATGCAGTCCATAGACCAGACAGATAACAGAAAGGAGCAATCTTCTTCCTATGAGAAAAATGAAAGCCCTGCCCCCCTTGACAAGTTTTTCAGGTTAATTGAAGATTGTCCCTCTCTGCAGTCTACATGGGCACCTCCCTTCTGCTCTGGCTGAGCAGTGTTACATCAGTAAAAGGGGCGGGAGGGGGATACTTTATCATTGAATTACTCTTGAACTACAACTCTGACAGTATTGAAATAACACTCTCCAAAGTCCAAATACTATGATGATTAATTTGAGCCGCTTTTATTATGAACCATTACTATCCCTTTAAGAACTGATGTCCAGAACTGTACTCCATATTCCAGATGAGGCCTTATAAAGGATTTATACAGAGGTAGAATTATATTCCCATCCAGGGCACCTAAACCCCCTTTTTATGCTAATACTTTATTGGCTTACGGAGCAGCTGAGTAACTCTGCACACTGCTGTGAAGTCTATTGTCGGTACTCCTAAAATCTTTCTGTAATGAGGATTCCCCAAGTAGTTTCCCATATATATGTAGCATGTTTGTTTCTGCAACCCGAATGCATAACCTTACATTGACATGTATCTATATTAAACCTCATCTGCCACTTTTCTGCACTTTGACTCAGTTTGCGAAAACATTTCTGAAGATAAATAACATGTTGTTCTGTATATATTTCAATACACGAGCTAGTGTCGTCAGCAAAGATTGAGACTTTGCTTTCAGTATCTACTTCTGTTAATAAACAAACTAAAAAGCATTGGACTGTGACAACCCACTAACAACTTTAGACCAACTTGAAAAGGTTCCATTTACACCAACTTTCTGCAGTCAATCATTTAAAGGGATAGTAATGTTTCATAATAAAAGCAGCTCTAATTAATCATCATAGTATTTGGACTTTGGAGAGTGTTATTTCAATTCTGTCAGAGTTGTAGTTCAAGAGTAATTCAATGACAAAGTGTCCCCCTCCCTCCCCTTTTACTGATGTAACACTGCTCAGCCAGATCAGAAGGGAGGTGTCCAGGTAGACTGCAGAGAGGGACAATCTTCAATTAAGATAAGGGAAAAAGCTGAAAAACTTGTCAAGGGGGGGTAGGGCTTTCATTGTTCTCATAGGAAGAAGATTGTCCCCTGCTGTTATCTGTCTGGTCTATGGACTACATTCCACATCTGAGAAGAGATGGCTTACACTAGGTAAAAGGGAGGGGAAACTTTGCTTGTGAATATCTTTCAAACCATTAAGGTTTGAGAGATAAGACGTATATCGTTCTTCATGTTTTTTTAATGCCTACAAAATAAAATAAAGATAAAACGAAGTATTACTATCCCTTTAATCAGCTCCCTATACATTATTTTATTTTATCTATGTATATTATTATTCCTCTGCATGTCATTATATCCCTCTGTATGTTTTATCTCTACATTATATCGCAGTGTGATATGCTGTCTCGCTGCATGCTGTTATATCCCTTTCAATTATTGTCATGCTGCATATTATATCTCTCTGCATGTTATTCTATCTCTGAATGTGACTATATTTCCCTGTATGTTATTGTCTCTGCAGGTTAACCCTTTGATTGCCAGAGGGGTACACGTTGCGCCCCCCTCTGGCATTCAAAGGGTTAACCCCTTAAGGACAATGGACTTACCTGGTACGTCCCAGAAATCCGGGTCCCCGCATGGCTGCACGCCATTCGGGGACTCTGGAATCATTTGAAGAAAAAAAAAAGTACCACGGGCGTTAAGTGTTGGCCGCGGGTGCGCACAGCCGGTCACTAAGGGGTTAATATATTGATGCATGATATTCTGTCTTACTGCATGTTGCATCCATCTATTATTCTATCACTCTATATATCATTGTATCTCTATGCATGTTATTTATTACATTACACTATCTTTCTATCACTGCATGTTATGATAGCTCGTGGAATATAATTTGACCTATTTTTTTCTATCTATTTATTATATTTCTTTAGGTTATATCGGTGCATCTACAGTATATATTACTGTATCTCTGCATATTGTTTTCGCACTGTACGTTATTATATCTCTTCCTATTGTATAACTTCCCAATTATCCCTTTGAATGCTGTTTTATCATATTACATCAGCCTGTTGTTATGTTTTATTGTATTCCTCATTATGTTATATTAAGAACCATTATTACACTGCTACTCTGTAGAATATTGCTTTATATTCCTGATATGTTACTCTGTATGCTAGCATATTACTGTATATGGTTGTGAGTCATTTCACAAAGCAATATAATTACTACATCCAGGATGATAAGTATCATACAAGGACAGGTATCAGAAAAAGCACAATGCTATATAAGCACTTATATTATTGGACATTCTGTATAAAGGCAAAGCGAAGCCATTATGGGACAACCCAACAGCACCATAGGGGACAAATAAAATCCCCATTGATTTAAAGCAGAACTTTCATCTCGTATAAAGTCGCCCTCCAATAATTAAGCATATGGCAACTAGCTTCATAATAGTTCTATTAGCTTTCAGAAGTACCCGATTCAGAAGTAATCCTTAACCCCTTTACGGTCATAGTACGTCATGGGTCGATCTGAGTTAACGACCCATGACGTACTATGACCGTCATGGAATTCCATGGAATTCCGGGTTCCCCCCGCGGCTGCACGCCGTTCGGGGAGTCCGGAACCGGAATTGGAAAAAAAAAGCTCTGTGGTCCTTAAGTGACCGCGCCGAGCCGATCAGCCGGTCGTAAAGGGGTTAATCTTCAGAGACCAGAAGCCAGGCATCAGCGCAGACATCTTGTCTTAGAGACATCTGAGCTCCTGCTCTGTCAGTCCCGGTCTCCTAAAGGCACCGGAAGGGACTGATGGCGCAGGCGTGTAGAGGGCACTAACTTGGCCATCAGTCTCTGAAGATTCAGGATTACTTCAAAATCGGGTACTTCGGAGATCTAATACAACTATTGTGAAGCTAGTTGCATATCTTTAATTATTGGAGGGAGACTTTATAGAAGGTGAATGTTCCACTTTGAATTCAGCTTTTTACCCCTTGAGTGCTTGAAAGGTCTCCAGTGCATTGCTTAACAAATAGTTGGAGATTATAGGGTAAAGTTCCCAGTTTTTATTGCCAGAGATTTGACAGCAGACCCACTTGTCCCACCTAGTGTGCCCATTTCCCTATCTAGTTACCTCAGACTTCTTTTAATCTCAGTTGTCATTTATCTATCCCAAGAGAGTAGCCATGTATCTATCCCAAAAATTATTATATATATTTTTTTTACTGTTTTAGCCTTACTTACTGTTTTAGCCTCAACTACTTCTGCTGGGAACCCGTTCCACTTATCTATTACCATTTATCTATAAAATAGATTTTTTTCATACATTTTATTATATTTTTACACCATCCAGTTTTAGTCCATCCCATCTTGTTCTGATATTTCTTTTATTATAGAGTATCCCACTCCCACCCCTTTTACTGATGTAACACTGCTCACCTCAGAGCAGCAAGACTGTCCTGATGGATCACAGAGAGGGACAATCTTCAGTGAGCTTAAAGAAAAACCTGTCAAGGGGGGCAGGGTTTTCCTTATGCTCACAGTAATAAGATTGTCCCTTGCTGCAACCTGTCAGGTCAAGAGACCAGATTCCACCTCTGAGGGGAGGCGGCTTACACTAGGTAAACGGGGCGGGAGGGGGATACTTTATCATTCAATTACAATACAACTGACAGTATTAAAATAACACTCTCCATGGCCCAAATACTATGCAGATTAATCAGAGCTACTTTTTTGTGAAACATTACTATCACTTTAAATCACTGCTTATTTAATTTTGCCCTCTTAGGCTCACATCCTTGTAGAAATAAACTGACAAGACTGCACCTTTAAATGGGACACAAAGAAATTACATATATACGTCAGGACTGCCCTGAGGCAGGACAGGTAGAAGCATTATCAAAGTTTCCCGTAACCCCTTAGATACTATAGAGCTCTACAATGCATTGTTTTACAATGTTTTGGAGAATATTTCAGCCTCCCTATTAATAATTTTAAACTATAATGTACAGCCTTTTGCAAGAATTGAGGGCCGCAAATGAGGACTTTGGGGTAATTTTGGTGTCCTATCAATGGGATGTACCAATGAACATTCATATTTTCCTCAACTTTGTATAATAACCCAGTTGATGATGCTGAAAAAAGACTTGTCCATCAAGTTCAGCTCTTGCCATATCAATCTTGTTAATCTAGAGCAGGGCTGCCTAGGTTCAATCCTCAAGGACCACCAACAGGCCAGGAATTAAGGATATCCCTGTCTGAGCACAGTCAAAATGAATGAGCCCTGATCTAGAGCAGTGTTTCTCAACTCCTGTCCTCAGGACCCACTAACAGGCCAGGATTTGATGATTTCCTTGTTAGAGCACAGGTGAGTTAATCAATGTGAATGAGCCTCTGATCACCACACCTGTGCTCTAGCAGAGAAATCCCTAAGTCCTGGCCTGTTAGTGGGTCCTGAGGACAAGAGCTGAGAAACACTGATCTAGAGGAAGGCAAAAAAACCCATTGAAGCCATTTCCTATTAAGCTCAAAGTGGGTAAAAAATTCCTTCAGTCAAGTCAGATATTTCCCTGGATCAACAGCCTACCTGCATTGAAACTAACTGTCATAATTTTCAATATTGTTCTGAGCTAGAAAGCTATCCCATTATTTTTGAAAGCATCTATAGTATCTGAAAACACATCCTTCATTGACAAATAATTCTACAACCTTACTGCCCTTACTGTAAAAACACCCTGCTTGTTGAAAAAGTGCATTTAATTTTGTCTTGTTGGATGACCCATTGATTTTTGCATGGCTCTTTGACTAAATAGCACCATAGAGAGTTATTTGTAATTGGCCTTAAATATATTTCTAAATAATAATCATATCGCCCTTTAGACATCTCTTCTCTAAACAAGCTTTGCCAGTCTGTCTTTATAACTAACATCTTCCAATCCCCTTATCAGTTTTGTTGCATATCTGCACTTTTTGCTGTTTGATGATCTCTTTTTTAAGAACTGGTGTCCAAACCTGTACACCAGTGGTTCTCAACTCCTGCCCTCAGTGGCCACTAAAAGGCCAGGACTTAGGAATTTCCCTGCTAGAACAGAGGTGTGTTGATCAGAGGCTCCTTCACACTGATTAACTCACCTGTGCTCTAACAAGGAAATCCTCATCCTGGCCTGTTAGTAGCCACTGAGGGCACGGGTTGAGAACCACTGCTGTACACCATATTCTAGATGAGGCCTTACTAAGGATTTATATATGTAGAATTATAGTCCCATCCTGTATCTCAACACCCCATAATTATTTGGGGGTAACTTTAATCTGGGTGATAGTTCCTCTATAAAGAGGTGAATCATTGGGCGGCCTTGGGCAGTTAATGTTCTTCGGCATTTAACAGTGAATTTCCATACTTTTCTTCACATGAGTGAGAACTTTCACCTTGGCTCAAATTAAAGGTTTTTTTGCCCCTTAATTTCCGGATGTTGTAAGTAATCTGTTTTGATTTGTTCATACATGTTTCATGTGTTTGATTGATTTTTTTATTGATGAAAAATTGTTATTCTGTGGCCCCACATGAAACAAATAAAAATTTCAATTGATTTAAATACTGTTAACCTTTTGAATGCTAGAGAGGAATACAATACATTGCAAAACAATGAGTTGGAGATTCCTAACATTCAGGGGGTTAACAGGTTGGGTTAACCAATTAAGTGGCAGATGGGTACCCAACGCATTGGGAATCAATGCGTTGTACACCCCTCTTGTACTCAAAGGGTTAACACAATAATAATTTTGTGATTTTTCATTTTTCCCGTGTGGTGAAGTTGGGTTGCTCCAGAACTGCATCTCTTTAGTTTGCTGAATAATTGGTCTATTGTGAAACAATGCATAGGAAACGTCTCTAGCTTACGAGGAGGTAAATCACCATATAAATCAATGGGAATTTTGCATTTGTTATGATGCAGTTGCATTACTCCATAATTGCTTTGCATTTGGATTTGTACATATTGTACTAAGTCGTGAGTCTCAGACTACACTCATAGAGGGTTACAGCAAAGTTTTTTGTGATATCCCTGATTTTGCACTGTTAGTTCATTTCAGAATCACAGATCAAATGATTGGCACCTGTTCAAAAACATGAATGTACCAATAACCTGCACTGTTTACGTCCTATAACATGGCCGTACAACGTGCTGCTCAAGGGCCAAATCCAGCCTGACACCAGGTTGTGGCCTGCCTCAGACTTTTAAAATTATATTTTTTACTTAATTAACTAGCACACATACGCTAATAGGCATGTAAGACCCAGTAATCCCCTGCCTACCAGTACAATACAGCTCAAGGATAGATGTCTGTTAAAGATCAGTGTTGTAATTGACTTGATCAATAAATAAATAAATATTTTGGATTAGTCATACTTATTAACATAGTTAATGAGGCTGACAAAAGACATGCGTCCATCAAGTCCAGCCCATGCCAAATCACTACTGTTAATCCAGGGGAAGGCAAAAAAATTGAAGCAATTTCCAATTAAGCCCCAAGTTGGTAAAATAAATTCCTTCCTGATTCCAAATGGCAGTCAGATATTTCCTTGGGTCAACAACCTATATGCTTTGAAGCCAGCTGTCATAATTTTCAATATTGTTCTGCACAAGATAGGTATCCCTTACTTTTTTGAAACCAGCATCCCAATGTAATGAATTCCGTAGCTTTATTGCCCTTACTTTAAAAAAATCTGTGCCTTTGTTTTAGTTGAAAGGGCCTTTCCTTTAGTCTTAATGGATGACCTCTCATTCTTAACTCGGCTCTTTGAGTGACTAAATCATTGGAGAGTTCTTTGTATTGGCCTTGAATATATTTGTAAATGGTAATTCACAGACTATAATTCACCACCATTATCAACAACAAAAATAATGCAGCCCTCAAACTTAAGACTTTATGATTAGTGGTAGATACAATGTTAAACAAAAATTTGACACACCAGTCAAGCCATAAGACTTGCCTTTCCCATAGAAATTTCACATTTGCAGTGTTGTTACAACTGCAAGGGATTCTGGGTAGGTATATGCAAATACTTTTAACAAGGAATCACCTTTTTGCCTCAGATTCCACTTTATACATGGATTCCTTAGGGTATGTGTATGCTGAGCAACAGCTTTAAGACACAACTCGGGAAGAAATGCAAATCCAGTGAACCATTCATGGACAGCTGTTTCGTTGTTAATGCAATTCATCAGCATGAGGCTGGTTTTACTGGCTTGCTTTATGATTATGTAGACCACTAATGAACAACTTGGACACTACTGTCCTATAGGAATGCAGTTCAAGAACAAGAGATCTCCAGTTTGAAAATGAGGCTCCATAGAATAAGATAGAAATTAAAGAGCTTTTATTTCAGTGGAGTGACTTGTCTCACTGAGGCTAATGCACTCATAGGGAAAAAAACAACATTTCCATTTATTTAAATTGGGCTTTTAGCCCTTTAAGTGCCAGAGGGGTACGGAACGCAAAAGCAATGGGTTCCGTACCCCCTCTGGCGCTCAAAGGGTTAACCATTTGAATGCGACAGTGGCCTCAATGCATTGCTTTGCAATGCATTTAAGACCTGTTTAGTTTTCAATGTGTTAACCTATGCAGTGCGTTGCATACCCCTCTGACACTCAAAGGGTTAAAGGCCCCATTTAAATCAATGGGAACTTGGTGAATTTGTATTTGGTCCCTAAGGTACGAATAGTTTGCTCCAGAATTGCACCCTTTTTATTCAATACAACAGCCCCACTGTTAGTTTACAGCACCCCAGATTTCACATTCACATTCAATGTAAATTCACATTATAATTCTCATCATAAGTGTAGAAAAATAACGCTTACAAAATATATTTGTAATAATTATAATTTCAAACATAAATGTAATGACAAATTGCAGTGAGCACTGCTGATTACATCAATGAAATGTGAGTTTTATTATTGAATTAATACTAACAATAAACTGACAGGTGAAGCAATAAGTGAATACATCTCATTACTTTACAGGATGCAGGTCATCTACTTTTGTGTAAACACATGGGGTGGGAGTAACCCACTTTTGCCAACTAGTGCCAGGATGTGTCTGATCACCTGTCAGGGGCATGTGCCGAGACAAGAGATTGCAGCCAAAACAGGAACTTGGCCCCTCCATTCACCGGAAGTGACATGTCTGCTATCAGTACCTCAATCACACTCACAAGCAGTGTAAAGAACGCTGCGTAGTGACACTTTGGAATGCACTGCTCTGCTGCCATCTGGTGGGAGAACCCAGAATGGCAAATTTACATCTTGAAAATGTGCCTAATTTTATTCAGCAATGATTCTGAGCTCTCCAGTTCACGGGGCACACCAACAGGTCAGATTTTGAGGATATTCCTAATTAAGCAGAAAATAATAATTACGACCAACTGGTTACCCACTTGTGATTAATTAATGGCATCCTGAAAAGTCGACCTGTTGGTGCTCTCTGAAAACTAACATTAAAGTGACAGTAATGTCTAAAAAAAACTTTTTTGCATTTAGAAGAGCTCAATCCATGTATAAAGTGGAATCTGAGGCTAAACGTGTGCCTAGTGTTCAGGCACATGTTTTAGACCATTCCAATAAAGGGATTCCGTGTAAGTAACGAGATCCCGGCACTTCTCAAGCGCCACAGTGTCGACCAACACGAATCTCCTGCTGACAGCTTTACAGCTGTCAGTAGGAGAAATCAAACTTCAAACGCCCGTATCTCTTAAACCATAGCAGTTTGAGAGATACGTTTTTTTGCATTTAGATCAGCTTTTTGAGCTCTTCTAAATGCAAAAAAAGTTTTATTTAGACATTACTATCACTTTAAAGCAGAACTGTCATGGATAAGCAAGTGAAGTCATAGTAGTAGATAACCTTAATGTGCACAATAAAACATGTCTATACATTTTGAAATGTGTCTGAATCTGTGTAAAATATACCTTTTGATTGGAGTGACAAGAGCACAGAGCGCAGCCATCTTGACGAAGTTGTTTGACTGCGACTGCTCCACCTCTCACTGTCTCTGTCTATTCCTCCTACTTTTTTAATACCGTGCGTGTGTTTAAGGAGCGCATGCAAACAAATAATGATGACACACTGCTCCTCTACTGTTCAGTCCACTTCTCTTGCGATCAAGTGAAGCAGGCTGCCAATAGCGTTCAGTGAACACACTTTCATCATCTCTGTCTGACCTGGATGCGCATAAGACCGAGAGCACACCAGGTCAAAGCCACACCTCAGGAGGAGGGTGCTCCGGATTCACATCTTACAATGCAAAAATATTTCGGCAGCTCCAGGATACCTTGCTAATATATCTATAAAGTGTGCACAAACTTATGGATAGACCACAATCTCTGTGCTCAGTCTAAATCATATAACTTGAAATGAAAAAATAGGCTGCACTATAAGGTAGTGTCGATCCAATATAAGCATGGCTCACGCAAAACGCGTTGATGAGTATAGATTATCCCTACATCTTGGAGGTCATGAGTGTATAGAGAATTTTTTATGATTTTAAATGTTTGAATAAATATTTTGATTTTATATTGGATTGACACTACCTTATAGTGCAGCCTATTTCTCCATTTTAGTCTGGATTCACATCCACAGCGGAGTACCTGATAAGCACTGTGGTACACTTTGTACCACACTGACCAGCCGGCTGACCTCAGGAGGTACTTATAACGGGATGAATATCTCTTTTAACATATCAAATTTAAAAAAAAAAAAAAAGGATATTTGATGTTAACTTTACCATTCAAACCTATTTAAATAAATTTTAATGTAGGTGAAAGTTCCCGTTGGGTCTATTTTAATTAAAAAAAAAACAGAAAAACAAAACCTGATGTAATAAGAAATAGAACAATTCTGATATAATCTATTCTCATTAAGGGACATGTAGTAACTCATTACTTTCCCTTTAAAAAAAAGTCTAATCTATTTTTAAATGTATGGAGACACTATGAGGTCAACTGGGGACAAGTGCTTTAAATGGGACTTTATACCTCTTTGAATGACAAAGAGGTCCTGCTTTGTAATGTTAGAAACCTCTATTGTATTCAAGGCATTAGAAAGAGGATTTTAGTCTTACCTGTAAAATCCTTTTCTCTTAGCCCATACAGGTTATTGGTAACTTTGGGTAGACGATCTGCCCCTTTAATTGTAGGCAGGAACAATTCTAGAATTGTATGACAGGGGGTGGAGCCTACCTTCCCTCCTTGGCAGCAGCTAGCCAACCAGCTCCACAAAGATTTGAGACACTAACTATTGACTAGATAGTGGAAGGGAAAGAAGACTCCTGTGAGCATGACCCCGAAGGACCCCCACAGTCTGCCACAGGAGAGCCAAGCATGGTCCCTTGACAGGGTGGGAGACCAGTAACCTGTATGGACTAAGAGAAAAGGATTTAACAGGTAAGATTAAAATCCTCTTTTCTCTGTCGTCTAGTACAGGTTTCTGGCAACTTTGGGATGTCCAACCATTGAGTTTCCCAAAGGAGGAAAGTAAGGCAAGGACCAGGTGCAAATCCCCCAAAATCACCAGAGCAGATATGAACCATCAGATCAGAGATAGCCCAACAAAACAATGAAGTGTCAGCGGACACTAAACAGGGGTAACAACACCCCAAACTGTTACACAGCACACTGAACTAGAGCCAACAGGGCTCAAAAGTGAAAGCAGCGTCAAGAGCCGAAGAAGATCCTAGACAGGCAAGACTGCCTACAGGATTTTCCTCCCAAAGCTGCCATCAGCCGATGCCAGCACATCAACACGGTAGTGCTTTGAAAAGGTGTGCACAGATGGCCAAGTGGCAGCCTTGCACAACTGCTCAGCAGAGGCCTGATTCTTATAAGCCCAAGAAGCCCCAGTATATCTTGTAGAATGATCTGTGAACCAAAATGGGGCAGGCTTCTTCCTTAGTTTGTTGGCCTTACGAACTGTGGACTTGATCCAAGATGCAATAGTCACTTTGGATGCAGGTCTTCTGCCCTGGGACCCTCAGGAATGACGAACAGCATGTCAGACTGTCTAATGGATGCGATGTACATAAAACTTGAGACAACGCACCACATCTAACAAGTGGAGATCCCTCTCCTTGTCAGAGTTGGGGTCAGGGCAGAAAGAAGGCACCATAATCTCCTGATTGATGTGGAACTCCGTAACCACCTTCGGGAGAAACCCCTAAGAAGTGCGAAGCACCGCCTTGTCTTTGTAAGACACCAAATAGGGTGGCATACAGGACAGAACATGTAACTCCATGACACTGCAAACGGACACAATCGACAGGAGAAAGGCTATTTTCCATGTCAACAGGAGTAGAGGAATAGTATCCAAAGACTCAAATGGAGGGAGCTGAAGAACGCCCAAAAACAAGTTAAGATCCCACGGAGGAGCGGGATTCTTGAAGGCTAGACAAGTATGAGCAATGCCCTGGAAGAAAACTTTGACATCAGGAAGGATGGCAATGCGCCTCTTAATGAAAACAGAGCAGAAGTCTGAACCTTAAGGGAACTCAAACTGAGAACCTTATCCACACCGTCTTGCAAAAAGGTCAGGACCGTTGGCAGTTCAAAATCCTGAGACAGGTCCTTGTCAGCACACCAAGATAAAAAGGTCGACCAGACACAAAGGAAGAAACAGGTTTGAGGGCACTGAGCATAGTAACCACCACCCCAGAAGAAAAACCTTTCTTCTTTAATATTGAGGATTCAACTTCTAAGCCGTCAAAGTTAACCGATGAACATCCTCCTTCCACAGATAGCCCTGTAGAAGAAGATCTGGATGGCTAGGGAGCCAGAATGGCTCCACCACTGACAGATCCAGAAGCTCCAGAAACCAAGCTTGTCGAGGCCAGTACAGAGCAATCAGAATGACTGGACAGCGTTCCAGTCGCAATTTCCGTAACGCCCTGGCAACATTGGGAGGGAAGGAAAGATGTAGGCCAGAGGAAATAACCAAGGAATGGACATTGCATCCACCGCCAGGGCTAGTGGGTCCCTCCACCGAGAGCAGAACCTCGGAACCTTCCTGTTGTTTCTTGTCGCCATCAGGTCGATGTAAGGAAGACCCCACTTCTGAACAATGGGGGTGAACACCTCTGGGTGCAGCTCCCACTCTCCGCTGTCCACTGTGACTGAGGAAGTCCGCCATGACATTGTCTATGCCAGGAATGTGCACTGCGGGTATGGCAGGAACGTGTTCTTCTGCCCAGGACAAAATAGCCTTGACCTCTAACCAAGCTGCAAGACTTCTTGTTCTGCCCTGCTTGTTGATGTAAGTCACTGCCGTGGCGTTGTCGGACTTTACCCGGACTGGACAGTCTTCCAGCTGAGATGTCCAATGACGAAGGACATGAAATAGCACCCAAAGCTCCAACACATTGATAGGAAGGAAAGATTCCTCTGGAGACCACCGACCTTGAGGACTCAGGCAACCCAGGACCGCTCCTCAGCCGCAAAGGCTGGCATCCGTCGTCACCGTGGTCCAGAAGGATACCAGGAAGGACTTGCCTTTCAGCAGGTTGGAGAGGTCGAGCCACCATGACAAACTCAGTTCCACATGAACAGGGAACAACACTGACAACTTCAGAAGGTTCTGGCTGACCCCTGCACACCTGGATCACAAACCTCTGCAGTTCCCTGGTGTGCGCCATGGCAAACAAGACCGCTTCTATGGTGGACATGTATTTCCTCACTAGAGAGGACAGCTTCTTGGCTGGAACTGGATCTTGAGCCAGAACTGCAGAAACCCTGTGGGCGATCTGGTGAGCTACCTCATCCGTGAGAAACACCATGCTCTTCTGAGTGTCGAAGAGAAGGCCCAGGAAAACCAGCCTCTGGGATGGGACAAGATCTGACTTGTCCATGTTGATGATCCACCCGTGATGGGTGAGAGAGTGAATGCATTGCTGAACCTGCTGATGAAGAAGTTCCAAAGAAGGTGCCTTCAGAAGCAGGTCGTCTATGTATGGAGTGACTCTGATGCCGTCCCGGTGGAGGACAGACACTAAGTGTCCCAGGACACGGTTGAAAACTTGAGGAGCTGTAGTCAGACCAAAGGGAAGGACTGAAAACTGAAAATGCCCTCAGTTGCAGGCAAATCTGAGATACTGGATGAATGGCAATGTGTAAATATGCATCCTGAAGATCCAGGGATGCAAGGAATTCCCTCTGGGACATAGCAGCAATCACTGTCCAGAGAGACTCCTGGTGATAATGGGTCCGAATCACAAAGGAATTGAGATCCTTCAAATCCAAAATGGGGCGACAACCGCCGTCCTTTTTGGAGACCACAAAGAGGTTTGAGTAAAAACCCACACCTCTGTCCTGAACTGGAACTGGCTCTAGAACATCCTTGTCCAGAAGAGCCTGAATAGTGCTGTTGAGCAGCCGGCCTTTCTCCGCGCCCGGAGGAGTATGAGAAGGAAAGAAGCGAAAGGGAGGAAGAGAGACAAAAGGGATCCTGTACCCTTCCGTCACCACCTGTAAAACCCACGGATCCACCACTGAATCCTCCCAGATGCTGTGGTAGTGATGCAGACGACCACCCACAGCAGAGTGGGGACCTGGGTTTGGTGAATCATGCCGAAGAAGGCTTGATGCCTTGGGCTTGGAGGAGACCTTGGGCTTCCATTGCTGTTTGGGCTTGGAAGAGGCACGCGGAGCTGAGGGAACCATCTGGTTCACCGGACTTGTCTCAGTCTGAAAGGAACAAATGGAATACCCCCTTTAACTGGGTTGGAAAGAGTTGCAATGTAGACCTAAGGTCCTTGATAGCAGCCCTGAACTCTTGCACCCAAACTGGCTCTAATGCATGGCTGGAAGTCCCTGGGAGACTCAGGACATGCTGGGCATAAATGACCTGAGAATTCTCTAGGTAACCCTGAATGATAAGAAGAGCAATGCACAATAGGGGATACAGATACCCCAGCATCCTTAGTCTTAGGTCTGGCCCCAAGCTCCAATGGTATAGACATTCTCACAGTGTTAAATAAACATACAGTATAAGAATTCACCCAAGTATAGTGTGTAGGATTATGGTTTCACCCCAGAAATCGCTAAAATAGACTTATCTGGCAGGTGAAGGGCTAATCAGCAGAGGAGAGAAGGAGAGTCCAAGCCATGCGTAGGATACTCGTTCTGGAAATGGCACAAAATGGCTGCCATGGCGGGAGCCAATCAGAAACGAGCACACAAAGCAAGCACTCATGGGAAATGTAGTTATCCCAGAAAAAGTTCCCAAATATGCCCGAGGCCCTCTGAGCCCCCCACCACACTGGAAACATGAAACGGATGATAGAGCAAGGGCAGACAAGAAAAATGAGCCATATCTGAAGTCTCTAGGATATGCGGTTGCAGAGATATGTCCCAAAATGTACAGTCCCATAGGAATGAATGTAGCAATGGCTCCTATGAGGTAAAGTGCGCAAAATTTTACAAAACTGAAACAGTAAAATAAAAATGCATGAAACATCACTAGAACATGTTAGGATACCCAAAAAACACTGAACCAGTAGGAAAAGTGTCAGAAAACCCCCCAAAAGATGCAAAACCAGCAGCTAAAACACCCAACAGACATACAGATAGACCCAATGAGTGCAGGAGTGTGCAACAGGAACTCCAAAAGTAAACCCCTGTGTGGAAGTGCACTGTGGGACATGTGGACCTGCAGTACTCAAAGGGTTGATCACCTTTCCTGAAGATCTTCTGTCTTCAGATTACCATGTATTAAGAAGAAGCCTCGGTGGGCAACTCCTGAGGAAATAACGTGTAGCCAAGATTTACCCCCAGGGCTTAAGGTCCACAAAAAGCATCTGGTTACCAGGGCCCCTGATCCAAAAAGAGGTCTGGGCCCCCTTCCCAATGAGATCAATGGCCCCTCCCCGTGACATCATTGGCCCCTCTCCATTACATCATTGGCCCCACCTCCAACTACATTCTCAGCCCCCCATCCTCAGCTCCGCACATCTACCCTCCCTCCCACCCCCACACACACTCCTCCCATCCAGAAGATTCACTTTACACAAATTAAGGTACTCCTGTTTTAATAAAATTAATCTTGCGTTTATAAAAATAAATAAATAAAAACTAACCTTACACTGCTGGCTAGCTTCTTGCCGGTTGGCTAGAGGCTACTTGGCTACTGGCTGGATAGCTTGAGGATGTGCTGGCTGTCTGGCCTGGTGGCTGTGCCTGTAGCGAGTACAATGTTCCGTATATAATTTGCAAAACTGTGGTGGCCTGGGGTACTGTATGGCCTGGGGGGTACTGAATAGCCTGGAGGGCCTCCAGGCCATTCAGTACCCCTCTCCAGGCCGTCCATTACCCCCCAGGCCATTCAGTACCCCTAGGCCATCTAGTACCCTCCTAGTCCATCCAGCCATCCAGTACCCCCAAGACCATGCAGTAACCCATCCAGGCCATACAGTAACCCTCTCCAGGCCATGCAGTAGCCCCCCCATGACATCCAGCACCTGCCCCTTCCACAATGCCCCCATCTCCACATTGCCTCTCAATCTCCACATTGCCCCTCAATCACCAGTCACCACATTGCCCCTTCCACAATGCCCCTCAATCTCCACATTGCCCCTCAACCTTAACAATGTCCCTTCCACAATGCTCCTCAATCTCCAATCTCCACATTGTCCCTTCTACAATGCCCCTCAATCTCCACATTGCCCCTCAATCTCCACATTGCCCCTCAATCTTCACAATGTCCCTTCCACAATGCCCCTCAATCTCCACACTGCCCCTTCCACCATGCCCCTCAATCTCCACATTGGCCCTCCGTCTCCACATTGCCCTCATATCTTCACAATGTCCCTTCCACAATGCCCCTCAATCTCCACATTGCCCATATATCTCCACATTGCCCCTTCCACAATGCCCCTCAATCTTCACATTACCCTTCAATCTTCACATTGCCCCTCAATTTTCACATTGCCCTTCAATTTTCACATTGTCCTTCAATCTCCACAATGTCCCTTGAACATTGCCACCATATATTCACAATGTCCCTTCCACATTGTCCCCATACATATCTTCACAATAATGCCCCTACCTCGAGTCCCTGGTGGTCTAGCGGCATGGCATCATCAAGAGAGTGATCTATGTCTCCTGAAGCTCCCGCTCGCGGTTCTCAGTAATGCAGAACGCTGGGAGATGACATCATGCTCTGTATTACTGGAGCGCTGGCCAATAGTTGCTGTGGGCGTGTGGCGAGGGGGTTGCAGGAGGTGGCCGGGCCCCTGGAGTGATGGGCCTGGTTGCAGGTGCAACCCCTATTACGCCACGTGATGGAGCAGTGCGCCTGCAGCGGGCACCTGCACGGAAGGCACTGGCAGGCAAATAAACAGGAGAGGGCCGGGAGACAATAATTTTTCATTGCTGGTGGCAACGGGCCCCTTTCGGTTGCGGGCCCTTGGCCTGTGACCGAATTGCCCTATGGTTAGTCCACCCCTGCTGGTTAATGAGCTAGTCACATCTAAGGGCATTGTCAGTTATGGTAATCTGCCTAATGGTGGTTTTCCATTTGTAACAGAAAAATAAAAAATGTTTAAAACCACAGCAGAACTGTTCTCTTGCCTGTGTCTTGACCAAGGAACAAATCTTTCTGGATCTGGTTTTGAATTGTTCCTGCCTACAATTAAAGGGGCAGATCGCCTACCTAATGTTACTAGTAACCTGTATTGGACGACAGAGAAGCCTATTAACATCCATGGGACTTTGTGGATTTTTTTTTCCTATGGTGTAGTTGGTTTACCTCAGAATTGCTCCAGGGGGCAGTAGAGAGTAAACATTGTTTTTTTTATCACTTTAAGGACAGAGTTGTATGCAACACATTATGAAGTAATGAGTTGCACACCCCTCTATTTATTGCTTCCTTAAAAAAATTGTTTTTTACCTTTATTTAACAACTTCACTGCTAATCCCCCCTCTCCCCAGTACTAAGTATTCATACTTTTGTTGCAGTTTACATTCAGAGTACAGTTTTTGGTGCTTTACTGTGAACAATCCACACAGTTTTTTCAGAAACCCTGCATTTTCAAAAGATAGCATCTGTTTTATGGATGTTCCAATACATCCAAAAAATGTACCCAGATAGACAAAACAATTTTCTAGAAATTCAAATAAAGTTTAGTATAAACTTGCCTTTCTAAAACACCAAAATTCTTGTATTCATGTTTTTATGCGTAAGTATTCCTATACAAAAATTAGTAATTACATTCTTTTTTAAACTTTCTTCTGCTCATTGGCAATTAGGATGGGTCTTATCTCCGCCATCCAGCTGGTAGAACCAGTCAATAAATAACAGGTTCTAAACTCCCCTCTTCAGTTATTTTGGTCCTACCCCGCTGGAAGGTATATTTTGTTCCCTCAGCCATATTTATACCTCACTGGGAACTTTGTTAGTTGACCATCTCTGTCTTGCAAGTTTGCCTGTTCATGGGGACTTTTTTGCTTCCCACTGCCCTCTTTTGGTGGAAATATTAATATTAGCAGCCTACCTTGCCTTCCCCAATGTCTGCAGTTACTATGCTTTTCAAGCCTAGTCCTGCGTGTCAGCAGTTGCAGCTCCTCCCTCTCTTAAGGTCTTTCATTGTGCGTGTCTCCTGTGGCTCATCTCATTACCAAATAAATAAACAAATATGGTGGCGCAAGATAACAGAAAACAGGAGGAATAGCAACCCTCAGCTGCCCGACCTAGAACCACTACTCCACAAGTTCCAAAGAATAAATCATACCATACAGTCTGGCGCTTCGAGTAGTTGCGAGAACTACATATCATCAAGAAATGGAGGCAACAGAGGGAACCCTAAATGATTGGTAAACACCAATTTTATTTTTAATCGGTCAATTAGCCAATCACATATCAAAATATAATTTAAAATACACAAAAATATATGATCAATTGAATCACATTAAAAACTATACAAATGTCCCCTAGTATTCAAATAAAACAATGATATATTTAATCCACCTAAACAACAAATGCTGGGATGTATCTCTGAGGCACCTTGAACACCAATGAAGTTCTGATACCACAGATATCGATAATACAATAGCCAATGCAATGCACAAATCCATAGCATGGCAACAATATATCACTGTAAAAAACACATACACATATCTAACCCATCCTCTGCAAATACCCCATACTAAAATCTTCTAAACTATCCCTCTCTATATACCAGTATATAAAAATAAAAATACAAAAGGAAAAAAGTCCAAACGTGATCCTGCTGACTGAGTGGAGTTTTTCAACTTCAACTGACCATTTCCAATCGCCAATGTTCAGAAACAATAAACCTTCACTGTATCACAAAATATTTGCACTTGTATCTCTTGCACTTCCGCTGAACTTAATATACGGATATATATCTATTCATTGCTAAGGTTCAAGCTGATTCCCTTAAAGGCAAAATGTGAATCTGTGATACTTTTACATAGATTACAAGGTTACATAGGCTGATTTTCTTAAAGGCAATTAGACATATATGACACCTTTACATAGGGTTGGATACTTCTCATAAAAAATGATATCCTCATGTATACCATACAATCACTGTGCGTCTACTCAGCGCACATCTTTCAACCCTTCACTTATCTGGTGTCTCGTATATCCATTCAGTTCCTCAGCTGGACTACCTCTCACAAATTGAATCCAATGCTTTTCAATTTGCTGAACTGCTTCTCGATATATCAGTACACCAACACTTCTTAGGATACTTCTCAATTCGTCATCAATAACCTCCGTGGCATCTACTCACTGGACTGCCTTTCATCCCTAAATGGCCTCCGTTACTCGATTCACATCGGCGTTCCAAATGCCTCGCGGTTAGCAGTCAGCGTCCTTCATTGCGTTATCGTGCAATTGTTCCTATGTTACCACTGCATATATCAATGTATCTTTAAATCAACTCCAACCTCCTCATCAGCGAATTGTCACTCCATATTATCCTCCAACGCATTTCCAAACCGACCTGGTTTCTTCCTCAGGAAGTCAGTGTACATTGTGTGTGTGTGTGTGTCTCTGTATGGGCTGTGTATGTGTGTGCTCACTATGGAATGTGTGTGTCTCTGTATGGGATGTGTGTGTCTGTCTCTGTATGGGATGTGTCTGTGTGTCTCACTATGGGATGTGCATGTGTGTGTATCTGTATGGGATGTGTATATATGTGTGTCTCACTATGACGTGTGTGCCTCTGTATTTGATGTGTGTGTGTCTCACTATGGCGTGTGTGTGTGTCTCTTTATGGCATGTGTATGTGTGTGTGTGTATATGTATGGGATGTGTATATGTGTGTCACTATGGCATGTGTGTCTCACTATGGGATGTGTGCGTGTATGTCTCACTATAGGTGTATGTGTTTCTCAGTATTGGATGTGTGTGTGTGTCTCACTATAGGTGTATGTGTTTCTCAGTATTGGATGTGTGTGTGTCTCACTATGGTAGTTCAAGTCAGCTGGGGGGGTGGCGGAAAGCGAAAACAAAACGTGATCACATGCATTTTACAGAACTTTCATAAACAAAAATAGACGGGCAATGCCGTCCCACGCTGCTAGTTGGTAGTTAAAGGGATAGTAATACTTCGTTTTAACTTTATTTTATTTTGTAGGCATTAAAAAAACATGAAGAATGATATAAGTCTTATCTCTCAAACCTTTATGGTTTAAGAGATATTCACAAGCAAAGTTTCCCCTCCCGCCCCTTTTTCCTAGTGTAAGCCATCTCTTCTCAGATGTGAATCTGGTTGTATGACAGTACAGATAACAGAAGGGGACAATCTTCTTTGTATAAAAACAATGAAAGCCCTTCCCCCCTTGACAAGTTTTTCAGCTTTTTCCCTTATCTTAATTGAAGATTGTCCCTCTCTGCAGTCTACCTGGGCACCTCCCTTCTGATCTGGCTGAACAGGGGGGGGGATACTTTGCTTGTGAATATCTCTTAAACCATAAAGGTTTGAGAGATAAGACTTATATCGTTCTTCATGTTTTTTTAATGCCTACAAAATAAAATAAAGATAAAACGACGTATTACTATCCCTTTAAAAGGATTTGAAATGGGCCTTTCCATATAGGTTGCAGTGCTGATTTCCTTGTGAGACTTTTTATTAAAACCCAGTCACCTGGTTCCGAGAGGGATGGCACTTCCCTTTGGACTAAGTTGGCTGTACTGCTTTATACTGGGATTGTGAACGCTGGATGTTTTTCATTAACATGACCTGTGAGGAAGGATATAAATGGAACATAGTTCTCTGTGTAATCACTTTATTAATGTAGGCCTATATGGGCCCTGCACCAGGGAAGTCCTTCATCTACATCTTTTTATTTTATTGTATGTCTGTTGTTTTTAATTGCACCACATTGGGACCCACAAATGACAATAAAAACATCATAATATTATTTAAAGAGTCCCTTCTGACACGTTTCAAAATAACATCTTTCTTCAGAGAATTTTAATTTTAATTTAGTTAGTATTTACAGATGTATTAGAGTAGGACTTACCATAAAGTGAGATACCTTGTCATGGTGGTAAGCTCACACATGGATTGGCCAATTTGTGGAACTAAATTCTCACTTATTTCACTAAGATTTACTATTTATTATTATATATGCCCATTACAGGGCACACATTATTCACAGCATGTAGAGGAGCACAGGTTTGTTTGTTTGTTTGTATGCTTTTCATTGACACCTGAAAGTATTGCAAAAAGTAGTTTAATCATTATTTACAACATTCTTAACAAGCAATACCTTAGTATTTGGACTTTGGAGAGTGTTATTTCAATTCTGTCAGAGTTGTAGTTCCAGAGTAATTCAATGACAAAGTGTCCCCCTCCTTCCCCTTTTACTGATGTCACACTGTTCAGCCAGAGCAGAAGGGAGGTGCCCAGGTAGATTGCAGAGAGGGACAAACTTCAATTAAGATAAGGGAAAAACCTGAAAAACTTGTCAAGGGGGGCAGGGATTTCATTGTTTTCATAGGAATAAGAGTGTCCCCTTCTGTTATCTGTCTGGTCTATGGACTGCATTCCACATCTGCAAAGAGATTGTTTACAGTAGGTAAAAGGGGCGGGAGGGGGAAACTTTGCTTGTGAATATCTCATAAACCGTAAAGGTTTGAGAGATAAGACTTATATAATTCTTCATGTTTTTTTTAATGCCTACAAAATAAAATAAAGTTAAAACGAAGTATTACTATCCCTTTAAAGGGATAGTAATGTTTTAATTTTAAGCTTTTTTAATATTGTAGACTAGTTGAAGAGCCTGTGTACATGGGCCACAGTGCCACCCAGCAACGGACGCAGTGCAGTCTTGCACAGTAGAGACTGCCCGCATCGCGGCTGATACGGAGCAGGGTGCTCCGAATTCAGACTGTAGTCGGGGACTGTGGTCTGAATTCTGAGCCCCGCTCCGTTAACAGCCATGGCAAGGGCAGTCTGTAGTGCACTTGACTGCAGCACGCTCAGCCATCTCTACTACACATGACGGCTTCTGACAAACAATTTAGCGAATTATTATATAGGATGCAGGCATTAAAAAAAGAATGACATCAATGTAAGTCATGTCTCTCAAACCTTTACGATTTGAGAGATTTAACTGGCTAAAGTTCCCCCCTCCGGGCTGTTTCAGAGAAGTCTGCACTTTAGCTGACAGCAGCAGGTCCTGGGACCGGCCAGCAGCTCTTCAGCAGAGCTGTAAACGCACTATTTAGAAATAAATACTTAATTGGAATGGTCTACAAAGTGTACCTGGTTTGCAAATGACCAGAATCTCCTGCTGTCAGCTAGGACACTGACTTCTCTGAATGGACCTGGAGGGGGGAACTTTATCTGGTTATATCTCTCAAAGGTTTGAGAGACAGGACATACATCGATGTTATTCTTTTTTTAATGCCTATAATATTAAAGAATTGTAAAATTAAGCATTACTATCCCTTTAAGCAAACCATTCTTTTGAGATATTTTCCATTATGATGCTATAATCCAAAAGCAATAAGGGAGCACTGGCCCTCCATCTAGATGAAAGCAGTATCCTTCTGGATTCTTAGTACACTGAACCTGTGTCCCACTGCTAAGACTGAATGAAATAAAATGGCAAGCAACAAATCCTGCATATACTAAGTAAGGAGGAGTCACTTGTGGTGAGGAAACCTCTAGCCCTCCATAATGCTCCAAAGTCATGCACCAAGCCATACATGTTGAAACAGTAAAATAATGTTTACAGCGCTATTAACTTTACCAGTTGTGCAGAATATACATTTGGCAGGAGTGCTGACTCCATAACATCATCTAAGGTCATAACTGGATAACCAACACAAAGGTTCCCTCTATTGTCCCTAGGGTTGCCACCTTTTCTTACAAAAAATACCGGCAATGGCATTCTCTCCATAGACTTAACATTGGACACAAGCCAATTTTTTTACCGGCCTGCCAGTAAAATACCGGCTGGGTGGTAACCTTAATTGTCCCTCTGGTAGAAACATACATAAATAATTCCTACTGGTGATCATAAATGGGTGTATCAGACAATCCAGGCCTATCGTGGGGGTTTTGACATATATTTCCTGACAGTCATATGTCTTTCCCTTTTTTGGAGTAAGCATTAATGCATATAAACTCTTCTGATATACTTGCAGTTTAATGTACATTTTACAACAGCACTAGCAGAGGGAAGGGGTAACAGCAAATAAGATAGACATAACCATTTGATCTGTGTTCTTGAAGAAGTCAGAAACTTCCTTTTCTACAGTATAATGCACAACATTAAAGGCATAGTGGAAATTAGTGAAAATATTTACAGTTCCTCTAGAGAAAAGACGACTAAGAGGAGACCTTATCACTTTGTACAAGTATATGAGAGGTCAATACAAGGATCTCTGTGGTGAGCTATTTATTCCAAGGCCTGATCAGATGACCAGGGGACACCCCTTGAGATTAGAGGAATGGAGGTTTAGACTTCAGCAGAGGAAGGGTTTTTTTACAGTGAGGTCTGTTAAATTTGCCCACGGAGGTGGTTATGGCAGATACAATGGATCCATTCAAGAGAAGATTAGATACATTTCTTTCCAAAGGGAACACACAGAGTTATACTGTTTATTAGTAGGCAGATCAGGAAGGTCTGATAAAGACTAACTTATTTGGTAGCAGGAAAGCTATAAAATTACTGGGATATGAGAAGAAGGTTGAACTTGATGGACTTGTGTCTTTATTCAACCTAATTTACCATGTTACTATGTAAATAAGAATGCAAGCATGAGTTAACCCACTGAGTGCCAGGTAAGCAAGGAAATCAATTCCTTCACAATTCATTGTTTACCATTCCGGCACCCAAATAGACAAAGCAGTAAGCCCAGTCACCTGTACAAAAAAAAAACAGGTAGGGAAGGGGTGGGTACTGCCCAAGATCCCCTATTGACAGAACCCAATTATTCTTAAAAATGTATGATCTGGGACATGGAAATCGGTTGAAGGACCTTTAATATGGCCTTAATCTGCTGTCAGAGAGGTGGCAGTACTGTAC
This sequence comes from Rhinophrynus dorsalis, assembly GCA_037306005.1. Lineage (NCBI taxonomy): Eukaryota > Metazoa > Chordata > Amphibia > Anura > Rhinophrynidae > Rhinophrynus > Rhinophrynus dorsalis. The sequence continues at coordinate 266,779,800 of CM074718.1, read as the reverse complement.
TTATATAACGTGTCCCAAACAGCATACCCTGGAAAGCAGAGATGCAATTTATGTTCAAAAACAATGAAGGGAAAACATCAGGTTATTGGGGTGATGATGATGAAAAAGTATTTTCTTTTCTTCACACTGTAACACGAGCATCTTGTAACAATAGCAAGTGCGTAACTGTTGGTGAGAACACAGTATCCTAAACCAGTGAAAGTCATCTAGATTCTGTTGTAGCACGCATGACCAATAATTAAAGCAAAATATATAACACTTGTTTGCAAGCATTACAATTTAGTATTTTTTTCCATGACACTTCGTCTCTTAATTTAGATGTATTATTTTATTTACATTAAATGAACCCCCAAATGGGAACTGTAGTGTTTCAATACACTTAGAACAATTCCAGGTTTATCATCAGATATTTGCATTTTTTCTACTCCAGCTCCTTAACCCCATGAGTGCCACAGAAGTACCCAACACACTGCAAATCGATGCATCAGGCACATCTCCATCACCCAAAGGATCAATCCTCATTCCTATCCTAATTAGGATAACACTCAGACATGTCAAAACATCTAAACTAAAGTTACCCTCTAAAGGAAACATTCTGTCCAGACAGGGTTGGTCAGGTAACTCCATATTCCCACATACAAGTGGGTTAGGTAGTTCCATCTTCCCAGGTACATGCAAGTCAGGGGCCCTAGTAAAAATAGGACTGTTTGTACATGTCCCCATTTCAGAGATGATGATATGTTTGAAGACCATGGAATTACCTACTATGCTCAATACATGGTAACCCATTAGCATAAATTGACATACTGTTGGCAGTGCCAGAAGCACAAAACTATGTTTTTTTCATTTTTCAAATATGAACATATATCTATATATATAAAAGAAGACTTTGTGCCTGCCAAAACACACCCAGGGGAGGCATAAAGCAGGAGTTACTACTCCTATTGGGTGATTCAATCATGCAGGGAGTTGGCCCGCCCCCACTATGCAGCCCGCCCACCACTATCAAAGTCAGAAAAAAACAATATGGCCGCCACTTGCTCCTACACCACAGACAAACACACATGCCCCACTCACACACACACAGACCACCACACACACATGCCCCACTCACACAGCACCACACACACACATGCCCCACTTACACAGCACCAAACAGACATGCCCCCACTCACACACACAGCACCACATACACACACAAAGCCAGAAATACATATGGCTGATACACACACACAGTCACTCACCCTGACTCCCAGAGGCCTCAGCAGGACCTGTACTGCAGCACCAGAGGAACAAAATTGCACTCAAAGGGTTAAGGTAGGCCCTCATTGCTCAATTATTTCTTCACTGTCATCATTTGCCATGCAAGACACAGGACAGACAGCCATCAGATTCACACTTAACCCACTGACTGCCACAGGGTTGTGTATCAAGTTTTACCCCTCAGGGAGTGTGTTCAAACTCCTCACACTGTAAACTTGCATTTCTCTCCCACTTCTCCTCCTTCCCCAGCCTATTACTAACACTTTTCCATATTTATGTTAAGCCCCGCCCCTACTCACGATTAAGCCCCGCCCCTTTTAACCCAGATTGCCCCATTGCTCTCTCCACATCAGCACCACATGAGGGACTCCACAAGTAAAAGTTCACAGGTATTACACACTCATGCCCCACTCACACAACACCAAACACCCATATACACACACAAAGCCAGAAAGAAAGATGGCTGACACACAGTCACTCACCTTGACTCCCAGTGGCCTCAGCAGGACCTGTAGTAAAGCCACTGAACGGTGCTGCATCACCAGGGGAACAAAATGGCACTCAAAGTGTTAAGGTAGGCCCTCATTGCTGAATTACTTCTTCACTGTCACCATTTGCCATGCAAGACACAGGACAGACAGCCATCAGATTCACACTTAACCCACTGACTGCCACAGGGTTCTGTATCAAGTTTTACCCCTCATGGAGTGTGTTAAAACCCCTCACACTGTAAACTTGCATTCCCCTCCCACTTCTCCTCCTTCCCCAGCCTATTACTAACACTTTTTCACATTTTTGTTAAGCCCCGCCCCCTACTCGCGATTAAGCCCCACCCACTTTTAACACAGCTTGCCCCATTTGTCTCTCCACATCAGTCCCCTCTAGGGACTTCACAAGTCAGTGTTCCCAGGTATGAACACACTTCCCACTGCTATTTAACTCTGACATGCCTCTCTGTACCTTAACCCTTTGAGTGCCAGAGGGGTACACAACTCATGAGCACATGTGTTTCTGCTCATATATGTTGCGTGTCTGTGTGTGTACATCTCTGTTACATATGTGTGTCCATGTGTGCATCTCCAGTGTGTCTGTGTGTACATGTGTTTTGCATGTCTCTGCCGCTCACTGTGTGTATGTGCATACCTCCCAACATTTCACAGGGCCAAAGAGGGACACGTTAGTTTTAGGTGATATTATTGGGGGTGTGGCTGGTGGGCGGGGCATTAGTACGAATTTTTAGGTTATTTCATGACCTATTACTGGCTATTTATGTAACTGAATAAATGATTTAGTTCAAGACCAAAGTATTTAATTTGCACAGACTAATGTATAAACACATATACTGAAGTTTATTGCTTTATTGCTGTAGAGCAAAGTAATACACACCACACAGTCAGGGCTGGTGCAAGGATTTTTGCCACCCTAGGCAAAACCTAATTTTGCCGCCCATTTCGCTCCGCCCCTTGTGTCCCACCCCTTTATACCCCGCCTACTTATACCCAACCTCTTTTCATGATTGTCCTCTCTCTGCCCCCTGAGCCACTCTGCCCCTGTTCTGGAGATGCCTGTAAGAGATGCCCCCCACCAGCTCCAACTTGCCTCTTATCAGCTTCACTTTGGCCCACCAGTTCCACTTTGCCCCTATCAACTCCAACTTGCCCCCCATCAGCTCCAACGTGCCCCCACCAGCTTCACTTTGCACCCTCAGCTTTACTTTGCCCCCTCAGCTCCACTTTGCCCCCTCAGCTCCAACTTACCCCCATCAGCTCCACTTTGCCCCCCATCCGCTCCAACTTGCCCCCACCAGCTCCACTATGCCCTCTCAGCTCCAACTTTCCACTATCAGCTCCACTATGCCCCCAGCAGCTCCAACTTGCCCCCATCCGCTCCAACTTGCCCCCCCATCCGCTCCAACTTGCCCCACCAGCTCCACTTTGCCCCCCCTCAGCTCCACTTGCCCCCCCTCAGCTCCAGCTTGCCCCCCCTCAGCTCCACTTTGACCCTCATCAGCTCCAACTTGCCCCCATCATCTCCAACTTGCCCCCACCAGCTCCACTATGCCCCCTCAGCTCCAGCTTTCCCCTAACAGCTCCAACTTGCCCCCATCATCTCCACTTTGCCCCACATCTGCTCCAACTTGCCCCCTCAGCTCCACTATGCCCCCTCAGCTCCAACTTGCCCCCCATCACATACCTGTATCTCACGCGCAGTCTTCTCTTCAGTAATGGAGAGCGCGGCGGGAGATCATGACTCCCAGCGCGCTCTGCATTACTAAAGATCCGACCAGATGAGGGAGCGCTGTAGCAACACAGACCTGACTGTGTTGTGGTTCCTGGCATGGTGTGTGTGGGCGCACCTCTTCTCCGCTGCATGCCCGCGCCCCCAGTACGTGTGCGCCCTAGGCCGGCGCCTACCTCTCCTATAGGTGGAGCCGGCCCTGCACACAGTCTGACCTCCTAAAAAGAGGGACAACAGGGTGGGAAAGAGGGACAGAGGGATTTGGCCCTCAAAGAGGGACTGTCCCTCCTAAAGAGGGACACTTGGGATGTATGGTATGTGTCTGCCTGTATGCTGCATATGTCTGTGTTTATCAGTGTGTCTGCATTTCAAACACGTGCGCCCAATGGTCATAACATGACGGGCAACGCCGTCCCATGTTGCTAGTATATATATATATATATATATATACATATGCTTGGGGACCAATTGACTACCTATCACATGTCTGCCTAGTGTATATGTATATAGATTGCACATCAGGCACACTATTAACCATTTGAGTGCCAGAGGGGTAAGCAGTGCATTGTTCCCCACATAACTGAGTGCCCTTAAATGAAAGAGGGCACTCCATTCTTTTACAAAAGTGCACCCTATAAGAGGGGGTGGGGGAGGGAATCTTTAAGATTCCCCCCCACCCTCCTCATGCTTACACACTATGCATTTTGTATATGTGGGGTAATATGTGATCAGTTCAACGCTGACTTCAGGGAAGGGGGAGGGAGGGGGAACTTTGAGTTCAGATTTCTCTCAAACCATAAAGGTTTGAGAGATGAACCTGGGGGCAATTTAATTATTTTTTAAGGAGCTACACTATGGGGATAAGTAATATTAAAGTATTATTATCCCTTTAAAGGGGCCATACATAGTTACAAGTATACATTTTTTTCAAATGGACTGTTACAATTCCATTTGCTATTCTATGAGGTCTGTGCTCTAACATCTCTCCATCTTGATAAAGAGGCTCTATTTAATAACATAAGCATTAGTGAGTTCATCTTTCTGGAGAATAGAATTTACCTTTATCTCTTCTTAGCGCATAATCCCTTAGCAGTTCCATAGTTTAGGAGATGGGTAGTCAATCCTTTGACCAATAGCTATTGGGGTCTACAACTCCCATCTTCCCTATCCAGCCTATATGCTTTATTAGCCATTTTTTCTGTAAAAGAAATTGCTTTTAAGAAACTACGCTTTATGTTTTGATGCCACACATGGCACATTATGCTAATCCCCTGTACAGTATGCTGATTAATTCTACTCTATGCCAAAAGTATTTCTTGTTGTGCTGTTGGAAATGACCCCAGTGTGTTGGCTCTGCCTAGATTCTTTCATGGCACAGTAGGTGGTAATACCGGCCCAGCACAGGAATGAAATAGCATTAAGTGATTATCTGTGCCATGTTGTAATACTAACCTGGCACAGGAATGAAATGGCATTAAGTGCCAAACTATGCCATCAACAAATAAAGGTTGATATCTTGAAAACTATATAACTGACAAATGGATAATGCAACATATATGCAATTGTTAACTATCTTTAGCTCTTTGAGTGCCAGAGGGGTATGCAACACATTGCTTTGCAATGTGTTGCATACCTCTCTGACACTCAAAGGGTTAAAATTAACCAAACATTACTTAAGCTGACAGGTCCACTTTAATCCTGATTTTAAACGCCCTTGTACATATTGCTCCCCAATTGTATAGTGTTTTTTTTATATCTTACCCTATTGTACATTGCTGTGGAGTGTTTTTGTCCTTTATGATAATAATCAATAGTCATCATCACCATCATTATAAATAGCCATTTTGAAAATGAGTCTGATCTTCTCCTTGGTCCAATGCACATCATTTAAAGGGATAGTAATACTTCGTTTTAACTTTATTTTATTTTGTAGGCATTAAAAAAACATGAAGAATGATATAAGTCTTATCTCTGAAACCTTTATGGTTTAAGAGATATTCACAAACAAAGTATCCCTTCCCTGTTCAACCAGATCAGAAGGGAGGTGCCCAGGTAGACTGCAGAGAGGGACAATCTTCAATTAAGATAAGGGAAAAAGCTGAAAAACTTGTCAAGGGGGGAAGGGCTTTCATTGTTTTCATACAAAGAAAATTGTCCCCTTCTGTTATCTGTACTGTCATACAACCAGATTCACATCTGAGAAGAGATGGCTTACACTAGGAAAAAGGGGCGGGGAGGGGAACTTTGCTTGTGAATATCTCATAAACCATAAAGGTTTGAGAGATAAGACTTATATCATTCTTCATGTTTTTTTAATGCCTACAAAATAAAATAAAGTTAAAACGAAGTATTACTATCCCTTTAAGCATCAAGATTAGACATGCAAAATGTGGTCCTTAAAGGGATAGTAATGTTTAATAAAAGCAGCTCTAATCATCCAAATAGTGACAGAAGAGGAGTGTGGGTGTGAGGCTCAGGGAGGGGTCTGCTGTACCTATAACTTCAGTCTAGTGTTGGTGTGTCTAGTATAAACATACTGAGTGCGTTACTACAACACTCATAGGGGGATGCTCTCAAACTTCAGATCTGTGCATATTCCATCTGCACTGACACATTGTATGATTAGATTCAAGTGTGACGAGAAAATTAAGTTACCTATATGGAGCCGTATGTTTCTTTATTGCTCTACCGAACCCAACTATAAATCAGTTCAACTCTTAATCATACCACACTGACTAGAAGACTCAATAAGTGTTAGTGGTTAACTTTAAACTTGCATATTATAAAAATAGATAAAACTTTAATTACTTTTAAATCAATGTGGTTTAACGGGGTCAAATAGTTTCCCCCGGCATCCCAGATAAAACCAATTAAGTATTGTGGGGTGTAGACTTTGAGTACCTCTGCTTGAATTTTATTTAAGAATAGTAATGCTGAAGATATGTACATTTAGTAGGCCAATGATTGCCTACCTCAATCTACATAGAGGGTGAGGGAATATATAAGGTAAGAATTTTGTTAGTTAGTTTGTTCTATAGGACCCTTTCATTTATAATCATTTTTCAGTACCAACGCAGCTTGAGCACTTTATTCCAATAATTATGTGGAAAGTCTGAATGGCATCAGTCTAAAGGTATCCATTTAACACTTAAACATCAGTCGGCCTAAAATTAGTTGAGGACCGACTAATGCAAACACATTTGTCACACACCATTGACTTAGAACAGTGGTCACTAAGTGACATTTTGAGGGTCATGATAGCATTGCTTCTCAATGACAGCTCATAGATCATGCACTATGAATTAGGTATTCATGGGAAGAAGAAATTCATTTACATATAGATTTGAGAGTGACACACTGTCTGCAGGAGTAGAGAGGGCTACTAAATATAAAATGCATGGACACATTTTTTTTACTAGCAAGAAAATGGAAATCTATCTCTTGTTAAAATGATTAACTCTCTGAGTTACTGGCGTTTTAGACATTTCTTTCTTCTGGGAAACTAGACATATTTTAGACATTTTGCTGTTCATCTGTTTAACGTAGTAATATAGTTGAAGAGGCTGAAAAAAGACATGCGTCCATCAAGTCCAGCCCATGCCAAAAACATCCCTGTTGATCTAGAGGAAGGCAAAAAAAAGCCAACTGAAGCCATTTCCATTTTAGCCCCAAGTGAGTACAAAAACATTCCTTCCTTCCTCCAAATGGCAGTCAGATAGTTCCCTGGATCAACAACCTATCTGCATTGAAGCCATCTGTCATGGCTTTGATTCCAGTAAAACTTAGATTTTGATGGCAGATATGATCCAATTGGCCAATCTAGATAAAATTCAGTCTCAAGTAGTTTTCAGAATACACGTCTATCCCAGATTTTTTTTTTAATTCCCTTACTGTATTAGCCCCTACTACATCTGTTGGAATGTTGTTAAATTAATCTATCACTCTTTCCATAAAGTAATACTTACACACCTTACCTCTTCTACCCTCTAACTTTAGGCCATTCCCTCTTGCTTTAGTATTTCTCTTTTTCTGAATAATTCTTCCCTCCGGCATTTTATGAAATCACTTAATATATTTAAACATTTTTATCATATTCCCTTTTCTTTCCTCTCTTCCAAGGTCTTTGAGTCTCTCCTGGTAAGTTTGTCATGAATGACTTACACCATTTTATTGTCTTTGCTTTCAACTGCATCCAATATATTAATTAGAGATGCACCGATACCGATTTTTTAAGACCGAGTACGAGTACCGATACTTTTTTCAAGTACTCACCGATACCAATTACCGATACCTTTTTTTTTGCGGTCACTTGCCAGTTTTCTAAGTACCTATATGCTTTAGGTACTTGGAAAACTGGCAAATGACCGCAAAAAAAAGTATTGGTAATTGGTATTGGTGAGTACTTGAAATATATACACACACACACACACACACACACATACATACACACACCACCTCTTGATTCTCCCCTTTTGACTCTTTCTCCCCCTCTTGATTCCCACCTTTTGCTTCATTCTACCCCTCTTGAGCCCCCTTCTTTTGCATTGGCTTTTCTCTCCCTTTTGATCCCCCTTTCTCCCCCTCCTTCTCCTTGACTCACCCTTTTGCCTCTCTCTCCCTCCTGATCCCCCCTCATTTTGCCTCTTCTTGGCCCACCTCCTTTTGCCTCTTTTTATCCCTCTTGACCCCACTCTCTGCCTCTTTCACCACCCGCTGCCCCATCTTGCCTCCCTTACTCTCCTCTGCCGGGTGCTCACTGTTCTCTTGCGAGCCCCGGCAGAGGTCAGCGTTGGAGCGTTGTCATGGTAACCTGCGGCAACGATCCGACGCTACAGGAGTGAGAGAGGTGACCGGGGAGCATTGTGAGCAGCTCCCCAGGCTCCCTCTCTGCAGCACCGACCCTGACACAGGGTATCGGTGCTGGCATCGGCCGCATTTGCGCGAGTACAAGTACTCGCGCAAATGCTGGTATCGGCACCGATACCAGTATCGGTATCGGTGCAACCCTAATATTAATGTCCTTCTGGAGGTGTGATCTCCAGAACTATACAAGTTCTTATGGTGAGACTTTATCAGTTACCTATAAAGTATCATTAATAGCTCTCTTGCTGTTGCTAATACCTTTTAATGCACAGCCCAGTATCTGGTTAGTTTTTCCCACCGATTTACCCTGCTCCTTGCTTTTCTTCAAGTCATCTGAAATAATAACTTACAAATCACTTTCTTCTGCTGTGGTTGTCAACAAAGTACCATTAAGCCTGTATTCCACCACTGGGTTTTTGTGCCCAAAATGCATTATTTTGCACTATGCAGCATTGAACATTAGATCCCATACGCCACCTATTTTCCTAAATCATTATGTGTCTTATTTCCCCTGGACTCTCAACCCTGTTACAGATATTTGTGTCAACTGCAAACAGGCACATCTTACCCTGAATAATATTAAAAATATAATGTGGTTAACTTTCTATGAAGGAAACGTTATGAGGCTGAGATGAACAAAGCTACTGCGCCATAGGGAACACATTAAAATTCCCTTTGACATAAATAGAAGTTGAATGCTAGAGAGGTCTCAAACACATTGCAAATTGATTCAACATTCAATATCCACATGTGTAAAATTATGTAAACCATTAGCTTGAGTACATGGTGGCATCCCATTGAGTAAGCATTTACTGTAATTGTTGATCACTCTTACATAAGTCCATTCCTCCTTATAGAACTGCTTGAACTTGGTGATATTTGAGGCACTTCTTTTATGGACAGCTGTACTGTCACAACATATTGAATCAACACTTTGACATATGGGTCTATACTCTGACTAGGTCATCTAAATAGCAACATTTCTGGATGTATTGCTATGGGGCCCTAAGCCCCTTATCAATACATCCAAAGTACTCAAAAAATGTGTGTATTATTAGTAGAATTAACCCTAAGGTCACCAGTGGGGTATGGAATGCATTGCACAATTTTGCATATTCCAACAGAATTCGGTATCCTTTTAAAATATTGCATTATTAACATTGCACGTCTAGAAGCCGCATTAAGCAAGTCGCCGTGTTGAAAAGGGTGACATGAGAATCTCGCCCCTCATATAAGCTCGAGATTCTCATGTCGCTACTTTAAACAGCTCTTCTACCTAACCCCGCAGGCGTTCAACCCAACCCCACGCAGCATACATGTTATTGGCAGCATACAGAAGTATAGATGTGTGCCTCTGTGTATGTCATTAATTAAAAATAAAGCTACCCGATAAAACAAATGCCTTTCGGCACAGAAGGGGTTATATAAATGCCTTCATGGTTGGGTTGAAGCTCTCTTAAAAGAAGGTTGAGATTCTCATGTCATCCTTTTCAACACGGCGACCTGCTTCATGTGGCTTCTAGCTGTGCGATGTTAATAATGCAATATTTTAAAAGTGAACCATGGAACTCATAGCTCTGGGTTCTGGGTGTTAGGCTAGTGTTAGGGCTATTATTGTTGCACTTCACTGTTAGGGGTAGTGTAGGGTTAGTGTTTGGAAGGATGACAATGTATCAAGCACTAATCATTATCCCTTTTCCTTTGTTCCCATTTCACGCGCTGTTTATCATGGGTTTTGGGAACATAAAACACATGATGAACATTTGGCCAGTCCAGTTCTTTGGCCCAAAGTTTGTTGTGGTTTCATTTGGTAGGGCAATTGAATACCTGAATACCTATGGTGACACAGTCCGGTGACACGGTCAGTAGCCATTTTTGCCCTACCTGCTGTTTCAGCATCAACAATTGAATAAAGGCCATTGTCTTGATTCATGACCCACTTTTGGTTCAGCTTACAGATGTAGAAAGAAAGGTCAGAGATGCTCAGCTAGGCTCATGAGCTAGCAAATACATTCAAGAAGCTCACTAGGACTGCATCCAGCACCCAGGGTGCAATCTCTTTTAACGCACCAGTGCCATACACAGAGAAGAATTCTTCTGAAGCACATCATACCGGTCCTACCAAATGACAGTTCAGTTGCGAAATTCCAGACAATTCCTCTCTGAACAAGAGAAACAGCTAACCCCAGACGTACATTTCATCCTTTTTGGGCCTCATCTGTGAGGTACAGCTAATCCCTCTAGGCACTGGGAATAAGGGATCCATGTGTGGATCCCCCCCCCATTACTCTTAGGGTGACCTACCCAAGCAATTTGCATATGTAGTAAGAAAGGTCAGAGAAGCTCAACTAGGCTCATAAGCTAACAAATACATGCAAGAAGCTCACTAGGATTGCATCCAGCACCCAAGGTGCAAGGTATTTTAGCTCACTAGTGCCATACACAAAGAGAAAAACTTCTGAATTTCACCGTACTGGTAGTGCCAAATAACAGCTCAGTCACAAAATATCAGACAATCTCTGAACAAAGGAAACAACTAACCCCAGACATAAGTTTAAACCATTTAGGACCTCATCAGGGAGGTGCAGATTATTCTTTAAGGCGCTCTGAGCAAGGGGTCCATGACTGTATCCCCCCCCGTTACTTTTAGGGTGACTAATTCCAAGATCAATTTGCATATGTAGAAAGACAGGTCAGAGATGCTCAACTAGGCTCATGAGCTAGCAAATACATGCAAGAAGCTCACTAGGACTGCATCCAGCACCCAGAGTACAATCTTGTTTAGTCACCAGTGCCATACACAGAGAGAAAATCTTCTGATGAACATCATACTGGACCTGACAGTTCAGTCATGAAATGCCAGAAAATTCCTCTCTGAGCAAGAAAACCAGTCAACGAGACCAAGGGATGCACTAAACCTGCTAAAGTTGGCCTTTTTAAAATTCAGTGTTTTGGTGGAACCCATACCAAATTGCTTTTTTGAATTAATCTCAAATGATACCATGTTATGGTAACTATTCCCCAAGTGCTCCCTTACTTGGATATTAGAGATAAGTTCTTCATTGTTAGTTATTACCAGATCCAGACACTCTGTTATGGTTGGCAAGCAAAACCAGAAGTCAGACAGTATAGTTAAGATAACCTTTATTTGAGAATAATAACAGTAATGCAATATATATATACACACAGTGGGTGATCGAAGAGGCGAGTACTGTATCAGGAATAGCAGTCTCCCAATATCTCCACCACACTGTCCGAGACAAGGCTTCAGCCTACTGGAGTCTTGAGGTACGGTAACGTCCAGATCTAGCACTGACTCAACCTGCAGTCAGTCTAGGAGCGGCGTCTATATCATATGCAACACGGAAGCTACTGACTTAAGCCTGCAGTCACTAGCTAGGAGTCTGGTAGAGCCCCAGGTCAGTACTAAGAAGGATGTCTGAGGAACGGAACCAGCACATGGAGCGAACAGACAGTGCCTTCTAGTAAGTACCAGATAGGATAGTCAGCCTGCCAACAATGAGCAGGTAATCAGCCAGAGCCACAGGTTTGCACCAGATAGGATATCCACTGAAGTGATAGAATGCTGGATGCGCAGTGGACAGAGCCCCAGGTCAACACCAGAGTGGGTAGTCAGACAAGCCTAGGTCATACACAGAGCGGGTAGTCAGCCGGAGCCACAGGTTTGCACCACATAGGATATCCACTGAAGCGATGGTATGCTGGATGCGCAGTGGACAGAGCCTCAGGTCAACACCAGAGTGGGTAGTCGGACAAGCCTAGATCATACATGGAGCGGGAAGTCAGCCAGAGCCACAGGTTTGCACCAGAAAGGATATCTGAGCCAAATCGGAGCACACAAGGAGAATAGTCAGACAGAGCCACAGGGCAACACCAGAATGGATGGACAGACAAGCCGGATCATGCACAGGAATCAGAAATACAAGATAATAAACTGCTCATAACAACAACGTAAAGGTAACTGAGTCAGGAATCAGTCTGCCCTTTAAACCCCTCCCAGGAAGTAGGTAGGAGGAGCAGCTCAGAGGGAGGAATTAGGTAGGAGGAGACTACAGGCCTCAAACACATAAAACAGAGGCCTGTAGCATGCTGAAACCTTGCACCTGCAAATGACGCATCTAGCATTGATGCGTCCAACCGCTTGTGGAAATGACGCTGGAGCGTCATTGAAAGCATCGCCAGAAGAGGCAGCGCTACAAGGTACTGTGATACACTCATCCCCTTTGGTTGAGGTCTGTACTAGTTGAAACAAAAAATTGTCATTCAACAAGTTCAGAAACTTACTGCTTTTAGCAGAATTAGTTGTTCCATTCCAATCTATTTCTGGATAATTAAAATCCCCCATAATTATAGTTCTCCCTATTTGAGAAGCCATTTCTATTTGCATTAATAGCTGTGATTCTTCAAGGTCACCAATGTTTGGTGGTTTGTAACAAATACCCACTAATATTTTCTGGGCAGTTTTACCCCCATTGACTATTTCAACCCACAAGGATTCCATATGTTCACAACTGTAATCTCATATATCTTCCCCCTGTTCAGAGAAGAATTGTCTGGCTTTTTGTGGCTGGACTGTCATTTTTGTCAGAACCTGTAAGAAATGCTTCAGAATATTTATTCTCTGTGTATGGTATTTGTGAGCTAAAACTGATTGCAGCATGGGCACGAGGACACAGTCCCAGTGAGCTTTTTTGCAAACCTTTGTAAGCTCATGAGCTGAGTTGAGCATCTCTGACTTCTTGTATATGCAAATTGCTCTTAGGGTTGGTCACCCTAAGGGTAATGGGAAAATCCAGATGTGGACCCCCTCACTGGTGAAGTCTGACAAGGCCAAAATGTACATCTTGGTTTAGCTGTTTACATTGTTCAGAGAAAAGTTGTTTGGTGTTTTGTGGCTTGACTGTTATTTTGGCAGGACCTGTATGATATGTTTCAGAATATTTCTTCTCTGTGTATGGTATTTGTGAACTAAAACAAATTGCACTCCGGGTGTGAGGACATAGTCCCAGTGAGCTTTGGCATTCCCTTGCAGACTCATGAGTCTAGCTGAGCATCTCTGACTTCTTCTATTTCTATGCAAATTGTTCTTAGGGTTAGTCACCCTAAGGGTAATGGGGGAATCCAGATGTGGACCCCTTGCTCACAAGTGCCTAGAGAAATCACCTGCATCTCACCGATGAGGCCCAACAAGGCCAAAATGTATGTCTAGGTTTGGCTACTTCCCTTATTCAGAGAAAAATTGTCTATCATTTTGTGGCTGGACTGTCATTTTTGGCAGGACCTGTATGGTATGTTTCAGAATATTTCTTCTCTGTGTATGGCATTTGTGAACTAAAAGAGATTGCACCCTGGGCACAAGGACACAGTTGCAGTGAGCTTTTTGCATACCCTTGCAATCTCATAAGTTGAATTTAGCATCTGTGACTTTTTATCTGTATATGCAAATTGCTCTTAGGGTTGGTCACCCTAAGGTTAATGGGGGAATCCAGACATAGACCCCTTGCTCACAAGTGCCTAGCAGGATCAGCTGCACCTCACTGACGAGGCCCAATAAGGCTGAAATGCACATCTGGGGTTGTTTTCCTTGTTCAGAGAAGAAGTGTCATTTTGGCAGGATCTGTATGATATGCTTCAGAATATTATTTTTCTGATTATGGTATTTGTGAGCTAAACGAAATTGCACTCTGGGTGTGAGTACCAGTGAGCTTTTTGCATACCCTTGCAAGCTTGTGAACTGAGTTGAGCATCTCTGACTTCTTCTCTGTATATTCAAATTGCTCTTAGGGTTGGTCTCTCTAAGGGTAATGGGGAAATCCCCCTCACCCCCTCACTCACAAGTACTTAGAGGGATCAGCTGCACCCCACTGATGAGGTCCAGTAAAGCCCAAATGTACGTCTGGGGTTAGCTGTTGTTGTTGGACTGTCATTTTGGCAGGACCGGTATAATATATTTCAGAATATTTCTTCTCTGGTATGGCATTTGTGAGCTAAAAGAGACTGCACTCTGGCCATGAGGACACAGTCCCAGTGAGCTTTTTTTGCATAACTCTGCAAGCTCATGAGCCGAGTTGAGCATCTCTGCCATTTTAAAGGTGTAAAGGGAATTCCGATTATCCCATTGTTTTTTTAATATGGTCTTTGTGTTTAATATGTTTTTTTTATTGTATTTCAGCTATCTGGTGAAAACCAGTGTGTTATTATATGTTGTCTTTTTTCTAACCCCTATTTTGAAGAAGATTGGCTGGTGTCACTGGGATATTTTGAAGCTGCTTTGTTGGAATGTTCCATGGGTTTTTCAGAGTGTTGAGAGGACTGTTCAGGAATGGAAATTGGAGTTGGTGCCTCCTGATCTTTGGAAGCCAACGGTTACCATGAAAATTATTAAGGACAGGGAGTTGGTTGAACCAGTAACTTGGTTCCCAGCTTCTTTATTGGGATGAGATTTGGAAAAATATTTCTGCAAAATTTTTGCTTAATCGGCTTAAGGACCTTACTTGGTTGTATGCAACGGAAAGTTTACCAGTTAGATTTTTTATGCATAGGAGGAATTTGTTGGCATATGCACGGTGTCCGAGGCAGTGTTTTGCTGATGAAACTGTGAGACATGTGTTTTGGGATTGTCCATTTGCTAAGCTGTAAATCAGTAGAATGAGTAATTTGTTCCATGGTATAATGCCCTTTCATTGTATTGTGTTTGAGTCAATGCTATATGGGGTATTTCCAGGGACTCATTCTTGTCATGATATTAGATTAGCCTGGATAAGGTTAAACTGTATAAAAGAAGTACTACGGTATGCTAAGAATCAATTTGTATTTCATGTGATTTTGTCTGTTGAAGACTGTGAGAAATTTATTTGAAATTTGATTGTAAGACTATAATTCTTTTGGCTGTTACTGTCTTGTTTTTGATAATCAATAAAATTGTAAATAACCCAGAACATACATCTGGGGTTAGCTGTTTCCTTTGTTCAGAGAAGAATTGTCATTTTGGCAGGACCTGTATGATATGCTTCAGTATATTTTGTTCTCTGCGTATGGTATTTTTGAGCTAAAATAAATTGCAATTTGGGCACAATGACACAGTCCCAGTGAGCTTTTGCCTACCTTTGCAA
The DNA here is from genome assembly GCA_037306005.1 of Rhinophrynus dorsalis. NCBI lineage: Eukaryota > Metazoa > Chordata > Amphibia > Anura > Rhinophrynidae > Rhinophrynus > Rhinophrynus dorsalis. The sequence goes on along the minus strand of CM074718.1, from coordinate 266,764,303 downwards.
GCTTGTGAACTGAGTTGAGCATCTCTGACTTCTTTGTATATACAAATTGCTCTTAGGGTTGGTCACCCTAAGGGTAATGGGGAAATCCAGATGTGGATCCCTTCACTCACAAGTGCCTAGAGGTGTCAGCTGCACCCCACCTAGTTAGTGGTTTCTGTTGTTCAGTGAAAATTTGTCTGGTATTTTGTGGCTGGACCTGTGTGATATGCAGTAAAGTAATAGAGTTCTCTCCAATTACTTATTTCAGTGAAAACATTTTTTTTCACTGGAATGGTCTTCTACGTGAGCTTGCAAACCAAGCACACGCAGAAGACCATTTCAGTGAGAGAATTATTTTTTATAAATGCGATCTCGGCTCTGCTGCACAGCTGCCTGATACACATAAGACCAGATATCCCTGCAGTCAGCTAGAACACTGACTTCAGGGAAGGGTAAGGGGGAGGGAGGGGGGAACTTTGCACGCTATTATCTCTCAAACCATAAGGGTTTGAGAGATGACACTGGGGGCAATACATTTCTTTTTAGCATGCTACAATATGGGGATTAGTAATTTGGAAGTATTACTATCCCTTTAAAGCTTGAAGATAGTACAACAGTAAAAACTCAACAACAAATAATAACATTTGTGGAAGAATTTTATTCAAATCTTTATAAGGATGAAGTAAACAACTGAATGCAGTGCTAGAGGCTGCAGCTGTGCCAGAAGTTTTGATAGAAGTAGAAGATGCAATAAAATCAATGAAAAAATGGCAAAGCAGCTGGACCTGAAAGCTACTTCTGGAATGTTGAAAGCAGGAGGTCAACCCTTATTCAAAGCCCTAACTATTTTTAAAATAATCGTGGCAGTTACAAAGAAATACTTCGTTTGAATGGTCTACAACGTGTACTTGCAAACCAGGCACACGTTGTAGACCGTTCAGATGAAGTAGTTCTTTGTAACTGCCGGATCATGGCTCTGCTGAAGAACTGCAGGACGGTCTATGGACTGCGAGCTCCATCTCTAAGTTTGAAAGCTGACGTCAGCACAAGGGGAGGGAGGGGGGGAACTTTGCAGACTTATATCTCCCCAAACCATAAAGGTTTGGGAGATCGAAAGCAGCACAATTAATGTATTTTTAAATTATCTATTGAATTAAATTTACATGTTTTCAAGTATTACTATCACTTTAATGCCACACAACCTAAAAAAACAAGTAGGCTTCAGGAGCTGTTTAAGTATAATGAAAGGATTTTGACCAATGTGTCCTCCCAGTTCATACGTATGGCTGTGAAACGTGGACATTGAATTCCAAAGCCGTACAAAAACATAAGGTTACGCAAAGAAGTATGAAGCACTGAATTCTGAACATAACAAAAAGTGATCGAAAAATATGTTCAGGGATTCATCAGCAAGCAAAGGTATATGACATAGTTTAAAGCTCTGGAAATGGGCAGGCCACATAGCAAGAAGATTTGAGGGTAGATGGACCAAATACATTTTGGAATGGAGTCCACTAAACACCAAACAAGAAGACCAAAACAAGATGGGTAGATGAAATTACCAAATTTGTTGCTACACATTGGCAACAAAAAGCACAGGACAGAAGTTGCTGAAGGATTACTGAGGAGGCCTTCATTCTACAGTGGATCGAGAATGGCTGTAGATGATGATGATGATATACATGTACATATACATACACGTACATATACATTACATCAGAGAACAAAACAAACAAACCAACCCACAGAAAAGAAAACAAAATACAATATGTAACTATATATACATTTTAGTATGTATGTTTGTATAAATGTAATGTTTCTCTATTTGTGTAAATATGCAGGACATACTTGAAAAGGAGAGAAATGTATTCTTCCTGGTAAAATATTTTTCTAAATAAAAAAATGTAAAAACAAAATATTGTGGTTTTGAGATTTATATATTATGAGCAACCTTGTCTGCGTTGGCCTTAGAGAGTTCTTATTCTGAAAGTTTGTTTCAGAGCCAAGACTATTTTTGGACCCCATAAGCTTTCTCCTAGCCATTCTATCCCTATAATGTACTATAGATACTATTCATATCTTATCTATTCAAGGGTTGTATCTGCATTGGAGAGGTGTCAGCACCCGCTCTATTACATTGTATAGTACTACAAAACTGTTGAGTTACAAAGATGCCTAAGTGAAAGAGCATTCAATGTTTTTTTTAACCCTTTCTAGGGTTATGAGTATAAATAACTGCTATTAGGAGATCCTCAGAGATTTATTTTGATTGTTGCATGACTTGTTTTCGAATTCCTGTGTGGAGAAGACAAAACTCACAAAGTTTCTGATCTTTATATAAGTTGGTGCCTCTCAAAGTCAACCCTGAAGATCTAGTAGATTATTTAAGCACCTGATTCTAAAAAGCAATTTTCGATGAGCTGAGAAAACAATTGTTTCAGTTACTTTTGCATATACCATGACTCTTAATTATTCATTGTTTTTATATAACTCTGTTTTAAAAACATGTAATTGGTTAATAAACCCTACTGGAAATTTAAGGAAAGTCTGGTTTGGTTCAAGAAGGTTATTAGGAAAAACCAGTGGAATTTCCATATATATCAATGGTTCACAAAGTGTTTTTCCTGGTTTGTGTGTGTAGATAGATAGATAGATAGATAGATAGATAGCAAAACTGTTGAAGAAAAGCACTCTCAGGACTTCATAAAGGTGAAAAAATAAAACTAAGTTTATCAGATCAACGTTTCGATTATCAACCAGTAACCTTCCTCAGGACCACCAAATAGTGAAATAAACCCCCTTAGTATGCCCACAGTGAGAGAAAGGGCACCCAAATCGACATCCTGACAATTAGTGATTTCATGTTTGCTTTGTACCCACAAACAACCTATTTTTCTGTTTAATCACTTTTTCAATTGAGTGCACAGTCACTATTTTTTTTATATAACACTTTAGTTAAAGCTTTTAACAAGGGATACAAAAAAAGAAAATAAAGGAAAAGGAGAGGGAACCAAAAATATAGAGGGGAGTGGGCATGTATCCATGTGTGAAAAGCATCCCACTATCAATTATGAGGTCAGTCATGCAAGTTGGACATGGGACAATAAGCAATAGGTTGGAAAAAGAAGGATGAGGCATGGTATGCTCAAGGAAAGCTAATGGTTAGTCCTTCTAAGAGAAGCCAGGGCTCCCATATGATAGCTAGTTTATTTTGTGTTCCTTGGAGAGAGGATGTTAATTTATCCATCTCATAATTTTCTCTGATCTTTGTTTTAACTGAGAAATGGTTGGGACTATAGGATGTTTACAATGTTCAGCCAGAGTCCTCTGACCAGCCAAGGTAACCTGAGAGGCAAATTTGTTTTGTGCTGTGCAGAGATTATCAAAGTTCCAATGATCTTTAGGGATAGTTTTCAAGCTGTTAGCAAGAAGAGTATGGATCTGAGTCCAGTAGGAAGTTAGTTTAGGAGAGGACCACCATGTGTAAATGTAGGAGCCAGTTGTCAACAACCCTTCCAACAAAAAATACCACCATGTGAGTGTTTTGTATGTTTGCTCTTTGTGAGTGACACAGGTAGAGAGGTTTGCTCCCAAATGTCTTTCCAGTCCTCCAGATGGAGCTGACTGCCTAAATCTCTTTCCTAAACTGCCATATAACCAAATTTAATTTAGGGTAAATGGTCCATCAAAGAGGAGTAAATTGAGGAGATGAGACCCATGGAAGAATGACCTTCAGAGTAAGACCTTTCAAAGCAAGTACACATGGTGGTGCCTCTCCAGTTTATGCTCTGGGAGACTGGACCTGAAGAAAGTGAAAAAATGCATGAGGAAGACATCTGTCTTTATTGATGTCATCAAATACTCAACTAATATTTGGACAAATATCTTGTTTGATCAGTATACTGCTGAATACCTGCTGCTCTTCTGACATCCAGTGGAACAAACTAGATCTCAAGTTTTACATAGGTTTTTCTGATAATCTCAGGGGCAAGTTGTCTCGAGTTGGTATCCCTGATTCACTGGAGCAACTTCCACAGCTCTCTGTATAGATAGACACATGAACGTGTGAGATATGCCTTGAGAGTTGTGGCAACTATAACTAGCAGTGGCACCATGTTGAATTTTCCAAAGGGCTACCCACTTTTCCTGCTGCTCCAGAGAATGACACCTCTGCTTCAAAAACTGGTACAGATCACAGCTGCCAGAGGTCCTTTTACACCAAAGAACATGTTAGACTGCTGGCTTTAAAACTATGAGTGTATAATGGATCACCTGGGCATTTACTGAACTTCTATCTGTAAATGTATCCCAGGAGGTTTCTGGAAGCCTTCTTCAGTTCCTGTACAAGTTATCAATGGTTCTTCCATTATCTCTCACTATAAATGGGACACATCTCTGCTTTGAGTTGGTCTCCTCTCCATTGTTTCCTGTTCTGCTGGGTTTTCCTCAGCTCAAGAAGCATGACCCTACTATCTGCTGATCAACATTTCGGATTTTCTTCCAATGTCCTTTCTACTTGGAGGAATATCTCTCAGACTCTCCTACTGTTGAGTTATGTTGCATGTTAGAAACCACATGTTCAAAGGCTCATACACTTCCAGCTCATCATCAATCACTCATTTGTGGATGTGTTCAGCTAGAAGGAAGAAGATACTCTTCCCCCACACTACATTTATAACTGTCTCATTGATTGACCAGCCAAACCTTATGGAAACACATTTACCCATTGTCTGAACCAGAGTTACAGACCCTTAAGAAATATTTATAGGAAAACCTCTACAAGGGATTCATCAGACCTTCTTCTTCTCCTCCACCAAGAGCTGGTATCTTCTTTGTTCAGAAAAAATCACACCCTATGCTTATGTATTGATTACCAGGAGTTGAACAAAATTACTGTTATAAACCAGTAACCCTGACTCTGATCCTGGTGTTATTAGAACATGTTAGGATATACAAAGTATTTCCAAAACTGGATCATTAAGATCAGTATAAGCTGGTAAGGGTACAAAAGGAAAAGAGTGGAAGATAGCATTTGGGAAAAATTATGGCCACTTTGAATATCTTGTTATGCCTTTTGTTCTCTGCATTGCACCAGCAACCTCCCAGAACTTCGTAAATAAGATCTTCAGGGACTTACTGGATGTATGTGTTGTAGTTTACCTGAATGGTATCCTAATATTTTCTCAAAACCTAGTGTCTCACCATTAACATGTTTCTAGAGTACCTCTATGATCATCGACTATGTGCCAAACTAGTAAAATGCCTCTTTGACATGGATCCCATAGAGTTTCTGTTGTTCATCCTTTTCCTTCCTGGTATTCATATGAATCTTCTCGTGGTCATTGCAATGACTGACCAGCCAGTTCTTCCCGCTCTCAAGGAAGTCCAAAGATTTCTAAAATATTTCTCTGTTGATGTTCAGCCAGTCTCAGAATTAACCCACTACAGAAACACTTCTCCTGGTCATTCAAACCTCTAATGAAAACTTCAATGCACCCTCAACTTCCTCTCCAGTCCTGATATATCCTGACCCCACACAACCCTTCATTGTGGGAGTGGACACTTCAGAAAGTGTGGTAGGAGATATTCTTTCTCAAAGAACAGAACAGAAAGTTTTATATGTAGTGGCATTCTTTTCTCAGAAGCTGTGTCAATCTGAGGCTAACTATGATGTTGGAGATAGTGAAATCCTAGCTATCAAGCTGAAACAATAGTGTCACCTTTCTCAATGAAGATTGATACCCGATTACTATAGGTACAGTTCAAACAAATCTTGAATATCTTCGCAGCTCATTGGGCTTTATTTTTCTTGTTTTTTTCCCATATTACTTGCCTTTTGGGCTCTAAGAATTTAAAAACATGCTCTGCCACAGCTCTACAGTACAGACAAAGACCCACAAGAAGACCCAATTCTGCAACCCACACATTTTCTTGACTGCCAGTCTAATAGAAAAAACTTAAAGGGATAGTAATACTTCGTTTTATCTTTATTGTATTTTGTATGCATTAAAAAAAACATGAAGAACGATATAAGTCTTATCTCTCAAACCTTTATGGTTTGAGAGATATTCACAAGCAAAGTTTCCCCTCCCGCCCCTTTTACCTAGTGTAAGCCAACTCTTCTCAGATGTGGAATGCAGCCTATAAACCAGACAGATAACAGAAGGGGACAATCTTCTTCCTATGAAAACAATGAAAGCCCTGCCTCCCTTGACAAGTTTTTCAGGTGTTTCCCTTATCTTAATTGAAGATTGTCCCTCTCTGCAATCTACCGGGGCACCTCCCTTCTGCTCTGGCTGAGCAGTGTTATATCAGTAAAAGGGGCAGGATGGAGATACTTTGTCATTGAATTACTCTTGAACTACAACTGTGACAGAATTGAAATAACACTTTCCAAAGTCCAAATACTATGATGCCTAATTAGAGCTGCTTTTAATATGAAACATTACTATCCCTTTAAGAAGTTGTCTCCATCTGATCTCAGACTTCTGGAGTCTCCTTCTCTCCAGTTAATTCAGGGATTACATTACAAACACCAGTTGCACACCTGAGGCTTACAGGCTGGAAGTGTTTTTTATGGTCCATGAATCTCCTCTTTTTTGTCATCCAGGAATAACCAATATCATACATCTGATTTAATGTCTGGAGATCTAAACTTTCTGAATTTGTAACACAAAATATCAAATCCTGCCCTGTGTATGCCAGAAACAAACTCGTAGAACTCATCCCTGTGGCCTACCGATTACACTTTCTGTTCCCACTAAACCATGGAATTCCCCTTGCTTCCACCTCAAGATGATAGTACTATATTTTGCTTGGAGATCAGTTTTCAAAGATGGTACATTTCATTCCTTTAAATCATCTACTGTCTGCTTCTGAAATATCTTCATCATTTCTGAGGGAAGTTGTATGTCTCCATAGAATACCCAGAGAAATAGGCTTCCAATCCATTGCTTGTTTATGGAAAGAATGTTGCAATCTTGTTGTAATCCAACAGTTTTTATCAGTGGTATTCCACCCAAAAACCAAAGGTCAAACCAATAAGAAATATTCCCTCTAGGGATCTCAAGAGCTCTATAAAAGGTTTGCTGAACTCTCTTGCCATCTTGCAAGCTGCTTCCGCATTACAAACCTGGCAATTAAAGGGATAGTAATACTTAAAGGGATAGTAATACTTCATTTTAACTTTATTTTATTTTGTAGGCATTAAAAAAACATGAAGAATGATATAAGTCTTATCTCTGAAACCTTTATGGTTTAAGAGATATTCACAAACAAAGTATCCCTTCCCTGTTCAACCAGATCAGAAGGGAGATGCCCAGGTAGACTGCAGAGAGGGACAATCTTCAATTAAGATAATGGAAAAAGCTGAAAAACTTGTCGGGGGGGGGGGCTTTCATTGTTTTCATACAAAGAAAATTGTCCCCTTCTGTTATCTGTCCTGTCATACAACCAGACTCACATTTGAGAAGAGATGGCTTACACTAGGAAAAAGGGGCGGGGAGGGGAACTTTGCTTGTGAATATCTCATAAACCATAAAGGTTTGAGAGATAAGACTTGTATCATTCTTCATGTTTTTTTAATGCCTACAAAATAAAATAAAGTTAAAACGAAGTATTACTATCCCTTTAAGTATTACTAAATCCTATAGTAAAGTACTACTAAAAAAAACGTATTGCCCCCAGTGTCATCTCTCAAACCTTTATGGTTTGAGAGATGATCGCTTCTAAAGTTGCCCTCTCCCTCCCCCTTCCACGTAGTCAGGATTCTAGCTGACTGAAGGGAAATCCGGTCATAGATCATCAGGCGGCTCTGCAGCAGAGCCGCGGTCGCGTTAATTTAAAAAAACTTTCACTAAAACGGTCTTCTACGTGTGCTTGCAAAAGAAGCACACGTAGAAGACCATTTCAGTGAAAGTTTTCTTTTTTAGTAACGCGATCTGGCTGTGCTGGAGAGCCGCCTGAAAGTCGTACCACTTTCTTCTCTGCAGTCAGCTGGAATGCTGACTGCGGGGAAGGGGGGGGGAGGGCAACTTTAGAAGCGATCATCTCTCAAACCATAAAGGTTTGAGAGATGACACTGGGGGCAATATGTTTTTTTTAGTAGTACTTTGCTATAGGGATTAGTAATACTTAAGTATTACTATCCCTTTATGTCTGGCTTTCCACTTGCAATTTGAAATTAACATGTGCCTGGAAGAGATTTGGTCCTTGATATGTTGATCCATTTTTTCCCATTTCTACATAACTCATGTGTTGAGATGAACATTGTTACAGGTATGCTGTGCATATCTGTTTTTAGATTTGGGTAAAGCGTGGTACCCTGTTAGCTATAGTATATGCAGGAGACTATTAGAGTAAAAATTACACCTTTATTGGCTAACTAAGAGGCTTTGGATGCAAGGTTTCAAAACAACCAGGTGTCTTCAGGCGTAATAAGAATTAAAGCTTAATGCACAATACATAACTTTAAAACTCATGTACATAATTTTAACATCTAACCCCCTGACTGCCAGAGAGGCTTCCACCACACTTCAACACAATGCATGCATTAGATACCCCTGTAGCACTCAAAGGATCAAATTCCACTAGCAGAATATTCTTATTAGTGGCCCATAAATTATACTTTAGGCTCTAGTAAAGACTCTTTGAAATGGACTACAAAATGTGAACAAGATTAATTACCTTTTGCATGCTCCAGAGAATTTGAGGGTTATCCCTCCAAATGCCAGAGGGGTGCACAACCTATCACTTACAATGAGACGTGCAGCCCCTTGGCATCCAAAGGGACTACAAACATTTTTATTTTGTGGGATAGTGTGACATAAGTTCCTTGTCACTGTTCAAGCCACATTTCAGAGTTGGTTATCAGCTTAGATCTTTCTGAATCTCTGTGTCTTAAAATGTCCCATCATTATAATGACTTTGAGATCTTTAATGCTGTGATTAGTTCTGTAAAAATGATGGCTCACTGGGATGTCATCTTTGTTCACACAGGACCAATGAGAATTCATCCTTTTTCTCAGGGTCTGTCCTGTTTCACCACATATAGTCCTGTTTGGGGACATTTCACACACAAGATGAGGTAAACAACATTAGATAAGCCCTGGAGTTTGCCCTTGATATTGTGGTTTCTGTGGGAATGTAGTATGGGCACTTTATCTGTGGTACATACAGTATGTGTGCACAGGTTCTATATGTCCTTTGTAGACATGGAGAAGTATCATTTACAGTTGCATTCTGAAGTGAGATCTTCACTACCAGCTGTTTCAGGTTGGGGGCCTGTTTGCAGGAAATGAGAGGAAGTCTTGGAAATATTCTTTTAGATTCTTTCTTAAATTTGGACTGAGTAATTCCCCTTTCATACCAGCAGATGGAGTAGGTAGACTTTGAGTAGCTCTGATTGCCAGCTGTTACAATGCTTTTTAAGGCCCACTAACACCTAAAAATTGAGTTATACCCTCTGCTTATTGGTAGTATCTCTAAAATTCTGTTTGTTTTTTGAGGCCTAAAATCTAGTCTTACATATGCAATGAGGGAACAGAAATGTCATTCTCTCTGAACACAGACAGAACAAACACCATTAAATAATTTCTCTTTGAACAGGACAGTCTGTCTACACATGTTAAAAAGTATGTTTAGGATTATATTTTAGGGATGAAATAAAATAATAATTGATATTTTTTACATATGCTAGCTGCATGTATATACCATGTATGTACTATGTAATTTAAAGTTGTATCAACCGATTAGTGGGGTAATTCACACTTAAATACCCTAGAATTCATGATCTGATAAAATATCCCCCTCCAGCCCCTTTTACCTAGTGGAATCTGGTCCCTTGACAGCAAGAGACAACCTTCTTACTGTGAACATAAGGAAAACCCTGCCCCCCTTGACAGGTGTTTCTGGTTTTTCCTTATGCTTACTGAAGACTGTCCCTCTCTGTGATCCATCCGGACAGTCTTGCTGCTCTGAGATGATTAGTGTTACATTAGTAAAAGGGGCGGGAGGAGGAATACGTTATCATTCAATTACTCTTTAACTACAACTCTGACAGTATTGAAATAACACTCTCCATGGCCCAAATACTATGAAGATTAATTGAAGCTTCTTTTATTGTGAAACATTACTATCCCTTTAAGCCAATCTTGTGTCATTGAACCTGAGGTGTTAGAGTCCTTAAAGAGTGGTCTTGCTAACACAGCACTGAGTTCCTGAAGAACCCTTGAATATATACCATCAGGACCAGGTGCTTTTTCAGTCTTAATTATGTCCAGCCTTCATTTATACATTAATCTAGAAAAGCATACTATTTTGTTTTGCATTATAGCTGCAATTTTCTATATATAGTGCTCTCTATTTAAAGGAATAGTAATACTTAAAATGTAAAAAAAAATATGTTGTAGGGTTTATCCCCCTGAGTAAAACAAGAGTACTCCCACTGCTGAAAGGTGTTTCATTCAAAAGTTATTCATTTTCAAAGTTGAATTTTTTAGGTGCAATATCACAGTGGCCTGAAATTGTACAGTGGCGCTGTTGCTACACCATCCTATGGAGATTTATGGTCCCAGGACCAGCGCCACTGTACAATTTCAGGCCACTCTGATATTGCACCTAAAAAAAATTCAACTTTGAAAATTAATAACTTTTGAATGAAATACCTTTCAGCAGTGTGAGTACTCTTGTTTTACTTGGGGGGATAAACCCTACAACATATATTTTTGTTTACATTTTAAGTATTGCTATCCCTTTAAGCCTGCCTATAGGACACACAAGAGGATTCTTATTTAATTCCATGTTTTAAAAAAAGGAGCAGTTGAAATAAATGATAAATCCTTCCATTTTCCTGTACATGCTATAAGGGTGGTGTTAGGGCTTGCTAGCATTATAAGATTGTGCCATGGAAGTTGTATGCGGGTCATTATTAACTAAAGACATTTAGGCATAAGCATAGATGCAAGTTCAGGAATTTCAAGCTTATGAATAAGTGCAGCAAATTGTTTGTACTAGCGGATTTTTAATTTCTTCAGATATTTGAAAAATACAATTTTATAATTACCACTGTGCGTACATGTTAATTTCTTTGAGTTCTTGGCTGAATATTATTATTGTACTGCACCCTTCCTGAGGTGGAAACAGTGCAATAAATTCCTGCATCCTGACAATCACACAAAGCAGAGACAGAGGGCTGTATTCAGTAAGAGCTGCAGCATACCTCCCAAGTGTCCCTCTTTAGGAGGGACAGTCCCTCTTTGAGACCCAAATCCCCCTGTCCCTCTTTTCTACCCTGGTGTCTCTCTTTTTAGGACATCAGTGTGAGTAATGTGTATATGAGTCTATCACATTGCTCCACAGCAATGAAACTCACATAAATGTTTAGTTAATCGTCAGTATATGTGTTTGTAAATGAATATGTGTAAATAAAATACTTTGGTCTTGCTCTAAATCCGTTATTCAGTTACAAAAGAAGTGTCAATAGGTCACACAGTAACCTAAAATTTCTCAATAATGTCCCATGCACAAGCCACGCGCTCCAGAAACGCCACCTAATACACAAGTGTCCCTCTTTGGCCATTTGAAATGTTGGGAGGTATGCTGCAGTTCTGGAGTAAACCATCTGCATCATAAGGTGATAAATGAAAATTCCCTTTGATTAAAATAGGGCATTTCATTCCCTGAACGCTAATGAATTGCGTTGGAGATCCCCTTAGCATTCAAGGTGTTAAAATGACCATTTAAATTAATGAAGATTTTAGGAATGTTATGTGCCTCCTATGGTACAGTGCACATTTTTAGCTTCCAGAATTGCAAAAGTAGCAATTCTGGAGCAAACCATCTGCACCGTAGGGAAGAAATGAAAATTCCCAATGATTTAAACGGGTCTTGTAACTGCTTGAATGCTATAGAGCAAGGGAGCTCAAATCTGTCCTGAAGACTCCCAATAGTGTATGTCTTCAGGAAATCCTCAAAGAAACACAAGAGAATGTTGATAACTCAGGAAGATTCTTCAGAACTGAATATTCTTAAAGGAACACTATACTTTTTATGAAATCATTTTATGTTACAGAGCTTTTTCTGCTGAGTAAAACAAGGGAACTGTAACTGCTGTCAGACGTTTTATTCAACATTTATAACAGTTCAAATAATCAGGAAGTGAATTTACTGTATGTTCACTGACTTTCCTCTCCATTAGAATGTAACAGAATTACTAATTGGAGTTTGACCACTAGAGGGCACTGCAAATGTAAAAAAACACAGGTTTAAACTGTAATACCGCTGGAAATATGCATCTCTCAGCAGTGGTAGTGCCCTTATTTTACTCAACAAGAAAAGCCCTACAATACATATTTTTATAACAAAAGTGTACTGCTTCTTTAAGCAATATTCCATTTTAGTGATCCTCCTCCAGGAGCCCCACTTTTATGGAAGTAAATTTCTCTCCACGAAAAGACCATGGGTGGGTTAGAGTTATCATTGCTTGTTTTCAAACTTTACTAGTGGGAATTCTATATTAGTTCACAAGAGTGCCACTTTCCTGTTACATAACCATTGCCATTTTTAGAATACTAACTGAAATGTTGTTAATATTTATCTCCCTCCCACCCCCTTTACTATATCTCTCCTGCTAATGCCTTATGTAACATTATAGATGTTTCCTTCAGGGTCCTTTCCTTCTTATAGGAGATATTAATTTGGTATTAACCCCCACCTTGGATAGACTGAAGCCAAATAAAAATGGGTTTGGTGTAGTAAGCAACCCGACCTTGTTCAGTTCCTCTGCCATTGTCCATCACATAGGTCTCTCAGGGATTTTGGCTCTTCTGATCTGTTGTCCAAGCTTCTATCAGCTGTGTATCTCCCCAGTGGTGTACCAGACCACTTCCCATTGCAAATGGTATTTCAATTTAATTCCACTGTGGCCCAGAACAGACCAGGGAGACTTAACCCACTATGTATTTTGGATAGACTGGTGAAGCACAGAGTTTGGAAACAGGAAGAGGTTTCCCTTTATGTGAATGTGGGGTTGGAACCTGGGGCCATGACCTGGGATGCATTGAGGGCCTATGTTCGGGTTACATATACTTCATTGATCAGGTCACATTCCTTGGGGATGAAATAATGCCATAGAGGCCCTCTCTCACTTGCAGATGGAAGACTTTTAGAGATGGGAAGAGTGTGTCTGCACTTCCTGTGGGACCTTAGGTGAACACCTTTTCAGTTTGGGTGACCATGTGGCACAGTATGAAAAGGTGTGGAGAAATGGTTCAAGCTGGAAAACATGGCCAAAGACAGACTATGCTGTGTCTCTTATGTATCTGGCGATGGGTCTAAATGTTGTCTGTCTCTGCTTTAAATAGCTGGTTGGCCAGTATGTCATTTTTGTTTCAAACTCTTGGGGTATAAAGATGTCACAAAGAAGTTTATGTTCTGCATCGTGCTGAGGGGTCTGTGTAAAGGTAGGTCATCTGAACACTTTTGATTGTGAGACTTGCTTGTTTGGCCTGACCTTAAGCTTGGCCTTTTTTGGCTACTTGCAAATAAGGAGTGGTTAGTAAAAGTAGGAGTAAGTTAGTGGTATTTTATGGGATCATGTCTCTCTTGGTTTTGACTCCCTTTCCTTTAAAATTGCTTGGTCCAAAACTGATGTGTTTGGCAGAGGGTTCTGGATTACATTGTATCAGCTGCTTTGGCTACAGTTTTGGAAAAGTTTTTACTACAGGCTTTTTGAGGCATCCATCATAACATGGCCCTCTCATGATGCATCAGTAGAACTTTCCTCTCACAATGTTTTAGTTTTCTCAGGTATTGTGTACTTGCCTGTCTAAGCTGCATTTGAATGGAATGGTAATTGGGTGGCATTCTTTTCAACTGGAACTGCAACTGAGGCAACTCGCTTGGGCCTGACACATGATGCAGATTAGCCACTGGGATTGAATAGTTTCAAGTTGTATATTAGGTCAATAGATTACCTCAGTTGTGAGCTCCCCCTTCTTTAACTGGCATTGATTGTGTTTCTGTCTTCAAAGGATGGGTCCCATTGGAGAGGAGAATTATTGAACATTATTGTGCCAGGGAATGTGCATTCGTTGATATACAAGTCAGAGTCTGACGTCTCTTGGTTTGGTACTCCCGATACAAAGTGGGGCCAGCTGTTGGCAGATGTATTGCATATTGCTGGTTTCAACGGGCATGGGCCTGACATGTTAGCCACACACTTGGGAGGGAATGATCTGGGAAAATCTCCACTGTGGAGCCTATGCAAAATAATGTTGCGAGACATGTACAAGCTGCTGTCACTGTTTCTTAATATTTACTTGGGGTATTCAGAAAGTGTGCTTAGGTGACATTGGAGGCATGGTGAAGATTCCAAAGTGTTGGATCAGGTCAGAGAAAAACATAACAGAAGGAGAGCCAAGTTATGCAGTTTTGCTGGGGGGTTTGTCTGTCTGATATATTTTGTTTGAAGAAAAAGATCATCATATTTTTAGGGAAAATGAGGTCTATCTCAATGGAACTGGGCTTGTTCCATCCAAACCTGAGCTAATTGGGGTGACTGAGAGGACCATGGCTTTATTCAAGGAGGGAGGTCTGGCTGATTAGGCTTAAACTGTTAAGTCTCTGGTGGATTGTGCTTTCCAATGACAGGGGAGAGGTTTAAAGTTTATAATTATACCAAACATGGTTACTGATTTCAGGCCAGCAGCCTGTGGTATTTCATCAGGCTTCTGCTGTGGGAGAAGGCTGTAACCATTTGGCCATCCGGTGGAATACTAAACAAATAATTGTTCAACTCCACTCTCAGGGGAGGGCTGGCCTGGGGGGATGGGGGGAAATTGCCCCATGTGCCAGTCATATGTCTGGGCCAGTGGGCCATTGACTCACTCAGTCTTCTATTTGCTGCTGTAAATGGAGCTACCCTGTTGATGCCACAGAGCTTACAACTGAAATGTATCTACACATGTGATACCACAGAGCTACAATACAAATGGATCTACACAAGCATCACAACTCATTTCCATTGTAGCCTCTATAGTATCATTGGTGTAGCTTTACTTAGAGTGTAAGCTCTGTGGTATCACAAGTGTAGCACAATCTCAAATGTATGCTCTGTAGTATCATGAGTGTAGCCCAATTTCATTTGTAAGCTACTTGGTATCTCTCGCCTTACTTTGCAACATTAATTTCAGTTTTAAGATTAACAAAATGGTGTGGGTTGGGACGGTGGGATGGAAAGACACTTGATTGAATTTGCCCCCAGCAGGGCCAGATTTACATCTCAGGAGCCTGTAGGCACAGAAATCTGAAGTGCCCCCCCCTTGGGCCATCTGCACTGGACACCTCCACAATGCTCCTAATCACCACGTTGCCCCCCATCATCTCCGTATTGCCCTCACATTGCCCCCATCATCGCCACATTGCCCCCCATTAGCTCCAACTTGCCACCATCATCTCCATATTGCCCTCACATTGCCCCAGTGTCCGTTTCCTACCTCTTCCCTGGTGGTCCAGCGGCAAGAGAGCTCTGTGCCTCCTCCTTCTGCACAGACCTGTAGCTGCTAGATCTCCCACACGGTCTTCAGTAATGCAGAGCGTTGGGAGATGAGGTCATCTCCTGGCGCTCTGTATTACTAAAAACCTGACGAGGAAGCGCAGCAGCTACAGGTCTGTGCCGAAGGAGGAGGCACAGACCTGTCTTCATGGCGCCAGGCGGGGAGGTGACTCAGGAGAATTAATAATAATAAAAAAAACAAAAACCCACCACACACATGATTCCCAGTGACAGGCACCCCTCTGTTGGGTGCGCCCGTAGGCAGATGCCTACTCTACCTAATTCTAAATCCAGCCCTCCCCCCCAGGCCACAAGTTGCCAGCCCTCCCCTGTCCACTCTTGTACAA
The DNA here is from genome assembly GCA_037306005.1 of Rhinophrynus dorsalis. Lineage (NCBI taxonomy): Eukaryota > Metazoa > Chordata > Amphibia > Anura > Rhinophrynidae > Rhinophrynus > Rhinophrynus dorsalis. Next base: position 266,748,424 of record CM074718.1, on the reverse strand, counting down.
GTTAATGTTTATGCTTTTATGTATCTGGCAAGGGAAAAACACGACTGTAAAGTTGTTATTGTATTTCTTGAATAAAGTCAAGGTCTAAATTGAGTTGTGCTTATTTGGAAGATGGATACAGTGTATACCTTGAACACGACATACATATGTCAAGAACTGTATCCAGTTCTAGCAGATAAAACTGGACAACCCACAGGTCTTCAAGGAGTCAAAATGGTAATTTGAAGCTTAAAGGATTAGCAAAGACTATGGGAGTTGATGTGAATAGCTGGAGGGCCATAGCTTGCCCACCTCTGTTACACACTCTTCTGCCTGGAGAATGCTGGCTGTATATCCATAACTTTCTGAGTTCAGACAAGGTAAACTTCCTCTGGTTTACTGTGCTGTTTATAGATTCTATTTTAAAATTGTATTATTTCCTGGTTCTTAAGAACATACCAAAACAAAGGACTGATTAGATACCAGGATGCAGCAGGTTGCAGATCAACCTGTAACAAAGTTTACATATAATTATTTGCAATAACTTTAAAGTCATAGTAAATTTACTTTTTTGCTTTAAATATGATTTAAATACAGAAAATGTAAGGTCAAATTGACTGAATGTCTTATGTTTGTTTTTTGTTTTTTAACTTCATTTTTAAAAAAGATTTTGTCCTTGATAGTGAGCTCACTGGTCATCTCTTTCCAATCAGCTCATTTCTCATTTAAGTCATCTGAATGCCTGTTAAGAGTGTCACAAAAAAGAAAAATGGGAGAAAGGAGAGAGAAATAAATTCTCAATACTCTCCACAAAAAATAGATATTTGGTGGGGCAATTGAGGACATCAAATACATTTCAAATTTAACCCTCTGGGTCTGTGTTTAATTGTAGGTGAAAATATTTAAAACTTAAACTTTTATTGGCTCGTTAAAACAAAAATATCTATAACACACACTAATATAAAATCACAGTGTGCTCTCCTGGGACCTGCTTGGCTCAATTGCCACTCATCCGTCTGTTATTTCAACAAACTCCTGAGTTGCTACCTAGTAAATGAAATCACTACGTCTAGTAACCCAGTAATAACTTATATGTGAGAATCCCTTCTAATCTTTCAAATTCCTACAACTCACTATCACTATTGTTCTTAATTAATGCTACAATATGATAAACATATCTGTTAAATGAAGTTGGACTAATAGACTAAATGTTCATTGCACTTCATTGAACATACCTCCCAAGTGTCTCTCTTTAGGAGGGACAGTCCCTCTTTTTGACCCAAATCCCTCTGTCCCTCTTTCCCACCCTGATGTCCCTCTTTTTAGGAAACCAGATTGTGTGGTGTGTGTATAAGGGTATCACATTGCTCCACAGCAATAAAACTCACATTATTGTTTGTTTAAACATCAGTATATGTGTTTATAAATTAGTCTGTGTACATAAAATACTTTGGTCTTGTTAGAAGTCATTTATTAGGTTACACAAGGAGGTGTCAATAGGTCATGAAATAGCCTAAAAATTCTCGCTAATGCCCGCCGACCAGCCACACCTCCAGCCACTCCCCCCTAAAACACAAGTGTCCCTCTTTGGCAATTTGAAATGTTGGGAGGTATGCATCGAATGCAAACTTCACAGCTATAATATCCCCCTTTCCCAAAGTGCAGAAGCTCAGCTCTAAACCAGTGCTTAAAATAAATTATCATAAAAAAAGAAAACAAGTGTATATTTAATATTGCAGGTAACTGGTAAGTCTCCAAATTATAGCCTTCCCAGAAAGCTGTATCATGAATAAGTTGATACAGTGATCATGATCACATCCAAGAGGTTAATACTGCCTCCATGGTGATAAACTATTAAGCAATGTCAGCAAACAAGAGGACAAAATTAACCCCTGACTGCTACCTTGCGAAAAGTATATATTCACAAGAACACTGACCAGCTCTACTTCAGCCTTTATATGGAGATCATAATCCAGATAAAATATTTACTGATAGTCAAAAAATACTGTAACGATCTCCACTAATAGAGGCCAAACATAATTTTTCCATATCCCACAAAGTCCACGTGTACTAGCTCGAATCTCTCTCAAGACTTAAACAATATAGTACACATCAACCATACGAGCCGGCACCACTTGGGTTAATATCACCATAAGACTCAGATGAAAGCAAAAACATTCACATTCTTTATTGAAATCAATTCTTCATAAAAGTACCTGTAATCGTTGAAACCTAATATCAAGAGCTAGGAAAGACTTGCATGTGGTTACCAGTCAGGTGAAACAGACCATAGCTTCAGATCAACGCGTTTCACGCATACAGCGCTTACTCATGATCATGATCAGGGAGAAAACACACCATACGGCAGCAAAGCTCCTACCTATGATGCTCTACCAGCATCCAAAGTTAGCTGAGACCCTCAATATAACTGCCGCAGGATTCGCAGTCTCCTAACCCCTCGTGCATTGAGTGAATCACTTAGTACTTAAAATTAGAATTCATATGGGAAATGTCTTAAATGTCTTCGAGAACATTTCCACCAAGGTCGTAATATTTCTGGAGAGCACCACTAACTTAAAATTAGTTTCAATGTCTCTATTAAATCTCTATTAACAGCAAGTGCTATTTATTTCATCTGACATTGACTTTTAAAAAAACGCCGACTTGCGTTTCACCTAACGGCTTTCTCAAGGCTGTAAATGCGGTTAAACGATTCAACACAGACCCAGAGGGTTAAATTTGAAATTTAATTGCTGCCTTCAATTGCCCCACCAAATATCTACTTTTTTGTGGCGAGGATTGAGAATTTATTTCTCTCTCCTTTCCCCCGTTTTTTTCTTTTTTGTGACAAGTGTAACAAGTGTAGATAAGGGTGCATGGACATGAGGATAAATAGCAATCCTAAATAACTTGACCTAGATGGCAATATATATTATTCCTGTGCTCTAGTTCTGTCCTTTTATGTATATACTAGTGTAAAAGCCCGTGTACACAGGCCAAGGTCCGGGCAATGTTAACACTTTGAGTGCCAGAGGGGTACGCAATGCATTGCGTACCCCTCTGGCACTCAAAGGGTTAAGAGGTCGGTCCTGCTCTGTGTCCTGCCACATGCACTGTAGAGTCTGCCCTAAATCACAGAATGCTCCCAGCACAGAACTCCCAGCATTCCGTGCTCCCAGCATTCTGTGCTCCCAGCATTCCGTGCATTTGGGCAGTCTCTACTGCGCATGACTGCTTCTGACATCCTAGCAAATTATTATATAGGATAACAATGCCTGTCAAGAGGCATATATAGTATTATAAAATGGAACAATGCAAGAGAATGGACATGATAAAATTGAATGTACTTGTACTTTAAGTGAGTAACCACTGATGTCTATTTTCAAATAATACTAATATTGTAAACACGTGTTACTGCACCTCTGTGGTGACCCATTCTGGCAAAGGAAATCTTTTGACGTTTATAAGTAACAGACCCTATGCAGAAATCAGAAAGATGAAACGTTTTGGAGTGCACCAAGTTCACAATAGGGAAAATAAAAATTACCATGATTTAAATGGGGATTTAAGAACTACTGCTCGAAGGGATAGTAATACTTCGTTTTAACTTTATTTTATTTTGTAGGCATTAAAAAATATGAAGAATGATATAAGTCTTATCTCTCAAACCTTTATGGTTTATGAGATATTCACAAGCAAAGTTTCCCCCTCCCGCCCCTTTTACCTAGTGTAAGCAATCTCTTCTCAGATGTGGAATGCAGTCTATAGACCAGACAGATAACAGAAGGGGACACTCTTATTCCTATGAAAACAATGAAATCCCTGCCCCCCCTTGACAAGCTTTTCAGGTTTTTCCCTTATCTTAATTGAAGATTGTCCCTCTCTGCATTCTACCTGGGCACCTCCCTTCTGCTGTGGCTGAACAGTGTGACATCAGTAAAAGGGGTGGGAGGGGGACACTTTGTCATTGAATTACTCTGGAACTACAACTCTGACAGAATTGAAATAGTACTCTCCAAAGTCCAAATACTATGATGATTAATTAGAGCTGCTTTTATTATGAAACATTACTATCCCTTTAAAACTGTACTCTATATTCTACATGAGGCCTTACCAAGCATTTATATAGAGGTAGAATTATATTCCAATCCTGTGCGTATAAACCCCTTACCTACAGCTAGGAATACTCTGAACAGCCACACAGTGGATAACAAAAGGAGAGAAGTGTGTCAGTGTGGCGAACGGGTGGATGAGGAGTGGCAGAGTGGTCTTAGCAGTATATTGGTTTCTCTGGTATTCGCTATTAGGCTTGTGAAATTGGGTTTGTCCACATTCGGATTTCGGATGAATAAGGGTGATTCGGAGCCATTTGAACATGGCAAAAATCTTAGAGCCATTCATTTTTAGAAGCCGAATCTGAAACATAACTGGACAGAATTTTGTTACAATATTCGGATATTCGGATAACGTTCTCTCCACGCACGCGCTGCTTTCCCTCCCTCTCTAGTATAATTAGCTTCTTCTCTTCATGATGTCTCTAGTCCATGATGATGGATGGACTAATGACATCACAGACACCCAGACGGCTCCTGCATTTCCTGTTAGTGCGCATTGCATTGTTGGATCTGGGAGAGAGAAGAAGCAGATAGAACGATAGAGAGAGTGACTGTCCAGTTGTTATGTAGGCAGGCAGATAGGCATAGGCAGGCAGCCAGCATTAGTGCCAGTTAAGAGCACCTTTTAAATATAGCAACAATGTAATATGAAAACAGCATCTCATATGCCAAAAACTGCACTTCCTCCTCTACCAGATAATTTCTGTATGTCACCCATCATATGCTTAGATCGTAAGCTCTCCGGGGCAGGGACCTTTCATCTTCATGTATACTCACCTGTTCCCCTTATGATTGTCTTTATAAGCACTTAATCACTGCACTTATTGTACCCCTTCCATATCAAATGTAAACTGTAACGTGTCAAGTACACTGGTTGGCGCTATATAAATAAAATATGCAATACAATACAATACAATACAGTTATTGCCACTGCAAGGGAGAGTCACATTTGTTCCTGTGTAAAATATGAAAATTCTAATTAGGAGTTTGTTTGAATAATTTGAAGACTGACAAACACAATCTCACAGTTGTTTAGGGACTGGGAGACCTACTATCTTACTGCCACCGCAAGGGAGAATCATCAGTGCTCCAGTGTTAAATTTTAAAATTAAATTTAGGATTTTGTTTGAATAAATTGCAGAGTGACAGAACCTCACAGTTATGTAGGGACTGGGAGGCCAAATACCGCAAGGGAGAATCATCAGTGTTCCAGCGTTACATTTTAAAATTAAATTTAGGAGTTTGAATAATTTGCAGAGTGACACAATCTCACAGTTGTTTAGGGACTGGGAGGCCAACTACCTTATTGCCACCACAAGGGAGAATCATCAGTGTTCCAGCGTTAATTTTAAAATTCAACTTAGGATTTTGTTTGAACAATTTGTAGAGTGACAGAATCTCACAGTTGTGTAGGGACTGGGAGGCCAAATACCTTACTGCCACCACAAGGGAGAATCATCAGTGTTCCAGCGTTAAATCTAAAAATTCAACTTAGGAGTTTGTTTGAGTAATTTGCAGTGACCATCTCACCATTGTGTAGGAACTGGAAGACCATCTATCTTACTACCACAGAAAGGGAGAATCCTCAGTGTTAAATCTACAATTCAAGTTAGGAGTTTGAATAATTTGCAGTGACTATCTCACAGTTGTGTAGGGACTGGGAGGCCAACTACCTAACTGCCACTGCAAGGGAGAATCAGCAGTGTTCCAGTGTTAAATCTAAAAATTCAACTTAGGATTTTGTTTGAATAATTTGCAGAGTGACAGAATCTCACAGTTGTTTAGGGACTGGGAGGCTAACTACCTTACTGCCACCGCAAGGGAGACTCATCAATGCTCCAGTGTTAAATTTTGAAATTCAGCTTAGGATTTTGTTTGAATAATTTGCAGAGTGACACAATCTCACAGTTGTTTAGGGACTGGGAGGCCAACTACCTTACTGCCACCACAAGGGAGAATCATCAGTGTTCCAGCGTTAAATTTTAAAATTCAACTTAGGAGTTTGAGTAATTTGCAGTGACCATCTCACCGTTGTGTAGGGACTGGGAGGCCATCTATCTTACTGCCACAGCAAGGGAGAATCCTCAGTGTTCCAGTGTTAAATCTCAAATTCAATTTAGGATTTTGTTTGAATAATTTGCAGAGTGACAGAATCTCACAGTTGTTTAGGGACTGGGAGGCCAACTACCTTACTGCCACTGCAAGGAAGAATCATCAGTGCTCCAGTGTTAAATTTTAAAATTCAGCTTAGGGTTTTGTGTGAATAAGTTGCAGAGTGACACAATCTCACAGTTGTTTAGGAACTGGGAGGCCTACTACCTTACTGCAACCGCAAAGGAGAATCATCAGTGTTCCAGCGTTAAATTTTAAAATTCAACTTAGGATTTTGCAGAACTAGCAACAGCAGGCGGGCAAAGAAGAGTACTAGTACTAGTCAGACTCAGTAGCAGAATTTAAAAAAATAAAAATAAGAAGGGAACTGCATGTCGTTCTACCTGTACTAGTAGGGTAGGGAGGTCCAGGTCCTCCTCTAAGACCACGAAGCAGCCGTCACCTGTGTCTTGTCAGCTGTTTGTTGATGATCCCCCCAGAACCACCTGCACAATGACTAGTGCCACTGGCAGTTTAGCCACCACCTCCACTACAGCCAGTTGTATAAACCTGGGGACACCTAGCATTGGTAACAGTACTGGTTGGACACTGCGGGCAGTATCAACGCAGGATTTTTATAGTGAACATCCGTGTAAGCAGCCCAAATGGAAATTATTGCAGTATTTGGATAATATTTTTCTTGCCACCACTTTCACTGCCACTGAGAGCATATCTACTACAGAAAATCTGCTGCTGATGATGATGTTTCTTTCTTTCAAAATCTACAAGAGTTAGAAGAAGAATCTGAGGGATCAAAGTCTCCTATGCTTGATTTGTCCCCTGAGCTTGATTTTTCTAGTGACCTTGAATATTCCCCTGTGCTTAATTTATTACCTGCTTCCCATAGTACTCCTCCTGTTTCTCCAGTTACATTTGTGTCTTCTATTGACAACGCAACACCTACCTCTCCAGTTCCATTTCAGTCTCCCAGCCAGGTAGTAGCTGCTAGTGTCTCTGCCACCAGTACCACTGTTACTCCACAATCCTCCTCCAATCCCAGTCCCAACATCCCTGCTGCCACCTTCAGGTCTACTGATATCCCTGTAACAGTATAGAAAGAAAAAGTGGGTGGGTGTTGGGTCAACTGACCACCTCCGGGATGAACCAGCACCTGAACAATTACCACCAGTCGGTGTTGATAAGTGCAGAAGGTGGCAGTACTAGTACTGCATATACCAGTGTCACACCCACCACCACTAGGAAGCAGGTAAGTAAGAGCAGCAGACAGTCACAGCCCATCCCCAAATCATTACAGGCCACACTGGAAGATTTTGGGGGGTTTCATTCCAAGGGGATGTGCAGACAGCAGACCAGGAAAATCACACGCCTCATTGCACAGCTCAAAGCCGTTGGGGGTGCTACTTTTAATTTGGTGGACGGGGAGCCCTTCCAGCAGCTTATGGAGGCTGTTGCACCCAGATATAAAATTCCATCCCATGTCACATTCAGTAGAATTATAGTGCCCTCACTGTACTGGTTGTGCGTTGGTCTTTTGAAGGACCTGCTAGGAGAGGCTGGTGCCCAGTCAGTGCACTTTACCACTGACTTATGGAGTGCTCCCAGTGGCCAGCATGGCTTCCTGTCATTGACGGCTCATTGGTGGCAGCCCAATGTGTTGCAAGACACACTGATAGCAATAACAAGTTCGGGTTCAGTAGCCAAACAGACAGGGCACTGCTCTTTCCTCCTCCATGCTGAGGTAATGGATGAGCAGCACACCTCAGATAACATTCACAAAGCACTGCAGAACATGGTGGCACAGTGGCTAGGGGAGCAGGCAGGCACACAGGCGCAAATGGGGTTTGTGGTTACTGATGGTGCAGCTAAGATGATCAAGGCTTAGTCTCCGGGATGGCAGATTTGTGGGTGTGCGCTGCTCAGCGCATGTCCTGCATCTAGTAATGAAGGCTGCTCTTGAGGATGGCAGTAACACTGGAAGGTTGTCAGCACTTCTGGATTCATGCCGACAAATTTCTGGCCACTTCCATCGGAGTGTCAAAGATAGCCAGCTCCTCAGGGAGGAACAGAAAAAGACAGACCTCCCAGAGCACCTCCAAAAACAAGATGTTGGGACCAGGTGGAACTCCACCTTAGATATGCTAGCGCGTATCCTGGAGCAGAAAAAGGCAATTCACGCAATGTCATGTCACCATTTCATTGCTTTTCTGTGCATTTCCGTGCTTTGACGGAAATTTTGAGCAAAGAGAACGCTTTCCTGGCAGAAGTTATTCCCCATTTCACGCACCTCTCCTTAAAATTGGACGATTTCATTGCCCATAGGGAACGCTTGCCTAGTGCTGATGGTAATATACTTCTTGATGTTGCTGCCCTTCTAACGAGGCTGAAGAAGGAACTGACTCGGTGCATGGAAGAGCACATGGACAATTGTCCCGAGTTAATGCTTGCCACAATGTGCGATCCATGAATCAAAGGCAAGATGGCGCTTACTTCCAATTCACTCACTGGCTGGAATGAACAATTGATAGCGAGGGTGTGTGACAGGCAAAGTAAAAACAGGATGCAGTCACACGAGGCAGGAGAAGATTCCGCAGATGAGTTGGAGGAGTGTGGTGGTCTTCCGGGACCTATCATTAGCAGCGACAGTAGCACGTCATCTTGTTCCAGTGGAGAGCTGCTGCTTTTTATGCTGAGACAATAGACAGATTATGCTTCGGACAAAACAAACAGCTCCCAATCAGTAGAAAAAGTGCTGAGTTTGAGGTTATGGCTTACCTTGAGGAACCTTCTTTGCCCCCAAGTACAGATCCCTTGACTTTCTGGGATAACAAGAGGGCTGTGTGGCTCAGGAGTTGCTTTCTTGCCCCCCAACCACTGATCAGAGTGAACGGGTATTTTCAGTATCTGGAAATATACTTAGTCCCCAGCTCTCTCAACTGGCCCCCAGCTCATGGAGCAAATTACTTTTTTAAAAGTCAACCTGCCAAAGCTGGGATATTCTGCTCTCAGGTTCGATGCAGATTAGAAAAACAAAAGATTCTTAACCTAGAATCATCCATAGTACCATAAAACACTGAACGCTCCAGCTTACCCAGCTCTAGAACAGGGGTTGGTTGGGCAGAGGACACCCCCTGACTTGGTGGGACTCAGGGGGGAATTTAAAGTCTACATTGTTGTCCCACTATACAGGTTGTTCCATCTGGCTCTGCAGTATCTGTTTACTGAGTCCTGCCTGCTTCAGTCTTCTGCGGGTTTCTGCTGGCTACATCTCCAGTGTTGCTGTCATCCTGAGTCTACCTCGCACCAGTCTTCCTCAGTTGCTGTATCTATCTACTGACTGAGTCCTACCTGCTCCGGTGTCCTGTGGTTTGCTGCTGGCTATATCTCCAGTGTTGTTGTCATCCTGAGTCTGCCTCACACCAGTCTTCCTCAGTTGCTGTATCCATCTACTGACTGAGTCCTGCCTACTCCAGTGTTCTACGGTTTTCTGCTGGCTACATCTCCAGTGTTGCTGTCATCCTGAGTCTGCCTCTCACCAGTCATCCTCAGTTGCTGTATCCATCTACTGATTCCTGCCTGCTCCTGTTTTGTGCAGTTTCCTGCTGCCTACATCTCCTGTGTTGCTGTCATCCTGACTCCGCCTCACACCAGTCATCCTCAGTTGCTGTATCCATCTACTGACTGAGTCCTGCCTGCTCCAGGGTTCTGCGGTTTTCTGCTGGCTACATCTCCAGTGTTGCTGTAATCCTGAGTCTGCCTCACACCAGTCATCCTCAGTTGCTGTATCCATCTATTTACTGAGTCCTGTCTGCTCCAGTGTTCTGTGGTTTGCCGCTGGCTATATCTCCAGTGTTGCTGTCATCCTGAGTCTGCCTCACACCAGTCTTCTTCAGTTGCTGTATCCATCTATTGAATGAGTCCTGCCTGCTCCAGTGTTCTGCAGTTTGTTGTAGGCTACATCTCCAGTGTTGCTACCTTGACAAAGGGTTTCCGTGATGTCAGATTTGTGGGTGTGTGCTGCTCAGCACATCTCCAGTGTTGCTGTCATCCTCAGTTTTGTAATCTAAATTTAATCTAAGAAAAGTCATATGTCTATGAGTCCTGTCTGCTCCAGTCATCCTCAGTTTTGGAGTCTAACTCTAATCTAAGAAAAGTCATATGTCTATGAGTCCTGTCTGCTCCAGGCTTCCTCAATTTTGTAGTCTAACTCTAATCTAAGAAAAGTCGTATGTCTATCTATCTACTGAGTCCTGCCTGCTCCAGTGTTCTGTAGTTTGCTGCTGGCTACATCTCCAGTGTTGCTAACATGACAAAGGGTTTCCGAGATGTCAGATTTGTGGGTGTGCGCTGCGCAGCACATCTCCAGTGTTGCTGTCATCCTCAGTTTTGTAGTGTAACTCTAACCTAAGAAAAGTAGTGTGTCTATGAGTCCTGCCTGCTCCAGGCTTCCTTGGTTTTGTAGTCTAACTCTATTCTAACAAAAGTCGTATATTTATCTATTGAGTCCTGCCTGCCCAGGTGTTCTGCAGTTTGCTGCTGGCTACATCTACAGTGTTGCTGTCATCCTGAGTCTGCCCTGCACCAGTCATCCTCTGTCTTCCTTCTTCCTTCAAATAGCTACATCCATGCTTCATCTACTGTACCATAAGGCTAAAGCTCCACCTTACCCTGTTCCACCGTCTTCATTTAGACCCTGGAAAAGATTCCACTTATTTTAATTTGTCTAATTTTGATTTTATTGTATTTTTAAAAGAATGGTGAATTAATCTGAATAATTTCGTCATTTCGTCCGAAAACGAATTTTACCGAATTTTTTTCCAGTGCACAAATCTATTCGCTATAGATTTGTTTTCAATATCTGTCTGTTCTCTGTGAAGTCGGGGTGCAGTATGTCCTTCTTCCAGTCTTCCCATTGGTCCCAGCACTTTGTTCAGAGTATTTTTAGCTGTAGTTACCCGGGTGTCCATCTGAAAGGCGGACTCCGCCCCAGTCCTAGTGCAATGTATACCAATCTCTTGGTGTTCCCGGACAGTCACTGCATGTCACACACAGCCAGCCCGTGGAGAGTGGCACAAGCTGGTAGGGAGCTCAGTACTGAGCTGCAATGAGTGCTCCAGATCTTCACTGTCTTGTGACTCGGTTCACAGCTGCTCTGGGCACTTAGATGCAAAGTGTGATGGGTGATTGCTGGTGATCATACAGTGGCAGCCCCTCCACCAAATCTAGATCATCTCTTCTGTCCTTGATACCTGCAGGTAAGGGGTAAGCAGTTTATGCTACTTACTTTTTTAACCCTTTGTCTGCTAGAAGTGTCTCCAACATTGCAAAGCAATACTTTAGAGACATCTCTACCAACCAAGCGGTTAAATTCGATATTCCATTTTTTAAACAAATTCTGTTGTTTCTGCAGTACAAATATTAAATAAAAAAATAGAGCTGCGTGGATTTTTGTGTATTGGTATACTGTACTTATGTACCGCTTTGAGTGCAATGCACATTCCTATAGCACTCAGAGGATCTAGGGAGTGATGCTGTTTGTCATGTTGAAATGTGAGAGGATCCTTTCCCCACCCCCACACTGAGCAAGTGGGGAAGCAGAGAGGATGTTCTCAGACTTCAGGGTTGCCTACTACTGGCGATGTGTAAGGGAGGGCATCTCTTCCACATCACCAGCAGTAGGACAACCCTCCATGCTTATTGAGGGCTGTTACTGTATAGGAAACTACAGGGACTTCCCAACATCGCCAACCTCAGGTATTCGATGTTAGGACTGTGAACTTCGACAGCAGGGGCTGCTATCACAGCTTAGTGCATGTGGTGAACAGCCACATTAACATATAAACACACCCACATGAGTATGACAATGGCTCATTAACCTGCATTTCCATGTGAAAATGAGCCATTGTGGGTGTGTTCAGTCCAAAATCATAAACCTGTAGAAGGCACAGTGGACTGCAAACAGGGGTGTCACTGGAGGGGGTGCTAAGGGGGCTGAAACCCCCAGTGTATCTCTGGGAAGCCCTGAATGTTTTATTCAGTATGCCACTCTGACTGATCAGCCACCTCACGCTTCAAATAGGAAGTTATGGATGGTTGTCCAGTACCTTCCCAACAAGTTGCACAAGCAGCCAATGAGTGAGGAGAGTGTTGCCAATATACACCTCTCTCCTGGGCTGGTTAGTGCGTGTGACGTGGGGGACAGCAGTGCGGTGATGTTGCTGTTGTCAAGGGAAGCTGAGAGGTTAGGTAGACACTCAGAGTGCACAAGCCTTCCAGATTCCATTCCTGGACAAAAGGAGTCAAAGAAGTCAAGTGAGTAATGTACACAGTCAATGACACTCACCAATATTATTCCTCTCCTTCTTGAAGCTTGTGATCTAATTATTTAGTGAGACAGACAGTAGTGGATTGTCCCCTGGTTTCCATCTTATCCACTGAAGTACTTGGGTTGGGCCCACAGATTACTGGAGTGCTCAAATCCATCTGCCCCCCTTTCTCACCTTGAGGCCCCAATTTTGTTCTGGATTGTAAACTCATGAGGAGTAGGTCTTCCATGATACAACTAGACTGAAAGCTGTTTGGTGCAGTATTTCCCAATATACTTCTAGAGTGTAAGCTACTTGGGGCAGTTCTCCAGGTATTACTTCTAAACTGTAAGCTCCTTGGTTCAGGAGCTTCCATTATACCATTAGACTGTAAGGTCCATGGGGCAAGTCTTCAATTATACCACTAGACTGTAAGCTCCTTTGATGAGGTCTCTCATTACACCACTAGACTCTAATCTCTTTGGGGCAGCTCTTCTATTATACCACTAGACTGTAATCTCATTGGACCAGGTTGTCAATTAAACCACGAGACAGTAAGCTCCTTGGAGCAGGTCTCCTATTACATGCAGGGTTATACTGCTGCTAACCTACAAAAGCATCTTTGCCACTACCCTCGAGTCACCATATTTATCTAGTCTTCAAGTTTCTCTGTTGCAATGTAGACGGATGCTAGAACGCTAGATACTAGAAGTGTCTCCAACATATTGCTTTGATATTCCAGGGAGTGCATTTGTTTTTTTCTAAAAGCTGTACGCTCTTAAAGTTTAAATACTGGAATTTCCTGCTCTCATCTGTGTACTGTTTTAATTTTGAAGAAGCTAAATAAATGGACGTTTTTAAGTCATGGCTTACGTGTATCCTGCTAAATCATAGTCAGGTGCTCTGCAGCACACATGACTATTGGGACCTAGTCACATATGGTGTCAGAAGTGGAATCCTGAATAGCAGCTGGGAACATTATTTGAACTTAAGACAAAATGGAAGGGTTAACCAAGGACCTGACACCATATGTGACTAGATCCCATTAGCCATGTGTGCTGCAGAGTACATAATTCTTTATAGCATAAATCTCAGTGGTTATAGTTCTCCAACTGCTTGAGTGCCAGTCTTTGGCTATCCCAATATTAAAGTGTTGTGATTGTTAAATGGGTCTCAGTTAAACATAGTTATAACTTATGTACATATACATACTACATAAATTTAAGTGTCTGTGCATATGTTCTTGTCAATACTGTGGGAGGCAGGCTCGCTGTTGAATTTTGCCGTGGGCTGTAGCCCCAGATCTTTTTGGAACCTATCATCTCCCCTGATGGCAAAGACACATTAGTGCATACTGGTGGTGTGCCTTCAACAGAGATCAGACACAACAGGGGAGATGCACTAAGGAGTGATAAAGAGGTGATAAAGTGTAGGTGACTTCTCCAGTGATATCATTTTCCGCTTCATCACCTGTTTATCACACCTTAGTGCATAACCCCCAACATCTCCATCCTGAGCCATCACTGAACTTTAGTGCATCTTGGCCATTGTTTCCCAGAGCACCAGACACCTCTATGGCATTCAAAAGATTAAAAGCCCCATTGAAATCAACTGGATTTGCAGAATCTACATTTCAAACCTATGATGCAGCTGGTGTAAACCAGAATTGTGCCAATTTAGTTCATAATATATTTGCAAGAGAAGGGGTCTAGATGAAAAATTGTGGGACAAAAAGGTAATTTACAGTAGATTAAAGTAATAAGATCAAATATAAACTAGTTATTTTTGTATTGCATATGAGAATGAATCCCAAGGTATAAAAATAAATTGAGTATTTTAGACTTAGATCCTGTACTAAGATAATTACATACTAGCTTATGGTTTATTTACAGAAACACAGTATTATTTTAGAAATTGTACTACTAAAAAAAGTGAGACAAAAGAAAAAAGTTTGTGTAATAAAGGCTTTTACCCTTTGAATGATGACTTGGGAAATATTGCAGGAGATGCACTAAGGGGTGATAAAGAGGTGATAAAGTGAAGATGACTTCTCCAGTGATATCACTTCTCTAATTCCTATGTGATTGTATGGAACTTATGCACTTAGATTCTTTAAGTGGGAGAGATCTTAACGCATTGGCTCCTGCTCCACAGACTAACATAGGACTTGGAGAAGTGATTTAACTTTTGTATACCTCCACCACACACACACACACACACACACACACACACACACACACACACACACACACACACACACACACACACACACACACACACACACTTTTCTTTAACCCCATTATGTAAAAACAAGAGATGAAAAATAAATAACAAACTGAACAGAGGTGTAACTAGAAGCCTCTGGGCCCTGTTGGAAGAAGTGCCACAGGCCCCCCCACCACATTTGACCCCCTCAACCACATTGATCCCCTCCACAATGTCCCTCAATCTCCACAATGCCCCCATCTCCTACCTCCTACCTGGAGCTCCCGCGCGGTCCTTTTAGTAATGCAGAGCTCTGGGAGATGATGTCATCTCCCAGCGCTCTGCTCTACTAGAGCACCAGAGGGAGATTGCGGGCGCCAGACAGAGAGGTCACAGGGGGCGGCAGTGCACAGGCCCAGTCACAGGTGCGACCCCTGTGAACCCTATAGTTACGCCACTGAAACTGAAAAGGATAAGATAACTAAATGTATATCACACTCTTAAAGAAATATACACTTCCTGAAATGGGAATGTGGTGAAGTACGGTACATGTCGGATGTATTATTAGGAAACTGTAAGAGCATTTACAAGAATACATCATAAGTGCTTAGAATTCAACTTTATAAGGCTCTTTATGGAAACATTTTATTCACAAATGCTTTGGAGAAGACAAATCATTTACTGAATAGGAAACTAACTAGAAATTAACATTTTGAGTGCCAGAGGGGTTCACAAAGCATTTGGTTACCCCTTTGGCATCCAGAGGGTTAACCCTTTGAGTGCCAGAGGGGTACGGAATTCATTGCAAAGCAATGCATTTCAGTACCCCTCTGGCACTCAAAGGGTTAAAGGAACGGGATGGGCAACGTGAGGCTCTTCATCTGTTGATGACTGGAGAGTCTCCAGTTTCCCAACCCTGATCTGGAATCTCAGTGGGTCTTTCAATTTGACATTAAGGGCTCCATGCAAATGTTGGAGACGGCTGTTTTTTCTGCCTACGGCATTTTTTCTAGCACAGTAAGCTAGTCAAATGCCTGTGCTGTGAAAAGTACCAGCAAAAAAAAAAGCCATCGGGTGATAAAGTCTTAACCTTTTCATCCATAATAAATAATGAAAACACTGTAATTAGCAATTCAAATGTCTGCATTACCCATGAAGATCCGATAGGGACTCAATTTATTGCAGGAAATTTAAGACCCATTTTTTTTTATTAATACAATGCAACAATATCTGGCACAATAATACATAATTTAATCCCGTGAGTGCCAGAGGGATACACAATGCATTGCAAAGCAATGCTTTGCATACCTCTCTGGGGCTCAGAAGGGTTAAAACATGCATTATTGTGCTGTTTGTAAATATGAATGTGTCTCCATTTAATGAAATATGTCCAACTTGTTAAAAATGCCATAATTAAAATGGCAGAAATGCCATAATAAAAATGGCAGAAATAAATACGTAGCTTAAAGTTATCATGTTTCCACCAATGTGTGTGGCTGTGGAGGTGGTGACGGCGGAGACACAGTTCCGAGTCCTGTCCTGCACGGGCTGATGCCCGTTACACACTGATTGAATTGGAAATGAGATTGCCTTTATATATGGGCAGTCTCAGTTTCAAATCTCTCACTGCCATTGGCTGGGATGTGCTTACGCACATCACAGCCAATCAGTTTAGTGAACAGCCGCTTGAATCTGATTGGCTGGGATGTGTGTAAGCATATCCAGCCAATGGCTGCGAGGGAACTGGAACTGAGACTGCCCATATATAAAGGCAGTCTCAGTTCCAGTTCCCTCCGTGTGTAACGGGTATCGTCTCATGCAGAACAGGACTGGGGACTGTGTCACGCATAACTGTCGCCGCTGCCTCTGCAGCTGCACACAGAGGTGGAGACATGAAAACTTTTAGCTACTTATTTATTTCTGGCATTTCACTTATGGCATTTCTGGCATTTTATTTATTGCATTTTTAACAAGTTGAACATACTTCATTAAATGGAGGCATATTCATACAAATGGCACAATAATACATGTTTTAACCCTTTTGAGCCCCAGAGAGGTACTCAATGCATTGCTTCGCAATGCTTTGCGTACCCCTCTGGCACTCAAGGGGTCAAACAATGTATTATTGTGCTGGATATTTCTGTATTGTATTAATACTTTTATTTTTTTTTTTTGTTTTACAGCAAGAAGGCTGAAGAGAAGACTGAAGGAGAAGACTGGCTTTTTTATCCTAAACACTTGCATGGAGCCCTAAATATGCTGAAGAAATCAACACCCATTTTGACTGAAAACTAGGTAAAAGAAGATTCTCTAATCCAGCAATGGAGCCTATCACATAATAACAAGTGCATAGTGTTTTCAAAATCACCTGTGGGTTGTGTTAGCCATTATTTATTTAGAAAACTAGCTTTGGTTTATTTAGATTTATCATACCTCCCAACATTTCAAATGGCCAAAGAGGGACACTTGTTTGGTGACTAAGCATGATGTCATCAGAGAGTTTGGCCATCAGGGCTTTTGAGAGGAAAAGGGCATCTTAAGGCACAGCATGGAAAAGTGGCTTGGGCACATTTTCCCCAAAGATGGCATAAATACATGGCTTACTATTGAAATGTCGCCATTTAATGGGGGGGGGGGGGAATAGGGCAAATTGTATTATTTTATTTCAAAATAAAGTTTTCCAGATTTACGCGTGCCACTGTGGTTTAGTACTGAAAGGTCTCCAAAGTTCTACATGGTCATGCAGGGCGACCCTTAACACTTTGACTGTCAGCTTTACTTATACACACAGATCAGAAGTATAGGGGCTAAGGTGCTCTCAATAGTTTAGTGTGTCATGTTTGCAAAAGGGAGGGCTGGCAGGCAGACAGGTGCATGGCTTAGTTTGTTTTTATATTTTTATTTTTTGTGACTGTTATGTTGTGCTGTGTTATTGGATCCCAGTGTGACGCTAACATCTCATATCACTTTAGGACCCTAGCAAGAGAACACAGAGCTATAAGACGGCTTGATGAGGTGAAGGGAAGAGATCTCCACTTTGTGTCCCAGTCTGCGCTCACTATACAAACCAACTGCTTCTCCCTCTGTCACATGGTATAGTCGTCCCGGTTCAAATGATCAGGTGGCAAGGAGGAGTCTGTAGGGTATGACAAGGTGCAGGGTCATGACCAGTTAAGAAAAAAAGGTGCTGCAAGCCAGGGTCCATAATCAACATGACCCAAGTAAATGTACTAGTTGTGTCGCTTGTGCAGTATAAAATCCATAGCCATTTACGGGCAGGAAGAGGAGGGTCTGCCAAGGACTATGGTAAAGGGAAAGAACGGTAAAGAGGTGAGACAGAGTGAATGTAGAGGGAGGGGAATGTGATTGGATACAAGCAGGTGGAGTAAGTAAATACAGGGGAAAGGGTAAATTGGAGGCATGGTAAAGTCATTGGAATAGGGCAGTCAATGGGATGGATGACAAAGTACTTTTATTAGGCAGTCAGAGAGGCAAAATAGAGGGGAGAGAGATGGTGAATAGGAGGGACAGGAAAATCCTTGCAGAGATTTTGCCAAGAGTGACAGGGGAGGTTGCCTCCCTAGCCTCTCCTGACAAAATCATGGCCCTCTGTGTGTTGTGGGGCATTTCGTGGAGACAAGCTTTTGAAAGATATTCATCCTTTCTCTATGTAATGTTAGTTCAATTAAAAGGTATTCTTACATACTAGAATACTCATAACATGTATAGCACTTCCTTATCATGGTGGGAATGTTTGCTTGTGTCAATGAAGCCAAGAACTATGCAATCCGGAGCATATACTGCTGGCAAGATCACCCAAGGTGGAAAGATCAAAGCTATGACATCAGACTAAATTGATCCAAAATCTACCAACCAACACTGGACCAGAGAGGCAGAATATGGTCCATTTCCTCAGCACTGTTTTACAAAAAAAAAACAATGGCCCTATTCCCCAGAGGCTTGCAAGCTATTTTCTACAGCAGCAGGAAGACCAGCTCAATGGCAGAAGATGCTAAAAATCACTGAGTTCTACCAGGCTGCCTTTGGTTTTTAGACATTGGAAAGCTTAGCATTCGATCCATGAGTACGGTTTCAATCTTAGAGGAACTTGTACAAGAACTAAATCACATCACCGGCTTATGTGAGACTTGTAAAAAAGGTAAAGATTAGTCAAATTAGTACATAGACACTGGCTCTGCTATAAAGGAACAAATGTGGAGGAATCGGATTGTTGATTAACAAATACTGACAGACTCAGCTGTAAAAGTAGAAAGTATTTGAGAAAGAATCGCTTCCTGTGTTATCAAACTAAACAGTCATTATGTTCTACAAATCATTCAAGTTTACGCCTCTACAAGTAGCCACAGTGATAATGGAGTTGAAGAATAATATGCGGAAAATTTATTCTAAACAAACTGAATATAGTTTTGGGGAAATTGTGTCCCTTTTTTTATACTGATCTGGACTTTATCATTGTTTACCTGTACTGATGCAGTTACGTTTTTATATATTGATTGCATGATATTGCTGTAAGCTCTTTCTATTCTTTGGCTGATCAGGGCATCAATTATTGTTGCATAATGGAAGACTGTATTCATTATGTCACTCTATGTTCAAAGAAGTAGCGAAATAGCTTTTGTCATTTGTAGCGACTTTTCATAGTACAGTGTCGTTGGGATCATTTATATTTTCAGAGAGTGTCGGTTATGATTGAAAATATGTTGTTTGTCCTGCCTGAAATTGTCGTATGGAACGTCAAAAAATGTCTTAACTAACAACAAAACTGTCTTTATGTCTTAACTAAAGACAAAAATTCTCACATTCAGAACATATTCTCCCCACTTTTTTCTTAACGTACAAATTTTGTCTTTTAAAAGATATTTTTTGTTTTTAGTTACGACAAATTTTCTTTTCCTCTATATGACATTGAAGAATAGTTTAGCCACGCCCTTGCCCCGCCTATTTGCCCATCAATTCTGGAGTTGTGTCGTGCACCACGGACATTATTAGTTTTTTGTCATATATTCTATAGAAAATATGTTGTTCATGCATTCAATTACTTACTTTTGTCTTTCATATGACAATTTTTTGTTGTTATCCCTTTGAACATATGGCCCTATAACTTGTTGCACTGTCTAGATGTGGTCCATTCTACTGAAACCACTCCCAAAGCCTGCTTGTTCCTTAAGTTGTGCTGAGTTAAGTATTGTGTCCATTCTTCCTGAATGTACATTTGTGAAAATCTTGCAGATCACTGGCAATACAATTATTGGTTGGTAGTTTTTAGATCCTCCGTCCTTTCTGAACATTTGTTGCTTTTTGCCATTGTGTCATCTTCAAGCTTTGATGCAAACATTTGGCTCCGATGTGTGGTCATCTTTTGTTTTGCTTTCTTCAGCCCTTGATTTTCTTCCAGTGTCCTTTTGATGAGCTCAACATTGAACCTTCATGTTTCTTCTTTAATGCTTTTCCTTACGGTATTGCACATTTCATCATATTCTATCCTGTTTCTTATATTACTGTTTTGTTTCATTTCTCATTGCTTTTTCATCATGGCAACTGTTTCTTTTGATATTCCGGTTAGTTTTTCTTGTTTTACAGTAGGTGCAAGAGCATGGGCAGTCTATGATAGGCTCAGTAACATTTTCATTGTGCGTTGAAATGTCTGTGTTTGTAATGTCATGCAACACAATGGGGGAGATTCACTAAGCGGTGATAAAGAAGTGATAAAGTGGAGATGACTTCTCCAGTGATATCACTTCTCCAATTCCTATGTTATTCTATGGAGCCTATGCACTAAGATTTCTTCAACTTTAGAGATCTTAGTTAATAGGTCCACAGAATAACAGGAACTGGCGAAGTGATATCACTGGAGAAGTCATCTCCACTTTATCACCTCTTTATCACCGCTTAGTGAATCTCCCACAGGGAAGCGATTAGACAGTGGTAGCTCACAATTCATATGATTTTGCAATAGCTGGAGAGAAGCCAGCGGAGAGCGAGAAAAAGACACTGCAAAGGACAAAGGTGATTCATTTTTGCATTGGGGATGTCAGGGGATTCTGTTTGTGGAGGTAGGAATGCTTTAAATCTGCTCCATGACACAGACAAATCACTGGTGCCCACACAAAACAGAATTTAAAGATACAAGAGTCTCTTTGCAATGTGCTATGGCTGTTAAAAACAGAAAAAATTATTTTGCACTCTGGGGAGATGCCTGAAGTGCAGGATGTTCAGAAAAGGACATGTGGTTCTTCAGGTTACCAATATGATTTTTTATTTTTTTATTTTAACTACAGCTGAAGAGCCGCATGAGAACATATCCAGTATGATTGATTGGATTGTAAATAAAACTGCCTATACCCCACACATACCCCCCCACCCCACACACAGTGGAGTAACTATAGGGGTCGCACCTGCGACTGGGCCCGTGCACTCCATGGACCCGGCTTCCCCCTGCGACCCCTCCGCCTGGTGCCCGCAATCTTCCGTCGGCGCTCTAGCAATGCAGAGCGCTGGGAGATGACATCATCTCCCAGCGCTTTGCAATACTAAGAGGACAGAGCGGGAGCTCGAAGTAGGAGATGGGGGCATTGTGAAGGGGGCCAGTGTGGTGGTGGTGGGGCCCGTGGCACTTCTTGTACAAGGGCCCGGAGGCTTCTAGTTACGCCTCTGCCCACACACACATTCTCATTCCAATTACATACACACACACTGTTACACATACACATGAGACGGGAGTTCTAAGAAATGGAAGATGGCATTAAGCCAACTGCACCATAGGGAGTAAATAGAAATTTCCAAAAATGCCTATTGATTAAAAAAGGCTCTTAACCCTTTGAGTGCCAGCGGGGTACACAGTGCATTGCTTTGCAATGCATTATGTACTCCACTGGCACTCAAAGGGTTAACCCCTTGAATGCTAGGCAGGTCTCTAACACTTTGCTTCAGAATGCAAGGAGATCTCTCTCTGGGTTTTAACTTGTAGATCAGTAATGGCTCTGTAAGTGTCTGTATGTGTGTGCGTGCGTGTGTGTGTGTGTTTGTGTATACATATGGTTCTGTGTTGGTCTTTATGTGTGTGGATGTGCACGTGTGTGTGTAGATGACTCTGTGTGTATCTGTGTGCTTCTGTGTTTGCAAGTGTGTGTGTGTGTGTGTGTGTTTGTGAAAGACTGTGTATGATAAAAGGGTGCTAAGGAAACAACCATTAAAAAGGTGGGGTATAAGTGGGCCGGGCATAAATGGGCGGGACACAAGAGGCAGAGCCAAGGGGTGGCAAAATTAGGTTTTGCCTAGGGTGGTAAAAACCATTGCACCAGCCCTGAGTATATGCTCCCAATGGCATTGTTCTCGGCTTCATTGACACACACAAACACTCCCACCACGATAAGGCATCAACCCATGGGGGGAGTGATATATATATATATATATATATATATATATATATATATATATATATATATACATATATACACAATATGCAATATTAACCCTTAAATAACCATAAGGTCATGTATAAATGGGCTTCATTTATGTGCCATAATGTCCAAGGCTGTGTATAAGCATATGTAAAATAAAATATGCACAGTCTAATGCATTATGGTACATAAAAGAAGCCCATTTATACATGACCGTATGGGTATTTAAAGGTTAATAAATGTCTTGGCTGATACCTAATAGTCTTTTCCAACATCCTGATATTTTATCTCCATCTCCAATGATAAGAATGCCCCTTAAGCTTCATACATCTCTTTGTTCCTGGGAACATGAGTCACTAACTAGCAATGCAGTGATAGAAATTCCTGAACAATTAGCAAGTCTGCTCATGGAGTGGAAATTTAGGGAAAGATTGATAAATATCTTATTTAATCCAAACACAATAATGGGAGATTATGGGCTAGATATGTAATCTATTCTAAATCTATTGCTCTTTTCATGTTAGAAATGAATAAAGGAATTTGCACAGGGAAGGTACTTCATGTAAAATATATATATATTTATTATTATGTAGTTCTACAAATTTGTATGCAGTGCTCTATAGATAATCAGACACAGTGAGTCCCTGCCCTGTAGAGCTTACAATCCAAATTTTTGTACGTGAGGCACAGGAAAGTAAAGTGATTTGCCTAAGGTCACAAATAACTGTTGACATAAGGATTGAATCAGCTTCTCACAGTTTTGCAGCCCATGTCTTGGGTTCAAACTCAGTTAAATAACCAAGTGAGCCAGCATATCCCGCAATCTATTTCCAAACCAACCATGACAGGCCTGTATGCAATACCTCTGGATTCACTCCGCCATTTAGCTCCAATGTAGATAAACAACCCATACTCAGGAAGCTAATGATGAGCAATTCTGCAGCAATCCAGCTGCACCATAGTTAAGGTGACCAGACTTCCCCTTTAATCCATGATGCTAATGAAAATGTCATTACGTAGGACTGAACAGGAATCAGCTCAAACCTGTAATGTACATTTTTCATTAGAACAGTGTATTAAAGGGGAGGTCTGATCCCGCTAACAATAGGGAACAAATGAACATTTCTACTGCAGGTACTCAATCTTGTTTGGCAACATTGCCCTAACATGCAATATGGAATTCTCAGTTTATACCTCATTTGTATAGGTCATTTGTCATGGGCAAAATGAAGGAGACAAATGTGTGTGTATATGTGTGTATAAATGTATATATAATTCCAGTACAGGTTTTGGTAAGCACACCCAAAGAAAAAAGCATTTAAATTTGCTGGAGAGCAACCAATTTTGAACAAAATAGCTAAAAGCAAATACACATCCAAATTGTAATCATTATAAATCCTTTAGTCTGTGGCATTTTGCCTACATATCACTACTATATTAAATATAAGAATTTAGTCACATTATAAGTCCATAGAATATATATATATATATATATATATATATATATATATATATATATATATATATACATATATACATATATATACATATATATATTAAATATAAGAATTTAGTCACATTATAAGTCCATAGAATATATATATATATATATATATATATATATATATACATATATATACATATATACATATACTACATGCTACACATGACCAAAATTCTCCATATATATATATATATATATATATATGTATATATATATATATATATATATATATATATATATATATATATATATATATATATATAAACACAGTGCGAGCACTCACAGGACTTATTATATATAGATATATAATATTATTCATTTATTTACTGTCCGATGTTTCGATCCAGTAAGGACCTTTATCAAGAAAGTTCTTGAGAAAGGTCCTTACTGGATCGAAACGTTGGACAGTAAATAAATATATAATATTACATATATATATATATATATATATATATATATATATATATATATGTTAATTGCTAAGCACCCAGTCAGTTTGATTTTGAGGATGTGAGTGCCAACCCCTGCAAAATTTATGTATATACTAGTTGAGGAGCCTGTTACATGGGCCACAGTGCCACTGCCAGCCGGTCGCGGTGCAGTCATGCATAGTAGAGAATGCCCACGCTGCGGCTGATACACTGCCTGCCGGTTGCGGTGCAGTCATGCTCAGTAGAGACTGCCTGCGCCACGGCTGATATAGAGCTGGATGCTCCTTCAGAGCGCCCCGCTCTGTATCAGCCTCATCACGGGCAGTCTCTACTGCGCCTGACTGCAGCACGCACAGCAGTCTCTATTGCATATGACTGCATTGTTACAAACTTTGTAGCGAATTATTTTATAGGATATATATATATATATATATATATATATATATATATATATATATATATATATACACACACACACACACACACAATAGGGTTCAAAAGTCTGAGTCCACCATACAATAGAAAAATATTGTAATTAGCTGAAAATTAGCTGTATTATATACATTATTTATTGAGAAAAATAAATTTTTTTATCTTTGTTAAATCCTTATGTGATATTGCCATTTATATGAATATTCTCTTCACACACCATTTGCTTATACATTTTCAAAACTGTAGTGACACTATATAAACCCTAGATTTCCATTTTTATCAAGGTCTGCAAAAGAAAACAGTAGTGCCCTAAACTAGTGTCCCTGACACCCCAAAGTGCCAGGGTACCCTGTTTGAGAACCAGTGTCTTATTGATTTAAATGGGGCTTTTAACTCCTTGAATGCTTGAGATACCTCCACACATTGTGAAGTGTCAGGGATAAGCTTCCCAATGCTATATATATGAACTCTTTAAAGGGATAGTAATACTTAAAATGTAAAAAAATATATGTTGTAGGGTTTTTTAGGTGCAATATCACAGTGGCCTGAAATTGTACAGTGGCACTGTTGCTACACAATCCTATGGACAGCTCTGGTCCTGGGACCTTAAATCTCCATAGGATGGTGTAGCAACAGCACCACGGTACAATTTCAGGCCACTGTGATATTGCACCTAAAAAATTCAACTTTGAAAATTAATAGCTTTTGAATGAAACACCTTTCAGCAGTGGGAGTACCCTTGTTTTACTCAAGGGGATAAACCCTATGACATATTTGTTTTTACATTTTAAGTATTACTATCCCTGTAAACACTAGAAGGATGCACAATGTATAGTTTCAAACGCATTACTCACCCCTTGTGTCCTTAAAGGGTTAAGACACTGCCCTTTTTAACATTTTAATCTATTGTATGATAGGGACATGTCCAGTGCCTTGCTTTACAAAGTGAAGAAGACATCTTAAGTATCCAAGCAATTGATCCAAAAAGAGATTTCATGGATAATCACAAGGCCTAATATTGTATTTGTATACTTAATTATTATTGACATAGAAATGGCTTGAAATGTCTTCTTGTAATGCACTGTAAAGTATTAAAAACTTTGACTGATGTCAGTACACTATAATACTCGCTAGTGTAAACAAGTTTAAAGGTTTGACATTCCTCCCTGACTCCAGCCCCTTATCCAGTAACAGCACTAAACCAGTTGTCATGGCAACCCGATCTGGGGGGTTATGCACTAAGGTGTGATAAAAAGGTGATAAATCGGAAATGACTTCTCCAGTGATATCACTTCTCCAGATCCTATGTTATTCTAGGTAGCCTATGCACTAAGTAGGATTGCCACCCAGCTGGTATTTTACCGGCAGGCCGGTAAAAAATTGGCTTCTGTCCAATGTTAAGTCTTTGGAGAGAATGCCATGGCCGTTTTTTTTTTTTTTTTTTTTTTAAGAAAAGGTGGCAACCCTAGCACTAAGTTCTCCAAAGTTGGAGAAATCTTAGTGCATTGGCTCCCTAGAATAACATAGGAATTGGATAAGTGATATCAATGGAGAATTCATCTCCTCCTTATCACCTCTTTATCACACCCCCTAATGTTCACTCAAACTGAGACATTTGTGTTTATGTGAGAGAGAGAAAGGCAAGTTGTCATGACAACCACTCAACGGATCAGGTCCCTGGCTTGAAGAAGGAGCTAATGACAGGGAAACTGGGAAAGAGTGAATATTACACAATGATTATACTTTAATTTAGTGAGTATAAAAGTAGCAACACTCTTTAATACTTTTAAGGGCATAAAAAGAAAGAAAATTAACAATTATTATCACTTTAATCTGTATGAGAAAGGTCACAGTACTGGCTTTAGGGTTTTGTTTATGTAGGCTTGTCAAATCTTTTGCACTTGGCACAGTTGATAATGACTTTTTGCGGTCATTGGATTACATCTTCATTCATCTTTAACTGGCTACTTCTGTGACATCTGCAGCTCTCCAAGGACATTCACTCCAGGGAACATTTTAGTATGTTTTTATAAGTTTTATAGAATTTTATATCCTTATTAACCGTTTGAGTGGCAGATTGCTCTGCAATGCTTTGTGTACACGTTTGCCACTCAAAGGGTTTAAACGTTAAAAAAAAGATGTATTTGTACATAAATATTAATTACGCAATGAAGTTGATGTACTAAGAATATCTGGAGCAATTGTGGACAAACCATCGGCTGCAGTTAAAACTATTTAACCCTTTAAGAACCAGCAGTCCAGGGAAGTTACCTTCCCTTGAGGACCTCTTTTCTGCATGCCGACACACCAGTACAAGTGACCTGTTGCATGTACCCAGTGGCGTAACAATAGAGGTCGCAGGGGTCGCACCTGCGACCGGGCCCGGCCGTTCCCTGTGAACCCATCGCCACTCGCTCGCAGCCAGTGCCCGCAGCAGCTCAGCTGATCTCCCTGCACTCTAGTAATGCAGAGCGTGGGAGCAGGTGATGGAGATAGGAGATGGACATGGGGCAAAGTGAAGATCAGGGGGCCGCTGGGCACATGGCAATTTATGCACCAGGGCCCTGTGGCTTCTAGTTACGCCACTGCATGTACCGGCTTGCCACTTTGGAGTCTGAGAGAGAGACTGCTCCAGTATTGGATCAGTCAATTTCAGGCCTCGTTTTTACTTACAGCGATCCCACAGCAGCAATTTAAGTACAATGTGATTTGCCAGGATGGTCACTGGTCCTTAACTGAGCAACGGTCATAGCACGTCACCTTGCCCTTAAGGGGTTAAATCAGTGGAAATGTTGCTACATTTTCTTTGTGCTCTATGGTATAATTGGTGAGTTGCAGAATTACTCAGTTATTCTTCATCCATCAGCCTCAATAAGACAAGTGTGTAACCAGCTGATCATGGCTGGTCCACATGCTCCACTTTCAGACGGTTTGCTGCTTTGCCCTAAGTGACACTGGGCCTTAGTCATCAAGATTTATTGATGTAATTCTGGAGAAAACCAACTGCACTATAGGGTAGAGTTGAAAATTCCACTAATATCTAGTATTTTAAATTGGGCTTTTAATCTATTGAATGCTAGAGAGGTCTCCAACGCCTTGCTAAGCAATGCATTGGAGACCTCTTTAGCATTTAAAGGGTTAATTTTTATTTCCAACCATATCGTGCAAATGGATTGTAGCAGAACTGAAGAAAGAAGTATAGCAGCACTAATATATAACATGAGATGTAATCATCTAGGTGTGTGACTCACCAAATGCTCCATAAGTTCCACTGGGTGCAGATTCCACTCGGGCTTCCAAAACGCCTTTAAGGGATAGTAATACTTTGTTTTATCTTTATTTTATTTTGTAGGCATTAAAAAAAAATGAAGAACGATATAAGTCTTATCTCTCAAACCTTTATGGTTTAAGAGATATTCACAAGCAAATTTTCACCCTCCCTCCCTTTTTCCTAGTGTAAGCCATCTCTTCTCAGATGTGAATCTGGTTGTTAAGACCAGACAGATAACAGAAGGGGACAATCTTCTTTGTATGAAAACAATGAAAGCCCTTCCCCCTTGACATGTTTTTCAGCTTTTTCCCTTATCTTAATTGAAGATTGTCCCTCTCTGCAGTCTACCTGGGCACCTCCCTTCTGATCTGGTTGAACAGGGGGGATACTTTGTTTGTGAATATCTCTTAAACCATAAAGGTTTGAGAGATAAGACTTATATCGTTCTTCATGTTTTTTTAATGCCTACAAAATAAAATAAAGATAAAATAATGTATTACTATCCCTTTAAGTATAGTAGGGAACAAAAACAGGACCGCACTCCCGAAACTCTTAGGCAAATGATAGTAAAATCAGCTTTATTTGAACCAACAATACAAACAGACACTGAGCACCCATATCTTACGCGTTTCACACAATACTGTGCTTACTCTTGTTTGTATTGTTGGTTCAAATAAAGATGATTTTAATTTGCCTACAAGTTTTGGGAGTGCAGTCCTGTTTTTGTACCTTGTAGCAGAATTGTACATGTTTAGCTTGATGAATATGCAGATGTACTAAGTAGAACTGGGGGTGATGCACAAAGAAATGATAAAGAGCAGATCACTTATCCAGTACCTGTGTTATTCTATGGAGCCAATGCACTAAGATTTCTCAAGTGGGAGACCTCTTAGTGCAAGGGCTCCATAGAATAATATAGAAACTGGAAAAGCAAAATCACTGGCGACATCATCTCCACTTTATCACACCTTAGTGCATAAATCCCCTGGAGTAGTACTGGAGCAAACCATCTGTACTATGGGAGACAAATAAAAATTCTTCAAATGTCCAGTGATTTAAATACAGCTTTTAACCATTTGAATGCTAGAGAGGTCCCATTCCTGTAAACACCTCTTTGGCATTCTATTGGGTTAAAAGCCCCTTTTTAATCAGTGGGAAGTTTTGATTTGTCCCCTATGGTGTAGTTGGCTTGCCCAAAAATTGATCGTTATATTTTTTAGTGCTACACTTTAAACATAACATTTAGCTAAATAAGAACTGTATACTAATCTAATTTTACCTGCTGAGTGTCTGAGGGATGTCCAATGAATTGTTTTGCAATGTGCATATCACCTCCTTGGTACTTCACCCCTTAACGACTGTTGGCATGCCAGGACTATCTCACCGGTCCCAGCACTTTCGGACCAGTGACGGTCCTGACATGTCATGTAAATCTGGGATGCATCCCAGAATCCATTGAGCAAAAAAAAAAAAATCTCTATGGTCCTTACTGGCTATGCACGTGCCGGATTGGGAGGTCGTTAAGCAGTTAAAGGGTGACAGAGTTTTTCTTTTCAGCCATTTCACACTCTTATTTTGCATAACACATTGGTGCTATAGGGCCTTTTGCATGGGAGATATCTAAACAATGAACATAGGATGGAATGTGGCTGTGCCCTTGACCTACACATGTACACGAGGCATATTCTCATACCTGGGAAACTTCAAACCCAACCCCCCCACGGTATAAGGAAGGAAGGTGATGAGCGTGTGTAAATGATGCAATTAGCGACTTAATGTGGACAGGGCTTAAGTGTGTGGGAGGGACTGGGAAATGGAAAGGTGTAGTTTGCTTACAGTGGGCTGAACGGTCCTGGGAGAAAAGGGAATTACCAGGGAACTCAGCTAGATGGTGAATCAGCCTCTGTCCCCAGGGCAGTATTCCCTCTAGTGATTGACCCAGCACTGAAAGGGTTAAAAGAGCAATTAAAAATGGTAGGGCTTCATGGTGCATCTGGAATTCCAATGCAGGTCTGCATAACTCTCTGTGGTGTTTCAAATAACTGAGCCTCAGACCAGGTGCTAGTAACGGAGTGGCAACAAGCACACTCCTTTTATTTAGTAATATTCTTATTAGGAGTATGTCCCAGGTAGATGAGGAGCTCATTATAGCGTGACCACTCTGTTCCACGGCCAGCTCAATACTGCCCAAGCACACGCACTGGTGCACACTTTCGGTTTCCGCTCCCAGCATCCTCCTCAATCTGTCGGCTGGTTGCTTAGTAACCAGCCCTCGAATGCTTCAGCAACCTCTTCTGCGTTTGGGGACATAACACCGCCTCCTTTTCCTAAATAAAAGAACACACACAAACAACAGATAACGAAATGAGGGAAGGGAAGAGAGAGAGCGAGAAGAACTCTGAGACCCTCATGGCTTCTTCCATGACCTCAGCACCTCCTCCGGCTCCCAACATACTGGAGGTCGTCTGTCTCTGGCTGGTCAACCACTCAAGCTCTCGTGAGCTGACATACCCCCCACTGTCGGTTCTGGATCTCTGTCTGCTGTGTCTTGCATTTCCCTGTTTGCCATCTTACTAGCAGGAGCTGCCGGCATGGACACAGGAATGGAACTGGCCACTGAGGTTGTTGGCCCCTCAAATACCTCGTCTCCTCCCCCGCCAGCAGGAAAAGAGGAAGGATGGTGCAGGGTTGCAGATGGACCAGGCCGCAGTTGATCCAGATGTCTGCGGCATTGAAGACCAGAATCCATGCGCACAACATAAGAACGGGAAACCTTGAATTCGACAATGGAGGCGGGAATCCAGAGAAGAGGCCCGTGGTACCAGCGAGCCCAAACCATATATCCCTGGGTATAACAAGGTGCCGGGAGGGCACCACCAGGTGGGTGGCCAGGCACGGCTGATGCCAGGGAAGATCTCGGATGCAATAAGTCCAATTTAGAATGGAAAGGCCGGCCAAACATCAACACAGCTGGAGCCACCCCCCCGTGGATGCATGACAAGCATTCCGGTAAGATTGCAGAAAGGTCTCCAAGGCATCAGATACTGGAGCCGAGAAATGCAGAGCAGTCAAAGCCGATTTCAAGGTTTGCATGAAACGTTCGGCCAGCCCATTTGTGGCAGGGTGGTATGGAGCAGAAGTCTGATGCCGCAACCCAACAGACCGGAGAAACTGTTGAAACGTGTGAGCCAGGAATTGGAGACCATTATCAGTCACCACCATTTTAGGTAATCCAAAAGTAGCAAAAAGGCGACAGAGGGCCTGTACAGTGGCCTCTGCAGAAGTCGTGGACATGATACAGACCTCCGGCCACTTAGAGAAGGTATCCACCAATACTAAGTACATCTTACCCCTAACAGGCCCTGCAAAATCCAGATGTATTCGCTCCCAGGGGGCAGAAGAATGAGGCCAGGCAAGGAAGGGAGAAGGCAGGGGAACCTTCCTGGCCTGGTTACAGCCTAAACAGGAGGAAACACACATCCGCATCCAGGGAGGGCAACCAGACAAGAGCCTGAGCTGTCTGTTTCATGCACACCACTCTAGGATGAAGATGTTTCAAAGTAGATGCATGCACCCTAGTACCCCACCAAATGCAACCGTCTTTGGTTGTAAGGTCCAATTTGCGCCTAGCATATGGCAGGAATGGTGGTGACACATCCCTAGGCCAACCTGATTGAATGTATTCATAGACCCTGGCCAGGACTTCATCTTGGCGGGTGGCCAAAGCAACGTATCAACTGAGGTAAAACACACACTATGCTGATCGGATGGGCGCCGGAACTGAGAAGAGGGCCAGGAATTATCCAGAGGTGAGGCAGACAAAGGCAGGTGGGACATGGCGTCTGCAATCGCCTGCTGGTCATGAGGACGGTATTGGATAGCAAAGTCAAAAGCACCCAAGTATAGGGCATATCTTTTGAGCCTGGCAGCTGTAGTTGGAGAGATGCCTTTCCTGGGATTAAAAATGGCTAACAACGGTTTGTGGTCTGTCACCAAAGTAAAATGCCTGCCTATAAATACAGAGTAAACTTTTGAAGCGCCCAGATGATGGCTAATGCCTCTTTATTGATCTGGGCATCATTGCGTTCAGCAACTGAGAGAGAGTGAGAGGCAAATGCAATTGGTTGTTCAGTGTCATCCAGGAGAATGTGAGAAAGAACGGCTCCCAGGCCACAAGGAGAAGCATCGCAAGCTAAAGTCACACGCTTGGCAAGATCATAATGGACTAAAACTCTAGATTTATGGAGCATGTCCTTCGCCAACTTAAAAGCTGCCTGACACTCAGATGTCCAGTTGCAAGGAGTTTTGACTTCAAGCAGGTGGTGCAAAGGGTGAAGAACTTGGGCCAGATTCGACAAAAATCTATGATAGTAGTTTAACAGTCCCAAAAACGATTTCAGATAAGAGACGTCAGTTGGGGGTGGCGCCTGTGCATAACGCCTGCACCTTTTCGCTTTGAGTGCGCAGACCATCTTTATCAATAACATGGCCACAGAATTGCAACTTGAGTTGAAAGAACTGGCAATTGTCCAAATTCACCCGCAGACCATACTCATGCAGCCTTTTTAGGACTATGGTGACGTTCTTTCGATGTTCCTCGTCCGTGGAACCAGTGATAATCAAATCATCAAGTAAATATTTAGTATGCGGAATGTCTGCCAAAATTGTGTCCATAGTCTGCTGCCAGATGGCGGGTGCAGATGCCACCCCAAAAACCATCCGGTTGTACTGGAACAACCCCTTATGAGTGTTGATGGTAAGTAGTTTTCTGCATTCCGGGCGGACTTCCAACTGCAGATATGCCTGACGCAAATCCAGTTTCATAAATGTTTGACCCCCAGCCAAGGAAGCAAAAAGTTCCTCCAACCTAGACAAAGGGTATTTACTTCCAACTGGTGGTTTAGAGCAACTCTGAAATCTCCCCACAGTCTGATTTCCCAGGATTTCTTCACCACGGGAATGATGGGAGATGCCCACTCACTACAGGCAACTTTAGAAATTATACCCTCCTGTTCTAGACAAGCCAATTCACGTTCGACCCGACCCCTAGGGGCGAACTGAACAGTCCGGGCTTTGCAAAATTTAGGTATAGCTCCAGGTCGCAGGAATAGAGAAGCAGACATGTCTTTGACCCAGAGATGGGTGAAAAAGTCCTTGAATTGGGCACACAAATCCTGCACCCACTCTTGTTTTTGACTGGAGACCTACCCACCAACTGAATGTACTGGAACAGTCCAAGCAGGCATCCCCATGAGCTTGATCCAAGGATGTCCATAAAATATGAGGTCCCCCATGTTTAACCACATACAATGGAATTTTATACTCCTTTCCTGCATATGTCATCTGCACCCAGGCATAAGGAAAGGAAAAGAGTGATATAATGATGGTTTAACTATAATGAAACCAGATATCTTTTATATGAAAAGTTTGGTGGGTGATGCTAAAACTTCTATATGGGAAGTGTCCCTGATAGATTAATGTTAATGGCACTAAAGTAGGCAATTGTGAAACTAAAAGGAATCCTAAAATATTTTATATTAGGGGCCTCCATTCACAAATTTGCCAGGGCCCTCAGTGATTCATAAAATGCAACCGATTACCTCTGAATACAGGCATAATAAATCTTGTGTCTTGTGGCTAGGAGGAATAGCAAGATTTAGAAGGGAATAAAGCTGAGTAAAGGGAATAAGTAAAACAAGACGAAAAAGTGGAAGAAAGAAGAAAGCAGGAGAAGGGGGAAAGGTAAATATCCAACTGTCGAGAAAAAGCAAGCAAAAACTGACAGAAACCACCCAGATATAGGTAATTACACTGACAGCAAGGAATTATCAAGGAAAGGGGGAATAGCATGGTAGACCCAAGGGGTATGCATATTAAAGAAAGTATTGTGCTTAATAGGAAGGAAACTGGTATGTGTATCAAGGAAAATATGATTTATTGTTCTTCAGCATAGAGAACGTCTCTGCCAATTTTTTTCAAGAAGTTCTATATTTGGTTACCAGAAAGATAAATTAAGTGAGTTTTCTAGAATATAAACCACAAGGAAAAGAAAAGAATCAACCAGGCAGCGCTCACAAAAATATTAAAAACTTAAAATATCTCAGAGAGGAAGATGGAAGATAGTAATGTTCCACAATAAAAGCAACTCCAATTAATCTTCATAGTATTTGGGCCATGGATAGAGTTATTTCAATACTGTCAGACTTGTAGTTCAAGAGTAATTGAATTATAAAGTATCCACCTCCCGCCCCTTTTACTGATGTAACACTGCTCAGCTCAGAGAAGCAAGACTGTCCGGATGGATCGCAGAGAGGGACAATCTTCAGT
Organism: Rhinophrynus dorsalis; assembly: GCA_037306005.1. NCBI lineage: Eukaryota > Metazoa > Chordata > Amphibia > Anura > Rhinophrynidae > Rhinophrynus > Rhinophrynus dorsalis. The sequence continues at coordinate 266,714,325 of CM074718.1, read as the reverse complement.
GAGTATAAGGAAAAACCTGAAAATCCTATCAAGGGGGGGCAGATTTTCCTTATGCTCACAGTAAGATTGTCCCTTGCTGTGAGTTGTCCAGTCCCAGGACCAGATTCCACATCTGAGGGGCAGGAGGGGTACACTTTATCATTCAATTACTCTTGAACTACAACTCTAGTTTGCCACTGAATTACCCTGAAAATAGTGGATCTTCCCATCAAATCCACATCAATAAATTCTGGCCAATATCCTGCATGATTTTTCAATGCCAGCAAACATCTGTCTTTAACCTAAAGTCTTAAACCTGAAAGCCAGTAGGAGATACAAGCCTCACATCAGGTGGAATGTCTGGGAGCTTCTATATAAGGGACTTTTCAATGCCATTTTGTTTGCTGTGTTCCACGTTCATGGTATTAAGACACAGTGCTCAAAAGATGGAACTTAATGCTAGGATAAGGGAGAGTTATTGGATTGTTTTGCATTTATTCATATAAGTATACACTTACACATCCATACAACAGTACACTAATGTACCACACATAGCATTACATATATACACATACTTACATATAAACATATGCCCACACACTACCACTTTTCTTTTTCCCCTATATTCCCCTCATTTTCTTTCTCATTGATTTTGACTACTTTTTGCCTCAGTTGATATTTATTCTGTTTAGGATGTCCTGTTATATTTTCACTTGATGCATATTTCAAACCTCTTTTCATTTTATTTTATATTTGGCTTATTTTCTGTTTTAATTTTTTTTGTGGTGGATTAGTAAAGAGGGGGAGAGGAAAGTAAGCAGTAGGAGATAAGAGGAAAGCTAGCCAAGAGGATAGTGAGTTCCCTGGGCAAGCAGCTAAAGGGAGGGAGAGAAAGGTAGAGGGAGAGGAGCAAAGTTAGGGAGTGTAGGAATTCCAGGAGGAGCATCAGGTGGGCACACTCAGGGACAAAGAGGCAGATGGTGAGTTGGGAGGAAGTGTGGAGAGGAAAATGAAGATCATGACTGTAAGGACAGAGGAGGAGGCTGTAGGGCCTCCCCCTCACAACCTGGAGACAAATGGTCTTCTGTCCCAGCATCCCAGGGAGTGCAGAAACACAGGGGTTTGAAATTCTGCCCAGATGAAAACAAAGTGCTGATCAACAGTGTTGTAGCCAACATATTCAACTTGGACCATGCCATCATAGCAAGCCAGTGTCAGACAGTATGGAAACAGCCACAGGAGCGTATGTGCACTGTCAGCAACACCAGACACCTCAATGACAACTTGAAGCATAGTTACTATGGCTGCAACATGACCTTAGAAGAGAAAAATAGGCATGAGGCCATGCTGAGGTGGTCATTGGTACCTGAAATTGTCATTAGATTGGTATGAGGGTTAAACATGGCTTGTGCCTAGGACTATCAGGCTGGCGGTAAGAAAAGTAGCATCACAATTTGCAAAGTCTACCATTTTATTCAACCTCTAGGGAATCAGAGGGTGTGAAATGTGACCCAGTTTATAAAGTATCCAACCCCAAATAGAAGTTCAACCCCTTGAGGACCAAGGGGGTATGTAATGCATTCGGCTGCACACATACCTATGGTCCTCAAATGAGGAAATGTGTTTATTAAGTGTCCATCCCCAAATGTTAATTTAATCCTCTCAAGCATTCAGATACATAGAAGTAAGGTCACTGTGATGTTTGATAATGCCAATAATAATAATAATATCCTTTTAGGATGTCTTCCATTAATAAAATTGGTTATTGCTGGTGTCCATTTTGGGGAGGCAATGCCTTCCTAAGCCTTCATATTTCTCCCCCTATGGTCTAAGAGTGAGTTTTTCAGACGCTCAGTCATTTTGATAGATACCCCAGTGCTAAGGCTGGCAAAATATCAAGTCCTGGCCTGTTAGTGGGCCCTAAGGGTATGGGGTGAGAACCACTGCCCTATGGTTCGGTTGTGTTGACACAAGCATGCAACATGACAACTTATGTTTCCTTTGTTTTTCCTCTCACAGACAATTGGTTGGCCCACTGCCATTGTCAAATGCACATAGCCCAAAAGTTGCTTGGAAACTTTAGAATGACACCAGGGCCTGAAATACCTAACACTTCAATGAATCTGAGAACCCTGTAACATTCAAGGGGCTAGATTCACTAAGAGGTGATAAAGAGGTGATAAGGTAGAGATGGATTCCTATGTTATTCCTATGTTATTCTATGGAGCCTATACACTAAGATTTATTCAGCTTTGGAGATCTTAGTGCATAGGCTCTATAGAATAAAACAGGCACTAGAGAAGTGATAAATTGGAGAGGTTATTACCTCTTTATCACCGCTTAGTGAATAACCCCCAAGGTGTGAATGGCAACATCTTAAACTTTGAGCCTTCTCATTTATCTACTACACTTAGCTGAACTGTTCCTCCTTAGATTATTGAATGTGGTCTCTGAGCCTTGGTCTCTCAGGAGGATTTTTCTTTTACAGAACTGGCCTATATTACAGTCTATAGCTGTTATCACTGGATACATCTCATAGATTCTTATTGAAGTTTGTGGAGTAATTTGTAGATGCAACTCTTGATACAGTTATCAACTGCATTGGAGTCCAGACTACATATGTTTTTACTGACTAAAATTTTGCATTTATAACAATCACAAAATGGATCTATGCAACATCCCCCCATGTTCATACCAAGTCCAAAATGGCTGTTTGCAACTGAGATATTCCGTTCATACTAACACAGAACTACCGCTTGCACCCGTTAACTAGGATGTGGTATTCATGCCAATCAATAACTGTTCATTGCAACATTTAATCTTTTGCACAATGAATCGCAAAGCAATGCATTGGATACCCCTCTGGTACTCAGAGGGTTAACTGACATCTTGTGTTCATGCCAAGGCTAAAATGCCTGTTGAAAATTTTAAATAATTGGAAGATGAAGTTTACTTTAAAAGTGTATCTGTAAGTGTTCAGTTAAATGAACAGTACTGTTTCATAATAAAAGCAGCTCTAATTAATCTTCATAGTATTTGGACTTTGGAGAGTGTTATTTCAATTCTGTCAGAGTTGTAGTTCAAGAGTAATTGAATGACAAAATATCCTCCTCCTGCCCCTTTTACTGATGTAACACTGTTCAGCCAGAACAGAAGGGAGGTGCCCAGGTAGATTGCAGAGAGGGACAATCTTCAGTTAAGATAAGGGAAAAACCTGAAAAACTTGTCAAGGGGGGCTGGGCTTTCATTGTTCTCATAGGAAGAAGATTGTTGCCTGCTGTTATCAGTCTGGTCTTACAACTAGATTCACATCTGAGAAGAAATGGCTTACACTAGGAAAAAGGGGAGGGAGGGGAAACTTTGCTTGTGAATATCTCTCAAACCATAAAGGTTTGAGAGATAAGACTTATATCGTTCTTCATGTTTTTTTAATGCCTGCAAAATAAAATAAAAATAAAATGAAGTATTACTATCCCTTTAAGACCTTATGTATGTACTTACATTGCTTTACAGGTCTTAAACCCTGTAATGTGTGTTTCAGACCTCTGTATCCTTCAAGAGATGTTAAAAGGTCTGTTTACAGCAATGATGAATTGTCTATGTGCGGGACTCGTCTGATATTGATATGGAACTGTATGTCAGCAGGACCAGTCTAATTGATATGGGAATTTCCTCACTGCAACAGCACACGGGAAAGAAAAATGTGAGTTTAGCAGCACCTGAGAGGACAAATACCTTAATTTTGTTCAGTGTCTGTATTCATTTCTCACACTTTTTGTTTTCTAGTCTTCTAGTGGAAGGGCATCCCAGACATGGGACCTTGCTCTCCATGTCCCTAGAGTGAGTCAGCTGCACTCTACTGATAAGACCCACGTAGGCTTAAATGTAGGTCTGGGATTGTGCTGTTTCTCTTGTGCAGAGAGGCTCTGCCTGACATTTCGGAGCTGGAATGTCTGTGGGTTGGACCAGTCTGATGTGAATATAGAAATGTCCTCTCTGCAATAACACAAAGGAGGGAAAAATGCGACTCTGTCAGAAGCTACCATGCTTTAGAACAGAACATTTAATTTTGTTCAGTCTTGCTGTGTGTTTGTCACACACTATTTTCTAGTCTCTCTAAATAGAAGAGTATCCCAGGCATGGGTCCTTGTTATCTGTGTGCCTAGAGGGATTTGGCTACATACCACTGATGAGGCCCTCATTGGCCAAAATGTATGTCTGGGTTTGTGCTGTTTTTCTTGTGCAGAGGAGATTTGCCTGACATATCAGAGCTGGACTGACTGTGGATGTGAACAGTCTGATATGAATATACATCACATGGGAGGGAAAAAGATGATTTGAGCAGCACCTGAGAGGCTACCATGCCTTAGAACAAAACACATCTTTTTTATCCTGTCTCAATGTGTGTTCATCACAATCTTTGTTTCCTGTCTTTGGAATATATCATAAGTACTAAGAGCCCAATACAAAGTGTATGTGCCCTTCAGTTGTTGTCGTACATGACCACCAGCATACACAACTAGGCACTGGATATTTGGAGATGCTGGGAGTTGTAAGCCCTGACAGCTGGAGAGGCCACAGCTGATTACACCCCCTGTTGCGCTCTTAGTGCATATGACCTTTTTCTTAAGTCAGTGGACAAGTCAGCCATATGGCCCACAGTTGTTGGAGTCTACAACTCCTAGCATCCCCTTATAGGCAATGACTAGTCAGTAGTAATAGGTCCCAACAGCCGGTGAGCCCATGGTTGGATACACCCTAACTCCGGAATAGGCCATGTGTACCAGGGACCAAAGTCAGTAGGTATTCAACCATGGATTTTCCAGCAATTGGGAGTTACAGCTTCTAGCTAGCCAATACCTAGCAGGGGATACTAGGAGTAGTAGACCACAACAGCCTTAGAGGCCAATGCTGATTCCCCATGACTTAAGAAGAAGATATGTACTAAGAGAACAGTGTGCAGTGTAGTCATCTGTGGTTCCTGTCTCTGTCTTTGCCCACTACTGCCTGCATACCCAACTAGTCAATACTAGTTGGGGATATTGGGAGCTGTATACTCAAGAGAGGACACAATTGAATACACCCTGTATTGGGTCATTAGTACATATGGCCTATTCCTAAGCCAGGGGGTATCAGCCTTGAGCTTTACAGCTGATGGGGTCTACCATTCCTAAAATCCCCTACTAGCTGCTGGCTAGCTGAGAGTTTTAGGTCTTAATAGCTGAAGAGCCCATGGCTGCCTATACTATATACTGGGCACATAGTATTTATTATTTATGCCTGAGTCAGGATGTAGTCAATTGTGGGCTTCCAAGTTGTTGTGGCCTATGATTCTCAAATAGCCACTGGCTTTTAGAGGACACTAGGAGGTGTAGTCAACAACAGCTGCAAAACTCACTGCTGACTACACCCTGTATTGGACTCTTATTTCATATGACCTGTTCCAAAGATAAGGTAAATCCAATCCTGGGTTTCTTGGCTGTTGTGGCCTAGGTCTTCCCACATCTCCAAATACATATAGGGTTGCCACCTTTTCTTCAAAAAAAATACCGGCCATGGCATTCCCTCCATAGACTTAAGATTGGACAGAAGCCAATTTTTTACCGGCCTGCCGGTAAAATACCGGCTGGGTGGCAACCTTAAATACATAGTAGGAGGATTCTGGGAGCATAGCCTACTAGCAAATTACTAAATGGGAGATGTATGCCACATCAGTACTGGTAACATAGTAACATAGTAAATTAGGTTGAATAAAGACACAAGTCCATCAAGTTCAACCTTCTCCTCAAACCCCAGTAACTGAGAATTTTATAGCTTTCCTGCTACCAATTAAGTTAGTCTTTATCAGACCTTCCTGATCTGTCTACTGATAAACAGTATAACTCTGTATGTTCCCTTTTGAAAGAAATGTATCTAATCTTCCCTTAAATGTATCCATTGTATCTGCCATAACCACCTCCTTGGGCAAGGAATTCCACAATTTAACAGACCTTACTGTAAAAAAACCCTTCCTCTGCTGAAGTCTAAACCTCCTTTCCTCTAATCTCAAGGGGTGTCCCCTGGTCACCTGATCAGGCCTTGGAATAAATAGCTCACCGCAGAGATCCTTGTATTGACCTCTCATATACTTGTACAATGTGATAAGGTCTCCTCTTAGTCGTCTTTTCTCTAGAGTAAATAAATCAAGTTTGTCTAGTCGTTCCTCATACGTCAAGTACTCCATTCCCTTAATTCATTTTGTTGCTCTTCTCTGTACCCACTCTAGTTCTAGTATATCCTTTTTCATTACCGGTGCCCAAAATTGCACTGCATACTCAAGACCCATCGGTACCTATGGCATATTGGCTCCATCCTGTACTGGTTCATTGGTACGAATGGCATATGCCTGAGTTAGGGTATCCTCAAAACTGATTGGGATCTTCAACTCCCACATCCCCGTACTAGGTATTTGCTAGCTGGGGATATAGGAAGACCTATGCTACAACAATAGGGGAACCTAAGAATGAATTCACAGTGACTGGACCATATGTACTAAGGGACCAGTACAGCATGTAGTTAAGTCATAGACTCTTCAGCTATCCCAGCTTGCAACTCCCATCTAAACACTGGCTAGTAGGGGATGTTAGGAATAGTAGACCCCATCACCTGAGAAGCCCAAGGCTGGTTCTCCCTGACTTAGGAATAAGTCATCTATGCTCAAAGCCCAACCCATGGTTTGTGTAACTGTGTGATGTCCAGCTGATGTGGCCCATGACTCCCAGCATCCTCAGTGAGTCATTGCCTAGTTGGATATGCTAGGAGTCATGAGTTATGACATATGGAGAGCACATGGCTGTCTACACCCTGTGTTTGTCCCTTAGTACATTTGGCTTATTCCTAAATTAGGAGGGAATCATAGGGTGACCACGCTTTCCCGGGCTGCCCAGGACTGTCCCTTAATTGAGTGCTGTGTCCGACGTCCCGAAACATCCCCCACCTGGATAATAAAGAGTCCCGGAATCAACTAAAGCAAAGCCTAAAAATCACTGTCAACTCTATTGCGCCTGCCAGTGCACCCTCCACACACCACCACCAGCCGCCAATGAAGAGAACGTATTTGCAAAATGTTCCTCTTCTTATTGGCTGGCTTGTGTGTGCGTGTATTAAGGTGGTACGTATGCTCCTGGCACTGGCTCATCACATGCCATGTGAGGGAGTCATGAGACAGACACGAGTGAGTGACACTGTATCTGGGAGCAGTGACAGGTGGCAAGAGGCAACGGCTGAGGAAGTTCTGGAAGAAGACTGGGAGAATTAGAGTGAACACACTGCAGACACAGTGTGAGACTGAATCCTGCAGCTGAGCGGCTATTGCTGGCGCTGAGCTAAGCAAGTCTTCAATTAAGAAAAACATTACTATACACACTGATACACAGTCACTTGACCAGGCAGGGGCAGCATCAGAAGAAAGGAGGCTACTGAGTCCCTCCAGCACCAGGTAAAAGTTTTAACCCTTTCATTGCTCACCTCATTCACCCACACTACAGCGGAGAACTACTTTGCTACTGTCATGCCAACAGTGTCCCAGAATGGCAGGAAGGAAATGTGGTCACCCTAGGGAATCAGTATTGCGCTCTCTTGCTATTGAAGACTACAATCCCCAGCATTCCTTACTAATTCCAGTTAAATCATCGGGCCTTTTTATTTGTCTCCTATATTTCTCTTGTTTTGCCCTGGAATTGCTCCAATTCTTCTTAGTACATCAGCATCAATCAGGGGTGTAACAACTATAGAGGATTATGAGGGTTAAATTGTGCCAAGCATCCCCACCCCCTTTCTCAGACACTGTGCCTAATAGATTCTAGTCATGGCTCTGTGCTAGAGGGCACTCCAATGACTAGTTATGCCAATGGCCTCAATGTGCTGGTCACACTTCAAGAACTTAGAGCAGGGGTGGGCAGCGTGAAGCACTCAAACTATTATGGACTACAACTGCTAGAGGGCCTCAGACTGCCCATCCCTAACTTAGATGGTTAAAACTTATCTAAAAGAGAAAGCTCTGCAAAAAATACCATGAAATAAATATCTTAATACAAAGGTTATCCCTGTTAGTTTTTATTCAATGTTGTGATTTTAGTAATAAAACTTGAAATGTTTATCTTTATCAGGGTGTATTGTATCAAACTGATTTCAATCACTAGTCAGAAAGACACTATTTAAATCACGTCAGAAGACACAATTTAACCCTTTAAAGGGATAGTAATGTTCCACAAAAACAGCAGCTCCAATTAATCTTCATAGTATTTGGGCCATGGAGAGTGTTATTTCAATACTGTCAGAGTTGTATTTCAAGAGTAATTGAATGATAAAGTATCCCCCTCCCACCCCTTTTTACCTAGTGTAAGCCACCTCCCCTCAAATGTGAAATTTGGGACCGTACAGATCACAGCAAGGGACAATCTTCTTACTGTAAGCATAAGGAAAACCCTGCTCCCTTTGACAGGTTTTTCCTTATGCTCACTGAAGATTATCCCTCTCTGTGATCCATCAGGACAGTCTTGCTGCTCTGAGGTGAGCAGTGTTATATCCGTAAAAGAAGTGGGAGGGGGATACTTTATCATTCAATTACTCTTGAACTACAACTCTGACAGTATTGAAATAACACCCTCGATGGCCCAAATACTATGAATATTAATTGGAGCTGCTTTTATTGTGAAACATTATTATCCCTTTAACCCCTTAAGGATGGTCGATTGCACATGCGGCCGTCACTTAAGGACCATGGATTTTTTTTGGCTGAATCTGGTTCAGGGCTGCCCGAACAGCGTGCAGCCGCACAGGGAGCCCTGAAAAATATAAATGCTTTATTGAAACAAAGAATAACAAATAGCAATCAAAAACATTAAAAACAGAGCAGAATAGACAATACCTGTGGTCCTGTTCAAAAAAAGGTAAAATAACCCATATTATACACTAAGACATATTATATAGTAAGGCTCATGAATCCCTCCAGGAAATATACGAATAATATATGCAAAGAGTAGGTACAATCTCACACTAAAAGTGATACACAACTCAACTTATTTGTTCACTTCTTTTCACTGGATGACCCATGAATATTTCATTTGCATTTAAAGGGATAGTAATACTTAAGATGTAAAAAAAATATGTTGTAGGGTTTATCCCCCTGAGCAAAACAAGAGTACTCCCACTGCTGAAAGGTGTTTCATTCAAAAGTTATTAATTTTCAAAGCTGAATTTTTTTAGGTGCAATATCAGAGTGGCCTGAAATTGTACAGTGGCGCTGCAGCTACATGATCCTATGGACAGCTCTGGTCCCGGGACCATAAATCTCCATAGGATGGTGTAGCAACAGCACCACTGTACAATTTCAGGCCACTGTGATATTGCACCTAAAAAATTCAACTTTGAAAATGAATAACTTTCTCCCCGTGTTGCTCCTTCCTCCCAGCCTTCTTTTAAGCCCTCCCCCCCTCGCACTCGCATTAAGCTCCACCCCCTTTTGATGTGATTTCTTCATACCACCCATGGCAGCAGAGGACTCCCCTCTGGGGAGACAACAATAAAAAGTTCCCGGGTATGACAATATCGCATGAAAAAAATATATAAGAGCAAGATCAATACTCATTCAAAAAATGTACACTGTTCTTCCCAGTATTTGAACTTTCCTCGGGCCAGTCCATCAGAGGGATTGCGTCACATGCTCTGATCACATGCTATCAACAGAGTGAAAAAGCGGCTCAACTAATAGGGTTAAAGTTATAGCCCTGGTCATGTGGATTGCAATCAGTTAGTATGGCATCAAATATAATATTCCTAACGTCCATTACTCCAACAAAGCTCAGCATTGGTACTAACAATAAAATATACAGCAATCAAGTATGAGTATTTGCGCATGCTCCTTAGAGTTATCACCATGTATGTTTTACATATGCGTAAAAATCAGGGTCATTGAAATACACACACATTAGTATATTAATAGGCGGTATATGCGCAAGCATTTCTGTATGTATGATGTATATAAATATACTAGAGGAACAAATGAGAACCACACTCCAAACGTAGCAGATAAAAACAGTACAGATCTTTATTACAGAATATCAGGACAGACGTTACACATACCACAATAGTCTCACGCGTTTCGCACCTGGGTGCTTAATCATAGACTTATTTGTGTGTTTGGAGATTGTGGGGGAAAGGGACCCCTTGAACCAGCACCACGAGGAAGAGACCAGAAGGCAGTGAGTGATTGCTTTCTTGAAACATTGGATTCATATGGAAATTCTTTAGTAGCAGTGCCATTGATTTTTTTTGACTGTTTATAAATGTACTAGAGTCCATCTCTCGCAGAGTGACTTCTCAATGCTATGTTACAGTGTAATCACTCATCAATCAATTTAGTAGATCCATGCCTAATATAATAACAGGACCACATGTATTGTCTATTCTGCTCTGTTTTTAATGTTTTTAATTGCTATTTGTTATTCTATGCTTCAATAAAGCATTTATATTTTTGTACCTATTTGGTGTACTTATAGTCACTGAGTGAGTGCCTCCACAAATGAGCTTCTTGTATAGTGGAGTAATTGGGACGGATTTGCTTTCTGTCTCTTCTCTCCCTTTGTCTGTTCACTAAGTTTTGGTACTATAGTATGTTTCTGCTAAGGAGCGCACCATACTATTTCATACCAGGACCATCAAGGATCATTAAGGGGTTACAGGGATAGTAATGTTTCATAATAAAAGCAGCTCTAATTAATCATTATAGTATTTGGACTTTGGAGAGTGTTATTTCAATTCTGTCGGAGTTGTAGTTCAAGAGTAATTCAATAACAAAGTATCCTGCTCCCGCCCCTTTTACTGATGTAACACTGTTCAGCCACAGCAGAAGGGAGGTGCCCAGGTAGATTGCAGAGAGAGACAATCTTCAATTAAGATAAGGGAAAAAGCTGAAAAACTTGTCAAGGGGGGCAGGGCTTTCATTGTTCTCATAGGAAGAAGATTGTCCCCTGCTATTATCTGTCTGGTCTATGGACTGCATTCCACATCTGAGAAGAGATGGCTAACACTAGGTAAAAGGGGTGGGAGGGGAAACTTTGCTTGTGAATATCTCTTAAACCATAAAGGTTTGAGAGATAAGACCTATCTTTCTTCATGTTTTTTTAATGCCTACAAAATAAAATAAAGATAAAACAAAGTATTACTATCCCTTTAAAGAACAGAGGCTTTGTGCAATGCATTGTGCACCTCACAGGTCCTTAAAATGTTAATCATAGTTTTCTACATAATGTCCATTCTTATTGATTGTTAACCATTTAAGGACCATATGCAATGAACTGTAAAGCAACGTGTTGCACACTCCTTAATTCTTAAACAGAAATCCTTTTATGACTCAGATATAAATGTAGTAATAAAGGGATATCCCTTTACAAGTCAGAGGTAGAATTTGCTTTCATTGTTATTAGTTAAAAAGCATAGAAGTTGCTAGGAACTGTCTGAGGTGAGATACAGCTCCAGGTCTCATGCTTACAGCCCTGGATCTTGAAAACAGAGTGGGACAAGTAATTGTGCTACTCTCTCTACTAGTAATAATGCAATTGGATGATATGGTTACACTGCTATAACAGTTACAGAGTAAAAAATGCTTGTGTATCCTCCCCAGATATAAAACCTACCTTCATCCCATGTTAGGGTGACCAGACCTCACTTTTAACCGGGGACACATATGAAAAATGCATAATGCAGAGCTGCTTTGATTTTAGTGCAGACCTGAAATATGCCTGTTTCCATATGTGTCCCCGATTAAAGGTGAGGTCTGGCCTATCCCATGTACTTAAAGGAAAATGATAAGAAATCATAATAACAGTGTCCCAAATATTCATGGATGTTGATATACTAAGTAGAATTGGAGTATTTCTGGAGAAATCGAAGTGCACTAGAGGTCAGTGGTGTCCATAGACATTTTTCTGGGGGGAAGGCAAGCCATTATATGACCTCCAGGCAAGCCCATTTGTTTATAAGGAGGGGGTAATTGTAGGTGCGGCAAGTGCTCCCCCTTGCCCCTCTACTCCGGACGCCCATGCTAGATGTGTACCATAATTTGCAAATTTCCCATTGATTTAATCCCTTTGAGTTCAATGTTTTGGATACCTCTCTGGCACTCAAAGGGTTAACTGGGCTTTTAACCCATTGATTGCTAGAGTGTTCTCCAGCACATTGCTTTTGCAATATGGTGTTGGAATCTATAGACTTTCAGGAGTTAAATGTCCAAGGGATTGGAGGATCTGACTGAATTATTAAGCGATACTAGCCAAACTGGGTTTGATTTCATTAGAGCAGAGACATCTAAGGGGTGAAATGATTGGCATTTAAAAATATATTTGAGGTCAATATAAATAATTATCCAATTAACTATTTACTCAAAGAGCTGAGCTAAGAACAAGAGGTCGTCCATTAAGACTAGAGGAAAGGCGAGTTAGACTAAAAAAAGGCAGGGTTTTATTTACAGTAAGGGCAGTAAAGTTATGAAATTCTTTGCCTCAGGATGTTGTGCTGGCAGATACTGTAACAGTTTGACCAGTTTGATGAGGGGGGGTTGCTGGGCTTGTTACCCATTTCATGTGCAGAGGGGAGGACAAAGAAAGGTGCACCAGTTAAACTGACCCATTCTAGGCAGATTCAAGAGAGGAGGAGTAGGTACAAGAGAAAGGCTTGCTGTAGGACAGATTTACAATGGAGGATAGAAGTGGGATTGATGCCCAGTTCATAGTAGAAGGGGGATAGGTACAGTGCCTCCACATCAATTCAGTGGCTGATGAAGCTAAAAATATGTGGTTATTTACTTTGTGCTTAGCTTCTCCCAATATATAAAAATGACTGTCTCCTGCTCATATTAAGCCAGAAGCAGAAGAAGGGAAGCTGTGTGTGAACTACATAGGTATTGGGCAGTGAAGGCCTCTTTTTTTCTAAAGCCATATTTATTAATGTAAATTAAACGGTTTTAAGTTCTATTACAGACTCTAAAGTAGCTCAAAATAGGAGCAATGTGTAGAAACACTCATTGGTTTCTGTGGTGATTACTCCCAATGTATCACTTTGCCCCAAGCAATATAGTGGAGTTGGTGGTATTGTGAACTAAAAGCCTACTTTGGCCAAAACCATGTTTTTCTGGGGCAAAATGCAAAATTAGGAGCAATCACCATAGAAACCAATGGAGTGTTTTATATTGCTCCCAATTTAGCACTAGAACTAGTGTAAATGCCTGTGTACACGGGCCGCTTCAGTTAGAGAATAGCCGCGGCAGCGGTGTGACAGGCTCTGCATATCAGGAGACTTCACCCAGCCGCCCAAGAACCACCGGAGGAAACGGCGCAGTGACTCCGGGCGCAGACAGACCACCCTCTTCTTCCACAATAACATCTCTGGATACCCCTCGCCCGCCTCTGAGGCCGCACATCCGGGGGATGTTCCCCTTCTCTTGATGTCAGCTGTAAAGCTGACAGAAGGAGATCCGTGTCGGCCGACCCGAGGAGGCTCTTCAGCAGAGGCACAATAGCGATATTGGAAAATAATTACTTCATTGGAATGGTCTGAATGCAATCCAGGAATGCTTTGTAGACCTTTCCAATGAAGTAATTATTTTCCAATAACGTGATTTTGGTTCTGCTGAAGAGCCACCAGCTGGTCCCTGGACCGGGATCTCCTGCTGTCTGCAAAGCACTGATGTCAGGAGAAGGGGAGGTAGGGGGAACTTTAGCGGAGGATATCTCTCAACCTGTAAGGGTTTGAGAGATAGGACTTTCTCCAAATACTTTATTTTTGTAAAATCTATCATATAGACTAAACTTTATTTTGGGCATTACTAACCCTTTAAATTGAAACTACCACCTATTTTTAATCTGGAGACCAGCTGCTCAGTAGTGCTAGCTGCCAGAATAGTTACCTGGTTAATTAAAATGATAGCCTGCTCCGGGGCTGACAGTGCGCCTGCACTGTCAGTCCTTTTTGGAGCTGAACAGCTCCCTGCAACTCCTCCTACAGCCGGCAGGGATTGACAGCTCAGTTGAGCAGACGTCACTATGGAAAGATTTCTGCGCTCTTCACTGCCTGTCAGCTCCGGAGCAGGGTATCATTCTCATTAACCAGGTAATTATTCTGACAACTAGCACTACTGAGCAGCTAGTTGCCAGATGGGTAATTATTTGCCATAAAGTTTAAAATAGGTGGCAGTTCAGCTTTAAGAGTATGATATACGTGGTGTTAAGATTTAACCATTAAACTGCCTTTAATTTTGTTTCAGTTAGTGAATTTCTTTAACCCCTTAAGGACCAGCAATCCCGGGGTGTGTGGTCCTTTAAGGACCAGATAGGAAACTTTGACGTGCCGTCCCACGTGACTGATCACGTGGGGCGGCACGCCGAATGGGGGACTGAAAGAGATCGCTCCGGTCTTGGAGCAATCAACTTCAGTCCCCGGTATTACTCACCGCGCTCCTACAGGAGCGCGGTGAGTAAAAGTACGTGACATGCCAGGACTGTCACTGGTCCTTAAGTGCCGGACCAGCGTGACGGTCCTGCCACGTCAATGGTCCTTAAGGGGTTAAACATATGTTGCAACACAATCCTTAGTTTACAAGACCATTTCTACTAAACTTTTCAAACAAATCAACTGATTGATGTTACTACATAGTGAAAAATGTTTAAATATATATACTTATTAGTGATGAGCGAGCACCCCAATGCTCGGGTGTTCGGGTGCTCTGACCGAGCACCCCCGGAGGCTCGAGTGCTCGGCCGAGCACCCGAGCCCCATTGAAGTCAATGGGAGGACTCGAGCATTACACCAGGCACCCCCTGCTCTGATGAGGGGAGGGTGCCTGGTCCATAGGAAAAGGGCAGAAAATGATGGAAACACCACAGAAATGGTTCAGGGACAGCATAGGGAGGATGTCTGGATGCATCTTGGACTCCAACATCGCTGCTGGGAACGATCTTTCGCCCGTAGTACGCCATTTTTACAGACTGACCGTAAAACACACAAAAAGGAAAATAAAAACGACTTTAGGCGAAAAATTGTTACCAAACAGTATTTGCTGTATATTTACTTGTATATCATCTGCAAATTCTCCCAAAAATTTCCTCGATTTTTCGGAAGTGAGGCCATGATTAAGAGGGAAACGTGCGCAGAGGCAAATTCTCCCAAAAATTTCCTTGATTTTTCTGAACTGAGGCCATGATTAAGAGGGAAACGTGCGCAGAGGCAAATTCTCCCAAAAATTTCCTCGATTTTTCTGAACTGGGGCCATGATTAAGAGGGAAACGTGCGCTGAGCCGACCATCTAAAACATTATGGGTGAGGGTCTGCTGCGGAGCTGACCATCCTAAACATTATATGCGAAGGCCCGCTAGTGAGCTGACGCTATAAAACATTATATGAGAGGGCCCGCTAGAGAGCTGACCCAATAAAACATTATATGAGAAGGCCCGCTGGTGAGCTGACCTATAAAAAAATTGTCAAACAGCGCCCGCTGGTGAGCTGGCCCTATATAAAAATTATATCACAGGGCCCGCTGGTGAGCTGGCCCTATATAAAAATTATATCACAGGGCATATGGAAGAGGAGGAGGAGGATGAGAAGATTAAGAGTCAACCATATACCCGTTTTTTGGGTGGAAGGGGTGAATGGGAATACAGAGTATTCCCATCATTGTAAATAACATATATAAAGTGAGTTTATGTTCCCCCAGGGCTTTCCTCCAGTGGAGTGGAGAAGTCAGGGGAAATCCAGGCCTTGTTCATTTTTATAAGTGTCAACCTATCAGCATTGTCGGTGGAAAGGCGGATAGGCTTATCTGTTATGATGCCACCAGCAGCACTAAATACCCGCTCAGACAGAACGCTGGCGGCAGGGCAGGCCAGCACCTCCAAGGCGTAGAGTGCCAGTTCATACCACGTGTCCAGCTTGGATACCCAGTAGTTGTAAGGCACAGAGGGATCATTGAGGACGCTGACACGGTCTGCTACGTACTCCTTCACCATCTTCCAAAACTTTTCCCTCCTTTGTAGCGGGGGTCCAGAAGGGTGAACACCCAGTAATCCGTGTTGTCTAAAATGCGTATAACGCGTGGGTCACGGGAAAGGCAGCCTAACATAAAGTCAGCCATGTGTGCCAGAGTACCAACAGTCAAGATTTCGCTGTCCTCACCAGGAGGATGACTCTCAATCTCCTCATCCTCTTCATCCTCTTCTGCCCACCCACGCTGAAGAGATGGAACTAAAGTTCCATGGCTACCCTCTGTAGCGGAGGCAACCGTGTCTTCCTCCTCCTCCTCCTCCTCCTCCGCCTCCTCCAATTGTCGCTGAGAAGACGAAGTGAGGGTGCTCTGGCTATCACCTTGTGTAAGCTCTTCCTCCCGCATTTCCACCTCTTCCACATGCAAAGCGTCAGTTTTAATTGTGAGCAGCGAGCGTTTCAGTAGACACAGAAGTGGGATGGTTACACTGATAATAGCGTTATCGCCGCTCACCATCTGTGTCGATTCCTCAAAATTGCGTAAAACCTCACAGAGGTCTGACATCCATTCCCACTCCTCACTTCTGATTAGAGGAAGTTGAACGGAGAGGCGACGACCGTGTAACAGCTGGTACTCCACTACTGCCCTCTGCTGCTCACAAAGCCGGGCCAACATGTGGAAGGTGGAGTTCCAGCGCGTGCTCACGTCACACAGCAGCCGGTGAGCTGGCAATTGTAAGCGCTGCTGCAGCTTCAACAGGCCGGCTGAAGCTGTAGATGACTTACGGAAATGTGCACACACGCGGCGCACCTTGGTCAAGAGATCATGCACATTGGGGTAGGTTTTTAGAAATCGCTGAACCACTAAATTAAATACATGCGCTAGGCATGGTACGTGTGTGAGCTTGCCGAGCTCCAAAGCCGCCACCAAGTTACGCCCATTATCACACACAACCATGCCTGGTTGCAGGTTGAGTGGCGAGAGCCACTGCTCGGTCTGGTGACTAATCCCCTGCAACAGCTCTGAGGCCGTGTGCTGTTTGTCCCCAAGGCAGATCAGCTTCAGCACGGCCTGTTGACGCTTCCCCACTGCAGTGCTACACTGCTTCCAGCTACCGGCTGATGGGGGAGTGGCGCTGCGTGCAGAGAATTCGGAGGTGGAAACGGAGGAGGAGGAGCCAATAACGTAGGTGCTGGCGGAAACCCTGATGGAGGTAGGGCCCGCAATCCTCGGCGTGGGTAGCACCCGTGCCATCCCAGGGTCCGAGTCGCTCCCAGCCTCCACGACATTCACCCAGTGTGCCGTCAGGGAAATGTAGCGTCCCTGGCCACAAGCACTTGTCCATGTGTCAGTCGTTAAGTGGACCTTCTCAGTAACTGCGTTGGTCAGGGCACGGGTGATGTTACGGGACACATGGTGGTGTAATGCGGGGATGGCACACCGGGAAAAGTAGTGGCGGCTGGGGACCGCGTACCGAGGGACAGCTGCTGCCATCAGGCTGCGGAAGGACTCAGTCTCCACAAGCCTAAATGGCAGCATTTCGATGGCCAGTAATTTGGAAAGGTGTGAGGTTAGTGCTATGGCCTGTGGGTGGGTGGCTGGGTATTTTCGCTTGCGCTCAAATGCCTGGGGTAACGACATTTGGACGCTGCGCTGGGACAGGGAAGTGGATGTGGTCGCTGATGGTGCTTCAGATGGTACAGGTGCAGGGCGGGAGGTATGCGGGCCTGCGCCTTCGACAGGCGATTGGCCGGCACCGAAAACAGGGGAAGAGGAGGCAGTGGTGTGGCCTGCAGACACAGATGGGCGATCCAGGCGTTCCTCCCACTTACTACGGTGCTTGGATGCCATGTGTCGGATCATGCTGGTGGTGGTGAGGTTTCTAGTGTTCATGCCTCGGCTCATTCTGGTGTGGCACAGGTTGCAAACTACAATTCTTTTGTCGTCCGCACTTTCCTTAAAAAAACGCCATACCGCGGAACACCTACCCCTTGGCAAGGTAGATTTACGCAAGGGGGTGCTCCGTGGAACATTTGCGGGCCGGTTTGGTGCGGTCCGCCTTCTTTCTGTAGCCACACCACTGCCTCTTCCAGCCTGTTGCGGTGCTGCAGATGGCTCACCCTCAGGACTGCTGTCATCGCTCGGCTCTACACCTTCCCAGGTGGGGTCAGTCACCTCATCGTCCACCAAGTCCTCCTCCACTTCCTCACTCTGATCATCCTCCTCATGTCTTGATCCCACCACATACTCAGTCATTGACAACTGTATATCATCCTCCTCAACAAGGTCTTGAGACAGTAATAGTGGTTGATTTAATGGCAACTGTGTCTCATCATCATCATCATCATCCACTACTTCCTTTGACCTTAAATGCCGTTCACATCTGTCATCTTCTTGTGATTGGGTACCCTCTAGAGGTTGTGAATCAGGGCACAAGATGTCATGTTCCTCTGCAAGCGTGCTTGGAGAGAGGGTCAAATGAAGGATTGGTGATGAGACGAGCTCCTCACTATATCCCAGTGTGGGATCACTTCTTTGACCAGACCGTGTATGGTGGGAGGAAGGATGATCAGAGTGAGGATTATGTTGACCAGACTCTTGGCTACTGAGAGTGGACTTGGTGGAAGACAGGGTGGTGCTTAACCGACTGGAAGCAGTATCAGCTGACATCCAACCGACCACCTGTTCGCAGTGGTCGGACCTCGAGAGTGATGTCCTGCAACGCCCTGTAAAATGAGACATGAAGCTAGGTATGGTGGATGTCTTTCTTTCTTGTGCTCTGGCACCAGGCACAGTTTCTCCGCGTCCTGACCCGCGCCCTGAACTATCAGGATCACGTCCACTTCCCCGTCCCTTTTTACCCGCCTTCTTCATATTACACGGAATATGTGCTGCAAATCTGCAACTGTGCAGAGTACACAGAATATGCTGCTAAACTGCGGTGACGCACACTGAATGGAATATGTGACTTTGATATTTTAGTTTGAAGACTTAACAGTATTTCTTCCTATTCTGCAACTGTGCAGAGTACACAGAATGTGCTGCTAAACTGCGGCGACGCACACTGAATGGAATATGTGACTTTGATATTTTAGTTTGAAGACTTAACAGTATTTCTTCCTATTCTGCAACTGTGCAGAGTACACAGAATGTGCTGCTAAACTGCGGTGACGCACACTGAATGGAATATGTGACTTTGATATTTCAGTTTGAAGACTTAACAGTATTTCTTCCTATTCTGCAACTGTGCAGAGTACACAGAATGTGCTGCTAAACTGCGGTGACGCACACTGAATGGAATATGTGACTTTGATATTTTAGTTTGAAGACTTAACAGTATTTCTTCCTATTCTGCAACTGTGCAGAGTACACAGAATGTGCTGCTAAACTGCGGTGACGCACACTGAATGGAATATGTGACTTTGATATTTTAGTTTGAAGACTTAACAGTATTTCTTCCTATTCTGCAACTGTGCAGAGTACACAGAATATGCTGCTAAACTGCGGCGAAGCACACTGAATGGAATATGTGACTTTGATATTTTAGTTTGAAGACTTAACAGTATTTCTTCCTATTCTGCAACTGTGCAGAGTACACAGAATGTGCTGCTAAACTGCGGCGACGCACACTGAATGGAATATGTGACTTTGATATTTTAGTTTGAAGACTTAACAGTATTTCTTCCTATTCTGCAACTGTGCAGAGTACACAGAATGTGCTGCTAAACTGCGGCGAAGCACACTGAATGGAATATGTGACTTTGATATTTTAGTTTGAAGACTTAACAGTATTTCTTCCTATTCTGCAACTGTGCAGAGTACACAGAATATGCTGCTAAACTGCGGCGAAGCACACTGAATGGAATATGTGACTTTGATATTTTAGTTTGAAGACTTAACAGTATTTCTTCCTATTCTGCAACTGTGCAGAGTACACAGAATATGCTGCTAAACTGCGGCGAAGCACACTGAATGGAATATGTGACTTTGATATTTTAGTTTGAAGACTTAACAGTATTTCTTCCTATTCTGCAACTGTGCAGAGTACACAGAATGTGCTGCTAAACTGCGGTGACGCACACTGAATGGAATATGTGACTTTGATATTTTAGTTTGAAGACTTAACAGTATTTCTTCCTATTCTGCAACTGTGCACAGTACACAGAATATGCTGCTAAACTGCGGCGAAGCACACTGAATGGAATATGTGACTTTGATATTTTAGTTTGAAGACTTAACAGTATTTCTTCCTATTCTGCAACTGTGCAGAGTACACAGAATATGCTGCTAAACTGCGGCGAAGCACACTGAATGGAATATGTGACTTTGATATTTTAGTTTGAAGACTTAACAGTATTTCTTCCTATTCTGCAACTGTGCAGAGTACACAGAATGTGCTGCTAAACTGCGGCGAAGCACACTGAATGGAATATGTGACTTTGATATTTTAGTTTGAAGACTTAACAGTATTTCTTCCTATTCTGCAACTGTGCAGAGTACACAGAATGTGCTGCTAAACTGCGGCGAAGCACACTGAATGGAATATGTGACTTTGATATTTTAGTTTGAAGACTTAACAGTATTTCTTCCTATTCTGCAACTCTGCACAGTACACAGAATGTGCTGCTAAACTGCGGCGAAGCACACTGAATGGAATATGTGACTTTGATATTTTAGTTTGAAGACTTAACAGTATTTCTTCCTATTCTGCAACTCTGCACAGTACACAGAATGTGCTGCTAAACTGCGGCGACGCACACTGAATGGAATATGTGACTTTGATATTTTACAGTTTGAAGACTTAACAGAATGTGCTCTAATCTGCAACTTTGCACACTAAACAGAATGTGCTCTAATCTGCAACTTTGCACACTAAACAGAATGTGCTCTAATCTGCAACTTTGCACACTAAACAGAATATATGAATTTTTTTTTTTTTGTTGTTTTTTTCCCCCCACACAAAATAACCTGCTGCCCCCACACACAGTAGTCCTAAAAAGGACTTTTGGGTCTTTTTTTTCACAAATTTGCTTGTCTTCTCCCTACACTGACTTTCCCTTCCTATCCTCATCTCTCCCTGGCTAAGACTGAGCTGAACTCGCTGGTCAGGTGCTATACAGCACCCGACCATGGGTTCTGGCCAGCCAATCAGTGTAATGCCAGCAGCCAACATGGCTGCTGGCATTACACTGATGTCAGAGCCTCCCTGCACGTTTATTGGCTGCGCAGCAGCCGCGAAACGTGCGGGGAGGAGACCCGAACATGGCGGGCGAGCACATGCGGTACTCGTACGAGTACCGCCATGTGCCGAGCAGAGCGATGCTCGAGCCGATCCGAGCATCGGCCGAGCATGCTCGCTCAACACTAATACTTATGTTTCTTTGAAATAATTTTACAGACACTTGCGTCCTTACCCCAGTTTTGTACCTCCCCCTCACTGGCTTTTAGAAAGTATTAAAGTAGGTGGGGCCAGCTGAACTGCTACATTCTGCACAGAACACTCCCCTTTCAACTGATGCACTTTGTATCATGTTGTTTCACTGTCCTAATTTCATGGTCGACTGACTAGAAAACTCTCTGGAAACAGAGATCCAGGAAGATCACCGTCAGGAGTATAAAAAACAGGTGAAGATAGAAAATAATAAAAAGTACAGTCAATTTGACTTTAAATTTTATGTACTGGTAGAATATATAAAGTAAAAACAAAGAGTTCCTCACATTAATTGTGTTTCCTGTATCCCAGGCAGAGACAATACAAAGTCTCTGAAGTATAAAGGTCTAAACACTAAGACAATTTCCCATTAAGTACTGTGAAAGTGACATCTATGCTTGTCTACAACAAAATGACCTCTGCATACAGTTCTAAACTCTAAAGGTGTAATTCCTCTGAGGAAGTGGCGTTGGAGCTCCACAATATGCGCTGGGACTCCCATGCCCCCTGTGAGAATCCGCCTCCAGCTCTCGATCAAGACCACAGCCTCTAGCAGACAGCTCTGGCCTAAAAACATGCACCCCAGTGCTAGCATCCTCTAACTTTTGTAACATATGTGGAGGACTTGGTTATCCTGTAATCGAAAGAATCAAAGACATCTGGATCCAAGGAGAAAGACCACATCAGGAGACAAGAACGCTATTGTGGACTAACGGTTGCAGCAGGAGTGAACAGACACAGAACGTTGGCTGCAGGGGTGGGGACCCTGTTATACGCCTTAAGCCAAAGATGGGCACCATGTGACTGCCCCATGTGAGTGCAAACTGATTAGTCTTTTACTTGTTCTTTTAATAAAATTACTACACGTATCTATTATTTATTACTCTTCTCTCTTTTGTTTTTGCACTCCATCTATACTAGATACATTTATAAACATTCAGTTGGTTTGTTACAGAATTGCACCACTTTGCTTTCATACATAAGGCTCACTTTTCCCCAGAGCAGTAACATTACAAAGGGTCACTAGCGGTCCACTGTGTACAGGGCCAGATTCATATACCAGACACCACTAGGCAAGACACTCTAGGTATCCCTAGCTCTGACAACGCCCACACATCCCCATTCCTCCCATGACTGCAGCTCCATCTGCTGTTCATGATACAGAATATTCCCTTGGCCTATAACAAGGAAGGACAAAAATGCTTTAGCTCCTTGGCTGCTAGAGACATCTCCAACAGATTGCTCTGCAATGTGTTGGAGATCTCTCTACCTTCCAAAGGGTTAAATAATGGCCTGTAAATTGGTATAGAATTGTTGACGGGACACTGAGATTGCTCTGGCCACACCCACACAATTATGAATGTGGGTGTGGTTAGCACAGCTGAAGCGCCCCTCAAAATTTGCAGCTCTATGCAGTTGTCTACTCTGCCTATTGGGAACTCCAGCCCTGACTATGTAGCAGACACCAACAGTAAGCCTTCTAGAAAAGACTGAGAGTTGCACTTACACAAGAAACATTTAAACACCTAAATACCACGTGATTATTTAACTATTGTATAACTAAGCAATAACAAGAAGTGGGGTGCTCATAATCTATTAACTCTTTACTGACCAGTACATACAACACAGATTAGTTAGAAAGTCATTTTTTTAAAACCAGGGACAGCAGCATCTAGAGAAAACCATGGGCTGTCCTTGGAAACCTGGAACAGCTGGCAGATATATGATAAATCATAGCCAGTTCCCTCTTGTCATGCCACATTCCTGCAACACCACCCCCAGTTATCATTTGATATTGTCCTCTTCCCCTCATAGCTTTACAAAATAATGGAGGAGTTGCACAAAGGTGTGATAAACAGGTGATGAAGAGGAGATGACGTCTCCAGTGATATTATTTCTCCAGTTACTATGTTATTATAAGGAGCCTATACACTATGATTTTTCAGCTATGAGAGATCTTAGGGTGGGATGCAAGAAAGTGGGTCATTCGCTATTTATAAAAGTCATAAATATATGTGCTATTTGTGATTGCTCATGTTTTGATGCAAGAAACCTATTAACTCCTTGATACTGAATAGAACATGCTCCTAAACTAAGTTAGTGAATGCTCATAAATTAACTGCAAAGTTAGCTAGACTAGAAAATGTGTGCTGACTGATTTGTTGAATTAGGCACAATAGCTAATTCTCTCTCAAAACAGCGGACATTTTAGCCACGTCCATTTTTTGAAACTCATTCGCTAAAAAATGAGCAAACGTTTGCTAATTGAGAAAAAACACGCACAATTTAGTAACATTTTGGTGCTAATCATTTTGACATATAAAGTACACTGCAAATAGCGATTAAGCTTATTTCTTGCATTCCGCCCTTATGGCAAAATGCAAGAAATGTGCACATGCGCTGAGGGCATTTTCATGCGCAGATAGATATTGCACATGTTCTAATGCAGGAAGCCATGTACTGAATGTTTCTTGAATCGCACATTAAAAATTAGCTTTGAAGACAAAACTACACAGATGTATAAAATCATTCGCAAAAGCATTTCCTGCATTAGGCATTCGTTATTTCACTCAGACAGATTTGTTAATTCTGACCACACCCACAAAAAATCTGGGTAGCTGTTCCCTAATCCTGACTTTCATGCGAAATTTTTAAAAAATCATGCGCAAACCTATTTGCTAGTGGTTTTCATACAAGAAATAGTGATTGCGCATGTTTGCTGCATTCCACCATTAGTGCATAGGCTCCATAGAATAACAAAGGAACTGGAGAAATTATATCACATCATCTCTTTATCACGCCTTTGTGCATAACCCCTATTATATCCTTACAACAAATCCCCAGGTATGGCTAAAAAAAATCCTAATCGCCCATATAAATTTTGCTCTTGTGTGTTTGTTCAAGAGATAACCTCTTCAGTCAGATCCTGGATGTCATGTTCCTGGAGGCAGACATGACAGTTGCTGTCAGTTTTTTTTAAAGTGAAGCAGGCAGAGTGCATGAGGAGGATAGTGCAATGCAGTAGAAGCAATACACTGCACACACTTCTGGTCCTTAATCCTTTGAGTGCCAGAGGGGTATGCAACGCATTGGCGGACCCCTCATGCACTCAGAGGGTTAAAGGATGAAGATTACCAAGTGCAGTTGGATGAGTTTGAGTCCAGGGAAGATGACATTAAGGACTAACTGAAGTTATTTTGAACAAAGGCATAACAGCAAGGGCCATTAGGATTTTGTGGTCACGGTAAGGTAAGTGTGGGTTATTATTATATGGTGTTCATTCTCCTTTAAAGGGATAGTAATGTTTCATAATAAAAGCAGCTCTAATTAATCTTCATAATATTTGGGCCTTGGAGAGTGTTATTTCATTTCTGTCAGAGTTGTAGTTCAGGAGTAATTGAATGATAAAGTATCCCCCTCCCGCCCCTTTTACTGATGTAACACTGCTCAGCTTAGAGCAGCAGGGAGTGTCCAGGTAGATTGCAGAGAGGGACAATCTTCAATTAAAATAAGGGAAAAAGCTGAATAACCTGTCAAGGAGGGCATACCTCCCAACATTTCAAATTGCCAAAGAGGGACACTTGTGTAGTAGAGGGTGTTGCTGAGGGCGTAGCTGGTGGGAAGGGCACTACTGAGAATTTTTAGGCTATTTCATGATCTATTGACACCTCCTTGTATAATCTAATAAATGGCTTATAACAAGACCAAAGTATTTTACTTACACAGACTAATTTATAAACACATATATGACGTTTATACAAACATTAATGTGAGTTTTATTGCTGTGGAGCAATGTGATACACTTACATACACACCACACAGTCTGATCTCCTAAAAAGAGGGACATCAGGGTGGGAAAGCGGGACAGAGGGATTTGGGTCTAAAAGAGGGTCTGTCCCTCCTAAAGAGGGACACTTGGGAGGTATGTACTGGATTCCACATCTGAGGGGAGGTGGCTTACACTAGATAAAAGGGGTGGGAGGGGGACACTATCATTCAATTCCTCTTGAACTACAACTCTCACAGTAATGAAATAACACTCTCTATGGCTCAAATACTATGAAGATTAATTGGAGCTGCTGTTTTTGTGAAACATTACTATCCCTTTAATTCATGGCATATTCTCATTTTTTCTCTCCTCCCAGCAGACTGTCTCTCTGCCAGCAGCCCTGTCTCTTCTCCTCATTGCTCTGTCTCCTCCCTGCTGCTCTGTTTCTCCTCCTCCTCCTCTTCAGTATACTAGTCTTTTCTTCTCTCTCTGCATGTTTTCCTCAATAGTATTCAGCTGTCTCTCTCATGCATCCTCATACACCTTCAGATATCTTCCTCTCTATTCCACCCCTTAAGTCTCTGTCAACCTTCTTCTCCTTCCAGTAATGTCCCCCCCTCTTTTCCCCAGGCTTTCTGCCAGCAAGTGGATGCTTTCAGCCTGAGTAACATCCTCTCCGGCAGAGCCCTCTTCCCGTCTTCAGAATCTGAAGTAGAGGCACAGGAGAGGGGAGGGAGAATTGCAGGTTCATCTTCTCTCTGCACAGGATGTCTATGGATGTCCCACCCTCTGTGGGAAACATACCAATGTGTTCCCCACCCCAAGCAAACAGGATAACATATCCCATTCCATAGAGAAAATGTTATTAATGGCTTGGTTCCACTGGGAATCTTATCATAAGAGCAACAGGTTGCAGTCTTATTCTCATGTACACGTAAAGAGATATACTGCCAATAGGTATCTTTAAACTAAAGGGATAACTAACACCTCCTGACAATACATCTATGGCCAGAAAATACAAAGGGCCCCTAATAATTTTTTCCTCTCTCTTTCTCTCGTTCAAGAGATAACATCCTTAGTCATTGATGGATGCTAAGCAAAAATGGCTTAGTTTGTTTTTAAAGGTTTGTGTTATTTTAAAAATAAACTAATAACGATTGACTTGTTTTATGTCGCAGTTATATTAATGCACAGAACTGGTCTCTTTGGTAGTGTTAAGCGGAGATAGGTTATGGTAAAAACTAAAGACCTGTAAACATCCAATAACAATATTTTTTCCTTCTTTTTTCCCTTAAAGGGATAGTAATGTTTAAAAATAAAAGCAGCTCTAATTAATCTTCATAGCACGGCTTAAAATTTGAAGTCCTTTGCTACTAGCCAGACCTGAAAAGTTACTCGCCACTGCAAGCCATAGAATACCCACCAGGGCTGAATTTCTACTCACCAGGGCTAAATTTTCACTCGCCATTGACTAGTGGCGAGTGGGAATTTTGAGCCCTGTTCATAGTATTTGGGCCATGGAGAGTGTTAGTTCAATACTGTCAGAGTTGTAGTTCAAGAGTAATTGAATGATAAAATATCCCCCTCCCACCCCTTTTATCTAGTGTAAGCCGCCTCCACTGAAATGTGGAATTTGGTCCTGGGACCGGACCGATCGCAGCAAGGGACAGTCTTCTTACTGTGAGAACAATGAAAAGGTTTTTCAGGTTTTTCCCTTTTACTAATTGAAGATTGTCCCTCTCTGCAAGCCATCTGGACTCCACCTTTCTGTTCTGAGGTAAGCAGTGTTACATCAGTAAAAGGGGCAGGAGGGGGATATTTTATCATTTATTTACTCTTGAACTACAACTCTGGCAGTATTGAAATAGCACTCTCCACAGCCCAAATACTATGAAGATTAATCGGAGCTGCTTTTATTTTGAAACATTACTATCCCTTTAAAGGGATAGTAACACTTCGTTTTAACTTTATTTTATTTTGTAGGCATTAAAAAAACATGAAGAATGATATAAGTCTTATCCCTCAAACCTTTATGGTTTATGAGATATTCACAAGCAAGTTTCCCCCTCCCGCCCCTTTTACCTACTGTAAACAATCTCTTCTCAGATGTGGAATGCAGTAGATAGACTGGACAGATAACAGAAGGGGACACTCTTATTCCTATGAAAACAATGAAATCCCTGCCCCCCTTGACAAGCTTTTCAGGTTTTTCCCTTATCTTAATTGAAGATTGTCCCTCTCTGCAGTCTACTTGGGCACCTCTCTTCTGCTCAGGCTGAACAGTGTGACATCAATAAAAGGGGTGGGAGGGGGATACTTTGTCATTGAATTCCTCCTGAACTACAACTCTGACAGAATTGAAATAACACTCTCCAAAGTCCAAATACTATGATGATTAATTAGAGCTGTTTTTATTATGAAACATTACTATCCCTTTAAGGACCAGAACATTGTACAGTGCATTTCTTCCCATTGTGTTGCACACCCTTTTGGTCCTCAAACATTAAAAGAGAACATCTACCACTGTCTTAGTATGTCTGGAAAATCCTAATGGCCTCCATGAATTTTTCCCTTGAGTTCTGGATTCCATGTCCATGGAGGAGGACACAGGACCTCAAACATTTCTTACTGTATCTGGAAACTTTAACCCTTTAAGGCTGGTACAGAATTACTGCCAGTGCAAGGCACCAGAGCAGAAAGGAGGGCCATTAAGCTGCACTCACATTGCCCCCTTCCTTTCCCCTGGGCCTATTTAAAATTAAAACTTTTGTGTGGCCACTTGGGCTAAATTTAAATAGAGGACTGTGGCAAATTCCATACTCATTTGCAGGCAGTATGGGGTAGGTGTAAGTTCATCTCAAGGTCAGTGCTTTGCTGACTGGCTGGGACAGATAGGCACCAGGGAGCACTGGAAACTTTTGGCCTGGGGCAAGTTAAATTAAGTGGTCATTTCTACTATAGCTCCAGCCCAACTTCTTTTGTTATTTTTAGAATTGGCTTTAACACTTTGAGTGCCAGAAGGGTATTCAACACATTGCAAACTTGAATGGTTAATGTGAAGTAAGGCAAGTGGTAACATAATTTACAACTGAAATAGAGCTACATTATGGATACCACAGAGCTTACAACTGACAGGGGAGGGCTGGCCTGGGGGGGGGGGGCAATTGCCCCCTGGGCCAGTCATATATCTGTGCTGGTGGGCCACTCCCTCTTGATGCTGCAAATGTAGCTACAGTAGTGATACCACAGAGCTTACAACTGAAATGGAACTACAATCCAAGTGGAGCTACACTAGTAGCATAACCCATTTCTCTTGTAAGTTCTATGGTATCAATAGTGCAGCTTTACTTACATTGTAAGCTCTGTAGTTGCACCAGTGTAACCCCATTTAAATTGTAAGCTTTGTGGTATTGCTCGCCTTACTTCACAACACTTACCCTTTCAGTGCCAGAGCAGTATACCACGCATTGCAAAGCAATGCATGGTATACCCCTCTGGCACTCTAAGGGTTAATGGCAATTTTAAAATTAACAAAAGAGGGTGGGCTGGAACAATAGTAAAATTGGGCCACTTGATTATAATTGCACTCCAGGCCACAAGTTGCCAGCCCTCCTCTGACAACTGACATGATGCTACACCATTGATACCACAGAACTTATAATTGAAATGGTGCTACTCGAGTGATGTCTATGCTGACCATACGTGCAGTTTTAAAAGGGACAGTACTTTTTTTTTTTTTTTTTTTTTTTTCCATATTTCCAGACAGTCTCGTCTTTTTAATACAAATGTCAATTTTGTCCGTTTTTAATATAACATATATAGTTTTAAAATTTTTTTCTAAAAAAAACGAGCACGGCTTGTTAATTTCTCATAAGATAAAGTAAATCGAATCTTCCTTTCAGCACACTAGTGGTTTTACTGTGCACATTGATTACCATAGAGGCTTATGACTCGAGAGACACATAACTGCCTAAGTCTCTCGAGTCTATGGTAAATTACCATAGAGTCTCTTAGACAGTGATATGAAGATGAGTCATAAGACTCTATGGTATTCAATGCGTACAGTAAAAACAGTAAAACCACTAGTGTGAGTGACGAAGAGAGGAGGTTCCGATTTACTTCAGGGGCAGGCATTTTGGCCAGAGAGAGAGAACACTGCTAGTAAGAGAAGGAGCAAATGCGTTCTTGCTGCTTGCAGCGTACTATGATCGGACACAGAGTAACGGAGTCCCACTGTCTGTCTGTCCCACACCCTGTCCTGTTTTTGTCTCAAGGAAATATGGTCAGCCTAGTGATGCCCCTAAGCTTATGATTGTAATGGTGTTACACTGGTAATACCACAGCTTTTACAATTGATATGGAGGTAAATTAGTGATACCACAAAATCTACAATCGAAATGGATCTACCCAAGTGATATCACAGATCATACATCTGAAATGGATGTACACAAGTGACACCACAGTGCTTATGTGTGAAACTGAGCTATAGTACTAGTTTATCCATTTCAACTGTAAAGCTCAATTTCAACTGTAAGATCTGTGATACCACTTGAGTAGCAATTGTCCTCGGCCCCCTAGGCCAATCCACGTCTGATGAGAGCAACATGGAGCAAAGGGGAGCTACAACATAGGCCCCATTTAACAGAACATTGTGTCTATGAATCTGGCAACCCTGAGAAGCAGAGGAAGGTGACCAATTGGACACTAGAGTAGGCTATAACATATTGCAATACAATATGTTGGAGACATCTCTAGCATGAATGGTTTTCATGCAGACTCCCATAGTGAATATGCAGACTCTGATGCTCTGTCTAATGAGTGTGTAGCATAGAGCATACAAGGTTGGAAAGTCTGTCTGTTTTGTGTATTCCACCACTAAAATGGTGAGAATGTATTTAACAGTAGATCACCCAAGTGCATTCTCACATAAGCACACAGAGTAAGACAGGGCATGCTATGTGTGTTCAAATTGTTGTTTTGCATTTTGATTGCTGACTAGCACACCTGGAGGGAGATTCACTAAGCGGTGATAAAAAGGAGAGGACTTCTCCAGTTCCTATGTTATTCTATGCACTACAATCTCCAAAGCTGAGGAAATCTTAGTGCATAGGCTCCATAGAATAACATAGGAATTGGAGAATATATTTATTTATTTTTGAGGGACTAAATTTTTCCTTGAACCTGAAACTCCACATATACTACCACTTTAAAGACTAGAAGGGTGTGCATTGATGCTAGGGTAACAATGTGCCCTAGATTTCCCAGGACTGTCTCTTGTTTTTTTACATGTTCTTCGTCCTGGGCAAATGTCTTGGAATGTTGGTCAAGCACTATATAGCAAAGATTGTCATCAGCGTGGCAGCTCAGCAGGAAATTTCTTAGGTGGAACGATCCCTTATATTTAACATGGGTGGGCTGTCTGGCAGTGTTGAGGAAACTTGGTGTTGCTTCTCAATCAGAACCCAAAACTATCCAATGAGAATAGTTCTATCATGTCACACTCCTGTCTCTTAGTGGCTGCCTGTGCTGTATAACAGGAAGATACCGATACAGCAGGCTGATACCTATGCATGAGAGCAGTAAGCAGAGGAAGATGGAGGTACTGGACCAAGGTCTCCATTCTATTCCCCAAGGATAATATAAAAAAAAAAAAAAAACCTGATGATGGTGGTTTTGACAGCACAGTATGGTATTCTATCAACTGCGCTTTCAAAACCCACCACAGTGTAAAAATGTTCAACAGGTGCAAAATTTGCATCCATCGGACACCATGTAAAACTAGTTTCACTTGGTATCCTAATACACACTGGCTTCAAAGCCAGTTAAGGAATGCATTTTTTTATGGCTAAAAAAAATCGAGCCATAAATAGGAGGCTCAGAGTCCCCACTGTAAAAACCCTTCACAGAAAAAAAAAAAAAAAAAAGTTTGGGCAGGCAAGAAGCCTACCCAAAAGCCTGCAGCAGATAAGTCCACCCCTGCATGAGTTGCAGGGGTCTGGTCCACCACAGACAGCTTGAGGACGTCTGCATTTCTTTCACGCTACTTGGCCTTTCTTCAGGACAGATAAGATTCGGTCATTGTCATGCCATACTTTGCCTTTCAGTGACTGTGAGGGGATACATGAAGGTGCTCAGGAATTTGGTCTCTGCCTTGGAGGCAGTCCCTTTTACCTAAATTCATACTTGGAAACTGCAGCCAGAGCTTATCAGGAGTCAGGGAGGGTTCTCAGGTAGGGTTAACTCAGGCATATCATGGGGGCATTTTTTGTTGTTGGAAGATACCTTTCATTGGATTTTTTTTTAACTAAACAGATATAAAAGAAGAAATAAGAGAAGAAAGATTACAGAAGACGGAAGACAGAAGATTCAAGAAGACAGACAGTAGATGACAGTTAAGTTAAGTTACATTTCTGGGTGTTAGGATATTGTTAGGGGTAGTATTGTTTAAGTGTCATGTTATGGATAGTGTAGGATTAGTGTTTGGGCGGTGTGGGAAGGGTGACTGTTTTGAGCTCACTCTTGTTGTTTGACACAGTATCAAACAACGAGAGTTGTCTCTTTTCCGTTAATGTTCCTGTAATTCACACTATTTAGCATGCGTCGTGGGAACAAAAATCTGCAACAATTGTTGGGCCATAACCTGTGTTTTGGCCACAAACACTTGTTGCCGTTCTTGGTGGTTGTGTGTCTGTGTGTCCCAGAACTCTTTTGGCCCTTGCCTCCTGTTTAGGAAATAGAATTGAGCCCCCAGTTGTGACTTGAGGTAACCAAGTTGTTTTAGGAGTACAAAGTAATTGCTCTGCTTCTTTCTACTGCTCTGAAAAAATAATCATACATTAGAGAAGTGATGGTCATCATGATTTTATGTTTAAAGGGATAGTAATACTTAGAATGTAAAAAAAAATATGTTGTATGGTTGATCCCCCCGAGTAAAACAAGGGTACTCCCACTGCTGAAAGGTGTTTTATTCAAAAGTTATTAATTTTCAAAGTTGAAATTTCTAGGTGCAATATCACAGTGGCCTGAAATTGTACAGTGGTACTGTTGCTACACCATCCTATGGAGATTTATGGTCCCCGGGACCAGAGCTGTCCATAGGATGGTGTAGCAACAGCGCCACTGTACAATTTCAGGCCACTGTGATATTGCATCTAAAAAATTCCACTTTGAAAATTAATAACTTTTGAATAAAACACCTTTCAGCAGTGGGAGTACCCTTGTTTTACTCAGGGGGATCAACCCTACAACATATTTTTTTTTACATTTTAAGTATTACTGTCCCTTTAAAGTGGAACTTTCCCCTTAATTCAAGTTTGCATATTTGAAAACTGCATTAAAATCCCTATATGTCTTGTTAACCAAAAGTCCAGCAGAAGTATAGTTTAGGACATATTTACACTTTTATTTCTGCCCAAAGTGAAACTAAACACTTCCTGGTACTGCACAGAACTGTTTTATCATATAAATAGTCATTGAAACTTCATTAGCATGTGACAAATCACTGAAAATGCTTAATTAGC
Source organism: Rhinophrynus dorsalis (assembly GCA_037306005.1). Taxonomy (NCBI): domain Eukaryota; kingdom Metazoa; phylum Chordata; class Amphibia; order Anura; family Rhinophrynidae; genus Rhinophrynus; species Rhinophrynus dorsalis. Next base: position 266,681,614 of record CM074718.1, on the reverse strand, counting down.
ATATGAAACATCATTGATTAGCTTAATTAGCATATGAAATCATAATTGATGCCACATATTGCCACAATTAGCATATGAAAGAAGTGTAAATATCTCCTGAACTGTACATTTACTGGCCTTTTGGTTAAAACGGAACTACCAGGTCACAAAATGTTTAGCTTAACTAAGTCCCCTTCTGGTGACTAGCTGCTTAGTAGAGCTAGTTGCCAGAATTATTACCTGATTTAATAGATATATGCTTTATTCCCCAGCTGTCAGTAGCATGGAGCGCGGACATCTTGCCAGAATGATGTCTGCACGCCTGCTCTGTCAGTCCCAGCCGGAGCCGAATGGCTCCTAGCAACGCCTCCTAGACCCGGCTGGGACTGACAGAGCAGGCGTGCAGACATCATTCTGGCAAGATGTCCGCGCTCCATGCTACTGACAGCTGGGGAATAAAGCATATATCTATTAAATCAGGTAATAATTCTGTTGACTAGCTCTACTAAGCAGCTAGTCGCTAGAAGGGGACTTAGTTAAGATAAACATTTTGTGACATGGTAGTTACGCTTTAACATGATACATAGGAAGTTTTTAATGTAGTTTTCAAATATGCAAACTAGAATTAAGGTGAAAGTTCCACTATAACCTGCACTGCATTTCCATAGTAACATAGTAAATTAGGTTGAATAAAGACACAAGTCCATCAAGTTCAACCTTTGCCTCAAACCCCAGTGACTGAATTTTATAGCTTTCCTGCTACAAATTAAATTAGTCTTTATCAGACCTTCCTGATCAGCCTACTAATAAACAGTATAACTCTGTATGTTCCCTTTTGAAAGGAATGTATCTAATCTTCTCTTAAATGTATCCATTGTATCTGCCATAACCACCTCCTTGGGCAAGGAATTCCACAACTTAACAGACCTTCTGGAAAAAAAAAAAAAAAAAACTCTTCATCTGCTGAAGTCTAAACCTCTTTTCCTCTAATCTAAAGGGGTGTCCCCTGGTCACCTGATCAGGCCTTGGAATAAATAGCTCACCGCAGAGATCCTTGTATTGACCTCTCATATACTTGTACAATGTGATAAGATCTCCTTTTAGTCATCTTTTCTCTAGAGTAAATAAACCAAGTTTGTCTAGTCATTCCTCATACGTCAAGTCCTCCATTCCCTTAATTCATTTTGTTGCTCTTCGCTGTACCCTCTCTGGTTCCAGTATATCCTTTTTCAGAACTGGTGCCCAAAACTGTACTGCATACTCAAGGTGAGGTCTTACCAATGATTTGTACAATGGCAAAATGTTATCCACTCTTGCTTCAATACCTTTTTTCATGCAAGACAGGATTTTGTTTGCCTTTGCTACTGCTGTTTGACACTGGTCACTTTCCAAGTTTGTAGTTAAATTATTTACATTGTAGAAACGCATTTGCATTATGTTTCCTCTGCTCAATACAAATTTTAAAGATGAAAAAAGTTCTGTAGTTATATATAAGCAATTACACCAGGCACACGTTTTAGACCAATCCAATGAAGGGATTCCTTGTAAGTAAGGAGATCTTGGCACTTCTCAAGCGCCACCGTGTTGACCGACGCGGATCTCCTGCTGACAGCTTTACAGCTGTCAGTAGGAAACAGCAAACTTTAAACGCCTGTATCTCTTAAACCATAGAGGTTTGAGATATACGTTTTTTTGCATTTAGCTCAGCTTTTTAAGCTCTTCTAAATGCAAAAAACTTTTTTTTAGATATTACTAACACTTTAATAACGTGGTTAAAACTAATTTTATTTAACCCTTTGAGTGCCAGAGGGGTACGCAACGCATTGCTTTGGAATGCTTTGCATACCCCTCTGGCACTCAAAGGGTTAAACAATCAATATTTATTCGATCAGTAATAACTCTAATTCATCCTGACTACTTGAGGCTGGTGAAGCGTATTTTTAACTAAATACTGTATATAATGCATATATTTCAATACATTTACTTTATCTACATAACTAAAATGCACGTTGCAGAACGCTAGGAGGCGAAAAAAAACATGTGTAGCATCATCATTATTATTATTATTTTTAATTTCTTCAATGTTTAAAAACCTTTTGCTTTGTAATGTGTTTGAGACTGGTCTCATTCAGAGAGTAAAAAAAAAATGATGAGCAGAAGTGTATATATGCTGGCTTCACTGCGCTATGATTAATTGGCTGGCTGCAACGAACTCTGATTGGCTGGCGGCCACAGATTATGCGCTGTGAGGCAGCGATCTATTAATAGCATTCTTGGTTGTTGTTTTTTTTTTTCTTTTGCACAATTTGATAATGCACACGTTTCAGGTTAAATATCCTGCACCTTTTTAGGAAGAACTAAAGACAGAACTTTAAAGTGATAGTAATGTTTCACAAAAACAGCAGCCCCAATTAATGTTCATAGTATTTGAGCCATAGAGAGTGTTATTTCATTACTGTGAGAGTTGTAGTTCAAGAGTAATTGAATGATAAAGTTTCCCCCTCCTGCCCCTGTTACCTAGTGTAAGCACCTCCCCTCAGATGTGGAATCTGGTTCACAGACCAGACAGCTCACAGCAAGGAACAATCTTCTTACTGTGAGAATAATGAAAACCCTGCCCCCCTTGACAGGTTTTTCAGCTTTTTCCCTTATTTTAATTGAAGATTGTCCCTCTCTGCAATCTACCTGGACACTCCCTGCTGCTCTAAGCTGAGCAGTGTTAAATCAGAAGGGGCGGGAGGGGGATACTTTATCATTCAATTACTCTTGAACTACAGCTCTGACAGAATTGAAATAACACTCTCCAAGGCCCAAATACTATGAAGATTAATTAAAGCGGCTTTTATTATGAAACATTACTATCCCTTTTAAGCACCAAAATACATCCAAGCATTGATGCTTCTGCATATTGCACAGATATAGACAAAGAGAAAGAACAACAATTTGGAAGGGAAACGGAAGGCAGAGGCTGAAAAGAAGCCTTCTGAATACTCCCAGGACCAAGTTAAAGGGGATCTATAACCCCCATACATGTTGTCTAAAACGATTCGGTTGAAACCGGTTTTCATAATAAAATCATTAGGTTGCCCTAAAGATTACCCTGTGGCTCCCTTCCAGACAGAATGTGGTTACAGCTCTGTACCACAGTCTGTTACTCTTCCTCTGCTCCCCTCCCTCTATCCAACCGCCAGGTGAGCCATGGCAAATGGGACTGCTTCTACTGGTGGTAATGAACTTTCCCGCTAGAGAGGACAATTTCCTGTCTGGAACTGGATCCTGAACCAGGACAGCGGAAACCCTGTGGGCAATCAAGTGGGCCACCTTGTCCGTGAGAAACACCATGCTCTGAGTGTCAAAGAGAAGGCCCAGGAAGACTAGATGCTGGGATGGGACAAGAGCCGACCTGTCTATGTTGAGGATCCACCCGTGATGCGTGAGTGCATGAATGCAGTCCTGACCCCTCTGATGAAGAAGTTCCGGAGAAGGGGCTTTCAGAAGCAGGTCGTCCATGTATGGAGTGACTCTGATGCCGGTCCGATGGAGGACGGGCACTAAGGCTCCCAGGACATGATTGAAGACTTGAGGCGCTGTAGTCAGACCAAAGTGAAGAGCAGAAAACTGAAAATGCCCTTGGTCGAGGTACTACCGGCTCCTTGGATGAATGGCAATGTGCAGATACGTGTCCTGAAGATCCAGAGAAGCAAGGAATTCCCCAGGGGACATGGCAGCAATCACCGTCTTTAGGGACTCCTGATGATAATGAGCCTTGATCACAAAGGAATTGATCCTTCAGGTCCAAAATTTGATGACAGCCGCCGTCCTTCTTGGAAACCAAAAATAGGTTCGAGTAGAAACCCAAACCCATTCCCTGAACAGGAACTGGTTCCAGAACCCCCTTGTCCAGAAGGGACTGGATAGCACCATTGAACAGATGATGTTTATCTACACCCTGAGGATTGTGAGAAAGGAAAAACCAGAAGGGAGGAAGAGAGGTGAAAGGGATCCTCTACCCTTCCACCACCACCTGCAAAACCCATGGGTTCACCATTGAGTCCTCCCATACACTGTGGTTGGCGCAGATGGCCACCCACAGCAGAATGGGGATCTGGGTTTGGCAAGTCATGCAGAAGGTGGCTTGGAAGACTTGGGCTTGATGGAGACCTTAGGCTTTCATTGTTGTTTGGGCTTGGAGGAGGAACGCAGAGCTGAGGGAACCGCCTGGTTCGCCGGACGTGTCTTAGTCTGGAAGGAACAAAATAGCCAATTACGCTTGATAGGCGTCTTCTTCCTAGAGACCACAGGCAGATGAATACTCTTGCCCCCCTGTGGCCTCTCTAATAAGATGCTTAAGTTCTGGCCCAAACAGGGAAGTGCCCTGAAAGGGCAACGAGAGCAAAGCTTTCTTGGAAGCAGTGTCAGCAGACCAGATCTTGAGCCAAAGCGCTCGTCTGGCAACCACAGACATGGTGGAAACTCTTGCCACCAAACGGATGGAATCAAACAAGGCAGCAGATACGTAGTGCTGGGCTTCAGAAATGTTGCCAACATATTAGCAATAGGAGCTCCCTGACGAACAGCAAGAGTGAGCTGTTCAGTCCAAACCGCAATGACCTTATTCACCCAGGCTGCTGCAAATGCTGGGCATAGGGAAGTGCCAGCGATGGAAAAAAATGGACTTGAGGGAGGCCTCAAGTTTCTTGTCAGACCAGTCTTTAAGAGCGGAAGCATCAGCAACTGGCAAAGTAGTGGACTTAGAAAGTCTAGAGACAGGTGCATCCACCTTGGGGGGGATGAGCAAGCACCGCATCAGAAAAGGGGTATAGCTTGGCAAATTTCTTGGAAACAGAATGTTTTCTGTCTGGAGACTTCCACTCATCAGACACTTGATGGTCAAGAGTGGGGTTAGGTGGAAAACCAGTATGGGGCCTCTTAGGCTCCTGAAACACATCAGAGGGATCCGAAGAAACCTCTTGAACAAAGGGAATGTTTAGGGTGTTTAAAATGGCCCTGATCAGGCCCTCAGCCGAGGGATCAGGATCAGCCTCAAAGGGGTCCCCAAAGAACTGAGGGGAGCCCACAGCAGAACATTCCTTATTGTCAGAATCCACCAACAGTTCCTCTTCAGAGGAATCTGATATGTCAGGTACTCCATGCGGTTTCGGCAGGGAAGATCTGACAGAATTAGGGGTCTGCCAGGAATGGAAGACCCCCTGCAACTGGGATGGAAAGAGTCGTAATGTAGACCGGAGGTCTCTAGTAGCAGCCTTAAACTCTTCTACCCAAACTGGCTCTAATGCATGGCTGAAGGTCCCTGGGAGAGACTCAGGGAAAGCAGAGCATGCTGGGCATAAATGACCTGAGAATTCTGTAGGTAGCCCTGATTGACATGAGGAGCAATGCACAATGGGGGACACAGAGACCCCAGCGTCTTTAGTCTTAAGTCAGGCCCCAAGCTCCAATGGATTAGACATTCTCACAGTATCAAAATGTTTAAAGTATAAGGTATTCCCAAATACAGTGTGTATGATTAAAAGTTCACCCCAGAAATCGCTAAAATACACTTATCTGGCAGGTGAAGGGTTAATCTGCAGAGGAGAGTAGAGAAGGAGAGTCCAAGCCCTGCGTAGGATACTCGTTCAGGGAAAGCACAAAATGGCTGCTTCGACGGGAGCCAATCAGGAATGAGCGCACGATGCAAGCGCTCATGGGAAATGTAGTTTTCCCAGAAAAAGTACTCAAACATTGCCCAAAGCCCCTTGAGCCCCCCAACACACACCAAACATTGATCGAATAATAGAGCAAGGGCAGACAAACAAAATGAGCAATCTCTGAAGTCGCTAAGATGAGCGGTTGCAAAGATATGTCCCAAACTGTTATGTACCATAGAAATGAATGGAGCAATGGTGTCTATGAGGTAAAAGCGAACACTTATTTTGCAAAGTTGTAACTAAGAAGTAAATGTGCACCAAACATTACTAAAACATGTCACTAGACCCCCAAAACACTGAACCCAGTAGGGAAAGTGCCAATAACCCCCAAAAGATGCTAAACCAGCAGCTAAAGGGTTAAGTTACCAAAGAAACTTGCTCTAAACTACCCAACAGACATACAGATAAACTCAGTGAGTGCAGGAGTGTGCAACAGGAACTCCAAAGGAAAACCTCTGTGCGGAGGGGCACTGTGGGACATGTAGACTTTCAGCACTCAGCTCACCTTTCCTGCCGATCACCATGTATTAAGAAGAAGCCTCAGTGGGCAACTCCTGAGGAAAGAACTTAAACCCAAGATTTCCCCCCCCCAGGGCTTAAGGTCCACAAAAAGCACCTGGATACTGAGCTAGCCACTTCTAAGGGCATTGTCAGTTATAGTAATCCGCCTTCTTTTTATGATATTCCATATCTAACAGAAAAATAAAAAAGTAGCTAAAACTATAGCAGAACTGTTCACTTGCCTGTATCTTCATCCAAGGAACAAATCTTACTGGAGCTGATTGGCTAGCTGCAGCCAAGGAGGGAAGGTAGGCTCCACCCCTGCATTCACTTCTAGAATTGTTCCTGCCTAAAGGGGCAGATCACCTACTCTAAGTTACTAGTAACCTATATTGGACGACAGAGAAATATATATATAATGGTGGTTAAGACTAACTACATGAGGTCTCTGGAGACTTTATTCTAGAGGGGAACATTAACCCTAGAGTAGTTTGAGAACACAGTGCTATAGCTGATCAGGCATGGAAGACATTTGGTAAATTCAGGTTTAACCCCTGGACTCGAGAAGTCCCCAAAAGCATAGCTTCATTGCCAATGCTACTTAGATTCACCTATTAATGCTTTGGAGCATCCAAACATCAGCTAGGTGCCAAGCTTAGAATTACAGGTATAGTAATGTGTATTTACATTTTTGTTTGTCTTCTTTATATTAAAATTAACACAATGTGCTTTGTTTAACCCCTTAAGGACCAGGAAAATCTGATGTCGTTTTCCCTTAAGGACCGGAGCAATTTTGACTTTTTTGACTATGTCTTTGTTCAACCATATTTTCTCTTTAATTCCTTTTGTGCACCCACATAAATTATATACTGTTTTTTTAAGCACAAGTAGGGCTTTCTTTTGATACCACAATTATATGAATACCTCATTGTTTAATTTGATTAAAATAGAAAAAAAGAGGAAAAAAATTGAAAAAAAACAACATTTTGCTTACATTTTTCTGTCAGGATTTGCATACTATTAGTTAATGAAAAAAAAATACCCCTTAATATATTCATTTGCTTCTCCTGAATATAAGAGTACCCCATATGCCTAGTATTTTAGTCCTTTACTCACATTTACAAGGTAAATATTACAAGATGGCTGCCGTTATTTCCAACTTGTGATTTCTCAACAATTGGCATGTGAGCATCATAGCTTAGCTGACGGTGCCAGAACCAAAAATGTCCCACAAAGGTATATGTTTCTGAAAACTAGACAACATAAGGTAAATAATCAGGAGAATTTTGGAGTTTTTCATGCAGCTATTTTTCCAGAAAAAAATTTCAAAATTGTGGTAATATTTTGTTTTTTTGCAGTTTTCACACTTACATTTCAATACTACTGTTGATATCAAGCACATGATAGGTGAAGATTTTTAAAAATGCATTGTTTAGTGTTCAGCTCCTTCTTCTGAGTACGGCAATACCCCATATGCATAGGTTTCTCAAGGTTTGGGAGAGCTACGGGGCCCAAATTGGAACATGAGCGTTTCCAGTTTCACACTTTGAATTTTCACAGCTTGCATCACTGGTGCCATGTCTCATTTGGGGCTGTGTAACAGTGCTCCACTCTAAGATTTCCCCCCAAAAGTATATATTTTTGGAAAGTAGACACCCCAGGCTTTCATTTTATGTATGTTTTCAATTTTTTTACGCAGCCATTTTACCACCAATCGCTCATAAATCTTGACGTAAGTTAAAAAAACAGCGTTTTTCACACTTGCACTTCAATGTTGATGTGAATTTCAAGCACGATAGGTGAAGATTTTATAAACTGAATTGATTAGTGTTCAGCTCCTTCTTCTGAGTACGGCAATACCCCATATGCATAGCTTTCTCATGGTTTAGGGGAGCTACGGGGGCCAAATTGGAACATGCGCGTTTCCAGGTTCACACTTTGAATTTTCACAGCTTGCGTTACTGGTGCCATGTCTCATTTGGGGCTGTGTAACAGTGCTCTTTTTTAAGATTTCCCCCCAAAAGTGTATATTTTTGGAAAGTAGACACCCCAGGCTCTCGTTTTAGGTGTGTTTTCCAATTTTATACACAGCCATTTTACCACCAATCCCTCATAAACCATGACGTAAGTAAAAAAAAAAAACAGCGTTTTTCACACTTAGGGTTGGCGGCAGTATACTGGGCTGCATACAAATTGGTTTGGGAAACAATTTCACCTAAAATGTCTTCCCCCAAAAACAAATCAAAAAAATGATCATGGGTAAATCCTTCCACATCAGTTTGAATCCCTGGGTTGCCTGTGATTTCTGAGATTTGTGGGCATAAATTGATACCCATTCATTAGGATCCGGAGTGGCAGGTGTTGGGGCATTTCTTTGGGCAGGTCTTTTGGCAGATCTTTTGGCAGGCACTGGGGCCGTTGCCAGGGCAGCTCTTGGGGCATTTCTTTGGTAGGTCTTTGGGCAGATGTTTTGGCAGGTGCTGGGGCAGTTGCCAGGGCAGCTCTTGGGGCATTTCTTTGGGTAGGTATTTTGGTAGGTCTTTGGGCAGTTCTTTTGGCAGGTGCTGGGGCAGTTGCCAGAGCAGCTCTTGGGGCAGTGCGTCTTTTCTTGACAGAAGGCCCAGCGTCATCACTAGAGCTGCTCTCACTTTCTGAAAACTGCGCTATGTCAAAATCTGACGCAGAGTCAGACGCCAAAAAGGCATATGCCTCTTCAACGCTGTACCTGCGCTGCATTTTGCCCACTAAAAAAACTTTTTTTTTTTTTTTATTTTCTTACGCTATCCCTAAACCTAAATCTAACCCTAAAACTTACCCTAGCCTACGTATATCCTGAACCTACCTAACCCAAATGAACTACCTATCTAAACCGCACTTATTATATATATATATATATATATATATATATATATATATATATATATATATATTTTTTTTTTTTTTTTTTTTTTGGGGGGGTTTGGGTTTTTTTTTTTTTTTTCTTACGCTATCCCTAAACCTAGATCTAACCCTAAAACCGAGATCTAACCCTAAAACTTACCCTAACCTACGTATATCCTGAACCTACCTTACCCAAGTTAACTACCTATCTAAACTGCACTTATTATAGATATATTTTTTTTTTGGGGGGGGGTTTGGTTTTTTTTTTTTTTTTTCTTACGCTATCCCTAAACCTAAATCTAACCCTAAAACTTACCCTAACCTACGTATATCCTGAACCTACCTAACCCAATTGAACTACCTATCTAAACTGCGCTTATTATATTTTTTTTTTTTTTGGGGGGTGGGGGGTTTTGTTTTTTTTTTTTTTTTTTTTTTCCCTTAAACCTAAATCTATCCCTAAAACTTTCCCTAACACACGTCTACACTAAACCTACCCAACTACCTACCAAAATACCTAAACTATATTTAGTATTAAAAAAAAAAAAAAAAAATTAAAAAAAAATTTAAAAAATTTTAAAAAAATCTAAAAAAATTCAAGGGGGATGGGGGGTGTCCCACAGATCAGAAAACACTGATCACTCCAAGAGTGATCAGATGGGGGGGCACTTATTGATCACTGCAGAACAGTGATCAAAGGGTTAATTTTCTTTATTTAAACTTTTTTTTTTACAGGAACACTGGAACACCAGTGACACTTAGTAACAAGCGGCTTGAACTCTTCCATCGCTCCGTGCGGCCATGATGGAAGAGTTTAACCCATGACGGTGCAGGACCGTCATGGGTCCTTAACGGGTTTGCAACCCATGACGGTCCTGCACCGTCATGGGTACTTAAGGTGTTAAGATCTTACTGTTGTGTAGTTCAAAAGTTATGAAGATGTAAAGATCCCCCGCCCGCCCCTTCTGGCTGCCTCCCATTGAATGTCTAATGGGGTCATGCGACTCAACGGCTGCAGCAAGGGACGAACTTCAGTAAGTATAAAGGAAATCTTGCCACCCTTGACGGAGGGCAGAATTTCCCTTTGCTTCACGAAGTTTGTCCCTCATTACAGCCGTCCGACCCAGACTGCAGCTTCTGGTGACATGGACAGAAGAGGTGAGCGGGGAGATCTTCATCTCTTCATAACTTTTGAACTACACAACAGTAAGATCCTTACATATATCGCAATTTGTTAATTTTAATATAAAGAAGACTCGGCAAAAGTCTTTTCAATCAACAATACTAACCCTTTAAGATTTGTCCACAAAAGGGAATGTTCGATAGTGGACTGGATTATATTGCAAGTGAATGTTACTTCAGTTGGAATCTGCTAGAAAGAACCCATGAATGGCCAGAGAGATGGCTCCGTTGGCTAAGGCACCAGCTGCAGAATCCACTCAGACTGAGGTTGCAGGTTCTAGTCCTGGCAAGATCAGCTCAGCCTTTCACCTTTCTAAGGTAGAGTCCAGGACATACTTTAAAACGAGAGAAAAACTCAATGTATTCTTCCTGGTAAAAAAAAAAACACACACACACACACACACACACAAAAAAAACTTCAATGGAATCCAGCCCAATAGTCTCTCATTGTTCCAGTCACAGACCAGTAGTGTGACTTGACACTGAGGAAAGGGAGGTGGAGTGGCTATGGGGTGGGCAAATCTTTCTTTTTAGGCCCTAGGGGGAGAGGGGAGGTGAAAGGGAGGGAAGTGCTGCAACAAGAACCAGAGATTCAGGGTGGGCAACATTCCTGATGCTCACAGAACACCTTCCACTAGAACACAAGAAGGCAGAGGACAAACATCTTTGGCTTCCCATATTGATCTGCAATGGAATACCAATATAGTGCACAGTTTTATAACCAAGCCATCTTACAGCTAGAACCAGTGTAAATCAGTGATAGACAACTTAACCCCTTGAGACCAAAATATGCACTCAACACTCTGGGAAGCAACGTACTGCACACTCTGGTCTCAAGGGGTTAAAAGAGCTGTAAACTTTTTTAAGTGGAAACTTATGTCTGTTCAAGGCCCTCTTTAAAAGTCTAAGATGTTTATTTTTAAGTTGTTTTAAATAAAGTCACATAATGCTATATTTGAGGGGGTGTCCATTCAGGACAACAGCAGCTATGGTTGAGGTAGCTGTTCTTTTCGATTGTATGAACTACTTATTGGTATGACGATGATGATTTTCAGGGAGTACAATAAAAGGCAAGAATGTGTGTCCCCATACATCATATGCATAAAACTAAACTTTAGGCCTTGGAAGGCTAGTAGAGAGCCTTTAACGACATTAACATTGTGTATAGGGTATTTAAGTGTACATAAAACCTGCCTATTTTAGTGTTCATGTTTCATTAATTTGTTTAACCCTCTATGGCCCAGAAGGAAGTGCAACTCATTATTTTGCAATGTGTTGCATACCCTTATGGTGCTTTAAAGGGTTAGCAGAAGTGCTTACCTAAGTAGATGTCCTTCATACACCAGTCAGATATATTTATGTAATTACTATGTATAACACTGGGACCTGCCTACAGTAGTCATAGAGAAGTCAGGCACACATACCTCCCAACATTTCACATGGCCAAAGAGGGACACTTTTGTTTTAGGTGTTGTTGGGGGAGTGGCTGATGGACGGGGCATTAAAAAGAATTTTTAGGTTATTGCATAAGCCATTTACACCTATTTTGTAACTAAATAAATGATTTAGAGCAAGACCAAAGTATTTGCTTTACACAGACTAACTTACAAATATATGTGTTTTATTGCTGTTGAGCAATGTGATACACTTATATACACAGGGCTCAAAATTTCCACTCGCTACTAGCCAATGGCGAGTGAAAATGTAGCCCTGGCAAGTAGAAATTCAGCCCTGGTGGGTATGTTACGCCTTGCAGTGGCGAGTAACTTTTCAGGTCTGGCTAGTAGCAAAGGACTTAAAATTATAAGCCCTGATATACATACACTACACATTTTGATCTCCTAAAAAAGAGGGACACCAGGGTAGGAAACAGGGATTTGGATCTCCAAGAGGGATTGTCCCTCCTAAAGATGGACACTTGAGAGGTATGCTTGTTTCAAGTGGGCAAGGCTAGTGGTTGTTGTTACGCTACAACTCCGATCATCCTCTACCAGTCTAATGGGAACTGTAATCAAACACAATGCTCAGTTACAGTATATGCAGTTTCAAGCTCTGTTTGAGTTCCTCCCACTGAGCCTGCTGCAGGTAGTGGAAAAACAGCATAATCATAGTGTTACAGGGCAAAAAAAATGACTGGGGAATTGGCAAAAGTTAAGTGTTAACATCCTTTAACTCTGAGAGCCAGAGGGGTACTTGCACACAATATACAATGTTAGAAGCACTACTGAATTGGACTAGTAATAGGTTAATCATCAGAATAAGGGCGTTGTGCTAGAGATTAAATATATACAGAAAAATTAGAAAAGAGAAAGAAACTCTCCTAACAGCACCAATCCCTCTCCTATGTATATAGCGCAGTGAGGTCAATATGGTATGAGGTAAATGGGGGAAAGAATAATAAAACAAATAAATATTAACTTTTATTAGTGCCCTTATAAAATAATCGAATTAAAATCAATGGCTGTCCCAGTACTCCCTTACTTAGATTATTTGGTAAGACACTGTCTTAACACTATTATATTTGTAGTATACTTTCTCACAAGTAAAATGTATAAGTAGCCTTATCCAATGGGTAGACTAGGAAAGTATTTACACACTAAACAGAAAAGAGGATTTTTTGTCTTACCTGTTAAATCCTTTTCTCTTATTCCATACAGGTTACTGGTAACTACTGGTAGGTGATCCGCAGGCAGGAACAATTCTAGAAATAACTGCAGGGGGTGGAACCTACCTTCCCTCCTTGGCTGCAGCTAGCCAACCAGCTCCAGAAAGATTTGAGACTATGACTAGATAGTGGAAGGAAAGAAGACTCCAGTGGGCGTGACCCTGAAGGACCCCCGCGGCCTGCCACAGGAGAGCCAAGCATGGTCTCTTGACAGGGTGGGAGACCAGTAACCTGTATGGACTAAGAGAAAAGGATTTAACAGGCAAGACTAAAATCCTCTTTTCTCCGTCATCCAATACAGGTTACTGATAACTTTGGGATGTCCAACCATTGAGTTTCCCAGAGGTGGGAAGTTAGGCAAGAACCAGGTGCAAGGCCCCCAAAGTCACCAGTGCGTATATGAACCATCAGATCAGAGATAGCCCAACAACAATAAAGTGTCAACAGACAATGAACAGGGGTAACACCCCAAACTGTTACACAGCACACTGAACTAAAGCCAATGGGGCTCAAAAGTGAATGAAGCACCAGGAACAAAAGAAAATCCTAGAGAGGCAAACCGCCTCCGGGATTTTCATCCCAAAGCTGGCTTCAGCCGATGTCAACACATCCACACGGCAGTGCTTTGAAAAGGTGTGCACAGATGACCAAGTGGCAGCCTTGCACAACTGATCAGCAGAGGCCTGATTCTTGTAGGCTCAAGAGTCCCCAATAGATCGAGTAGAATGAGCCATGACCCAGAAAGGGACAGGCTTCTTCATCAGCTCATAGGCCTTTTGAATAGTGGACTTGAACCAAGAAGCAATAGTCACTTGGATGCAGGTCTTCCTGCCCTGGGACCCTCAGGAATGATGAACAGCACGTCTGATTGCCTGATAGACTCAGTGCGATGTACATAAAACTTGAGACAACGCACCACATCAAACAAGTGGAGATCCCTCTCCTTGTCAGAGGTGGGGTCAGGGCAGAAAAAGGGCAACACAATCTCCTGATTGATGTGGAACTCTGAAACCACCTTGGGGAGGAACTCCTGAGAGGTGCGAAGCACTGCCTTGCCCTTGTGAAAGACCAAAAATGGTGGTCTACAGGACAGAGCGTGCAACTCCTCGACACAGTGAACAGACACGATCGCCAGGAGAAAGGCTATTTTCCATGTCAGAAGGCGTAGAGGAATAGTAGCCAAGAACTGAAAGGGAGGGTGCTGAAGGACACTCAGAACCAGATTAAGATCCCACTGAGGAGCAGGAGCCTTAAAGACAAGGCGAATATGAGAAACACCCTGGAAAAACACCTTGACATCAGGAAGGATAGCAATGCGCCTCTGAAAGAAAACCGAGAGAGCAGAAGTCTGAACCTTAAGGGAACTCAAACGGAGGCCCTTATCCACACCATCCCGTAAGAAGGCCAGGACCGTGGGCAGATCAAATTCTTAAGACAAGTCCTTATTGGCACACCAAGATAGAAAGGTGAAACAGACACAATCATAGGCCTTTGAGGAAACTGGCTTGAAAGCACTATTCATGGTAGCCACCACACCAGAAGAAAAAACTTTCTTCTTCAGTATTGAGGATTTAATTGCCATGCCGTCAAAGCTAGATGATGAACATCCTCTTTCCAGAGGTAACCCCTGAGGAGAAGATCCGGATGGGAGGGGAGTCGGAACGGCTCCGCCACTGACAGATCCAGAAGTTCCGGAAACCAAACTTGTCAAGGCCAGTACGGAGCAACCAGAATGACTGGACACTGCTCCAGTTTCAATTTCCACAACACCCTGTGCAACATAGGAAGGGGAGGGAAGATGTAAGCCAGAGGAAATAACCAAGGAATGGACATGGCATCCACTGCCAAAGCTAGAGGATCCCTCCAGCAAGAGCAGAACCTTCCAGCTGTGTCTTGTCACTATCAGGTCGATGCAAGGAAGACCCCACTTCTGAACAATGAGGTTGAACACCTCTGGATGCAGTTCCAACTCTCTGCTGTCAACTGTGTGTCCACTGAGGAAGTCCGCCATGACGTTGTTTACACCTGGAATGTGCACTGTGGATATGGTAGGACAAAACAGCCTTGACCTCTAACCAAGCGGCGAGACTTCTTGTCCCGCCCTGCTTGTTGATGTAAGCCACAGCCGTGGCATTGTTGGACTGAACCCGGACTGGGCATTCTTCCAGCTGGGGCGTCCAGTAACGAAGGGCATGAAATATCGCCCGAAGTTCCAATACATTAATGGGAAGGAGAGATTCCTCTGGAGAGAATGGTGAGCCACTTCCTCTGTGAGAAACACCATGCTCTGCCAAGTGTTGAAGAGAAGGCCCAGGAAGACCAGACGCTGGAACGGAACAAGATCCGACTTGTCCAAGTTGATGATCCACCCATAATGGGTGAGAGCGTGAATGCAGTCCTGAACCTGCTGACGAAGTTCCGCAGAGGGGGCTTTCAGAAGCAGGTCGTCCATATATGGAGCAACTCTTATGCCGTTCCGGTGGAGGACAGACACTAAGGCTCCCAGGACACGGCTGAAGACCTGAGGCACTGTAGTCAGACCAAAAGGAAGAGCTGAGAACTGAAAATGCCCTTGGTCGCAGGCAAATCCGAGATACTGCTGGCTCTCTGGATGAATGACGATATGTAAATACGCGTCCTGAAGGTCCAGCGAAGCAAGAAATTTCTCCGGAACCATAGCAGCAATCACCGTCCTCAGGGACTCCTGGTGATAATGAGACCGGATCACAAAGGAATTGAGATCCTTCAAGTCCAAAACTGGACAACAACCGCCGTCCTTCTTGGACACTACGAAGAGGTTTGAGAAAAAATCCATACCTCTGTCCTGAACTGGAACAGGTTCCAGAACATCCTTGTCCAGAAGAGACTGGATAGCGCCGCAGAAGAGACAGCATTTTTCCACTCCCTGGGGCGTATGACCCACGGGTCCACCACTGAATCCTCCCAAATGCTGTGATAGTGACGAAGACGACCACCCACAGCTGAATGGGGACCCGGGTTCAGCGAGTCATGCCTGAAGGAGACTTTGGGCTTCCATTGATGTTTGGGCTTGGAGGCGGCACGTGGAGCTGAGGGAACCGCCTGGTTCACCAGACGTGTCTCAGTCTGAAAGGGACCAAAAAACCTATTATGCTTGGGAGGAGGTTTCTTCCTGGGGTCCAAGGGCAGATGAGTACTCTTACCCCCAGTGGCCTCACTAATCAGATCCGTACGATCTGGCCCAAATAAGGATGTACCCTGAAAGGGCAAGGACAGCAAGGCTCTATTAGAAACGATGTCAGCAGCCCAGATCTTGAGCCAAAGAGCTCGTCTGGCAACCACAGACATGGTGGAAACCCTTTCCACCAGACGGATAGCATCAAATAAGGCAGCAGAAACATAGCGCTGGGCCTCAGATATGTTGGCAAGAAGCCGCAACATGTCTGAAGATGAACCACCCCGACGTACAGCTAGGGTGAGTTGTTCAGTCCAGACCGCAATGGCCCGGTTAACCCATGCCGCAGCGAATGCTGGACACATGGCAGTACCAGCAATGGCAAAAATGGACTTGAGGAAAACCTCAAGCTTCATGTCAGTCCAGTCCTTCAGAGAGGACCCATCAGAAACTGGTAAGGTGGACTTACATAGCCTTGAGACAGGAGCGTCCACCTTAGGGGGATGAACTCATTAAGCAAGCACCACCACAGAAAAGGGGTAAAGCTTAGCAAACGTTTTGGAGACAGAAGGCTTTCTGTCCAGAGATTTCCACTCACAAGCCACTAGGCACTCCAGAGTGGGGTTAGGAAAACAAGTATGGGGCTTTATAGGCTCCTGGAATACATCAGAAGGATCTGAGGAAACATCCTGAACTGGGGGAATGTTTAGCGTGTTTAAGATGGCCCTGATAAGGCCCTCAGCCAAGGGTTCTGGATCAATCTCAAAAGGATCCCCAAAAAATTGAGAGGAGCCCACAGCAGAACATTCCTCAACATCTGAATACACCAACAGCTCCACATCAGAGGAATCTGAAACGTCAGGTACTCCTTGCGGTTTGGGCAGGGAAGATCTGACTGAGGAAGGGGTCTGCCAGAAATGGAAGACCCCCTGTAACTGGGATGGAAAGAGTTGCAAAGTAGACCTTGTGTCTCAGTTTGTTGTGCTGTCCTAGTACTATCATGAATTAGTGTGATATTTATCTATATACTCTTCTTTACCTCTCATTTTTTGGTCTATATTGATCACTTGCCCAGCGGATCTATTACCCAATGATCTATGCAGACTTAACCGATGGGGTTCCGGAAGCGAGAATCAACTTTTGCGGCCTCTCTCTTCTCACTCTGACTTTAGCTGTATGTGGGTAGGCAGGTAATAGCATACTTCGAAACTGCTAATAGAGCAAAACGAGGCTGCTACATATTAAGTATTTCTCAGGTCTGTTCATCCACTGAGTTACATTGGACACAGTTTTTTATATTTAACGCTGTGTTCCAAATCTCATTATAGGTTGTTTGTTCAGACAGGCAGTATCTTAGTGTTATGCTGAATCTGAACTTTATATAAGGAATACTAGCAATTATTTCTGTCCTGTGAGATCAACATTCATGCTATTTTCTGTTTAGTGTGTATATACTTTCCTAGTCTACCTAGTGGATAAGGCTACTTATACATTTTAGGTGTGAGAAAGTATACTACAAGTATAATAGTGTTAAGACCGTGTCTTACCAAATAATCTAAGTAAGGGAGTACTGGGACAGCCATTGATTTTTATTTGCTTATTTTATAAGGGCACTAATAAAAGTTAATTTTTATTTGTTTTATTATTCTTTCCCCCATTTACCTCATACCATATTGACCTCACTACACTATATATATAGGAGAGGGATTGGTGCTGTTAGGAGAGTTTTTCTATTTTCGAATTTTTCTGGGTACTTGCGCACCCCGGTACTTAAGGTTAACAACGCAATGAGGCGAGCCAGCTGCAATAGAGAAGATTGCCATACAACATGAATGTCGTCTGAGGATGCTGCAGTTCACGAGAAGGAAGCTGCTAGCCAGCTGAGCCTAAGGCCCAGAGTAGTACTGGCATGAGGCTCACTGATGTGCAAATAAAATTCAACTCACAGACCGGGACTTGTGCATCACGGCACTGAGGCATGGCAGGCCACACTATATCTACAACCCCCCGCCCCCTCCCCATTACAATATGCCGGGAGGCGACAAAGTTTATCAGTCTGATCAGATTTGTACCTGGATAATCAGGACAGACAGACCTGGACCACAGAGTTGTCAAGCTTAGCGGCGCGTGCTACTCAGAGGCTCACTCTCAGGACTGACAAGTTGACTTGCTCAGAAGGCGGCCAAAGTGGAGTATGGCACGAACACTGCATGTGTGCGCATATATGACGAATGACACGCATGCATAGTAAATTAGGCTTCTTGTCTCTCAGTGCATCACTCACATGATGAGCCATGATAGCCATAGACCTAATAACACAGGAAGTAGCAAAAATAGGACATAAGTTGGCACCTGTGGCTACAAATTTCACCTTCAGAAAAGAGTAAAGGCATTTATCCATTTGATCCTTAAGGGCCGCACTGTCTGCTAGGGGCAGAGCATTATTCTTAGCAGGATGAAAAATCAGAGGATAAACCGCAAGAAGAAAAGCCTCCAGCATTATGCCTCAGCTGTAAAAAGATCCAAGTTTGAAATGAGTCTATAAAAGAGGAACCAGAGTCAGAAGCCTCTGAGACATTGATTACAGCATGACCCTAATAAGTCCATCAGTCCTCTTTATAGTAATCCCCCAGTGCAAAGACAGGTACAAATAATCTCCATCAGTCTCCTCTTCCTCAGCTAATGAATCCCCAATGATTTGTCTGCCCAAATCCAGGGCTCAATTGCTGGGTGGGGGGTGTCCCACAGACAAAGAGCTTCGAATCCATGAATAGCTGAGGGGATAGGGGGGGAAGTGTAAAAGAGCCAGAATACCCCCTAGGAATACCAGGTTAGCACGAGGAGCAATGGTTTAAAGGAGGGGAACTACAAAATCTTTAGCACTGGACTTGTCTATGTGTTCCTTAGATCCTGACGTGGTCAGAAGATCCCACCAAACTAGAGCAAAGACAAAATATTGATTTGTCATGGGCTTATCTGACTGCAAGTGGTAAATCTGCAAGCAGGATGGAGAGACCAGCCTCTGTGCAGCATGCAGAATCCAAAAAAGAAAATGAGTGCTCAAAGACCATCTCTTCCCATTACAAAAAAAAAAAAAACAAGGAAGGAAGGGATTCTGGGAAAGGTTTTCCCATAAAATACGGTGGTGTGGTTCACCATCCATTTGAAAACGACTACCCTGGATAACTGGAGCAGGTACCACAGTCACGGCGCCAAAACATTTTCAATAAAATTACAGAATATAAAGCTTGAAAGTAGGATATTCAGCAGAAAAACTCACTGGCATAAGGACATAGTCACTCAATGAGAGAAAGGTGCTTTAGAAAAGCACTGCAGGAGTTAATAACCCTTGTACCTAAAGACAGCCCTGAAAAACAGCTGTATAAAATTGAAAGAATAGAGTACAAATCAGGCAACGTTTCCCATGGAACTGAATGCCAGACTATAGAGACACGCATACTGGGCCACAGCACTCAATAGCTTCAGACATCAGACTCCTATTATAACAAAGAAAGAAGGCTCAGAGAAGCTCTTTAGTGAGTTAAAGGCTGGAAGTTAAGCCAACCTCCACAGGTTTGCCGTCCTGAAAATGACCCTGTGAACTGGACAATCCATGAATTAGGAAGCCAGTAATATAAGCCCATATACTAAGAATGAAAATAACAAAGAAGACTAAGGGCTAGCTCCAATTACCACAGGTAAAACAGGCATTAGGGCAAAAATTAACATTGAACAGCACACATATAGCGTTACATCGGAATTTAATTGTCCTCTCTACAAGAATCACCACGAATGTTGGCCAACAGACTAACTTGAGTTAGTCCCATAACTCATGCTAAATTGAGTGAAAAATGAGAACATCACAGGAAAATAGCTAATACTGGTGTTTGACACACTGCCAAACACCGAGCGAGAGCTACATAACAGTGACCCTCTGAAACACTAACCCAACCCTTGGCCCTACACTACCCTTAACATAAAGAATAAAGTGTACAAATACTAGCCCTAACACTATTGTATCACCCATAAACCTTAGCTGTAACACTTACCTGGATGTCTGACTTCCAACAGGGTCTCCTGCACCCTCACTTAAGGGCAATGTCTTACTGCTGGTACTTGAATCAGAGCAGTACGAATTTAACCAGGTTCTGCCTGGTAGCTTGGCTTTCCAGAGGTGTGCTGGGAAGCACTGTTAATACTCCACATAGTTCCCATTTTGATCTAACTGTTCTCATTGAGTTAACTTTTCAGTGTGTAGGAGCCATTTGGAGACCCTGGGTTGTTACTAAAAGCTCAGTTGAGTCTCCTGATAAATGGCTAGGACCACTGTCATGATTGAGTGGTCTCCTATCCTTTAAAGGGTTGGTCCAGTATATAAATGGGATGTGGTGTTACAGATCAGTTTATGAGCTCACATTATTATATATAAATAAAATACATTTATGGGCATAGACTTAAAGGATAGTAATGTTTCACCAAAAAAAAAAAAAAAAAAAAAAAAAAAAAAAAAAAAAAAAAAAAAGCAGCTCTGATTAATCTTCATAGTATTTGGGCTGTGGAAAGCCTTATTTCAATAATGTCACAGCTGTAGTTCAAGAGGCCTTGAATGATAAAATACCCCCCTCCTGCCCCTGTTACGGAAGTAACACTGCTTGCCTCAGAGCAACAAGACTATCCGGATGGATCGCCGCAAGGGACAATCTTCAGTAAGCACAAGGAAAAATATGAAAAATCTGTGAAGGGGGCAGGTTTTCTTTATGCTCACAGTAAGAAGACTGTCCCTTGCTGAGACCTGTCTGTTCAATAGACCAGATTCCACATCTGAGGGGATGTGGCTTACAATAGGTAAAACGGGCAGGGAGGGGGATACTTTATCATTCAATTACTCTTGAACTGCAACTCTGACAGTTTTGAAATAACATGGCCCATTTACTATGAAGATTAATCAGAGCTGCTTTTATTGTGAAACAAACTTTTTACAGGATTTGAGCTGTTGCTGGACTACATCCTCGTGAGCCGTTCATGGTCTCAGGATGATAGGAATTATAATTCAACAACTGCTGAAGGGCTTCACCCCCACTCCCTTTCCAAACTGCCATTGCAATGCATTCCATACCCCTCTGCCACTCAAAGGGTTAAATGCAAACCACCCTAGATTTTCCCAGTCCTTAACCCTCTGAGTGTCAGAGGGGTATGGAATGCATTGCTTTGCAATGCATTCCTACCCCTCTGGCACTCAAAGGGTTAAGGGATTAAGGCACTGCAGAACCTATGCCTCTAATCTCAATTGACTCCTCCCAGACCACACGAAGTAACAGACTTAAATTGAGTGAGTGAGAGAGATGGAAGCGGGGAATGTTATCCCACTACCACAACTGCAGTTTATTATATTTTATACAATAAAAAGGCATTAATTACAAGTTGTACAGATGCTATGGAACTGCAAAGAAAGATTATCTTTAGTGTTACACCATGGGCTATTCCTCCAGTGCCACACAGTTAAAAAAAAACAATTTGACTGTACAGTGAAGAGGGAATGAGTAGGAAACCTATTCTACTTCAGGTCTCCCACCCAATTCCTAAAATTAAAGGAGAACTATGTCCTTGAAATAAGATACTCAATTTGTTTAATAAAATTACTTGCTTAGGAATTGTTCTTCATAAGAGTTAAGTATATCTGTTTACTGTTTTTGTATGTGAACAGTACTGTAGTCTGTAACTGAAGAGACTTATTACTGCCTTGAAAACGTCTTGTACCCCATCAGAATCATAGGCAAGGGTCTCTATGGCTAATCTTATTCAGACTGACAAAGTGTGGAACAATTGGCTAAACACAGATCTAAATGGTGCTCAGCAAATACAGCCAACTGTAGATACTATTAAAAAATACAGACATAGATGACTGCTGTATGAAGGACTCCTACCTTAGTGCTTTTGTTAAACACATTAAGAGCCACATATTCCTATAGGTATAGTTCCCCTTTAATGTAGCGAGTGGTGGAAGTTTAGAGAAAAAGGCGGGAGTTTAGAGAAGAAGGAAAGATTGAAAAGGAGAGTAAAATAAGGGAGTGAAACGAGGCAGTACTGAGTGGACACCTTGTGTGTAGGGAGAGGCTCAAGACTCCATTTTCAAAATATTTAAAATTACTACAAAAATTAGGGAAACATAGCCCTATCCTACAACAAAGGCAAGCTCATTGTAGATGTTCTCCCCATCGCTGCCATAGGAGGCTGGGGGAAAATGTTAATTACAAACAAGTGTGATATATTTATATTTATATATATATATACACAGTAAAATCAAATAAAGTAATTATTATATACAAGGAATGTTTGAGAGGTGCTCATTCCAACCTCGCTCATTAATGCACTTTTGGAAGCTCCAGAAGGGCCTCTGATTAATCCCTTGAAAGACAAGAGGTTGAGAGCAGTGGTTAGGAAGCAGGACAGACCAGGAATGGGCAACCTGAGGCCCACCAGCTGTTGAGGACTACAGTTCTGCGGATGATGGGAATTGTAGTCCTAAACAGCTGAAGGGCCTCAGGTTGCCCATCCCTGACACAGACAGAGTCAGGTGCATGGATGCTCAGTCAGAGTGGTAATGGGGCACCCCTTTCTCCATGTGGAGGTAAGATTGGAAAGACTTGCAAAAGACAAAAGTGAAGACCATCCGGGTGAAACCAACTGCACCATATGGATGAAGTAAAAATCCCAACTGATTTAAAAGAGGCTTAACTCTTTCAATGCTAGATGTCTCACAACAGATTGCAGATTAATTTGCAGGAGATCTCTAGCACTCAAGGGGTTAAAAGAACACATAAATCAATGGAAATTGTTATTTGTTCTGCAGTCTCAGTTGGCTTGGTCTGATTTGCTACACTTTTGTGCATACAGCCCAGCCCTCTCTCACCAAGGTACCCAAGGAATACCAACCACAGGCTGGCAGCAATTTCTGGGTCACTGAGATCCAATCGCGTGTCAGTCCAACACAAACACAGACACACATTCACACACTCATACACATTTGCACAGGTTATGACTGACACAGCCATGTGTTACCTAACTGAAACACAAGCTGATATTTAAAGGGATAGTAATACTTAAAATGTAAAAAAAATATAATGTTGTAGGGTTTATCCCCCTGAGTAAAACAAGGGTACTCCCACTGCTGACAGATATTTTATTAAAACAGTATAACAACTAAAACCTGAATTTTTTAGGTGCAATATCACAGTGGCCTGAAAATTTACAGTGGCGCTGTTGCTACTCCATCCTATGGACTTCTCTGGTCTGTAGACCATAAATCTCCATAGGATGGAGTAGCAACAGCGCCACTGTAAATTTTCAGGCCACTGTGATATTGCACCTAAAAAATTTAAGTTTGTGCTGTTATAATTTTTTAATAAAATATCTCAGCAGTGGGAGTACCCTTGTTTTATTTGGGGACATAAACCCTACAACATATATTTTTTACATCTTAATTATTACTGTCCCTTTAAACAAAACAAAGCCATAATCTCAGTCACTGCAACCCAGTCAGACACGCAGTAAACTCATTCTCACTTTTCAACAAGACTAACGTATATAAAAAAATTACTTTGGTATTTGTGCGGACAAGAAAATAACAAAATCTGAAAAACCTGAACGGGTTTCTACCTGTAGAAACCCGCCCATTCAGTCCATAAGCCCCTTGGAGCAGCTAGATGGGAAGGGTGGACCCAAGAGCCTGTGAATCATCAAAGACATGGATGGTGCATCTCAGATGGGCACAAAGGTCTCAGGTTCCTCCAAGGTATCCAAAGTGATTCTGGTCTGACTCGCTGAGCTGGAGGCTTGGTTTACTCTCAAGAGGGTCCTTACTACACTGAAGTGGGGGTCTTTCCTTGAAGAAATCAGAGACATAACGAACCTGCGGAGGAAGAGAGAAAGCAGTGAGCAGGGGGAGCATACAAAAGTGAAGGTGATATGAAGGTGGGCGAAAGGATCTCAATTATGGGACTGTGTCAGAGGTGAATATGAGAGAGTGTGTGAAGGGGACAAAGGAGAGCATACACATTAAGTGGGGGGAGACACTAGGATGGATGTGTGGGGAAAGCAGCAATGGGGCATCACTGGGTATAACTGTATCAGTAAGGTCACAAGTTACTGAAACAAGAAAGGGTTTTAGTGAGCTTAACTAAATCATTTTCTCTTAGGCCATGTGGAACATAGAAACAATGGGGTAAAGTTCCCCTCCTCCAGAGGGGCAAGGCACTTCAAAAAAGGCTGGGCCTTTGACGAGCAGGCTCCCTTCTTTCCCTTCAGCTTTACTCTGTCCCGTTTCACAGATAGAAAAGTAGCAGAAATAAATCAAAAGTGAAAGCGCCTGAACAAAGACATCAAGAGGACCACATTGTTTTTTTTCTGGGAGGGAGTCCATATGGACTAATAGAAAATGATTCAACTGTAAATTCACAGAAATACTATTTTCTTATGTCCAATGTGGAAACCAGGAACCATGGAGATATACTAAGGCATCCACTGTGATTCCTGGGACAGAAAAGAGGAAAAATTCTCAAGTGTCAGCTGACACCAAACATGCACTCCAAACAACTGAACAAGAACCAACAAGGTTCAGAATTCTGCAAAGAGAAGACTAGTCAAGAAGTGCCTTAACAGGTAATACTGTCTGAAAGACATTCTGGTGAAGCTGGCCTCAGCCATGGTCAGCACATTGACATGATAATGTTTGGTAAAGCTATGTACAGATGACCAGGTCACCACCTCATACAGCTGTTCTACAGAAGGTGAATTCTTGCAGGCCCAGATCTGGAGAAAGGATCAGGTTTCTTTCTGAACAACTACGCCTGTTGGACAGTGACCTCGATCAAAGAAGCAATGGTTACCTTGGAGGCAGCCTGGCCCACACAGAGGCCCTCAGGCATGACAAAACAAGAATCGGATTTCCTGAAAGGCTGTGTGTGATGGATATAATACTTCAGGAGGATAGAAAGTAGAAGGATCATGGCAAAAAGAGGGAAAAACAAGTTCCTGATTGATGTGAAAATCTGAGACAACCTTGGGCAAATAACATCTGAGTAATACAAGGGTTAAAAGGAAGACCGCTTAAAGGGATAGTAATGTTTCATAATAAAAGCAGCTTCAGTTAATCTTCATAGTATTTGTGCAGTGGAGAGTGATATTTAGGAAAGGCTCAAAAGAAGGCATGTGGAGAACTCCTAATACTAGACTCTGGTACCATGGTTTAATGGGATCCTTGAAAGTAGGGTAGGATTGAGCACCCCTGAACAAACGTCTTGATGTCAGAGAAAAAAGCAATCTGCTTCTGAAAAAGAACAGAGGCGGCTGAGATATGAACATAAATAGAAGTCAGACTGAGACCCTTGTTGACACCATCTTGGAGGAAAAAAAAAAAAGCCAGAATATTAGGAAGGCTTAAAAACTGAGAAGCGTCCCCATCAGTATAACATTGGTAATGTGACGAGGCAATGCCAAAAGGGGGAGATCAGGATGACTTGAGTACTCTCCATCTTGATCCATGTAATGGACTTTGCGTCAGTCACAAATGCTAGAGGGTCTTTCCTCTTGGTGCAAAAGATCTGAACCTTCTGTCGGGAGACTGCATGAGATTTACTGCTGGAAGACTCCCAGTGCTGTATAATCTGGATGAACACTCTGAGTTCCCAAATTCAAAGACCTAGATGTTGGTGACTTAGAAAGTCTACTACCATGTTTTTTACTCCTGGAATGTGAACTGTTTAGATGGCTAGGGCGCAAGTTCCTACCCACTAATGAAGCGCCCAGATCTACGCCCAGGTGTACTCGCTTCTGGTTCCTCCTTGGAGATTTGTGTTGTAACGGACTCTGGGCCGTTCCTAAGGGCTCTTGTAACAGCCAGGAACAAAACACATAAAATACTGTATAGCACTAAGGGAAGTCCCAGAGCCTGGTAGGTGGGCAGTCACAAATTATGGCCGGGTTGATCAAATTCCCCTCCGCTTGTGTCATTAAGTAGGCAGGTTTAAGATTGGACAGGAGAATGTGTGCTAAAAGTAGGTGGCTTCCTGATTGGCCACCTAACCTCCCATGTTAAAATAGTGTATAGGGAATGCATTGGACAGGTAGGTGTCCTCTTGATTGGTCACCACCTATCCATCTAGTCTGTAGCTCCGGTTCCTATTGGTTGAGGAGCCGGAGTGACATAATTGAGTTATTTGTCAGACCTGGGTAATCCATCTCCTAGGGAGAACAATGGCCTGGGTCCTGATTGTTTGTTTGTCTCTTGTCACTCCAATTCCTATTGACTAGGAATTGAAGCAGCAAGATTAAATTATCTAAAGATACTCTCCCTGTGTAAGTCCCGTTGTCCTATTTTTATCCCCTATTTTGCCCATTGTATTATGTTGGCCCTTCACCATTGACCTTTTGTATGTTCTGTGTACACCCACATTATTTCATTGTATTGAGTTTATGTATAAAATGTCCCTTGAATAAAGTTGAGTTTGTTCTGGAACTAGAAGTGCTTCCTGTTGTCTTCATTCCTGATGGTCTAAAGGGTCCCCTCTGACCCCCATTCAAGGATTCTGCGTTCCTGTCTTCCATGCATCAGTCTGAGATCACCGGCTTAGCTACCCACTTGTAGCTGCCTTCAAGAGGGAGAAGCCCAGAACTACAGCCCAAGACAACCCAGTGTCTTTGCGCTTCCATTACATGTGTGACTGCTGCCACACTGCACCCACAATGGTACTCCTGACAGAGCATGTGTCCAATGGCAAAGAGTCAGCCAAATGGCCCATATCTCCAGACTGTTGATTGGAAAACTCTCCTCCCCAGTCCAGCGCCCCTGTTCAGTTAGATGACTCAGGGTGGCTCCCCAGGCCATCAGGATGGTGTCTGTGGTGACTGCTATTTTTCTGGTATGACAAACAGATGCCCCATCATTAGGCAAGGATGGTGAAGCCACCAGCAAATAGCCTCCTTTGCTCAATAAGAGGCATATGGAGTAAGACAGGGGATGTCAAGCTGTAACACCCTAATGTGGAATTGAGAATAGGCAACAGATTACAGAGTGGAGACAAGGCAACCTAGGACTCTTTTGATGCCTTATCGCCAATGGCCTGGATATTACTTGAGTAACATGAGGAGAGAGAGATCTCGGATCTTGTCTTCTGGTAAAAATACTCTCTTGGAGAATGCTGAATCTCATATCCAAGAAGTACAGAACCTGACAAGGTAAAGGATTTCTAGAGGATGAACAACCAACTGTAATGCTGAAGGATAAGGACACATCATGAATCTGGGGTAATGAAAGGGGAATAAAAAAGCATATTTAGGTATAGTCTGAGACAAGACATTTTTGCCTCTTGTAGCACCACTCATAACCTTACCTAGGTCTGTCCAAAAAAGTTGGTTTTCCGACAAAAGGAAGGGAAACCAAAACCTTTCAGAAGATCGGTCACCAACCAAATTTTGAGCCACAGGGTGTGACACGTGGCAACTGAAAGGTATGAAGCTTTTCCAAAAAACCTAATGGCATTATACGCCACCTCAGTAAAATATGCATTGGCCTCCATATTTATATAAACCCCCTCAATGGCATCTGACAGTTGTTCACCCCAGATAGTCATGACGCAAATAACCCACGCTGTAAAATTGGTCACAGGGCAGTCCCAGGGGCTGCAAAATTCGCTTTGAACAAGCAATCTAAGAGCTTATCAGCATGATCCTCTTTTGGGCCACAGCATCTGCCAAAGGCCGCTCTGAGTTTTTAGGAAGGCGAGTGGTGGGAGGATCAGCAGCAGTAGGGGTAGCCCAAGGGAACAAGGCTTCAGCTGAGAAGAGCTGAAAAGTCTAAGGAAGAGTTTTCTACCAAGAGTCTTCAATTCTTCAAGGATAGCCTGATCCAGAGAGTGATGAGAAGAAAATGGGCGATTCACTCTTGTATCATCTGAAGATGCCCGGTAAGGGAGACCTTGTATCAGAAGCCTCAGTTCAAAAACTCCTCTATAGTAAGACAAAGTAGTAAGAAAGTATAGTAAAATACAGAGATACCCAAAAAGGGACTTATCTGACAGCAAAGGGTTATAAAAGTCCATCCTCTGCATATCGTATGCAATGGGAATAGTAAGATGACAGCCAAAGCACCACCCTCTCCTCACCAGAAAGCCCATGAAAAATAGGATTTTAGTGTCTTTACCTGTTAAATATTTTTCTCTTTAGTCCATATATAACTAGGACACATCTCAAAGACTGGTGGAGACTCCCTTCTCCTCCTCAACCCTCCCCCCAGCCTGCAATTATCCAGAATTCATGTGACCGAAGCCACACAAATAAAGCAAGCAGGAAAGAGAAGAAGAAAATTTCCTGCAAACCACACCCTCCTGGTCCATTAAGTGGTGACCAGAATGATGGTCACACCATCCATCCTAATCTTCTGGAGTATCCTGGGAATGAGAGGAAATGGAGGAAACACATAGGCGAGGTGGAAGTTCCACTGAATCGACAGAGTCTGTGGCAAATGCAAAAGGATCTCCATTCCAGGAGTAATGGAACTCAAAGGTTTAATGAAACTATATCGGGGAGTATTTGGTGATGCTGTCTCCGTAGCATGAGGCATATGAATAAGAAACAGAAAAGTGTAATTGCAGCACAGTGTGGATAGGGGCTAAATAAAACTAAGGGCAGAATGCAAGAAAGTGGAGCATTTGCTAATTTTTGAAAGCCATAAATTAGTGCTCTATTTGTGATTGCCAAGGTTGTGACACAAGAAACATAAGAACTCCTTCATGCTGAATAGCACATGCTCCTATACTAATGGAAAAGTTAGCAAATGCTCCTAAATTAATGGCAAAGTTAGAGAACGTGCATAAATGGCAAAGTTAGCCAGATGTATAAAAATGTGTGCCAATTCCTTTCCCGAATTAGGCGCACCTGCTAATCCTCTTACAAAAAGGTGGACATTTTAACTATGCTCACTTTTTGAAAAGCAATCACATATAAAAGTACAAACGTTCACAAAAAAACCCCAAAAACAATTAATTGGTGAGCAAATAAGCAGAGAAAATTATAAGTGGAAGAGAGGAGCACTAGTATATAGTACAGAGGTATGAAGGTGGGTGCCGGGGTGAACTGCACCATAAGGGACAAACAGAACTAAAAGTGCAACGGTCATAGTGGAGGTACAGAATTTGGGTGAGGCAGGATTTTTAGAGTGGAAGGAAGAAGCACAAGTTACAAAAAGCAGAAAAATGAGTGAAGCAGGAAATAAGTGCGTGTGAGATGACACAAGGGTGATGGAGAGGCACTGATAAAACATTTTCGAGACACAGCACTGGAGGAACAGTATTACTAAAGCAGACTTACCACAAGTGCAGCCACGATTGCCCCCTGCAGGAGTCCCACAAGAACATCACTCCAGTGGTGCTTGTAATCAGAGACACGCGTGTATCCAACATATACAGCAAAGGACAAGAGGAAAAACTGGATGGTGGGGCGCAAGAGTCGAGCCCACTTACCACGCAAGCGAGCCTGGACATACAGCTGGATGGAAAACAAAGACAGTTAATGTACTGAGAAAAGACGAGCCCCAAACTTCTTCCTAACATTTATCAAGCTTGGCTTATATTGCCTGTTTAGTAATCCTCCTCAGTTTTAAGTGACCAACTGATCCGTCTTCCAGCAGTGTAGTGTGGGCCTCTGTGGCTAAGTGTGGCTATGTTAAGAGGGGACCCCCTACCTCTGACTGTCGCACTGGTCCAAAAGGAGAGCTCATGGTGAGCCTTAGCTTTTTTTTGTGTGTTTTTTGTTTAATGGTCTTCATTTTCTGTAGGTAAAAATACTGTGCTCCACACTATGCCGTCCTAAATGTAACACATAGGGTGGAGCTGACCTGCCTGAAACTCCACACTTTGGGCCTAATTCAGTAAGATAAAATGGAACAATTCTGGATCAAAGCAACAGCATGCATGCAATATAAGGGAGAAATGAAAATTAGCCAAAATGTCATTGATTTAAAATAGGAAGTGGGGATGAAAACAACCCCATTCCAAACAAACTGAATTTCAACTTGCCCCCTATGATGTGGTTGATTTGCCCCAGATTTTAACGGATTAGGCCTATGATATTTTGGGAACACTAAAGTGACCTCAATGCACCCAGAACTACCAAAAAGACTGTATGTAGCCAGAGGTAAATGGGTCCAAATTGTACATTATTATCAAGAGGTCACAGCTTGGAGCACAGAGCCACAACCCACAGGAAAATAAAGGTAAAAGAGCAGGGATAGGGACACCATAAAGACCAGAAGGGTGAGGAATGAGAAGCAGCATACTAGTGCTCATCACTCTTATTAGAAATGGTGCATTAAGGATGGACAGTGAAAAAATTGCAATAGGGCTGAACACTATATTATTAGAACACAGTGCTGCCTAACATCCATTTTAACCATACGCAGGGATATCAGCCATAGGAAGAAGGAAGGTGTGCCAGACTGTATGAGTGGTTCTATGACTTCCAGTAAACAAAGGAATGCGTCTAGGATGTCAGACTGGATACGTTTAGTTCTGTAACTACCAGTGGACAAACTAAGCTCAAGGATCAGACAGTGTATGTGTGCCTATATGTGGACAGTGGAACAAAGATGGGGTACCAGACAGTGTATACGTGACTGAGTATTTACCAGTGAACAGTGGAACAAGTATTGGGCATCAGACCATGTATAAGTGGTTCTGTGACTACCATCTGAACAAGGCTGTGTTATCAAACACTGTAGGTGTGGCTTTGTGACTACCAGTGGACGAACGAGGCTAGGGTATGAGACATTGGATGTGTGGCTTAAAGGGATAGTAATACCTAAAATGTAAAACAAATAAAATAATATATATATGTTGTAAGGTTTATCCCACTGAGTAAAACAAGAGTACTCTCATTGCTGAAAAGAGGATTTTAGTCTTACCTGTTAAATCCTTTTCTCTTAGTCCATACAGGTTACTGGAAACTTTGGGTAGGTGATCTGCCCCTTTAATTAGGCAGGAACAATTCTAGAATTGTATGCAGGGGGTGGAGCCTACCTTTCCTCCTTGGCTGCAGCTAGCCAACCAGTTCCAGAAAGATTTGAGACACTAAATATTGACTAGATAGTGAAGGGAAAGAAGACTCCTGTGAGCACGACCCTGAAGGACTCCCACAGTCTGCCACAGGAGAGCCAAGCATGGTCCCTTGACAGGGTGGGAGACCAGTAACCTGCATGGACTAAGAGAAAGGGATTTAACAGGTAAGACTAAAATCCTCTTTTCTCTGTCTTCCAATACAGGTTACTGGTAACTGTAGGATGTCCAACCATTGAGTTTCCCAGAGGCAGGAAGTAAAGCAAGGACCAGGCGCAAGGCCCCCAAAGTCACCAGAGCAGATATGAACCATTAGATCAGACATAGCCCAACAAACAATGAAGTGTCAATGGACACTGAACAAGGGTAACACCCCCCCCCCCAACTGTTACACAGCACACTGAACTAGAGCCAACGGTGCTCAAAAGTGAAGGAAGCACCAAGAACCGAAGAAAATCCTCGAAGGCAAGACTGCCTGCAGGATTTTCCTCCCAAAGCTGGCGTCAGCCGATGCCAGTACATCAACACTGTAATGCTTCGAAAAGGTGTGCACAGACGACCAGTTGGCAGCCTTGCACACCTGATCAGCAGAGGCCTGATTCTTGTAAGTCAAGTAGAAGGAGCCATGACCCTAAAAGGGACAGGCTTCTTCCTCAGCTCAAAAGCCTTACAAATAGTGGACTTGATCCAAAAAGCAATAGTCACCTTGGATGCAGGTCTTCCTGCCCTAGGACCTGCAGGAATGACAAACAACGCATCTGATTGCCTGACAGACTCAGTGCAATGTACATAAAACTTGAGACAATGCACCATGTCTAACAAGTGGAGATCCCTCTCCTTGTCAGAGGTGGGGTCAGGGCAGAAAGTGGGCACCACAATCTCTTGATTGATGTGCAGCTCCAAAACCACCTTTGGAAGAAACTCCTGAGAGGTGCGAAGCACCTCCTTGTCCTTGTGAAACACCAAATAGGGTGGTTTACAGGACAGAGCATGTAACTCTGCAACAAGACGGACAGACACAATCGCCAGGAGAAAAGCCATTTTCCACGTCAACAGGCGTAGAGGAATAGTAGTCAAAGACGCAAATGGAGGGCGCTGAAGAACTCCCAAAACCAAGTTAAGATCCCACGGAGGAGCAGGAATTTTGAAGGCAGGACGAGTATGAGTAAAGCCCTAGAAGAAAACCTTGACGTAAGAAAGGATGGCAATGCGTCTCTGAAAGAAAACAGAGAGAGCAGATGTCTGAACTTTAAAGGGATAGTAATACTTCGTTTTAACTTTATTTGATTTTGTAGGCATTAAAAAAACATGAAGAACGATATAAGTCTTATCTCTGAAACCTTTATGGTTTAAGAGATATTCACAAACAAAGTATCCCTTCCCTGTTCAACCAGATCAGAAGGGAGATGCCCAGGTAGACTGCAGAGAGGGACAATCTTCTATTAAGATAAGAGAAAAAGCTGAAAAACTTGACAAGGGGTGAAGGGCTTTCATTGTTTTCATACAAAGAAAATTGTCCCCTTCTGTTATCTGTACTGTCATACAACCAGACTCACATTTGAGAAGAGATGTCTTACACTAGGTAAAAGGGGCGGGGAGGGGAACTTTGCTTGTGAATATCTCATAAACCATAAAGGTTTGAGAGATAAGACTTATATCATTCTTCATGTTTTTTTAATGCCTACAAAATAATAGGATTTTAGTCTTACCTGTTAAATCCTTTTCACTTAGTCCATACAGGTCACTGGTACTCTGGGAGGCGTAAGTCCCCTTTAATAGGCAGGAACAATTATGCAAATAATTTGCAAGGGGCGGAGCCTCCCCTCTTACTTAAGCCACCGTCTGGCCAGAGCCACTCATATTGATTTGAGACCCCAAGAACTGACCTCAGGTAAGCAAAAAGAAAGACTCCTGTGAGCATGCCCGAACGGTCTCCCACTGAATGCCACAGGAGAGCCAAGACTGGTCCCTTGACAGGGTGGGAGACCAGTGACCTGTATGGACTAAGTGAAAAGGATTTAACAGGTAAGACTAAAATCCTATTTTCACTGTCGTCCAATACAGGTCACTGGTACTCTGGGATGTACAAACATTGAGCTGATCCAGAGGCGGGAAGTAAGGCAAGGACCAGGCGCAAGGCCCAAGTCACTAGAACTGTTATGACCAGTTGATAACATAGTCCAAACTGTAAGTGTCAACGGACACCAACCAAGGGAACAATCCCTGAACTAGCACAGCACACGGAACTAGAGCCAACCGGGCTCAACAGTAAAGAAGCACTAAGGATCACAGAGCGGAAGACCTACACAGGCAAGACTGCCTCCAGGACCTTCCTTCCAAAACTGGCATCAGCCGACGCCAGTACATCAACTCGATAGTGCTTTGAAAATGTGTGCACAGAGGACCAAGTGGCCGCTCTGCACAGTTGATCAGCAGAAGCTTGATTCTTGTAGGCCCAAGAGGCCCCAATAGATCTGGTGGAATGGGCAGTTACCCGGAAGGGAACATGCTTATTCCTCAACTTATAGGCTTCACGGATGGTAGCCTTAATCCAAGAGGCAATGGTAACTTTGGAAGCCGGTCTTCCTGCCCTAGGCCCCTCAGGAATGACGAATAGAGCGTCAGACTTCCTGATCGACTCGGTGCGATGAACATAAAACTTGAGGCAACGCACCACATCCAACAGATGGAGATCTCTTTCCTTGTCAGATGAAGGATTAGGGCAGAAAGAGGGAACCACAATCTCCTGATTGATGTGAAACTCAGACACAACCTTGGGTAAGAATTCCTTGGTAGTGCGAAGCACAGCCTTATCCTTGTGGAACACCAGGTAAGGAGGTTTACAAGACAAGGCCTGTAACTCTTCTACCCGGCGCACTGACACCACAGCCAAGAGGAAGGCCATCTTCCAAGTCACAAGACGTAATGGAATGGAAGCCAAGGATTCAAACGGTGGTCGCTGTAGAACTCCCAGCACCAAATTGAGATCCCACTGGGGAGCAGGACTCTTAAAGGCAGGTCGAACATGAGTCACACCCTGGAAAAAGACTTTCACATCAGGAAGGACAGCAATCCGTTCCTGGAAAAACACAGACAAGGCAGAGGTCTGAACTTTGAGGGAACTCAGACTGAGCCCCTTATCCACACCGTCCTGCAAGAAGGCCAGGACAGTGGGAAGATGGAAGTCAAGAGACAACTTCTTGTCAGAGCACCATGTCACGAAAGTTGACCATATGCGATGATAGATCTTGGAAGACACAGGCTTACGAGCACTGAGCATCGTCGATACCACAGAAGGAGAAAAGCCTTTCTTAGCTAGAATCGAGGATTCAACCGCCATGCCATCAAATGGAGAGAGTGAACATCCTCTTTCCACAGATACCCCTGAAGAAGCAGGTCCGGACGGGCTGGAAGTGGGATTGGATCCTTCACTGACATGGCCATCAATTCCGGAAACCAGGACTGGCGAGGCCAGTTTGGAGCAATCAGGATGACAGGACAACGTTCCCTCTTCAACTTCTGGATAACTCTGACCAATAGAGGAAGAGGAGGGAAGATGTAAGCCAGGGAGAAGTCCCAAGGGATCGACAAGGCATCCACTGCTAGAGCAAGGGAGTCCCTCAACCGGGAGCAAAACATCGGAACCTTCCTGTTGTGTCTGGTAGCCATCAGATCCACCACAGGCATCCCCCACCGTTGGGTGAGCATGTGAAACACCTCTGGGTGCAGAGCCCATTCTCCGCTGTCGACGGTATGACGACTGAGGAAGTCTGCCATGACGTTGTCCACGCCTGGAATATGAACAGCAGAGATGACAGGCACGTGATCTTCTGCCCAAGACAAAATATCCTTGACCTCCCACCAGGCGGAACCGCTTCTTGTGCCGCCTTGCCTGTTGATGTAAGCCACCGCCGTGGCGTTGTCGGACTCCACTCTGACTGGAAGACCGGTCAATTGAGACTCCCAGTGCCTCAGGGCCAGCCGGACAGCTCGAAGTTCCAGAACATTGATGGAGAGCATGGATTCCTCCAGACCCCATTTCCCCTGAGCACTGAAGCGACCCCAGACTGCACCCCAGCCCCGAAGGCTGGCATCCGTAGTGACTGTGGTCCAAGGAGGAACTAGAAAGGATTTCCCTTTTAGGAGATGAGAGAGATCTAACCACCAGTGCAGACTCGACTCGACATGAGGAGGAAGAGAAACAGACAGATGTTGATGATCTGGATGATTCTTGCACGTCTGGATCACGAATCTCTGAAGATCCCTGGAGTGGGCCATGGCAAATGGTACTGCTTCGATTGTGGAAATGAACTTCCCCACTAAGGAACTGGAATCACGTCCAGGTCCAGAATTCCAGCCACTCTGACAGCTATCTGGTGAGCCACGTCCTCTGGAAGAAACACCATGCATTGGCGAGTGTCGAACAGGAGACCCAGGAACAGAAGCCTCTGAGATGGAATCAAGTCCGACTTGTCCAGATTCAGGATCCAGCCATGACGGTTCAGGGTGTGCATGCACATCTGTAATTGCTGGTGGAGAAGCTCCGCTGAGGAGGCCTTCAGTAGGAGATCGTCCATGTAGGGGGTCACTCTGATCCCATCCTGATGGAGCACCGCTATCAAGGAGCCCAACACCCTCTGGAAGACCTGAGGGGCTGAAGTCAGCCCAAAGGGGAGCGCTGCAAACTGAAAGTGTCCCCTGTGGCAGGCAATCCTGAGATACCGCCTGCTCTCTGGATGAATAGGGATGTGAAGATAAGCATCCTGAAGGTCCAGGGAGGCAAGAAACTCCCCTGGAGACATTGCTGCAATCACAGAGCGCAGGGACTCCTGGCGGAAGTGGGAAGTCACCACATAGGCATTGAGATCTTTGAGATCCAAAATGGGACGGGCTCCTCCGTCCTTCTTGGCTACCACAAACAGGTTGGAATAAAATCCTGAACCTGTGTCCCCCTGAGGAACCGCCTCCAGGACCTCTTTGTCCAAGAGATCCTGAATAGCGTCGAACAGACGCCTTTTTGTGGGTTCCTGAGAAGGACGAGTAAAATGGAACCGAAAAGGAGGAAGGGAAGAGAAAGGGATCCTGCCACCTGAAGAACCCATGGGTCCGCCACTGACTCCTCCCAAGTCCGGCGAAAGATGCGGAGACGACCGCCTACAGCCGGATGCGGACCCGGGTTCGGCGAGTCATGCCGAAGCAGTCTTGGAGGTCTTGGCCTTGGAGGCAACTTTGGGCCTCCAGGACTGTTTGGGCTTGGAGGAGGAGCGCGTAGTGGGAGGACCCGTTTGGGCCGAGGAGCGTGTCTCAGTCTGAAAGGAACGAAAGGACCGATTGCGTTTGGCTGGAAACTTTTTCTTAAAGACTGAGGGTAGAAGAGTACTTTTACCGCCAGTAGCCTCACTGATCATTTCTTTGAGTTCAGACCCAAAAAGCAAATTCCCCTGAAAGGGCAAGGAAAGCAAAGCCTTCTTAGAGGCTGTATCAGCAGACCAAATTTTCAGCCAAAGAGCGCGTCTAGCCACCACAGAAGAAGTGGAGGCCCTCGCCATCATGCGCACAGCATCAAAAGCAGCATCAGCAACATAGTTCTGAGCTTCAGTGATATTAGCAAGAAGCTGCAACTGTTCAGATACAGGCGCATCCTGGCGAACCGCTTCAGTCAGTCGTTCAGTCCAGGCCGCAATAGCTCTATTAACCCATGCCACAGCAAAAGTGGGGCGCATGGCTGTGCCAATGGAGGCAAAAATAGACTTAAGAGAGAGCTCTAGTTTCTTATCCGTCCAGTCCTGCAAGGCAGAGGCATCTGAGACAGCCAAAGCAGTAGATTTGGATAGTCTAGACACAGGAGCATCCACTTTGGGAGGATGAACCCATTTTGCCAGCTCCGCCTCAGGAAAAGGATAAAGTTTGGCAAACTTTTTGGAGACAGAGGAAGATCTATCAGGATTCTTCCATGCCTCAGAGACCAGACGGGCAAGAGTAGGGTTAGTTGGAAAACAAACAACAGGCTTAGATGGCTTTTTCTGAAAAACATCAGTAGGATCATAAGTGGATTCCTGAGTCAGAGGAAGGTTGAGCGTATTCAGAACCGCTCTGATCAGACCCTCAGCCGAAACTTCAGGGTCACACTCATAGGGGTCCCCAATGGACCTGTTAGATTCAATAACAGTACGTTCCTCAGCATCAGAATCCTGTAAAAGTTCTTCTTCAGAAGAATCAGTGATATCAGGAGCTCCCTGTGGCTTAGGCAGGGAGGTCCTGATAGTAGAGGGGGTCTGCCAGACCTGGAGAGCCCCCTGTACCTGAGAGGGAAAGAGTTGAAGCGTGGATCTGA
The DNA here is from genome assembly GCA_037306005.1 of Rhinophrynus dorsalis. NCBI lineage: Eukaryota > Metazoa > Chordata > Amphibia > Anura > Rhinophrynidae > Rhinophrynus > Rhinophrynus dorsalis. Next base: position 266,644,107 of record CM074718.1, on the reverse strand, counting down.
GATCCCTAGTGGCAGCTTTAAACTCCCTCACCCAAGATGGCTCAATAGCGTGGCTGGGAAGCCCAGGGTTGCTATCTTGACCAGTACCATTAGGGCATAGATCCCCCACATTATCGCCATCCAGCCCAATGTGGCAAGAGGAGCAAAACGCCATGGGGGTAGCGGACCCCCCATCCTCCTTAGACTTGGGTCTAGCCCCTAGCTCCAGTGAAGTAGACATGCTCACAGCGTCAATATACCCCACTAATAACACTATCACCCAGAAAAAGTGTTAAGATTAAAGTTTCACCCCAGAAATGTTCTAAAAACGGACTTATCTGGCCAGCGAAGGGTTAATCTGTTGAGGAGAGAGAAGGCTCGGTCCCTGCGTAGTGTACTCGCCTAGGAAAAGTACCACAAAATGGCGGCCGTCGTGACAGCCAATCAGAAACGAGCGCGAACCAAGCGCTCATGGGAAATGTAGTTTTTCCTTACAAGTACCCCAAACAGTGCCCGAAGCCCCCCTGAACACCCCACATAAATAAAACACATTCCGGATGATAGAGCAGGAGCCTAGAATTAAAATGAGCCCTCTCTGAAGTTGCTGTGACAAGCGGTTCCAGAGATATGTCCCATACTGTGAATTCCCATAGAGAGTAAAGGAGCCCTTGCGTCTGAGCGGGAAAAAGCCGCGCTTAAAGGCGCGGAACACCATTTTTAATAAAGTTTAGTAAAACATTAAAAAGTGCCCAAACAAGCATGAAACACATGAGAAACATAAATAAATGAATACCCAATGCTCCAAAACTCAGAGAATAACACAGAAATTGCATAAACAGTAATAATGCAATAAAAACACCCTATGAGTGCTGGAGTGTATTAAAACTCCCAAATACAAGCCCATCAAAGGGACACTGTGGGGACAAGTGGACCTTCAGCACTCAATGGGTGACTCACCTTCCTTGCTGACTTCTGTCTTCAGGTGACCATGATAGGGAGGGAAAGAACCAGAGGTAAATTCCCCAACAGGGGAGCTGCTTAACACAAGCTGTCCCCTCTTCAGGGTATAGGTCCACAGAAAATCCCTGGAAGCTGCACCAGCCACTTTAAAGAGGGCAATTCACAGCCATGGTCACCCTCCTAATGGTGGTATTCCATATTTGAATAAAAAAATAATAAAATACTAAGATGCATAGATGTTCTCTACCTGGTGTGAAGCACACCAGGAACAAATCAATATGAGTGGCTCTGGCCAGACGGTGGCTTAAGTAAGAGGGGAGGCTCCGCCCCTTGCAAATTATTTGCATAATTGTTCCTGCCTATTAAAGGGGACTTACGCCTCCCAGAGTACCAGTGACCTGTATTGGACGACAGTGAAAAAATAAAGTTAAAACGTAGTATTACTATCCCTTTAAGGGAACTCAAACTGAGGCCCTTATCCACATTGTCCTGCAAAAAATCCAGGACAGCAGCAGGCAGATCAAATTCCTGAGACAGGTCCTTGTCAGCACACCAAGGTAAGAAGGTCGACCAGACACAATGGTAGATCTTGGAAGAAACAGGTTTGTGGGCACTGAGCATAGTAGCCATCACAGCAGAAGAAAACCCTTTCTTCCTCAATATTGAGGATTCAATTTCCAAGCCATCAAGGCTAGACGATTGACATCCTCCTTCCACAGATAACCCTGTAGAAGAAGAGCTGGACGACAAGGGAGCCGGAATGGCTCTGCCACTGACAGATCCAGAAGCTCAGGAAACCAAGCTTGGCAAGGCCAGTACGGAGCAATCAGAATGACGGAACAACGCTCCAGACATAATTTCCGTAACACCCTGTGCAACATTGGGAGGAGAGGAAAGATGTAGACCAGAGGGAAAAAGCAAGGAATGGACATTGCAATGGACATTGCATCCACCGCCAGAGCTAGAGGGTCCTTCCGGCTAAAGCAGAACCACGGAACCTGTTGTGTCTTGTCAACATGAATTTGTCTATGCCAGGAATGTGTACTGCGGATATGGCAGGAACGTACTCTTCTGCCCAAGACAAAATAGCCTTGACCTCTAACCAAGCAGACTTCTTGTTCTGCCCTGCTTGTTGATGTAAGCCACGGCCGTGATGTTGTCTGACTATACCCAGACTGGGCAGTCTTCCAGCTGAGGTGTCCAATGACGAAGGGCATGGAATATCGCCCGAGCTCCAGCACGTTGATGGGAAGGAGAGATTGTTCCGGAGACTACCGACCTTGTGCACTCAGGTGACCCAGGACTGCTACCCATCCAGAAAGGCTGGCATCCGTCGTCACCGTGGTCCAGAAGGAAACTAGGAAGGACTTGTCCAATGCGCAATAGGGGACACAGAGACCGCAGCATCCTTAGTCTTAGGCCTCGACCCAAGCTCCAACGGATTAGACATTCTCTGTCAAAAACGTTTAGAGCATAAGGTATCACCAAATACAGTGTGTTTGATTAAACTTTCTCCCCAGAAATCGCTAAAATACACTTATCTGGCAGGCGAAGGGTTAATCTGCAGAGGAGAGAAGGAGATTCCAAGCCCTGCGTAGGATACTCGTTCTGGAAAAGGAACAAAATGGCTGCAGTGGCAGGAGCCAATCAGAAACGAGCTTGCGAAGAAAGCGCTCATGGGAAATGTCGTTTTCCCAAAGTACCCCAACAGTGCCCAAAGCCCCCTGAGCCCCCAATACACTTAAAACATTGAACATCTGATAGAGCAAGGGCAGACAATTAAAACGAGCCATCTCTGAAGTCGCTACGTTGAGCGGTTGCAGAGATATATCCCAAACTGTACAGTCCCATAGAAGTGAATGGAGCAATGGTGTTTATGAGGTAAAGCACGCCTTTGGAACTCAAATTTTGGCAAAGTTGAAACCGTATGCATGAAACATCACTAGAACATCTTAGAAGACCCAAAAAACACTGAACCCAGTAGGGAAAGTGCCAACCCCCCCCCATCCCCCAAAGATGCAAAATCAGCAGCTAATGGGTTGCGTACCCCTCTGGCACTCAAAGGGTTAAGTTACCACATAACCCTGCTCCAAAACACCCAACAGACATACAGATAAACCCAATGAGTGCAGGAGTGTGCAGTAGGAACTGCAAAGGAAAATACCCCGGTGCAGAGGGGCACTGTGGGACATGTGGACCTGCAGCACTCAAAGGGCTGATCACCTTTCCTGCAGATCTTCTGTCTTCAGACTACCATGTATTAATAAGAAGCCTCGGTGGGCAACTCCTGAGGAAAGAACTTGTGCCCAAGATTTTCCCCCCAGGGCTTAAGGTCCACAAAAAGCACTTGGTTTCTGAGCTAGCCACATTTAAGGGAATTGTCAGTTACGGTAATTCATTTAATGGTGGTATTCCATTTTTAACAGAAAAATAATAATAAAAAAAAAACTCAAACTATAGCACAACTGTTCTCTTGCCTGTGTCTTCCCCAAGGAACAAATCTTACTGGAGCTGGTTGGCTAGCTGCAGCCAAGGAGGGAAGGTAGGCTGCACCCCCTGTAAACAGTTCTAGAATTGTTCCTGCCTAATTAAAGGGGCGGATCACCTACCTACAGTTACCAGTAAACTGTATTGGAAGACAGAGAAAGGTGTTTTACTCAAATGTTATTACAACTCAAAGTTTAATTTTTTAGGTGCAATATCACAGTCGCCTGAAATTGTACAGTGGCACTGTTGCTACACCATCCTATGGAGACTTATGGTCTATGGACTAGAGCTGTCCATAGGATGGTGTAGCAACAGAGCCAGTGTACAATTTCAGGCCACTGTGATATTGCACCTAAAAAAATTTAACTTTGAGCTGTAATAACTTTTGAATAAAACACCTTTCAGCAGTGAGAGTAGGGTTCATCAAAAGGAAAATTCTGAACCGAAACCGAGACTTCAGGCTGCACTTGGCCAAAAACCGAAAAGGATTTTTTTTTTCACCATTTTTTTTTTTCCACCCACCTTTTTTAAAATGGTTTTCTGTTTTAGCTGTGTCACAGGGGGTGTGGCTGGTGGGCAGCACATTACCAATATTTTTAGGTTATTTCAAGTCCTATTGACATCTCTTTACAACTCAATAAATGATGTAATATTTTATTTGCACAGACTAATTTTAAAACACATATATTGAAGTTTAAACATTATTGCGCGATATACTGCTATGGAGCAATATGATACACTTATATACACCCACACACTCTGATCTATTATTAAGAGGAATACCAATATGGTATTCAAATGGGATGTCCATTGAAGGATGGGATTCATGGTGGCGCTCGGGCAATGTGCTGCATCATAAACATCTCAGTAATATTCTTGGGAGATACAGAGTGCTAATGTCAAATACTAAATAACGTCAATACTCCCCTACAGCAGTACTTGCATCCGCCTAGCTTATTCCAAGTCTCCTGTAATGATGCGACTGATCATCTCTGCTTATCTACATAGAAGCCCAGCTGGATCACCATTACCTTTTATCACAGGATTGATTCACATAAATATACCAGTGAAACAGATGCCGCTGCATAGGAGATTCTGTTGGTTTGTTTGCCTATACGGAATGCCCAATTACAGTATGTGCAAAAGCAATAAAAAAAAAATACTTAGCTTCCAGTTTGGATAGGCCAGTGGTGGACAGTATGTAGATCACCAGCTCTTGTTGCTCAAGAACCCCAGTCAGCCATGAATATTGTAGTCCAAGCTCTCTACAGGGGCTACAATTCCCAACATGCCAAGCAATTAGCCAGTCAACACCGGATGGTTGGCTGTGCATGATGGGAAATCCAATCCTCTCGTGAACAGCTCAGCTGGCCAGGGGTAATGATACACCAAATGTCTGACACCATCGAGCAAGCAATCCCTATGGCTATATTAGCCTTCCCCACCAAGCTCTAGTCGGCATGTATCTAACCGTTCAGACGCTTCTGCCCACTCACTGCATATAAATACATCATTGCAAAGCATGACAGTACCTGGTGATGAGAAATTCTGCCAGGTCCTGATGCCGTGCTCTACATGTCCGCTCACTACTATTACTGAGGAGGGCAACTGGGTGGAGGACTATTCTATGTAAAGTACGTATCTTAGGAACCATGGCGTGCATTTGGCCAATCAACTAATTTGGCATCTCACCTACTTGTGAGCAAGCATGCAGATTGAGCAGGCGAATGACCACATCAGGGGCAGGCTCCTGGCACAGGGGGAGAGTCTAGGGGACTTGTGTAACTAACGTGACTAGAGGATCTGTGGGAGAACGTGAATGGGAATCACTGACGCAGAGAGTAAAGACAACAAGTGGGGCAGAAGCCTGGGAAGTTTAGTATACATTTGCTTGACGAGATTTTTGGCCATTTTTTTTTTATTATTATTTCGGCTTTTTGACGAAAATGCCATTTTCGGCCGAAATGTTTTGGCTACCGAAATTTTGGTGCACCCCTAAGTGAGAGTACCTTTTTTTTTTACTCAGCGGGATAAACACCACTATTATATATATATGTATATATCTCTCTCTCTATATATATATATATATATATATATATATATATATATATATATATATATATATATATATATTTTACATGTTAAGTATTGTTATCCCTTTAGTTATTACCAGTTAACAGCTGAACAAGGCTGGTGCATCAGAATGCATGTGCAGTTCTGTTACTACCAGTAGTACAAGTCTGGTGTGGCAGACTGCATGTGTGTGATTCTTCAACTACCAGTGGGCCCTTTAAATCCCAGTCTGACACCGGTTCAGTAGCTTGGGTCCGGCTTAGAGTCTGCAGGGGTGGGCCCAGCTTTTTTTGTTACTCTACTGGCAACGATTTTGTTATGCCACCAGCCACATTCTATTAGCTTAAATGGCAATTGTACCCTAGGAATAAGTGACCTTACTTTGTTTGCAGAAAGTCTTAACCTGCAAAATAAGCTTACCTTATTATGACCAGAAAATATTAATAGTCCCTGTGAATTTTGCCTCTGCCTTCATTCAAGTAAGAATATATTCAAATCAGTCCTGGTTGCCATGTCCATGAAGGCAGACAAGATGGTTGCTGGAAGAACCACAGGTGACAAACTCCGCTCATTGCACATGGTAAGCTTAACCTTTTAATGACCAGAGGGTGATCAACAAATTGCTTCACCACAAACAGGAAACTTCACTTAATACGGAGCCTGGCACAATTATTCAGACCCCTGACCAACTTTCTCATATTACTGAATTGAAAATTGTGTGTGGTAATGTAGTCCTGTAAAATAAATTATTGCAAGGTGAAACTGGTTTTATGTTGGGAAATATTTTTAAGAAAAAAAAAAAAATTAAATACGTTGCTTGCATAAGTGTTCAACCCCTACACACATTAATATTGTTAGAACCGCTTTTTGCTGCCATAATAACGTTAAGCCTTTTCGGATAAGTATATTTTGTCCCATTCTAAATTAGCAGATTTGCTCCATGTTGTTCATGTTGGTGGGACCTCGCTTGTGGATCACAATATTCAAATAGTGCTGCAGCTTCTCAATGAGATGGACATCAGGAGTTTGACTGGGCCTCTGTAGGACATTGTCAGTTGTGCTGGGGATCGTTTCCCTAATGAAAGGTGAATCTCCTCACAAGGATTAGTTTTTAGCGGACCGAATTAGGTTGTTTTGCAGTATTTCCTAATATATTACTCCATCCATTTTTCCTTCAGTATTAATAAGATGCCTAGTCTCTGTTGGTGAGAAGCATCCCCACTGAATGATGCTGCCCCCACCATACTTCACTGTAGGAATGATGCGTATTGAGGCACATGAAATGTGCAGAATGACAGGGCGGAGCAAAGCATGCAGAGAAGGAGAGAGAGCCAGGGGCAGCGCTCAGGTTATCGCTACAAAAAGACTCATCCATTACAGAAAATATCATGTCATCATCCTCGGCGCCCACAAAATGGGTAAAGATGATGGGAGTTGTAGCGCAACACATTGCTCGTCCCGCGTCTGCTTTTACATAAAGTAATTACTTTTTTATATATATATTATATATATATATATATATATATATATATATATATATATATATATATATATATATATATATATATATATATATATATATATATATAAATTGGCCATTAGTTTGTTTGGGCCGAGGACATTGAAATGGAATGGCTGAAGCCTCTTAACCCCTTAACGACTCTTGACAGTCATAGCACGTCATGGGTTGTTTTGACTTAAAGACCCATGACGTGCTATGACTGTCATGGAATTCCGGGCTCCCCCCACGGCTGCACTCCGTTCAGGGAGTCTGGAATCCGAATCGGCAAAAAAATATAAAAAAAATGCTGTGGTCCTTTAGTGACCGCAACGTGCCTGCACAGCTGGTAGTTAAGGGGTTAATGTATAACTAACTAAAACAGGCTGTGTTTCCAAATACCTTTATCTTTCAATTTCTTTGAATGAAACAAGTCATCTTTTTTTTTTTTTCCTCTTTCATACATTGAAGGTGATGTTTTATTCAGAGAAATGAGAATCTCGCTCTTTGATGCAACATGAGATTCTCATGTCGCCCTTTTAATCATGGCAACATGCTTAATGCACAGTGTAGTCGCACACTATTTTAAATGCAATATTTTAAAAGTGAACCCGTTTTGAGTAACTGTTTCTTGCTTGTTACCTTCCCATGAAGGCCAGTGTTATGCAATTATTTCTGTTGTTGACTGTTGCACCATTACTCCACTCACATCCACTGAACTCTTGCTCAAAGTAACTGTTGGCCTCTCTTTGTAGTCTCTTATAAGTCTCTTTCTTTAAGCTCTAGTTTTGAGGGACAGCCTTTTCTTGGCAGTGCCTGGGTGGTGTGATGCAGCTTCCACTCCCTGATTATTGATTCAACTGTAATGTCCAAAAAATATTTCCCAACACAAAAAACAATGTTCCCTTACAGTTACTGATTTTGAGTTTGCGTTTTAAAATAAAATCACACAGAAAGAATTACAATGTATAATTTGTAATTCAGTAATGAGAGAATTGTTCAGGGGTCCGATTACTTTTGCAAGACACTGTATATAGATACACTTGACTTCAATACTATGTACATGTAAGGTAAGTCAGTGTGTAGAATAAAGAGTCACTTATCCCTATGGCACAGTTTTCATTTAAACTACTGTATCTTGAATTTAACTGTTAGAATTGCCATCTGCCCATAACAAAGTATGTGAACGAGTCAAATATTTATCTAGATTGTAAGTTCTCATAATGCAGTTCCCTGTACTGGTCTGTATGAATAGATCTGTTTATTACTCCTCTTCTGCATAGCTCTGCAGAATATCTTGGCACATTTATGAAAAAGCAGGCAATAATATGAAGGAGAGAGAAAGAGAACAGTGTAAAAAGAGGGGCGATGAGAGGAAAGGACGAGAGCAGAATGTGAAACTAAGTGAAAAGGGGTTTTGAGATTAGGAGCATGAAAACTGGGAAGTACGGGCAGGGAACATATATGAACATTAGGGTTGGGGCAGAAAAAGGGGATGGGAAATAGGGAAGGGAATAAGTCTTTGGAGGCGTCAGGTGAGAGACTGAGGAAGTCCATCTGGAAAGGCAATGGGGAGTTGGTCAGGAAAGGAACAGTCAGGACAGAAAACAGGGAAGTGATAAAAAGGAGATGTTAAAGAAAGAAATGGGGAAGGAAGAAGACAAGGTGGAGAAAGGGAAGACAGAAAGTGTGAAGTGACGGAAAGGAAAAAGTGAGATGAGGGAAACGGAGAACAATAGCCATAATACTCACAGTCAGGAAGACCATGCAATACATTCCAAAGGATGAGTGTCCAGAGTAAAAGGAGAGTCTGAAATACCAAACATCACAACTTAACATTTGGAAACTAGACTACAACTACTTAACTAAGGGTCTCAAATCCATAGTGGACCTAGTGCAGCAGTTCTCAACCTTTCTAGTGCCGCTACCCTTTGATAAAATTTCCCAAGTTGTGGCGACCCCTAAAAGTAAAATTATTTTCGTTGCTCCTTCATCGCTGTAATTTTGCTACTGTTATGAATCAAAATATAAATACCTGATGGTTTTAGGTGACCCCTGGCAAATCGTCATTCGACCCCCTAAGGGGTCGGGACCCACAGGTTGAGAACCACTGACCTAGTGAATGAGGGCCCTAATGAAAAGTACATTTTTGGGCACCCAATTCACTCCATACTACTGAAAAACAGCATTTATTGGGTGTGGTGTGTTGCACCTGCTACAGCTATGGCAGTTCAGCTTCAGGACTTCTACGCACCATGAAGAATTAGAAACCTAAGGCATCGCCTGGAAAATAGTTTATTTTTGTACATTTTACATATCCTGAAGTATCCAAAAACCTGACGCACTATTTCGCAATAAATACCTTTCCCAGACAGCCCAAGTACCAGCTAGAACAGTGTTTCTCAACTCCTGCCCTCAGGACCCACTAACAGGCCAGGACTTAGGGATTTCTCTGTTAGAGCACAGGTGTGGTGATCAGAGGCTCATTCACATTGATTAACTCACCTGTGCTCTAACAAGGAAATCATCAAATCCTGGTCTGTTAGTGGGTCCTGAGGACAGGAGTTGAGAAACACAGAGCTAGAAGAAATAGCCTATGTTGTCCCACCTCTTTATATCAAGCTATAAACTTACTGGTTGTTTTCCTCTCTCTCCAAACCCTAACTAGAGTGAAAAAGGCACGTGGAGCAACAATATGGTGGCCTGCGCATATCCAGAACATGATGCAAACATGGACTCTTCCTGCTAGTTTGAGGTGCTCAGCTGGTGCCCTGGCCATCTGGTAAATGCACATACTGCTTTGGTGTTTCAAAGGTATATCAAGACATGCAATTCTTTATATTATTCTTTTGAGTGTAAGAAGACAGATACACTTTTAGCACTCCAACAGTTGTTTACGGATGATGCTTCCCTTTAATAACGAGTACCAGAGGGGTCAGCAGCACACCGATTCCCCATTCAAAGAGTTAAATCCCCACTCAGAACTCAGAGGGCCTTACATGGATTTATGTGGCATGTCACTATTAGTTAAAACATTTTTTTTCTCTTTTTAAATATAAATTCAGCATTTCATCAAGGATGATACTACTGCATTAACCCCTTAAAGGGACAGTAATACTTCAAAATTACTATCCCTTATATTGAAGCCCTTTAAAAACTTAATTAAATGCCACCAGCGCCATCTCTCAAACGCTTTTAAACTTGCTCTCCCCTGACGTCAGCGTTCTTGCTGCAGCAGGGAAATCCGGTCCCGGGACCGGCGGAGGCTCTTCAGCAGAGGTTACCAAGCACACGTAGAAGACCGTTTTAGTGAAGGATCGTTTCTTCTATAACAAGATCTGGCTCTGCTGAAGAGCCTCTGATTGATTCAATGAACAGATTCCCCTGCTGCAGCAAGAACGCTGATATCAGGGGAGAAGCAGGGGGGAGCGAAGTTTAAAAGCGGATATCTCGCAAACCATAAAGGTTTGAGAGATGCAGCTGGTGGCATTTAATTCAGTTTTTATAGGGCTTCAATATAAGGGATAGTAATTTTGAAGTATTACTATCCATTTAAGGTCTAATGACATGTCAGGACAGTCACGGCGGTTTGGCACTTAAGAACCAGTGAAGGTACTGGCACATCATGAAATTCAGGGTCCTCCAAGTTAAACTCCACTCGGGGACCCCTGAATCCATTAATGGGGAAAAAAAAAAAAAAAAATTGTGGTCCTTAACTGCCGGCCACTCTGCTAGTCATTAAGGGGTTATAATAAGTAAAAGTAAAACAACCTATATACCCTCGAAAACATTGCATATTCTGAGACTGATTAACCCTTTGAGTGCCAGAGGGGTAGCCAACAAACTGTGATGCCATGTGCCTCTGGCACTCAAAGGGTTAACCAAGATGAACTGGAGAAAACCAGAAGTGACAAGTCCACAAATGCCCATAAATTTAAATTGGTCTTTTAAGCCTCTGAATGTTAGAGACGTCTCCAACTCACTGTAAAGCAATATGTTGTAGATCATTGTAACATCCATAGGACTAAAAGTCCAGTTTACAGCCATGGGAATTTATCCTACTCCACTGTGGCGCAGCGGTTTGCTCTAATTCTTCATAATAGATCAGAACTCTGTCATATGACAGAAACAAAGCCAGGGTGAACAGGATTAATCACTAAAGTGTATGCAAAACCAGAATGATATTATAAGTAATCTAACCGGAAAAGCATGATTAGCATAGTAGTGCCTCAGTGTCAGCAATACTATGCATGTTGTCGGTAAACAAGATAGGGGATACAGTACTGGAAAAAGATAAGACAATTATGCAAATACATTTTATAATAGATAAATATAGATAGATATTTTCATACATATCCACATCTACAATTAAGGTGGGATGCACACACGGTTAGCAAAATATAATGACTGGGGTGCACACCCTAATCACGGGTAAAACATACAGTCTGAATATGGAGAAAGCACTCACCGGTTCCTTTATAGTTGAAGCACATATCCTATAACAAAGTGTTAGATTGCGTTGCTCCCTGTGATCATAACCGCACATGTGCAGTAGAGACTGTGTATGTGTGGTTTCACACACAGGGCACTTCGCTGTGAGCCGTCTGGAGCTCCCCGTTGAGGATCAGCGTGTTCGTCAACAGACTCGCTGATCCGGAGCAGGAAGCTCCGGACGGCTCACCACCTGTCTCTGCTCCGGGGCAGCAACCGGGTGCACTTTAGCCCGTGTATACGGGCTTTGATACTAGTGGTTTAATAATTTGATCTTATAAGCCAGCTGTGCTTCATCTACAAAGGAACAGGAACCCGTGAGTGATTTCTACATATTCAGACTATACCATCTACCCAAATATTTATAAAGGAGCATACTGGAATTGTAACGAATCAGATAAATAAGTACAACGGTGTTCTACCCCCCAAAAAAAAAACCTGGCATGAGAAAGCTGAGAATTTATACTATTCCGGTGTAATTTAGAGATCATAATGTCTCAGTATAAATGAGCATTTTAATATTCCTTATACTTTGTAGTAACACCCTGTACCATCAGTAGTGTTGTGATGCGTATAGTTTTGTGTAATTATATTTTAATGTTTTCCCCTCCCTCCCTTTTTACATATGTCACTATTCTGTCTTCAGATCTGAAAGCCGGTCTGGAAGGATCACGATGATGGACAATCTTGTATCAGCATAAGGGAGCAGGGTTTTCCCTTATACTGATAGCCACTATATTGTCCCTCGACGGAGTGGATTTCACATCTGAGAGTAGAACAGCGACGTATGTCAAAGGGGCAGGTGGGGGAAACATTAAGATATACTTACACAAAACTACACAGATCACAACACTGCCCATGGTAAAGGGCATTATGCCAAAGTATAAGAAATAATCAAATGCTAATTTATACTGAGACATTACTCTTTCTTTAAAGAGATAGTAATGTTTTAAATATATAAAAAATAATAAAATAAGAAATCCATCGATGCAAACCTTTATGGTTTGAGAGACAGAGCGTTCTAAAGTTCCCCCCTCCCTGATGTCAGCTGTAAAGCTGACAGAAAGATCCGTGTCGGCCGACACGAGGAGGCTTTTCAGCAGAGCCGTAATAGTGAGATTTAAAAATAAATACTTCTTTGAAACGGTCTACAAAGTGTGCTTGCAAACCACACTTGCACACTTTGTAGACCGTTCCAGTGAAGTACTTCTTTTTAAATAACGCTATTTTGGCTCTGCTGAAGAGCCGCCTGTCGTTCCCCGGTCCAGGATCGCCTGATGTCTGCTTACAGCCGAAGTCAGGGAAAGGGGAGGGAGGGGAGAACTTTAAAACGCTCTGTTTCTCAAACCATAAAGGTTTGAGAGATTGGAATGGCACATATGGATTTCTTATCTTATTCTCTACAATATTACTTTTTATATATTTAAGACATTTCTATTCCTTTAAGCCTTTGAGTGCTGGAAAGGCATCCAATGCATTGCGCTGCAGATGCACTAGATACCTCTCAGACACTCAAAGGGTTAACAAGAGGAGTGTGCAGAGTATTGTTTTTGCACACATCTCTGCTCCTTAAACGGTTAAACCCTTCCTGCAAAAATACCCACAATATTTTTACAAAGTCAAGTTAGTTGGACACCCCTCTGGCAATGAAAGGATTACCCTTTTGAATGCCAGATAGGTAACACCAGCTTCCCTAGCACTCAGTGAAGGTGCTGTAGTGAGGTGAACAGACCAATATAGCACAATCCAGTTGCACATGGAGAATAAACAAACATGTATATTGATTTAAATAGCTTTTGTAACCCCTTGAATGCTACAGAGATCACCAATGCAATGCACTGCAGTGGAGTCCACTGTAGCATTCAAGGGTTTAAAAGACCCATTTAGGAGATGTGCATTTGTCTCCTGTGTTGCCACTGGTTTGCCCTAGAATTGCTGCAGGTCTTTTTAGTAAGTCTTGTTCATCATAAATCACTTGTGTGTGTGTCAGGTAAAAGGAAATGTCACAGACTGTCACTTAGGGCCTTATAGTCCATTGAAAAAAAAAGCAGAGTAATTCTGGGGCAAAACAATAAGAAAAAATCCCCAAATTGCTATTGACTTAAAGGGGGCTTTTAACTCCCTGAAAGCTTTTAAATGAGCTAAAGGCCTTTCTAGCATTCAAGGGTAAAAGCCCAATTTAATTCAATGGGATTCTCAGTTCTATGGTGTGGTTGGTTTGGCATGGCATTTCTCCACTTTTCCAATTACCATAAGCCTTAAAGGGATAGTAATGATAAAGTATCCCCCTCCCGCTCCTTTTACCTAGTGTAAGCCGCCTCCCCCCTAGATGTGGAATCTGGTCCTGGAACCAGAGAACTCACAGAAAGGGACAATCTGCTTACTGTGAGAACAATGAAAACCCTGCACTCCCTTGACAAGTTTTTCTTTGTGCTCACTGAAGATTGTCCCACTCTGTGATCCATCCAGACAGTCTTGCTGCTCTGAGGTGAGCATTGTTACATCAGTAAAAGGGGTGGGAGGGGGATATTTTATCATTCAATTACTCTCAGTATGGTAGGTTTCTGAGACTAATCAGAACAATGGACATCCTCTGCATTCCCCACAGAAAAGAAAACACCATGATCCTTCACAAAGATCTCACCTGGATTCTGTAACATTGGCATTGCTCCCACGACAGGTGAAGTTAATAACATATCCTGAACAGTTGACAGTTGTCCAGTCGGGGTCGCAGACAGCAAGGAAGTTTGGTCGAGGACGGCCAATCATATACTTTGCCAGGTCAGTTAGGGACTGGCTGACTGAAGCACCAAACAGATAGGTCCCTACAACCTTGTATAGCGCAGCAACATAATTATTACACTCAGATCGGGAGTACAGTCGTTTGGAGAACACCATATACATCTCCCCTGATGTGATCTGTGGGGACAACATGAGGAGAAACAGGTTATCCTATGTTGAGGATGCACCAGACAGGTGATCAACTTATTGCTTTGCAATGTGTTTAACACCCCTTTGGTCCTTAAAGGAACACTAAAACACATCCTAATATTAATAAGAACCCCCTACACACATTTACCTTTAACTGAGAAGAGTCTTGAGGGAACAACTCCAGAACATCCTCCCCCCCAAACCCCTTAAACTGAAGCAGGTACAATGCATGAGCAGCAAAGGATTTCCAGAGGAGTCCAGAAAGCAAGAGTAATGTCGACTTCCAGGACAGACTGAAAACTATCTCTTGAGCCAAGAGCAAGGGCAACATGTATAGCGGTCGTTAGGATTTTCTGTCCACAGTAAGGTGAGTGAGTGGTTATTTTAGGACATTTGTGTTCTTTAAGGTAAATTATTATGGGGACCACACAAACACACTAATGAAGCAGTGCTGCACTGTGATCCCTGGCATACCAACAGTCCAGCAGAATGGAGGTCTGAAAAGAGACTTCCAATGTTCCCACTTTTGTCCCATGAAAGAAACAGACTCTGAAGTCTCAGATCAGTCTTGTTGGATTGCATGCACAGTCTCCATAAACTTTAGTGAATGCCTTCCAAGCCAGACACTACGGAAGTTGCCTTGGTAGCGGTCAGTCACAAAATTCTAGGTTGTGTTCCAGCCCACTGCCAGCCTGGGGTATGAAGTTCAATTCTGTGACTGCATAGCTCAAATCCATGTTTTTACTAGAGCACAGCCCTGTGATTTTTACAAAGTCTGCTCCCATGGGAACAGACTTAATAAAACATTATAGAGGCCCATGGAAGAAGAAAAAAAAAAAAAATTTTTTTAGGGAAACAATAGAGATCAGTAGGGTTTATTCCCATATTAAAGGTAAATGGGGCTTTATTGTTAGGAGGTGTTGGTGTTCCTTTAAACCTTTGATCTTTAACCCTTTGAGTGCCACCTCACTGGCACTCAAATGGTTAACCCCTGCTCTTACAGACACATCTCATTCAGAGAGCACCCGTAAATTGCCCTATCTAACTGCAAAAGCTGGGCCTAACTCGGCACCTTAGAGTGGTGCATCCTGGGGTAAACCAACTGCATCATAGTGAACAAATGAATATACCCTGTGATTGATATGGGCCTTTTAAACCCTTGAATGATACAGATGTCTCCCAATCATTGCAAAAAAAAAAAAAAAAAAAAAAAAAAAAAAAAAAAAAAAAAAAAAAAAAAATTATTATATATATATATATATATATATATATATATATATATATATATATATATATATATATATATATATATATATATATATATATATATATATATATATACACACACACACACACACACACACACACACACACACACACATACATACATGGGATACCATCCCAGCATTCAAGGGGTTAAAACTCCATTTAAATCAATGGGATTGTGAAATTTCCATTTGATCCCTAAGGGGGTACTAATTAGCTCCAGAATTGCTCCTCATTGCTCAATTAGTGCCAATGAGGCACACGTATGAAGATAAAGGTGGAGAAATTCTGGGCCAAGCCAAATACACCACAGGGAACAAACACCTCCATTTGTTTAAATGGGGCTTCTCACCACTTGAATAAGGGCTGGCTATTTGGACCTCTAGCTCCTGGGAGATAACAACTCCCGTTACCCTCAACCAGCATTTGGAAGGTGGGAGATGTAGCCTCCAACAGCCAGAGGTCCAGTGTTTGACTACCCCTGCTTTGTATGCTAAAGGAGGCCACAAACACACTACAAAGCCATGTAATAGAGACATCTATAGCTTTCATTGGTTAAATGTCCCTTTCAAATCTGTCCCCTGTGGTGCATTTGGTTTGCCCAGGAATTGCTCAGTCTTTGCCTTCATACTTTTTAAACCAATGGATGTCTTGTTCCCTAATCCCACATTCCCTTTACAGGTCACATCTATCTCAACCCCCTGGGGAGAAGGGGGGGTGGGGAGGGCAGTTCCAAATGTTTGTAATTATTCTCTCACTTCTCCTTCATCCTCCTATCAGTGTGAACCTGTCCTCCAAAGGCAATTTCACTTTGTTCTACAGTGAATTACAATCTGCCTGTTGTACTAGCCATTTCCGTAAAACTATGGCTGTGTTCATGTGGGCAACTTTAACGCAACGTTAATAACATTGCCATAAATGCACACTTGAGAAACAGAGTGGTTCCAATGGTGCTTTACCCAGAATGCAGCATATTGCAACTTGTGTTCATACACTGGACACAGCCAGTTTGCAGCTTGTTGATCTTCATGGCAACCTATTGGCTGTTGCACAGACTCTTTATGGGAGCATTTCTCAAAAACACAATACAATTTGCATTCTCCAGTGACCCGCCGAACCACAGGGGCATTCGCAAATAATATATGGGTGATGCCCCGTGATACACCTCCTACACACACTCAACTGAGCGAATTGGAGGAGAGAATGTGGGACAGCTGAGGTAAGTCAACCGTATGAACCAAGCCAAACTGAGAAATTAAACTACAACAGGACAAACATATTACTCACTGTGCTATTACAAATTACGCCAGTGTGTGGTCTCTGCTTGTATCCACTGTTTGTTAATATTGGTTCAGCACAGAAGCTAATTAGCATATAGAGCCATACTAGGACACCAACAAATAAAGGTTCATTTCTCAAATAGCAGCACAACATAAGACAGATTTTAATTCTATTTCAAATTAACTAAACCTATCTTAGTGTGACAGGTCCACTTTAACCTTCTGGTTGCCAGAGTTGTGTCCAAAGCATTGCAAAGCACTCCTCTGTCACTCAAAGGGTTAAAACTCCATTCGCTATGTGCAATATCTCTACCACTCAAAAGTACACTCCCATCACCCAGCTCACGTCAGTACTTACTATAATAACAGTGCAGGAGATGGTAACACCAGCCATCAGCCCATGCGTAATAGTGTCTTCCCTGTAGGGGTACTTGATTGACTCATCATCGCAGTAGAATCCACGTTTGTATGGAGAGTTCACCAGTGTCATAATAATAAATGGCAGGGCCGCTGCAAGACATGATGGAAGGGATTTAATTACTGGATACAAGATTATACAACTTACACCATGGAAAGTCAGTTGTTACACCTCCAGTCACTGTGGATGACAACTCCCATCATCTCCAGTACAGCAACAGCTAGTTAGCAATGAAGAGATTTATAGTCCCTAATAGTCATGTTAGATTTCCAGCTGATTATCCCCACCTTACATATGATGTCAACCCATGGAACCCAATGATGTCAATGTAAGTGCAGGGAACTGCTACAAATTTCTGCAGACAGGATTAACTAAGTATACGAGCATACCCCACCGGTCCTTCAAGGGTTAATGTCCATAGCACCAGCCATTTCTGAACATTCTGGGGACAACCAGCTTCGGCACCCAATGGGTTAAATCTGTGTGCAGGGCGCAGCACGTGGACTAATAGGGATGGGCTGAGCTATCCTCCCTCCCACAACAGGTTGGGCCGGTTCTGGCACATGGTAAGAGCTCCATGTGGGCTCAGCTTGTCACCTGCTACTGGCCTTGTAGGCCTCTGGCAGTGATGTTAAATTAAGCTGCCTAACAAGAGAGCTCAGGTTTGTGAATGTCATACATCACTGAAGCAGTCTGTGTAGCACAAAGGTCACCCATACAAAACCTGACTAAAACTCAGAGGCCCTTATTTAGAAAAGCAAACTGGGAGTTATTCTGGAGTAAACCAACTCCACCATAGGTGAGAAATAAAAATTCCTAAACAGAGCTTTTGAGTGAATAGCTCAAGTATATTTAACAGGAATCTTCATTTGTCCCCCATGGTGCAGTTGGCTTACTCCAAAATAACTCCAGTTCGCTTTTATAAATATACATTTTATAAATATGGGGTTTTATGTAGAAAGGCAAAGACAAGCAATTCTGGGGTAAACCAACTGCACTCTAGGGGGGACATATTTAAATAATTGGATATTTTTCTAAAACTTTAAACAGTGGAATAAAAGAGGTCCCAAACTAACCACTTTGCAATGTGCTGGAGAATTCTAGGGCCTAAATACTTCAAATCAATGGGAAGTTTTCCTTTGTTCCTTACTCCACATGTTTGCACAGCTTTGCTTTTACACTTAAAGGGCCATACGGCCTTATGTTCAAAAGAAAACAGGACCAATTCTGGAGCAATCCAACTCCACCTTAGGGAAGATAAAGATTACAATTGATTTAAATGGGATAAAGAAATGCGTTGGAGACCTCTCTAGCATTCAAGACGTTAGTAGCCGCCATTTAACTCTTTGAGTACAAGAAGAATTTCAAATGGTAAACCGTTTAAAAGGATAGTGATGTGTCATAAAAACAGCAACTCCAATTAATATAATATTTGAGCCATGGAGAGTGTTAGTTCAATACTGTCAAAGTTGTAGTTCAAGAGTAATTGAATGATAAAGTATTCCCCTCCCGCCCCTTTTACCTAGTGTAAGCCGCCTCCTTTCAGATGTGGAATCTTGTCCTGGGACCAGACAGCTCACAGCAAGGGCTGTGAGAACAATGAAAACCCTACACCCCCTTGACAGGCTTTACAGGTTTTTCCTTATGTTCACTGAATACTGACCCTCTCTGCGATCCATCCAGACAGTCTTGCTGCTCTGAGGTGAGCAGTGTTACATCAGTAAAAGGGGCGGGAGGGGGAATACTTTATCATTCAATTTCTCCTGAACTACAGCTCCGACAGTATTGAAATAACACTCTCCATGGCCCAAATACGATGGAGATTAATTGGAGCAGCTTTTATTGTGAAACATTACTATCCCTTTAAGAACTGGAGTCGTGAGCAACGCATTTCAAAGTAATGCGTTACACAACCTTCTGTTGCATGACCCCGTAACAACCGGAGCGATATAAGCACAAATAGGTTCTGAAACTGACCTCTCCAAGCCAGGGCACTGATCAGAGCACCAGTACACATCACAGGTCACGTGTTCTGACATGCCATCAACGATCAAAGTGATCCTTAAGGGAAGGTCACTTCCCTGGACTGCTGGTCATTAAAGAGTTAAATCAATAGGAATTTGGAGAACTTTTACTTCTATGGTGCAGATAGTTTTCCCCACAATTGCAATTGGATCACAAGAGGCAGAAAGACAAGAGCTGAGATAATTGTGGGGTAAAAACGGCATCACATGGAACAGATTAACATTTCCATTTCATTCAATTGGTTTTTAACCACTTAGATGTGAGATGTCTCTAAAGCATTGGGAAGCAATGCACTGGAGCCCTCTGTGGCATTCAACGGGTTGACTTTCAATATTGTAAAATTGTTTTGCCCAAAAATTATGCCACTTTTTTCTTTATGCATCTACCCCAGAGTGTTTTTAAATGTTAACCCTTTGAATGCCAGAGGGGTACGGAATGCATTGCTTTGCAATGCATTGCGTACCCCTCTTGCACTCAAAGGGTTAATGAATATCCTCTCGGCTGGAATGACTGCAGGTGATATTATACTTATTACTAGATCTTCTGCAGTTAAGTACCTATATGATACACTAGTGTATACTTTTACATGGCAGTAAGATCTATTAAAAAAAAAAAAAAAAAAAAAAAAAAAAGTCTTCAGCAGAGATTCCAAAATGTACAATGTTTCCATTGCATTCCCAGAATTCCAGCGAGCAATATTCAAATGAAGGCACAAAATGCAGGCATTTTAGATGCCAAACCCATATAAATGGTGGTGGTTATTTTCATTCCTTATATAGCAAAGCACATGATGGAAATGCATGATCCAATCAACCTACCCACAGACAGCAGTTTCATCCTATTGGATCTCAGTGTGATGAGCCCATGCTAATAAAGGAAAAAGTAGTGTTGTGCCAAACCATCAATGCAAGTTATGGCGTGCAAAAAGAAGTGACAAAAATCCATCCACTTTGACAGAGAACATGTCTATGCAATACATCTGTGTGTACATTTACATGTCTGAAACAGGTCAGAAAACATTTCCAGATATGTATTCAAAGTTCCCAATGTTTCCACTGCATTCCCAGAATTCCTTGTGACAGCATGTTGCTGCATGGAATACAAAGAATGCAATGGAAACATTGTATGTTTTGGACTCTTTTCTGGAGACAGGTTTTCTGATCTCTTTCAAACAATTAAATGTATACACAACTGTATTATATACATATGCAGAATGAAAAAAGTGTCAATGCCTTTCACAGTATTCCGGTCCCAAGTCTAGGCTACTAAGTGAGACCCTCACCTCCACTTACATTCTAGTGTGTACTTACCCAAAATTTCCAGAGAGGGGTTTCCAAAAAATAAAATAAGTATACGAAAGCAATATATAGAACTTGTTTTGTGCAAGTCTGCATCCAAAAGCAATTACAGCTCCGGTACATTGATAAAGAGCTGCCAACTTGTGGCCCTTCAGCTGTTGCTAGACTACAACTTCCATCATCCTCAGCCAGCCAACAGCAGCTGGGAATAAAGCGATTTGAAACCCAACAATAGTAGGGCCACAGGTTGCACAACCTTGTCACAAATATATGAACAACAGTAGCAGCAACAACCTGTCATTACTGATGTGCTAAAGGTTTGTCTTTTCCTGATGTGAGGGGTGCAAGGGGGTTTTAGGCAAACGAAAGCCCCCTTTCAGTTTGCATTTGATGTTCTAGATAGACGGGTCCTGAGCGTTATTATTTAAGGTGACTCAGGGTAGACAAACCGTGTCTCCCAGTAGTGTAGAAAACTGACAGAAAAAGAACTGTTCTGAGACTTGTCCCATATGGAGGCTGATGTGTAAGTACCGGAACTATGTTGAAGCAACCCAAATGTACTATTCCTTGGCTTTAAATTGGGCTTTTAACCTCTTAAATAGCAGAGAGGGGTCTCAAACTAATTTCAAAGCAATGTATTGTAAACCTCTAGCATTCAAAGGGTTAAAAGCACCAATTAAATGTATAAGAATTTGGGGATTTTAATTATTCTGCTATGGTGCAGTTGATTTGATCCAACTATTCTTCGTACATGGGCCTATGTGACACTGGTTACCATATATTTACTGGTATGTATGTATGAGAGTATAAATCTACATAGCAGTGCATTAGTATCTGACCGGGAAGAGCTGCAGCCTGCAATAGTAACTCAACTGGCAGGCTTAGGGTCACAACAGACTACACCCACTTCAAAAGGCTACCACAATACCCTAAACCATTTCCTTGTTTACAGCCATTCTATACACATGCAAAGCATCAACATCACAGACAAATGTGACCGCAATTACAACCTTCCTTGTTGCTTGAGAAGTGATAATTATGGGGAGGTTAGCACAGAGATACCAGGGACATGGGGGAATATTTACCAAAGCAAATGTTAGGTTGATTGAAAGCACAGGGCCTTAAAACATTGTTTGCCTTTGAAAGCCATTTACTAAAAGGCTGTTTAGTACATAGTTGCTGGATGCTTTAGGATCATTCTGGTAACCAAGTAGTGATTGACAAATACCAGAATTTTATACAAAGGATGTCAGTATCAAACACCACAGCTTGTACTGCTTTTCAGTGGTTGTTAATTAATTTAAACAAAGGACTAATCTAGATAGTAGGTCTTCATACGGCACGCTGGTATGTATTATAGATTTGCATTGTATCTGCTGTTCCCTGTATATAGACCTGGTAACTCAAAATAAGCCAACACTGAGATCTTTAAAATATACACCCTTATATTTCCCCACAATGTAGATTCTAAGTGATGTCGCTGATCCAATCAGTGCCCAAGGACACACACAAATATATATGAAATCTTTCTCTGCCTTCTGATGGGAATAGCACCCACCTGGAGAATAAAGCAGCAGTCATCAATGAATGCAGCACATGTAACAGATAAACCGGACATTTTCCACCCTGGTGTCGAAAGCTGATATTTCCCAGTATATACAGATGTGTGTTCAACCCTACACCTTTAGTACACAACTCATGGCAACTCACAAGTTTAATAGTGTTAATAGAAACCCAACAGATAAAGGCTCCATCCTTCATTCTTTGGACCACTAAAGGTTTTAGCATGGTCACTGTCCATTTACTGACTACAGCAATGCTCCAAAGAAAATAAAATAAATGCATACAGACACACTGGACTGTCATTTGAAGGACACCTACTAATACAACCCCTTCTGTTAAGCCAATTAAGAGCCCGTTATTATGTAGGCATGGTTTCCCTTTGACCCCTGAGATAAAAGAGGGAGATCTCAAAATCACTGCAAAGCAACACTTTGGAGATCCATTATCCAAGCAGTTACCAAGTTACCAAGGGGTATCCAAAACATTGTACAGCAATATCTTGGACAGCCCTTTGGCACTCATACGAGTAATAAATATGGCAGTTGCAGTGAACAAGTAATTCTTTCTCCATGCAACTCCAAACAGATAAATAACCTCTCTGGTATTTGGAGGTAATGGGCACACCAAGACCACCCATATTGCAGAACACTGACAAAGTCAGCATAGGCACCTGAATCTAGATTTCTCAGTTTACAGCAAAGTCAATTCTGAACCCTGCTGGGTTACTAGGGTACCGACGATGTCATCACTGTGCCACAATGAAGATGATGAAAAGATTTGTGATCCCCATTGTAAAAGATATTTGCAGAGCCCCCTCCCAACACACACACAAAACCACACAATAGAGGAAAAGAAGACAGAACTGTGTCAACATACTTCTGCGTAAGTCAGGGGTGAACAAAACGGTAAGAATATTAGAAGCCAGAAAGAATTGTAAGAAGCCAGCTAAGAATTTTAGGAACCATAGAAGGAAGCATACACCGAAATGCAGCGTTTATAACATTTTCCAGTGTTTTGGAGCAAGAGGTGAAACTTTAATCCTCTGAGTGCCAGAGCAATACACAATAAAATGTGATGAAAACCCCTGTGGCACTCTTAAGAGCCTGTGCTCCCAGACTCCTGGGATATTTCCACCCCTGATGAACGATCAACATTAAAAACTCTTGTAATTCTAATGCAAATCTTAAAAAGAACATTTAGGCCCCTTTCACATGTGTGACCGTTATGCAGCATGTCATATAAGGACACAGCATTTTGCAACTTTACCTCAAGAGTGCATCAAAACATCTAAGAGTCCTTCAGTATGGGTTTCATTGGAATTGCAATGAAATCACACAAATATTGTAGCAGGTTACATTCTGGTGTAAGTATCTCTCACGTGGGAGACAGAATTGTAGCAACCCCTTGATGGACTTTGGAACGTTCACATGAGGGGATAGCTGCCCAGGTGAAAAAACCCATAGCCCAGCACTGCACCTTTTGAAACAGGTGCCACAATGCAGTATGGTGGGGTCTTATATTTTGTCATTTCTATTTATATTGAGAGAACTGAATGCTGGAAAAACCTTGCTACACTACTACACTAAAATGCACCACCATTTTCATGTAATCTTACCCATTATTTCATTTGAAACTACCCTAAGTATTGCCAAAGACTAACAATTGCTTTGTGCTATGTATTTTTCTGTGGTTTATGAAGAATATAAAGGCCTTTTATTTTTTACAGCAATGAAGCCCTTTTTGCCCCACCCAGTCTGCCCTTTTCAAATCCTCTGACAAAAGGACAAGGTCCCAGTTGATCTTGAGCCTGATTTAGTGTGTTGGATTAAACGGTGTGTCTGTTTCAATGTCTTTTAAAGGGATAGTAATACTTAAAATGTAAAAAAAAAAAAAAAAAAAAAAAAAAAAAAAAAAAAAAAAAAATATATATGTTGTAGGGTTTATCCCCCTGAGTAAAACAAGAGTACTCCCACTGCTGAAATGTGTTTCATTCAAAAGTTATTAATTTTCAAAGTTGAATATTTTAGGTGCAATATCACAGTGGCCTGAAATTGTAGAGTGGCGCTGTTGCTACATGATCCTATGGACAGCTCTGGTCCCAGGACCATAAATCTCCATAGGATGGTGTAGCAACAGCGCCACTGTACAATTTTAGGTCACTGATATTGCACCTAAAAAATTCAACTTTGAAAATTAATACCTTTTGAATGAAACACCTTTCAGCAGTGGGAGTACTCGTTTTACTCAGGGGGATAAACCCTACAACATTTTTTTTTACATTTTAAGTATTCCTATCCCTTTAAAGTAACTTACTGATTTAGCACCTACCATCTCTGCCGAGTGGATAGTCCATTATCAACTACAACTTTTAGGTAAATTCCTTCTGCTCAGTCACACCATCCAGATTCAGAACATGACTAATCCTTTAGGATTAGTGTGCCATAAAATTTTATGGTTGCTCGAAGGTCAAGGAGGAAAATAATCCAATAAAATGAAAGAAGGATATATTTAATCTTCTAGTATTCACCCCAAGACATGACCTGGAGATTGAAGGCAGTTGTATTGCACCAATACATTATCCTGCACCATAAGTGAGAGGTGAGCGAGGGAAGAGGAAGGGCGCGAGTGTGTATTTTATAACATATCCAGAGAAAATCCTAAAAAGAAATGCAAATTAAAACAGGTAGCTCGTGATCAATAAACATGTTTATATAGACACAAAGGGATGCGCATACAAGAAGAAAGTAAAGCTATGTCAGGCTTAAAATGTAAAGAAGGACAAACAGCTCTTAATAACAACCAACCACTTAACTTGCTATGGGTAGAAAATCCTAATGGCCCCTATGAATATTCTCCTTGTACCTTTGTTCAAGAAAGAGCTACTTCATTCTGTTCTGGATTTTATGTCCATGGAGGCAGCCATGACAGTTGCAGGTGTTTTTTTCAAAGTAGCGTACAGGAGCCTGCCTAAAGGGATATTACCACCAAAAATGAATAGGTTTCATACCCTTTTAAACATCACATACTACTAGTTAGTATTTGCAAGAATTTAAGAGGAGCATACAATCCACTATATTGAAAATCTGCTTTTCCTACTCATCTGGAGACAGCCTGCATGACCATTTGACCTCACTTTTTATATTAGTGATGGGGCAATGCATGGCCTCCTTCAAGGCACTCCTAACATGCTTTCATTTTCAGGGAAACCCCAACATTTTATATTTCATGGGAAATCTAAAATAATCATATTTATGAAACTTTCCCTTTATGACATCCTTTGCCAAAGATGTCATGAAAGGAGAAAAGTTAATAAATATAGATATTTTATTTCTCCGAATCAGAATACTGAAAACAAGAATGGTGTATAAAATATCCCTAAATATTTATTTGAAAACCAAAAAACTGATACAATTGTAAAGGTCTTGCTAGAAAAAAAGTGACACACTAAGCTATTTTTTTTTGGCACTTTCCCTAGTGGGTTCAGTGTTTTTGGGGGCTTCTAACATGTTCTAGTGATGTTGTTTCATGTACTTTTATTTTACTGTTTCAACTTTGCCAAAATTTGAGTTCCAAAGGTGCTCTTTACAGCATAGATGCCATTGCTGCATTCACTTCTATGGGACTGTACAGTTTGGGACAAATCTCTGCAACTGCTCAACGTAGCGACTTCAGATATGGCTCATTTTAATTGTCTGCCCTTGCTCTATCAGCTGGTACACTGAACCCACTAGGGAAAGAACACAAAGATGCAAATCCAGCAGCTAAAGGGTTACGTTACCACATAAACTTGCTCCAAAACACCCAAAAGACATACAGATTAACCCAATGAGTACAGGAGTGTGGAACAGGAACTCCAAAGGTAAACCCCTGTGCGGAGGGGCACTGTGGAATATGTGGACCTGCAGTACTCAAAGGGTTGCTCACCTTTCCTGCAGATCTTCTGTCTTCAGACTACCATGTATTAAGAAGAAGCCTAGGTGGGCAACTCCTGAGGAAAGAACTTGTACCCAAGATTTCCCCCCCAGGGCTAAAGGTCCACAAAAAGCACCTGGATACTGAGCTAGCCACATTTAAGGGCATTGTCAGTTAGGGTAATCCGCCTAATGGTGGTATTCCATATCTAACAGACAAATTAAACATTTTCTAAAACTATAGCACAACTGTTCTCTTGCCTGGTGTTGTCTTCACCAAGGAACAAATCTTACTGGAGCTAGTTGGCTAGCTGCAGCCAAGGAGGGAAGGTAGGCGCCACCCCCTGCATACAATTCTATAATTGTTCCTGCCTAATTAAAGGGGTGGATCGCCTAACCAAAGTTACCAGTAACCTGTATTGGACGACAGAAAAAAAAAAAAATACTGATCCTTTAGCGATATGAGCGGTGTTCATGCGTTGCACATCTTTCTGGTAATGTCTACTGAAAATTATTTTGCAGAGTCATCTTTATATTAAAATTAACACAATGATCTGTTTGTAAGTTCTTACTGTCGAGTAGTTCAAAATTATTCAGAGCTAAAGATCCCCCTCCTGCCCCTTTCTGGCTGCCTCCCTCTGAATCTCAAGTATGGTCAAGCGATTCGACGGCTGCAGCTAAGGACAAACTTCAGTAAGTATTAGGGAAATCCAGGGCAGGATTTTATTCATGAGAACTGTGATAACTACATCCACTTACTAAAGTTTGTCCCTCGCTGCAGACATCCTGACCAGATTGCAGCTTCTGGTGACGTGGGCAGGAGAGGCGGGTGGGGGATATTTATCTCTTCATAACTTTTGAACTACACAACAGTAAGAACTTACACATAGCGAATTGTGTTAATTTTAATATAAATAAGACTCGGCAAAAGACTTTAACAGACATTACTAACCCTTTAAAGTGATAGTAATGTTTCACAAAAACAGCAACTCCAATTAATCTTCACAGTATTTGAGCCATGGAGAGTGTTATTTCATTACTGTGAGAGCTGTAGTTCAAGAGTAATTGAATGATAAAGTTCCCCCCTCCCGCCCCTTTTACCTAGTGTAAACCCCACTCCTCAGATGTAGAATCCAGTCCATAGACCAGACAACTCACCACCTGTCTCTGCTCCTGGCTCCGAGACGGCCGCTGGGTGGCACTTTAGCCCGTGTACACGGGCTTTCATACTAGTATTCTATAAATATACATAGAGCGCACCTGCACACAAATGTACAACTCCTTGCTCCTAGGGGAGGGAAGACACCTGGGTGCAGTGCACAGGACCTTGCAGATCAGGTTTCCCAGCATGATCATATGAATCTCAAAAGCAAAGTCTCCCACTAGTTCTAGAAAAAAACAAGGGAGGGAACGGAGGTGGGGAGGGAGGTGTTGAGTTTGTGCCAGCATTCACAATGCATCAATGGGGAAGTGTAATCTACCACGAGAGGCCTCATTGTGTATGTATATCTATCTATAGATGGATATAAAGCTAGAGGTGTGAACAGAAAAGGAGTGGGTACTCGGCTCAATTTATTAACCTTTGAGTGCAAAGCAATACGTTGCATACCTCTTTGGCATTCAAGGGGTTAATAGCATTAGTTCTACACAAACAAACCAAACCGTCAGCAAAGGCATTCTTCACAGATTGAAATTCATGTTTTGGATTATGGGCTTTGAAAAAAAAAAAAAAAAAAAAAAAAAAAAAAATTTAACTTTCACAGATGCTAGCTGGAAGTACAAGGTATTTAGAATTACAGAACTAAATGTCATTGTTGGTGTGTGTCCCTTTAACCCCTTAAGTACCAGCGGTCCAGGGAAGTTACCTTCTCTTAAGGACCGCTTTGATCTTTGCCGACGCGCCGGGACACGTGACCTGTTACGCGTACCGGCGCACCACTTGGAGGCCTAAGAGAGATCGGTCTTGGAGCGATCAATTTTAGGCCCCGATTTTACTTACAGCGCTCCCGGTACAGCGCTGTAAGTAAAAAGTACGTGACGTGCTATGACCGGCACTGGTCCTTAAGGGTATAAGGACCGTGACTGTCAAATGACTTAATCAGCAAATGCAGCTAACATCAACATTACAGCTTGGAAGTGAGCCTTTGTCAAGACTCAGGTAGAGATGAACTAAGGTGTGCTAATGGGGACAAATTCCTCAGTGAGATTCAGTAGAGATTTGGGTTTCAGAATTGGTTCCTGTTTGAACAGTGACTCAGTGTGGTGTAGGAAAGGAAGAGTTAAGCTAGCAGGGCAGGTCCATGATAGAAGAGCCTTTCCCTATAATTGAATTAGAAAGTGAATCTTATAATGGCCTGAAAAAGAAAGGAGGGGGCAGATGTATCACAAACCTCAAGCCATAACTCTGAGCAGAGAACAAATGTGTTAACCTCTTCCGTGCTTCCTATGCTTTATTTATTTAGAAAATGTTTTTACCAGGAAGAATGCTTTGAGATTCTTCTCATTTTCAAGTAGGTCCTGGGGAGCTAAATATTTACACAAAAAGAAAAACACATTTTTTTTAAATAAATATACACACACACAAATGTTTTTAGATACAAAGAAGCAGTTATTTTTAGGGATTTTGGACTGGGAGAAGATAGGATTTGTTTGGGGGGTAAGGTTGTTCCAGGCTTTGGAAGCTCTGAAGGAGAAGGCAGATTGACCAGCTTCATTCTTGTAGTGTGGTATACTTAGTGAGTTGTTAGCAGTGCAGCGGAGGTTATAGTTCATTTGATTAGTGAGTGCACAGCTCATGTAGTCTGGTAATGGTATAGTGTGTATGTTCATACCTGGGAACTCTCCGGATTTGCCCCGGAGATTCCGGTTCTGACAGAGCTTTACCGGGTCTCCAGGGCAGAGGCCGATTCCTCCGGATGAGGGGAGTTTCTATTGAAACTCCGCCACATCTGCTTTTTCTCCCGCTGTTCCTCCGTCCCCAGCCTTCTGTGTGACACCTTTAAGCCCCACCCCCACGTGTGTCAAGCCCGCCCCTTTTTGACACATTTAGCGTCATTATTGTCACCCCCTGCTGAACAAAGGACTCCCCTCCGGGTAGCCCTGAACTGGAAGTTCCCAGGTATGTGTATGTGGGAATGAGGACTGTATGGGGAATGACATTTAAAACAGACATGAACAAAAATATCAAATTTTGGGTATCCAGTGGGAGACAGTACTCATCACACTAATGATAAATCGATAAAAGATGCTTTAATTTTATCAGTGTAGTGATGACAAACTTTTTCTGTCCTACATGGTACCTTCCTCTGGGCACTGAGGCAGATCCAAAAACATTTGGCATTGCTATGCTGATGATACAATGAAGCATCATCTATCAATTACCGTATGTGTGATGAGTGCTGTCTTGATAAAGGTTCTTACTGAACCAAAACATTGATGCAACAAACCTGATTGTGTAAGTCCTGTGAGTGCTAACCTACCTACAACTTATTATATATATATATATATATATATATATATATATATATATATATATATAATATCTCTATCCACACACAAAACTTGACTCAAAATAATGGAGCAAGAGGTAAAATGTTAGGACCCAGGCTCCCACCATTAATGGGATTTTTCCATCACAGATTTATAATTCTGAGCTTGATTACCAAGACAGTTTGTCAGCTTTAGTTCTCAAGTGTTGCTAACAGACATTTTTCAGGATCTCTCTGCATGAGTATGAGTGAATCAATCACTTTATTTAATCCACCTGCAATCAAGCAGGAAGAACTGTAATTAACAACTGGAGACTAAAGAGGTCTACTCCGGTTCGAAAATCTGCAACAACTCTGGGATAAGCCAGTTTCAAAGGGGACAATTAAAAAAAACACACGTGATTTAAACTGGGCTTTTAACCCCTTGAATAGAAGGGTCTCCAGTTCATTGAGAAGCAATATGATGGTTATTACAGTTCATCAACAGTTTAGGATGACACAATCTAATCCAACAAGAACTGGAGACCCACACATTGCACACCCCTGAATAATGTCTTATTGTTGTTTATGCTACAGGCAAAACAAATGTGGGGCTGTAAGCAAGAGAATATCTGGGGCAAACCAACTGCACCATAGGGAACAAAATAAAAAAAAAACCTCCCACTAATTTCAATGGGATTTTTAAGCCAATGATGTCCAAAGAAGTCTGCAAAGCATTTTCAATCCAATGCGCTCTAAAGGAATTGAGGATTGTCATTTGTCCCTGAGGTGCGGTTTGTTTTCCTGATAACCGCAATCATTTAGCTTCCTGAATACGGCCCTTGGCCCAGATGCGGTTATGTTTTTGTTCTGTGTATTATTTCTGTTATCATCTATCAACCACTCCCTCCAACAGGCCCTTTGACAGGCAACGGGCATGTGCAAGACTGAACTGATTAATATGGGAAGCAGCGTCATAACCTCCTGCTCTGCTATACAAACATTATTTTTGACTTAACTAATCGATTTAGCCCTTTTGCAGATAGAAGTTAAGCTATTTGGATTCTGGCACTGGAGGTGGCTGTGTGACAAGTCTGCTCTATACAGGGTTTAGTAAAGAGATTTGCACTTCCCTCCCCCAATGTAATCAAAGGCAGGATGGTAAATATCACACCCTGGAGGAGAGAGACAGAAGAACTCTCCTGCTATATATCCTATACACATATGCACACATAAGGCTTAGTTCCCACAGGCGACATTTCTGTACAAATGACATGAAAATGATGTTAGATTTTTTAATACAATAAAAGTAGACAGGAAAAAAAAAAAAATATATATTTCTCCCAGAATAATTTTCTCTCAATATAAACAGCAGTCACAGTGTTGTATGGAAAACACTATTAACTGTAGTATTGGTGAGATTACATTGAAACCTATGCTACAAACTTGTAGGTACATTAACGCATTGTGGTTGATTTAGAGGGATAGTAATACTTTGTTTTATCTTTATTTCATGTTGTAGGCATTAAAAAAAACATGAAGAATGATATGTCTTATATCTCAAACCTTTATGGTTTAAGAGATATTCACAAGCAAAGTTTCCCCCTCCCGCCCCTTTTACCTAGTGTAAGCCATCTCTTCTCAGATGTGGAATGCAGTCCATAGACCAG
The DNA here is from genome assembly GCA_037306005.1 of Rhinophrynus dorsalis. Taxonomy (NCBI): domain Eukaryota; kingdom Metazoa; phylum Chordata; class Amphibia; order Anura; family Rhinophrynidae; genus Rhinophrynus; species Rhinophrynus dorsalis. The sequence continues at coordinate 266,612,790 of CM074718.1, read as the reverse complement.
ACAGATAACAGCAGGGGACAATCTTCTTTCTATGAGAACAATGAAAGCCCTGCCCCTCTTGACAAGTTTTTCCATTATCTTAAGTGAAGTTTGTCCCTCTCTGCAATCTACCTGGGCACCTCCCTTCTGATCTGGCTGAGCAGTGTTACATCAGTAAAAGGGGTGGGAGGGGGATACTTTGTCATTGAATTACTCTTGAACTACAACTCTGACAGAATTGAAATAACACTCTCCAAAGTCCAAATACTTTGAAGATTAATTAGAGCTGCTTTTATTATGAAACATTACTATCCCTTTAATAAGAATGAACAATTCTGGAGTAAACATTCCACAAATGCCCATTATTTGAACGGAGGTGGTTTTTTTTTGTTTGTTTTTTTTTTTTTAACTCCTTAAATCCTTGAGGTCGCCAATGCATTGCTAAGCAATGCAATTGAGGCCTCAATTGCATTGCTAAGCAATGCAATTGAGGCCTCAAGTATTCAAGGCTTTAAAATCCCCATTTAATGACAATTTTTATTTCTCCCAAATTGTGCAGTTTGTTTCCCCCACAATTGTTCCAGTCTTTATTAAATCATTGTCAGTGGTAAGTTACAGGATAGTTTATATCTTATGCAGACATCTGCAGCAACAGTCACCTACGTGAACAGGACCATATCACATGAAAGCTAATGCTGCCCCTGATAATAGGTCCTAAAAATGCATAGGTACATAAATTGTACCATACATAAATACACTCAATATATAAGAGATTTTCCCAAACATAACTATATTAGGTATTTGCAAGACAAACAGTAAAAGGGGATATCAAAGATAACATTCAACTTACATAAATACAAAATGAAAAGGTGGACAGTGGCTACGTATTAGGCTTGTTACAAAAAAAAAAAACAAGTCCAATAACCCTATAAAGAAAGATGTTTGGAAATTAAGGTGTCACCTTTTTGTTTATTTACCTCAGTCATGCCACACATTTCCCTCATTTATTTGGATCTTATGTAAACAACCAGGGGTCAAATAGTCAAGCATGGCTGCCCAAACATGGATTGGAAAAGCAAGTCTATAGCACATAGTTTGGGCCTTATACACATATTAATGCTGACTAGAGGTAGAGGATGGCAATTTTTAGGTGATAAAAAATGTTTTATATAGTTTTCCAGCAGACTGGGGAATATTGCTTTATTTACATTCCTTACTTCCTGTTATATAGTACTCTTTAGACCTCAAGCTTTTCTGTTTGGGGCTACAAAACTAATCATCCCCAACTAATCAATGGATGGTTGCAGATGATGGGTGTTATAGCCCCCAAACAGCTGAAGATCCAAAAGAGTGCAGCCTTGTGGTCAGGAAGAGAGCACTGCAAAGGAACTTCCTTCTACCAAGCCTTCTATAATAATAAATAAATAATAATAATAATAATAATAATAATAAAAAAAGATATCACAAAACAACTTAAGCAGCAACTACCACAAGGATAGTATTGCATTAGCAAATGGGAGCAAACCTGCCAATGAATATGGGGCTGCATTATACACCCCCAGTTGGCCAAAAAGGGGGGTTAAAAGAAACAGAGTTGAGAAACTGAAGTTTCACAGCTCAGGTCTTTCTGTCCTGCGTTATGCGGCCACCAGAGTGGAGACCCTCTGCAGCCGGCTTGAAAGCCTAGCACTGGGGGTCTATGGAGGCTGTGTACACAACCCACGATTGGGCTTTGCACCACATACTTCCAGGTTGCATTGCAGCAAAAACTATCAGTTTTCGGACACCACTGCAGCAACTGATAGAAGCAAGACAGGGCTGTGTAGTGCAGCCCAGGGCTCTCTACCAAGTCTACTTTCATAACTGCCTTTTAAAGTGGACCTGTGACACACAAAAAGTTTAGTCTTACCAATTATAAAAATCTGCCTATATGCTTTAGCAGACCTTTTACTATAAAACAGTTATTTTAAACTAACCTTTATATTTTGATGGCACAGTGCACTACTATGCTAATTCCCTGCACAGTATGACAATTAGTTATGTTTGAGGCAAAACTTCCCCCTCACTGTGCTATCAGCAATGCTCCCAGTGTGAGGTCTCTGTCTACATTAATTCATAGCCAAGTGTATGGTAATAGTGGTCAAGAATATAAACAATTAGCATAATGTTCCACGCTGTGCCATCAACAAATAAAAAGGGTCATGAAAAAGGTTCCTACTGGACAAACATCTGTTTGGCTTCAACAAATTTTTGTACTTTTGCTCACCCCTGATTTTTTTTTTCCAAGGGGGGGTGGGGGCGCAAAAAATTACTGCTAATGTTCAATTTAAATACACTTGCGTGAGGAGGCCGATTTTCTCACTTTCATACTTCAGAGCAAGCTGTAACCTTGGCAGGCATTAATGTAATGTTGCACCTTAAGGGCTGCATCAAATTTCATTTTTCTTAATATGTTTGTTAAAGGAACATTAACACCAGAAAAGTTAGATTTGATGAATTTAAATATCATGTACTTACAGTTATCAAGTGTAAAAACAGATTTAATCATTTTACACCCTGAAAATAGAATCCTAAACCTGATTTCTAATGCTTGTGTAAATTGTCCTGTTAAAAGAAAGCATTTATTTACTGATAATGGTTGTTAGTGATGTCTGCATTGAAAGATAAAAGACAAGTCAGCTAATGGACTGTGCCCACTGCTGTTGGATTCATGAAGCAAGTCATGTTATCTAAGCCCAATCAGAGGTAATCCTGGACAATTAATGGGAGCTTTGGAAAAGGCAGGGATGTCTTCTACCTCACAGCATATGCAAGATTATATTTTAGGCACCAGAAATAAAGGTCTGTTTCCTAATCAATACTAACATGTAGTATAGGGTATTTAAGTTTATTTGGCTCCACTTAATTTTTGGGTGAAAGTCATTTTCAAAGGTTTATGGTCTAGTGCAGAGGTGGACCAAATAGAAATAACTTAGGAACCAGACACATTTTTAGGTGCCAGTAAAGGTGTTCATGTACACAAGTTTTTAAACATTTTGGGTCAATTTAGTTATTCTACCATAGGTTTAGTGTAGTGGTGCAAACTATAACCTTTTTTAGTAGGGGTGCACCGAAATGAAAATTTTGAACCGAAACCGAAACGTCAGGATGCACTTGGCCGAAAACCGAAACCGAAAATGACTTTAATGCATATTTTAAAACCGTAACCCTGACAAACTGTAGAATAAAAAACTTTACACAGTTAACATGCATCATTGTTATTATTTTACTATGGGGTCTATGCACCTCTCTTTCTCCCCCATGTACTTCTTTGTCCCCCCATGTACTTCTTTCTCCTCCCTTGTGCCTCTCTTTCTCCCCCCTTGTACTTCTTTCTACCCCTTGTGCCTCTCTTTCTCCCCCCTTGTACTTCTTTCTACCCCTTGTGCCTCTCTTTCTCCCCCCTTGTACTTCTTTCTCCCCCCTTGTGCCTCTCTTTCTCCCCCCTTGTGCCTCTCTTTCTCCCCCTTGTGCCTCTCTTTCTCCCCCTTGTACTTCTTTCTACCCCTTGTGCCTCTCTTTCTCCCCCATGTACTTCTTTCTCCCCCTTGTGCCTCACTTTCTCCCCCATGTACTTCTTTATGCCTCTCTTTCTCCTCCTTGTGCCTCTCTTTCTCCCCCTTGTGCCTCTCTTTCTCCCCCATGTACTTTTCTCTCCCTTGTGCCTCACTTTCTCCCCCATGTACTTTTACCTCTTTCTCCTCCATGTACTTCTTTCTCCCCCATGTGCCTCTTTCTCCCCCATGTACTTCTTTCTCCCCCATGTACTTCTTTCTCCCCCATGTGCCTCTTTCTACCCCTTGTGCCTCTCTTTCTCCCCCATGTACTTCTTTCTCCCACTTGTGCATCTCTTTCTCCCCTATGTACTTTCTCCCCCTTTGTACCTCTCTTTCTCCCGGTCCCCTGTGGCTGGCTGGCTCTGAGCTCCCTCCTGCCCGCCCGCATCATCACGCGCCCCTGCGGGCCGTGATGACATACAGACAGAGAAGAGGGCAGAGGCACCGGAAGAGAAGCGCTTGCTGCCAGACAGTAACGATCAGTCTGCTGGCAGCAAGCGCTTCTCTTCCGGTGCCTCTGCCCTCTTCTCTGTCTGTATGTCATCACGGCCCGCAGGGGCGCGTGATGATGCGGGCTGACAAGGATTTTCGGCCATTTTTTTCATTTCGGCTTTTTGCCGAAAAGGCCATTTTCGGCCGAAACATTTCGGCCACCGAAATTTCGGTGCACCCCTATTTTTTAGTATTGTATATTTCTCTATTTTTAAATAGAAACTAACAAGAGCGTTAAAATCCCAGGACCATGGGAGCTAGGACTAAAATTTCACTGCTCACATAATTAGAATATTACTCCAAAAATATATATTTTGTACACCCCTGCATAATATATAAGTATGCAAAAAAAGTACTCTGATTTCCTCCCTGATTGCATGTATTCTGTGTGGTTTTTGCAAAATATCCCAATTCCACTAGTTATCCCATTTATGGAAATGAAGTGTAGTGACGCCCTGCGCCCATCACCTGAACATGGACAGGAAGCTTGATCATTTGTAGACTATCAATTACCTTAGCAGAGCTTTAGAGGACTTTCTATGGTGAATGGCAGCGTTCTGGCCTATTACATTTTATTTTATAATCTGTGTCACATACATGACACCTTATTTGTATTAATAATACCTCCATGTATACAGTTGTTTCTATATAATTTAGTTACTCAAATATACATAAACCTGAAAGAATATTGACCAGAGTCAGGCAACCTGAGGCCCTCGGTCTAAGGACTACAATACAGCTGTTGGTTGGCTAGGAATGATGGTTGCCCACTCCTGATTAAAGGCAGTAGTTCTCAAAATGCAGAATAGCCAAGTATGCAAAACATATGTACGGTAATACAGACAGTCCCCGATTTACTACATTTCTCTTGCACTCATTTATTAATAAGGAAGTACAAATGTGCTATGGAAAAATGCAAAATCCATTCAACACCTTCTGGCTGGCATCTTCTGTTAGTCAACAACAGGGACTTACACTATGATACTCAGTATGTGCACTGAGCCAGTGCAGGACTTTCCATGCAGAATGTCCTCTGTACTGGTTTCCAGGCGTGTTTGATTCATTAGTATATGCTAGTTAATGAAACATGCTGAACCACTGATAAACACACCAAGAATTTGATCACTGTCTGCTACACCATTTCCTCTGCATCTTGCTAAATAGCCACAGCCCTTAGAAGCTTTTATAAAAATGTATTATTATGCTTTATTAATACAGAAGTTCAGAAGGTGGTATGTTCTCCTTGAACAAATTGAGTGGTCTATTCCTTTCCATGAGGAAATAAATTGTAAACTGGTCAAATTGTTCCCAAGACCAATTCTAAGCTTGTGCAGCCCCCACTATAAAACCACAATACACACATGTGCCATCACACAAGCGTACACTCTGGCACTTTGCCACCGCACTGAGGCAGCCGGAAGAAAGCGGCCTTGCAGCAGGAACTAACACTGCAAGTGGCCCTGTTTTTCAGTGATGTCTTCTAATTCCCCACACGATTAGTTATTAGACCCTTGGATGCTAGTGACATCTCCAACACATTGAGAAGAAATACATTGGAATGCATCCAAGGGGCTAAACTAACTCATATTATTCTCTACTAGGATTAAGTTACCCCTTACTAATTGATTAAAAATCTTCGTATTTGATGTACAGAGCTTTTCAGAGACCCAACAATTCCTGTTTCAAACATTCATGACAGTTCCATGATTCCTCAAAGAAAAACGGATAATTACTTTTAACCAGAAACAGCAATACAGAAATCTGTACTTTGTGATGCACAGGACAAAGTGCAAGTTGTATCCAGACGTTGAGAGCGGTGTTTGTGAGATCATATAACAAACACTCTGCAAGGGAAGACACGTCTCCTTGCAGATTCATCTGAAATATTTCACTCCCACGTCAGATTACACAAAGATAGGAAACAGGTTGGGCAAATTAATGATTAATCACATATAGGGGAGTGGACTAAAGTTTGACAACAAAGATATGTAAATAAAGCTAAATATTGAACTTTGGCAGCAGAAGGTATTGACTGGGCTTTGTTCAAGAGGGTAAATGTTGCAACTTTAACACCACCCTCCCCCAAAAAAAGAAAAAGCATGGGTTAGTTGGCAATGTGATTGATGTATGGAGACGGAAAAACCGAGTTGTATGTCACAGGCTGACAAAGCTTGCCACAACTTTCCACAGAATGCATTAGCGTGTTGCAAACTTGTAATAGGAGTTTCAATTATATAATAAATCTCGCAGGTAAAAGCATTTTCCAAGCAACGTTGTCACTGCTGTTTATGCTAAGAAAAAAGGGATTCTGGGAGTAAAAAAATATATAACCAGCCTATTGCATTCAAAACACAGCAAAGTGCATCTCCTGATTCTATCCCACCAAACTCTGCTCTAAAAAGATCTAAACCAAACCTTGGACAGATCAAAAGATAAAATGGACTGAACGTGACCTGGGTGTCATTTGAAGAGGTATGTATCATTGATTCGTAAATGCAAAAAGAGAAAAAGTATGAGTCACATTAAGATGGTAGCTTTGTGTTGCTAAAGTAATTTCTTAATATCACGTCCTCCAGTAGTTACTATAAATTGTTACTTGGCACAACAGTGTAAAACAGTTGACCTGGGTTCAGTACTGACTAGTTACCAGCCACTGAAGTGATGTATGTGCACAGATGTATATATCAAATGCTCCAAAAATATAGTGGCCAGAAGAGACATTTTAACAGCTTTCGCTCTTAGGATTTTCCAATCCTGTATTAAATAAATGTAAAAAAAGCCTCAGACCTTAAAGGGATAGTAATGTTTCCCAATAAAACAGCTCCAATTAATCTTCATAGTATTTGGGACATGGAGAGTGTTATTTCAATACTGTCAGAGCTGTAGTTCAAGAGTAATTGAATGATAAAGTATCCCCCTCCAACTCCTTTTACTGATGTAACACTGCTCACCTGAGAGCAGCAAGACTGACGGATGGATCACAGAGAGGGACAATCTTCAGTGAGCATAAGGAAAAACCTGTCAAGGAGGGCTGGGTGTTCCTTATGCTCACAGTGAGTTGTCTAGTCCCAGGACCAGATTCCACATATGAGAGGCGGTGGCTTACACTAGGTAAAAGGGGCGGGAGGGGATACTTTAGTATTCAATTACTCTTGAACTACGACTGACAGTATTGAAATAACACTCTCCATGGCACAAGTACTATGAGGATTAATTGGAGAAGATGTTTTTGTGAAACATTACTATCCCTTTAAGCCCAATTTTCAACATCCTCAGGGCACTGTAGTCCAACAACAGCTGGAGGGCTACAAGTTGCCCACCCCTGTCCAATAATAATGTGTTCAGTACGGGATTTTTTATGAACTTGGAATTTTTTTTTCCCTCTTCTAATGAAATATTTTAACCAGGAAGGATGCAGTGACATTGCCTCTTGTTTTCTAGTATGCCCTGAGTACTCATTTTATCTACCACAAAAGGATGAAAGGCTAAATTGACTTTACAAGGACCGGAACCAATGACCCAGAGGTTTGACAGCTGGTGGATTAACCAACTGAGCTATCTACAAATTATCAAAATTTCATTTGATCTAAAAGGGTATTCTCTGCTACGGTGCAGTTGTTATGCTCTACAATTCCTCACCTTTGTCTCATTTAGGGCCTTATGCAGAAACACAAATTGCCATGAAGATAGACTACAGAGACTTGAACAAACATCATCCTAGTGGAACTGGTCATCTATAGTGTAAAAATGAGAACCCCCATTCTTTGAAAACAATTTTCATTATTTTACAAAGAATCAAAAACTACCTATACCAGGGATGGACACACATATATTGTGTATATATATTAAATGTAGTAGCCAGGCAGTTCAAAGGGATAGTAATACTTCATTGTATCTTTATTTTATTTAGTAGGCATTAAAAAAACTTGAAGAACGATATAAGTCTTATCTCTCAAACCTTTATGGTTTGAGAGGTACTCACAAGGAAAGTTGCTCCTCCCGCCCCTTTTACCTAGTGTAAGCCATCTCTTCTCAGATGTGGAATCTGGCTGTAAGACTAGACAGATAACAGAAGGGGACAATCTTCTTCCTATGAAAACAATGAAAGCCCTGCCCACCTTGACAAGTTTTTCAGGTTTTTCCCTTATCTTAATTGAAGATTGTCCCTCTCTGCAGTCTACCTGGGCACCTCCCTTCTGCTGTGGCTGAGCAGTGTTACATCAGTATAAGGGGCAGGAGGGGGATACTTTATCATTGAATTACTCTTGAACTACAACTCTGACAGAATTGAAATAACACTCTCCAAAGTCCAAATACCATGATGATTAGCTAGAGCTGCTTTTATTATGAAACATTACTATCCCTTTAAGGAGCCAAGTAGGAGCTTCAAAAGTCAGTGAATGTGTATACATTGCTGTTTATGTAATGTCCCAAAATTTGAAGCCAAAAGAAACATTTTAGGGGGCTTTATCTGTAAAATAAATCATACTGAAAAAATGATCTGTTTTAGTGCCTAACTTACACAAAATTTCCTGCAAAGTGATGTAATTAGCTCATGCAAAGTTTATTCTTTGTCATGCTATTAAGCCCCTTTTAACTGTCAAGAAGGCAAAGCTGTATTGGATATGTCACCTGTTTTGAAAGGTCCTATGGTGGGCTGTGGTACTTTCACACAGGTAGCATAGATGCACCAAAGTCCAGTATGACTCATCTTTACTATCTTCCCTTAGGAATGTAGAAAATTTGCAGTAAGGAGGGTCTGCATGGCAGCCGCCAGAAGACTTTTCCCACCAGAAGCAATGGAGGTTGCAATTTATTTTATTTAGAAAATGTTTTACCAGGAAGAATACACTGAGATTTCTCTCGTTTTCAAGTATGTCCTGGATAGTTTTCAGTAGAGGGTTGCATATTTACACAAATTGAGAAACATTATATATTACATGTTATTATATATACATACACACATGAACATACATACATACATATGGAAAATTAAAATTATATACAGTTGCACTCTGTTTTTAGGTATAAAGAAGCATTTACTTTTAAGGATTTTAGACTGGGAGCAGATTTGATTATTTCAGGCAGATTGTTCCAGGCCTTTGGAGCTCTGAAGGAGAAGGCAGATCTTCATGCTTCTTTCTTGTAATGTGGTATATGTAGAGAGTTCTTAGCAGTGGAGCAGTGGTTTTAGTTAGTATGGAGAGCAGGAGTGAGCATACTGCTCAGGTAGTCTGGTAGTTTTCCAGAGAAGTGGTTGTGTACTAAGCAAGAAAGGTGAAGGTACATCTAGATAGGAGTGTTAACCAATTTAGTTCTGCTCATTTCAACCTCCACCGAATGACTGAACCATGTGGGTGCCAGTCACTAATACTGTCTGGAGCTTGCGGTGGCTGGCTGCAACAAATCTGTATAAAGTGCCACCACCAAATATGTTAAATTCTCAAAATATATCTATATTTCCAGTGGCTAGCACAACATATAAGCAGTTTTTAAATCTATTTATCAAATAAACAATCTTAAGGTACAGGACTGTTTAAAAAAAAGATAAAGAAGGTCAAGGGTCAAATATGGTATGAAGCAGGTAAGTGATGGCCATTCCTGTCGATTTAAGTGTCCTTTGCCTCTATATGAAACATGTAAGACATCAACAGTACACACAAATGCAGCCAGTAAGTTCCTGAAATGTGTATGAACAAGCAGAAACATAGCAAAAAGGCAAAACCTCAAACATCACTGATCCAACCAGGCAGACATCAACTTGTCTACACAGATTAAATGGAAAAACTGAGCTACGCGGAAATGCACTGTAACTACACACACAGGTAAATAAGTATGTGAACACGTCCTGGGGCAAAGAGGATCTCTCTTTGGTAACTGAAACCTTGCATGGAAATGTCTAATGCAGGCTTACTGCTAGCATATTGAGGGCAGCAACTAGCAGCAATAGGGCAAGAGTAACATACACAGTGAATAAGAGTAAGCAGCTGGAAAGGGGGACAGACAGGGGTGCAGCGGGGGAACGCGGAGCTAGACAGACAGACAGGGGTGCAGCGGGGGAACGCGGAGCTAGACAGACAGACAGGGGTGCAACGGGGGAACACGGAGCTAGACAGACAGACAGGGGTGCAACGGGGGAACACGGAGCTAGACAGACAGACAGGGGTGCAACGGGGGAACACGGAGCTAGACAGACAGACAGGGGTGCAGCGGGGGAACGCGGAGCTAGACAGACGGGTGCAGCAGGGAAACGCGGAGCTAGACAGACAGGGGTGCAGCAGGGGAACGCGGAGCTAGACAGACAGGGGTGCAGCAGGGGGAACGCGGAGCTAGACAGACAGGGGTGCAGCAGGGGGAACGCGGAGCTAGACAGACAGGGGTGCAGCAGGGGGAACGCGGAGCTAGACAGACAGGGGTGCAGCAGGGGGAACGCGGAGCTAGACAGACAGGGGTGCAGCAGGGGGAACGCGGAGCTAGACAGACAGGGGTGCAGCAGGGGGAACGCGGAGCTAGACAGACAGGGGTGCAGCAGGGGGAACGCGGAGCTAGACAGACAGGGGTGCAGCAGGGGGAACGCGGAGCTAGACAGACAGGGGTGCAGCAGGGGGAACGCGGAGCTAGACAGACAGGGGTGCAGCAGGGGGAACGCGGAGCTAGACAGACAGGGGTGCAGCAGGGGGAACGCGGAGCTAGACAGGAGCAGCACTGGAAAGAGGAGCAGATGTGAAAAGTGGAGATGAACTGGAAAGGGGGAAGGATGCAGGACAGTGGCAACACTGAATGGTGGGGCAGAACAGAGACAGAGAAGCACTAGGAAGGGAGCAAAATTGAGAAAAATCTGCTCTGGGAATGAATCAAATCAGCGAGAGTAACACTGGTCAGGAGCATAACAGATGAGGCAGCACTGAGGACAGACAAATAAAAGGGTCAACATTGTTTTAGGAGGATGATCAGGACTATAAAGCGTGCAAAACAGAGAAAAGCACTGGGAAGGAGGCAAATCAGCACTAGGACGGGAAAGAAGAGGAGCCAGAGAAAGTAAAATAAGAGGGAAAACACAAAGGGTTAAGAGAGACAGGGCAGTACTGGGAAGGTTTGCAAACAGAGAGATCAGGTCTTCGACGGGGGGGCAGAAAGAGGGCTAGTAGCAGACAAAAAAAACGTACAGTAAGCTGAGGTAGACCATAAAATACATCATTGGACTGAGGAGGGTAGAGGAAAGACACTGAAACGGAGGAAGGGCAGGACAAGGGAGGCGAACTGAACAGCAGGGAGAAATGGCAGAACATATTTGGGGACGTGGGTGGGGAGCAAATCAAAGAAAGGGACACACAGGATTAAGAAGGCAGGGGCGAGGGAACACCACGGTCTATATGAAAATGAAAGCAAATAAGCGATATGAACCGAGGCGTAATACGTGTGGGGTAACCAAGTAACAAGAAAGCGATAGGATATACCAATAAGTAACGCTGTACCGGCGAAAAACATACAGCAAGTCCCACATGCAAATGAAAGAAAAGAAAACTCACCAACAGAGACGCAAAGCACGTCCAGCAGAACGTAAACGTTCCTCCGGCCAGGCAGCATCCTGCCCCTGCCCGCTCCGGTCCGAACTTCGGGACCAGACTGAACTCAAAGGACCCACCCACCGAGACACAAAGGGCCCGCCCATCGTAAGGCGTCACCGAAAAGCACACCCTCCATGAAACATCACTGCAGTACACCCGCCCACTTTGAGATTTTAACCCTCAGTACTCCAAATCTTGAATATTATATACAATGCTTTTTCATATAGATGTTGAAGATAGATTTCATTCAGAATTAGATTTATATTTAGACTACGAATATTGGAAAACATTCTATACTAATCATACTAGTGTTTTTCACTCTAGATGTGTCAGAGTTGCATGATTATGATGGTTATTCATTTCCAAAGCAGCTACACGATCTGTTCCGCATCCCTGTATAATTAAACATCCTTAGCTCACATGGCATATAATAAATGGTGGTGAGGACCATATCTGTACAGTCCCACTTTGAGACCTACATCCCTCTTTCTCAGCTGGTGTCCCTCTTTTTATGAGATCAGACTGTGTAGCACGTATATAAGTGTATTATATTTCTGCAGAGCAATAAAACTCACATTTATGTTTGTTTATACATCAGTATATGTATTTATAAATTAGTCTGTGTAATTAAAATATTTGGGTATTCCTCTATATCATTTATTCAGTTAGAGAAAGAGGGGTCAGTAGCATACCTGGGAACTTTTGAAATGAGCTCACCCTGAGATATTTGAAATATTAAACCTTAACGCCCACAAGAAAGCAGATTCTATGTGTTAAGTCAATGTTTGCTCTAAACCAGAGATAATCCAATCAACTTTTAAGGAACCATTCACATGCTACAGTTCTGAGATATAACTCCTTATACACTCATTAGGCAAGCAGGACTTGTCCTCCTGCCTTTCTGGTAGAAATGTCATGGATCTGAACAATAAATAAGCAGTAAATTGGTGTAAATCATACAGGAGGACACGCTGGATTTGCTCACCCTGAGAATTTGCCCCTTCACCCTGAGACCCTGAGATTTGGTTCCAAACCCTGAGTCTCAGGGTCAAACCCTGAAAGTTCCCAGGTATGGTCAGTAGGCATACCACCCAACATTTAAAATTGCCAGAGAGGGACACTTGTGTTTTAGGGGGGTATTGCTGGGGGCTTGGCTGGTGGGCGGGGCTATTTCATGACCTACTGAGACCTTCTTGCGTAACCTAATAATTAACTTATAACAAGAGCAAAGCATTTTATTTACACAGACTAATTTATAAACACATATACTGATGTTTAAACAAATAATAATGTGATTTTTTTTTATGTAGAGCAATGTGATACACACCACACAATCTGATCTTCTAAAAAAGAGGGACATCAGGGTGGGAAAGAGGGACAGGGGGATTTGGGTCTAAAAGAGGGACTGTCCCTCTTAAAGAGGGACACTTGGGAGGTATGAGTAGGTTATGAAATACCCTAAAAATTGTCAGTAATGCCTGATTGCCAGCCATGCACCCAACCATAACCACCTAAAACAAACGTACTTCTTTGGCCATTTGAAATGTTGGTAGGTATGGAGGACTGATTGCATACCTTCCAACATTTCAAATGGCCAAAGAGGGACACTTCTGATTTAGGTGGCGTTTCTGGGGGAGTGGCTGGTAGGTGGGGCATTTTCAATAATCTTTGGGTTACTTCTTGACCTATCTGCACCTCTTTGTGCAACTGATTAATGATTTAGAACAAGACCAAAGAATTTTTATTACACAGATTCATTTATAAACACATATACTGAAGATTAACAACACATTTATGTGAGTTTTATTGCTGTGGAGCAATGTGATGCACTTAAATACACACACCACTCATTCTGATGTCCTAAAAAGAGGGACAAAAGGGTAGAAAAGAGGGACAGAGGGATTTGGGTCTCAAAGAGGGACTGTCCCTCCTAAAGAGGAACACTTGGGAGGTATGTGATTGGGTCAGTTAAAGTCCTTCAACCAGCCAAAGTGTACCTAGCTCACTCCAGGTGAGGGTGTTTTGTTGGGAAATTGGGATATATTTACCCTGTGGCCCTGCAGGTGAATAATATATAGCTGATGAAAGTCAGCCAGGGCTTATTTGGAAATTCTGGTGTAAATGAAGTATGCTTAAAGGAGTTAGGGCTCGATACTATTCCTTTCGGTAAAACAATCGATAAGGGGGAAAAAAAACCCAAATGAAAAACACACATGTACTTCAGCTATCCTATAGCTGGACCGCTATATGGAACAATCAACGTAGGCTGCACAGATCGATTTTGCTTCAAAACATGCATCATCGTTTTTTTCCAGCACCGTGTGGTAATTTCCAACTAAATAAAGCAACATATGTCAAGCTTCAAAGGAAGTTGGCCAAAGTTTGACATTAGCAGGTCACGTTAGGCATTGTCAAGGCCGATTCAAAGCCCCAGCCAATCCACATCTAGCAAAGTATCAAAATCATTACAAAAAATGTATAAGTACCCCAAAAAAATGGCCAACCCATACCTGTGTTTTGAAGTTCTTAGAGCTAGAGCACAGGGCCCAGTTGCAGAGTTAGTATGAGAGAGAGACGCAAACACTGAAGTGAGGTAGAGATGGAGTGGGTAGCAGAGCGTTTTGCATAATAAAAACATATTACACTTTTGAACACATTGCATACATTACATCCACACACAATCACAAACACATATCTTTCATTCTGACATACTACACATTTATATTTTCTTTATACAGTGTGACTGAGTGACTGTAAGGGAGTACCACAGGGTAATTCTGACCGAGAGCTTGTGTGAATGCTTGAGTGTGAGTGGGTGTCAGAGGGAGATCAAGACTAGTGGAGAAATTTTTATTTTGTGCGAAAACTGCACCGTCTTATTATAAAATAAATATTAAATAAATCCCCTGTAATTCAACCAGGAGATAATGGAATATATAGGACTATGCCAACAGTTTTATAGGAGTACCACTGCACTCCATTAATTAGGGTTTTAATTGTAGTTAATGTCCCCGCGTACTACCTCACCATCATATACTGATACTGACAAAAGGAGAGCAAAGGAAAATGTTGAAGTAGGTGCACTCTGTATCAGGTAATAGACCTAATAAAGTTGAGAAGATAATAAAAATAATAAATAACTTTATTTCAAATAAACTTTAATATATGAATAGAAAAAATTAAAATAACTAAGGATAAGTTTTCCCTCTGTGAGTCACAGTCATGTCCACTGACCTAATCTTTTCTCCGCATAGTGGATATTGGCTGTCTCAGTCCTCTACTGTATCACACTGATCCCTGATTAAAAATGGTAACTGCTGAGTGTGGATGGTCTTTTAATGTCAATGTTTCTAAGTCTTAAACAGGTGGACCAAATATCTGTGGATCTATCCCCACACAGTGGGTATCAGTTATGTCCGTGTCACTTCCATTATGTCAGCTGATGGACTTGTGTCTTTATTCAACTCTACGTGTTTCTAATCTCGCAAGAATAGTAGCGTTGAAATTAACTAAGTAGACTAGAGGAAATAGATCCTCCGTATGTTATACAATAAATTCAGCAGTCTTTAGTGATTGCTATACTATTCAACACAATCCTAGCAATGTCAGTCTCCTATGCATCTCTGAATGATTTCACAATCTCAGCTGTTAATATGAACATAAAGCCATGGATATGCAGCTGTCTAGACAACTTGTCTTGCTTTGATTTTGGTGCACTCCTGAAATATGCCTGTTTCCTGTGTGTCCCTTTTTAAAGGTGAGGTATGGTCAGCCTACTCAATGGTAATAATGAGATGAAACATATAACCAGGGCTTAAAATTGGAAGTCCTTTGCTACTAGCCAGACCTGAAAAGTTACTCGCCACTGCAAGCCATAACATACCCACCAGGGCTGAATTTCTACTCGCCAGGGCTAAATTTTCACTCGCCATTGGCTAGTGGCAAGTGGAAATTTTGAGCCCTGACTAATCTCTAAGTTACAAGTAATAGGCACATACAGTAAATACCCAATATTTGCCTTGCTTCTTATGCTAGTCCTGAGTTGCTGTTGGAAATTGCAGTTTAAATAACATAACAATTACGGCTGCTAATATTATATACTGGTCCACCCTGTAAGAGCAATATTTTAAAACAAGATTAGCTAATTATACATCTTGCAACATTGCCCTGTCATGTGATAATGGCGTTTCACTTGTTTCTGGCATATGTTAATTAATAGTCTGACTTCATTAACTGAGAGTCAGATTTCCACTCATTGTTAATCAAACAAGTTTGGATACAGGGCATTCTGAGAAATATAAAAAAGGGGGGAATTCCTGAATATTAAAATCTTATTTCTAAATGTATCTGGTGTGGGAAAATTCAGTTCATTCCTCTGACCTCAAAAAATTATAGCATACGGTCAGAGGTGCCCCACATACCGGACGCACTGGGCTGGCTACCTCAACATTGCAGAGAGATGCAGGGGAGATCAATCCAACATACATCTGACATGTTTCGGCATGATTGTGACTCACAGAGGGTAAACTTATCCTGAGTTATTTTAATAATACAGAGCATACAGTTCAAATGGAGTTGCACTAGAGATAACATAGAGCTCTCAATTGAATGGAAGCTAGACTAGTGATACCACAGAGCTTAAAAATTTAAAGCTACATTAGTGATACCATAGAGATTACAAAAGAAATGGGTTATGCTACTAGAGGTACCACTAGCTCAGTGGTATCACTAGTGCAGCTCCGTTTAAGTTGTAAGCTTTGTGATATCACTAGTGCAGCTCCATTTCAACTGTAAGCGCTGTGGTATCACTAGTGTAGCTAGCAGCAAGAAGGAGATTGATTGAGGCAGTGGCCCACCAGCCCAGACCTATGACCGGCCCAGGGGGCAATTGCCCCTCTTCCCCCCAGGCCAGCCCTCCCCTGCGTCTCAACTTTATTAGGTCTATAACTTGATACAGAGTGCACCTATTTCAGCACTTTCCTTTCCTTTTGTCAGTAGTGGAGAAATGGCAGGGAGAGGAGTGAAGGCTGGAGGGATGGGGAGAGGAGGAGGGAGAGCAGGGCATCCCCAGGCAGGAAAGGAAAGAGAGAGAAGAAGAGCCGGTGCGAGGAGAGGTACCAAGGAGGGACACACACAGCCAGGGCCAGCACAGGCATGGCCTGAAACAACATCCCAGCATGCAGAGACTGCAGTAGAAGTGGAAAGACTCAGAGAACCCATGTTCACGTATGAGTAAAACATGGCCTAAGTGCGGGGGATGATAGAGAGGGAGAGCATCCTATTATCTGCCAAGAGGAGCAAGGGAATAGGTGCCTAGAGAAAGCAGGCATGGCTTGAGGTGGAGGAGGCAGTGAACTTTCAATGGCTGGGAAGAGCTGATCCGAGAGAACCTGTCTACGACAGCAGCTGAGGGTCTCCCCGGTGGCTGTGACACAGGAGATGACACCACTCTCCAGACATTATTCCTCACCGTCCATCTCAACAACATCCTGTTAGATATGTTGTAGCAGGAGTAATTCAACATGTGTGTGTTACTGATCCCTGGAGGTGCAAAACCCTACATTCATAGTAAAACCTGATTGCAAATGTTCACCTGTCTTTTAAAAGTAATAATACTGCCTTGCTCAGTATATCCCTGTGAGTGACAGAGGGGTATCCAACATGTAACTCTGCCATGCATTGTGTATCCCTCTGGTATTCAAAATGGATGAAGCAACATGTTAAACCCTTCATTGCTGCATTGCTCATACATGCTTATCTCAGATGTAACATTGATACCAATCATGTAGTGACAGACACCAGTGTAATGATTGATATGTGCCAGTGACATACATAGTGCCAGAAATAGTTTTATAAATGGGCTAGCAGCACCCAACTGTGCACCAAAAATGTAGCTAAGGATCACAATGCTGAGTGAAGAAAGTGATGCAGCCATAGACTGCACGTCTGTACAGATGTGACCCTGGCAAACAACAAGAACGGCAGTGGGAGTAAACATGTTTCACTCAGCAGAGTGAAACCCTGAAACACATACAGAGTTGTATCATCTGCAGAAGTAACATTGCATCAAGACTGGGATAGGCAAACTTGTCCCTTCCAGTTGTTGTGGACACCATGATCTGGAAACACACAACGAATGTTTGTTGACTATGTCATTTGTAGTTCACAACAGCTAAAAAGGCAAGACTGCATACTCCAGTGTATGGACACTGATTTTGGAAGTCCCTGCCATATCAGCTTTCCATAGTAATGCATGCTGTCACCTTAGGAACCCTTTTTCATGTTCTAAAAGAATGTCCAAACACGCTTGACAACTAACATGTGACCAGTGAAACCCAACCTCAGGTCCATGACAGCATGACATTGATCTTATTGTCCAGGATAGGTTATAGTTGGTCTTGATGAATGTCACATTAGACCATGTTGTCATTGCCCATGTAACTAATTTACACCAATTATCCTTCAACTGCAGTGTCAATTGGGCATGACAGTCAGGATCACGTGGAGGAGCCACAAAGTCATACAAGAAGACCCTCAGGAAGGAACCAGCTAGGTGCCACCTTCCCAGCCACATCAATGGATCCCAGCTTCCACCCCCAATACATGGAGCTCACAGCAGTGGTTACCACAACACCCGGTAGAGCAGTGGGTGATGCCACCCACTCACCACTGGCTCTCACCACCCCCTCCCCTACCATATGGCTGGATGACAGGGCCCCAGCCATACAGCTCCTATGGCCCACAGATGGGAACACCTGGAACCAGCTAGCTGCTAACACAGACACATGGTATGACGCATACACCACCCAGTTGGGGTGGGCCACCTACAGATCAGTGGCTGGAGAGTGAGCCATGACCCCTGGACTATCCCCATACTGGGCTTGTGAGTGAGCCACAGAGGGCACAAGCCACAAACACACCCTGGTAGCCAGGATGTAGCCCCTCCGGAGGATGTGACAGGGACAGAGAAATCATAGATATTGTTGATGCAGACCTCTCCCCACCTGATTCTGCTGAACCACCAATGGAGCCTGCTGCAACATGACTGGAGCATGCTGCGCTCATTCAGCCAACTCACCACCACTATAGCCTACTACACCACCACTACAGCCTGCTGCCCCCAGTCACCATGTTGAATCACCACTGGAGCCTGCTGGTAATGCATCACAATCCTCTGAGGATACCTCATCCGCCTCCCCCTCTCCATCCACAACAGATGATGGAGAAATGGCCAGGGATATGCAGTATCTAAGAATACAGAGGTAGAGTCAAGGAGGAACAATAGGAGGTGTGTGCGCCACCAACATTTTATGGAAAACCAGATAACGACCCTCACCAATGAGATATGACTAGTGATGAGCGAGCGTGCTCGGCCGATGCTCGGATCGGCTCGAGCATCGCTCTGCTCGGCACATGGCGGTACTCGTCGAGTACCGCCATGTGCTCTCCCGCCATGTTCGGGTGGCGGGGATCTGTGCCGGAAGAGGCACAGATCCGAAGACACTCCGCTGGACCACCAGGGACTGGAGGTACGGGGGCATTGCGGAGATGAAGGGGACATTGCGGAGATGAAGGGGGACATTGTGGAAGAGGGGCATAGACTCTATGCCCCTCTTCCACAATGTCCCCCTTCATCTCCGCTATGCCCGTCTTCCACAATGTCCCCCTTCATCTCCGCTATGCCCCTCTTCCACAATGTGCCCCTTCATCTCCGCTATGCCCCTCTTCCACAATGTCCCCCTTCATCTCCTCTATGCCATAGAGGAGATGAAGGGGGACATTGTGGAAGAGGGGCATAGCGGAGATGAAGGGGCACATTGTGGAAGAGGGGCATAGCGGAGATGAAGGGGCACATTGTGGAAGACGGGCATAGCAGAGATGAAGGGGGACATTGCGGAGCTGAAGGGGGCATTCGGAGATGAAGGGGGCATAGCGGAGATGAAGGGGGCATTGACCAGGCACCCTCCCCTCATCAGAGCAGGGGGTGCCTGGTGTCGCCCCATTCATTTCAATGGGGCTCGGGTGCTCGGCCAAGCACTCGAGCCTCAGGGGGTGCTCGGTCAGAGCACCCGAGCATCGGGGTGCTCGCTCAACACTAGATATGACAGATCAGGGGTGTCACAGTTGACATGATGGGGAAATTGTTGACTGAGTTCCGTGACCACAACACGATACAGGCTCAACTGTTGGCCATACTCCAGTCCTCTTCCACACCCTCTTCCTCGAAGATGACTCCAGCCCAAACTCCAGTCTACTCAAGAGTCACCAGACTGTCTGGAAAGCCTTGCCCCTGTGCTCCCTCTGCCCACCATTGTATGTTGGTATTGGTTCTCCCCACAACAGAACCTCACAGATGTACCTACACCAGTCTGGGCCATTAAATCTCCAATAAATGAAATGCACTTTCTCACGGCAGACCAAAAAATTATGAAAAATTATCAAAATGTATTAAAAACCTTTAAAATCCCTCAACATGTTTTGTGGTGTTCAACATGTTTCATGGTTTGTTTTTTTTTCTTCCTAGACACATTTCATATAGGGCACACATACATTTCTTACTTATTTGAATTCATCCAACTTTCAGTGGGGTTTTATTGTTTTTTTATTTGCATGTTTATTGCACATATGTTTCATCCGTCACCACAGATATATTATAGTATAGATTAGTTATATTGATAGATACACTTTATTGACCATGGGGAGTTGTTTCATCGCCTGTCGCCCGCGGCTGGCACATGGGTGATGGAGCTGCCTTTCTGTCTATTTCAGACTTCCATCTCTAGGATGCCCATGGGTCAACTGACGTGTGCTTAACCTTGTTAACAACTCCGGGATCCTTCATACTTTGGAGAGAGACCTCAAGTGCGCATATGATGATCGGATTTTACAATCACTTTATTGTTGGACATTGCATTTTTGAGTGGTCAATTTGGTATTCATCCTCCAGTCATCAGATATATTCATTTCCATGCACCTTAGTGGTTTCTATTGGTTTTATGATTTACATAGTAGTTATACACTGTTGGTTGTCATAGAGTCACCACAGGGTTAACTTGTTCTTCACACAAACCTTTCAATTGAGCTGTACATAGAGATATGTATTGCCTTATATTCTACACAGTCATTGCACATTATTTGTTTCCATAGGATTAAAATGACTTTATATAAGCTCTTCGATTGTATTTTGTTTATAGATTTGTATTGTCTTATGTTTTTTATAGTAGTTGTATACCATCTATCTTTATAGGGTTAAACTGGTTTTATAAAAGCTTGTGGTGTGCATACAGATTCATATTGTTTGGATAAATTTGTAAATCCTCAAGTTCGATTGGCCCCGCCGTGATTCATAGCCATGAGTGGAATCCTATGGCTCCAATCGGGACGGGTGTCCAGTCTGATTTCTGATATAAATAACATTGTAACTTTCAGCAGACCATTCTTGATTATCTATTGTCCGCCTGATGAAGTGGTGTGAACACCACGAAACATTTTGAAGGATTGTAAAGGTTTTTAATAAATGTTGATACTTTTTCATCATTTTTGGTATGCTATGAGAAAGTTAATTTCATTCATTGGAGATTTAGCAGCCCAAACTGATGCAGCCTCCATTGTGGGGAGAACCAATAACAACTTTCCCCAATGGCTCATATAACAGGTGTCCATAGTTTGGAACTGGTTTGGCTTATTATGTGAGTATATTATACTATCGCATTAATGTATATGAATGTGGTAGTATATTGTACTACCACATTCATATACATTAATGTATTAACTGCAGCTCTCCTTGCATCTTTTTTCGGCTTGTGTTCGACATTCTCCAATAACCAGTCCTGATCTCAGCTTGTAGTCAACCATTCACTTGTATCACGGTTCCCGTGCTATGCTGTCAATCTTGACTGAATTACCTGTGCATTGGAGGATGCTGATTGGCCCGCCCAGGATGGGCCTTTATACACTGGAGCTTGGGCACTTGTGATTTGCCCTTTCGTGGTGTTCCAGTATCTACGCCTTGTTGCTGTGTTCCAGTTCTCCTGTGTACCGACCCGGCTTGTCTGACTCTTCTGCTGATCCTGCTCCGTGTATGACCCGGCTCTGGTTGACGACTCTTCTCCGTGATTGACCCGGTTCTGGCTTATGATCCTGCTCCGTGTATGACCCGGCTCTGGTTGACGACTCTGCTCCGTGATTGACCCGGTTCTGGCTGATGATCCTGCTCCGTGTATGACCTGGCTCTGGTAGACGACCCTGCTCCGTGATTGATCCTGTTCTTCGGCTGTTGTTCCTGCTGTGCTCCGGTTCCGGTTATCGCCCAGTTCCAGCCTGCTGTTCCGGTGTTCCTGCATTGCTCCGGTCGCTTCCGCGACATTCTGATCACTTGGTGACTCACTGTGCCTCTCACTGCTCTAGCTGAGATTGAGGTTGCTTTGCCATCCGTTGTCTGCTGCTGTCTCTCTGTACAGAACCTGTTAACTCCTGCAGTGCCTTGTAGTCTCCGGTCTTGTGCCCCGTTATCTTGCCAAGCATACAGTTATCCGTTAGAGCCACTACTCTCGTACCTCTGATACGCCTCACTACCTTCTGCAGAGCATTGCCTGTCCGGTGTTCGGTGTGCACCGTGAACGCGCCTGTTAGCACTGGTATCCAGTCGCTCTTGCTGGGAGAGTTACGTACGGCACCGGAGCGGTGTCCTGGCTCCGGCCTAACATACGTTCAGAGGGTACGCTATCCATTTGCACTATCCAGTGCTTCGGCTCTTAGTGCTTGTGCAGCCGCTATCTGTATTGACATCCAAGGGGTGTCTGGGCATTATCCTTCGGGCGCACGCAGGGTTAACTCCGATTCTCAGTGAAGGGCGATTCCGGTTCTTGTACTTAGCTTGGCAATAGCACTCCTCTATAGCCCACGGCGGTGGTATTTACTCAGCTCTGGCACTTGTGCCTTCCTATCCTACTTGAGAGTGAATTCAGTGCAGACACTTTGTTCCAGCTTTGTTACTCAAGAACTGTGTTCCAGAGACTGCTATATATCCTGGGCGTTGGCCAAACTAGGACTGAGTTTCTCCTCTTGCACTTGTTAACCCTTTGGGGTTATTCCCCATCCATTCATTGCCCATTATTCTATTGCTGTATTGCATTCACTTTGTCCGTGTTTGCTATTACTGTTATTCCTGTGCTGGCCTCTAGGGGCATTGTATTACTCCTTGATTCAATAAACTGTGTTTTTACTTTATACCCTGGTCTGAGTGTCAGAAAACCGTTACAACTTGTCTCCATTACTGAACTTGGCTTGTACTCGACCATCTGCCTGTCTCAAGTCCTGACCATTGCTTGCTTTCAACATCATCTGGTCTTCATTCACCTGATAAACTTTAGTGTGGATCCACCAGACTGAGTAAGCTCTCAGGGTTGTTCCTTCTGCAGCGCCATCTCTCCTCTTTGTCTGGATTGATTTGCCTGTTTGTGTAAGCTCACCAGGCCTTCATTCAGCACTGTTCATGCTAATGTTCAGAGGTGATATTTGCCAATCTGTGCATCTTCTTCAGTAAAGCAATGTATGTGTATGTGTGTCAGAGAATGATCACCTGTCGAAGATCAGCAGACTGGATCTGTCTTCCAGCTACTCATTCACCAGAGTGTGTGACAGTCTGATCGCCAGTCAATCATCCGCCAGTCTGTGTCAGAGACTGATTGCCTATCAAGAATCTGCAATAAAGGTCTGTTTGCCAGCCATTCATCGCCAGTGTGCGTCAGAGACTGTCCGCCTATCCAAGACCATCAGACTAGGTCTGATCACCAGCTACTCATTCTCTGGAACATTTCAGAGTCTGATTGCCAGTCAGGCATTTGCTAGTGTGTTTCAGAAGATCGCCATTTTGGGATTGTCTGCCAGCTACTCATTCAACAGAGTGTGGGAGAGTCTGATCACCAGTCACGCATCCACCAATGTGTGTCAGAGACTGATCACCTGTCAAGGTCTGTTCACCAGCCACTCAGAAATTGTCTGCCTGTCCAAGACCGCCAGCTACTCATTTGCCAGTGTGTGTCGCGACTGATCATCTTTCGAAAATCACCAGTTTGGGCTTGTTCGTCAGCTACTCATTAGCCAAAGTGTGTCAGAGTTTGATCGCTTGTTGAGCATCGCCTACCTATGTCCATTTGCCAGACAATCATCTGTGTGTCAGAACATATTGTCTTCCTAGAGCCCATCTATACTGAATTTGAAGGAGAAGGGTGTCCTGTGTTCCAGCCAACTGTGGAACTTGTTACTCCTCAGTTGGTCACTATCACGGTGCCCGTGATTGCTGCATTTCTATGTCTATTACCAGTAGGGGACTCTCATTGGCTGTCTGCCTTTAGCCCACCTCACATTGCCTATTTAACTGTGTCTGGGCACCCTTTGGTTGCCCTTTTGTGGTGTCTCTGATTGCATCCACTTCCACCATGCTACAGAAGCTTATTGGGCCTTGCTGTTGTTTTCCTGAGTTCCTGACTTCATCCTGTTCCTGAGTTTCCTGTCTGCAGTGCTGGTTCCAGTGCCTGTTCCGGTCGATCTTCAGAGGTTGCTGTTCCTGCTGCCAGTCTTCCTTGCCATTCCTGATCCTGTTTATCGTCCTTGCTGGTTTCTGTTCGCTTCCTGGACCCGGTTCCTGCGTCTGTGGCGACTTTCTGCTTCGGTCGCTTTTGCAACATTCTGTCTGTTGGTCACAGCGTGCGGACACTGGTTCGCTCCACAAGCCTTGCGGCTATACCTTCTGTCTGGTGGTCCCAGCGTGCGGACGCTGGTTTGCTCCTAAAGCCTTGCGGCTATACTATACGGTCTGTCGGCTCCAGCGTGCGGACGCTGGTTTGCTCCCCAAGCCTTGTGGCTACACTATACTGTCTGCGGTCCCAGCGTGCGGACGCTGGTTCGCTCCATAAGCCTTGCGGCTATACCTTCTGTCTGGTGGTCCCAGCGTGCGGACGCTGGTTCGCTCCACAAGCCTTACGGCTTTACTATACTGTCTGTTGGTCTCAGCGTGAGGACGCTGATTTGCTCCACAAGCCTTGCGGCTTTACTATACTGTCTGTTGGTCCCAGCGTGCGGACGCTGGTTTGATCCACAAGCCTTACGGCTATACTATACTGTTTGTTGGTCTCAGTGTGCGGACTCTGATTTGCTCCACAAGCCTTGCGGCTTTACTATACTGTCTGTTGGCTCCCAGCGTGCGGACTCTGGTTCACTCCACAAGCTTTGCGGCTACACTATTCAGTCTGTTGGCTCCCAGCATGCGGGCGCTGGTTCGCTCCACCTCTCTAAGCTATCACTATAGCTTGTAGGATACCAACGCGTGGGTGTTGGTTCGTTCCATGACCTGTGGGTTAAGCTATGCAAACAAACAAAAGAAAAAAAGGGCGCTCCTAGTGCAATACGTTGCAAATAATGAACCTCCACCAATACACCTCTCCACTCACATATTCCGAGATCACTAATAGTGATCAGCGTGTACACATGTGGGAATCAAACTGCCCTCACTCAGTTGTACAATGCGATGGATGCTGCATCTTGAAAAGGAATCCTCAAACAATCTTCTGGGATCCTTAAAACAGAAGAAATACAC
Organism: Rhinophrynus dorsalis; assembly: GCA_037306005.1. Taxonomy (NCBI): domain Eukaryota; kingdom Metazoa; phylum Chordata; class Amphibia; order Anura; family Rhinophrynidae; genus Rhinophrynus; species Rhinophrynus dorsalis. The sequence continues at coordinate 266,587,558 of CM074718.1, read as the reverse complement.
GAACAGAAAGAGCGCAAACCACCTTGCAAATATCCGTTGGACAATCTATAAAAAGTGCATTAATACTCACACTTTCCAAATAGAATAGCTGGTGAGCCTCAAACTAGCTTAAGCAAATGGGGAAATATAAACTGCCCCGATACAGTTATCACCAGGCAAATCCGGATCCACAGTCTCATTAAAAAAAGGTTTTTATTAAAAAACATTAAGCATCATAATAGAAAAAATTGCGTTATACATATGATAATATAAAAGCCTAATAACGCGTTTCAGGGCTCTACCCCTTTATCAAATTGTACAGGCAATGTACAACGCTGGTTCGCTCCACAAGCCTTGCGGCTATACTATACTGTTTGTTGGTCTCAGCATGCGGACGCTGATTTGCTCCACAAGCCTTGCGGCTTTACTATACTGTCTGTTGGCTCCCAGCATGCGGACGCTGGTTCGCTCCACAAGCTTTGCGGCTACACTATTCAGTCTGTTGGCTCTCAGCGTGCAAGCGCTGGTTCGCTCCACCTCTCTAAGCTATCACTATAGCTTGTAGGATACCAACCCGCGGGTGTTGGTTCGTTCCATGACCTGTGGGTTAAGCTATGTCCTGCTTGTCTGTTCCCAACGTGAGGGCGCTGGTTTACTTCCTTGTCTCCTTACGAAGGTAGTCTGATTTTTCGCTGTGCGATGTCCAGTCCTAGACAGCTAGTATTCCTGCTGTACACGGGTACTGCAGTATACAGACTACTAGGTGATACCACTGGATCATACAGGCTATCATTTACTACTAGACTGTCATTGCCATCTGACAGTCATTAAGTTCTCTGGTTGACATCTGCACCTTTGGGCTGCCTTGCCCGGTATATTGGTAAGGCCGGTAGAACCTTACACATTCCATCTTGAGGTTGCCTTACCCGGTATTGGCAGGGCCGGTAGAGCCTATTGGTATTCTTTTGGCTGCCTTGCTAGGTATATTGGTAAGGCCGGTAGAACCTGTACGTTATTCCATCCTGTGGTTGCCTTACCCGGTATTGGCAAGGCCGGTACAGCCTATACTCTGGGTTTCCGTTAGGCTGCCTTGCCCGGTATATTGGCAAGGCCGGTAGAGCCTACTTCGTGGGTTTTTCATTAGGCTGACTTGCCCGGTATTTGGCAAGGTCGGTAGAGCCTCTTATTCCTTGTTTGCTCAGACTGTCTTGCCCGGCATATTGGCAGGACCGGTAGAGGCTGTATAGCCTCTTATTCCTTGTTTGCTTAGGCTGTCTTGCCCGGTATATTGGCAAGACCGGTAGAGTCTGTATTGCTATTGTCCTTATACCTATTATTCTATGTATTGCACGTATGTGTTTAAAATCCTATGGGATTATCTTAATCTTTTCAATAAAGTTGTGTTTTTACCTAACCTTGCGTCTGAGAGTCTTAACAAACCGTGACAGTCACCTTAAATTGTTAGACCTGATGCACATTATGAGGAATGCTTTCACACAATCAATGATCATGTTTCCATCTGCATTTATTAAATGGACATAAATGGTCCTCAGGCTTAAATGACTGCTCTTTCCTGTGATGAAGCCTTTGGAGAGATCCAGAAGAATATGAATAGAACAATGAAGAAGTTCTTGCTCTCAAGAGGGTATATTTCTTATAGACACATTGATTTGGAAGGTTGGGTGGGGGGTTATATAGGAAGAATTTAGTGAACTTATTAGATTTAGGTTTGGAGATATTTAATTTAGGACTGCAAAATATTGTTGAAAGGGTCTTTGCTTGTTTTTTTGGGAGGGGTCAATGTCTTCTGTATAAGCCTCAGACATTGGGGTGGTATGAATCACTAATCAGTTTGTGAAGTTTAAAAGGTTGTGGCTAGCAAATGGCCAGTGGGTGGAGTGTTGAAGAGTAAGCTTATGTTAATTAAATTAGTTGCAACTCATGGGGTACAAATGGGTACATGTTTAATGTTTATTTTTCACATAACAATTATGGTTTTCATTAAGTTGTTTTCAAGAAGTTAAATAAAGTTGTGACCCTACCTCCACCTTTTTGAAATGTAATGTGTTGTATGTCTTTATTTGTTAATTGAGTACTGTGCTCCTATGACAGTGCCCCCTGCTCTGCTTAGGAACAAGAGGGGCACCTTGGGGGAACGGAGCTCCGCATGTCAGTTCTGAAGGGGACCGTGTGAGGCATGGGACTGAGGCAGCGGATTGACTGGCTCAAATTCAGTCCTCTGGCCAGCCAATGTTTACCTGGCTTGTGCTAGGTGAGGGGGTTTTGGTGGGAAATTGGGGAGTAAGCTTATGCTAACTGGGTTTAGCTGGGTCTCTTAGGCTGTATGTCCAGGGAACAATTAAATCAACAGGAATTTAGGTTGTTATCATTTTTTACTTAGGGTCCAGTTGGTTTGCTCCAGTATTTTACCACTTGCTTAATTAGTCCTTTAGTAACTTACTAGTTGAAGAGGCCATTATATGGGCCACAGTGCCACTGCCAGCCGTTCGCGGGGCAGTCATGCGCAGTAGAGACTGCCCACGACGCGGCTGATACAGTGCCAGCTGGTCGCGGTGCAGTCCTGCTCAGTAGAGACTACCGGCGCCAAGGCTGATACAGAGCTGGATGCTCCTTCGGAGTGCCCAGCTCTGTATCAGCCTCGTCACGGGCAGTCTCTATTGCGCATGACTGCAGCACGCGCAGCAGTCTCTACTGTGCATAACTGCGTCGTTACAAACTTTGCAGCAAATTATTATATAGGAATAATTCAAAAGATCCTTATGTACAAATCCAATGAGAAGCAATTGTGGGGCAAACCAACTGCAACACATGGAGCAAAAACAAATGCCTACTGATTTAATTCAATGGGAATTTGAGGAATTCTTATTTGTTCCATACAGTGCAGTTGGTTTGCTCCAAACGTGTGCATTTTTTGTGCATATGGCCATTTGTATTATAAGCATTAAAAGTGTAATAAGCACTGTGAGGTGATGTCTTTGAAATTGCTGACATATAGTAATTCATTCAAGCTGTGATGTTCTGCGGCGCCCGGGGGTGTTATTTTATCTCCCCTAACCCTTAGCATACTTGAGTTTCATGGAAATAATAGTTCTACACATAGCCCCATCACATAGTTTCTATCTACAGAATAAGTCACCTCTTGGTTTGATACATTGTTTCATTAGTGCTCAGTGGAACCCTTTAGATGCCATGAGGTTTTGACATAATTCAACCATTTGAGTGCCAGAGAGATGAACAATGTATTACTCCATAATGGCACTTATGAGGGTAAAAACCACCTTAAAATGAAAATATTTAAAGGACAATTATCATGTTTCACTAAGATTTCTCCCATGGGGGAAAGCTTGTCAGAAAACCTTAGACTGTTTGATGGGTCAGAAAACTAACTACCACAGTCTGGCAGTGGGGTAGAAACCAGCTTGTCATTTTGTAGTTTAAAACCACAATTTTCATGGGTTGCATGCTCAATCTCTTTAGATTATTAGGGCCTTATGCAAGGAAACCAACTCCGACATAGGAGGAAATGTAAATTTGTAAATTCTCAGCAACTCAATCGTTTTTTTTTTTTTTTGTTTTTTTTTTTAACCTTTAACCCAAAGGTTAAAAATCCAATTTCAATCAGTGAGGTTTGCCAGATATTAATTTGTCCCCTATGGTGCAGTTAGTTTTCACCAGAATTGCACCTCTTTAGCTAAATTAATAAGCCACTAGTGTTAGGCTTGGAAATCCTTCACTAAGGCCTATGGAGGCTCTGCATGCAACCCAATGAGGCTGAAATTAAATACACCTGAGTCTCACACTTCATCCTCCTCTTACTGGGCCAATGAGGGAGCCCTAGATGTATTTAGGTTTAAGCTGGTAAGATAGCTCAGTGGTAAATTTCCTCACTATGGAGTTTATTCAAACTGCAAGGTTGCAGGTTTGAATCCTGGCAGAGTCAACTTGTCCTTCCATGGTCAATAAACGAGTACCATTGATTGGGTAATAATGGCATTTATTATTTCAGCTCCCGGTTTGGTTAATTCTGAGATCGTGCAATGAAAGAGCTTTGAGTCCCACTGGGAGAAAGGTGCTATAAAATACTAGTTATTGTTATTTATTCAGATTTATGTTTGTCCCCAAGGATGTGCAATGCAGCCCCACTTCATTACCAGGCCATCTGCCAGCAGAGCACTGTCCAGTTCCCCTTTAAATATTATATAATACCATTCAATGTATTTAACAAACTATTTCTTTGGGGCTTTTCTAAGAGTGTGGATAACCATGTTCCTATACTTCAAAACCATTGCTTGCTCACATTTGTTTATAGAACCTTGCAATTTGTGATGCAGTTTACAATAAAGCTAAGTTTACATAGGGGATTTCAGGTAAAGATTTGTTTACATGGGCATTTTGAGGTAAAGATAAGTTTATGTGGGTAATGTGAGGTAAACTTAAGTTTATATGGATTGAGCACGGAGGACGCTAGTCCCTGAGCTTCACTCAACAATCCACTCCAATCCTTGGCTCTCCTTCTGGACACCCCTGATAAACCCACCATATGTGGCGGGAGTACCTTACATCCTATAGGACTACACCAAATATCCTCTATGTCTCCATTGACCTTCACCTGACTAGGGATCTGTATTTGGATTATGGTGATGGCTCTACTATCTGGTCCATCAAACAGCGATCAAACTACTCTTACATCTGTGACACACCACTGTAAGCAGCCTCCTTCAAGGGCCTAACTTGACATTCTTCCTATCACACTATAGGACCAACAACAATTGTCACTGCAGGGGTAATCAGATCCCTGTCTTACCAGGGACACCATCCTATAGCACCTCCTCAAAATGAACCCCAGTTCTTGCTCAGTCACATCATAGTTCTGTGGCCTAGCTATCATCTCATGGCTTAACCATCCCTGCTTGTCCCGTGGGCCCATTCTGACATTGTCTTCTGCCACACTATCCCAGTGGTAAACAGGCATCACTCTTGAATTTTTTACCCTAAGTAGATGCACTGCCACAATATATTACTTATATTACTCATCTTCCATACTTTCCTTGGGGTTAATGGAAAGATATCTGAATATGTCAGAGCAGCCCAAAACCAGAAGAGTCCCAAGGGGAGATCATAAAATAGCCAAGAGAAAAACTTCTCAACCACCTTCTGAAACTTCACAAGATGTGAACAGAAAACCAGCCATGGACCCCAAGTCCTCTATAGCAGATGCAGCAGCCAAAGCTGTGTTGATGCTCCTCACACCTCTGTTTGACAGGAAGCTGGATATTATTCAATCTTCCACCCAAAAGATATAAACAGAAACTAAATCACACAAAGAGGAGCAGATTGCTGAAACTGAGCAATTAACATAGGCATGTGACGCCAGGATTGATGACTAATTATGAAAATCCAGACCCTAGATTGCATTGCTTCCACGTTTACAAAGAATTTGAATAATACGGAAAACCATAACCATAGAAACAACCTCAGACGAGTAGGTCTGCCAGACTGATTAAAAAATGAACAATTATGGGATTTTCTCAGCAGTGAGTTACCGAAACTGCTTCACCTAGATGATACCGCAACACTTCTTGTCATTGAGAGGACACATCACCTGGGAACAGGAGTCCATTCCGAGGGACGTCAACTGCAACCCATTATCTTCAGGCTTCTACATTTTGAAAATAAACATTGAATATTTTCCCCATCTATACCATTTATTAATGGTACAAGGATTTGGTGGTCAGTTCTCTGATTATATCAATTTGATTTATACTTCACCAAGAGCCTTGTTAACTACCAACAATTTTAATTCTCCCATTTTTGAGCTTTTCAAAGCCACTAGACAAGGTTGCCCACTGTCACCCCTTCTTTTTAACCTTGTCATAGACCCACCTTTACAAAAACAAAATCAAATGGTAGAATTCAAATGCATTTCCTTAGGCAACCTAGATATAAAACTATCAGGTTTCACAGATGGCGTTCTCCTGTTGATGAGTAATCCCCAGGACACTCTTCTAGTAATAATTTACTTCAAGACTTTAGGATAATAGTGGGTTTCAAAATCACTTTTGAAATATCTGAGGCTTTGTGGCTAACCTCACACCCCTGTACCTTCTTCCAGCTTGAACTTTTCTTTTCGTTTGGCTAACACACTCTAATTTCCAGGGCTAAACGTTCCACAAGATATTAAATGTCTATACAACCTAAATATTTAGCCCCTATTTTGGAAGTTACAGTACATTTTTAGAACTGGATAAAGACTCTCTCGTGCCTTCATAGATCATTTAAATCTTATAAAAATGGTATAATTCCTTAGGTTACTATATGCCACTCAATCTCTCCCAATCTAGATTTCAAACTCAGATATCAAACCGTTGAATAAGAATTTCTAGGTTTTCATATGGAATTCATAGTGGCATAAAATTGCTTTAGCCAAACTTCAACATCTTAGGTCCAAAGGAAAATTTTAATTTACCAAATTTTCATTTATATAACGTGGCTAGTTCCTAGGGTTTGCTAAGGATTGGATTAACCAGTCTGACATTTACACTGACTCCTATAGGGACCAGATATTCTTTCCTTAAATCCACCTGGCCACCCCAACATATACCTATACATTGTACCAATAATTCATTAATATTCTCCACCATCAAAGCATGGCAACATATGAGACATCTTCTATACAGCCACAAACATATTTCAATGTTCCTTCCTTTTACTGGCAACCTCACTTTTCAGAATGTTGAACCAGAGGCTCCACATATGGGCTGGGAAGGGTATGTCATTTGTAGGTAACTTGATCGACCAACAGACTAAGCTTATTTAAACATCTGAGGACCTTAAAACTCAATACAATCTTCCCTCAAAATACTTTTTTACATACCTTCAGAACAAACACTGCTTCCAATTCTCTGCACACAGTTCGAAAACAAACCCGTGGGCTGTTTCCACAAAAAAATCTCCATAACTCACACTTCAAGATATCTTGTGTTTATAAACTTCTTCTAACCACCTTTCATAATCCAGACAAACCCTCTAGCATATATAAATGTATTTCTGATATTCTGAGTTTGACACCTGATCTAATATACTCTTGCTTCTCTAAATGTTTGAGAAGCTCGCCATTTAATTACCTTCACAAACTGACATATAGGCTTTTACAGGGCCTACCTACCACCTACCCTCGCCTACTGAGTAGGTCTTTTTGCCTCCCATTGTTGAAAAAATGTAAGGATCCACGTGTTTCCTTGCTTCACTTACTTTATTCCTGTATTCTTACACAATGGTTACAATCAACACCTCCTTTAGTCTCTCAATGGAAATCCAAAGTACTCCGCATCACTAACATGCACTGGTCCATTGCCCTCTCTGACAAAGAATGCCTAGGAGAAAAATGTATACGCGTTTGGGAGCCATTCATTCTCACTTTTACCCCCAGATAACAAGATTTTTACTATGATCTGCAAAGCTGAAGAAATCTTAGTGCATAGGCTCCATAGAATAACATAGGAACTGGATAATTGATAAACTGGAGAAGTCATCTCCACTTTATCACCTCTCTATCACCAATTAGTTAATCTCCCCCATTGTGTTTTTGTGTTGATATATACTGCTATCAAGTGATTCACCTTAAATATTGTCATGCAGTGCGAGATTCCCATGTCGACATTTTTATCCAGGAGACATGGTAACTCTGTCATTGGGTCGCACACTCTTTCACGTGCAAACTTTTAAAAGGATACCATCTTTCTTCTCCAGGCAATGGCCATAAATATAAAAGTGGAATAGTGCACTTCTGGAGCAACCTACCTTCACTGTAGGGAACAAATAAAAATGACTATTGATTTAAATGAGGGTTTTTAACCCCCTTAAAGGGGAACTACCACCCCACAATAACTTAACCTTCATTGATTCTTCATCTGGCGACTAGCTGCTTAGTAGCGCTAGTCTCCAGAAATATTACCCGGTTCAGAAGATTTCGGCATTTTACCGATGCTCACAGGAGCAGGAAGCACGGACATCTCATCACAGTGACGTCCGTGCGCCTGCGCTGTCAGTCCCTTTTTATACTCTGGCCAATCCTGATTTTTAATGGGATGGCCCCTCAAATCTATATAATCTGGAAGCAGCATGTTTTCCTAATTTATAGTAGGTTTAAATCTAGTATTGTAGTCACTCAGAGTAATAATCATAACTCACAATAAAAAGATACAACTGCAAACATTAATTAATTGTATATTGGAACCTCCAAAATTAAGTTCCCCTCCTTAGAATGACTGAATTTGTGTGGGGACATGTCCAGGGGGAGGTCTAAGGCAGGCTGACCAGACCTCGCCTTTAACCGGGGACACATAGGAAACAGGCATATTTCAGCACTTCACTGAAACCAAAAGCAGCCCTGCAGTATGCATTTTTCATATGCGTCCCAGGTTAAATGTGAGGTCTGGTCACCCTAGGAGCAATGTGTTCAAAAGGATGTCATAATGAAAAAATTGTTGGATTGTGAGTTGGCGGTAAAAGTACATTATTTTCAGAAGTAAATTCATCCAGTTTTAAAGAATTAAAAATGGCAGTAAAATGAGCTTGATGAAATTGCCCTTAAAATTATTTTGTTAAAAAACGTTTTTAATTTTGTCTTTAAGATGAAAATTTTCAAAGAAAAAAAGACATTTTTTTGCCAGTTGAGTTAATAACACCATACTACTCACTCTGTTAATACTACTTCAATTTGTCTTCTCCAAATATTAAAGTGCACCAAGTTTTATGTAATTTATTTTATTTGAAAGAATCTTGTTCAAATGTCAGTCAGAAGGTGGCAGGCATGTGTGTGTGTGTGTGTGGGGGGGGGGGGGGGGGGGTGGATTGCCTATTGGAAATAGTACTAAACAAATTTTGTCAAACCCTGAACATTTTCAAGGAAATTCTAATTATGGTTAAGAAAATTAATTCTTTCCAAACGCCAATTTCTTTTTTTTCTTTTACGAATGATTCAGATGAAAGTTTTTTCACCATTCTCAAGTCTATTCTAGCATTCATAGGGTTAAAATCTCCTTTTTAATCAATGGAGATTTTGAAATATATGATTTGTTGCCTATGTTGCTGTTGTTTATTTTTTCAGATAATTATTCCAGTGGTGAGATGCATTAATATGGTCATCGCTTATCACATTAAATCAGGGACACTTATAAAACACACACACTGCAGGGTTATACTGATTCCAATGCAGTGCTGCAGAATGAAGTTTTCATAAGAACCCCTGATTTACAGGGATATGTTGTCACCTTATACACTAAGGTGTGATAAAGAGATGATGATGTGGCAATGACTTCTCCAGTGGTATCACTTCTGCAGTTCTATATTATTCTATGGAGCCAATGCACTAAGATTTCAACCAAGTGGGAGAGATGTTAGTGCATAGGCTCCATAGAATAACATAGTAATTGGAGAAGTGCTATCACTGGAGAAGTCCACTTTGTCACCTCTTTCTCACCCCTTAGTGCATCTCCTCCCTTGAATGGTAGTGAGGGATCTACAGTCATCTGCACTTTATCACCTACTTTTCACTCCTTAGTGAATAACCCCCAGTTCTTTTTAACCCCTTCGTATCCACTTTGTGAGTAATAGAGGGGACTGAAATTGATCGCTCCAAGACTGGAGCGGTCTCTTTCAGTCTCCTGTTCGGCGTGCCGGCACACGTGATCTGTCACGTCAAACTTTTCTATCTGGTCCTTAAAAGACCACACACCCCGGGACCACTGGTCCTTAAGGGGTTAATATGGATGATGAACTGTACCATTTCTGGAACCACCCAACCACACCAAAGGGGACAACCAAACATTCCTAACATTCCAGTTGATTTAACTCTTTGCGTGTAGGAGAGGTATCCAGTACATGTCTTGTAATGTGTTGGATACCTGTATGGCACACAGAGGGTTAAATAGGACTTTTAACACCTTGGGGGGAGATGTACCAAGGGGTGATAAAGAGGTAATAGAGTGGAGATGACTTCTCCAGTGATAGCACTTCTCTAGTTCCTATGTTACTCTATGAGTCTATGCTCTAAGAGAAATGTATATGCCTAGGTTCTATATAATAACATATGAAGTGGAGAAGTGCTATCACTGGAGAAGTTATCTCCACTTTCTCACCTCTTTCTCACCCCTTAGTGCATCTCCTCCCTTGAATGCTAGTGAGGGCTCTACAGCATTGATGTGCAACATGACACCTCTCTTGCATTTGAAAGGATGAAAGCCCCCACTAAAATATTTGTCCCCTGTTGTGCATTTGGTTTGCCCCAGAATTTCTCCAGTTCTTAGTACATCAGCCTCTGTACTTTATGACAAATGCAATTCTATTTACATTTGTTATTATAATTCTCTATTCAATTATATTTTTGTGTGTTATTATGTTTCTGATAATGCTATAAAATCAGTCCACATGTGTGTGTAGCGTGCATGTGGTGGTGGCGGTGGTGGGATTATTTAACCCTCTGAGTGCCAGAGGAGCATGCAACGCAATGCATTGAATACCCCTCTGGCACTCAAAGGATTAAAGTTGAAGTAACACCTCATAATAATAATAATAATAACTGCTCATACTCATAATAAATAATAATAATAATAATAATTCCTCCTCACACACATATCTTATTGTTGCCAGAAAATCCTAATGTCTCATCTGATTTATTTATACGTGCTCCTTGATTCAAGAGATAAGATTATCAGTCATTCTTCGATGTCATGCCCACTGAGACAGACATAACAGTTGCTAGGACACAAACCCCACCCACTTTTACCACCAGAGAGTGTTCAACACTTTACTTTGCAATGCTTAGCGCACCCCTGTGGTCTTTAAAGCGATAGGTAGGCTCATATATACTGCCTACTTCAATTTAACCCTTTGAGTACCAGAGGGGTACAATGTGTTGGATACCTCTACGGCACTCATATGGTTAAAAAAACCTGCTGCCAGCAACTATCATGCCCGCCTCTATGAATCTGACATCCCGGACTGAATGATATGTTATTTCCTGCTCAAGGGCAAAATTCACAGGGGCTATTAGACTTTTCTTGTCATAGTAAGTTAGGTGTGCGCGGGGATATTATTAGGTGTTAGTTCTCGTTTAACACTTTATAGACCAGTGGTTTGTTTAAAGGGATAGTAATACTTAAAAACTACTATCCCCCATGTTGTATGTAGTATCAGCACAAACAAAAACAAACATATAAAAAACTATGTCTAATCGTATTATTATTGACTCAAAAAATTGGAATTGGTTTCAGTGAGGTTTTTCTGCTTTCCCCTTGACCAAATTTTTAAAGTGAAATCCGGAAACATTTTTTTATCCAAACACACTTCCCACCCTCTGTCCACCTCCACACACTGTCCACACCCTGTCCACCCTGCCCACCACTGCACTGCCCACATTGTCCACCCTGCCCACCTCCACACTGCCCACATTGTCCACCCTGTCCACCTCCACAGTGCCCACATTGCCCACACTGTCCACATCCACATTGCCCACATTGTCTACATTGCCCACCTCCATACACTGCGCACATTGTCCACCTCCACATACTGCCCACCACCATACAGATCCTGGTTTCATGCCTTGTCTTGTGGTTGCTCTGAGTCTTTATAGAGCCTCTGTGCTTTTGGGAAGGGTGCGATCAAAAGCATTCCAGGTCATGATCCTGAGTTTCCTGTCTTGTTCCTGAGTGTTACCTTGTGTATTGGCCTGGATTTTCCTTTTAGCTTCCCTTCTGTTGTGTGATTTGGTACAGTGCTCATCTGATATCCTGCTACGCACTTTGGCTCTGATGTTCTACTATTCCTCTTTCTGCTGCCTTGTACTGCGTTGCCCGCCCGTTCCTGATCTGGCTTGTCTGACTTCCTATCTGTCCTGACCCTGGAGTGCTTCTGTCTCCTCAGTTTCCAGTCAGACTTTGACTATCATGTTCTCTGTCTTCTCAGTTGAGCTCCAGGCCTCAGTGTTCCTGTACAACAACTATGACTATACTGCAGGTGGGTTTTTTGTTAAGTATCCTCTTCAACCTCAGTGGGTAGCTGCTGTGCTCCTTGATTTGGGCCAGCTTCTCCAGTTGGCACTAATCTGGCCTTGTGGCCAGCTTCTCTAACTCGGCCTAGGACACATCAAGGCAACCCATAGACCACCACCTCCAGCTAGCTACATGCTCTAGTCTTCTCTCCCAAGCATCTGGCCCACTGGGGCGTGCCTTGCAGTATTCCTGTATTGTCTGTTGTTGTGTTCTTATCATATTATTATATCAAATAGCAGTCTGTCACCTCTTTGTGGGGAATCTACTTCACAGAATCTAACAAAGCATCTTACATTGGGGCTTAGTCTTTCAGATCATTACAAAGCTCACTAGTCAGCAAAATGTAATTGGTGTCTTATATGACAAACATCATAATGCACAAATCCTTAGTAACTGACTAATGCATTTACTTGAAAATGAAAGTGTTGTGAATCTGAACTGGCTCATGGCATGGTGTTCGATTTTGGCAGTGTCATCCTGAGACTGAGGTTCCCACCCTTTCCTGATCTTCTTGCCTGTTCATTATTACTGCATATGCTCCTCTTTCTCTACGCCTTTCCGGATTTCCCCTTTGTCAGGAGTTATACAGGCTAATTACCATTCTCTATTTACAGTAGTCACTACCAGTCATAGCATTCCACTATTACATTCTATTGAATAAAGATGTTTCAATGAAATCAGGTTGGTTTAAGTATTAACTGAGATTTTCAAATGAAAAAAAAAAAAAAAAAAAAAATAATAATAATATATATATATATATATATATATATATATATATATATATAATAAAATAACAGTAGAAGGGAAATGTAACATTTGTATCAACCTTAAAGGGTTAGTATTACCAAAATATAATGTTGTGTTTTATTGTAGATTTAAAAGAAAGCAATTATGTGCAGCAAATCCAATCTCTCAACCTTCATGGTTTGAGAGATATTTGGTGCTAAAGTTCCCCCTCCCTCCCCTTCTCCTGATGTCAGCACTCTGCTGACAGCAGGAGATCCCGGGTCCTGGGACCAGCTGGCGGCTCTTCAGCAGAGCCGAAATAACAATCTTTAAAAAGAATTACTTAATTGGAATGGTTTACAAAGTTTGCCTGGTTTGCATGAACATTTTGTAGACAGTTCCAATAAAGTAGTTCTTTCTAAAGATCGCTATTTCAGCTCTGCTGAAGAGCTGCCTCGAGTTGGCTGACTCGAATCTCTTTTAGCGGCGAATATCTCTCAAACCGTAAATGTTTGAAAGATGGGATTTGCTGCAAATAATTTCTTTTTTTTAAATCCTATATAATAATTCGCTAAGTTGTGTGTAACGCCCGAAATGTGCAGTAGACACTGCTACGCGTGCGGCACTCATCGCAGTAGAGACTGCCCGCGCCGCGGCTGATACAGCACTGTGGCCCGTGTAACGGGCTGTTCAACTAGTCTACAATAAAACATAAAGTTATCTTTGGGCATTACTAACCCTTTAACAATATTCTTTGCAAATAACGCATACAATTATTTGGCATAATGGAGGGCTATGTACTAAAGCACAATACAGAGGTGATAAAGTGGAGATGACTTCTCCAGTCACATCACTTCTCCAGTTCCTGTTTTTCTATGAAGAATATGCACTAAGATCTTAGTGCATAGGCTCTATAAAATAACATAGGACTGGAGAAGTGATATCACTTGAAAAGTCATCTCTGCTTTATCACCGCTTTATCACTCATTAGTGCATAACCGCCATAGTGTATAATAAACGCCTGCATACTTAGACAATATTTTACTTGGAGCCAATAGATGTCCAACAAAATTCATAATCAAATTAGGACCCCCCCCCCAAAAAAAAAAAATAACAATGTGAAGGTGGATCAAGGGATAAACACACTAAGCATCAACTTAGTTACCGTACAAGGACAAAAAAAAACACAGAATGGATATAATGAAATATTACAAATAAAACAGTGCTGCTACTTTAAATTTTCAAATGTAACATAATGCTTTATGAATATCAGTGGTGCATAACTATAAGGCTGCAGAGGGTGTGGTTACACCAAGGCCCAGTATCCAAGGTGACCCTATTTACCCCAGTGTCCAGCAAGTTCCAGTTATGCCTCTGTGAATATTTTTGTGATACGTGGCCCCAAAAAAATGTGTGCACTGGAGCCCTTCAATGAGTAGTTACCCCAGTAATGAATATTACTTTCTAAAACCAGTTGGCTATTATATGTAAATGCAGATCAGGATTTCCCATTAACCATTTTTCCAACATGGGGAGCTGTCACCCTGGTTAACCAGTCAGAAGATGGGTCTGCATGGAAGAGGATGAGGGTTGATCATCAACCTAGAAACTGGATCCTGAATCTCTAGAATAAAGGGAAGGAAAGAGGAATAATTCAGAAACAAATCAACTGCACCGCAGGAGACAAAGAGAAATTCCCAATGAGTTAAATAGGTCTATAAACCAACTGCATGTTTTGCGGTGAGTTGAAGACCTTTCTAGCATTCAAGGGGTTTAAAAAATTTAAGTCTATGAGACTTAATAATAAACCTTGAGATAAATGAATAACATTTGAAATCTTGTTGAATAAACTCTCAAGCAAGATTACTTGGAGAAACTCTGGAAGAGTAGCCATGATCAATACCACTTAATCGACTGATGCTAGAACTTAGGTTATATAAATCAATGTGATCATATGTCTTTTTTAATACAGGATGCTTGTGGAAATATTTTTCAGGGTTTCAATGGAATCAGTCCAGGCCTGAAATGTGTTTCATAAGTGTCCCGCATTTATGGCTTTAGTGGAACCAGGTGGCAGTCTGAGTAGAGTTTGTATAATAAAGAAAGTATAAAGCTGAAAGCAGAGTGTGGACATATGAGTCCTTGTCAGGCTGGTGGCTGACTGAGTGTAGTCATGCAATTCCTTGATAGGGAATAGTGGCAGACTGAGTGTGGGGACTTACATTTTTCAAGTGTTGTGGCAGGCAGCAGACAAAAGCATAGTTGTGTAAACTTTCCCATGGTACTCAAACATCATGGGCAAAAGCTTGCTACAGGAAAGCTAGTTAATGAGATGCTTCATATGAATAGTTGTGTGAAGGAAGAGGTCTCAGATAGGTCAAGAAAGGTGGGATTGCCAAAGTTAGCCTTCAAATACACAGGTATGTCTAGAACAGGATGCAGTGGGCCAGAGGCCCTTGATTGAATGGCTCCCTATATTGGAAACTCATACAAATAAAGATTTAACCCTTTGAGAGTCAAAGGGGTGGAAGTACCTCACACACACATCTCTGTGGCATTCAAATAGTTATATGCACTGGGTCTGCCCTGTAGACTTTGTTTTTCAGATTTAATTATCAGGCCTCCAGGAAAAGTGGCTGATTCTCTGCTTCAGTGAGTTCAATGATAACATGAATATGTTCCTACACATTTGACCATTCCCACCCATTCCACTCACTTACATGTCTACCTCAGGGCAACCTCTGCCTTTCAACCTCCCAACCCTGTCCAACAAATTAAGCCACTCACACATTATGGCATCATTTGGACACTCCCATCCCCAGCTCTATGTGAAATCCTGGGGTGAGACAAGAAGGTTATCAAGCATTTTTATATGGTGAATCATGTTGCAATACAGTTGATGAATCTGAGGGCCTTTATCCTAAAATAAAAGTAATCCTGGAGCAAAGGCAGCTCCAGTGTAGAAGATAAATATTTCCACTATTTTAAATTAAGCTATAAAAATATAATTGAAACCTTTGTGGGGGGGGTGTTTGTTTTTCGGGGGCAGGGTGCACTTGTCACTTATATTGCATTTGTTTTTTGTGTCCACAAAGACTCCACTTTCTTCTGAACATAAGGCTTTCCAGTTTCCAACATGTTTTAGGTCGCCATGATTACAGTTTCAATAAGGCTGTGAAGTGTGTAGCATACAAATAATGTTATGCTGCCACCTGTTGACCATGACAGCTATAGGTTTGTTGATTTTGTTTTATCCTTTTCCAGAACAAGAAATCTACACAAATAACATATTGGGGATTATGCACTAAGGTTAGGGTGACCACATTTCCGTTCTGCATCCGGTCCCCTGCGGCTGGCTGGCACTGAGTTCCCTCCTACCCGCCCGCATCATCACGCGCCCCTGCTGGCCGTGATGACATACATACAGAGAAGAGGAAGAGGGCAGAGGCACCTGAAGAGAAGCGCTTGCTGCCAGAGTCCAGCAGTAAGCTCTTCTCTTCCGGTGCCTCTGCCCTCTTCCTCCTCTCTGTATGTATGTCATCACAGCCCGCAGGGGCGCGTGTTGATGCGGGTGTGCGGGCGGCTACCTTCATTTCGGGACTCTTTATTGTCCCGGTGGGGGATGATCCGGGAAGCGGAACATAGAACCCAATTAAGGGACAGTCCCGGACGTTCCGGGACACTGGTCACCCTAACTAAGGTGTGATAAAGAGGTGATACAAAGGTGATGACTTCTCCAGTGATCTCACTTCTCCAATTCCTATGGAGAGATGTTAATGCATAGGCTTTATAGAATACCAAAGGGATTGGAGAAGTGTTATCACTGGGGAAGTGTTCTCCTCTTTATCACCTTAGTGAATAACACCCACTGTATTCCCTCTTGATGATAACCAAGCAGACATAGCAATTGGCATACATAATTTTACAAAACTGACATTGCAAAACATTTTAACCAATGGCAATGTGTTGGTGACCGCTCCAGAATTCAAAGAGTTTAACTGACAGCGTGGCTATGGATATGGTTGTCATAACTACCATTTTGTGAATTACACATCCAACATTTGCCACTTTCTATAAAGAGGTGTTTAACCTGAAGCTCCTTAGGTGTTGTGGACTACAACTTCCATCATTGACCACAAGCTATTGGATGGCAGGTAATATGGGTAGCTGCAGTCCATAACAGCTGTAATGCCTTAGTTGGAGAGTTGCTACATTTGCATAAGACCTGAGGCATGGTCCATCATATTAATAATATCTGGGAACTCTCATAATTGGATGACCCTGAGATATTTGAAATATTAACCCTTAAAGTTCCTTTACTTGCTCTAATCCAAAGATGCTCCAGTTGACAAGAAACGCTTTAACTTAATGCAACTTAGAGATGTCATTGCTTGAACATAAACTAGACTACCTTTCATGTAGAAATGTCTTGAATTTAGAGACTAAAGAAGCAGTTAATTGTTACAGATCAGATAGTGGGTAACACTGGTATTTCCTCACCCTGAGATCTGGGTCAAACCCATAGAGTTAGTATTTCCAACAATGTCCCATAAATCACACACTTTTGATATGTGTTCCTTATACAAATGTAAAAAATGTATGCAGTGCTCTTTGTCATAAAATCAACAACTTCTTTATCTGCAAAAATTAAAAAACATACTTTCTTTCATGATGTTCCAAGCAATGGGAGATAAGACTTACAGAATGGATAACAGCAGATCTTACAGATGACAAAGGTTTCATGCAACAACAGAGTTTAGACATGATCAAACCAAAGAATTTGTTGATTTTATGACAAAAAGCATTGCATACATTTTTGCATTTGTATAAGGAACACATATCAAAAGTGGTGTGATTTATGGGACATTGTTGGAAATGCTGGATCTGTGTTAGAAGTTTGGGAAAGCTTCTCCATTTTTGCACACTTATTGAGTTTGTTTATTTCCAAGATATAAGGAATTGTCCTAAGCCTGTGTTCAATATCAATGGACTGTGATTAAAAGACTGTAACAATTTTCAATGGAGCCTCTGAAATAACTGGTTGGTTTGATGCTTTTGTCAAACCTGTAGAGTTCCCATCTATGAATTTAATGCATTATGGGCCTTATGCATAAAGAAAAAGATGAGCACATACCTTCCAAGTGTCCCTCTTCCTCTCTTTAGGAGGGACAGTCCCTCTTTGAGATCCAAATCCCTCTGTCTCTCTTTTCCACCCTGGTGTGCCTTTTTAGGAGATCAGACTGTATACTGTGTATATAAGTGTATTACATTCCTCCATAGCAATAAAACACATTAATGTTTGTTTCAACTTCAGTATATTTGTTTAGAAATCAGTCTGTGTAAATAAAACACTTAAGTCTTACTCCAAATCATTTATTTGGTTACACAAAGCGGCATCAATAGGTCATGGAAAAACCTATAATTGTCAGGAATGTCCCATCCACCAGCCACACACACCCACAGCAACACCACCTAAAACAAAAGTGTCCATCTTTGGCCATTAGAAATGTTGGGCGGTATTTGAGTAGCTCTGGAGCAAACCATCTGCTCCATAGGAAGGAAATAAAATTCCTCTACATATATTTGGGTATTTCAACCCCTTAAATTCTAAACATATATTCAACCTATTGCAAAGCAATGGGCTGGAGACATATCTATCATTCGAGGTGTGAAAATCCCTTTTAAGTGAAATGATAATTTTCAGAATTTATATTTCACCCCTGTGGTGCAGTTGTTGTGCCCCAGATTTGCACATTTTTTGTTTTCTACATAAGACCTCATTAGTGCACTGTGGAGCGCACAGCAGGGAGACTAGCTACATTACATGCCACAAACTGGCATGAAAACTATGGGCTTTAAAGGGATGGTAATGTTCCAGCTATTTTTTTTTTTTTGCATTTTGGTGTGCTTAAAAAGTTAACTTGAATGCAAAAAACTGTATCTGCAAAAACATTCTGCAAGCTCACTATGCAGACCATTCCAATGCAGTCATTCTTTTTTAAAAAGCGCGATTGCGGCTCTGCTGAAGAGCCTCAGTGTCGACCGTCACGGATTTCCTGCTGACAGCTTTGCAGCTGACAGCAGGAAACATCAAACTTTGAATGCAGATGTCTCTCATACCATAGTGGTTTGAGAGATATGTTTTTTTGCATTCAAGTCAACTTTTTAAGCACTACAAAAAAATGTATGGGAAATTACTATCCCTTTAAGCATGAGACCTCAGACTTTGAGCATAAGAGTTTGGGCTTTATCTCCCTCAGCCCAAACCTAACAAAGTCCTTGGCTTTCAGGTCGCCAAACTCTATTCTGTAGCATTTTCTTAGGTCTGCAACATATTAATATATTAGATAAATGGTACAGAGAGAAAGCAAAGCTGCATAGAATGACATTAGAGCTTATTACTATCTGCAATACACCATCACCATAATAAATATCATTTAAGTATTTGAGGACTCAGACATCAGCCTAAAAAGGAGAAGGATATGATGGTGATTGGCTCCTTGAATACAGACTCAACATTGGACAGCATGGCCAGTGATGGATACAATAGCCTTCTGAAGGAGGAGTTTGTTTGTTTAAACCTAAATGATCTGATATCTAGCAAATAGATAAGAGAATTTAAATCTGTGATCATCATTTGTGTAAACATATATGACTGTTCTTGGGATTTTGCAAAAGTGAATATGCATTACAGAAAGAAAGTGTTTGTAAAAACCTACATGGAAGTAGTGACTAGTGTCTGAAGACAATACTTCAAAAGCCCATTTCCTTTAGCATTGCAAAGGTAATGAATAAGGAGTGGACCTGATGATCAAGATGGCTTAGTAGAACTGTCCAGTGATCCTCCAGTCTGCTTCCTGGACTGTAAAATGCAAGGATGCTTGAGTGAAAGGTGATAACTGGAAGCTGGAGAGGTCACAATGCAACAGTAAATAAACAGAATAGTTATGCAACCTACAGAGAGCATCAGGGCTGCAGACAAACTGGTGCTGTGAGAATAAGAAACCGCTAACAGCAGGAAGTAGTACAGACAAGTAACAGAGGCTTGAAAGCTTGTGTGACTTCTGCCATGAACTTTAGAACCTACCCTGATTTGGGTTTTGTCCTTCCCCCAAAAAACTTCTGCAGATGCCCATGGTTCCTGTGGGGCTTAGCATTTCACCAGCCTTTGTTTGCAACTTCCAGACCTCCTACATTTTTGCAGAAGTATCATTTACTGGCGAGTTTGTCACTGGTCAAGCTGCAGATAATTGCCTATTTCTCATCTCTTCTTACTTAAGAGTTTGTTTAGCCTGCAGAGATTAACCTGTATGTGCTGTCTGATATAACCTTGCCACATTGTTTGGTCTCCAGTATCTTCTTCTCCATAGAGGTGCAGTTGTCAGCAATCAGTACTCACATTGTGTTACTTATCTCTCTGATCTTGATCTTGTGTTATTTGTCTGGTCTGACTTCCTGGTTGTCTTGCTGCACCTATTATTTATGTTTCTAGTATTAGTAATGTCCTCCATTAAGTCTGTATGTCTTAAATACTTTAGACGTCAGTTCCAGTATTGCTATTTCTGCTATCCTCTTTTTCAGAATCTCTAGTTTAAGTGTTCTGTATGCCTGTGAAGTTCTATCTTCATGTGGAGAATGGCTCCTCTGTGACCTTCTCTAACATTCCCTCCTGTGAATTCCTGATCCATTCAATCTTACATCCCATTGGCTCAAATGGAGATGGTATGATGTCTTGTGGTCATCAACAAGGCTGGGATTGCAGTATCAGCTCTCTCTAGCTATGATATCTAGTGTCTCACTCAAGCTTCTAGAGTTGTGGTAATGCATGGGGATACAGAATATTCCTCCTTAGCTTTGCTGTCTAGGTATCTGTGGCAGTCAAGTTCCAGTCCTTCACTGCTTTGATCTTTGTGGGGTCTATTTCCAGGTCATATCCAGGGATGCTGTAACTGAACGAGAGACAGGTCCATTTTCCAGCTCAGCATGGAGCCCACAGGCAAGCAAGGACCACAATGTGCTTAAAGTTTACTGGAAAATATCAAAATGTTATCAAAGTACACAAGCAGGTCTTATAACAGAACTTGGAAGATGTTATTCACAAATAATTGAAAGACTGAAGGAGCATTACATAACCCAAATAGAATCACAAAGCATTCAGACAGCCCAGAGTAAGTGAGCAGGTGTCTGTAATCAAAGATGTCTGCTCTGTTTCCTGGCCTATGTGGGGCCTTAATAGTGCAGCTGATTCCCTCTAGACTCATGGAGAGCAAGGGCCCATGCCTGGGATCCCCTTCCAAGTAGGGTGACTAAGAAACAAATATTGTGACAAGCACCCATCAAGAACAAACAAAAATAAAGTGTCTTGTACTTAAGCAGAGTGGCCCCTCAATGGTGCTACAAGTCACATTTTTCACTCCCACATGCCATTGCAGAGAGAAAATGTTCATATTCATATCAGACAGTTCAGCTCTGAAATGTCAGGCAAATCCTCTCTGCACGAGAGAATCAGCAAAACCACAGACATACATTTCAGCCTATGTAGGTTTCATCAGTGTGGTGCAGCTAATTCTTTCTAGGCACATGGAGAGCAAGGGCCCATGTCTGGGATCCCCTTCCACTTAGGGAGACTCAGGAACAAATATTGCAACTAGAACTCATCGAGAACGAACAAGATAAATCATCTTGTATGTAGGCAGAGTGGCCCCTCAATGTTGCTAGAAGTCACATTTTTCACTCCCATGTGCTATTGCAGTTAGAAAATGTCCATATTCATATCAGACTGGTCCCACCCTCAGACAGTTCAGCTCCAAAATGTCAAGCAAATCCTCTCTGCGCAAGAGAATCAGCAAAACCACAGACAGCACATTTCAGCCTATGTGGGCCTCCTCAGTGTGATGCAGCTGATTCTCTCTAGACTCATGGAGAGCAAGGGCCCGTGCCTGGGATCCCTTTCCACTTAGGGTGACTAAGAAACAAATATTGTGACGAGCACCCATCAAGAACAAACAAAAGTAAAGTATCTTGTACTTAAGCAGAGTGGCCCCTAAATGGTGCTACAAATCAAGTTTTTCATTCCCATGTGCCATTGCAGAGAGAACATTTTCATATTCATATCAGACTGGTCTCACCCTCAGACAGCCCAGTTCCAAAATGTTAGGCAAACCCACAGCTGTATGTTTTGGCCTACGTGGGCTTCATCAGTGTGGTGCAGCTGATTCCCTCTAGGCACATGGAGAGCAAGGGCCCATGCCTGGGATCCCCTTCCACTTCGGGTGACTAAGAAACAAATATTGTGACAAGCACCCATCAAGAACGAACAAAATAAAGTGTCTTGTACTTAAGCAGAATGCCCCCACAGTGGAGGTACAACTCACATTTTTCACTCCCATGTGTCACTGCAGAGAGAAAATTTCCATATTCATTTGAGACTGGTCTCACCCTCGCACAGCCCAGTTTCAATATGTTAGGCAAACCCACAACTGTATGTTTCAGCTACATGGGCTTCATCAGTGTGGTGCAACTGATTTCCTCTAGGCACATGGAGAGCAAGGGCCCATGCCTGGGATCCCCTTCCACTTAGGGCGACTAAGAAACAAATATTGTTATGAGCTCCCATCAAGAATGAACAAAATAAAGTGTCTTGTACTTAAGCAGAGTGGTCCCTAAATGGTGCTACAAGTCCAGGGGCGGACTGACAGGACCCAGGGCCCCTGGTCCAAAAAGAGGTCTGGGCCCCCTGCAGAAATCTCCACATTGTCCCTTCATCTCCACAATGCCCCTTCATCTCCACAATGCCCCATTCGACAATGCCCCTTCAACAATGCCCCCTTCATCTCCATCTCCACAATGCCCCCTTCATCTCCACAATGCCCCTATCTTCACATTGCCCCCTTCATCTCCACATTGCCCCTATCTCCACATTGCCCCCTTCATCTCCACATTGTCCCCTTCATCTCAACAATGCCTCTATCTCCACATTGCCCCCTTCATCTCCACAATGCCCCTATCTCCACATTGCCTCCTTCATCTCCACAATGCCCCTATCTCCACATTGCCCCCTTCATCTCATCTCCACATTGCCCCCTTCATCTCCACAATGCCCCTATCTCCACATTGCCCCTTCATCTCCACAATGCCCCTTCCACAATGCCCCCTTCATCTCCACAATGCCCCTATCTCCACATTGCCCCCTTCATCTCCACAATGCCCCTTCATCTCCACAATGCCCCCATCTCCACATTGCCCCTTCCACAATGCCCCCTTCATCTCCACAATTCCCCTTCCACAATGCCCCCTTCATCTCCACAATGCACCTTCCACAATGCCCCCATCTCCACATTGCCCCTTCATCTCCACAATGCCCCCTTCATCTACACAATGCCCCTTCCACAATGCCCCCTTCATCTCCACAATGCCCCCATCTCCACATCGCCCCTTCCACCATGCGCCTTCATCTCCACACTGCCCCTACCTCCAGTCCCTGGTGGTCTAGCAGCGTGGCTTAATACTGTGCGAAGTCCCGCGTGCCTCTAGTAATGCAGAGGCTGGGAGATGATGTCATCTCCTAGCGCTCTGTATTACTAGAACGGCGCGCCAGCGGCCATTGTTGGAGAGCTGCTGAGCAGCGCTGGAAGCGGCGGCGGGCCCCCTTCGGTCACGGGCCCTCGGTCCATGACCGAATGCCTGTATGGTCAGTCCGCCCCTGTACAAGTCACGTTTTTCACTCCCATGTGCCATTGCAGAGAGAAAATTTTCATATTCATATCAGAGTGGTCTCACCCTCAGACAGCCCAGTTCGGAAATGTTAGGCAAACCCACAGCTGTATGTTTTGGCCTACGTGGGTTTCATCAGTGTGGTGCAGCTGATTCCCTCTAGGCACATGGAGAGCAAGGGCCCATGCCTGGGATCCCCTTCCACTTAGACTGACTAAGAAACAAATATTGTGATAGGCAACCATTAAGAACGAACAAAATAAAGTGTATTGTACTTAAGCAGAATGGCCCCTCAGTGGAGGTACAAGTCACATTTTTCACTCCCATGTGCCACTGCAGAGAGAAAATTTCCATATTCATTTCAGACTGGTCTCAACCTCAGACAGCCCAGTTCCAAAATGTTAGCCAAACCCACAACTGTATGTTTCAGCTAGGTGGGCCTCATCAGTGTAGTGCAGCTGATTCCCTCTAGGCAAATGGAGAGCAAGGGCCCATGCCTGGGATCCCCTTTCACTTAGGGCGACTAAGAAACAAATATTGTTATGAGCACCCATCAAGAACGAACAAAATAAAGGGTCTTGTACTTAAGCAGAGTGGCCCCGCAGTGGAGGTACAAGTCATATCTTTCACTCCCATGTGCTACTGCAGAGAGAAAATTTCCATATTCATTTCAGACTGGTCTTACCCTCATACAGCCCAGTTCCAAAATATTAGGGAAACCCACAACTGTATGTTTCGGCCTACATGAGTCTCATCAGTGTGGTGCAGCTGATTCCCTCAAGGCACATGGAGAGCAAGGGCCCATGCCTGGGATCCCTTTCCACTTAGGGCTACTAAGAAACAAATATTGTTATGAGCACCCATCAAGAATGAACAAAATAAAGTGTCTTGTACTTAAGCAGAGTGGTCCCTCAATGGTGCTACAAGTCACATTTTTCATTCCCATGTGCCATTGCAGAGAGAAAATTTTCATATTCATATCAGACAGTTCAGCTCCAAAATGTCAGGCAAATCCTCTCCGCACAAGAGAATCAACAAAACCACAGACGTACGTTTCGACCTATCTAGGTTTCATCTGTGTGGTGCAGCTAATTCTTTCGAGGCCCATAGAGAGCAAGGGCCCATGCCTGGGATCCCCTTCACTTAGGGAGACTAAGAAACAAATATTGCAACTAGTACTCATCGAGAACGAACAAAATAAAGTATCTTGTACGTAGGCAGAGTGGCCCCTCAATGGTGCTAGAAGTCACATTTTTCACTCCCATGTGCTATTGCAGTTAGAAAATGTACATATTCATATCAGACTGGTCCCACCCTCAGACAGTCCAGTTCCCCAAATGTCAAGCAAATCCTCTCTGCACAAGAGAATCAGCAAAACTACAGACAGCACATTTCAGCCTATGTGGGCCTTCTCAGTGTGGTGCAACTGATTCCCTCTAGGCACATGGAGAGCAAGGGCCCATGCCTGGGATCCCCTTCCACTTAGAAGCAAATATTGTGAAGAGAACCCATCGAAAATGAACAAGATAAAGTGTCTTGTACTTAGCCAGAGTGGCCCCTCAATGGTGCTACAAGTCACGTTTTTTCACTCCCATGTGCCACTGAAGAGATACATTTTCCATATTCATATCAGACTGGTCCTATCCTCACACAGCCCAGCTCAGAAACGTCAGGCAAATCCTCTCCACATGAGAGAATCAGCAAAACCACAAGGTACGTTTTCGGCCTATGTGGGCCTTGTTGGTGGCAGACAGTTAATGTACATACTTATTTAAAGGGGAACTATCACCCCCAAAAAAGTTGTTGCCCCAATAATTAGTCATATAGCGATAAGATTATAGTCATATTATCCAGCATAATTACCACGTTAGTCAGAAATCCCACTTCTGCCAAGACTGACAGCCAGGTAAAAGTGCAGACATCTTTGATTACAGATACCGGCGTGCTTGCAATGTCCCGGTCCTGTTGCATGGTACCTTAAGGTAACAGAAGGGACTGACTGTGCGGCCACGCAGATGCCTCTAAAGGAAGGATCCTGCCTGTCAGTCTGGACAAAAGTAGGATTTCTGATTAACGTGTTAATTATGCTGGACAGTACACCTTTGTTGAGCTTATTGCTATATGGGTAATTATTGGGGAGGGGGATCTTTATTAGGGTTGATAGTTCCCCTTTAAGGTCATTCTTGTACCAAGAGTTCCAGCTTGTAGGCTGCCCAAAACTGTTATGTCTGCTTCCATTGACATGATATCCAGGAATGACTGAAGATGATAACTCTTGAACAAGAGCACCAGGGCAACATTCACTTGGACCATTAGGATTCTCTGGCCATAGTAAATAAAGTGGAGTGAGGGGTTTATTACTAGAAGGTGCTAGTCATGCTTTAAAGGGATCGTAGAGTCGTGTATTAAGTAATTGCTATATTGTAGATATTAAAAAAAGAGATTACTTGAGGTTAGTACGATCTCTCAAATCTTTATGGTTTGAGAGATATATGAAGATAAAGTTCTCCCCTCCCTCCCATTTCCCTCACATGAGCTGTAAAGATGTCAGAAGGAGATTCTGGTCGCACGACCAGATGGCGGCTCTTCAGCAGAGCAAAATAGAGATATCTAAAAAGAAACTTCTTTGGAACAGTCTACAAAGTGTGCTTGCAAACCAGGCACACTTTTTTACACCATTCCAATGAAGTATTTCTTTTTAGATACGCTTATTTGGCTCTGCTGAAGAGCTGCCATCTGGTCTATTGACCACATTCTCCTTCTGACAGCTTTACAGCTCATATCAGGGAAAGGGGAGGGAGGGGAGAACTTTATCTTCATATTTCTCTTAAACCATAAAGGTCTGAGAGATCGGACTAACCTCAAGTAATCTCTTTTTTAAATATCTACAATATAGCAATTACTTAATACACGACTTTACTATCCAGAATCGTTGGGAGGTACATTTGGCTGGTGCTCTATACATTTGTGTGTGTCTACATAAAACTTCTTGTGGATGAGTGTTTATGATTGTGCTCTTATAAAGAAGCTCAAATCCGTCACCACTTCCCCTACCTCTCTAGCCAAAAAGGAGTAATTCCTTGCAGTACCAAGATGTACACTGTAAGCTTTTAATTAGAAACTCTTTAATGTCTTGGGGGAAGTGTTTGATTATATGGGGACCAGATGTTGAAAAAGAATAGTGTTTTCTTTTTCTAAGGGAGGATTATTATAAGTAAACTTTCAGTAATTAATATGTCAGGGACCATAGACAAGGAGGGATACGTTTCATAAGTCCATTGTGAATGATGTAAAATAGAAACCAACTTCACTGGGGAAAATAATATTCTCCGTATCCCCACATATTTAAAGGGGGGACTTTTTAACTTCATTTTGAGACCTTACTAGCATTAAAGAGTTTAAAAGACCCCTTTAACTCAATCAGAACAGAAGCAAGGGGGAGCTCTTGGTATATAAATGTATGTTAAAGGAGAAGCAAACTTTTTTTTATGAAACATATTTTACAGAGCCTTTCCTGCTGAATAAAACAAGGTCACTCCCATCGCTGTCAAATGTTTTATTCTAAAATTATAGCAGTTTAAATAACCAGGAAGTTAATTTACTGTGTTTACTTCCTGGAAGTTCTAACTGACAGGAAATGACAGGCAGTTTCTATCACATTCTACGGAGAACTGTATGTCTTTGATTTTTCTGACTTTCCTCTCCATTAGAATCTAACAGGAAATCTAATTAGAATTTGACCACTAGAGGGCACTGCTAATGTAAAAAAAAAATGGGTTTAAACTGTAATAACTTTGGAAATATAAATCTCTCTGCAGTGGGAGTACCCTTATTTTACTCAGTAGGAAAATCCCTACAATATATATTTTTTCATAAAAAAAAGTTTACTGCTCCTTTAAGTCACGTGTGTGTATCATGCATATAATGCATTAATACTCACAATTGGATGTCTTTCAGTTGATTTCCTAAACAACCAGAAAGTGCAACAAGGGAATGTTTGCCCTTGTACAGGGAAATCCAAGTTCACCGCAGACACTAATGTAAAATTACAATCAGCTGATTAATAGGATCCAGAAAACAAGTTTATTAAAAATTAAATTAAAAACAATAAAAACAGAAAGAGGATCCACCCACCAGATGTGTTTCTGTATCGAATGATCCTTTAATCAGGAATGCCAAATAAAAATAAACTTGTATACCTAGAGAACCCTCTCTCTTCTGTTTTTCATGTTGTACTTTTCCTCTCTTTCGAGGATATCTCGGTGAGCTCCTGATATAAGAAAAATCTGTGAGGAGGGCAGTATATTATCTCCCACATCCTTCTGTTGATGCTGAAGGAACCTTTTGTGGACCATTTAATATAATTCTGTTATATCTGATTGGAACATACTTACGTGTCTCTCTGTTTACTTCTTTTCTTTTTCTTTTAAATCAATGGTGATTTTTATTTGGCCAACGCTGTGCAACTGGTATGACACAATTACTTCAGTTCTTCATAAAGGAGCAGTAAACAATTATTTATAGTTGTGAAAGTCTGCACCTCTGATCCTAACCTGTGACATACTACAAATAGTAAGCAGAGGGGGATTTAGTTACATGTTAGTGGCAAAAGCATGCTCATTGTGCCCACCAACATCAAGGGAAAGCAGATTGGGCAAGTATCTATTTTTCTAAAATTGATGTGAACATGTATTTAAAGGGATAGTAACACTTAATTTTGTCAAATGTTCATCTTGTCGGTATTAAAAAAAGAATGTTCACTTCAGAGTTCAGGCATATAGGGACTTGCCAAATCCGAGATGCCTTGACATTGAAGGGTAAGCTACACATGCTTTTGGCCAGAAACATATAATTAAACCTCTCCGTTAATTAACGGTGGTCACAGGTTATTTGTTGGTAAAAATTAGGATCTGGTACAAATCTTTTTCTTTTGTTTCTGCCTAAAACATTGTCTTCTCGTGCCTATGATGTTCTTCTAGGAGATTTGCCCTGCTTCTGGCCTTTATAAGCTTGGCTGGCCTGTGCTCTGTGCACCAGCTAAGCATTCAGTTTTGTGATTAGCCTGTTTATTTGAGCCTGGCTGTGTATAGCCTAGTATCCTGTGACTACTCTCTTTGCCTGCCAATTCTATTGTATTGCCCTGCTGTGTATGACCTCTGCTATCCTGACTATTCTCTGCCTTGTTTCTGTCTACTGAATTTCAGTAAGTCTATTATTATTCCTGTTGGAGTTGTTTACTTCCTGGGGTCAGTGGTGCTGTTTATTTTTAAGGGGGTTATCCGGGGTCACCATCAGCTCCTCTGAAGTGGGGTATCCAGCTTTGGAGCTACAAACTTTATACAGCTAGGCTGCAGCACAATCACCTCAAAAGAGGAGAGATAGAGTAAAACTGTAAAAATTAAATTGAGGGGGGAGGTGGTCCAACTCTATCAGCAGGTGTTTTTGCAATTAACGAAGGATTAAACACTGTCCTTATTTCCCTCAATATGATTTTCTCACAGCAGAGGAAAGACAGCATTATTGCTTTTACTTGAGGTATATTAAATATCTGTTCAAGTCAGAGATGCAGCAGATAGATTCTTACTCAGTTGATGGTGGCAAGAAAGCTACACATTTGGTTACAAACCTGTAACTAAAGTCACTGTTTATTAGCTGTTGTATATCACGGGGTATTTTTTGCACAGTCTCTCTTTTGTTTACTCCTGCACATGTAGCCAAAATTAGACTTGTGCACGGCAAAAATCTTCGGTAAAATTCAATTTTGGACAGATTTTTTTTCCCCATTCGTAGGATCCAAATTTCAGACCGGACCTGTTTGACTTGGACGAAATTATGGCAATAGTCCGAATTATTCGGCTGAATTTAAAAAAAAAAATGTTTTAAATATTCAATAAAAAAATTAAAATTAAACAAATAAAAAAATACTAAATTAATGATAATATTAAATCTCTGATGAGACAGGAAGGGGTCTTTTATAAACCCCCACACACTTATATGTGTATATGTCACATCAAATTAAATCCCTTTCTGCCCTTAAAAAAATGGCATATAATATGTGTTTGTGCAATAAATGAGAAAGATAGGAATTATGGTTGAAAACACATAGCAAAAATGCCAAAAATGCTTGTGTCCTTAAAGGGATAGTAATACTTTGTTTTAGCTTTATTTTATTTTGTAGGCATTAAAAAAACATGAAGAACGATATAAGTCTTACCTCTCAAACCTTTATGGTTTGAGAGATATTCACAAGCAATGTTTCCCCCTCCCGCCCCTTTTACCTAGTGTAAGCCATCTCTTCTTAGATGTGGAATGCAGTCCATAGACCAGACAGATAACAGCAGGGGACAATCTTATTCCTATGAGAACAATAAAAACCCTGCCCCCCTTGACAAGTTTTTCAGGTTTTTCCTTTATCTTAATTTAAGATTGTCCCTCTCTGCAATCTGCCTGGGCACCTCCCTTCTGATCTGGCTGAGCAGTGTTACATCAATGAAAAGGGGAGGGAGGGGGATACTTTGAATTACTTTTGAACTACAACTCTGACAGAATTGAAATAACACTCTCCAAAGTCCAAATACTATGATGATTAATTAGAGCTGCTATTATTATGAAACATTACTATCCCTTTAAGCGGTTAATATCTGCACTTTGCATGAACTGTAAAGTGCCTTTTTTTACCACATCTATTTTTAGTAGCATGTAGCAACATCGTAATAGTTTCAGGCAGGAAAGCGCCATGCCATCTATTTTTAGTAGCATGTAGCAACATTGTAGTAGTTTCAGGCGGGAAAGCGCCGTCCGAATTTCCGAAATTTACACCGAAATTTCGGACTAGGTCCATTTCGGATTCTGATTTTTTTTGTGGACGGGCCTTGGCTTTAGGAAGGTCAGAATGATACCGAATACGCCTTATTCGTCCAAATTCCAAAATTAGCCGAAACGAATCACACAAGTCCAGCCAAAATACAGTCTTTGCTGCTCTCCTAACTCTACACATATATATTACTATTTGAACTCTTATGATAAACAAATAAGACATTTCCAAGTTTTTGTGCATTTATAGCACAAACATACTTTAAAACCAAACAATTAGCAACAGTGTCCAAAAGGCATTTATGTATAAGGCATTCTGTGGGAGTCATGGAGTACGGCTCACCATAATAAGTGATAAGAACAGCACCATACTCAGCAAGAAAATTACTATAAGCCTCTTTTCATTAAAAAGTTTACTGCTTGTTTAATAAATCGTACCAGGAGAATTTTAATGTAGGGACATACCTGGCACTCACTAGGGTACCCAAAGGTCCCAGATGATCAGAAAAGAGAGAAGCTGTGGTCGGTCTGCAACATGCCAATGTAGCTGCCTTACTTATTAATACTAATGGATCTCATTTCCACAAAATGGAAAGGGATTCTAATGTATTCCTATATTTGGGGACTGCATTTACAATTATGCTAGGGCCTCAAAAGTTCATAAAGGTGACTGCATTAGCTTTATAGTGATAGAATGTCCTTTTTGAATTCAGATTCAGTTTTTTGATATTTTGTCATTGTGGTATAAGGAAATGAAATATTGTCATAGGGAATGTAGTAGCTTGCTCACTAAAACATAGATCATATAATCAAATATTAAATAAAATGCAAAATCTTAAAGCTGGAGGCAAGGCCACACCAATTTTATTAAATTCTCAAAAATAACTTTATTCACACTGAAACAGAAGTCAGGGATTTTGTAGACATATAGTCAGGTGTATGATTAAACAATTTTACCAAACAGGTGCATATGATCAACAATTTTATATGCAAGTTGAAACACAATATTAATTGAAACAGAACCAGCTGTGTAGGAATAGGGTGAGGAACAACCTCACCAAACAAGGTGAGGTTGCTGAAGACAGTTTAATGTCAAAAGTCATACACCATGGCAAGACTGAGCACAGCAACAAGACACAAGGTTGTTATACTGCATCAACAAGGTCCCTCCCTGGCAGAAATTCAAGGCAGACTGGGGTTTCCAGATGTGCTGCCCAAGTTCTTTTGAAGAAGCTCAAAGAAATGGGCAATGTTGAGGACCGTAGACGCAGTGGTCGGCCAAGGAAACATAGAGCAGCAGATGAAAGACACATCATGCTTACTTCCCTTCACAACTGGAAGACACCTAGCAGTGTGATCATCCCTGATAAGGTTTTCATTGTTCTCACAGTAAGAATACTGTCCCTTCCTGTGAGCTGCCTGGTCTCAAGATCAGATTCCACATCTAAGGAGAGGTGGCTTACAGTAGGTAAAAGGGGAGGGAGGATGAAAGTTAATCATTCAATTACTCTTAAACTACAACTCTGACAGTATTGAAATAACTCTCTTTATGGCTCAAATACTATGTGTTCTGGGGTTATGTGGGCTATACTATTATAACTGTACTTATTAATAAAGGTGGATTTATATTTTATATTTGATATTCGTATCTGTCCTTATTTGCCTGGTTACCGTGACAGAGCTGCTGTTTTTGTGAAACATTACTATCCCTTTAATCCTTTAAGGACCAGAGGAGTGTGCAATGAATTGTTTCGCAAAGTATTAAATAACCCTCTGATTCTAAAGTGATAGGAAAAAATATAAAAATCAGGGCTTATTCTGCTAATTAAAACAAGTTTTATTAAAAAGTTATTGCAGCTCATACTTAAATTTTTTAGGAGCAGTACTTCCCTGGCCTGAAATTTTATGGTGACACTGTTGTTACAGCAGGGTATGAATAGTTATGGTCAGTTGACAGTAAACGTCCATAGGATGCTGTAGTACCAGCGCCACTGTAAAATTTCAAGTCATGGAAGTACTGCATCTCCCCACTCTGTACTGACCCCATTTGCTTCCCGCCTCCCCCCTGCAACCCTTCATTTGTTGTGCATCTTGCTTATTGTGGTTCTGCTGCATGACCCTTCAACATGTGGCTTGTTAACCCCTTAAGGACCCATGACATGCCAGGACCGTCATGGTAAAACTTACCTTAAAGACCCATGACGATCACGGAATGTCATGGAATTTAGGGGTCCCCACATGGTTCCATGCCATTCCTGAACCCCTGATTCTATTGGGCCAAAAAAATAATTCCCAGTGGTCCTTAAATGCCGGCTGCGCAGCCAGTCCTTAACGGGTTAAAGACATTTTTCTAGGCTTTATACGGCATATATTTTATGACCTGGAACTTTGCACATTTTTAAAATGTCTCTCTCTGCAGGACTTAATTAATTACACGATTAAGTATGAATTTTTAAGATCTATGAACTTATCCAGTTTTTTCTGCCTGTGTATCTATACTGCCCTTTCTACTAAAACATAGGCAGAGATTTTTTACAATAAGGGCGGTAAATCTAAGGACTTATTTGCATCAAGATGCTGTACTTGCAGACACTGTAACTGCTTTTAAAAAAAGTAATGATATATATCTAGCACAGAACAATATAAAGAATTATGACATTGCCTTCAAAGCAGATAGGTTGTTGATCAAAGGAACTATCTGGCTGCCATTTGGGGTCATAATATCCATACAAAAAACGTGAGAAGCTTCTGAGGACAAACAACAGCACAATGGCCTGTTTTATGGCTAGTCACCACTCAGAGGCATCACGCTTTAGCTGTCTAGTGCCATTACAGAGGATACATTTCCACATACATATTAGAATAATTCCACCCAAAAGGGCTGTCTGGTTCCAAAATAAGTGGCAAGTCTCTCCTGCATGGGAACACCCGCTAACCCCCGATGTGTGTTTTGGGCTTGTTGGGCCTTGTCAGGAGAATGTAGCTGGATTCCCTAGGCACTGAGAGTAAGTGGTCCACGTCTGGATTACCCTTCAATCTTAGGGAGACCATCTAATAGTATTAAAAATATGCATACAAAATGTGAGAGGCTTCTGAGGACAAGCAACATCACAATGGTCTGTTCTACGGCTAGTCTCCACTCAGAAGCATCATGTTTTAGCCCTCTAATGTCATTACAGAAGAGAAATTTCCACATACATATTAGACTAATCCCACCCAAAAGGGCTGTCCAGTTCCAAAATGATGGGCAAGTGCTCCTTGCGCAGGAACATCGTCTAACCCTTGACATTCGCTTCAGCCTTGTTGGTTCTCCTCAGGAGGATGTAGCTGGATTCCATACGGGTCCACATCTGGATTACCCTTCACTCTTAGGGAGACCCCCTTAGAGTATTCAAAATATGCATACAAAATGTGAGGTTTCTGAGGACAGCCAACATCACAATGTCATATTCAACAGCTAGTCACCGCTCATAAGCATCACGTTTTAGCTCTCTAGTGCCATTATAGAGAAGAAATTTTCACATACATATTAGACTAATCCCACCCAAAAGAGCAGGCCAGTACCGAAATAGTGGTCAAGTTCCTCCCGCACAGGAACACAAGATAACCCCCGATGTACATTTCAGCTTTGTTGGGCCTCCTCAGGAGAATTCAGATGGATTCCCTAAGAACTGAGAGCAAGGGTCCACATCTGGATTACCCTTCACCCTTAGGGAGACCCCCTAAGAGTACTCAAAATATGCATACAAAATGTGAGAGGCATCGGAGTATGAACAACAGCACATCATCTTCTACAGCTAGTCACCACTCAGAAGCATCATGTTTTAATTCACTAGTGCCATTACAGAGGAGAAATTTCCACATACATATTAGACTAATTGCGCACAAAACAGCAATCCAGTTCCAAAACAACAGGCAAGTCCCCCTGCAGGGGAACACCTGCTAACCCCCGACATAAGTTTAGCCCTTGCTGGGCCTCGTCAGGAGAATGCAGCTGGGTTCCCTAAGCACTGAGAGCAAGGGGTCCACATTTGAATTACCCTTGACTCTTTGGAACACCCCATAAGAGTATTAAAAAAATACATACAAAATGAGAAGCTTCTGAGGACAAACAACAGCCTAATAGCCTGTTCTAAGGCTATTAATAGCTCAGAAACATCACCTTTTAGCTTTCCACAAACAGATTAGACAAGTCTTTCCCTGTACAGGAACTCCAACTAACACCCACAGTATATTTTGTCCTTGCTCAGCCTCGTTATGAAGATGCAGCTGGATTCCCTAGGCACTGAGAGCAAGTGGCCCATGTCTGGATTACCCTTCACTCTTAAGGAGACCCCCTAAGAGTAGTCAAAACTTGCATACAAAATGTGAGAAGCTTCCGAGGATGAACAACAGCACAATGGCCTGTTCTATGGCTAGTCACACTTCAGAAGCAACACATTTTAGCTGTCTAGTACCAACACAGTGGAGAAATTTCCACATACATATTAGACTAATCCCGCCTAAAAAGGCAGCCCAGCTGGTGTTCCTATGCAGTGAACTGGACTGCCCTTTGGGCGGGATTAGTCTAATATGTACACAGAAATGTTTTCTTTGTAATAACACTAGAGAGCCAAAAAGTGATGCTTCTGAGTAGAGACTAGCTGTAGAAGAGGCTGTCATGCTGCTGTTAGTTCTCATAATCATCTCACCTTTTTATGCTTATTTTGAATACTCTTAGGTGGTCTCCCTAAGAGTGAAGGAAAATTCAGAAGAGGACCCCTTGCTCTCAGTGCCTATGGAATCCAGTTGGGCTCTCCTGATGAAGCTTTCCAACAAGACCAAACTCTTGTTTCTCAGTTTTTTTTTTTTTTTTTTTTTTTTTTTTTTTTTTTTTTTGTTAAGATCAAGTGTAGTATCTGTCCTTTGTATCCTGGAGGCAAATAGGCACTTGGTCTGATGCAATGGCTGGGAAGTAGAAAGGCCAAGGTGCTCGAATGCTTTTGCTTCCTGCTGCTCATGTGGTAACATGGATACTTGAAGAGGGGAAGCACTTGCATGCACTGGACTTTCTGTTATTTCCTTCACTGCTCTAGCCTTCTGGTAAAGGTAGTGAAGCGATTTTTATAATGCCAGCCAGGAGGCTGGGGCCTTAACTGGCACTTATTTATTATTATTATTTATTCACTGTGCACATTTTTGCACTGTGATTTGGTAGTTTTTCACTTATTTATTTTTTGGATATGTGTCTAGGGAAACCAGCTGCAACCTCCTGACCAACAATGCAGAAATGTATGTCAGGGTTAATGGATGTGCAGGGGTGTACTTGCCTGTCATTTTGGAATGGACCTCCCCTTTTGGGCAGGATTAGTCTAATATGTATATGGAAATTTCTCCTCTGTAATAGCACTAGAGAGCTAAAATATGATGCTTCTGAGTGGTGACTAGCTGTAGAACAGGCTGTTGTGCTGTTGTTAGTCCTCAGAATCCTCTCACTTTTTATGCTTATTTTGAATACTCTTAGGGGGTCTCCCTAAGAGTGAAGGATAATCCAGATGTGGACCCCTTGCTCTCAGTGCCTAGGGAATCCAGCTGTGCTCTTCTGATGAGGCCTAACAAGGCCAAAATGTACATTGGGGGTTAGCTGGTGTTCCCCTGCAGGGGATATTTTCCTGTCATTTTGAAACTGGACTGATCTTTGGGTGGGATTGGTTGGGAAGTTAGTTTGTGATCCTGTGCAGCAGGGGCTTGCATGTCATTTTAGAATTGGACCACTCTTTTGGGCAGGATTAGTCTAATATATATGTGAAAACTTCTCCTCTGTAATGGCACTAAAGAGCTAAAATGTGATGCTTTTGAGTAGAGACTAGCTATAGAACAGGCCATTGTGTTGTTGTTCGTCCTCAAAAGCCTCTCACGTTTTGTATGCTTAGTTTGAATACTCTTAGGGGGTCTCCCTAAAAGTGAAGGGTAAACCAGATGTGGACCCCTTGCTTTCAGTGCCTAGGGAATCCAGCTGCACCCTCCTGACGAGACCCAACAAGGCCGGAATGTACATTGGGGGTTAGCTGGTGTTTCCCAGCAGGGGGTATTTTCCCGTCATTTTGAAACTGGACCGATCTTTGGGTGGGATTAGTCTAATATGTATGTGGAAATCTTCTCTGTAATTGCTCTAGAGAGCTAAAACATGATGTATCTGAGCGGTGACTAGACATACAACAGGCCATTGTACTGCTGTTTGTCCTCAGAAGCCTCTCCCTAAGTGTGAAGGGTAATCCAGAAGTGGACCCCTTTCTCTCAGTGTCTAGGGAATCCAGCTGCAACCTTCCGACAAGGCTCAACAAAGTAGAAATGTATGTTGGGGGTTAACTGATGTTCCCATGCAGGGGGTACTTGCCTGTCATTTTGGAATGGACCTTCCTTTTGGGTGGGATTAGTCTAATATGTACATGGAAGCAGGGTATAAAATTTGAAGTCCTTTGCTATTAG
The DNA here is from genome assembly GCA_037306005.1 of Rhinophrynus dorsalis. Classification (NCBI taxonomy): domain Eukaryota; kingdom Metazoa; phylum Chordata; class Amphibia; order Anura; family Rhinophrynidae; genus Rhinophrynus; species Rhinophrynus dorsalis. The sequence continues at coordinate 266,550,788 of CM074718.1, read as the reverse complement.
CCGGACCTGAAAAGTTACTCGTCACTGTAAGCCATAACATACCCACCAGGGCTGAATTTCTACTCGCCAGGGCTAAATTTTCTAAAATTGGCTAGTGGCAAGTGGAAATTTCTCCTCTGTAATAGCACTACAGAGCTAAAATGTGATGCTTCTGAGCGGTGACTAGCTGTAGAACAGGCCTTTGTGCTGTTGCTCATCCTCAGAAACCTCTCACATTTTGTATGCTATTTGGAGTCAGGAATTATTTTTTTTACCTACTTGGGGATTAATTGAAAATGGCTTCAATGTTTTTGTTTTTTTGCCTTCCTCTGGATCAACAGGTGTGATTTGGCATGGGCTGGACTTGATGGACTTGTCGTTTTTCAGCCTCATCAAATATGTTGCTATGTTACTATACTATATGTATGTTTTTAGTTAATTTTTTAAATTTAATTTTTATTTAGATTGCCCAAGTTTTTTTTTTGCTTATATACTTTTATTACATTTTATTTTGATACACGTGTGTTGTTCTGTACCCTTTTGTTAAGTATTTTTTTAAAGTATTGTCTGATAGCTCAGAGGGAGACTAGAGACAAGGTGTCTCTACCCCACCAGCTCAGCAACATCTTGTAACAATGTAGTCACTCTTTGAAAACAACTATTGACCCAGAGCAATTCAGTGGACAATCCTTTGGCACTCAAATATTAACCTCTGTACAAATAAAATAACTTCATATAACTCTCAACTTATTTACCACTTTCCATTGAATCATACCACTCCTCATTATAGCTGTGTGATAGCACAGCTATAGTTATAGTTCGAACAGCTATTAGATGTTCAGTGCCGAATTTCAAATGCTTGTAATGTTTAACCCTTTGAGATCTAGATGGTTATCCAACTGATTGCTTCACAATGTAACATAGTAATGCAGGTTGAAAAAAGACACAAGTCCATCAAGTTCAAGCTTTGTCTCATAACCCAGTGACATGAGAATTATATAGCATTCCTGCTACCAAGTAAGTTAGTCTTTATCAGACCTTCTTGTTTAGCCTACTAATACATGGTATAACCCTGAATGTTCCCTTTAGAAAGAAATGAATCTAATCTTCTCTTAAATGTATCCATTGTATCTGCCATAGACCCTTTCCTTTGGCAAAGAATTCCATATCCTGTACCTCTGCTGATGTTGAAACCTCATTTCCTCTGATCTTAAGGGGTGTCCTCTGGTTATTTGACCAGGCCTTGGAATGAATAACTCACCAGAGAGATTCTTGTATTAACCTATCATATACTTGTGCACTGTGATAAGATCAATGCTTTGTTGTCTTTTCTCTACAGTAAATAAACCAAGTTTGTCTAGTCTTTCCTCGTACGTCAAGTCCTCCATTTCCTTAATTAATTTTGTTGCTCTGCGCTGCACCCTCTCCAGTGGTAAAATATGCTTTTTCAGAACCGGTGCCCAAAATTGCACTGTATATTCGAGGTAAGGTCTTACTATTGATTTGTACAATGGCAAATGATATTATCCACTCTTGCTTCAATACCCCTTTTTATGCAAGACAGAACTTTGTTTGCTTTGGCTACTACTATTTGACATTGGTCACTGTTTCCAAGTTTTTAGCTTACAAGGATTCCCAGGTCTTTCTCTAGCAGCAAGTCCCCTAAAATGATTCCATTAAGTTCTTAAGTAGTATTGGGATTTTTTCATCCCAAATACATGACTTTACACTTTCCCAAATTAAGCTTCATATTACATTTGGTTGCCCAATCTGACATTTTATGTAAATCACCCTGCATAATTTAGTATCATCTGCAAATATTGATATTTTGCTTTCTATATCTATTTCCAGGTGATTTATAAACATGTTAAGAAGCAGCGGACCTAATACTGAACCCTGAGGTACTCCACTCTCCACTTTAACTGTATTAGAGAATTTTCCATTTACAACCACACACTGTTCCCTATCTTTCAACCAGTTTTCTATCCAATTGCAAAGATTATTCCCTAGCCCCAATGTCCTTATTTTATACCCCAGCCTTTTGTGTGGCACTGTATCAAATGTCTTTGCAAAATCTAGATATACTACATCAACTGCCTTACCATTATCTAGGTTGCTACTCACTTCTTCATAGAAGCTGAAAAGATTAGTTTGACATGATCGGTTTCTCATAAAACCATGTTGATTCCTGCTATTAATCTTATTTTGGTGGTGTAATACTGAATATAATCCCTTATAACCCCTTCGAGCAGTTTCCCCACTACAGAGGTCAGACTTACGGGTTTATAATTCCCAGTTTCTGTTTTAGTTCCCATCTTAGAGGGATTACAATATTTCAAAATAAAAGCAGCTCCAGTTAATCTTCATATTTGGGCCATGGAGAGTGTTATTTCAGTACTGTCAGAGTTAAGCTCAAAAGTAATTGCATGATGTATCCCCCTCCCACTCCTCATACTGATGTAACACTGCTCACCTCAGAGCAGCAACACTGTCCAGATGGATCTCAGAGAGACACAATCTTCAGTGAGCATAAGGATAAACCTGAGAAACCTGTCAATGGGGGCAGAGTTTTCCTTATGCTCACAGTAAGAAGATTGTCCCTTGCTGCGAGCTCTGGTCCCAGGACCGCATTCCACAAATGAGGGGAGGTGGCTTACACTAGGTGAAAGGGGTGGGAAGGGGATACTTTTTATTTCAATTACTCTTGTAATACAACTCTGACAGTAATGAAATAACAATCGCAGCTGGCACTTAAGGACCATGGACCATTTTTTTTTTTTTTTAAGGCTCCCCGAACAGTGTGCAGCCACGTGGCGAGCCCTGAAATCCATGATGATCCTGGCATGTCATGGGTCCTTATCGCATGTTGGACCCATGACGTGCCAAGACCGACATGGCCTGGGTCCTTAAGGGGTTAAAAAGTAAAAAAAAAAAAAAAAAAAAAAAGTGGTCTTGTTAACACTGCACTGAGTTCCTGCAGAACCCTTGGATGTATACCATCAGGACCCAGTGCTTTCAGTCTCCATTTTGTTCAGTCTTCCCATGACCTTTTCTTTAGTTAACCCAATATCTGATAATGGTATGGTTTTATTTGTTACTTCTACCATTTTTTGCTCCCTTATATATGCTGATGCAAAAAAGTGTTTAGAGCATCATCCTTTTCCTTATCCTCTCTAATCAACTCACCCATTTCCTTATTGGATACCTGTCTGGCACTCAAAAGGTTAAACTTTATGACAAACATTGTGGAGTCAGTTCTGAAAACCATGCTAATTTGGTGTGATTCTGTTTAGATAAAAATAAAACTATAGAACTATTAGCTCAAACACTGAGTCAATGTTAAATGTCATGTTTAACCCTTTGAGTGACAGAGGTATCCAACGCATTGGATATATTTTAAATTTCAGAATGTTGTTATTCTATCCAATATGTTATTTGAATCTGCATTTTATATCACTGTACATCTTCATGTGTCACTTTGTGCTATTATATCACTCTCCAATTTAGTCCTTGTTGATTGTACACACAACACATGCTAGACTGAACAAAACATTGACCACAAATATCAACATAGATTGTGTGTGTGTGTGATGTGTACCCGATACACAGAGACGTAACTAGAGGTCACCGGGCCCTGGTGCAAAAATTGCCATGCCCCCCCAACCACATTGCCCCCAATGTCCACCTCTCCACATTACCTCCATCTCTCCACTTTGCCCCAATGTCCTCCTCTCCACATTGCCCCAATATCCTCCTCTCCACATTTCCCCCAATCCTCCGCATTGCCCCAATATTCACCTTTCCACATTTCCCCCAGTGTCCATCTCCTACCTCAGTGGTGGTCCAGAGGTGTGGCAGGAGAGTTCTGTACCTCCTTCGGCACAGACCTCTATGAAAAGCTGGAGCTCCCGCGCGGTCCTCTCTCCCAGCATTCTGCATTACTAGAGTGCCGACAAAGGAGAGCTCTTCTGTTAGAGGTCCGTGGTGCCAGGCGGGGTGGTCACAGGGGGTGGTCGGGCCCCTGGAGTGACAGGCCCGGTCGCAGGTGTGACCCCTATTGTTTTGACACTGTCTGTGCCTCCTTCAGCACAGACCTCTATGAAGAGCTGGAGCTCCTGCACGGTCCTCACTTTAGTAATGCAGAGTGCTGGGAGATGATGTAATCTCCCAGGGCTTTGCATTACTAGCGTGACGATGAGGAAGAGCTCTTCTGTTAAGAGGTCCGTGGCGCCGGGCGGGGTGGTTGCAGGTGCAACCCCTATTGTTACGCCACTGCCAATAGATATCCGTTAAATGAGAGCGTCAACCATTCTCATGCTGCGCTTGTTTGAACAATAGATCACACACAAAAAAAGCATGCTTAAAGGGATAGTAATACTTCTTTTTATGAGGCAATAATATTGTTTCTATGAAATAAATAAATAAAACCATCTATATATTTTTGCCCTAACTTTGCTAGTTTAAGAGTAATCGTGATCTAAAGTTTATCCCACCCTCCCTTTTTAGCTACGTCACCTCTAGCCAACAGACTTGGATTCTGGTCTGCGGACCGGATGGCTCGTCTGGAGAGCCGAAATAGGAGTGCATACAAAGGAAATCTTCATGACAACGGTCTATAAAGTGGGCACGGTTTGAGGCAGTAGACCGTTGTACCCACTTTGTAGACCGTTGCACTACTATTTCGGCTCTCCAGATGAGCCGTCCGGTCATCAGACCAGAATCCAAGTCTATCTACTAGAGAGGTGACGTAGCTAAAAGGGGCGGGAGGGGTAAACTTTAGATTGCGATTTTTCCTAAACTAGAAAAGTTAGGGCAAAAAATAGAGATGCTTTGAATTATTTATTTCATACAAACAATATTTTCACTGTCGTCCAATACAGGTCACTGGTACTCTAGGGAGGCGTAAGTCCCCTTTAATAGGCAGGAACAACTATGCAAATGATTTGCAAGGGGCGGAGCCTCCCCTCTTACTTAAGCCACCTTCTGGCCAGAGCCACTTAGATTGATTTGTTCCTGGTGTGCTTGCACACCAGGTAGAGAACATCTATGCATCTTAGTGTTTTATTATTTTTTATTCAAATATGGAATACCACCATTAGGAGGGTGACCATGGCTGTGAATTGCCCTCTTTAAAGTGGCTGGTGCAGCTTCCAGGGATTTTCTGTGGACCTTATGCCCTGAAGAGGGGACAGCTTGTGTTAAGCAGCTCCCCTACTGGGGAATTTACCTCTGGTTCTTTCCCACCTTATCATGGTCACCTGAAGACAGAAGTCCTGCAGGAAAGGTGAGTCACCCATTGAGTGCTGAAGGTCCACTTGTCCCCACAGTGTCCCTTTGATGGGCTTGTATTTGGGAGTTTTAATACACTCCAGCACTCATAGGGTGTTTCTATTGCATTATTACTGTTTTATGCAATTTCTGTGGTATTCTCTGGGTTTTGGAGCTTTGGGTATTCATTTATTTATGTTTCTCATGTGTTTCATGCTTGTTTGGGCACTTTTTAATGTTTTCCTAAACTTTATTAAAAATGGTGTTCCGCGCCTTTAAGCGCGGCTTTTTCCCGCTCAGACGCAAGGGCTCCTTTACTCTCTATGAGAATTCACAGTGTGGGACATATCTCTGGAACCGCTTGTCACAGCAACTTCAGAGAGGGCTCATTTTAATGCTAGGCTCCTGCTCTATCATCCGGAATGTGTTTTATTTATGTGGGGTGTTCAGGGGGGCTTCGGGCACTGTTTGGGGTATTTGTAAGGGAAAACTACATTTCCCATGAGCGCTTGGTTCGCGCTTGTTTCTGATTGGCTGTCATGACGGCCGCCATTTTGTGGTACTTTCCCTAGGCGAGTACACTACGCAGGGACCGAGCCTTCTCTCTCCTCAACAGATTAACCCTTCGCTGGCCAGATAAGTCCGATTTTAGACATTTATGGGGTGAAACTTTAATCATTTACACTTTTTCTGGTGATAGTGTTATTAGTGGGGTATATTGACGCTGTGAGCATGTCTACTTCACTGGAGCTAGGGGCTAGACCCAAGTCTAAGGAGGATGGGGGGTCTGCTACCCCCATGGCGTTTTGCTCCTCTTGCCACATTGGGCTGGCTAGCGATAATGTGGGGGATCTATGCCCTAATTGTACTGGTCAAGATAGCAACCCTGGGCTTCCCAGCCATGCTATTGAGCCATCTTGGGTGAGGGAGTTTAAAGCTGCCACTAGGGATCTCAGATCCACGCTTCAACTCTTTCCCTCTCAGATTCAGGGGGCTCTCCAGGTCTGGCAGACCCCCTCTACCATCAGGACCTCCCTGCCTAAGCCACAGGGGGCTCCTGATGTGACTGATTCTTCTGAAGAAGAACTCTTACAGGATTCTGATGCTGAGGAATGTACTGTTATTGAATCTAACAGGTCCATTGGGGACCCCTATGAGTGTGACCCCGAAGTTTCGGCTGAGGGTCTGATCAGAGCGGTTCTGAATACGCTCAACCTTCCTCTGACTCAGGAATCCACTTATGATCCTACTGATGTTTTTCAGAAAAAGCCATCTAAGCCAGTTGTTTGTTTTCCAACTAACCCTACTCTTGCCCGTCTGGTCTCTGAGGCATGGAAGAATCCTGATAGATCTTTCTCTGTCTCCAAAAAGTTTGCTAAACTTTACCCTTTTCCTGAGGCTGAGCTGGCAAAATGGGTTCATCCTCCCAAGGTGGATGCTCCTGTTTCTAGACTATCCAAATCTACCGCTTTGGCTGTCTCAGATGCCTCTGCCCTGCAGGATTGGACGGATAAAAAGCTAGAGCTTTCTCTTAAATCTATTTTTGCCTCCATTGGCACTGCCATGCGCCCAACCTTTGCTGTGGCATGGGTTAATAGAGCCATTGCGGCCTGGACTGAACGACTGACTGAAGCAGTTCGCCAGGATGCGCCAGTATCTGAACAGTTGCAGCTACTTGCTAATATCACTGAAGCTCAGAACTATGTTGCTGACGCTGCTTTTGATGCTGTGCGCATGATGGCGAGGGCCTCCACTTCTTCTGTGGTGGCTAGACGCGCTCTTTGGCTGAAAATTTGGTCTGCTGACACAGCCTCTAAGAAAGCCTTGCTTTCCTTGCCCTTTCAGGGGAATTTGCTTTTTGGGTCTGAACTCAAAGAAATGATCAGTGAGGCTACTGGCGGTAAAAGTACTCTTCTACCCTCAGTCTTTAAGAAAAAGTTTCCAGCCAAACGCAATCGGTCCTTTCGTTCCTTTCAGACTGAGACACGCTCCTCGGCCCAAACGGGTCCTCCCACTACGCGCTCCTCCTCCAAGCCCAAACAGTCCTGGAAGCCCAAAGTTGCCTCCAAGGCCAAGACCTCCAAGACTGCTTCGGCATGACTCGCCGAACCCGGGTCCGCATCCGGCTGTAGGCGGTCGTCTCCGCATCTTTCGCCGGACTTGGGAGGAGTCAGTGGCGGACCCATGGGTTCTTCAGGTGGTGTCAGAGGGATACAGGATCCCTTTCTCTTCCCTTCCTCCTTTTCGGTTCCATTTTACTCGTCCTTCTCAGGAACCCACAAAAAGGCGTCTGTTCGACGACGCTATTCAGGATCTCTTGGACAAAGAGGTCCTGGAGGCGGTTCCTCAAGGGGACACAGGTTCAGGATTTTATTCCAACCTGTTTGTGGTAGCCAAAAAGGACGGAGGAGCTCGTCCCATTTTGGATCTCAAAGATCTCAATGCCTATGTGGTGACTTCCCACTTCCGCCAGGAGTCCCTGCGCTCTGTGATTGCAGCAATGTCTCCAGGGGAGTTTCTTGCCTCCCTGGACCTTCAGGATGCTTATCTTCACATCCCTATTCATCCAGAGAGCAGGCGGTATCTCAGGATTGCCTGCCACAGGGGACACTTTCAGTTTGCAGCGCTCCCCTTTGGGCTGACTTCAGCCCCTCAGGTCTTCCAGAGGGTGTTGGGCTCCTTGATAGCGGTTCTCCATCAGGATGGGATCAGAGTGACCCCCTACATGGACGATCTCCTACTGAAGGCCTCCTCAGCGGAGCTTCTCCATCAGCAATTACAGATGTGCATGCACACCCTGAACCGTCATGGCTGGATCCTGAATCTGGACAAGTCGGACTTGGTTCCATCTCAGAGGCTTCTGTTCCTGGGTCTCCTGTTCGACACTCGCCAATGCATGGTGTTTCTTCCAGAGGACGTGGCTCACCAGATAGCCGTCAGAGGGGCTGGGATTCTGGACATGGACGAAATTCCAGTACCGAAGTTGTCGTCCTTAGTGGAGAAGTTCATTTCCACGATCGAAGCAGTACCATTTGCCATGGCCCACTCCAGGGATCTTCAGAGATTTGTGATCCAGACGTGCAAGAATCATCCAGATCATCAACATCTGTCTGTTTCTCTTCCTCCTCATGTCGAGTCGAGTCTGCACTGGTGGTTAGATCTCTCTCATCTCCTGAAAGGGAGATCCTTTCTAGTTCCTCATTGGACCACAGTCACTACGGATGCCAGCCTTCGGGGCTGGGGTGCAGTCTGGGGTCGCTTCAGTGCTCAGGGGAAATGGGGTCTGGAGGAATCCATGCTCTCCATCAATCTTCTGGAACTTCGAGCTGTCCGGCTAGCCCTGAGGCACTGGGAGATTCAATTGACTGGTCTTCCGATCAGAGTGGAGTCCGACAACGCCACGGCGGTGGCTTACATCAACAGGCAAGGCGGCACAAGAAGCGGTTCCGCCTGGTGGGAGGTCAAGGATATTTTGTCTTGGGCAGAAGATCACGTGCCTGTCATCTCTGCAGTTCATATTCCAGGCGTGGACAACGTCATGGCAGACTTCCTCAGTCGTCACACCGTCGACAGCGGAGAATGGGCTCTTCACCCAGAGGTGTTTCACATGCTCACTCAACGGTGGGGGATGCCTGTGGTGGATCTGATGGCTACCAGACACAACAGGAAGGTTCCGGTGTTTTGCTCCCGGTTGAGGGACTCCCTTGCTCTAGCAGTGGATGCCTTGTCGATTCCTTGGGACTTCCTCCTGGCTTACATCTTCCCTCCTCTTCCTCTATTGGTCAGAGTTATCCAGAAGTTGAAGAGAGAACGTTGTCCTGTCATCCTGATCGCTCCAAACTGGCCTCGCCAGTCCTGGTTTCCGGAGTTGATGGCCATGTCAGTGACGGATCCGATTCCGCTCCCTGCCCGTCCGGACCTACTTCTTCAGGGGTATCTGTGGAAGGAGGATGTTCACTCTCTCCATTTGATGGCATGGCGGTTGAATCCTCGATTCTAGCAAAGAAAGGATTTTCTCCTTCTGTGGTGTCGACTATGCTCAGTGCTCGTAAGCCTGTGTCTTCCAAGATCTATCATCGCATATGGTCAACTTTTGTGACATGGTGTTCTGATAAGAAGTTATCCCTTGAATTCCATCTTCCCACTGTCCTGGCCTTCTTGCAGGACGGTGTGGATAAGGGGCTCAGTCTGAGTTCCCTCAAAGTTCAGACTTCTGCCTTGTCTGTGTTTTTCCAGGAAAGGATTGCTATCCTTCCTGATGTGAAAGTTTTCTTCCAAGGTGTGACTCATGTTCGACCTGCCTTCAAGAGTCCTGCTCCCCAGTGGGACCTCAATTTGGTGCTGGGAGTTCTCCAGCGGCCACCGTTTGAATCCTTGGCTTCCATTCCATTACGTCTCTTGACTTGGAAGATGGCCTTCCTTTTGGCTATTGTTTCAGTTCGCCGGGTAGCAGAGTTACAGGCTCTGTCTTGTAAACCTCCTTACCTGGTGTTCCACAAGGATAAGGCTGTGCTTCGCACTACCAAGGAATTCTTACCCAAGGTTGTGTCTGAGTTTCACATCAATCAGGAGATTGTGGTTCCCTCTTTCTGCCCTAATCCTTCATCTGACAAGGAAAGAGATCTCCATCTGTTGGATGTGGTGCGTTGCCTCAAGTTTTATGTTAATCGCACCGAGTCTATCAGGAAGTCTGACGCTCTATTTGTCATTCCTGAGGGGCCTAGGGCAGGGAGACCGGCTTCCAAAGTTACCATTGCCTCTTGGATTAAGGCTACTATCCGTGAAGCCTATAAGTTCAGGAATAAGCATGTTCCCTTCCGGGTGACTGCCCATTCCACCAGATCTATTGGGGCCTCTTGGGCCTACAAGAATCAAGCTTCTGCTGATCAACTGTGCAGGGCGGCCACTTGGTCCTCTGTGCACACTTTTTCTAAGCACTATCGAGTTGATGTACTGGCTTCGGCTGATGCCAGTTTTGGAAGGAAGGTCCTGGAGGCAGTCTTGCCTGTGTAGGTCTTCCGCTCTGTGATCCTTAGTGCTTCCTTGCTGTTGAGCCCGGTTGGCTCTGGTTCCGTGTGCTGTGTTAGTTCAGGGATTGTTCCCTTGGTTGATGTCCGTTGACACTTACAGTTTGGGCTATGTTATTAACTGGTCATAGCAGTTCTAGTGACTTGGGCCTTGCGCCTGGTCCTTGCCTTACTTCCCGCCTCTGGATCAGCTCAATGTTTGTACATCCCAGAGTACCAGTGACCTGTATTGGACGACAGTGAAAATAGGATTTTAGTCTTACCTGTTAAATCCTTTTCACTTAGTCCATACAGGTCACTGGTCTCCCACCCTGTCAAGGGACCAGTCTTGGCTCTCCTGTGGCATCCAGTGGGAGACCGTTCGGGCATGCTCACAGGAGTCTTTCTTTTTGCTTACCTGAGGTCAGTTTTAGGGTCTCAAATCAATCTAAGTGGCTCTGGCCAGAAGGTGGCTTAAGTAAGAGGGGAGGCTCCGCCCCTTGCAAATCATTTGCATAGTTGTTCCTGCCTATTAAAGGGGACTTACGCCTCCCTAGAGTACCAGTGACCTGTATGGACTAAGTGAAAAGGATTTAACAGGTAAGACTAAAATCCTATTATTGCCTCATAAAAGAAATATTACTACCCCTTTTAAGTGAACAAAATTACACTATAAGAAAAAAAAAAATCAGTGGAAACAAAGGTTTTCAATGTTGCAATCAATAGTATAGAAAGGGGAGTTATAGTTTGGACAATAGCACTTTAACCACATGGCCACCTCTTATCAATTACATATTAAAGAGATAGTAATGTCATAATATAAACATACATGAGATTGTTCAATGTTTATATAATGCATAGTAGCTTTTGCAATGTCTGAATCTTTGTACTGTTCTTAATAATTTCATCAACAGTTCCCCCTCCTGCCCCTTTCCATCACATCATTCAGAGATCACTGAGATCCGAAAGGCGGTCTGGAAGGATTCCAAGTAGGGACAATATTGTGTCAGTATATGGAAAACCCAGCCCCCTCCCCGTCAAATGGAGCAAGGTTTCCTTATACTGAAACACACAATATTGTTCTTCATTGCAATCCATCCGGTCATGCGACTACCTTTCAGATCTCAGTGAATTGTGAATGACGTAATGGAAAGGGGCGGTAGGGGGAAACTGTTGACTTGATTTTCAAGAACAATATAAAGATAGACATTACGAAAGCTACTACGCATTATATAAAATTCAATTGAACATTCCCATGTAAGTATATATTATGACATTACTATCTCTTTAAACAAACAACAAATCACAAGGGGACGTGAAGTTAAATTTCAACTCTCTGAACTATAACCGTCATTTCAATACTTTTGATTGCATGAGTAAAAATAATAATGATGGATCTTATGCAAGTTTTTGCCTTATAACATCAATATATTTTTCAGCATGTTATATTCCGTACAGTAATTTATTTTACTCTGCATTTTATGTGTTTATATCACGTTATGCAATAATGTCATGTTATTCTATGAAGACTATGATAAATGGTGTATTTTGAGTTTTAAATGGACATTTATGAAAATTCTTATATACAATATTCTCATTCACAAATTCCCTTGACAAAGTACCTATAATATGTTGCGTTACTTAGATTGTAAGCTCTATGGGGCAGGGACCTTTCATCCTCATGTATACTCACCTGTTGTTCCCATTATGATTGTCTTTATAAGCACTTAATCACTGCACTTATTGTACCCCTTCCATATTAAATGTAAACTGTAACGTGCCAAGTACACTGGTTGGCGCTATATAAATAAAATGTACAATACAATACAAAGGTAAACCAAGAGTGGGTTTCCAGTTACCCAGAAACCCCCTTTGGACTTTTTATTGACTCATCATATTAGGAAGAGACAGACAGTTATAACTCCCAAATAATGGGAAATGTTTTATTCTGTTGTGCATAACCCTGAGGCCCTTTTCCAGCTGTTATGGGGACTACAACTTCCATCTTCATCAGACCACAAATGGCCATCGGAGGATGATGGCAAATGTAGTCTAACAATAGTTGGATAAGGAACATCTGTCTGTGCCCTGGAAGCTGGCTATTGCATGTATATGTAAACAAAACACATTCCAGACATTATTGTTGTATGCTGATTTTGTGTTTTGGAAACCATTTCCTGGATATCCTGGGATTGCCATCATCTGTGTCCTGTAAATTCCAGACTGTGTAGTAGTGGTGCCTTGTGATATATTATATATACACACACACTAGTTGAAGAGCCCATGTACACGGGTCACAGTGCCAGCCGGTCACGGGGCAGTCATGCACCATAGACACTGCCCACGCCGTGGCTTATACAGTGTCAGGCGGTCACAGGGCAGTCATGCACAGTAGAGACTGCCCATGCCGCGACTGATACTTCGGAGCGCCCCACTCCGTATCAGTCACATCACAGGCAGTCTCTACTGCACATGACTGCTTCGTTACAAACTTTTATCGATATATATATATATATATATATAAAAGCCACAGCCACACTTTGGTTAGTGTTGACATTCATGGCATAAGAATCCTCTGTGTCCAGGCTCATGCTATTGACAAATTAGAGGCAGAGTAAATAGCACAAAGTCCTCTTTTTTTTGTGCTATAGAAGTGGTGTGAGTGGGTTTTTCACTTTGTGTGATCTGGCGGGGACGTACTCTGCAATGTACTAAGGCTGTGACTCTCATACTTTTTTTTTATGACAAGGCACCACTGGCACACAGTCTGGAGTTTTGGTTATCTGACCGAATCAGCCATTTAACCCCTTGGATGCTAGCAATGTGTTCAGAGCATGCTGAAGCAATGTGTTAGAGCTTTCTCTAGCATTTAAGAAGTTAAACATGCAAAGGGCTCTGTAGTCATTACACACAAAAAATTGTTTACATTTATTTATATAACACTTCCTATACCATCCAGTATGTATTTGCTTACAATCACTATGTATATTATTACAGGGCTCAAAATTTCCACTCACCACTAGCCAATGGCAAGTGAAATTTCAGCCCTGGTGGGTATGTTATGGCTTGCAGTGGTGAGTAACTTTTCAGGTCTGGCTAATAGCAAAGGACTTCACATTTTAAGCCCTGCATTATTATACTTCACTTTTATAATGTTGTTGTTTGTTATTGCATAACTAGTCATTCAACATTTTATTATATCATCTTGTTACAGAGCCACTTATTCCTACAATGTAATTCCCCTTTAAAACATGCCATTCCCCCCCCCCAGCAAATAAGAAGAAGAGCAAAGACCTAGCCTCTGCTGCCCCCCAGTGTTTCAGTTGTGAAACTGGTACAAAAGCTAAGTGCTAGACCAGTGTAATTCTCAATCTTTTTTGGGAAGGGTGAAAACTTTTGCCTGAAAAATGTCACTTTTCGCTTGGCAAAAAATTTCCTGCATAAAGTGCCGTTTTCCTGCTTTTTCACATGAAAGTTTTCTCTACTTTTCTACAGCCAAATACAAAGGTGTCAGGCTCTCACAGCATGCAATTCTGTGTTTGTGAGAGGAGAAAGAAGCATGTTTTTTGAGCTAGAGAAGATACGCAAATAAAGGGGAATTTAAGCTTAGTTTAGGGAGTCTTTTAGGTAGGACATTTGTTCTCTGTATTAGAGGAGTCTGGGGACACTCTAGGGGAGAAGAAATGAGGAAAGAGGTTGACCCAAAATACCCTAAAATTTGGTAAGACTGACTGGCAAGACATAGGCAGCTGGGTTCCAAATTGCTTACTGATTTTGCTTTTACTGTCTCTGTGCTGGGGAAGTCTGGGGAAAGAAGTTGTTGATTATATATATTTTTTTAGTTATTTTTTTGGACTAACTGATAAGATAGGGTGGACAAAATAAATAATTAAACAAATAAATATATTAGACACCTGACTGGGAGCCTGATGCGAACTCTGTGACTGAGGAAGATTTGATAGACAGCAGACAACATTGAGAATTTTGTTGAGGGCCAAGCTGAAAAAGGTTATGGTGGGGAAAAAAGTGAATGAAAACCCCTTCCACCTGAATTTGGTGGGTGGTAGATACAAGCCATAAGACTTGCTTTTCCCACAGAAATCTTACATTTGCAGTGTTGTTAGTACTGCAAGGGATTCTGGGTAAGCATATGCAAATAAGTTTAACAAGGAATCACCTTTTTGCCTCAGATTCCACTTTATACATGGATTCCTTAGAAGCTTTAAGAAGACCTTGACATCAGGAAGAATAGCAAGGCGTCTCTGAAAGAAAACAGAGAGAGCAGAAGTCTGAACCTTAAAGGATAGTAAAGTCCCTTAAAAAGTATGTTCTAAATCGTAGATGCACACAAAAAACATTTAATGTGCTTAATCCTCTCAAACCGTTATACATAGTAACATAGTAATTTAGGTTGAAAAAAAGACTTGCGTCCATCTAGTTCAACCCTTTTCCTATTCCTGTTTACCATTGTTGATCCAAAAGAAGGCAAAAAAACACCCTCAATATAGCAATTTCAAATTCTGCCTTGAATGGGGGGGGGGGGAATTCCCTCTTGATTCCAAATGGCAATCAGATTTCTCCTTGGATCAACAAGCCCTAAGTAAATATTAATCCCAATACTAACGTACATAGACCTCTATGTTATGCTCTTTTAAATAAGAATCCAGGCCCTTTTTAAATGCGTCTAATGTATTCGATAGCACCACCTCCTCAGGCAGTGAATTCCATACCTTTATCGTCCTTACAGTAAAGAAACCCTTCCGCTGTTGTAGATTAAATCTCCTTTCCTCAAATCTAAGCGGGTGGCCCCTTGTCCTATGTACTGTTCTGTTAATGAACAGGTCTTTGGAGAGCCCTTTGTATGGGCCCTGAACATATTTATATAGTGTTATCATATCCCCTCTAAGATGCTGTTTCTCTAGTGTATACAAGTTTAACTTTTATGGTTTGAGAGATGTAATAAAATAAAGACCCTCCCCTTTCTCATGCATCCGCTGTACAGCGGACGTCATGAAATCCTGCTTCCGAGACCAGACTGCGGCTCTTCAGGAGCGCTGTCATCTAGATATCTAAGTATAATTACTTCATCGGAATGGTCCATAACGTGTGCTTGCAAGCCAGGCACACGTTGTGGACCATACCGATGAAGTAATTATACTTAGATATCTAGATGACAGCGCTCCTGAAGAGCCGCCATCAGTTGGGCATCCGGATTCTGCCTCTGACAGCTTTACTGCTCGTCAGGCAGAAAGGGGAGGGAACGGAGGACTTTATTTTCTTATTTCTCTGAAACCATAATGGTTTGAGAGAAAGGATTAAGCACATTAAATTTTTTTTGTGCATCTACGATTTAGAACATACTTTTTAAGGGACTTTAGTATCCCTTTAAGGGAACTCAGACTGAGACCCTTATCCACACCATCCTGGAGGAAGGAAAGGACTATAAGGAGATCAAAATCCTGAGACAGGCCCCTATCAGCACACCAAGAGAGAGAGGTAGACCAAACTCAATGGTAGGCCTTAGAGGAAACAGGCTTACAGGCACTAAGCATAGTAGCCACCACCCCAGAAGAAAAATCCTTCTTCTTCAAAACTGAGGATTCAATCTCCATGCCGTCAAAGCCAGACGATGAACATCCTCCTTCCACAGGTAACCCTGTAGAAGAAGATCCGGACGGGAGGGGAGCCAAAGAGGTTCCACCACTGAGAGATCCAGAAGCTCCAGAAACCAAGCCTGTAGAGGCCAGTACGGAGCAATCAGAATGACTGGGCAACGCTGCAGTCGCAGCTTCCTGATCACCCTGTGCAACAGGGGAATGGGAGGAAAAAGGTATGCCAGAAGAAAAACCCACGGAATCGACAAGGCATCCATTGCTAGAGCCAGAGGGTCCACCCAGCGAGAGCAGTACGTTGGAACCTTCCTGTTGTGTCTTGTTGTCATCAGGTTGATGTATGTAAGACCCCACCACTGGACAATGAGGTTGAACACCTCTTGATGCAGTTCCCACTCTCCGCTGTCCACTGTGTGTCGACTGAGGAAGTCTGCCAGAACGTTGTCTACTCCAGGAATATGAACTGCGGAAAGGGACATGCTCCTCTGCCCAGGACAAAATAGCCTTGACCTCTAACCAAGCTGCGAGACCTATTGTGCAGCCTTATTTGTTGATATAGGCTAACTCTGTGGCATTGTCCAACTGGACCTGACCGGGCAATCCTCCAGTTGGCGCTTCCAGTGGCGCAGGGCATGAAATATCGCCCAAAGGAAAGATTCTTCCTGGGACCACTGGCCCTGAGCATTCAAGTGCCCCAGGACCACTCCCTAGCCATAGAGGCTGGTATCCGTTGTCACTGTTGTCCAGAATGGCACCATGAAGGGCCTGCCTTTCAGCAGATTGTCCAGGTTGAGCCACCACGAGAGGCTCAGCTCCACGTGAAGAGGGAGAGATAGGGACCTCTCCAGGAGATCCAGTCGACTCTTGCATGCCAGGATTAGAAACCTCTGGAGCTCCCTAGTATGAGCCATGGCAAACGGGACCACTTCTATGGTGGAAATGAACTTCCCCACCAGGGATGACAACTTCTTGCCTGGAACCAGATCCTGATTCAGGACAGCCTGGACCCTCAGTGCTATCTGACGAGCCACTTTGTACGTGACAAACACCATCCCTCTCTGAGTGTCGAAGAGGATTCCCAGAAAAACCATCCTCTGGGAAGGAACAAGGTCCAACTTGTCCAGATTGATGATCGACCCACGATGGGACAGAGCATGAAGGCAATCCTGCACCTGCTGATGAAGGAGTTCTGGAGAAGATGCCTTCAGAAGGAGGTTGTCCATAAGGGAAAACTCTGACGCCATCCTGATGGAGGACGGAAATCAAGGCACCCAGGACTCTGTTGAAGACTTGAGAAGCCGTGGTCAGACCAAAGGGGAGGGCAGAAAACTGGAAATGCCCTCGGTTGCAGGCAAAGTGGAGATATTGCAGACTCTCTGGATGAATGGTAATGGGCAAATATGCATCCTGAAGATCCAGAGAAGCCAGAAATTCCCCAGGGGACATGGCAGCGATCACCATGCATAGTGACTCATGGGGATACTGGGAACTGACGACAAAGGAGTTGAGATCCTTCAAATCCAAAATGGGACGACAGCCGCCGTCCTTCCCGTAAACCACAAAGAGGTTGGAGTAGAACCCCAACCCCCGTTCAGGAGGAAGAACTGGTTCCAATAGCTCCCTTGAAAAGGCTTGTTTTTCTGCTCCCAGAAGAGAGTGAGAAGAGAAGGTCCGGGGAGGAGGAAGGGAGGTGAAAGGGATCCTGTACCCCTCAGCCACCACCTGCAAAACCCACGGGTCCACCACAGAGGCTTCCCAAGTCAAGAGGTAGTGGCACAAGCGGCCACCCACCTGCGGGTGGGGACCCGGATTCGGCGAGTCATGCAGAAGGAGGTTTGGAAGCCTTGGGCTTAGCGGAGGACTTAGGCCTCCATTGCTGCTTAGGCTTGGATGAGGCGCGTGGAGCCTGAGGCACCGCCTGGGTCGCCTGGAGCGATTCAGCCTGAAAGGGAGGAAAAAAAATGATCCCGCTTCACAGGTGCCTTCTTTCTAGGGACCACTGGTAGGTGAGTACTCTTCCCCCCAGTGGCTTCACTGATTAGATCCTTGAGATCAGGCCCAAACAGTGAGGTGCCCTGAAAAGGGCAAAGACATGAGAGCCCTCTTGGAGGCAGTGTCAGCAGACCAGATCTTGAGCCAAAGAGCGTGTCTGGCTACCACAGACATGGTGGATGCCCTAGCTACCATACGCACAGTGTCAAACAGGGCAGCAGAAACATAATGCTGAGCCACAGAGATGTTGGCGAGAAGCCGCAACATGTCAGAAGTAGAAGTTCCCTGCCGGACAGCTGAAGTGAGCTGTTCAGTCCAAAAAGCTACAGCCCTATTCACTCATGCCGCAGCAAATGCAGGGAGCAGGGCAGAACCCGCCGTTGCAAAAATGGCCTTAAGAGAAGTCTCAAGCTTTTTGCCAGTCCAGTCTTTCAGAGCAGATGCATCAGCCTCGGACTTAGCAAGCCTAGAAACAGGGCATCCACCTTAGGAGGATGAACCCACTGAGCTAGGGCCGCTTCAGAGAACAGGTAAAACTTAGCAAATTTCCTAGAGACAGATGTTTTTTTGTCTGGAAACTTCCACTCCTCAGACACCAAACAGTCAAGGGTGGGGTTAAGGGAAAACAAGTATGGAGCCTGACAGTCTCCTGAAACACATCAGATGGGTCAGAGGACACCTCCTCTACCAAGGGAATGTTCAGGGTGTTCAACACAGCCCTGATCAGGCCCTCAGCCGATGGAACAGGATCAGACTCAAAGGAGTCCCCAAAAAACTGAGAGGAAGGGACAGCAGAACAGTCTTCATCATCAGAGTCCACCAATAATTCCTCCTCAGAGGAATCCGACACATCAGGTATACCCGGCAGTTTAGGCAGGGAAGATCTGATAGGGGTGGGGGCCTGCCACGAGTGGAAGACCCCCTGCAAGGTGGATGGAAAGAGTTGTAAGGTAGACCGGAGGTCCCTGGTAGTAGCCTTAAACTCTTGCATCCAAACTGGCTCTAGTGCATGGCTGGAGGTCCCTGCAGGGGACTCGGGGGCAATAGCACATGCTGGGCAAACGTGACCGAGTATTCTCTAGGTAACCCTGAGTGAAGTGAGGAGCAATGAGCAATGGGGGACACAGACTCCCCAGTGTCCTTAGTCTTAGGCCTAGCCCCAAGGTCTAACGGAATAGACATTCTCACAGAGTCAAATGGTCAAAGTATCAAACACCCACAAAACAGTGTGTATGATAAAATCACCCCAGAAATGCTAAAATAGACTTATCTGGTAGGTGAAGGGTTAAACTGCTGAGGTGAGAAGGAGAGTCCAAGCCCTGCATAGGATACTCGTTCAGACCAGGCACAAAATATCTGCCATGGCGGAAGCCAATCAGAAACGAGCGCGCGAAGCAAGCACTCATGGGAATTGTATTTTCACTGAAAAAGTACCCCAACAGTGCCTGAAGCCCCCTGAGCCCCCCAATATGCCCAGAACGTTGACCAGATAACAGAGCAAGGGCAGACCAACCAAATGAGCCATCTCTGACCTTGCTACGTGGAGCGGTTGCAGAGATATGTCCCAAACTGTAAAGTCCCATAGGAGTGAATGGAGAAATGGCGCCTATGCGGTAAAACCAATCCAAGTGCCACTAGAACATGTCAGCAGAGCCAATAAACACTGAGACCAGTAGGGAAGGTGCCCACAACCCCCCAAGAGATGCTAAACCAGCAGCCAAAGGGTTAAGTTACCACATAAACGTGCTCCAAACAACCCACAGACATACAGATAAACCCAATGAGTGCATGAGTATGTAATAGTAACTCCAAATGAGACCCCTGTGCAGAGGGGAAGCATGGGACATGTAGACCTCAGCACTCAAAGGGTGCTCACCTTTTTAGCAGGTCTTCTATCTTCAGATTACCATATATCAAAAAGAAGCCTCAGTGGGAAACTCTTGAGGAAAGAACTTGCAGCCAAGATTTTCTCCCCAGGGCTTAGGTCCACAAAAGCACTGTTACAGCTTACCTCGGGTTCAGCGTCATCTACAGGCGCGAGGCTTCAAGCATGCAGCAGTCCTGTTTTATGTGTTTGCTTCCTGTAGTCTCCTCCTACCTACTTCCTCCCTCTGAGCTGCTCCTCCTACCTGCTTCCTGTGGAGGGGTTTGAAAGGCAGACTGAATCCTGACTCAGTTGACCTTGCATTGTTGTTCATAGCAGTTCTATTACCTTGGTCTTTGTGTATGACCTGGCTAGTCTTCCATCCAACCTGGTGCTGACCTGTGGCTCTGTCTATTCTTTTGCTTATCCCTATAGTGGACACCCAACCTGGTGCAGACCTGTGGCTCTGGTAGACCAGCTCTGATTCTGACTGCAGGCAAGTCAGCTCTGGCTGACTCCCTGAACTGTGTATAACCTGGCATTCTGACTGAAGACATGAGTCAGAGTTTGCTCCATTCTGACTGCAGGCTTGAGTCGGTACGCCCGCTACGTCGGATCAAGATCCTGTGTTCTTGCTCCTGTTCCAGCAGAGACTACCGGTGGCTTAGGCCTAGTCTCAAGCAGACTGGTCAGGCTCAGCAGCCTACTATTCCTGATAGCAGAGCTCCACTTGTTCCTGCTGTATATATTGTATATATTTTGCTTACCTTTCGGTTGTCAATAAATTACATTTAACTATACCGTACTGAGTCTTGAACTCTGGGAACTGTGACAAGCACCTGGTAAACTGAGCTATCCACATTTAGATGATGGGAATTGTCACTGGTGGTAATCCGCCTAATGGTGGTATCCCATATCTAACAGAAAAATAATAAAAAAGCTAAAACTATAGCAGAACTGTTCTCTTGCCTTGTTTCTGCAGAAATTGCTAGCTCTGCTGTGTCATGCTGGAATCACTGTATAGTCTGCTAGCTCTTTTGTGTTGAGGTCACTGTTTTATTGAGAAGAGATCTATATAAATCAGGAGTGTGCAAACGTTTTGCCCTGCAGCTGGTGTTGGACTATATTTGGATACACTAGTTCAACAACAGTTGGAGGTCCTCAGGTTGCCAACTCCTAGTATAATTTTATAGGCCTTACATACATAAGAGAAGACATTGTGGATAAAAACCAACTGCACCATAGAGAACAAATAAAAACTGCTAAAATTCCTTATTAATTAAATGGAGATTTTAAACCAAATGAGTGATAGGTTTCCAAACTAAAGCAGGGAGAGAGCTTGAGTTACAGATTATCATGTGGAGTGGATGGAGTCTGAGGTCCAGATTCCATGCCAACATAAGTCAAGTCCATCTCTGGTGACAGGACATCTGGGACTGACTTGAAGATTCTATCTATCGAAACATGAAGCAAGGGAAAACTCATAAGGGACAATAGGATTTTCTGGCCATAGTAAAATAAAAAGGTGGTTATTATTAAGTAGTGTTCATGTTCCTTTTACACTCAGACTGCCAAGCATGTACCAGGCAAGTGATTGCAAAAGTATGCCCAGATGGACAACAATGGACCCGGCTTATGGTTGCACTCTTCCCCCTGCAGTTTGCACTCTGTTCTTTTTTTAAAATCAGACCTGACCACCATGATGCCCCCATTGTATTGATCGCTTCCAAGATTGTGTAAATGACCAATAAAGGCGATGCAGAAAGCATTCACAGCCTTCTCTCCCATGATCCTGCTGGAGCCAGTGTTCCTTGAACGTTCGCCCAATCTAGTCACTGTGATCTGGAAGTCAGGGAACACCGGTTGAAGGAGGATCATGACAAGTGAGGCAGTGAGTGCCTGCCGGCCTCCACTACTGATCACAAACAAAAGAGTGCCGATGCCCCCAACAAGATTTGAACATAAAAAAAACAAAAAAAAAACAAACATTACTTTTGCATGGTTTTGCAATGTGTTGTAAAACCCTTTGGCATACACACTGCATCATCTCCAGACTTGTTTCACTGTCCACTTATAGTCACAGATCCGCCCCCCCCCCCACACACACACACAGTCTGATTTACCAGCTTTTTTTCTGCCTACTCGTAGTCACACATCCCTAAATACTGTTTGAGGCCACAGCCGGGTTCCACTGTCTATTAGTAGACACAGACACCCACATCCAATGCCTGTTATTGCCATACTCTGCCTGATCCTCACCCCAGCCTTCCTTCACTGCCCAGTGGGAGTCACAGTTCCCCACATATACTGCCTGACACGCCAAACCTGGTTTCACTGACAACTGACAATCACAGTTCCCTACATATACTGCCTGACCCTCCCAACCTGGTTTCACTGCCAAGTGGGAGTCACAGATCCCCACATACATTGTCCAACAACCCCAGCCTAGTTTCACTACATGCTGGTAGTCACAGATCTCCACATACACTGTGATTTCACAGCATTGTCCACTGCCCACTATTTGTCACAAATCCCTAAGTGCTGTCTGAGGCCTCAGCCTAGCTCCACTGTCCACTATTAGTCAGATCCCCGCATACAATGTCTATTACCATACCCTGTCTGACCCACCAGCTTCTTCCACTGCCCAGTGGGAGTCACAGGTCACCATATACACTGCCTGACCTCCAAGCCAGGTTCCACTGCCCACAGAACCCTACATACACTGCCTTATCCTCCAGCCAGGTTCTACTGCCCACTGCTAGTCACAGATCACCACATACACTATATGACCCTAAGGCCAAGCTCCACTGTCCACTGGTAGTCACAGATTACCACATACACTGTCTGACACCAGCCTGGTGGTTCACTGCCCCCTAGAAGTCACACATCCCTAAATACTGTCTGAGGCCCCAGACAGGTCCCACTCTCCACTAGTTGTCACAGATCCCCACATACAATGCCTGTTATTACCATACTCTGTCTGATTCCCCCCCCCCCAGGCCTTCTTCAATTGCCCACTGGGAGTCACAGATCCCCATATACAATGCCTGACACCCCAGCCAGGTGCACTGCACAGATAGTCACAGAACACCACATACATTCTCTGACCCACCAGCCAGGTTCCACTGCCCACTGGTAGTCTTAGGTCACCACGTACATTGTATGACCCTTCAGCCAGGTCCCACTGATAGTCACAGATCACAATACACACTGTTTGACACACCCAATTCCTGGTAATTCCATTGCCCCTGGAAGTCAGAATCCCATATATGCTGTTTGATCCCCTAGGCTCTTTCCACAAACCACTGGTAGCTACAGGTGTCCACTTGCATTTTCTGTGCTCCCCTCTGTAAAATCACATATCCCCTATACACTGTCTAACCACCAGAATGGTTGCACTTCCCACTGGTAGTCACAGATCCCCACATTCACTGCCTGACACCAATTGGTAGCAAAAGAACCAGGCATACACATCTATAATTAAAAATAAAAAAAGATATTCATAAAGTAGTCAGTCCTCAGAAGCGAAGTCCATTTAGGACTATACTCAGTCCTAAATTCAAGCTGTATCTGCTTGTAACAGGACAGACCACATAAAGAAAAGAAAGGCAGAGCAAACAGGAAAAGAAAACCTAAGTGTGGTATTTTAAATGCTTTAATAAATTCAAAATTTAAAACCATAAAGCCCTTTAAGGCCATGCACTCAAGAAAAAGCTGGTCTGGAAATTTCTCACAGACCCAAACTTGCTCAAAACAAGGCCCTCTGTCGCATGAGTGTCGGGGGTGGGGTGGGGTTGTGTTGAATTTGCCTCATACTCCCATGCTCTGGCACTAGTCTCCAACCTGGAACAGGAGTCCAAATAAATTAACCTGGCATTAATTAAGGGAGGGGTCTGTGATCAATCCCCTGTGTAGGCCTGTATAAATCTAGGTACAGGCCTCACAGACCTTGCTCACAGACTGGTGTGCTCTGGATTAATTGAATTGAACAGTTGGACATCCCAGCATTGGAAAAAGTGTTTTTGTGTTTACATTCTAACCTGCAGTAAAAAGGTTAAAGGGTTGTGCTTTTCTCTGGGAGTGTGTGTAATTAATTAAGGGAGGGGTCTGTGATCAATCCCCTGTGTAGGCCTGTATAAATCTAGGTACAGGCCTCACAGAGCTTGCTCACAAATAGAGCGTGCTCTTTCCTAAGTGCTCTGAAATAAGTGTGCAGTTTGTGAAACACAGCAGTTAGTGCAACACAGGAGTTAAGAGGAACAAAGGTAAATTAATTGCGTACATTTTTAGGAACTCACATTTGCACCATACAAGATGAGCAAGTTTGGAGATCTCACTCAGTGCACATCATGCCATATGTATGCATGCTTGGAACAGCAGTTCCAGGGTCCATACCGCTGTAGCAAATGTGAGCAAGTGGCCCTTCTAGAAGCTCAGATTGGAGCTCTAGAGAGTCATATTGCAACATTGAGAGACATTGACAACCTTGAGAGGAGTCTCTTGCTAACGGAGCAGAGTCTAGCTGGGTCACCTAGCAAAGAGGGAGGAGATCAGCTAGAAGGGAACCAGGCACATAGCTGGGTGACAGTTAGAAGTGGTTGCAGTGGGGGAGGGAAGAGGAAGAGGGCCGCCAGTCCTGAGTTTTTCCATCCAAACAAATTTGCTCATTTAAGTAAAGATGTTGGGGAGGCAAACCCAGAAGTGGAATTGCTGGAGAAGACTGCTCTCCCTAACAGCCGGGAGAACAGCTCCTCTAGCACAGAGGGGATCGAGAGGAAAGTGAAGCCTAGGCAGGTTGTGGTGGTAGGGGACTCCATTATTAGGAGAACAGATAGGGTAATCTGTGGCTCTGATCGCAGCAACCGAATGGTTTGCTGTCTCCCGGGTGCCCGGGTTCGGCATGTTGCAGACAGGGTGGACAGATTATTGGGAGGGGCTGGAGAGGATCCAGCTGTCTTGGTGCATATTGGTACCAATGACAAAGTTAGAGGAAGGTGGAGAGTCCTAAAAGGTAATTTTAGGGATTTAGGCAGTAAGATTAGGAACAGGACCTCCAAGGTAGTATTCTCAGAGATACTACCTGTGCCATGCGCTACGCCAGAGAGACAGCGGGAGATTAGGGAGCTCAATGCATGGCTGAAGTCTTGGTGCTTTGGGTTTTTAGAGCACTGGGCTGATTTTGCTTTGGGGTACAATCTCTATAGCAGGGATGGATTGCACCTGAATGCAAGAGGGTCTCAAGTGCTTGGGGAGAGGATTACTAGACGGTTGGAGGAGATTTTAAACTAGGAAGGGGGGGGAGGGGCCAATAAATACTGGGATAGATAGTATAGAAAGGGAAGGCGATGTAGTTAATAACCAGGTGGGAGGATCTGGGGGCGGGGTTAGTACAGATGATAGGGAGAAGCCTATAAACCACATCAAAATTAAATCACAAATGGAACACAGCAGTGGCATAAATTGTATGCTTGCAAATGCCAGAAGTTTAACTGGTAAAATAGGGGAACTGGAGCTGGTAGCTGAAATTGAAAACTATGACTTGATAGGCATAATAGAAACATGGTGGGATGACACACATGATTGGTCAATCAATTTAGAGGGCTACATGTTATTTAGAAAAGATAGGTCAAGCAAAAGAGGTGGTGGGGTCTGTCTGTATATCAAACCAGCATTATTGCCTCAATTGCGGGAAGATATATGTGATGACAGTAGAGAACATGTGGAATCCCTGTGGGTTGAAATAGTCACTGGGGGTAAAACTGCCCAGAAAATATTAGTGGGTATTTGTTATAAACCACCAAACATTGGTGACCTTGAAGAAACACAGCTATTAATGCAAATAGAAAAGGCTTCCCAAATAGGGAGAACTATAATTATGGGGGATTTTAATTATCCAGAAATAGACTGGAAAAATGGAACAGCTAACTCTGCTAAAAGCAGCAATTTTCTGAACTTGTTGAATGACAATTTTTTGTCACAACTAGTGCACACCTCAACCAGAGGGAATGCATGTCTGGATTTGGTAATAACTGACCATGAAGAACTTATCTCTAACATCCAAGTAAGGGAGCACTTGGGGAATAGTGACCATAACATGGTATCGTTTGAGATTAATTCAAAAAAACAAGTTGATATGAGTTCCACCAAAACACTGAATTTTAAAAAGGCCAACTTTAGCAGGTTTAATTCATCCCTTGGTCTCGTTGACTGGGATAAAATATTTTCAGGAAAAAACACAGAAGGTAAGTGGAATGCCTTCAAAATAACATTGCAAAAATACACATATAAATTTATCCCTGTTGGAAACAAATACAAAAGAAGCAAATTAAAACCAATGTGGCTAACAAGTAAAGTAATTCATGAAATAAATAACAAGAAAGCAGCATTTAAACATTACAAAGCTGAGGGATCAGCAGAGGCATTTGCAAAATACAAAAATGTCAACAAAACCTGTAAAAAGGCTATTAAATTAGCTAGACTGGAGAATGAAAAAAATATTGCTAAGGAGAGCAAAAGCAACCCAAAAAAATTCTTTAAATACATAAATGGCAAAAAATTAAAGTCTGATAATGTTGGGTCCTTGTTATCTGAAACGGGTGAGATGGTCAAAGGGGACAGAGAGAAGGCAGATATTTTAAATAATTTCTTTTCTTCTGTTTTTACCAAGGAAGACCCATTGGACAAGAATCTGCAAACTACTTTTACAGAACAGGCACAGCAAGCATGGGACTGGCTATCACAAGAAAAAGTGTTAAAACAATTGAATGGTGTCAAGGTAGACAAAGCTCCAGGGCCAGATGGTATACACCCACGGGTACTTAAAGAGCTAAGCCAGACCCTGGCCAGACCGATATATCTGATTTTCAGGGATTCTTTTATTTCTGGTATGGTGCCCATGGATTGGCGTAAAGCAGATGTGGTGCCCATATTTAAAAAGGGATCAAAGTCCCAGCCAGGAAACTACAGACCCGTAAGCTTGACATCTGTGGTAGGGAAGCTGTTTGAAAGATTGCTAAGGGAATATATTCAAGAATTCTGCTGGAACATGAATATCATTAGCAATAGCCAACATGGCTTTGTGAAAGATAGGTCTTGTCAAACGAACTTGATCGAATTTTATGAAAAAGTAAGTAATAATATAGATGAGGGAGCGGCGGTTGACGTGATCTATTTAGACTTTGCCAAGGCATTTGATACAGTTCCGCACAAGAGGTTACTGTACAAATTGAATGAAATAGGACTAGGGGAAAATGTTTGTGTGTGGATTGGAAATTGGCTGAAAGATAGAATGCAAAGAGTGGTAGTAAATGGCAAGTTCTCCAGTTGGATAAACGTGATAAGTGGAGTGCCTCAGGGATCTGTTCTGGGTCCTCTTCTTTTTAATTTGTTTATTAATGACCTCCCAGAGGGCATAGGAAGCCATGTATCAGTGTTTGCCGATGACACAAAATTAAGTAAGGTAATAAAGTCTGAACTCGATGTGTCTTCATTACAAGAGGATTTGGACAAATTGAGTAACTGGGCAGGCAAATGGCAACTGAGATTCAATATAGACAAGTGTAAAGTTATGCATTTTGGGTATAATAATAAAAATGCAACATATAGTTTAAATGGTGTTTCTCTGGGGAAATCTACTAATGAAAAGGATTTAGGAGTAATGGTAGACAATAGACTTAGCAGTAGCATGCAGTGCCAGCTGGCAGCTGCAAAGGCCAATAAGATATTGGCATGTATCAAAAGGGGTATTGACTCAAGGGAGGAAGATATAATTATGCCTCTTTACAGGTCCATGGTAAGACCCCACCTAGAATATGCTGTTCAATTCTGGGCGCCCTTTCTGAAGAAGGACATTATGGAACTAGAGAGAGTGCAGAGGAGGGCTACAAAACTAGTAAGGGGAATGGAAAGTTTTAGTTATGAAGAGAGACTAGAAAAGTTAAACTTGTACACACTAGAGAAACGGCGTCTTAGAGGGGATATGATAACACTATATAAATATGTTCAAGGCCCATATAAAGGGCTTTCAAAAGACCTGTTCATTAACAGAACAGTACACAGGACAAGGGGCCACCCGCTTAGACTTGAGGAAAGGAGATTTAATCTACAACAGCGGAAGGGTTTCTTTACAGTAAGTACAATAAAGGTATGGAATGCACTTCCGGAGGAGGTGGTGCTATCAAATACATTAGATGCCTTTAAAAGGGGCCTGGATACTTATTTAAAAGAGCATAACATAGAGGGCTATGCACGTTAGTATTGGGATTAATATTTAGTTAGGGCTTGTTGATCCAGGGAGAAATCTGATTGCCATTTTGAGTCAGATGCCTTCTTTTGGGTCAGCGATGGTAAACAGGAATAGGAAAAGGGTTGAACTGGATGGACGCAAGTCTTTTTTCAACCTAAATTACTATGTAACTATGTAACATGTTGCCTAAGTGAATCCCCTTAATGACATCACTCTGAAGGCCATCCTTCAGCTAATGCACTCCAAGCCTCACTGTAATGAAGACAACAGGATGTATTCTTTGTGAGAGCTCTCATACTAAAAGTACATTCCTTGTGTCAAGCCCAGTATGTCAAGAGAATACTCAAGATACAATGCATGGCATAGACTTATACTGTAATATTTAGCTCCTGCTCTTACAAAAACAATGGCACCTATACAGTAGGGGGGGTACAGAAGCAGAAAACTACATCTGACTAAAATAGTCATAAATACAGAAATAAAGAAAAGGTAAGCAAAGCATACCACTTTGAAAAGTAGACAGCCAGCCACCTCAAATAAGTGGTCTCTTGTATTTCTACCCCTAGGCTTGTGTGCAAAATGAATTCTAGAATGTGATACTATAGAAAAAAACAAACACATTTTTAACAAGTTAATAATTAAAAAGATACTAAAATATTTCAAAACGTTTGAATTTCCTAGCCTATTCTTTACCTAGTGCAACCCTGAGAAAAATGGTACCCATTAGTATGGGTTGACATACCGTAGTGGGTGTCAGGAACATGGCTACCAGTGGAAAAAGGCTAAGATGTCCAAACATGTATATGTGGTTCTGTGACTGCCAGTAGGACAAGTTTGGGGGAGCACACAATATAAAGAAAAGGAGTGCAAACAGGGAACGTAAATATAAGTGTAGTGTTTTAAATGCGTTAAAGTGTTATCCTTCTCTGTACCTTGATTGAAGGACAAATTGCAATTTTGTTTTAGCTTTTTGCATACAGCCATATATCACACTGCAGTGCATAGTTGTAAATGCAAATATCTAAAAATCTCCCATCAAGTTCATATTGCAGCACACACTCCACATAAAGTGTTAGCAATGTCTATATTTAACAAATGCTAATATTGCAGCTATTATAGAATGAAATTAAACAACCCCATTACCATCTCTCAAAACTTTATAGTTTGAGAGATATACAAGGCTAAAGTTCCCCGCTCCCTCTACTTTCCTGAGACCGGAAGCCAGGCATCAGTGCAGACATCTTGTCTGCGCGCCTGTGCTGTCAGTCCTGGTCTCCATTAAGAGTGTAGTTCAAGAGTAATTGAATGATAAAGTATCGCCTCCCGCCCCTTTAGTGATGTAACACTACTCACCTCAGGAGCAGCAAGACTGTCCAGATGGATCTCAGGGAGGGACAATCTTCAATTAGCATAAGGGAAAAACATGAAAAGCCTGTCAAGGGGGCAGGGTTTTCCTTATGTTCACAGTAAGAAGATTATCCCTTGCTGTCAGCTGTCTGGTCTCAAGACCAGATTCCACATCTGAGGGGAGGTGGCTTACACTAGGTAAAAGGAGTGGGAGGGGGATACTTTATCATTCAATTACTCTTGAACTACAACTCTGACAGTATTGAAATAACACTTTCCATGGTCCAAATACTACGAAGATTAATTGGAGCTGCTGTTTTTGAGAAACATTACTATTATCCCTTTAACCCCTTAGGGACCCTTGACGTACCAGGACCGTCAAGGGTAAATTTGCTCGAAAGACCCTTGACGGTCCTGGTACGTCACGTACTTTTTACTTACAGCGCTCTACCGGGAGCGCTGTAAGTAAAAATAGGGCATGAAATAGACTGCTCCAAGATCGGAGCGATCTGTTTCAAGCCCCATAGTGACACGCCGATACACGTGACAGGTCACGTGTACCGGCTCGTCAAAGTGCCCCTATGCGGTCGTTATGGGACGGAAATGTCCCATAACGTCCGGTCCTTAAGGGGTTAAAGTAAATTTTGTTACATTCTGTTTTTGACTGAAGAGATGAATCTTATGGACATTATGGATACCCTCACTCGAGTTACAAACATAATTATGAGAAAAGAAGGAAGAACATGAGGAGTGTGTGATATTACTACCTGGCACCCAGCTGTGCCGACTGCCAGCAATGAAGTTGAATAAATAAAGTTAAGTATCTCAAACTACTGTTTTAAATAAAAATGTGTAATGTACTGAAAACAGGTGATTTTGAAAATTCTGACGTTATTTTTACTACAAGTTTGATAAACTACTAAAGATTGCTCATAGAATTATTATTTAGAAAGTGTTTTGCAGTCAGGTATGAGAGTGTCTTTCAACAGAATCCACTTCCTGTGGTATAGGTAAATAGGGTCATCCTGAGGTTAACTTGGGTAAGCAAGCAGGTTGGTGCTCACGGCTGCAAAAGTGACAGAAAATCAACTATACTAATACTTGGTCTAGAAAGCATACCAGATATGATTCTCATTTATTAAAAAAAAAATAATAATAAAATATCAACAGGGGTGGAGGGATTAAGGTGAAACAGAGGCAGTACAAAACCGGGATGGTGTTGACATGAAGTCAGGAAGAGGCTGATGTAACATGGAAAAAGTTGTCATAGAGGGATCCTGCACCTTTGAACTAGGCAGGAGTGGTATAGCTTTTGGATGAAAGTCCAGGTTATTGGGATCCTCAGTGACTGAAGTAGCTTCTTGATGATCTTCTGAAGTGGGACCAGAGAAGAAGTCATGTTGGCAGAAGCTTTGATCTTTCTTGCAGTAGCAGTTGGTATACAGAGAACCTTCTGGAATTCCTGATGTGCACAAGAGCGGTAAACGAGAAGCAGGAAATCATATGAGGTGGGGATATTAAACAAAAGATTTGTTAAGAGAGAATACGTGTGTGTGTGTGTGTGTGTAAAGCAAGCTTAAAGCGGAACTTTCACCCAAATAAAAATAGATTTAATCCGATGGCTCTCAGTCTACTATTTTTAACGGCTATATTTATTTTAACAAAATCGGCATATTTAGAAAGTTATTTAATGTAAAAGAAATACCGGGTGACGTCCTTCCGCTGCACACTACGGTACACTTTGCACCGCTCTGCTCTCCAGCCCATCCCCTTGCCGGCCAGAGCCCAGTAATAAGCCAGCATTGCATGTGTAGGACATGCGCATATGGGCTCTGGCCGGCAAGGGGATGGGCTGGAGAGCAGAGCAGAGCAGTGCAAAGTGTACCGTAGTGTACAGCGGAAGGACGTCACCAGGTATTTCTTTTACATTAAATAACTTTCTAAATATGCCGATTTTGTTAAAATAAATATAGCCGTTAAAAATAGTAGACTGAGAGACATCGGATTAAATCTATTTTTATTTGGGTGAAAGTTCCGCTTTAAAGTGGTCCAGTCACCCCAAGTTCGTTTGTTTTACAGAGAATTAAAAACTGCATCTGTGTGGCACTACCCAATGTTCTGTAAAATAACTTTTCAAAAAAGAACCTCTACATTTTTGTGTCACAGTCTGACAATTTATGCAAATTCCCAAAGCAGTATTCTAATTTGCCCTGTTCAAGATCATCTAGAATAGTCAGATATTGACTACAACTACCATCATCCCAGACCAGCCAAATGATTACCAGGAATGATTGGAATTGTACTTCACAACAGCAAGGGGGGGAGGGTCTCAGGTTGTCTAAATCTGGTCTGGATTAATTCATAGCACAGCGTGTGGTTAGTATCAGTCCAATGCAGATATTAACAAATAAAGGTTAATGTCTCAAAATTTAATAAAATAAATTTGTTAGCACAACATATTGGCAAGGGTTAATACTCTTTAAAATTAACTAAGCTTGTCTTAAGGTGGGAGGTCACAAACTCAGCAAGATGTTTAAGTATATAGGTGGGAAAATAGGTAGTAGAGGCACTCACCCGCTGCTTCTGCTTGATGTCCTCCACCGAACACAGATTTGTGCAAGTCTAATGGATATTCGGATTCTGGCATGTCAAAATCGCACTCCCTAAGGGAGAAGATATCACATCAGAAAAGGGGATTCTTGTGTTATTTACCAATAAATTAGTTTCTCTTAGTCAATGGTATTAAGGAGTCAGGGCACTTTAACAAAAAGGATTTTGGAGATGGTGTACTCTCTCTTATCTCTGCTTAACCCTCACCCAGCTTTTTCCGAGTTGACTTTATGTATGATAAAAGCCAGACAAAGGCAAGGGCCAACTAGAAGAAAAAAAAGGACAGAGAAAGTCACCATTCCAGAGAAGCCAAGGAACAGGAGGGCGCTCCTGCCAGAAAAATGCAAAAGTTTTCTCCAGGAGGGATGCCAGGGGTCCTATATTCTTACATCCACTGGGGGGCAGTGATCATGGGGACATCTCAATACTGTAAAAAATAAATAAAAATCATCAGGGAGGGTGTAAAAATTGACATACTGCTAAGGAAAATCTGCTATAATGGCAAACTGGAAAAAGCAGGAAATTTACTAATCGATATTTCTTCTGTGTCCCTCCACAGCAATAGAGTGGGCATTGTCTCCGCCCCCACAGGACCAGCCAGTCTCTTTAAATCTCCCCCTGTGGGTTCAATCGTCAGTTATTTTTTTTTTTAACGAAGTTGAAAAACAGAAGACAATGTATTAGTACAATACTCAGGGTCGGGTTTGCTGCGGAGGGACACAGAAGATATAGAAATATCGGTGAGTAAATTTCCTCCTTTCTTCTGTGTTCTCCTGAACATCCAATTTATAATGTTTGATAAAGGTGGATACAGAAGTTCACGTAGCCTTGCAGATATCCTCAGAGGATGCTTCTGCTTTACTAGCCCAGGAGGCTGACATAGCTCTAGTGGAATGGGCTTTGATTTTAATCGGAGGTCACCTCCCTGCGTCCTGATATGCCACTCTAATGCAGTCACTGATCCATCTGCTAATTGAGGCCTTGGAAGCTGCTTTACCCTTGTATTTGCCAATATAATGGACGAAGAGTGAATCTGAGAATCTCACAAGGTCTAGATTGTGAAATTTCCTCTCTTTATACGAGGATGGGTTAGAGCAAAATGAAGGGAGAATAATCTCCTGGTTGATATGAAAATCAGACCCTACCTTGGATCTGCAGGAAGGGCGAGTTCTAAGGACTAGCTTATCCTGGTGGAATATTATATATGGAGATTTGCATGATAAGGCCTGCAACTCACTCACTCTCCTAGCGGAGGTGATGGCAGTCAGGAAGACATTCTTCATAGTTAAATTTTTTACAGGCATTTCATGCATTGCTTCAAAAGATTTTGAAGAGGAAAGTTTTCCAGAACAAGGTTTAGATCCCGAGGTGGGATAACCTCTCTGATTGTGGGTCTAGTCTTGGTTAGAGCAGTGATAAACCTTTTAACCATATGGTCTTCGCAGAATTGAATTGCAAAAATAGCAGATAATGCTGATAATTGAACTTTTAGTGATGAAGGTTTTAATCCGAGACTGAACACCCTCTGGAGAAAATCTATTATTAATGCAGATAATACATCTTGTCTGGAAATATTGTTGTCTAAGCACCATGTTCTGAATGTCTTCCAAACGCGGTAGTAAATCTTTGAGGTAGATGGTTTCCTACCCTCTATAATAGTATTGATTACCTCTAGTGATAATCCTTTTGACCGTAGCGAGTGCTGCTCAGCCTCCAGGCCTTTAACCTGAAGAAGTGGCCATGGAGGGGCTACCAGCATCTGTTTCAGCTGAGAGTACCAAATCCTTCTTGGCCAATCTGGAGCAATCATTATTATCGCTACTTTTTCTGTTCTTACTTTTCTGAGTACCACGGCTATGATTGGAATTGGAGGAAAGATATAGGCAAGCTTGTATGTCCATTTCTCTTTTAGTGCGTCCTGTGCTAGAGCTCTTGTGTCCCTCCAGCGTGAGAAATACTGACTGCACTTCTTGTTGTTTGCTGATGCCATGAGGTCTATCTCTGGTGTCCCCCATTCTGATACAATCTTATGAAATATTAGGTACTTCAGGGACCATTCCCCTGAACGTCCTGCTGAGATAGTCCACTTGTATATTGAGATGCCCCAAGATTTGGGATGCTGATAGGCATAAGACATTCTCCTCTGCCCAGATCAGGACTCATGCTACTTCTCGCATCAGGCTCCTGCTTTTTGTGCCTCCCTGATTTTTCAGATATATTACAGTGGCCTGATTGTCTGATCTTATAAACACTGCTTTTCCCCAAAGGCGATCTTTTAACTGGATCAGTGCTTTGCCAACTGCTTTCATCTCCAATATATTTATGTGCAGCTTTCTTTCTGCCATAGACCATATTCCCTAAATTGAGGCAGAGTTACAGACTGCTCCCTATCCGGTCAGACTGGCATCCGTTGTTGCTATCTGCCAACTTGGTTCTAGCAATGAGTGACCCCTTCTTAGATTTCTTATATTTGACCACCATTTCAATGCCCTCCTTGTTGCTGGTAATATTGGAATTTTCTGGAGTTTGTTGTGATGGTCTTTGTCCCAAAAGGTCAGAAAATTTTCCTGAATTGCTCTCAAATGAAAACGAGACCAGGGTAGGATCTGGGTTGTGGCTATCATCATTCCCAGTAAGACCATAAAGTCCTGAGCAGTGGGATTGATCAAAAGTTTGAAGGTTTTGAAATGCCGCAGGATCCTCTTTATTGTCTTCTGACAGATAAGCTTGCATTCTTGTTGTACTGAAATGGACCCCCAGAAAAATAATCTGTTGTTCTGGAACTAACTGGCTCTTGTTTAGATTTATCATCCATCCTAAGTTGGAAAGATGTTGTAGAGTCCTCTTGGTATGTTCTTGAGCTGTCTGATAGGAAGGGGCTACAATTAAAATGTCGTCCCGATGCAGAATTGCTGTTATACCCTCCTTTCTCAAGTACTGAAGAGAGGCGGCCAAGATCTTTGTAACCTTCAGAGGAGAGACCGAAGGGCATGGCAAAGTCCTTCCTATATCCTCCCCTCTGAGGATTGGTCTGCCTGGTCTGATTGAATGATCGTTGAGGCTGAAATCTCCTGGAGTCTCAAAAGGGAGTTTTCCTGGAATTAACGGATGTGTTTCAAAAATGTTTAGAGGTTCTTTTTTCAGGAGGCAAAAATGAACTCTTTCCTCCTGATGATTTCTTGATTAACTCGTCTAGTTGTGGACAGAGGAGCAAATTGCCCGAGAAAGGCCAACTTTGATTTGGAAGAGGTGTCAGCACTCCAAGATCCGAGCCACAACGCTCTGCGCGCTACTATAGACATAGATGAAGATTTGGCTACTAACTTAATAGCATCCAAAGATGAATCACAAGAGTAATTAGTGGCTTCCTTAATAATAGCAACTTGTTTCAGTAACTTGGATCTAGACATAGAGGAATCAATGTTCTCCTCTAAACTGGATAGCCATATCCTCATAGCCCTGGACAGGCACGCCATGGCTGTTAGTGCTTTCATGTTTTGTCCCAGTAATATAAATATTTTTTTCTAGCCAGCTGAGCAACCGCAATATCCACCTTTGGTGAAGATATCCATGGCAATACCTCAGAATCATCACATGGGTACATTTTAATAAAAAGTTTGGATAAAGAAAATCTTCTACCTTATCCCATTCTGCTTTAATTAAGAAATGAATAGTGGAGTGTATAGGAAAATTAGGGGTTTCCTTCTTGTTGCCAATGAATGCTATGTCAATGGTATCTAAGTGTTCTTGTGTGTCGGAGAGAGCTAAGGCTTTACGTATCAACTTTATTAGAATATCAATCTTATCCACATTAAAAGAGGCAGATTCTTCTGGAACCTCCTCATCCTCGTCGGAGGAATATGATGAATCCAAATCATGAATGCTAAAGTTGTCTTCTTGGTTTCCTGGACGAGTAGAGGGACCTTCATCTGGGTCAAAAGTGCAAGGTCTTTTCCTAGGGGCTTAATTCTGCTGTATAGATGAATAGGTCTCAATCATTGATGATTTCATCCAGGATAGAACATTTTTAAAATGGTGAGGAATATCCTGACCTGCTGCCTGTCTAAGACATTCTGCACATAATTTAGTATTATCATTGGGGGATAGTACAGCATCACACCCAGACCAATTAGTAACTGTCTGACTTTTGTCTTCCTCACCAGGCTTATCCTTCCCCCCAGTCTTAGACATGGCAGATAATAAAATATGGAACAAATATAAATATAGATATAAACCTCAGATACTGCTCACAGACCTGCTCCAGACGTCTTTCCCCATGGCGACCTTATATGCAGTGCAAGGCAAACAGCGTGCGTTCCAAGGATGAACCGCATTGATTATGTCATCGACCGGCGCTTCTAAGACCAAGGTCATATGAGGGACCTGACAGCAAACGCCGCCGAAGCATGATGCGGCTATACAGAGGGAATTGGCTGCAGTGTTATCTGCTGTGTCCCAAGCTTACATTGGTAGCGTTGGGAGGCATAATCTCTTGATTTGTGGGAAAGACTTCATGCCCTTGGGACAGTGGAAGAGGAAAACACATACCCAAGTCTGAAATGCTAGGGTATTATTGCAGCATCTACAGTCATCACCAGTGGATCTCCTGGATTTCTGCAGAAGCATTGGAGCCTTATGATTTTTTCCAGATACCATTCCAATTCTGTCGTTCCCTGCCTTTGCCTGATATGGAGTCATAGATCAACTGCTCAAGTTGCCACTCTCCTGGGTCTACTACCTAAAAAAATCTGTGTCCATGTTGTGAGTTGTGAGGATTGCTGGAATGTGCAACTCCAGACAGAGAAGTATCATACAGACCTTCCCCCAGGCTACCTAGCTCCTGGGTACCTCCTGACTGCTTATGTACAATGAAATCAAGGTAGGGCCTGACTTACTAAGCACCTTAAGTATTGGGTTCAGTGGGTTAATGCTAACTGGACCTTCCAGTGTTCAAGCACATTGATCTGCAACAACTTCTCCAATCTGAGTTCACTGAGATGTGTATTGATGAAACACCACTCCCCAACCAAATAGTCTGGCATTTATTGTTACTACTTGCCATTCCTTCATCAAGAAAGGCATTTCCCATCCTCAGGTCCAACCACCACAGGAAGTCGGACTTCATTGCCGGAGACATGGAAATCAGATGATTAGATTATTGGTCTTCAGAGATCAGTTCCTCAATATCTCCAGGTGAAAGAATCTTGAGCAGAATGATGCATGGGGACAGATTCTATGGTAGCCACCATCACCACCAAATACTTCATGCTGGTTTGAGGCAGGCACACTTTGTAGACTGTTCTCATGAAGAAATTCTTTGCATACAATGCTACTTCAGCTCTGCAGACGAGCCAACCGGACCCGGGACCAGGATCTAAGTCTGTCTGCTAGAGTGCTGATGTGGGTAAAAGGGGCAGGAGGGGGGAACTTTAGAAGCATATTACATTAAAACTAAACAAGTTAGAGCAACGGGATTTAGATCATTTACTTTATTTTTTTAATACTTACAATATTAAAGAAGGTTAAAAATATAGTATTACTATCCCTTTAAGAACTCAGCCACCACTTGGAATGTGCTCAGCTTTGCAAAGAAACATTGACAATGTACCTTTATGGGGAAATCTACAATACTGATTCTTTACTCCATGATGATGAACTGAAGGGTCCCATGGGTTTAAAACCTTTTGAGTCCACACCTTCTGGAACAATTACAGTTTTCACCTATGGACAGCTCTCCCAAATGGACAGATGTGTCATCCCAAGGAGGACAAGTCCATGTCTGCCTTCTGAGCCAGATTCTTCACTGGCCAAGATTGTTATGAAAGTGGGGGTTAAAGAGAATGTACAAGGAAGGTGTTGTTCCATGAGAAACAAAAAAACAAACAAACAAAAAAACAAAATCACACCAATCACAGATCATTCAGATGAATAATTGGGCAACTAATTTTTTAAGCTACAGTGTTTGCCAGACAGAGTAGAAGAACTGGCAATACATTTTGCTGTGTAAAATGCAACATCACAGAAAAAAAAAGGTTTGCTTCTTGAATCTGGGACATTATATCAAGAAGATCATCTTCTCCCTGATCCACTGCATCAGGTGATCACACCATTGGTCGATAGCTCTACTGGCCCTTGCCATGGCAAAATACTAAAGAGCAGTACGCCATAGCAAAATACATACAAAGAGCTGCCTCATTCACAGCAAAGATTGCCTAAAGAAGGCAGCACAGGTCTATGACCGCTGGGTCCTTAAATGCTCCGGCATAGACATTTGGTAAGCCTATCCATTTAGAAAGATGGAAAGATAGTAAGTACAACAAATACAGGGATTCTTTTGCAAGAAGTAGTTTGAAACGTCTAGACAAAAACACCTGTCAGGGTGCTTTCAGTTATCTAGAACAATCTAGTCCAACTGATCAGGAGTAGAAAATACTGCAGAAGATTTCTTCTTCCCAGGACTGACATTCATATCTCATTCAGAGACATGCAAAGTGACAAGGACAGCTCTAATAAATCCTATTCACCAAGCTAAAGACCTCCAACCATCACAAAGATAACATGAGATAGACAGTCTAGGGTCACTGGCAATGCCTAGGATCTGATACAAAACCCTTTAACTGCCTATCAACAAATACACAAGGCTGAGCAAAACAGCTGTCAGATCTGGATCAATATTTGTCCTCCATGTGGTTCTCCACTGCAAAAGTAAGCCATAGAAAGGGAAGCAGAGCGTGTCAGCAGAGCAGCATGCCAAATAGACCACCTAGAAAGATGCCAGTTTGCTGTGAGAACCCTGTGTATACCTCTACTAAATAAGTCTGTTTAGTGACATTTACCATAAGCAGCTTCTATACAGCAGGATGTCCAAAAGGGGCAAGAGAGGATTGTACCAGGTGCCCCTCAAAGCCTCAGTGCAGCAGGTAGTGGTAGAGAGCAGGCTGTAATAATGCCCCTTTTTCGCTCCTATAAACTCCACACATGTGGGGTTTAAATGTGGACTAGAGTAGGTACCCTTCTGAGGAAGAAAAAAAGGGACTAAGCGCTACCCTTAATAGTGATATACTCTTACTGATAGTAAAAAAAGAATAATGTGAATGGGAGATATAGTTATTCTACTAGATGGTATGGGTACAAATGTTCAATATAGAGTTGAATAAAAGAAGTCACTCTCTATGTTATACTGTCCCTTCCTATAGTATCAGCAGAGAAATAATGTAGTCTCCCAAAAACACACTCCATGCTGCTAGTCTCAGAATATTGAAGGTATCCAGATTCCAGACGTGTTCAACATGTAAAAAATACAGGGGTAGGGAAGAGACAGCGCAACAACTATCTAAGTGTAGTAATTTATTGAAGTGTATACTTAAAAATATTAAAGTAAAAATAAGCATAAAATAATGAACTTCTGATAATATTTATAAAAGAATAATAGATATACACTTAGATAAAAACATAGAATCATATAAAGTGGTTTAACATAAAATATATCTTATAGCAGAGAGCCAGTAGAATCCAGTTATTCGGAACTAGAGGTCAGTAAAGAGGGAAAAAGCATAGAGTAAATTATTGGCAATGGGATATTAAATATAAAGAAGAGATGGCCCCTTACTAGAGAGTGAACTCCTATTAGGGTGCTTCTACACACTGTAGTGGAGCTCAACCTGAGTCTCTCAATCTAGTTTGGGTGGCCTCTTACTTTATGTCCTTGAAACGCTCAAGCGTATCTGTTGGAATGCAGCTCAAAGCGATTGCTCGTTTTCTTCCCCCATATAGAGCACTTTCGCTCCAAGTGCCGATATCCGTTGCTGGATCCCAGTACAGCCAATCTTGATCTTCCTTTCTCCGTTGGAGCACCTTTATTTCCAACCCCAAGATTCCGTTATTGGGTCCCCGTCTGACTGGGGGTCCTGAACCCGCGTGGACCACGGAGACGCCAGTTGTGTGTAAACAACGCCGGGACGGAGGAACAGCATCGAGGTCGGCAAGTCAGACGGGGACCCAATAACGGAATCTTGGGGGTGGAAATAAAGGTGCTCCAACGGAGAAAGGAAGATCAAGATTGGCTGTACTGGGATCCAGCAACGGATATCGGCACTTGGAGCGAAAGTGCTCTATATGGGGGAAGAAGTAAGAGGCCACCCAAACTAGATTGAGAGACTCAGGTTGAGCTCCACTACAGTGTGTAGAAGCACCCTAATAGGAGTTCACTCTCTAGTAAGGGGCCATCTCTTCTTTATATTTAATATGCCATTGCCAATAATTTACTCTATGCTTTTTCCCTCTTTACTGACCTCTAGTTCCGAATAACTGGATTCTACTGGCTCTCTGCTATAAGATATATTTTATGTTAAACCACTTTATATGATTCTATGTTTTTATCTAAGTGCATATCTATTATTCTTTTATAGATATTATCAGAAGTTCATTATTTTATGCTTATTTTTACTTTAATATTTTTAAGTATACACTTCAATAAATTACTACACTTAGATAGTTGTTGCACTGTCTCTTCCCTACCTTCTGAGGAAGAAGTTTCTCAACTCAATGCCCCCAACTCCCTCTAAAACACTCTGAAGACCTACCTAGCATTCAAGGAGATAAAACCCCCATTTAAATCAATATGAGTTTACGGACTATGTTTCTCATGGTGCAATTTGCTGGTAACAGTTCTCAGCACATGAATCTCAGTGTAAAATAAAGATTGTTGTTTTTTAACCCTTTAAAAGGACCACAGGGCTCTTCACTGCATTAGGGTAAAAAGAGGATTTCTGTGTACTGAACAATAAATCCTTTTCTTTTAGTCCACGTGGAACACAGGAACAATGGTGTAAAGTATCTTCCGATCAGGGGCACTTGCCTTAAAAGGTTATCTGGAGGCAATGACTGCCACCCTACTTCACTTTAACCCAACCAGTCATGCAGTCTCTGTAATGAACAGCGAAGCTCAAAAACAGACATAAGGCAGGAGAGGAGGACACAGGAACTAAAAAACACAAAAGGAATCCCCTGCCCTGAACGCAACTTGTTTTTCTCCAGGAGGGAAGGCGATTTATTAGTAAGTACACAAAAAGGGGATTTTTTGTGTACTTACCAATAAATCTTTTTCACTATATGGAACACAGGAACCATGGGGTAAAGTAGAGATATAAAAAAGTGCAGATAAAACAGAATATTCGTTGACCACCACCAAATCACCTACAGATAGGCACTGATAACGGTAAATGCCAGACTATGCAAACCCTGGCTATATCACTTATACATAGATATATTCAACAAGTTGTGCAAACAGCTCTCCTCCATAATCACGCTCTCCCAGTATTGCAAAATACAAGAAAAGAGGATAGAGAAGGCACCCAATGGCCTGATATGGCCACAACTTTGATAAAAGGATAACAATGGAAATACACTGACATTTTCTTTGATTAAGCGGTGTGTAACAGTCAAACATTTGAGAGAGGATTTTAACTTGCATAATTTGGACATTGATATATTTTATTAATAATAAACATTCCATTGTTTTACTGAGTCCAGCAGCTGTGGATTTGTTTGTTCCAGAGTGGGTGACACCCTGAGAAGATACCGAGAAAGATGTCCACATGTGTTATGTCAGTTCACCCTGACCTACGGAAAATGTGAGTACTTCCACTTGTATCCTTTTATCAAAGTTGTTGTGATATCATGCCATTAGGCATTTTCTCTATTCTCTTTTTTTTGTCTTCAAAGTCAAGAACTGAAGGGAAACAGAAGACAGAAGCTCAAAGGGAGCCTTCTGAAGCATATCCAGAACACAGTTCAAGTCCCACAATGGAGAAGTATTCTGAAAGACTGGGTAGGCAAGAGCCACCCCCCTGCACAAAGACATACCCATACTATAAAAAGGCTATAGGTCTAATTAAAAGATAGAAAAGAAATCTGGACCTTAATCAAGGTAAGACGAAGCCCTTCCTGGAGAAAATCCTGAAGAAAGGCTAAAATAACTTGAAGACGAAAACAGCACAGTAGCAACCACTAGTCTTTGAACCATGACAGAGAGTCTTCATCACAGCACCAATGACAGAATCAGAGAAAACTTTCTACATCAGGATGCTGACTTCTTAGCCAGCTTCTCTGCCTCTGGCTGACACAGAGGACCAAGAGGTCCAGTAGAAGAGAAAGCTGAAATGGCTCTACTACAGATAGATTAAAAAGATCAAAGAACCAGGCCTGGCGAGGCCAGATGGGGGCAATCAGAATTACATGAATCCACTCCTTCTGGACTTTCATCAATGCTCTGGGAATCAGAGGGAATGAAGGAAACACATATGCCAGGGGAACTGCCATGGAATGGCCATCATGACACCAGCAAGAGCTAGGGGGTCCCGGGATCTGGAGCAGAATAGGTGAAGCTTGCTGTTCAACAGAGAGGCCATTAGATCCAATGCCAGAAGAGTGACTATGGGGTCAAACACCATCTGGATGAGATCCCAGTTCACAGGGTCTACACTTTTTTGACAAAGTCCACCACAACATTGTCTACCTGGAATGTGAACGCTAGAATTGCCTCTGCCCAAACGAGAATCAGCCAAATTTCAGACCAAAGCGCTGCACTCCTGGCACTGGCAAACCCCAGAGGTACTGAAATCAAAGCAACAGCACTAGGCAAATCATAAGAGGCTCCAGCATATTGATGGGCAGAAGAGCCTTCTGTGGGCCCAAAGGGGCTCCTCAGCCAGTCAGGCTGGCATCTGTTGTGAATGTCCCCCAATTCACAATGACTGATTGCCGTCCCAATGACAGGACATCTAAAGCCACTAACGAAGATCTGACTTTGTCCGGTCGGATAGGGCCATGACACTGGGAAAATATCATTGAAGCCTGGACCAGTTCTTGAGAAACTCCAGCTGAGGTTTCTAAGTGTGGAATTAGGCAAAGGGCACTACCATCAATGCAGAGACCAGAAACCACAGCACCTTCATGTACTTCTGTATCATTGTGAATTGGCAAAACAAGCCCTGAGATACCTCCTGAGACAATGATTGAAAAACCAGTTCCTGAAGTGTGTCGAATCTCATGCTGAGAAAGAGAGGGACCTGGGACAGAAGCAGACAGGATTACTTAAAATTCAGTATTAAACGTGTTGTTCCAGAATGGACAGACATCTGAATCTGAAAGTGTAGAGCCTCTTCTAAAGGAACATTTAACCAAAAATGGTTTAGATGGGAGTAAGAGATCCCTGGAGAATGAATGTGAACTGCAAAGGCTGCCAAGACCTTTGAAAAAAACTAATTTTACAGAAGCCAGCCCAAAAGGAAGGGCAATGAACTGAAAATGAGGGTTTTGGAAGGCAACTTGTAGGAAGAGCTGATGAACTGCATGGATGGGAATATGCAGACACATACTTTATATCTACCGAGGTTAAAAACCCCCCTGGACACACAGCAATGATGACATAGTGCAGAGACTCCATCTTTAAACAGTGTAAGAACAAAACACAGTTGAGATTCTTCAAATCTGTAATAGGACCGCATGTGCTATCTTTTTGGTAACTATGCAAAGGTTGGAATAGAATCCCAATAAACTTTCCTGAAGTAGAACAGGCTCCAAGAACGGCATGTCCACCAGTGAAGAGACAGTGATTTGAAATAGATGGCCCCGCATCAGAATCCTGGAAAAGAAGAAGTGACGTGGTGGAAGAGACTTGTAGTCTATGTGGCACCCTTCTAAGTTCACCCGCAAAACCCACTGGTCCACCACTGAGAGAGACCATGTATCATGACTGACAGAATACATCCAATGAAAGAGACATCAATGACTTCTTGGAAGACTGGTGAGTCAACCAGATCTTTGGTATGACTCATGTCACTACAAAGTGATGAGGCATTAATAGAAAGCTTAACAGCAACAAGGGCCTCTTCAGTAAGATACACATAGCCTCAAGGATCTTAGAATTGGCCCAAACAACATCCTCACAGACAACTTCTGAGAGTTAGTTCCCCCTAAACAGCAACAGCCCTAGTCACCCAAGAAACCACCAAGGTGGATCATAAAGCAGCACCATAAGTTGTAAAATTCACAGGCAGGTGCTTCCCTGCCTATTCTTTACTCTCCACTGCAAGTGACAAAGCTGTAAGCTTAAAAAAGGTAAGAAATTGCTAAAGGATCAGAAGAAAAGGGATACAAGAGATACATACGTCTGGGAAGGATCAGTCTCTTATCGGGCACCTCTATTCCTCCAGAAACTCCTGGTTTAAGGAATGTTGAGGACAGAAAATTGCAGGCTCCGTTTTGCAAGTCTTAAATATATCTGGGTATTAAGAACTTGAGTCTGAAGCCTCAGA
The DNA here is from genome assembly GCA_037306005.1 of Rhinophrynus dorsalis. Lineage (NCBI taxonomy): Eukaryota > Metazoa > Chordata > Amphibia > Anura > Rhinophrynidae > Rhinophrynus > Rhinophrynus dorsalis. Next base: position 266,506,548 of record CM074718.1, on the reverse strand, counting down.
GACCTTCAGGGTCCCCATAACAGCCTGGATAAGACCATTAGCACAGAAGTCAGGGTCTTCCTCAAAAGAATCTCACAGGTGAAAGAAGAATCAAAATCTCTTTCCAGGGGAACACCCCACTCATAGTGACTAAAATGTCTTTTAGGGGAGGCTGGACAATCTTGGGTCCAAGACTCATGGATCGCTAAATAGAGGATGGTATATTAACTCACAGAAGCCATCAAGGCTTAAACCTAGGCAGGCTACTTTTAAGTAGAAGAGGCGCCCAGGTGCTGCATAGAGGCCACAGAACAAGAGGGACATAAATTACCAAAACAGTCATTTAGAGGACTATCTGACATGAGAAGCAAGGGTTAACAGGGAGACCCCTGAAGCCCCGGTGGTTCTGGATTTGCCCATATCTCCTTTGTGTTCAGACATAGCCAAGAAACCCTCCCATAAAGAATACAGGACATAAGTGTAATAGAAAAATATTTATCTGCCTGAAGGGATTAAAGCAGACTGAAGGATGAAGGATCCAGCCTTGTGTGTTGCACTTTGCAGGAAAAAGAGAAAGAGGGTAAGAATACTACTTTCTTTTCCCATTCTCTGAGGCCTGGGAAAAACAGGCCTCACTGCGTTGTATTAAAAGTCAGACCTTGTGGTGAGTCATCAGGACGCCTTCCTGATGCACCCCAGCTACTGATTGGCTGGGTATGAGTGGGCGAGAACGGCAATCCTTTTCACATCAATGAGGGAAAGCCTCCCACATTGAGGTGAGAGGGTTTCCTGATCCCGCCCACTCCTACCCAGGTGCTCCAGGTAGAATGGAAGCAGTGGTGGCTGGTCGACAGCCCCTGTCTACTCCTCAACCGATTAGTGTTTTTCAGCCATGCTCCCTGACAGGGAACAAGATCTACACACAGACACACACGTACACGTACGTGAAATTGCTCTTTCGACTTGGCGCTCAGCGCACACTGGGGACTTGGAGAATCTCTGCAGCTGAGAGTCTCGTTGCAGGGATTCTCACGGCCGGCTTCTGCCCCAAAGCATCCCCAGAGCGTGCAGAGAAAAGAGGAAACGGTTGAGTAAGCCATCATCTACCAGAACTAGGCCCTACAGAATTCTGTACTCTAAACCATATCCACCAAGGAGACCAGAGAGCGGAGTCCACCTAATTGGGGATTACACAGTCTCCGCCTCCAGACAGCCTTTTAAGGCAAGTACACAATGCACTATGGGCTGAAGGATGATTTATCCCACAGTTCCTGTGTTCCACACTGGAAGAAAGAGAATACAATTTAACTAAACACAACATTAATTCCTTTGTACCTCCATGCTGAGCAAACTGTAGCTACTTGAGGCAATATCAAATCAGTTTTTCTCTAGTATTGCACACACAGCAGAGGGAATTGATATTTCATACCACTATGGACCATGCCCTGATGAAATCAGGAAACACACTCTGTTTCTTAGGGGCCATTTGTCCAAAAACAATTTGGAAACTGAGATAAATTTAAAGAGGATTTTACTGTCACTTCTTCTGCGGAATGTTCCTAAATCATTAAATTGAATTTGAAAAGTGACAGTATCGTAACAGGTTAGTAGGGCAACAAGAGAAAAAAATTATCCTTCCTTTGTTCAAAAAGTGGCAATTTGAAAATTCTGAACTAAAGTAATTTTTAGCTTCACTTTTTTTTTTAATGTGAATGTTCAAATCATGATGTCACTTTTGAACTGACATATAGGCATGGATCTGTTAAAAAAATATGTAAAGAAGCAAACATTCTTTCAAATACCAAATACAGACATGTAACTATGGTATCTACACAGACATTTTATATCAAATATTTTATTTTATACAGTCACTTTGCTTTAAAGGGATAGTATGTGAAAAAATACATGTTGTAGTGCTTATCCTCTTGAGTAAAACAAGGGTACTCCCACTGCTGAAAGATGTTTTAGTCAAAAGTTATTAGAGCACAGTAAGTTGAATTTGCAGGTGTAATATTCCAATGACCTGAAGTTGTACAGTGGCACTATTGCTACACCATTCTATGGATAGCTCTGGTCAGTTGACCATAAATCTCCATAGGATGGTATAGCAACAGTGTCACTGTACAATTTCAGGCCACTGTGATACTGCACCTAAAATAAATTTCAGGCCACTGTGATACTGCATTTTTAGGTGCAGTATCACAGTGGCCTAAAATTGTACAGTGGCGCTGTTGCTACACCATCCTATGGAGGTTTATGATCAAATGACTAGAGTTGTCCATAGGATGGTGTAGCAACAGCACCACTGTACAATTTCAGGCCACTGGGATATTACACCTACAAAATACAACTTACTGAGCTGTAATAACTGTTGAATAAAAACCCATTTTAGCAGTGGGAGTATTGCTTTACTCAGGTAGATAAAGCCCACAATTTTGTTTTCCATTTTATGTATTACTATCCCTTTAATGGTGAAGTTAATATCATAATTTTGAAAACATGATTTGTTTAATGTGAAGTTTAACAACGCCCACTTTTAAAGATGTTTCACCTTATAATAATGTTTTACCATAGCTTTTGTTAATACAGTAGTCATAGTAAAGCTGGCTTTTTTATGCAAGTACTTTAAAAAAAATATACTAACTTTAAGCACGCAGAATCACCGGCACAGCTCTGCTTGACTGCCTCATTCTCCTCCCTCCCAGCTGCCCTGCTTCTATCGCTATATCAAGCACCTATTAGCATTATACTGAGGTGACCTCAGAATAATGATAACTGGAGCTTGATATAACGATAGATGCTGTTCACAGCACACTGAAGGGAAGTGTGAACACGCTCCCTGGGGCAGCTGGAGGGAGGAGAAAAGAAATGCATTCCATAACACTCTGGCACTCAAAGGCATAACAGCTCTCTGAGAATCCCAAAGCTCCAGTGTCAAGATACAACAGATCATTTTGGTACATTTGCCAAAACATTTACACCTCAATGTTTAATACTCCCACAGATAATTCAACAGTAGTAATTCACCACTGTTTCCATGAAATCAATAAAGAAACTCTCCCAGCAGTAATGAATACACAGGTAACCCTGTGCAACATGCTTTCCCATTGCCACTACCCACAATACAGGTAGCACAAAAGAAAACTGCAATGGAAAACAGAAACTGCACATTCATGTGCCTTATAACTTTATTAAAATAGGATAAATAATAATCAAACAGCTTTTTCACATGTAGAACAAAAGTGAAAATAGCATCAAATGGGACCTTTGTGTTGCAATCTCCCTTCTTGCTGTTGACACTAGAACTCCCACATTCTCAACAACAACCTAATGATAGATTTACAGTCTGATCAGGAACGATGGAAGTTCTGGAACTTGGGCAGAACAAAATAAAGTTCAAGTCCCAATGAGCGTTTTGCAGGCTAAAGCTTCTCACTGTCAGAAAAAATCTAGTTTAAGGATGGAATCCATTTTTACATATCCACACCAGTGGATCTACTGGTCAGCCTCAGTTTGGATGCCATTGATAAAATAATATATGAACCAATATGGGTTATGCTCATCACTACAGATCTCAAACTTAAAAGGATGAAAATTGATTCTGGCAAACAGATAACAGTATAACTGCAGGTATTAAGATGAAAACTAATGAATTAAATAGTGAAATTTATAAAATACCTGCCTAAAAATGTCCTCTATAAATAACTTACTTTACGTGTCCCCTATCCTGACCAGAACTGTATCCATAATTTGACCCTTTCGTAGGTCTCCTTTTACCATTTTAGTTGGGTAGGGACCTCACTTTTGTTTCCATTTGCAAAGCACTCGTAACCTTGCATTGCTTGAAACAAATTGTAAAGAGTTGTGTACACTTGTGGTGCTACAGAAACAAACAAATTAATTAATTCATTGCAAATATATATATATAAAAATTCATGTAAAAATGCAAATCTCATAAAAAAGTAACATTCAGTAGGTTGAACACAGATTAGAGATATAATGGGGGAAAAAATCACTGGAACATATTAAAAACTATCTATAAATATGTGCTTGGTGGAAATAGTCCACTGAAGGGCATACCTGCAAAAACTACCATTGTGGTGTTGTTGCAAGTGTGGTACAACTAAAACGAACAGCAATAAGGGTGATTTGCTCCACTGAGGTCCTATTTGATGTGCTTTTCACTTTTTCCCTACAAGTAAGAAGCCATTTTGCTGATTATTTATACTTTCGATAAATATATATAAAGGTACAGGTAAATTCATTTTTCTACTGCTACAGGGTAGAGAACTAAAGCTACTCAAGTCACACCTATGACACTGAGAACTGCAGCATGTAGGCAGTTAACACTAATGTGTTGTTGTGCAGAACAGAAAGCATTTAAAACACTGGCCTTGATGAAGATGTCAATTTACCAAGGACAATATGCATGGAGGGATCCTGTCGAAAGAAGTCTGCCTACTAAAGGTATACACAGATCAAGCTGCCAGACAGAAGTTCTGCAAACAGTCTACCAGTCAAAAGAGGACAGGCAGTCAGCAAAGAACCAAACAAAGGGCAAGGGTTAATAGTTGGAGTGGATAACCAATTATGTTACAGTTATTTACTTACCTGGTAAATCAGGACAGACGGAATATTTGTAGTTTCTCATGCTATGTCTGTTAATTAAAGGGATAGGAATACTTAAAATGTAAAAAAATATATGTTGTAGGGTTTATCCCCCTGAGTAGAACAAGGGTACTCCTATTGCTGAAAGATATTTTATTAAAAAATTATAACAGCTCAAACTTGAAATTTTTAGGTGCATTTTCACAGTGGCCTGAAAATTTACAGTGGCGCTGTTGCTACACCATTCTATGGACAGCTCTGGTCTGTACACCATAAATCTCCATACGATGGTGTAGCAACAGCACCACTGTACATTTTCAGGCCACTGTGATATTGCACCTAAAAAAATTCAAGTTTGAGCTGTTAAAAATTTTTTTATTAAAATATCTTTCAGCAGTTTTATTTGGGGACATAAACCCTACAACATATATATATATATTTTTTTTTACATCTTAAGTATTACTATCCCTTTAAAGGTCCAGTGACATGTTTTAACTGGTACCTAACAAAGTGCCATAACTATTTGGATTGTACTTCTTGTTCTGTGTAATTACTTCTGCTAGTCTCCTGGACATTTAGAGTCCCACCTATGTGGTACGACTGCCTCAGTGATTTCTCTTCAAAAATTGTCTGTAAAATATTTTTACACCAATAAGATTTTAACACCCATTTATCTTTTGAACACAGGGCCCTATGGGATTAAAGAATAAAATGAGATAAATAACATTTGATAATTTTAAATTAGCACTCTATGGTAGGGGAGATACTCAACATTTTTCTCCCACTCAGCCAAACTCACACAGATGGGTTTCCAGGTTTCCTTTTCCTCAGGCGGGTCTGTTTGAAAAACTTGAATCGCTGAGATTTCTTCCAAAAGTAATAGTATTCAACACATTCACCTACTGACCGTGTCCGAACCTAGTAGCAATAACAAAATAGGAAAAAAATAAATGCAAGAGAAAAGAAAAACTAATAGGAAGTTCTGTTTTTTTTGTTGGTTTTTTTTGCATGTGCACTTTATTAACAGGCATTTGTTTTACACATGTATACTTTATATAAGTGGCAGTTTCTGATAATTACATTTATAAATGTAAATGTGTGATTATGTTACTAGTCAGTGGTTGACAATGCACACTAACGTGATCTAGAAAATGCCAAGGAATTCAGAGTGGATTTTAGTGAACTTACTGTTAAATCATTTTTGCTTAATCCATGTGGAACACAGGAACCATGGGGCAAAGTCCCTTGATCCAGGAGTGCAGAGTACTTTTAAAAACAAGGTCTCTGAGGCGAAGACTCCCTCAACTTTACTCCATCCAAAAACTACATTCAGTTTTCATGTACAGAAAAGTCAACATAAAGCAGACAGAAGGGAAAGGAAATAAATAATCCTATGAACAAATAACTCAACAGGATCCCTCTGTCCAGCAACCCAAACCACTTGTTTGTTTTCCAGGAGGGAGTCTTGAGCTCCACATGGACTAGAAGAAAAGGTTTTAACAAACATTCACTAAAATACTACTTTCTCTGTCATCCAGAGTAGAACAAAGAAACCATGGGGATATACCAAAGCCATCTTCCAAAATTACTGGGAGGGAAAAAGAAAAACCCTCCACTAGAGACAAGTTTCCACAGGACCAGCTGGTAAAACATGAAACAGACACCAAACTGACTCACCAAACAGTAAACAAACAGCCTTTAGAACATTCCAGATAAAGCTGGCCTCAACAATGGACAGGACATACACACATTAGTTAAAGGGATAGTAATACTTCGTTTTATCTGTATTTCATTTTGTAGGCGTTAAAAAAACATGAAGGATGAAATAAGTCTTATCTCTCAAACCTTTATGGTTTGAGAGATATTCACAAGCAAAGTTTCCCCTCCCGCCCCTTTTACCTAGTGTAAGCCATCTCTTCTCAGATGTAGAATGCAGTCCATAGACCAGACAGATAACAGCAGGGGACAATCTTCTTCCTATGAGAACAATGAAAGCCCTGCCCCCCTTGACAAGTTTTTCAGGTTTTTCCCTTATCTTAATTGAAGATTGTCCCTCTCTGCAATCTACCTGGGCACCTCCCTTCTGCTCTGGCTGAGCAGTGTTACATCAGTAAGAGGGGCGGGAGGGGGATACTTTGTCATTGAATTACTCTTGAAGTACAACTGTGACACAATAGAAATAACACTGTCCAAAGTCCAAATACTATGATGATTAATTATAGCTGCTTTTATTATGAAACATTACTATCCCTTTAAACAAAAAGGGAGGCTGAAGTTCGGCTACCTGCCAAACAGACACAATGGCCAGCAGAAACACAGAGCTGCCAAAATAGGCTCAAAGGGAGGCACTAGAGTAGTCTTAATACCAAGTTCAAGTCCCACAGGATTGGGATCCTAAAAGACAGGGTGAGCTACCCCTGAGCCTTCACATCAGGGAGCAAAGCAAAGCACTGCTGGAAAAGATCAGTGTGCTGAAATCTGAAACTTAACATAACCAAGACCAAAGCCTTTCTAAACATCTTGAAGAACGGTCAAGACGACTGGAAGCCAAAAAAAGCCTCCACTGAGAACCATGATCAGCACATCACTAGCAGAAGGACCAATATATGATAGGCCTTAGGGGAAAACTGTTTTCTAGAACAGAAATGACATGTCAGAAAAAACATTTTTTCTTCAAGATGATGGGCTTCAGGAGCCAAGACAACTTCTCCTGCTAACAATGGCATACCAGGCCTTGAGTCAGGTCTGTTCTTGAGGGAAGGTGAAAGGGTTCTGCTATGGGCAGAGTGAAAATCAGAAAACCAGGCCAGATGAGGCCAGAATGGGGCACTCAGGATGATTTGAGCTCTCTCCAGCCTGATATTTCTCAGCATCCAAGGAATCAGGGGGGTTGGAGGGAATAAGTACATTAGAGGACAATTCTATGGGATGGTCATCTCATCCATCACAAAAGTCAGCTGGTCCTAATGCAGAACTGAGGAACTTTGTGGTTTAGGCAAGAGGCCATGATAATCACATTTGATAAGCCCCAACCGCAGATGATCAAACTGAATACACTGTGATTGAGCTCCCAGTTTCTGGGATCCAAAGTATTGGATCCCAAGTCTGCCACTATGTTTTCTAAGCCAAGGCTTACACTTCTGCTTTCTCCTTGGTTGCTGATGTCAAAGACTGCCCTTGTGTTGCCTAACTGAATTCCTACTGTCAATCCTAAAAGGGGATGAGACCAGCAGAATAGCTTTAGGTGGACTGTTCATACTTCAGCACATGGATGGCTAGGAGGCTCTCCTCCCTGGTTCAAAGGCCCTGGGCCATTGCAAGGCTCAGGGTAGCATCTCAGCCCCACAGACTGCGTCTGTGGTGACCACAATCCACTTGGGAATGACAAACGGATGCCCCAGCATCAGATGGCACAGTTGAAGCCACCAGTGAAGGTATTCCTTCGTAAGGAGAAACAGCGACATGACATGATATAGACAAGACTGATGTCTGGACCAATTCCTAAAAATGTTGCAAATCCCTTGTATAGAATTCTACAAAGGGAACTGCCTCCAAGGCAGCAACTAGGTAATCCAGTAAATTCATATATCTTTGCACGGTTGCAGATGGCCAGGATATTGCCTGAGACACCTAAAGGGTCAAGGACTGAATCTTGTCTGTAAGGAACCTTACTCCCTTGGAGGACATTGAACTTCATACCTAGGACATGAAGGACCAGGGAACTAAACAAAGAATATTTTTTTGAAGTTTAATACACAGCCCTGTTGCTCCAGTATAAAGACTTGATCCTAAATCTGAGAGCTCACTTCTGAAGGAGGTGATACAGCCATTTTGTACCAAATAGGAGGAAAGAAACAAAATATAGGAGAAACCAAAACTAAATAAAACTCTCCAAAAGCATTGTGTGGCGGTGCAGCAGAAAAAGAGAGATATACGTACAGTAAATAAAGTGTCCCTAGAACTAGGAGTGTGACGGCATGGTAAACAGGACTGAACATGCAGGGAACCCTGGTCAATGAGGACTACATGAGTTAGTGTAATAGGATTGGCCGCTTACAAACAGTATCTTGGAAACATCTGATCTCAAAAAGGCTCTGTCTGAGTCCAATACAGTCAAGATGCGGACTTACAAGAATAAAGAAAGCATATTACCAGACAAAACACCCTGGTGTAGGAGAATTTAAAGGGATAGTAATGTTTCATAATAAAAGCAGCTCTAATTAATCTTCAAAGTATTTGGGCTGTGGAGAGTGTTATGTCAGTACTGACAGAGTTGTAGTTTAGGAATAATTGAATGATAAAGTATCCCTCTCCTGCCACTTTTACCTAGTGTAAGCCACCTCCCCATAGATGATGAATCTGGTCTTAAGCCCAGAGAGCTCACAGCAAGGGGTAGTCTTCTTTTGCCCCTTTTTGACAGGTTACATATGCTAACTGAAGATTGTCCCTCTCTGCAAGCCATCCGGACATTCTTGCTGCTCTGAGGTGAGCAGTGTTACATCAGTAAAAGGAGTGGAAGGGGGATACTTTATCATTCAATTAGTCTTGAACTACAAGTCTGACACTATTGAAATAACATTCTCCAAGGCCCAAATACTATGAAGATTAATTGGAGCGGCTTTTATTTTGAAACATTACTATCCCTTTAAATAACTCACGTGCTGATAATGCAATACATTCTCTCCCGGTTCCTTGGTGGTGGCCCTGACACCAGAGACAAATCTAAGTCTTCCCAGTCAATCTCCCCTTCCTCAGTAGAGGAATTCCCTGCAAACTGTGAATGACCCCCAAATACAGGACTGATATACCCCTACGGATAAAAGGCGTCCAACTTCTTAAGACAAGGGTGGGAAGGGGTTATCAATCCTTACATCCAAGCAGCCCGGACAGGCACAACCTAAAGAAGTAAAGCAACAGGATAGAGTGCAAATCAGACAGAATATCACACTGTGATGGATGCCAATAAATCATGGACACAATACAGGACCATAGTACTCAAGAGGCTTACTCACCCTGTAGCTTCATTCTCCCATTCTGATATAGTAAGGAACTTCAAAGAAGCTCAATAATGAGATAAAGACCAGAAAATCAAGTCAACCTCCACAGGTTTAACCATTTGAGTGAATAGGAGCCCACCTAATGGGGGAATACACAGCCCCATATGCAAAGATGAACAAAAGAGAGACTAAGAGCAGAGCAGTGCCTATACACTGTTCATCTATGGGAAGTCACCTGAAACTGAATATAGTAGGTGGGGATAAAGTAGAGGGAAGGAGGATGTCTCTGCCTCAGAGACCTTGTCTTTAGAAGTGTCTTGCCCTCTTGGAGGAGGGAACATTATACCATTGTTCCTGTGTTCCACAATGGACGATGGAGAAATATACATTTTATAAATAGGCATAAGATCTGTGACAAAATTACCCACTAATACGATCATAAAATAAACCCAGTTGTTATGTTTCTAGTTAGATAATTGCAAACATAAAGGTAAAAAATTGGCTTCTGTCCAATGTGAAGTCTATAAAGGAAGACAATTACCAAACCCCAGGCATATCATGTTGCTTGAGGCAAGTAGGGTTGCCACCTTTTCTTCAAAAAAAATACCGGCCATGGCATTCCCTCCATAGACTTAACATTGTACAGAAGCCAATTTTTTTACCAGCCTGCCGGTAAAATACCGGCTAGGTGGCAACCCTAGAGGCAAGAACAGTTTTCACAGGTGCCTCCCTATGCATGAAGCCCTCCCTTCCCATCTGATTCTTGGTACAGCCCTTCTTCAGTACATTCTTGCAAGGGAAGCAGATGCAAAATGTGCATATCCCTTGCTGCTTGTTAGGTAGTTAAGTAGGCTAACAGGCCCTCCTAGAGCCTTGCCTGCCCCACCACCCATTGACAATCTGGACAGTAGTAATACACTGCAAAAGAACATGTTGAATCTGGATCGGCAACTAGGGGGGGAAACCTTTTCAAAATAACTTAAATTCCCCAACCTGCAAAACTTAATTGAGATAAACAGCTCTAGGCCAGCAAAATATTGCTTTGAAACAGAGGGGCAAATCTCTAAAAAGGAATAAAAACTGGTTTTAAAAAAGGCTAAAATGGGCTAAGACTAAGAAAGTCATCGGATCTCATTACCTTACCTCTTTCCATCCCATTCATGATGGGATAGAGAGTGACACAAAGTAGTATGGGATCCTAACACCTCATATTATTTTAAAAGGTCAAGGAAGGGATACTTTAATCTTCTCCTGAATTAAACAAAAATTATTTTTTTGTAAGGTCCATAGACCAATATTAATTTTAGTGGGCCCAGTTTAAAGCTAAATAAATTAACGAGAGATCCACTGACCCCATAGTAAATAACTTTTTTTTTTCTACAGATACTGTTGCACAAGTAGTTGCTTAGGTCTACCCCTCTACACCTTCCAAGGACCCCTTCTCAACTCCCCCAAAGGTGAGGGGGGAAAAAAAAGAAGGTGTGGTCTAAACAGATTAATAATAGCCCAATGGAGGGGGTATATTGCGCTTTCTTTTTCCTCTCTCTTAGGAAGAGATATGCAGTTTTTGCTGTTCCTCTACGTTTATGATTAAAGTGGAACTATCACCATCATAATATTGCTACCCAAATCCATTACTAATGTAGCGATATGTAAAGTCATATTTTATTATGCTGAAAAAGTCTGCATTATTAAATATAGCAGCTTCTTCTTTAGGCATCCAGCAGACAACAATGCAGACATCTTAGAGGTAAGGTATCTCTGAGTCTGTGTTGTGTGCCCTGTGCACTGCCCGGATTGGTGGTGACATACTTCCATTACCTTAAGGAAACGGAAGTTGCAGACGCACAGAGCTTCTCGTGTAAGTTCTGTGCCCTGGATGCCTACAGAAGAAGTTTCTTTTCTTTAATAATGTGGACTTTTTCATCAAAATAAAAGTAAGGCTTTACCTATCGCTACATTAGTAAAGGATTGGGGGGCAATATTATGAAGGTGATAGTTCCGCATTAAAAGATATACAACAAAAGGTAAATAGGATTTAAGTGATACCTGTTACAGCCTTTCCTCTTTAGTCCATATGGAACACAGGGACCATGGAGTGGAGATTCTCCTCTAGGAGGGCAGTGCACATTACAAAAGACAGAAATTTGGGGCTGGAGGCTCCCACCTCTTCCTCCAGCTCAACCCCCCTTGTACTTCCAGATTCATGTGTGACAATAGTCACAGCAAAAAGATCTTATTTGGTTAAAAAGAAAAAGCTCCTAAGACTAGGTCCCTAAGAGGACTCCTCTGCCCGGGGGAAGGAAACTCAGATAGGTTTTCATACAGGTGGGAGTCTTCTGTTCCATATGGACTAAAGAGAAAATTATTTAACAGGTAAGAAAACTAAAATCCTATTTTCCTTATGTCCAATATGGAACACAGGAACCCTGGATATATACCAATGCATCCCAGAGATTCCGGGGAGGGAAAAAAAAACGAAAACCACACACTTTCTCCACGATACAAGTGTTCCCTAGGACCACACTGGATTTGTATAACTGTAGGTGTCAAAGGACACAGAACTAACACAGCACACTAAATAAGAGCCAAACTACTGAAGAATGAACTGGCAGTAGATGAAAAGGATTGGTCCCCAAACAGGCAAGACTGACTGAAGGAACTTCTGGCCAAAGCAGGCCTCAGCTGAGGCAAGGACATTGACTCGGTAGTGATTGGTAAATGTGTGCAAGGAGGACCATGTTGCAGCCTTGCACAGCTGTTCAGCTGAGACCTGGTTCTTGTATTCCAAGGAGTACCTACTGATCTGGTGGAGTGTGCTGTGATCCTGAAGGGAACAGGCTTCTTCCTGATCACATACACCTGGCATAGGGTAGAGCTGTTCCAAAAGGAAAATGGTAAGCTGAGCTGCCCTAGGTCCCTCAGGCATGGCAGAGTCAGCCTTGCAAAAAGGCTAAGTGTGACATGCATAGTATTTAAGACAATGCATTACATCCAACAGATGGATATGCCTCTTATGCATGGACGAGGGATCAGGACAAAAGGAAGGCACAACAATCTCCTGATTGATTTGAAAATCAGAGACAACCTTGGGCAGGAACCCCTGTGAGTTATGAAGTACTGCTTTGTCCTGGTGAAACACCAGGAACAGAGGCTAGAAAGACAGAGCTTGAACTGCAGCCACCCTCCTAACAAAGGCAACAGCCAAATGAAAAGCCAACTTCAGCATCAGCTGACGAAAAGGAATGTAAGCCAGAGGCTCAAAGGGAGGCCTCTGAAGGACACCTAAGGCCAAATTGAGATCCTGTGGAGGTTTTGGATCCCAAAAGGAAGGGTAAGCATAATCCACCCCTGAAAGGCAATGCATCTCTGAACAGAGAGAGAGAGAGAGAGCAGATATCTGTACCTTAAGGGAACTAAACAGACACCCTTGTTGACCCCTGACAGCACCATAGGCAGCTCAAACATCTGAGAAGACACATTCTTGTCACGCCATCTCTGTTGAAAAATGGACCATACTCTATGGTACACCTTAGAGGACCCAGCTTCCTAGTCTGGAATATGTTGGAGATGACGTCATAGAATTTTTTCGTCTCAGAATGGTGGCCTCAAGAGGCATGTCGCCAAGGCCAGTTTTTCCACATCCTCATACCACAGGGATCCCTGAAACAACAGTTTCAGTCTCAGTGGCAGGAGGAGAGGTTTCTGAATGGACAGAGTGATGAGATAAGCAAACCAACTCAGTCTGTGCCAGAATGGGGTGATTAAGATGACTAGCACTTTCTATATCCTGATCTTCCAGGTCACCCTCTGGATGAGAGGAATCTGGGGAAAAACATAGAACAGGTGAAAGTCCCATGGAATGGACATGCTGTCTATCACGCCAGCAACAGTACAGCAGAACTCGGGTACTTTCCTGTTCTTCTTGGTTGCCATAAGTTCCACTGCTGGAATACCCCAGAGTTAAACTATGAGGTTGTGAAGCTCCCAGTTTCCTGGATCAGTCTTGTTGCCTGAGGCAGTCAACAACTATGTTTTCCACCCTTGGAATGTGTCCGGCCAAAATGGTAGGGACATGGGCCTCCACTCACAGGAAGAGATACTTCCCTCCATGCTGTCTTGTGCAAGTTCCCCCTTGGCAGATGACGTAAGCCACCGCTGTCAAGTTGTCTGATTGAACCCTCAAAGGGGTGCCAGCAACTACCTGGGACCAGTGCAGGAGAGCCAGAGGAACAACTCAGAGTTCCATAATGTTGGTAGGAGACTCTCCTCCCCTGAACACCTGCCATGGCCCCCAGCTATCCCAGGGATGCACCCCAGCCTCTCAGGGTGACATCCATTGTCACCAGGTTCCACTCCAGGATCATGAAAGGTCTCCATTGAGTCAAGTGTGAAAGATTTAGCAACCACTGAAGATCCTCCCTAGCTTACAGTGATAGAATCATCTGACGAGTGAGATTCTCTTATCTCCAGGACCCCGTCCTTAGTATGTCCCTCTGAAGTTCCCTTCAGTGCAGTCACCAGGCAACCCAGAACTCGCATGTGGTCCCTGATCATGGCTGAGGGCCACTCAAGAGCCTGTGAGACATACTGAAATAGGAGTTTGATCTCTCATCTGTAATAAAAACTTTGCCATAAAGGGTGACAAATTCTATGCCCAGGAACACCAGTACCTCGGATGGGATAGGAGAGTATTTCTTTAGGCTGAGAATCCAACCGTAATGCATTAGAATGTGGGTGCACTCTTGGATATGGAGAGCCAAGATTTATTGTGAAGGAGCCTTGATCAATAGATTGTCCATATACATTGTCTGAGAAATGCCTTGGTCATGGATATATGCAGCCAGGGCTGCCATGATCTTGGGGTAGATTCTGGGTGCCAAAGCCAAGAAAATGGCAGGGCCGCGAACTGGTAGTGGATGCAAGCAAAACCAAAATGCAAGAAATGTTGGTGGTCTGGGTGGATTGGGACATACACCTACTCATCCTGAAGATCAAGCAAGGCTAAAAATTCCCCCGGAATCATCTCTGCAATGACAGGAAGAAAAAATTCCACCTGAAAACGTGTAGCAACCATGTATCGTTAAGACATTTCAGGAACAAAATAGGACAGCAGCCGCCATTCTTGGGAACCACAAAAAGGTTGGAATAAAAATGTGAAAAGCGCTGTTTTTTCTGGGTTCTGAAGATCCTTTGACAAAAATAAGCAATGAGGAGGAAGGGATTTGAAATCTATGTGGTACCCCTCTGATACCACCCGCAAAACCCACTGGTCCCTTAAGGAGGATACCCAGGAATCTCAAAAAAAGTAGAGACATCCACCTACAGGTAAGGATAGACCAATCTCTGCATGACTTGTGGATTCCTGGTCTGTCACACTTGGACTTTGCAGAAGATTTCTTGTGCTGCCAAGTCTGTCTGGGCTTTGCGGAGGTGAACGTTTGGGAGATCTGAGGGATTTCCGCCCTTTGAGCC
Source organism: Rhinophrynus dorsalis (assembly GCA_037306005.1). Classification (NCBI taxonomy): domain Eukaryota; kingdom Metazoa; phylum Chordata; class Amphibia; order Anura; family Rhinophrynidae; genus Rhinophrynus; species Rhinophrynus dorsalis. The sequence continues at coordinate 266,491,489 of CM074718.1, read as the reverse complement.
CCGGATTGGCAAGGGGCATCTTCCTTGCCAGAAAGGACCGCTTGGTGAGAATCTGGGGCAACAAGTTGCTCTTTCCACCAATAGATTCACTAATAATCTGCTTCAGGTCAGACCCAAACAGGACCTGGCCCTGTAAAGGCAAGGACACCAGTGACTTGTTAGAACATTGGTCCATGGACCAAATGTTCATCCACAGGGTGCAGAAACAGGAATGGTTGAGTATTTTCCTGAAAATCTGGCCCATCAAACAGTGATTCGGTAACAGACGTAAGTTCCATAATGTTAGCTAGCAAAATCAGCATGTCCTCTCTAGGAACATCAGAAAGCATAGCATCAGATAGTTGTTCTATCCATACAGCAATAGCACTATTGATCCAGGAAGAGGCAAAAATAGGTTTCAGCAACACCCGAGTGGCCACAAAGTTGGCCCTAAGCAAAGTATCAAGCCGCTTATCAGGATAATCCTTGAGTCCCACGGCATCTACAAGGGGAAAGGCTGTATTCTTTACAAAGTGTGGGATTGGAGGGGGGGGCTCAGCAGAAAGGGAAGAAGCCCACTGTGCCAGTGCCTCAGCTGTAAAAGGGTACAGTCTGGAGAAGCATTTATTAAGGAAAAAAGCCACATATCTGGAGTTTCCACTCTTCCAGAAGTACCTGATCAACAGTGTCAGTGAGTTGAAAGACTGGAGAGTCTTTTTTGCACCTCTGGAAAATATATGGAGACGCAGGGTCTCCAGAACCCCTTTGATGAGGCAAGAATGGAGAACTCCCTGAAAGGAAGAAGGGATAGCTGCAATAGACGATAGTTTTTAAACCAAAGAGGGATCTTGGTCAGTGTTGTATGGAAAAAGCTCAGCATAGGACATATAGTGGACTAAGGCACTCAAAGGGTTACTCATCAATCTTCTGCCTTCAGGCTCCCATCTAGAGAGGTCAGACTCTCTAGGAGACCAAGATATGAGTTACAGACTTGTCATAAAGTCCAGGGTAGCCAGTGATCGGAGTCTGCCTAATGGGGGACTATACAACCCCATATCCAACGATAAAACAAAAACCTAAAGAAAACTAAGAGAGTGGCTACTGCACTCCTTTCGGTTTTGCAGAGTACACAAATCTGGAAGCAGATGGGGGAGGGTTTAGGTGGAGGAAGAGAAGGGAGTCTCTTCTGCTTAAATATGCTGTACTTTATAGGCACCCCATGGTATTAAACATATTTACGTCAAGTATTGGTCATTTATTTATTTTAAATTGTATTTTTATGTTTTGTTCAATAAAATGTGCTGATAACTTTCTTCTATTCATGGCTGTATTTTCCATTAGGTAGCAGGCAACTAACTAGCATGTTATATTTTGGAGGGTCAGCTGTGTTGACCACAACCACATTCTAGTTATGTGTGTGTCTACCCCAATCCCAATGTTTCTGCAGTTTGCATACTTCTTTTACTTCAGCATTCAAGGGTCTAAATGACCCAATTAAATCAATGGAAATTTTAACTTGTTCCCTAGAGTGTCTCTGGTTTGCACCAGTTTCTCTTAGTACATCAGGTTCCTTTGAGATTTCGGAGATATACTCTTAACATAAAACATTTACAGATTACATCTAAACCCCTAGATGATCAGAGGGGCGAGCAAAGCAATGTGCTGCACAAACCTCTGATGCTCAAGAGATTAATCAGCCCAGCAGCATTGCCAAAAGAGCAAAGTTAAACTTGCAGTTTGTCCATTTACATCTACTAACATCTTGCCTGTTTTGTAGGCTCTCACCTTGTTAGCCTGAATGAGGTGGAAGTTTTTGCCATAAGCACGGAACCCATGCTCAAAATTTCTACGTTCATCCTCGCTCCAGGCACAGAGTCCACCTGAGAAAAAGAGGAGGAGGAGAGATAATAAAATGAAAAAAACAAATGTATATATTGAGGCCCTATATAATCACCCTTTTCAAAGCCCCTCACTCTATGTTGTATCTCAGCAACAGTCTGCATAGTCTGTATCACATTCCACATTTGCTGGCATGACACTGCGCACGCACACACACACAATTAGAATGTGATTGCGTTCATCCTCCCCCTGTTCCCAACTCACCTTGTATGACCTTGACATTAAAACAAAGCCTCCGCAGAGCTTCCTCTGTGTTAAACTCACACCTGACTAACTCATAGAGTGCCTGTAAGAGAGACATCAGTCAGTTAGGTGAAGGAAAAAGCATCCAGAAGAGTGGGCAGGACAGAACAGATGCTGTAGTCTGGAAAACTAGAACCAGACATCCAGGAAGCAAAGGATAGTATAAACCAGGATCAATATTTGGACCTCCAACTGTTGGCGACTACAATTCCCATCACCTTCAACCAGGAGAGGATAGTTAGAAACAGATTTTGACAGCAGAAAAGAACCATCTGGACCATGCAGTCCGCCCATTTTCCCTATCTAATACAAATCAGTCTTACAAACATCTCAGAATAGACTTATGTCTATCACAGGTATTTATGAAATCCCTAACAGTGTTTGTCCCTGCAACACATTTTGGGAGGCTGTTCCATTAGCCTCTCACCCTTTCTGTAAAGCAATATTTACGCACATTACTTCTGAACACCATTTAACTTTAGATCACGATGAGAATTTTAGTCCTCAACAGCTGGACGGTTAAAACATTTTGTGTGTGAGAGTGTGTCTGTGTTGAAGACTAATACTGGAACATAAAAGGCAACCACTTTAATGATAGGTATCCCCCTTCCCTTGCACACCCCTCCTCACCTGCTCATTGTCTTTCACAAGCCTAGCTGCTCGACTCAAGTAATCCTCCACCTCTACCTCAGGGAGGACACTGGGATCCCACAGTAACTGGTCCTCCTCAGAATCTGCGGGACATGTGTTTAAGGAGCTTAGAGAGAAGTATTCTATATGTTAAAGATGAGCAATTCTGTAGCAAACCAACTGCACCATAGGAGACACCAGAAAATTCCCATGGATTTTCATTGGCCTGTCTACCCCTTACATTGGCAGAGAAGTCTGCAACTGCACTAAATTAGCAGCCATTGAGATAAATGAAGAAGCCGATGAATTTACAATTCCATTACACGCGGTGGCCAGTAACATGCGTTAAGGACTTTTTTTTTGCGTTGAATTAGTGCCTAGCATATAATGCGTTGAGTCCCTAACTCGTGTTTAATAAACACTGATGTGTAATTGAACAGTGTTTAAAGAGATAGTAATAGTTACTTTTAAGTTTATTTAATTTGGTAAGCATAAAAAAATATGAACAACCATGTAAGGCTCATCTCTCAAACCTTTTTGTGAGAGGAGTCATTTGACCGTGATCTAAATATTAATACTTCATTGGAACGGTCTACAAAGTGTGCCTGGTTTGTAAGCACGCTTTGTAGACCATTCCAATGAAGTATTAATATTTAGATTGTCCATTTTTGGCTCTACTGAAGAGCCTCCATCCGGTCAAATGACCGAATTCTGCAGCTGTCAGCTACATCGCTGACTCCTCTCACGAGGCAACTCAAACCATAAAGGTTTGAGAGATGAGCCTTAAATCTTTGTTCATATTTTTTAATGTCTACCAAATTAAATAAACTTAAAAGTTAAGTATTACTATCCCTTTAAACAAACAAAAAAAAAAACGGTACCCTGCAGTAACAATAACTCCCAGCCAATCCACTTCTAGCTGGAGGGGTCATGAAGGCACATTTCATCATCCCTCCAGCTATGATTGTCACACTTATACAGTATGCGCAATAGGATAGTGTTAGGGCTATTACTTTGAAACTGCAATGTTAGGTGTAGTGTAGGGCCAAGGGTAGTGTTAGTGTTTGGCAGGTGGGGGGAGGGTCATTGTTATCTCACTCTTGATGTTTGACATTGTGCCAAACACTGAGCGTTAGCTAGTTTCCTTTGATCTTCCCAGTATTCACGCTATTTAGCATGCATTGTGGGATCAAACAGCTATGATGAACGTTGGGCTGCAGGTTATGTTCTGGTGGCCAATGCTCACTGTAGTTCATGTTGTTAACGCAGTTGAATTCTGACAGTACAACTGTGTGTGTGCCGGACGGAACTCATTTTTGCCCTACAGTTTGTTTTAACGGCTCGAATTGGACTGAGCTCCTAGTATTGAAAAACTGATAATATGCAAACTGCTCAGTATAATAAAACAATCTATACACTGATAGTGAACACACTGCACTGTTTAATAAAACAGTGTATCTGCATACTGATATTGAACACTGCTCTTGCCAATAATGCTGATTAACTGTACATGGAAAATGAACATATATGCAGAGTATCTCCGGACTATTTCTCACCTCTATCATCATTTGGAGTGTTCTGTACATAGGGGAAATGGGCCTGAGGAGGACACAGGATCTCCTGAAACAGAATTTAAGAGGGTGTGAGGCAGTAAAAGGGATAGAGACAAGGGAGAAAAAAAGGGACTACTCCTTAAAACACATGACTGCAATTAATAGTACTTTCTGCTCTGATGAAGGACAAAGAAGAGTAATAAAAGATAAGGTCATGTACCAATTCTTGTACAAAACATGTAAAGAGAGGAAATATCTAAAAGTTGCATTAACCCCTTTACTGCCTAAGCATTTTCATTCTTGAGGCAATAAGGTTTTAAAACTTCAAATGCTGTTCACAGTCAACCAGCAATATCAGTGATCTTTCTGTGAACAAGCTACAATTTTGTAGCAGAACCTGCACTTTGAAAACAAACTCTGAAAGAAGAATTAGTAGTAGTAGTAGCAGGGAAAACCAGATCTGTAAGATAGGAATTTAGACATTCTACATGAATATGGCTCAAAAGAATTCCTTTCTAAGACTTCAGGAACTATGCGCAAGTCCTAATGAGGAGCCGGATCTCTAAGAAGGGGTGACATGACCCACAACTTGCAGCAAAATCAATTGATCTTAGATTTCCACTGTCCATCTTTATAAAAGCAATGAAAAAGCTCAGATTTAGAGATTAAAATATCTAGACTGACGACCTGTTTCTAATTCTGCTTGAATCTTTGGTAAATGGGGAAGTTTGAAATGGGAGGTATACAGATCATATTGTTCTCAAAAGATTAAATACATTTTCCATAACATGATAAATCATGGAAAAAGCTATTTTTGTGCCTTCTACGTGGTTTGAATAAGTCAGCTGACAAATATTTTTATTTGCTTTGTCATCACTTTACACAAATGCTCAGCTGAAGCTTGTTTTTGCAGATCCATGATGCATCCAACTCTCTCGCAGAGTATGCTGTCAACTGAAAAGGCACTAACCTTTCCCGGATGACATAGCAGTGGAGAATGGCCGCTTTGATCCAGGAGTACAAATTCACTTTAGAAGCTGCTTGACCTGCTCAAATACCATTGGGAAGAATGATCAAAGCATCAGATTTGCAAACAATTTAGTCCAATAAATTATATATTTGAGACACTATGTCCAGATAGTAAAAATCTTGTTTAAGTCTATTCGATGGAACAGGAAAAAAAGATAAGTACAATCTTCTGTTTACTATGGAAATCAGATACCACTTTTTGAAGAAAACCCCAAATTTTGAAAAGAAGCCTTACAAAACAAGGATGGTTGCTTAACCACTAGCCAAACTGAAACATTCTCTAGAAGAAATGCGGTCTTAAGGCTCAAGAAACAAAAAGACAAAGGCTCAGCAAGGATCCCTCAGAAGCACTCAAGAGGATCAGATTCCGATCCCATGGAGGTGGTGAATCCCTAAAAGTGGGGTAGGCAAGAGCTGCCACCTCAATAAAAGTCTGAATATATGTCCAAAGACCTCAGACTGCCCTTTAAATCCCTCCTCATGAAGTAGGTAGGAGGGGCAGACTCAGAGGAAGGAAGTAGATAGGAGGATACTACAGGAAGCATGACATAAAACAGAGGCCTGCTTCACTCTGAAGCCTCGCGCCTGCAGATGACACGTGGAATGACGCCAAGCGAAACTGAAGCGGCGGAGCTGGAACCAAGGTAAGCTGTGACAAGTTGTCATTACAGATCACTCCTCTATAGTGAAGGGCATTCCTTGTCAGGTGTTTTTTCTGTAATCACCACCGCAGATTCAACTTTGCCTGGAGAGACAGAAATCACATGGGACACATGACATTGTAATCTGGATCAATTACCCAGTGACCAACTGTAGGGCCTGTGTGAAAAACCTATTGTTCCCAACACCTTCATGAAATCCTGCACTTGTACTGATGGAGGGGCATGGGCCTGAGAAACATGCAGGGACAAAGTGTGGACCTTCTCCTCTAGAAGGAAGACAATCTCAGAAAGTGTAAAATCTCATGTCGAGAGTACCCAACAGTGGTACTCCAGAATAGAAAGACATCTGAAGATGCACATGGAGTGCATCTGCTAAAGAGGCCTTAAGCAGACTATCATCCAAACAGGGTATAAGAGAGATCAACCACATCTGGATATGGCCGGTCAGATGAACACCCTTGGTGCTTATGCCAGACCAAATAGTACAGCCGTAAATTGGAAATGGCAATCTTGAAAAGCAAAGTGGTGGAACTTCTGAAGCTGAACGTGAATGAAAACATGAAGTTATGCACCTTTTATGTCCAGAGGAGCCAAGAAAACCCCAGGACACATGATGAATATTACCAAATGCAGAAATTCAATTTAGAACATAAATGTATGCATGAAAAAATTAAGACATTTCAGATATACCTCCGGGCAACAGCACCCCAACCTTCTTTGGGGCTATAAAACAAGCTGGAGTAAAACCCCAGAAACCTACAGTGAGGGAAAAAATGATTTGATCCCCTGCTGATTTTGTAGGTTTGGCCACTAACAAAGAAATGACCAGTCTATAATTTTAATGGTAGGTTTATTTGAACAGTGAGAGACAGAATAACAACAAAAAAAATCCTGAAAAACGCATTTCAAAAAAGTTATAAATTGATTTGAATTTTACTGAGTGAAATAAGTATTTGACCCCTATCAATCAGCAAGATTTCTGGCTCCAAGGTGTCTTTTATACAGGTAACAAGCTGATATTAGGACCACCCTCTTAAAGGGAGTGCTTCTAATCTCAGCTTGTTACCGGTATAAAAGACACCTGTCCAAAGAAGCAATCAATCAATCAGATTCCTAACTCTCCACCATGGCCAAGACCAAAGAGCTGTCCAAGAATATCAGGGACAAGATTGTACACCTACACAAGGCTGGAATGGGCTATAAGACCATCACCAAGCAGCATGGTGCGATTATTCGCAAATGGAAGAAACACAAAATAACTGTCAATCTCCCTCGGTCTGGGGCTCCATGCAAGATCTCACCTTGTGGAGTTTCAATGATCATGAAAACGGTGAGGAATCAGCTCAGACCTACACCGGAGGATCTTGTCAATTATATCAAGGCAGCTGGGACCATAGTCACCAAGAAAACAATTGGTAACACACTACACCATGAAGAACTGAAATCCTGCATCGCCTGCAAGGTTCCCCTGCTCAAGAAAGCACATGTATAGGCCCGTCTGAAGTTTGCCAATGAACATCTGAATGATTCAGATGAGAACTGGGTGAAAGCGTTGTGGTCAGATGAGACCAAAATCGAGCTCTTTGGCACCAACTCAACTCTCTGTGTTTGGAGGAGGAGGAATGCTGCCTATGACCCCAAGAACACCATCCCCACCGTCAAACATGGAGGTGGAAACATTATGCTTTGGGGGTGTTTTTCTGCTAAGGGGATAGGACAAATTCACCACATCAAAGGGACGATGGACGGGCCATGTACCGTCAAATCTTGGGTGAGAACCTCCTTCCCTCAGCCAGGGAATTGAAAATGGGTCGCGGATGGGTATTCTAGCATGACAATGACCCAAAACACACAGCCAAGACAACAAAGGAGTGGCTCAAGAAGCAGCACATTGAGGTCCTGGAGTGGCCTAGCCAGTCTCCAGACCTTAATCCCATAGAAAATCTGTGCAGGGAGCTGAAGGTTCAAGTTGCCAAACGTCAACCTTGAAACCTTAATGACTTAGAGGATCTGCAAAGAGGAGTGGGACAAAATCCCTCCTGATATGTGTGCAAACCTGGTGGCCAACATGAAACGTCTGACCCTGTGACTGCCACCAAGGGTTTTGCCACCAAGTACTAAGTCATGTTTTGCAAAGCGGTCAAATACTTATTTCACTCAGTAAAATGCAAATCAATTTAGAACTTTTGAAATGCATTTTTCTGGATTTTTTGCTGTCATTCTGTCTCTATCTGTTCAAATAAACCTACCATTAAAGTTATAGACCGATCATTTCTTTGTCAGTGGGCACACGTACAAAATCTGCAGGGGATCAAATAATTTTTTCCCCTCACTGTACGCAGATGAGGGTCTGAAACTAAAACCTTCATATCCACCAAGGCTTGAACCGCCTCCTGGAACTGGATAGACCTCAAGGAATCCTTGACATAAAGAACCAATTCAGGGAAGGGTCTTTGAAGTCTATCAGATAAGCCTCAAACGCCCTGCAAAATCTATGGGTCCACCATCAAAACTGCCCATGCATCATGGAAACGTCCCTCTATCACCTGGGGCAGAGCTGTGCACTATGAGTGAACCCAAGGGAGGCTTATCAGTGGGAGGCTTCTGGGTGGGCTTCTTGGCCTCCCCTGCCAAACTGGACTTGAAATGGAAGTAGCTGGAGGACATAGGGGAGCCATACCCACCTGGAAGAAGTAGCAGAGGTAACAAAAACAATTTTTGAGGAAAGACTTGATTAGTGAGAAGCATGTTTTTCACTCAGAACTCTTTCCCTCGGTACTTGACTAAAATCCTATGTGCCAAAGTGTTTTTTACCCACAAATGGAAAGGTGATAAGTGACTTTTTAGAAGGCAGACCAGCCATCCAAACCTTTAGCTTGCATCCACAGAGATCATATGTATGACATTCAGGCGTGGACCCGTTGCTCACAGAGGAATCCAGACATGGACCCCTTGTTCACAGGTGCCTAGAGGGATCAGTTGCACCTCACAACAAGAGCCAACGAGGCAGAAATGTACATCAGGGGTAGCTGCTTCCTTCATTCAGAGAGGTACTGTTAGGCATTTTGTACCTGAACTGTCATTTGGGCAGGACCAGTATGGTATGCTTCAGAAAATTTCTTCTCTGTGTAAGGCACTACAGAGCTAAAAGATATTGCACCCTGGGTACAGGACTCGAGTCATAGTGAGCTCTTTTAATTTCCTTGTAGGCTTTAGAACATAGTTGAGCATCTCTGACCTCCACTTTAGCATCTTCTCTAGATGAATTATCCCTAATACTTGAAGCAGTGGTCACACCAAATATCCATGGCTCTCCCCACCCAGGCCGTAGCCAAACAGGGATGCTGCCATAAAAAGGAATTTTTGAGTACTTACCAATAAATCCTTTGAAACATAGGAACTGTGGGGTAAGGTATGCTCTGGAAAGGAGGGCAGGGCACTTTCCTTAAAAGGCTCTCTGGAGGTGGCGACCCCCTTCCTACTCCACATCCCCCCCCACCAGTCTAGCTCGGGTTTAATAAATAGCAAATGATCAATAATAGAAGCGAGATAGGAAAGGGAGTGGTGTTCCTTGAAGACCCAAGAAGCACCCAACACTCAGGAGAAGAGAATTGTAACCTTAAAAGGCACATACTTGTTCCCAGAGTGTGCAGATCTGGCGAATGCCTGGAAACCAGTCATGTAAGATGCAACTAGGCCCCTAAAAGGGACCTCAGGAAACACAAGAAGTCTGAATTGCGGAAAGGCCTTGTGAGAGGAACATAGAATAACAAGCACATAACTAAGTCTATGCAATTAAGCTTCTGCTCCTATCAGGAAGAGCAGGACAAGGAGAAGGAAAAACAAAATCATGGATAATGAGTTCTCAGAAACAACCTAAGAGGAAAACCCTACATGAGTTTCCAAACCCATTTTACCAGAAAGGGAGGTCTGCTGGACAAAGCCTGCAAATTGGTTACACTCCATGCAGACACAAATGCAAAAAGGAAAGTGACCCTAAAAGTCAGAGTCCAAAGGAAAAAGACAGAGGCTCGAAATGAAGACTTTGAAAACACTTGCAAAACCAAATTGCAGTCCCACAGAAGAGTGGGATCTCTAAAAACTGAGTAGGCATGAGCCACCCCTTGCACAAATGTAATTGTCAGTAATAAGGCAATATCCTTCTGATAAGAGACAGAGTAGAAATTTGAACCTTAACAGAGCCAAATCTAAACCCTTTCTGAGGAATAGCTGAGAACACAGGAAGATGAAAAGGACACAACCACAAACCCTTGTCTTTACACGACTGGAACAACAAGGAACATATTCTACTGTATATAACTTCTTACCTATATCTATATTTTTTCACTTTCTGTTTGTTCTTTTATCCTGGGGGGGCTTAACACTTAGCTGTAGGTACTTTACACTTCCTCTACTTCTTTGAACGTATGGTTACTGTTTGCATTCAGATAAGGTAATTGGACTTACATCACTTTTGGCATGAATATTTAATGAAGTGACACTATGACATCACGCATGACTTGACACCTGCTAATTACGGCAGGTCTTTCAAATTATGTATGTACAGTACTGTGTAAGATTCTTAGGCAGGTTTGAACAAATGTTGTAAAGTAAGAATGCTTTCAAAAATATGTTAATTATTTATTTTTATCAATTAAAAAAATGACAGTGAGTGAACAGAAGAAAAATCTAAATCATATCAATATTTGGTGCGACCACGCTTTGCCTTCAAAACAGCTTCAATTCTTCAAGGTACACTTGCACAAAGTCAGGGATTTTGTAGACATATAGTCAGTTGTATGGTTAAACAATTATACCAAACAGGTGCTAATGATCATCAATTTAATATGTGCGTTGAAACACGATCAATAACAAACAGAAACAGCTGTGTAGGAGGAATAAAACTGGGTGAGGAACAGCCAAACTCTATTAACAAGCTGAATTTGCTGAAGACAGTTTAATATCAAACATCATTAGGGTTGCACCGATACCGATACTGGTATCGGTATCGGTGCCGATACCAGCATTTGCGCGAGTACTTGTACTCGCGCAAATGCGGCCGATGCCAGCACCGATACCCTGTGTCAGGGTCGGTGCTGCAGTGAGGGAACCGGGGAGCTGCTCACAATGCTCCCCGGTTGCCTCTCTCCCTCAAGTAGCGTATGAGCGTTGTCGCGGGTTACCATGGCAACGCTCTGACGCTGACTTCTGCCGGGGCTCGCAAGAGAACAGCGAGCACCCGGCAGAGGAGAGTATGGGAGGCTAGATGGGAGCGGGTGGTGAGAGGCAAAGAGGGGTGAAAAGGAGGGAGAAAAGGACTAAGAAAAAGGGGAAAAAAAGGCAAAAGGAGTAAAGATCAGGAGACAAAAGGAGGGGAACTAAGAAAAGGCAAAAAAGAGGGGGGATCAGGAGAGGGCAAGACAGGCAAAAGAGTGGGATCAAGAGTCAAGGAGGGGGACAAAGGGGGATCAAAAGGAAGAGAAAAAGCCAAGGCAAAAGCTGAAGAGGGGGAGAATGAAGTAAAAGGTAGGAATCAAGAGGGGGAGAAAGAGGCAAAAGGGGACAGTCAAGAGGTGGTGTGTGTGTATATTATATATATATATATATATATATATATATATATATATATATATATATATATATATAATATTATATTTCAAGTACTCACCAATACTTTTTTGAGGTCATTTGCCAGTTTTCCAAGTACCTAAAGCATATATATTATATATATATAATATATGCGCTTTAAGTACCTGGAAAACTGGCAAATGACCCAAAAAAAAGTATCGGTAATTGGTATCGGCGAGTACTTGAAAAAAGTATCGGTACTTGTACTCGGTCTTAAAAAAGTGGTATCGGTGCATCTCTAAACATCATTTATCATGCAAGACTGAGCACAGCAACAAGCCACAAGGTAGTTATACTGCATCAGCAAGGTCTCTCCCAGGCAGAAATTTCAAGGCAGACAGGGGTTTCCAGATGTGATGTCAAAGCCTAAATCAACAGAAGAACTCTCCAAAATGTTTGGAACAACCTACCTGCCGAGTTCCTTAAACTGTGTGCAAGTATACCTAGAAGAATTGGTGCCATTTTGAAGGAAAAGGCTGGTCACACCAAATATTGATTTGATTTCGATTTTTCTTCTGTTCACTCACTATAGTTTTATTAGTTCCTAAAAATAAACTATTAACATGTCTATTTTTGAAAGCATTCTTACAGCATTTTTTCCACCCCTGCCTAAAACTTTTTCACAGTGATGTATGTGTGTGTGTATTATTATACTGTATCTATATATTTTACATTTCATTAAATATATATATATATATATATATATATATATATATATATATATATATGTATAGTTAGACCGTGTCACAATGAAAACACATTAAAACTTTGACAATACACTCACTGTGCTTTAAAAGTCCTGAGAGGCAAAGATACTACCATTACACTGGAGTAACTGCTTGAAGGACCCTCCTTCCAAATCTTGCTTCAGCCGAAGCACAAACATCCACTCGGTAATGCTGGGACCTTAGTTTATCCAAGGTGTGGAAAGTAATCTTGTGGATTGAACCATACTTTTTGGAGGAAGATGAAGATGTGCTTCCCGATAGGCAAGTCTACTGCAGTCAGTCCATCTAGCCACAGAGAGACTTTGGATGTTGCCATGCCTTTAAATTCCCCAGCACAATATGCAAACAAGGAGTCTGACTTTCTGAAATCCTTTGTTTGGTCAAGACACACATCTCACCATATCGAAATTATTAAAGAGCTTTTCTCTCATATTTTTGGGGCTTGGGAAGATGAAGGCAAAATTATATCTTGGTTCAGGAGGAAATCGGATATCACCATGCATTTATATAAGTTGACTCACAGGAGTAGGAATGCAATTAACTCACTTCTGGTTGACGTGATGGCCACCAGTATAGCTGTTTTGGGATGCAGATGCTTGATGGATGATGGATATGTTGGCTTGAACAATGAAGAACAGAATAGCTGATCAAATATAATGTTTAGATTTCAGGGGAACCAATTCTAGGATACTAGGTCTTGCCTTGTCTATTACTCTGATTTTACATATTGACCAAAATATCCTCTGTGAATTGGGTTGGTAATATCACAGAAAAGCAGATAGCTGTAAGTTGAAAGATGATGGGGTAAGACTCAAGTCGAAGAAAGTCCAAAATCTTTGCAGGGGAGATGGAAGCTCTAATTCCCCTCTCCAAGCAGCAACCTCTGAATGTCTTCCAGACTTTCCTGTATACTTTAGATGTAGAAGCCTTCCTACCAGAAAGGATAATGTTGGCTACATCAGTTGATAGTTTTCTAGATAGTAGCGACTGCAGCACAGCCTCCAGGCTATCAGCTTCAAAAAAGCTGGATTCTGGTGGATGATTTTGGTCTTGGAGCGGTCAATTTTAGGTCCCATTTTTACTTTGTGCGCCTGGCAGACCGCTGTAAGTCAAAAGTACCAGTCCTTAAGGGTATAAGGACTGTGACTGTCATAACACGTCATCTGGTCCTTAAGGGGTTAACAAGCCTTGAATCAACAATTGACAAATACACCTCTATGTGAACCTTACCATTTGATGTTCCACACTTACCACAATTAGGAGATCATTTAGATAAGAGATCACAAGGATCTCTTCTTCCCTTAGAGTCTGTAAGGATACTGCCAGAGATTGAAAATGACTATTCCCAACTTCCTGTGGCCTGACCATAACAGGATATGATGGTAGGTATCCTGTATGTCAGTGGTGGTTAGAAAGGGATCTGGAGGACATACATTTGAGTACTGACCACATGGTTTTCATCTTGAAACTGGCAGTTCTTATGAAACTGTTCACATAATTCAGGCCTAAGATTGTCCTGTATCCCTATGAAAATGTGGCCACAATGAACAGCACGCAGTAAATGCCCAAACCCCTCTACAATTGTGAAACCAACTACATAACCTTCTTCTGAATAAGCTCCAGAATAGCTAGCATGGCGAGGAGCTTGAAAATAGATGTCTTACTGTTAAGTAATAGCTCCGACTAAAGTAATCCATACCGTTTGGAGACCGGAACCCAGGCTACAACGCAGGCATCTTGTCTGTGTGCCTGCGCCGTCAGTCCCGGTCTCCACTGAGTAGACTGCAGTGCACCATATGCTCACCAAAAGGGACTGACGGCGCAGGCACACAGACCACACTAACTTGCCCGTCAGTCCCGAAACGGGACGGATTACTTTAGACACAGCTATTATTTAACGGTAAGACATCTATTTTCAAACTAGTCGCCAAGCGTTTAATGAATGCATGGCGACTTGGTATTACCTCAAAGTTCCGCTTTAAGTGACAATCCCACTTACTGTAAGAACACCTATTACAGATTACATTACTACCAACAACCTTTACTAAGTGGAGAGAATTATACTCAATCATCGGAATGGAGTGTCTCATACATATATCTACCATATTCATTGCCTGTGAGTACTTTGTTCCTTGTATTTGCCAGTTATTTTGGAACTATTTTTCTCCCATGTAGGATTAGGGATTATTATACTTGTATTTACTGTGTTTTTACATATCCGCAGTTCATTTTACATTTCATTAACTATTACATTTATTTGTGTCTTATATTTTTCCTTAATGATTTGGGAGCACCCTCTTATTTTCTAGCCTTTTGTTTCTTTGAAGACCACCAGAATAGTAGAGAGCTCCCACAGTATTACTGTGGCCGAGTTTGCATCATTAGTAATATATTTTTGTGTGTCCTTCATTAAAATTGATCTTTAAACTGACCCCTCAGACAGAGGTCTCTTTGGAATCCTGCCCTAAGGCTTGGTATCTGCTTTGTCCGCTGGATGCACTGGAGCTCCTTGAATCCTGAAAAAGACTGCCTTCTGAATCTGTAAGTAGAAGAACATATTGAAAGAGAGGATCCAGATCTTCTTTCTTGAGGCAAAAGGGAACACTTACCACCTGATGATTTCTTTATTAGTTCTTCCAGATATTCACTGAAAATGTGTTCACAATACAAGGAAGGGAAACTAATTTGAACTTTGTAGAAGAGTCCGCTCCCCAAGATCTTAGCCAAAGGGAGCATCGGGTGGTGACTGACAGGGTGAGGACTTAGCCAAAAGCTTAATAACGTGCAATGAGGCATTGCTTGAGATACTGGTAGCCTCCTTGATAGATGCTACATCCTTCAACAGTCTGGAACAAGAGACTATTCAACTTTGTCCTCTAGTCCTGACAACCAGATACGTATGATTATAGCTACACATGCTATAGCAGCTGCAACTTTGAGAGTATGGCCCAGGAGTGAATACTGTTTCTTAAGAGCACTCTCTCCCTGGGAGAGGAACTGTCTTCCATTGGAACGGTGGTAAATCTTGCTAAATGTAAAATGGCTCCATCAGTTTTAGGAGGGGAGACCACTACTTCACTTAAGCTTTGTTGAAAGGAAGCATCCTCTGCAGTCATTTGGAGATGGCAAATCTCTTATCGCCTTTTCCCTATTCAGACTAAACAATATCTGGAATAGAATGAACAGGGAAGACCAGAGAAGTCCAAGAAAAGATGTGTTCATAACATCTAGTTCCTTTTGGACCACAGTAAGGACAAGTTTTTTTTTTCCATGCTCTTAAGGAAAGGATACATATTTTTGAAGATGAATGATCCTGATTCCTCAATCAACTCTCCTTCTTCAGAAGAATATAGGGACTCCAGATCCTGCATACTAGGATAGTCGCCCTGAACCTGAGAGCTATAAGATGGACCTTCCCCTGGATCTTCCAACCTCCTCCTACATAGCCATAAGGGTCTCCTGCATGGAGAATTTCATCCAGGACAAGAAGTCCTGAAACTGGGATGGCATGTCTTGCCCAGCAGCTTTTCTGAGACAATCAGTGCAAAGTTTAGATCATTTAGTGGCAGACAATTTGTTGCCCCATCCTGCACAAGACTTGGTTTAGAAGCCCTACCCTTTTTGGAAATAGGAGGTTCTGCTGGAAACATTTGTGTGCACCGGGTAAGGGCTATAAAGGAAACAGACCCCTCATCTGATGGAATGGTTTTTCTTCTTTCCTAAATGGTATGCCTCGTCTACCTTTTATTCATATGTGTAGTTGTTACAGCCATTTTAGAAAAGGAAGAAAATGTCTGCAGATTCTAAGAAAAATTACCTATTTTGATAGGGCAGTTTTTGCACTTCTGGCACCCCTATGGTATTTCAACTCTTACCACTGAGGTGTTATTCCTCAGATAATGAATTCATAAGGAAATGACATAGTATCCAAAGATTTCAGTAGCCTTGAAGGGGTAAAAATAGAATAATATGGATATTTTTTTCCTATAAAAACATCATATGAAAATATTTGTGCACACATGTGCTAGGGGTAGATAGCCAAATTATGCCTACATTGACGAATGGGGGAGGGTGTTCCCTTCTTTCACAATGGTATGTCATCTACCTTTTCTTTTTGTCTGTAGTCATTGCAAAATGTAAGTGCGGGTATGTCAAATATATAATAAAAAAGCAAGAAAACAAAGATTTTGCTCCACACAGTTTTGTTTCCCTGCCATCCCGTAAGGTATGTCAACTCATGCCAACTGGATACAATTATATTTAAGAGGTCAATAGTTACCTAACCTAGTATAGTATTCCATAGTTTTCAGTATATTTGAAAGACTATAAATGCAATTTTCCTTTTTTTTTTTTTTTTTTGTTGAGGCATATTGAGGCATCTTGCGATTTCATAGCAAATCTGCCTTGGGGCAGAAATACAAACAACCAGATACTGAAAATGGAATTTAAAAATGGACTTTAAAAAAAATATATAGCATTTAGGTTTACATGGTTTATCTATCATTATTTTATGCCTGCAAAGCAGACTGGTGCAAAATTAGAAAATAATTATATATTTTTGCTTTTCAATTGCTAATTTTTATAGGAAGACCTATGTATGAGGTTTATGTGTTTTAGAAAGGCAGTTTAACTCTAAACTTGGAACTACAGACATTTTCTTAAATGAGTACATATATATTATAATGAGAATTTCCCTTCAAAGGCGACTCTGCAGTACTCCTACATCTAGGCTTACCTCCCCCCATACAGTTGGCTCCAGTGTCCACTCCTCAGGATCTGTGGGAAGAAAAGAAGGAAAAAAAAATTAACACACCACACAGGCAGTCATAAAATATGGTTTCCAGGAGGAGACCAGCCATGCACCTTCTGTGTGAGGACACATAAACAAGGATTTTTTTAAATGTTCTTATTGATAAATCAATTTTTCTTAGTCCGTGTGGAACACAAGAAATATAGGGGTAAAGTCGCCTCCTCTAGAAGGGAAGGGCACATAAACAAAAAAAAGTCTCTGCGGAGGAGACACCCTCCTATATCCATTTTAGCCCTGCTAAGACATGCTGAGCAAACATCAAAAATGAAAGAAAATAAACAAGTGGAACAAGAAAAGGAATCCCTTGCACTAGTCTCAAACCATTGTTTTTTCTTTTCTCCAGGAGGCAAGTCCTGTGTTACACGTGGACTAAGACTAAATGATTTATCAGTAAGTAAACCAAAATTAACTTTTTTCTTAAAGTCCTATGTGGAACACAGGAACCATGGGGATATCACAAAGCATTCACCAAGATTCCAAGGACAGAGAAAGAAAAATCCAACCAAACACAGACCAGTTCTAACAGATATGAACTGGCTCAACATGATCCTCTGGTATCAAAAGATACCAACGCTGCAAATCAGAACAGGAACGAACAGGTTATTGGCCAAAATTATACAGAAAGACACCTACACAGGCACAACAGCCTGTAGAACCTTCAGGCCAAATCTGGCTTAAGCCAATGCCAGCAAAATGACACGCTAAAGTTTGACATATGTGTGGAGGGACAACCACGTTGCCATCTTACACAGATGCTTGGCAGAGGCCTGGTTCTTGTAGGCCCAAGATGTGGCCACCAAACTCTTGGAATGCTCCATAACCCAAAAAGGCACTGGATCCTTCCTCAGAACATAAGCCTGGCAAAAGGTCACCTTAATAAAAAAAGCCACTGAAACCTTACACACAGCCTGGCCCACACACGGGTCCACTGGTAGGACGAAAAGTGATTTCCAAAAGGGCTGTGTGTGATGAACACAGTATTTCAAGAACCTAACCACATTCAAGAGTTAAAGCTCCTGCTATTAGATGGAGCATAACAGTAGAAGGAAGAACAATTTCATGGATTCATGTGAAACTCCGAAACAATCTTAGGAAGGAACCCTATGGGAGCCCGCAGACCAAACTTATCAGGGTGGAAGACCAGAAAGGGAGGCTTAAAAGAAGCCTGAAACTTGGCCACATGCCAAGCTGACAGAGCCAAGAGAAGCTCTGTCTTGAGTGCAAGAAACACAGGGATACTAAAGACTACTGAAGGACTCCTAGAACCAGGTTCAAATCCCATAGATGTGTGGGATCTCAAAAGACAGGGTAAGCATGAGCCACCCCTTGGACAAAAGTCTGCACATTGGGTAGTAAGGCAATATGCTTCTGGAAAAGGACAGAAAAAAAAACAAAATGTGAACTTTAATAGAACTAAGACTAAACCATTTCTGAAGACCATTCTGAAGAAAAGACAAGTCAATCAGAAGCCAAAAAGGCTGCTGCAGTGACCCCCGGTCTTCATTCCACTTGTAGAACCGTTACCATACCCTGTGATATGCCTTGGAAGAAAATGGCTTATGAGCCTGAAGCATGATAGCAATGACAGTCAGAAAAATCCTTCTTCCTCAAGATGCTGCCATAAAGAGCCAAGCCATCAAAACAAACTTATCTACCCAAGGATGAAGCAGCAGACTCAGAGTCAAGAGGTCTGGATGCCAAGGGAGCTGAAACAACTTCTCAAACTATCCTTAGCAGAGATCTGAAAACCAGGCCTGATGAAGCCAGAACAAAGCAACCAGAAAGGATGGAAAGAGCTCATATCAAATGTTCCTCATCTTCCTAAAAATCAAGGGAACAAGAGGAAACATACACATCAGAGGAAAATGCAATGGAATGACCACCACTTCTACCAAAAGTGATAGAGGATCCCAGGACTTGCCAAAGAAATGAAGAACCTTGTGGTTCAGCTGAGAGGTCATTAGATCCACTGTCAGGAGATCCCATCCTCAAACTATCAAGTTGAATACATTCTGATTGCGCTCCAAATTTATGGGATCCAGGAGTGGGCAAATTAGTCTGCTACGGAATTGCCTACTCTACCCACAGAATGTGAACTGTGGAGAGGGCCAGCACGCGAGCATCCACTCACATGAGAATCAGGCAGACCTCGGACAATGTGGCCACACTTCTGTGCCCTCCCTGCTGGTTGATATAAGCCAGCGCCATCAAACTGTTGGCCTAAATCTGCATTAGAGATCCCAGATGGAATTGAGACCAATGTCGCACGGCTAGATGAAACACCTGAAGCTCTAGAACATTGTTAGACAGATGCTCTATGTCCTGGTCCAAAGGCCTGAGCAGTCTGAGGACCCAGAGTGGCTAGCATCCGCCATGACTATGACCCAGTTTGGGATAACTAGTGGCTGTCCCAAGGGTGGTCTCCCTTCATCCAGTCAGACAGGAACATGACAGAAGAGGTGACAATGATGCCTGGACCAATTCCTGAGAGTTTCCAGCTGCAATTCGCCCATATAAAGGTGAGCAAATGGGGTTGCCTCCAGAGCAGAAGTTAATTATCCTAGCACCTTCATGTACTTCTACACCAAATCAGACAGCTGGAATACCACCCACAACAATTGAAGAGATAAAGACAATCGTCTCACAGAAAAACTTTCCCCAGAAGACTGTAGAATCTCATACCAAGAAAGTGGAGAATCTGGGACAGAACCACAGATAATTTCTTGTAATTGATAGCCCAGTTGTGTTGCTCCAAAATGGACATGCAAGACTGACTGTGAATGTGGGTTTCATCTGAAGTATCCTTTTGCAAAGGGTCATCCAGAGAGGGAGTCAAGGAGATCTCTTGAAAGAGATGTGAGCCACCAAGGCTGATATGACAATTGTGACTACCAGCAGAGCAGACACCAGCCCAAAAAGGAGTGTGGTAAATGGAAAATTATGATCTTGGAATGCAAACAGAAGAAGCACTGAAGTTCCATGTGGATGGGAATGTGCAGATAAGCATCCTTTATGTCTAGGGATGCCAAGAACTCCCCTGGACACATGGTAGCTATCACAGAGCTTACATACTCCATCTGAATAGCGGGAAAAGCACAACACGGTTGATGCATTTTATGGTAAACAGTGGTACGGTCGCCATAGAAAATGAAGGAGACTGGCAGAATAATAATTATACCTTTATTGGCTGAGTGGCTTTGAAGCAAGCTTTCAAGACAGCTAGGTCTCTTCTTCAGGCATAATAAAAATTAAGTCTGAATGCACAATACATGACTTTAAAACTCATACACATAGTTTTAACATTAACCCCTTGACTGCCAGAGAGGCAGCCATCCAACGCACTGCAGCACAATGTATTGATACATCTATGTTACCCAAGGGTTAAATTCCATTAGCAGAAAAAGAGACCCAGTTGTCTTGAAAGTTTGCATCCAAAGTCACTCAGTTAACCAATAAAGATATAATTTTTATTATACTAATCTCCTGCAAGTCCAGAATAGGAAGACATCTGGCATCTTTTGTGGGAGCTACGAAAAGATAGGAATAGAATACAGTGAATCTTTCCCTAGAAGGAACTGGTATCAACATCTATACATTTAGCTGGGATGAGACTGTGTCTAAAAATAGATATAACTTCGCTAGGGATCACAAGGAACTATGGACAGAAGAAACAACATGGGCGAACAGACTTAAAGGGATAGTAATACTTGTAAATAATTTTATTTTATATTGTAGCCCTTAAAAAACATGAAAAATTATATAAGTCTTATCTCCCAAACCTTTATGGTTTGGGAGATATTCACATGTAAAATATAGTAAAGTTCTCTTTTCCTGGCTGTTTCAGCCAAGTCTGCCATCTAGTGGACAGATTTGGAATTCGGTAAACAGAGCAACCCGCAGCTCTTTAGCAGTGCCGAGCTCATGATGTTTGAAAAGAACTACTTAATTGGAACTATCTAGAAAGTGTGCCTGGCTTGAAAGCACACTTTGTAGACCATTCCAATTAAGAAATTCTTTTTAAAGATGGTGATCTCAGCACTTCTGGAGAGGCACAACCGGTCCCGGGACCAGATTCCAAATCTGAAGGGTGGAGCAATGACGTCACTCTAGGGGAAACTTTACTTCTGAATATCTCCCAAACCATATAGGTTTGGGAGATAAGACTTATATCATTTTTCATGTTTTTTTAATGGCTGCAATATAAAATAAACTTATTTTCAAGTATTACTATCCCTTTAATGTCTCTGTGGTACCCTTTTAAAATTAACCACAAAACCCACTACTCCACCATGGCAACGGACCACACTCGTTGGGAAAAATGTAAATGACCTATTGCCGGAGGTGAACCAGACCCTCATGAGTAATGCGGGTGGGATTGTCAGCTTTGGGCATCTACACAGGAGTATTGCATTACCAGGCCCACTAGGGTTTTGGAGTGGATCATGCCTGGATTGCTAAGGGAATTGGCGCCATGGACATGTACCCATACTTGAGGGGGTAACAAACCATGCATCTTCTGCTGAAAAAAGGAATGTTTAGGAGTAACCTGAGCCAACAAAGTACCCTGGTCTCCAGTGGCATGACTGATAACCTCCTCCAATACTGGGGCAATCAACTTTGTCCACCAAAAATTTCGTAGAAGACTGGTCAGCTGACCAAATATAAAGCCACACAGCCACAGTGAAAGTCTAGGCCATTCCAGGTAGTGACCTCATAAGCCACTCCGGTAACACAGGAATTAGATTCAAGGCTCTTGGATATAGAACTACCAAATCCTCCTTGGGTGCATCCACTTGGACAGCATCCAAAATCTGATCCCCCGGACAGCCATAGCCCTAGTTACTCATGCATTGACAAAGGCCGCACCAGGAGATGCAAAATTCGCCATCAAAAAAGAATTCAGGAGCTTATCCTTCTGCTCTTTAAGACAGCAGCACCCGCTGTGGCAATACTGTATTCCTGGCAAGGTGAGAAATAAGGAAGCCTACAGTGGGGATGGTGGGGGTAGTCCACGGCACTAAAGCCTCAGCAGCAAAGATATGCAGAAGAGAAATATACCTATTAAGGAAAAACCACCTGTTATGTTAAAGGGATAGTAATACTTAAAATGTAAAAATAAATATGTTGTAGGGTTTATCCCCCTGAGTAAAACAAGGGTACTCTCACTGCTGAAAGGTGTTTCATTCAAAAGTTATTAATTTTCAAAGTCGAATTTTTTAGGTGCAATATCACAGTGTCCTGAAATTGTACAGTGGCGCTGTTGCTACACGATCCTATGGACAGCTCTGGTCAGTTGACCATAAATCTCCATAGGATGGTGTAGCAACAGCGCCACTGTACAATTTCAGGCCACTGTGATATTGCACCTAAAAAATTCAACTTTGAAAATTAATAACTTTTGAATGAAACACCTTTCAGCAGTGGGAGTACTCTTGTTTTACTCAGGGGGATAAACTCTACAACATTTTTTTTTTTACATTTTAAGTATTACTATCCCTTTAAGCTTCCTCCATTCCACAGAAGTAACTGGTGTAAGGAACGAAGAGGAGGAAAACTGCAGAGAAACTAGAATCAGAAGTCTTTAATACTCTAGGACAGCCCAAATAAGACTCTGTGGAAGAGTTCACAAGAGTCCCCAACAGAGAAAGACAAATCTAGATTGCCCATATCAGTTTACCCTTCCTTAGCAGAGTAATGTATGGACATCACCCTCTACAACATGGCTCAGTCGTCTTTTGGGGGGCAAAGGCTGGCCCATGGAACAAAAATCTAAAACTCCTTGAATTTATGAAGGGATAGAACTGATAAAGTTAAGGCATTAATCCATGCAAGCTTCTGTTCAACAGGTGAGGGCCCCGGTGGTTGAGTAGGGGCCAAAGATCAAGAGGGATGGAGTAACAGAAAATTGCCTTGGAAAACCAATTTGGCATGAGGAGCAGTGGGTTAAAGGGATCTCTGAAACATTAGTAGCCTTAGATTTGCTTGTGTCTCTCTTAGGCTCTGACAGTCAGGAGACCCCATAAAGTAGTAGAAAAGTAGACTAAAAGTACTTACCTGAAAGCAAGAAGTTAATGTAGTAAGCAGGATAATCCAAAAAGGGAAGAGGATCAGCATAAGATCACCCCTTCCCCTGCAAAAAAACCCCAGGAAAAAATGGCCTGCTGGGAACTGTAGTTTCCCAGTTTAAAAAAAAATGGTGCTGTTGCTCTCCAGCCATCGCCAAAAGCCCCCAGATATCAGGGGAGAGGATCCCTCCAGGCTCTGGTAACCTGTGTGGTAAGTTACAACCACTACCAGCCCCCTTACAGCCTCCAACATACAGAGGCAAGAGAAGGCCAAGATAATCGTTCTATGTTCCATCTATTCTTAAAGGCACCTTGACCCAAAAAACATAAAAAGTTTAGAAAGTTTAAAAAAATAATAAACGTAAAGTAAGAAGTATGCAAACAATACTGCCAAGATAGGACTGAACTAAATTGAAGGGAAAAGTCCCAGGGACTCATTAATAAGGCAAAGGATGCTTACAGAAAGGGCAGTGCATGGGTTAAATAAGATTCCCGCTGGTGTAGCTAAAAAGGATAGGAACAGAGAAGCATAACCTTTCATGTATATGCTGCCAAAGCAAGCCCATCTGAGTGCAACTCAGGCTCCAACTCCACAGAGAAACGTAGCTGCCAGCCACTGAAATAGAAACATACTCACAGGACGTATGCTCTAAGGAGAGTGAAGCCAATCTCTTCATTCTTCAGGTTCCTATACAAGTAAGCACGCTTCAGAGAAAGCTATGAGGAAAAAAGGCTGCTAAAGCAAGCTATCCTACACAGACCCAGGACCTGAAAGTTGGTGCTCTGATCAATTCTTCCAAGGAGGCCAGCAATAAGAGCTTGCCTAATGGAAGACTATACAGCCCCATATCCTAACAGAATAAAATAAAAAAGGCGGCCAACTAAGAGAAGCTTTGTCCTTGCATCCAAGCTGTTGGGAGGTCACTTTTAAATGCCTTGAGCAAAACACTTAATTTGTTCTCTCAGTGTGCGTTTGTCACATTCTTTTGTTTTTGTAGTCTCCCTGAGCGGAAGGGGATCCCAGGAATGGGCCCTTGCTTCCATGTGCTTAGAGGGAATCAGCTGCACCCCAATGCCGAGGTCCACACAGACTGAAATGTACGTCTGGGGTTGTCCTGTTTCTCTTGTCCAAAGAGGATTTGCCTGACATTTTGGAGTTGGACTGTCCGTGGGCAGGACCAGTCTGATGTGAATATGGAAATTTCCTCTCTGCAATGGCACATGGGAGTGAAAAACATGACTTGAGCAGCACCTGAGTGGCTACCATGCCTTGAGAAAAACACTTTATTTTATTCTTTCTCTGTCTGTTCGTCACATTCTTTTGTTTTTGTAGACTCACTTTCAAAAAAGCAGTCCAAGTGGGATGTAAAGTTGATACAGAAGGGGGACTCTGCCTCAGAAACGTTTTCATTTGAGTGTTTCCTGGGGTGTGAGAGAAACAACTTTATCAAGGGACACCCTTTGGGATTAGAGGAAAGGAGGTTTCAGCTTCAGCAGATGAAAGGGGATTTTTACAGTAAGGTCTGTTAAATTATGAAATGCCTTGCCCAAGAATGTGGTTCTGGCAGATACAATGGATTACATTTAAAAAAAGATACATTTCTTTCAAACAGGAACATACAGGGTTATACTGTGTATTAGGAGGCAAAACAGGAAGGTCTGATAAATACTAACTTATTTGACAGCAGGAAAGCTATATAATGGTTATGAGGCAAAGGCTGAACTTGATGGACTTGTGTTATTTTTCAACCTAATTTACAATGGTTCCTGTGTTCCGCATAGTAAGAGAGAGAAAAAAAAAAGCGATCAGTGGGCAGACTGAATAGGGAAAGGCAGGGTGGAGTGGAAGGAGGAATTATTACTTTTAAGTTTGTAAATCCGCTTAACCCTGTAAGGACACTTAAGGACCACAGAGCATTTTTTTCCCCAGGGCTCCTGGAACGGCATGCAGCCACACTTAATTCCATGACGTGCCAAGATCGTCACTGGTCCTTTAGGGAAGTTTTCCCAAGATGGTCCTGGCACGTCATGGGTCCCTAAAGGATCATATCCTTACCTCTTGGTAAAGGAAACATTACTCGATGGTCCCTGTAAACCCCATTGTATGCCAGTGAAAATTTGAAAACCTCTATCGAAAACAGAGTGTCAGTCTCACAGTAATACTATTACAGCCAATTAGAATTAATCTCTGAGAAACTATTTTACCCAGCTGCCAGTACTACCCAGTATGCCCCTTTCTTGGCTGTGTAAAAACCTTGGTCCCTATTTAGTCAATAATTTACTTTAAAATAATATAAATAGAAAGGTCATTTCACTGACGAGGCCCAACAAGGCCAAAAAAGTACATCTGGAGTAGATGGTGTTCCTCTGCAGAGGAGACTTGCCCATCATTTCGGAACGGGACTCCTCTTTGACGAGGGATTGTTCATCATAAAAGCCTCTCACATTTTGGTATGTTTACTATAAATCTCCCACTGAGGATCCAAGGGAAGCACATTCAAGTAAATTTAAAGGGATAGTAATGTTTCATAATAAAAGCACCTCTAATTAATCATCATAGTATTTGGACTCCGGAGAGTGTTATTTCAGTTCTGTCAGAGTTGTAGTTCAAGAGTAATTCAATGACAAAGTATCCCCCTCCCGCCCCTTTTACTGATGTAACACTGCTCAGCCAGATCAGAAGGGAGGTGCCCAGGTAGACTGCAGAGAGGGACAATCTTCAATTAAGATAAGGGAAAAACCTGAAAAACTTGTCAAGGGGGGGCAGGACTTTCATTGTTCTCATAGGAAGAAGATTGTCACCTGCTGTTATCTGTCTGGTCTATGGACTGGATTCCACATCTGAGAAGAGATGGCTTACACTAGGTAAAAGGGGCTGGAGGGGGAACTTTGCTTGTGAATATCTCTCAAACCATAAAGGTTTGAGAGATAAGACTTATATGTTCTTCATGTTTTTTTAATGCCTACAAAATAAAATAAAGATAAAACAAAGTATTACTATCCTTTTAAATGGAAGAAAGGAGCAGGAGTAGCTGAATCTACCAGATCCAAATAAGTTCATAGAAGTATGAAAGTATAAACATAAAGCATTTGTTAGATTTTTGCGACCATTTATGGGTGTCAGAATAAGCTAATAAATGATATAGTAATCCGAAAAATTCTGCTAAGAGGTAGACACAACACAAAGCTTATTTTCACCCTTAAAAGGGATAGTAATACTTAATTATTGCTAACCCCTATATTAAAGACATATTAAAAATAAATGTATTGCCCCCATTGTCATCTCTCAAACCTTTATGGT
Source organism: Rhinophrynus dorsalis (assembly GCA_037306005.1). NCBI lineage: Eukaryota > Metazoa > Chordata > Amphibia > Anura > Rhinophrynidae > Rhinophrynus > Rhinophrynus dorsalis. Next base: position 266,464,962 of record CM074718.1, on the reverse strand, counting down.
TTCAGAGGTAATCGCTCCTAAAGTTGCCCTCTCCCTCTCCCGAAGTCAGCATTCTAGCTGACTGAAGGGAAATCCGGTCTTATGACCATCAGACGGCTCTGCAGCAGAGCCACGATCGCGTTAATTTAAAAAAAAAAAAAAAAAAAAAATTCACTAAAACGGTCTTCTATGTGTGCTTGCAAACCAAACACACGTAGAAGACCATTTCTGTGAAAGATTTCTTTTTTTTTTATTAACGCGATCTTGGCTGTGCTGCAGAGCCGCCTGAAAGTCGCACGACAGGCTTCCCTAAAGTCAGCTAGAACGCTGACTACGGGGAAGGCGGAGGGAGAGGGCAACTTTAGGCGCAATTACCTCTCAAACCATAAAGGTTTCAGAGATGACACTGGGGGCAATACATTTATTTTTAATATGTCTTTAATATAGGTATTAGTAATAATTAAGTATTACTATCCCTTTAAACAACCAAGTGACTATGCCAGTGATTCTCAACCAGGTGTGCCACGTACATCAAATTAGGGTGTCCCATGTTTTCTGTGAAGACTGGAAAAATTTGTAATATTGTCTTTTTAAATGTAGACATATGGAAATTGTTCTGCACAATAAGTTTAGTTTTATTACTATGATTGTGAGGCCTAATAATATCTGTATTTTTTATGAATTATACCCTTCATTATGCCCTTGATAAATTACATTAAACATGTTAGGGGTGCCCCAAAAGTTCCACATGGTGTGTTGGGGTGCCTTGAGAAAAAAAAAGGTTGAGAACCACTGGACTATGCAATATTTTCCCATCCTTATAAGAACTTACACTGAACAGAAAAGGGTGAGAGACTCGATGATCCATCATTGGGCTGGAAGGGGGGCATCAGTACATGTTCAGGAGGCAGCTCTTCTGCTAGTGGCTCCTTGAAAGAGAAGGCAATGAGATACAATAATTCAATACAATTTCAACCAGGTCATGCCATTTCAGTGAACCTGTACCTTTTAACAGTAATGATGCAAATTTTTTGGAACTTTGCCACTCCAGAATAAGGTGATGTGTTACATTTATTTTTAAATAATCATCCCTGAATCCAGCACAGCTGACAGCTCTATAACAGTATAAATAAGTTGTGCCAAGTGCTGTTCAGTTTTGCTCACTTTAGAGTTAAAGTGGATCTCTCACATAGATATAAGTAATGCTCATTAGAGCATTTAGGGAAAACATTTAAAACGTTCATTTAAAAAAAACAAAAAAAAAACAAACAAACACTTTATCTGCACAAAAATTAATGTTTAAAAAGTGCCCGGCAGCCTACTTTCGGCTTGCCGAAGCTTGCCGAATTGCCTCTGCTCCCCTCCCTCCTCCTATGACGGAGGCTGTCTGTCTCTAAGCTGGAGCAATCTCATTGGCTAGATATCGATCTCTGCCAACGAGATTGCTCCAGCTTAGAGAAAGAAAGCATCCGTCATTGGAGAATGCTGGGTAGTGGGACGGGAGCAGAGGCAGCACTGCAAGACGGAAGTAGGCCGCTGGGCACTTTTTAAACATTAAGTTTTGCGTTGATAAATTTTTTTTTTTTTTTTTAAATGAACAACGTTTTAAATGTTTTCACTAAACGCTCTAACTGATGAGCATTACTTATATCTATGTGAGAGATCCCCTTTAATACTTCCAGCAGTACCTACCAGCTCCTGGCTGCTGTGGCATTGCACTTCACCTTCTGTAAACTCCTCTTCATGGTCCGATAGGGGATCGGAAGCTTCATATCCATACAACAGCAATGACTGCTGGAACTCCAACTCTTCTCCCTTAGGCACAACCAGAAATACATTGATTAGCCACAATACATGGAAATTGACCCTACCATAATACTGCTTTGTCTCTCATTCTGTGTTTTTTTTTTGTGAAAAGGTTTAACAACAAGTATGGACATATATCAGAGGAAACATATAGACAATGTTGAAAATCAGTGAATAGATGCAATATGGATGCTAACAACATAGACGCTTATGAAAATAATGTTAACAGGTAGGGAAAGGTGTCATGTGCACTGTTATGAGACTGTCAGCGCTGCTATGGAAACAACTCTGTCAGATAATGTAAAGAGTACACTGTACCGGATGTAACAGATTGGAAGACATAAGCATAAGTAACACCTGAAACTGGCATCTGAAAGAAAGACAGATCAAAATAAATGGTAGTCATGCACAAGGACACCAAGGCATTATCACAAAAGACCTGCAGTCCAGGACAGGACCACCAGATATGAAGGAAAGTGCCTCTCCCCTTCAAGCATTGCCACCATAAGTTAGAAGTGTTTGGGAACATTGAGGCCAGGGTGAGATACCATCCTGTTAATAATTTGTAGTTAGTTTCCCTAAGTGACATATTTGAGAGAAATGGTTAATGGTAAAGGCTTGTTTCCATTGTTCCCCAAAAGATGAAAGACTCCAAAAGTATTTGAAGAGGTACTGGCCCGTCTGAGACATCAGATTAAATTAGAGTATAGTCTGGATATCGATTTCAAAAGAAATGCTAAGCCTGGACTGGTAGCCCGTAGACAAGAGACTGAAAAGAAAATGTATCTCCAGACCTTAGATTCCGAGAGCAGATGTAAGTCAATCAACTCCTAGAGAGTGACAATAGAAGAGCTGGTGATAACCTTGTCCAGTGTAGTTAAGTTCACTAGCCCCCAAGAGAAAAATGCACATCTATCTAGTCCTGGAACAAAGCCGGGATTTCCACAATCGAGACCAGGCAGGATGGAGATGAGGACCACTGGAATCGGGAATTGCAACCTGACCAGACTGAAAGCAGATTAGACACAATAGGCTGTCCACTAAGAGCCCCCATCATTGGACTGGAGGGCATGCAGTCTCACAATCTCCAATGTGTGTAGATTAATTTTGTCTTGGGAAGTCTGGGAGAATTCCTCAAGAAGAGAGGCCGAAAGAGAGCGCATAGGCTGTGTGAGGAACACTAACATATCATCGGCAAATACCACTACCTTAAAGTCTCTATAGCTAATTAGAATGCCAGAAGTATAAATATAAGGGAGGAAAGACTGCAGCCCTGAAAATGGGAAAGGCTTGTGAAATAGAGTCATTGGCCTTAATTCTGGATGTGAAATATTGGAGGAGGCTCTCAGATTTCTGCTGTTTGATCACCTAGTAATGAGTAATTTGATCTCCAAATGAAAACTTGTTTAGGTTGATCAGAGGGATGTTTAACCACAGAAATATCAGCATGGTCAAAAATAGTAAGGGAGACTATATTGGCATTAACGAAGGTCTATAAATTTAACTGATCTAGTTAAATAATCAGTCCTAAAGTACAATCTATGGGTGTCACGGTTTGTTAAGAACACTCAGACAGTTAGGTAAGGTTAAAAGCTTTATTGAAAATAATGCACAATCGCCCCACTCAGGTCCAGATGAGGTCCGTACCAAGCACTTTCCAAATCTGACGCGGGTCAGGGTGAGAACACACACAGTAGTAATAATACAAAATAAGTGTGATGATCTTGGACTTGCAGATAGAATTCGTAGATAGTATCAGGAACAAGAATATCCTCAACAGCCCCACACCGCAATAGGTGACACAAGCGATGGGTGACTGAAGGGCAATCCCCTAGAGGACTAGGGATATCGGAGGCAGCACAGATAGTGTACAGGGAGCCTCTAGACCTTAGACTTCTAGGGTTAATGGAGGCAACACTGGCAAGACTCTGGCAGAGAACTGACCCTAGTAGTTTAGGGTAAACGGAGGCAACACGGACAGGACTCTGGCAGTGACTGAACCCTAGAACGCTAAGGTTAACTGGGGCAACACAGACAGTACTCTGGCAGCGGCTTTACCCTAGAACACTAGGGTTAACGGAGACAAGACAGACGGGACTCTGGCAGCAACTTCGCACTAGCACGCTAGGGTTAACAGAGGCAACATGGTTACGACTCTGGCAGTGGCTTGACCCTAGAACGCTAGGGTTAAAGGAGGCAACACAGACAAGACTATGGCAGCGACTGGGCCCTAGCACACTAGGGTTAACGGAGGCAACAGACACCAGATACTGGCAGTATAATGACCCTAGACCACTAGGGTGAGCGTAGGCAACACTGGCAGAAGCCTGGTATAGACTGGACCCTCCTATAGGGTTACCGGAGGCAACACAGACACTGGTGTGTGATGGGACTCCCACAGGCTCCAGGAGACTATTGGAGCGGTTAGGCCTAACAGGCATAATGCGGTAAGCGAGCGGGAGTGATTAAAGTACGTAACGTAACCGGTCAGTAACTGGTGTCACCCTGATCGATACACGGAGATAATCAGCCAGACCCGTGGGCGACGGAACTAGAAGCTCAACCAGGTCGGCACACACAGAATACACAGCCAGTCAGATGGACCACCAGACACTAGCCCAGCCAGATCGGTGCAAACAGGGTAGTCAGACAGTCCTAGTCAGTAACGGAATCAGATACTCAGCCAAGCCAGTTCGGTACACAAGGAGTTAGTCAGCCAGTCCTAGTCGGTAACGGAATCAGATACTCAGCCAAGCCAGTTCGGTACACAAGGAGTTAGTCAGCCAGTCCTAGTCGGTAACGGAATCAGATACTCAGCCAAGCCAGTTCGGTACACAAGGAGTTAGTCAGCCAGTCCTAGTCGGTAACGGAATCAGATACTCAGCCAAGCCAGTTCGGTACACAAGGAGTTAGTCAGCCAGTCCAAAGTCAGCAACGGAATCGGATCACAGGAGTGTCAGGAACAAGCATAGTCAGGCGAGCCGGGTCATACACGGAAACAGGAACAAGAGCTACTAGTGGCTAGATAAGGGTACACCACAAAAGGGCACCGGTAGAATGACAGGAGGGCGTATTTAAAGACAAACCCACGGAGGAGTCATCAAAACAGAGCCAAAAAGAATACAGCCAGGGTAAACCCGGAAGTAACAATGTCGCTCAGACAGAATCACGGGCACCGTGATAATGGGCATGTGAATAAAAAGAAAAAAGTATCTTGACTTGGGAAACAGGGATCTCCAAGCATCTATTAAATGAAACTCTCTTATTAGTTTTTCAACAATTTGAGATAGGATAACTTAAAAATGAGGACTACCGTTTGGAAAAATCTAGTATAGGATCTAAGGGAAGCTAAAGTCTCCTCCCAGAATCAAAGCACCAGACCTGAAGGACTCCAAAATATCCAAGGTGTTGCGTAAGAAGCTTAAACTGGCCAGTATATATGTTTTCTACAGCCACCAATAAACCCGAAAGGTGACCTTTTATAAACAGGTAATGATCCTCAAGAGCACTGATGTGCTCACATGAGACTGACTTGTAAAGAAAGATGGCCATCTGACAAGTTTATCAGGGGCTAAAGCTAAATAGATAGTTGGGAAATACCCTATCTTAAGAAGAGGTTGATCTCTGGATAGGTATGTCTCTTCAATAAAAACTATATGGGGTTTAAGTATGAGGATCGCCTAGGAAGGAATGGAGGAACCAGAGGTGTGAAGGAGAGAGAAAGAGAGATAAACTATGTACAAAATGTATGGCCCACACCACATATGCTCTATGAGCTAAAACCAAGAACTCTAGGGTTCAAGACATGGCATTGGAGTGAGGACCAAGGGGAGACAAGACTGTGTAAGGAAAAATCTCCAAGCCGAGCAGAAGAATTTTCCAGGTTGGTATACCAATTCAACTGTGCACGCATCATCGTTTGAATGAATATCCTAATAAAAACAAAAATAGAATATCCCAGGATTATGATTCCAACAGCAACTCTTATGACCAATTAAAGGTTTCTTTTTTTGAGTAAATATGATACCCATCTTGAGGCCTGGGAATCAAATGGGCTTGAATCCAAACTAACAGAAGGAAGTTTAACCCTTTGAGTGCCAGAGGGGTATGCAATGCATTGCAAAGCAATGCATTGTGTACCCCTCTGGCACTCAATGGGTTAATTAATGCTGGACAGTTACACATAATAGCTGCCAAGAGTGCCCATAGGCCCCATCACACTACAATCTCCAGCGCACAAGAGCCCCCAGGGTCACCCCACCAAGATGACCTACCAGAACACTGTGGGGGTCCCCCAGACCAGGAGACAAGCAATTTAAAACATAAGTCTTGACATCCACATTATGTACCCCACCCAATCACAGGGGCAGTAGAGGCCCCATTTCCAATGATGGGATGCCCCCAGACAGCTTCAATGGTACCAAGTAGTAGGACCAGACTGGTGAACAGTATCTATGCACACTGCCAAATACAACCCTAACAACGGTACCCGGCAAATGCAAGTCGATAAGCAACGTGCATAAGTCATATATTGTATATCAAATGGCAGAGGCATGGCCATCCCCTGAAAACTAAACTAGTATAAACAGCCCAGGACATGGAATAGGATGAAGGCAAAAAATTGTTCCACTCCAGAATACCACAGATCTATCAAGTCATCAGGAGCATGCTCAAGCCCGAACCCCAGATGGAGGCCAAGGTCCAGTAAACACTTCAATAGCATGGATGGATGAGACCACCAACATCCCCCGCCCATCATCCAAGAGACCCCAGGGAGGCCACTCCAACTAAGAGAGCTGAAAGACACCCCAGTAGCACTTCAGAAGCAAAGGGATAAAGGAAAAAAATATATAAATGCATTAATAAAAGGAGAAGGCTGGCACAGTGCCAGATTCTCTGTCTCCAGCCACACACACCCCATGGTGGACAAACACACCCAGGGCGGCAGTAAGGAGGAGTTATTCATGCCTCTTCCATACTGCCTTACCAGCAAGATACAATGCCTACTCCTGTGAAAATCACTGCAAGGAGTTGGCCCGCCCCCAGCATCTGGCTGCACAGAGTAAAAAAGATGTCCGACACTCGCACACAGTGGTAACCGGCACCAGCTCACACACACTGCCCTAACCCGGACCTCTCCTACCAGCACCAGCTCAACTCTCCTAAGGTTGGCTATGTTTCTGTTTGTGTCATTCCAGCAATCCATCTCATCATGTTATCACTACAATGCACATACATGCATTCAGTCATGGTGAGCCTTTAACCCTTTCAGTGCCAGAGGGTTACGCAACCCATTGCAAACCAATGTGTACTGCACCCCTCTGCCACTCAAAGGGTTCATACACTTTAAGATCTATCCCTTTCCTATCAAGAACAAACTTTCAGTTTTGCTCCACTGCGAGTGGGTGATAGGCTTACTGCCATTAAACAAACCCACTGAGGCGCACTCCAAGTTCTAATGTGTATAAACGGACATGCACGCGTTCTGGTTAGGTGAGTGGATAATTCAATAATATACAGTTGTGTGAAAAAGAAAGTACACCCTCTTTGAATTCTATGGTTTTACATATCAGGACATAACAACAATCATCTGTTCCTTAGCACGTCTACAAGTGTGACCACCTCTATAAAAGCCAAAGTTTTAGCAGTTTGCTTGTCTGGAGCATTCAGATGGGTGTAAACACAATGCCAAGGAGGAAAGACATCAGTGATTATCTTAGAGTTGCTGCCCATTAACCTGGAAAGGGTTATAAGGCCATTTCCAAACAATTTAAAGTCAATCATTCCACACTGAGAAAGATCATTCAAAAGTGGAAAACATTCAAGACAGTTGCCAATCTTCCCAGGAGTGTTCGTCCCAGCAACTTCACCCCAAAGTCAGACTATGCAATGTTCAGAGAAATTGCAAAAAAACCCAAGAGTTACATTTCAGACTCTACAGGCCTCAGTTAGCATGTTAAAGTTCTTGACAGTACAATTAGAAAAAGACTGAACAAGTATGGTTTGTTTGGAAGGGTTGCCAAGGGAAAGCCTCTTCTCTCTAAAAAGAACATAGCAGCACAGCTTAGGTTTGCAAAGTTGCAGCTATACAAACCAAAAGACCTCTGGAACAGTGTCCCTTGGACAGACGAGACCAAAGTGGAGATGTTTGGCCATAATGCACAGCGCCACATTTGGCGAAAACCAAACACTGCATATCAGCACAAACCCTTTATACCAACTGTCAAGAAATGTAGTGGAGGGGTGATGATTTGGGCTTGTTTTGCAGCCACGGGACCAGGGAACCTTGCAGTTATTGAGTCGACCATTAACTCCCCTGTATACCAAAGTATTCTAGAGTCAAATGCGAAGTCATCTATCTGACAGCTAAAGCTTGGCTGAAATTGGGTCATGCAACAGGACACCAGCAAATTTACAACAGTATAGCTAAAAAAGAAAAGAATCAAGGTGTTACAATGGAGCAGTCAAAGTCCAGACCTCAACCCGATTGAAATGCTATGGCAGGACCTTATGAAAGCTGGGCATAAACAAATGCCCACAAACCTGAATGAGCTGAAGCAACATTGTAAAGAAGAGTGGGCCAAAATTCCTCCACAACGATGTTAGAGACTGATAAAGTCATACAGAAAACGATTACCTCAAGTTATTGCAGCTAAAGGTTCTTCTACAAGCTATTGAATCATAAAGTATACTTAGTTTTTCCACACATGGCTTCTCCATTTTGGCTTTATTTTTGTTAACCCTTTAAGGACAGGCGCGCACGCGTGACCAGCACTTGGCGACCACAGGGCATTTTTTTTTCAGTTCCGGTTCAGGGCTCCCCAAGCGGATTGCAGCCACGCGGGGAGCCCTGAACTCCATGACGTGCCAGGACCATCACTGGTCCTTAAATGCCGGCCAGCCATGAGGATCCTGGCATGGCAGTGGTCATTAAGGAATTAAATAAATCATGACAAGGGTTGTTGTTCGTCTGAGGTTGTATTTACCTAATTTTGTAAAAAACATGCCACATTCATCTCTTAAAAAGACGGTCTTACTACACCGTAAGCCATCTAGAATATGCTGCCGGAAGATCTGAGAGGACATGCTGACACATGAAGGCACAGGATTCCTACACACATATCACCAGTGTTTGTGCAGTGCCGTAGGAGGGAAGACCTTTATGATTGGCCACCTCAATGTTGCTGTTGGAGGCTGAAACGTGCCTGTTTGGGGACTTGTGCAGCATTACTGTGTTCTCCAAAAACAAATCCTTAACTCACATTGAGCTCTACTACCGTAACAGCTACTTAACCCTTTCCGCGCTGCAGAGGTATCAAATGGATTCAATTTCAATGAGTTGGGTACCTCTCTCACACGCAAAACGTTAAGTAGCTGTCAGGGTAGTGGAAACTTTACCAGAACGAGTCAAAAACCTGCAAACATTATACTCCCAAACTACTAATGAAATATTTATCTGAAACTGTTAACCTGTTGGCAAAACACAATGCACAGGTTATACACCTTGGAAATATATATACATGCAGTTAGAGTAAATTCTGCGTGAGTAACAGGATGACTCAGTTCTGAATTTAGGTGTATTCCTGCACACTGATACAACATAACACTGTTATAGCACTTGCAAACCACCTATTTAGGTTAGCGAAGTCACAATACTGCTGGTTGCCTTTCAGGAGGCCTCCATGTTGTTGACTGACAATTAAGGAAGGATTGCAGTTTACGCTTCCTGGTTCGGCACCCATATTTGCCTTTTTTTTTTCTATTGTGCCTTCCTTGTTAAGCCTCTTTTTGATGCGATTCCCGTCATTTTCCTCACCCCCTTCCACACCACAGGACTCCCCATCAGGGAGACAACATTTCAAAGTTCCAAGGTATGCTGTTTTATCATATGCAGGACGTACCTTACAGTGCCGTTAAGCCACTTTAGTTTGTAATACTATACATCATGCTCCTAATAATTTTACCTTTTCATGCCTTCTCTATGTCTGTACCAATCAATGGCTTCATGTCACTGCTGCATAGACTAACGTTTACCCTATAAACAACATTTTACTATTCGTGAGCATAATTGAGCTATGTCAGTCCCATAAATTAAGTCAACCCTTGACTAACTCTCACACTACAAACATTTATGTAAGTGCTGAATACTGTCACATAACCCTTCACTAGTTAAACACACATAAAATATTAACAACACTTCCCTATCCCTCTTATACATATACTGTTTGTTTACAAATGTAATGTTGTGCATTCTTACAAATGTCATTTTTTAAAGGGATAGTAATGTTTAAATTTAGTTTATTTAATGTTGTAGACATTAAAAAATAAGTAAATAATGGGAGTCTCATCTCTCAAACCTTTATGGTTTGAGAGCTATAACTTGCTAAAGTTCCCCCCTCTAGGCTATTTCAGACAAGACTGCTCTCTAGCTGCCAGTAGGAGATTCCGGTCCCGGGACCAGCCGGTGGATCTTCAGCAGAGCCAAAATCATGCTATTTAGATACAAATACTTCACTGAAACGGTCTACAAAGTGTGCTTGCAAACCAGGGACACTTTGTAAACCAGAGGTTCTCAACCCGTGCCCTCAGTGGCTACTAACAGGCCAGGACTTAGGAATTTCCCTGCTAGAACACAAGTGTGTTGATCAGAGGCTCAGTCATATTGATTAACTCACCTGTGCTCTTAAAAGGAAAGTCTAAAATCCTAGCCTGTTAATAGCCACTGAGGGCACGGGTTGAGAACCACTGTTGTAGACTGTTCCAATGAAGTATTTATTTCTAAATAGCGCAATTTCGGCTCTGCTTAAGAGCTGCCGTCTGGTCATATGACCAGAATCTGCTGCTGTCCCATAGAGCACTGAAACAGCCTAGAGGGTGGAACTTTAGCCAGTTATATCTCTCAAACCACAAAGGTTTGAAGATAAGACTTACATCGTTGTACTTATTTTTAATGCCTACAATATTACGTACACTTAAATTTAAACATTACTATCCCTTTAATACTCATTTCATAAAAACCAATATCTTCACACCGCACAGCTCCTCAACTGCTTCCACATCTTTTGCCCAAGACGTCTTATTTTGCCATTCACTACTACATGATTACCATCTGTGGCCCATTGCAATACATCTCGTTGCAAGGGAAATGAAGTATAAAATTAATCCTTTTCTGCACATATACTGCACAAACATGGACTACACTTATTACGGAGTCTGTAATATAGTAACACTAGGAAAAGGGGTACTGCATTGCAAGTGGGGATTACGTCATTTCAGTTCTTCAGGGGCACACATTGATTGTCAATGGTTTGTCTATATTTGTGTCAGTGAAGACTGTTTGACTGTCACACATTTAACCCTTACACTGCCACAAACTTATAACCAAACCATTGTCAATCACTCCTTTCAATACCCCTCAAGCACTGAAAAGTCTTAATCATCACGGGAAACGTTGTGCCCCTTTTGCTAGTATTATATTATATATATACACACATGCACATACACATCCACACACACAAAAGTACTGTGCAAAAGGTTTAGGCAGGTGTGACAAAATACTGTAAAGTAAGAATGCTTTCAGAAATAGACATTTTAAGTTTATTTTTCTCAGGGATTTTGTAGGAATATAGTCAGGTATATGGTTAAACAGTTATACCAAACAGGTGCTAATGAGCATCAATTTAATGTGTAGGTTGAAATACAATCATTGACTGAAACAGAAACAGCTGTGTAGGAGGAACAAACCTGGGTGAGGAACAGCCAAACCCAGCTAACAAGGTGAGGTTTCTGAAGACAGTTTAATGTGAAAAGTCATACCATGGCAAGACTGAGCACAGCAATAAGAAACAAGGTAGTTAATCTGCATCAGAATGGTCTCTACCAGGCAGAAATTTCAAGGCAGACAAGGTTTTTTTTTTTTTTTTTTCAGATATGCTGTCCAAGCTCTTTTGAAGAAGCACAAAAAAATGGGCAACCTTGACACGTCGAGGGAGATTCACTAAGTGGTGATAAAGAGGTGATGACTTCTTCATTTTATTACTTCTTCAGTTCCTATGTTATTCTATGAAGCCTATTCATTAAGATCTCCAGAACTGAAGAAATCTTAGTGCATAAGCTCCATAGAATAACACAGGAATCGTAGAAGTGATAAACTGGAGAAGTCATAACCACTTTATGAATGCATAGTGAATCTCACACATCATACTTATTTCCCTTCGCAATCAGAAGATGTGCAGCAGTGCCATCAGCTCAGAATTTGTAGAAAACAGTGGGACCCTGGTACATCCATCTACTGTCAGGAGAAGTTTGGTCAGAAGTGGTCTTCATGGAAGACTTGTGGCCAAAAAGCCATACCTCTAACGTGGAAACAAGGCCAAGCAACTCAACTATGCATGTAAACACAGTAACTGGGGTAACAGCGGCAACAGTGAAGCATGGTGGAGGTTCCTTGCAAGTCTGGGGCTGCATTTCTGAAGTAGGGGATTTGGTCAGAATGAATGGTCTTCTCAATGCTGAGAAGTTCAGGCAGATACTTATCCATCCTGCAATACCATTCGGGAGGCAGCTGATTGGCCCCAAATTTATTGTGCAGAATGACAACGCCAAACATACAGCAAAAGTCAATAAGGACTATCTTCAGGGTAAAGAAGAACAAGGAGTCCTGGAAGTAATGGTATGGCCCCCACAGAGCCCTGATCTTAACGTCATTGAGTCAGTCTGGGATTACATGAAGAGAGAAGCAACTGAGGCTGCCTAAATCCACAGAAGAACCATGGTTAGTTCTCCAAGATGTTTGGAACAACATACCTGCAGAGTTCCTTAAAAAAAAAAAAACGTGTGCAAGTGTACCTAGAAGAATTGACTGCTTTGAAGGCAAAGGGTGGGCACACCAAACACAGATTTGATTTAGATTTTTATTTTGTTTACTCACTTCGCATTTTGTTACTTGATAAAAATAAACTATGGACATGTCTATTTTTGAAAGCATTCTCACTTTAAAGCATTTTTTCACACCTGCCTAAAACATTTGCACAGTACTGTGTATATTATATATATATATATATATATATATATACACATATACATATATATATATATATATATATATATACATATACACACACACACACACACACAAGAATTGCAAAAATGTGTATGGGCCTTAGTAAAAGGTACATGTAACAACCAGTTTCACTGCATCAACAACTAAGACCATGTAGACACCAGAATATGGTCATAGAGGAAAAATCTAGGAGATAAGTAATCTTTCAACCTGGTAGGTTCTCAGAGTTCCCAAGAGTGCCCATGAATGGTTCTTCTACTACAGACCATCTAAGGCATTACTTATTATACAGGTGAGATCAGTGACTTTAGGCAACAGGTTGCCCATGGCACTACAGAAAGTGATTATCTCGTCCAGATGTTTTGGAGAGATTATTGCCATGCATAACTTGTAGTTGGAAGAGGAATCCCCATTTATATTTAAATGTTGTAGGCATGCAGTTGGTCAGTCACAGGCTTATGCTGGCATCTCTGCTTCAGAGTAAAATGGGAAATGCCCTGAAAGAACTGGACAACAATTCCTTCATAGCTTACTTTCTTCATCTCTTTCACTTATTGCATTATTTCTCTGATAAAGAGCGCCTAATGCAATCTGCAGATTATATCATGTAGAGAATCTTCCAGCAGGCCTTTGGGCCCGATGAGCTTGGTCTATTTGCAGAGGTGTATCCAGGGTTCTACAACAAACATTGGCAAAAAAAGGGACTGAAGAAAATATCTTAGATCTTTGGCTGGTGTGGACTCAGGAATATTTCAAATTCACAGATTATTTCTATGAACGCTATTATATACATCATCCATTCATCTGCTCTAAGGCATGTATCTTGCTGTGCAATCCCTCCACTAGGTTAACTCTGGATCCTAGGCTTTGCATATCTCAGTGGGCTTCTGCTGTCTCTGCTTTGAGAGTATTTTTGATGTTAGCAGCCATAGCTCGGAGATAATGCTTATTAGTGAGTTTTAGGATGTCCTCTTTGGTTACCATAGGTATGCTTGTCGATGGAACAGGAGATTCTGGTGAGGGAAATCGAGATGTGCTCATACATACAGAAGATAGTACTAATTCAAGATTGCTGGTTGTGGGTTGCAGTACTACTTGTTGCTCCTCTTTACTCCACACTGGCAGGAGTTGGCCTTCAGAAAGTAGCCAATGCAGAGCACACAGGAGACAGGTTTCCCGGGGGCCCAGTCAAGTGACATGCTGGACAGAGTTCAGCAGTCAAGTAGAGTGCCAAGAATCAACAAGCAAGTGAATAACTGGAGGAGTGTTTCTAAGCAGTATCAACATGCAGCCATCTCAAAGGACCGCAAGCTCCTCCCCACATTGTCTCTCATTCATACCTCTTACCTGTGTTTCTGCATTGCCCCAAGATGGCTCATGATTCTCAACCTGTGCCAGGATTTCAGCTGCTGTTAACCCCTCACTGTTTGTTGCCCCTAGAAGATACAAACAAACTAATGAGTTATAAATTTTGTTTGGAGGTATGCCGTACTGGCAGTTGTTAAAGATAACATAGAAAATTCTGGCACAGACCAATTACACTTTAGGGAACAAATAAAAATTCCCAAGATGCCTACTGATTTAAATAGTTTTTGCTCGTTTGAAATCGAGAGAGGACCAACACATTGTGAAGCAATAAAGCATAGACTTAGCTAACATTCAAGGGGTTAAAAGCCCTATTATATGAATTGAACTTTTTGTCAACAGTAGTGCAGTCAATTTGCTCTAGAACTGCACCACTTTGGAGAACATTTGGAAGTGTTTTATTTATTCCCTACAAAGCAGTTTGTTTGCTCAAGAACTGTAACCAAGGGTCCCTTCAAAGCCACTCAGGAATCACGCAGGGGAACACAATGTCTTATAGTAATAGGTGGTTTCCATGTTAAAGGAACACATTACATGGTGTTATATTTATTTTAATTTAGAAAATATTTTACTAGGAAGAATACATTAAGATGTCTCTTGTTTTCAACTGGAGAATTTTACAGTAAATACCATGTAATTCAAGCTAGGATTTGTAAAGCTCTATATTTTTTGGCCTAAAATCTAGTCATATATATCCAAGGAGTAGCCAGTCCTGACTTTACCAGGGCTCCAAGTACCACAGAGATCCTGAAGTAATTATTCAAGAGAAGTCTCCCTTCCCACTCCTGTGAAAATCACTGCAGTGGTCCAGCACGTCACCAAACTGCACCAGGAGCCCAACTGTATTGGCTATGCTGTGCACCATTCGCTAGTATATTATATACATACACACCCTAAAATGTCCAGAGAAAGGGGCATTCTGAACGCCATCTCTCCATCACTTAAAACTTGTAGTTGGTCCCTTTCAAACAGAAGCTTGAACAAGTATTTATACGAAAGACTGTGTGCTCATGACTGTGAGGGACCACATGTAAAATCTAACTTATTCTCCTCTGAAGACACCAATAGGTCATGTTTTATGATATCTCTAATGAAACACTATCTCAATCAAAATGACTGAGCCAACGATTACCCACCTATGGGCTCGCATGGGTGTAATGAAAATTTGACCTGCTGGACAATGATTTAATCAGGAAAAACTCCACTTTTCTCTTGTGTGCAGTGGAGGAGAGGGACTATGGAGACATCCCATAAACAGAAGGAGAGAGGAGAAGAAAAAACAAACAAACAAACAAAAAAAACACATAGCTGCTTTCAGAACCTTCAGCACATTAACTTCATGGAACTTAGTGAATGTATGAACAGTAGACCACTTGTCTGCTTTGCCGATCCGATCTGCTGAATCCGGATGGTTAAAAGGCCCAGAAAGTGCTTAAGTATCTTGTAGAATGGGCTGTAATTCTAAAAGGTGTTTACTTTTTCTCAGACCTTCTGGGAAGACAGAGAGACACATAGCTTGCCTGAACGTCTCTAACTTGACCATAATATTTAAAGCAGCTAACCACATCTAAAGAATGTAAGCTGTTCTTGTTGGATGGGTTAGGAAATAAAGTGTGTAAAATCGATTCTTGTTTAATGTAAAAATCAGATAAAATCTTACGCTGGAATTCAGGGACATTTCTTAAAACTATTTTATCTTGATGAAGAATGAAGTGAGGGGATCTGTAGAATAGCACATGGAGGCCTGAAATTCCTCTAGCCCAAGACATAGTGGTTAAGAAAAAAGACTTGTGAGATGCTCGTTGGATACTGAAAGTAATGGTTCAGAGGGGTTGCCATGAAGTACTACAAGAACTAAACTAGGGTTCAAAGGTTATATTGGTTCCTTGTACTTAAGAGTCACATGAGCTACTCCTTGCAGGAAGGTGTGTGTGCTTCCAGGAATTCTGCAATTGAAAGAAACAGATAAGGCTGACTTTTAAACTTTCAAGGAACTCTGTTTAAGTCCGTTCTCCAACCCTGCTTGAAGAAATGTCAGAAGTAAAGGTAAATTGCATTGGTATGGTTCAAATTTCTGTTGTTCACAGAACTTCAAAGCCATACTGGCAAGGCTGTGTTGGAGAAATGGACCTTGAGTATGTCTGTGATCAGGAGTAGAAACCATGATTATATTATGGAGAGTTCCCTTATAAAACCATGCTCGTTGGGACCATGCTGGAGCTATAAGACTCATGTGTGCTTTTACACATTTGGTCTTTGCGAATACCTTGGCAATCACTGTCACAGGCGGAAACAACCACATCAGGTTGAAGTCACATGGTAGTACCATAACATCCATTTCTACTACTTTAGGACGGCTTGTTTTTGCATATAACAACACTGGAAGCTTTGCATTGCACCTGGATGCCATGAAGTCTATTTTCGAAGATACCATCAGGTCACTTTGGAGTTTGCTCGAGCGCCCACTCGCCTAGATTGGTGGTCGTCCTAATGAGGTAGTCTGCTTCACAGTTTTTTTACCCACTTCAGGATTTGTTGTGCCTCTAACCAGGCTGGTTTGCTTGTCCATCCTTGGTGATTTTTGTAGAGGACTTAAGATAGTATTGAAATTAACTAGGATAGTCCTTCAATAGAGAGCATTTTGTAGACTGCCTGCAGGTCTTGCACATCGATGGGGAGGTTGATTCAGGTTTTCATTAGGCAATTGGGAAGATAGACGGCTGCAGACATCTCTCTATCCTAAAAGATTGATGTTGGTCGTGACAACATTCCATGGCCGGACTGAAAAAATGTTATTTTTTTGGAAGGTTAGCTTTCCCAGGCACTACTTGCGTCTCCTGTGGCAATGATATGCAATTATTTACCATTTGCAGATCTATGTTCCATTTTTGTAAAAGATCCAGTTGCAGTTGTCTCACAAAATAGAGAGAGAAGGGAATGGCCACCAATGAGGACATAATAGTTTCTACTATCTGCATGCAGTTCTGAATTATAGGCTAAATTACAGAATTCTGGTTCTGAGGAAATCATGTCTGGAGGCAAGAATATCCACTGCTGAGACATCCTCAAATGTAGACCTAGGGATGTCATGCATTGATTGAGTGTCAGGATTGATTTGAGTATACATCTGAGGGTGGTTATTTCTAGATGTGAAAATAATAGCTTCTATTTTGGCCTTGATCAGGGAACTTCCTCATTTAGATTAGAAGGATTGGGACACAAGGAGCGAAAAATAAGTTCACGATTGATGTGGAAGACCAACAACCTTAGGTTGAAATTCAGGCACAGATCTCAAAACCACGTGAGGAGTTAATGCAATCAACCTCAGAGACTCTCCTAGCCAAAGCAACAGCTGTAATAAAGACCAGTCAAAGTCAAATGTCTAAGAGAATCCAAAGACAAAGGCTTGAAAGGGAAGACTGAGGCATCTCCAAAACCAGATTCAGATACCACAGAGAAACTGGAGACCTGTATGGTGGGAGGATACAATCCACCCCTGCAGAAACGTCTGAACCTCGGGGGTGGAAGCAGTCTTAAACCAGAAAAGAACAAGGAAAAAAACTGAATCTTAAGAGAACTGACTCACAGGCCTCTCTTAAGGCCAGTTTGCAAAACAAAAAAAAAAAAAAAATACGAAAAAGGGATGGAAGATGAAAGTACAAGGGATTGAAGTCCTGATGGTCACAAAAAGTTAAGTAAATCCACCAAACACAATGGTAGATTTTGGCCGAGACAGACTTGTGATCTTGCAGCATAGTCTGGAGAACAATCATTTAATCCCTTGTGACGAAAGACGTCGGCCTCAATTTCCACGCTGTTAAGGCGAGGTTGTTCAAATTGGGATGAGAAATAGGCTCGTGAGACAGAAGGTCCAGAACCAGAGGCAGACTCCATGGAGTCCCCAAGGACATCTCGAGCAGATGATGAAACCAAGCCATTCTTGGCCAGAATGGATAGATGAGAAGAGTGTGAACCCCTCCCCTCCTTATCTTGACAATGACTCTGGGAATCACGGCCAGGATAAACATACACCAGAGTATACAGCCACGGAATTGTGAGCACATCCACTGTTACCGGTTGCAGATCCCTGACTCTGGTGCAGAACACTGGAGACAAGAGGCCATCAGGTGTATGTCAGATATGCCTAAACTCTCCACTAGTTAAAGGAAAATTTCCTGCTTGCAATGCCCATTCACCTGGATTGATATTCTGCCTGCTGAGATAATCTGCCACCCAGTTTGCTATGCCCAGAATGTAGCAAGGTACGTGAGCCTCTGCCCACAGCAGAATCCTTTGAACTTCCCCCAGGCGTCCCTGTTCCTGATGCCACCCTTCTGGTGGAATATAGGGCAGTAGTATTGTCGGACTGAATCTGAACTGAATACCCTGCAGAAGACTTTTCCATGAAGACAGAGAATTGAAGATTGCACTGAGTCCCAGAAAATGTATCTGAAGGCACGCCTCAGTGGGAGACCAGTGGCCCTGAATTGAGTGATTGTCACAAATAGCTTCCCACCCAAACAGGCTGGTGTCTGCCGTCACCAACGTCCTGTCAAGGAGAATGAAGGACTGATCTTGGGACAGAGACAGACTCATCTGCCACCATTGCCGAGAGTCTGGTGGTTCTGGATAGAGGCACTGAATGGTGAAGATGAACAAGATTCAGAGCCCAGTGCTGAAGGATTTTGAGTTGAAGTGACCTCAAGTGAAACTGCACAAAGAGAACAACTTTGACCGTGGTGCCCACCATATGCATGCAGTACCTGATTGAGTGCTTAGATTGTGCAAGAAAGACAAATCTTTGCCTGCAAACGCAATGGTTTGCTCTAAGTCAACAAGGTCTCATGGAGATAAGTGTTGAAGACAAGGCTCAGGAACAAAAGCTTCTGTGTCAGGACCAGATGTGATTTGAGAAGATTGAGTATCCATTTGTGACACTGAAGAGTTGTTATAACAACGTTCTGATGGTCCTGCAGTCAAACCAGAGACTGCACCTTCAGCAGGTCACCCTGATACAGGGTGACATTAACCCCTACAGTTCACAGATATGCCACCAGAGGAGTCTGCACTTTTGTAAAAACCCTAGGAGCCATAACTTGAGGGCTGGGGAGAAACGAGATGCGATAGCCCTCTACCACCAATTGCAGTACCCAGGTGTCCAAAATGGAATTCTTCCTCTGATGAACGTAGTAATTAGTCTGCCCCCCCCAAATGGGGGATATTTGGGGATCTCTGGACCACCACCTTCATGGAGAGTAAGGTTTGGGATCTGCGGACTTAGAGACTGACCTCTTTTGAGGCCAGGTGGACTTGGACTTTCCCAAATAACAAAAAGAAGAGCGAGCTGATCCAGAAGTGCAAGGGGACCCAGGAAAGTAACCACTAGAGCGAGAGGTAGAACTCTTCCTTTGGAAATAAAACTTATTGTATTTGTTTTGAAGTAGCAACATACTCTTACCTCATGTGTCCTGACTGACCATCTTATTAAGTTTAGGATCAAATAGCAGCGAACCATGAAATAGTAAAGCCATTTAAGCTTTCTTAGACAAATCAGCATTCCAGATTCTTAGCCAAAGATTACGGCAAACTGCCATAGAGGCAGCAGAGCATTTAGCTACTATCTTGGCAATGTCTAAAGCCCCTTTTTACCAGTATAAACCTTGGCATTGTGAAGAAGACTGACAAGCTTCAAAACCTACTCCTTAGGAACGTCATCCTGAATAGCATGCAGCAGCTGCTTCAGCCAAGATTCCATCTCCCTGCAAGCCCAAGCTAATGCAAAGGTGCCCCAAACATAGCACCTTGGCCAATAAAAAGCAATCTGTTAAGAGAATCCAGTTTCTTATTAGTGAAATTCAGAATCACTGTCGCTCCTTGGACAGGTAAAGTAGTATGTTTAGAAAGTTAGGAAGCTGTGGAATCTATGACCGGAGGGACAGGTTACAGGTCCACCCAGTCCATAGGAAAGGGGTCAGGTTTGGAAAACTTCTGTACAGAGAGCGCCCTGTTAGGAAGTTTCCATTCATTATGAACAATCTGGTCCAATTCCACATCAGCAGGAAAGGACAGGGACAATTTTTTCTTAAGCTTAAAAAATGAGACTGCCAACCCCTCCCGGGATACACCCCCCGAAACTTGCAGAACTTCAAAAATAGAGCAATGTGTTGCGTATCTGACACTAAAAGGGTTAAAGGCTCAACCGAGTCCGAATCATCCTCATCCCAGCAGAAGAAACCCAAGACTGAATGAGAAAAGTCATCTCTGTCACTGAGAAACTCTTCTCCATCCTCAGAAGAAGGGGGCCAGAAAATGTAGTAAGAACCAGTTCCTGTGGAAGGGCCATTAGCCTAGTCACATGATGGATATGTCAACCATTTAACAAGCACCCTATCCAGGGAAGTAACATTAATCTGATGAGGCCCTGGTCCAGTCTGGCAAGAACTACCCCAGCAAGCACTATTGAGGGCCTAGGAAGGACAGGAACAGAACCAGCATCACCCTGATGAGTTAATAGAACCTGACTGAGGATTTGAAGACATTGAATGAGCTTTGGTGTCCTTAAGCTTGCTCTCTTCATCCTTATGTTTGGAACCTTTGGATCTAATATCAGAATCCCTTGCCTCAGACATGCTGGAGGACCACCACAAATGCAAGTGCGCAAGAAACCACTCAAAGAAAGTATGCCCGCAGTAAGAAATGAGCAGTTAGCAAACACATCAGTTGAGAAAGAAAAGAAAGAAAGAAAAGGAAGCACTGGCAAGTAACCAGGATTCAAAAGTAAAATCAGGCCATGCTCTGACACTGGAGTAATACCTACAGAGAATGTATGCATACTTCAGATGCAACAACAGGCACCAGGGTCCTTCACTTTGCAATTCCAACAGGAAAGCAAAGCATATGGGTCAGGACCTATTGGATTCAGGAACTCTCCTCATTATGTGAGGGTTTCCCCAACAGAAACCACCCTGACTCCTGGAGGTCACTCAGAAAATGAAGGGATATCAAATTGGTGCAGATGTATAGAGGGTGAGCAGTGGGAGTAGTTTTTTTGTTTTTTGTAGCGTCTGTAACTAATAATATACTACTCCAACTGTGATGTTAGGCATATATGTATTCAAAGGAGTCATTAAGTCCTATTAACTTAAACACCACTATTCTTCATTGGACAACAACAATTCACAGTGCTGATCCTGAATATCTCAAAAACTTGATCTTCACAAGGCACACAAAAACACTGATAACAGAACTAGTGATTAGCAGAACAAACAGTCCCTTATTGGTAAAATCTATAAAGCTTTATTTCAACATGATAAAAAATTGTGCATACCTGCTACATCTTGTTTGTCAGCTGTATGGGGGTGGGGTGACTTATGGAGTGGCTTGGTCTACTAATCACCAGTGCTATTATCCATGTTTTTTGTAGAGTCCCCTGCCTCCTTAAAGAAAACTATCTATACCACACTGTCCCTGCATCCCACTTGGACTATGGAGGAAAAAAGGATCCAAAAGGGTGTATAAGCTAACAGCACCAAGGAAGAAAGAAGGCCCAAGTTACCAAAACAACAACACATAGGTTACTTATTGAACCCAGATCTGAAAGTTAAGTAATTGGTGGTCCAACCCTATAAGGGTCGGAGTCACGCAATCCCTGGGCAGTGGTTCTGTACCAGGAATACCTAACCCTAGATTATATGGACCTATGCCATGATTGATGAGTCTTAGATGTACAGACTGGCTGTCTTCTGGACACCCTGCAGAGGTGTAATTGGGAAGAAGATAATTCTCCAGGAGATGGCACATGACCTCTTTATGAGGAAACTTTAAAAATTGCTCTCCAAGGAGAGAATCATTGGTAAAATATGCAGAGTAAGGAATGTTCGTGTTGAATTTCAAGTGTACATTTATTGAAATGTTTGTGCACAATATGTTTTGTTATTCTTATTCTGATATGTGTGTGTGTGTATTACTTTTTCGTCTCACCACAGAGCCCTTGACAAACAGCATATGCATTGCTAAGGGTGGCCTTAGTAATAATAATAATAAAAAAGTATTAATAAATACTGCTTATACACCCATAATTTCATACTAATTTCCCACCCACTTCTCACCATATCTGGAGCGTAATTTTCAACTCTACGCAATTAAAATTATTATGCATTTGCCGTATTCACCTTTTAATTCCAGCGGCTATCCTTTGACAAACTATAATGGGAAGAGTTGTCTCGCCCGTGTCGAATGTGTTTTTTCCATGTCTACTTAGTTATTTCATATTAGCAATTTTGTTGTTTATTTACTACATTCATTTTACATCAGCGTGGATTTTTTTTTAGAAATATATAGTTAAATCTAAAAATAAATAATTATACATGTGTTGTCATATATGTATCCGTTTAACTCGTTGAGGAACAGTGCGGTATACAGCGTAGAACAACTTGTGTGTATATATTCAGTGCGGTGCGACTCGCTGAACAAAGCACAGCATTCATTGTAACGACGCATTTAGTAACATCTATGCACATTTCCAGTCAGACTGTTACATATACACACACACACTGCCTAGCACCATGCAATCTCCCGGGAAAGAAACAAATACCATGATCCCGAAAAACGTTTACCTCCAACCACCAAGTACCCGAGCACCACAGCCCGGATGTACGTAAACAAGCCGATTGGCTGCAGCGCTGAATGAGGGGCGTGACCAGGTGAAGAAGTCACGTGAGGTACATGGAGGGATAAGACTATTTTTGGGAAGGTAGTGCCAATCAGTAGGTAACGGTTTGTGTTACTTAGAGGGAAACGGACCTGATGGATGCACACTTTATTTGTAGACGGAAAGCTAATTCACTTATGAACGGGTTTTCTAAACTATAATTATGCCACGCGTGGTAATACAATTTTTTTGGGTAACCTCTCTGTTGACTTCCGTGACAACCATTGAGCGCAATGTTCACTACTGTAATCCATCCAAGTCCCTCTTATTTGCATACCTGGGAACTCTCAGGGTTTGACCCTGAGACTCAGGGTTTTGACCCAAATCTCAGGGTGAAGGGCAAGGGAGGGCTGGCAACTACTGGTCTAGGGGGGCAAATACATTCAAGTGGCCCATTTCTATTATGGTTCCAGCCCACTGTTCCAGCCCACCCCCTTTTGTTAATTTTAAAATTGGCTTTACTTTTGCGGCGTAAGTCACATGATACCACATAACCTTACAGTTGAATTGGGGCAACACTAGTGTGCCACTACAAAGCTTACAATTTAAGTAAAGCTTACCTAGTGATACTATAGAGCTTACAAGGGAGATTGTTTATGCTACTCGTTTAGCTCCATTTGGATTGTACCTTTGTGTTATAGTTTGTGTAGCTTCATTTCAATTGTAAACACTGTGGTATCACTAGTGTCGCTCCGTTTACAGCAGCAATCAGGAGATTTAGTGAGGTGCAGTGGCCTACCAGCCCAGACATATGACCAGCCCACGGGGCAATTGCCCCCCAGGCCAGCCCTCCCCTGTTTCTGTTGTAGAGGCAGACTTCCAGATTGGTCACTGCAATGAACTGTGGGTGAGAATGAAACGGTACTAATCTAGGAAGTATGGTAGACAAATAATAGTAACACCCAGCAGTGACTCAGCTACTAATATGTAAATGCTATGCATAAGGCATAGCATAGGTTTGAAATGAAGGGCTTTTATCACCAGAACAGGGGAGTACCAGTGGGGTGCATAACACATTTTAAAGCACTTAATATACATATTGAGAGAGAACAAAGAACAACATGAAAATTAAAATAAACCTTGCCCTCTGAACACCAGTTTATACTGTTTCTAACACCTTTATTTAGCAATAGATCAAATCTGGTATGTAATATGTATTGTATAAATCAGCTCCCTGCAATGGGTGTCTCCTTTGTATTACTCAGATGGAGAAGCTCAACATTATATAGCTTTCATAATAAAACATTACTGCTCCTTTAAAGAAGACACAAACATTTTTATAACAAGACTAGTGAGTGCTGCACATTGTTGCCCATTTGATTGGGAATTCTGTGCATGGCGGGGAATCACTGGCCCACTGGATCAGTGGAGGTTGATGGCCGACCTGTCCATTCCTTTGAAAACTGCTGCCTTGTGAATCACCTTGCAGAGATTTTGCCATTAGTGGTTGCTGTTGATGGTGTGAGTATGACTCCTGTGAAAATTGCTGCTCTTGTGAATCACCTTATAGCAGTTTTCCAGGAGTAGCCAGGGGGCTTGGTCCATTTGTGGTTCACTACATGAAGGAGCTCTCCACCGCCCCCTCTGCCGCTCCAGGGATGGGTGGATGGTGAACCTGAGACAGTTTTATCTCTCTCTCTCTCTCTCTTTATATACATATCTATATATATAAAAGAAGACTTCTGTGCGCCTGGCAAACACACCCAGGGGCGGCAGTAAGGTGGAGTTACTGCTCCCATTGGGTGATTCAATAGGGGTGTGATTTTCACGCCAGTTCCAGTGGCTGAAGGCCACTGCAATTGGTGTGAAAATCATGTAGGGGGTTGGCCCACCCCCACTATACAACTGGGAAAAAATGGCCGCAACTCATTCCTATACCACACACACAAGCCCCAGAAACAGACACAAACCACCCAACTTTGCACTCAAAGCCAGACACAAGACACACACTCTCCGTCCCTCCTCTCGAATGGAGCACCAAGGATGCAAGCGATGTCGGGGAATTGTCAAGAAGAGCGGAGAAAACTGGCCAACATCATTAACCCTTTGAGTGCCACAATGGTACCAAACACATTGCAAATGGTTAATGACTGGAACACCAACCGTCTCGACCTGTTTAACATTACTCATCCGGCTCTCATTTAACACCAATGGCAATAATAATAATAATGTTGCCCTTACCGTGGAATATCACCATTACACTTGTGCTCCTCTCATGATCAGATTTGCCGGCTGAGCCCCGCTCTGGACTTTCTCTCCCCTCTTCAGGCATTGACATTGGTATATATTGTGAATAGATCCAGTTCTACAGACATTTTTACAAGTTAGGGTAAATATGACAGCAAGAAGGAGTAAACTTTTATGAGACCTTCTGACACATAGGCCTACATAGTAACATAGTAAATTAGGTTGAAAAAAGACACAAGTCCATCATGTTCAACCTTCGCCTCATACCTCAGTAACTGAGAATTTTATAGCTTTCCTGCTACCAATTAAATTAGTCTTTATCAGACCTTCCTGATCAGCCTACTGATAAACAGTATAACTCTGTATGTTCCCTTTTGAAAGAAATGTATCTAATCTTCTCTTAAATGTATCCATTGTATCTGCCGTAACTACCTCCCTGGGCAATGAATTCCACAATTTGACAGACCTTACCGTAAAAAAAACCCTTCCTCTGCTGAAGTTTAAACCTCCTTTCCACTAATCTCAAGGGGTGTCCCCTGGTCACCTGATCAGGCCTTGGAATAAATAGCTCACCGCAGAGATCCTTGTATTGACCTCTCATATACTTGTACAATGTGATAAGGTCTCCTCTTAGTCGTCTTTTCTCTAGAGTAAATAAACCAAGTTTGCTTAGTCGTTCCTCATATGTCAAGTCCTCCATTCCCTTAATTAATTTTGTTGCTCTCCGCTGTACCCTCTCTAGTTCTAGTATATCCTTTTTCAGAACCGGTGCCCAAAATTGCACTGCATACTCAAGGTGAGGTCTTACCAATGATTTGTATAATGGCAAAATAATGTTATCCACTCTTGCTTCGATACCTCTTTTTATGCAAGACAGGACTTTGTTTGCCTTTGCTACTCCTGTTTGACACTGGTCACTGTTTCCAAGTTTGCAGTTGACAAGGATACCCAGGTCTTTTTCTATCAACGAGTCACCTAAAATTATTCCATTCAGTTTATAAGCAGCCTTCGGATTGTTTCCTCCCAAATGCATGACTTTACACTTCCCCACATTAAACTTCATATTCCACATGTTTGCCCAATCTGACATTGTATGCAAGTCCCTCTGTAGAGAGAAAATATCCTGTTCTGAATTAATGACTTTGCATAATTTAGTATCATCTGCAAATATTGATATTTTGCTTTCTATATCTATTTCCAGGTCATTTATAAACATGTTAAAAAGCAGCGGACCCAATACTGAACCCTGAGGTACTCCACTCTCCACTTTAACTGTATTGGAGAATTTTCCATTTACAACCACACACTGTTCCCTATCCTTCAGCCAGTTTTGTATCCAATTGCAAAGGTTATCTCCTAGCCCCAATTTCCTTATTTTATACACCAGCCTTCTGTGTGGCACTGTATCAAATGCCTTTGCAAAGTCTAGATATACTACATCTACTGCCTTGCCATTGTCTAGGTTGCTGCTTACCTCCTCATAGAAGCTGAAAAGATTAGTTTGGCATGATCTATTCTTCATAAAACCATGTTGATTCGTGCTAATGATTTTATTTTTTGTGTTGTAATCCTGAATATAGTCCCTTATTATCCCTTCTAACAGTTTTCCCACTACAGAGGTCAAACTCACTGGTCTATAATTCCCAGGTTCTGTTTTAGTTCCCTTCTTAAATAGAGGCACTATGTTTGCTCTTCGCCAATCCTGTGGCACTGAGCCTGTGGTAATAGAATCTTTAAAAAGTAAATATAGGGGTTTTGCTAACACTGCACTAAGTTCCTGAAGAACCCTTGGATGTATACCATCAGGACCCGGTGCTTTGTCGGTCTTAGTTTTGTTCAATCTTCCCATGACATCTCCTTGAGTTAACCCAATATCTATTAATTGTATTGTTTTATTTGTTACTTGCAGAGGCTCTTCTTCCATTCCTTGCTCCCTTGTATATACTGATGCAACGAAAGTGTTTAAAACATCGGCCTTTTCCTTATCCTCACTAACCAACTCACCCATCTCATTTTTGAATGGTCCAATGCACTCCCTCTTAAGTTTTTTGCTATTTATATATTTGAAGAACTTTTTTGGATTAGTCTTGCTTTCCCTTGCAATTCGAGTTTCATTATCTATTTTTGCTACCCTATTTTCCTTTTTGCAATCTTTGTTGCACTCCCTGTATTTTAAGAAAGATTGTTCAGTTCCTTCAGACTTAAATAATTTGAATGCGTTTTTTTTCCTTGCCATTTCCTTCTTACATGTGCAGTTAACCACATTGGCTGTGACTTACTTCTTTTGCATTTGTTCCCCATTGGTATATACTTTTGGGTACATTTCTGCAACCTAAATTTGAATTCTGACCATTTTTCCTCAGTATTTTTGCCTTTAAATAAAATATCCCAGTCTATGTGTTGCATTGAGGCCCTTAACAATATGAAGTTCACTTTTTTAAAATTAAGAGTTTTGGTTGAACCTATACATTTTTGCTTTGCCAGACTGATCTCAAATGTAACCATGTTGTGATCACTGTTTCCCAAATGTTCTCTTACCTTAATATTGGATACCATTTCTGTGTTATTAGTGATCACTAGGTCCAATACATTGTTATTTCTTGTCGGAGCTTCCACCATTTGTGACATGTAGCTTTCACAAAGTGTGTTCAAAAACCTGCTACCCTTAGCACTCTGACAGGTCTCATTTTTCCAGTTGATATCTGGATAATTAAAATCTCCCATAATTATAGTATGCCCAAACTGGGCAGCTTTCGCCATTTGCAATAGTAGTTGGGTCTCATCATTGTCATCGATATTTGGTGGTTTGTAGCATATGCCCACCAACAACTTTTTTTTACCTTTCACACCACATTTAGTCTCGATTTCTACCCACATGGACTCCACAATTTGGCCAGTTTCCTCACGAATATCACCTAGCAAAACTGGATTTAGCACTGTTTTCAAATATAAGCACACACCTCCACCTTTTCTATTAATTCTGTCTCTTCTAAACAGGGAATAGCCCTCTATATTTACAGCCCAGTCATGTGCATCGTTCCACCATGTTTCTGTTATTCCAATTATGTCCCATTGTTCATTGACCGCCAGCAATTCTAGTTCTCCTATTTTATCTACCATACTTCTTGCATTTGCTAGCATACAATTAATTTTGAAGTCTTTACATATATTAATCCCTACATGCCTTTTTTTTCACCTTCATTTACTAGGAGTTCCTCCCTACTGACTAACTTTTTCCCCACCCTTTCTCAACCCCCCTGGTCATTTACTTGGACCCAGTTCCTCTCTGCTCTATCTACCCCATTTTTGCTATCTATACCCCCCCCTTTCCTAGTTTAAAAGCTTCTCCAAGCTTCCTAGCATTCTCTCCCCTAACACAGAGGCTCCTCTACCATTTAGGTGCAATCCATCTCTTCCATATAGATTGTACCCAAGAGCAAAGTCTGCCCAGTGTTCTAAAAACCCAAAACCCTCCTTCCTACACCATTGCTTAAGCCATGCATTAAGCTCCCTGAGCTCCCTCTGCCTACCTGCACTGGAGCATGGCACAGGTAGTATTTCAGAAAATACTACCTTAGAGGTCCTTGCCTTGAGCTTGCACCCTAAATCCCTGAAATCATTCTTTAGGGACCTCCATCTTCCTCCTATTTTGTCATTGCACAAAAGGTCGATGTGATGTCGGCATGATATTGTCGATGTGTTCAAATCACTCTGACAATTCGATCTGCACACACATTGACATATACACAAAAATTGTTAGGTGGAAAGAGAAGGTTGGAGGAGGTCCCTATTAGCATACAAGATTTTCAAAGTGCTGCCGGTGTGGAAGGGATCTCCTCCCCTCACACATCACCAACACTACGACAATTCTGAACAACATTCTCTGTGCTTCCCTACCCAGCCAGTAGGGGAATACAGAGAAGGCTTTCAGCACCATGGACAGCATTGAATGCCATAGGGATGTGCATTGCTCACCCCTGTGGCATTCAAAGGGTGACAATGAGCAAAACTAGTACACCAAGCACTACACAATGCCCCCCCTTCGACCCCCCCCTTTAGTATGTCGACATATATTGCATATATTCGACATACTAATTCCATCCAACATTCACCTCATTGACTGACATGTAGTAGTCGAACCTGTCTTTTATTCGACAATTAACCCTTTGCGTACCAGAAAGGTAGGAAAGCATTGATTAGCATGTGTTTCCTACCCCTCTGGTACCCAAAGGGTTAATAGGCAAGGTATGACGTACATACCTTGCCTGTATATATGTGTGTGTGTGTGTGTGTGTGTGTTTTAAACATTTATTTTATTATTAAAACATGTGTGTGTGACATCATTACATGATAAGACCACAGAGGTCATTACATGATCAGACCTCAAAGGGAGACATCAGGACCCTTCCTGATAGCCCCCCTACCATGGATCAGCTATCCAAAAGGACAGTTAATCCATGGGGTGACCCCAAAGCCATTTATAGCATTCTTGAAGCTGCTGACTTTTCAGCCACCCGCAGATCAAGAAATGAATGAATGAATGAACACTAGTGTGCCACTACAAAGCTTACAATTTAACTAAAGCTTATCTAGTGATACTATAGAGCTTACAAGGAAAATGGTTTAGGCTACTAGTTTAGCTCCATTTGGATTGTCCCTCTGTGGTATAATTTATGTATCTCCATTTCAGTTGTAAGCTCTGTGGATCACTAGTGTAGCTCCATTTACAGCAGCAATTGGGAGATTTAGTGAGGTGCAGTGGCCTACCAGCACAGATATATCACCAGCCCAGGGGGCAATTGCCCCCTGCCCCCCAGGCCAGCCCTCCTCTGACTTTTAAATTGATGTTGAAGAAGAATACAAAGATACAGGTAATTAGAAGGATACTATGCATCATATAAAAGTAAATTGTTCAATTCAACGTGTTTATAATATAACATTACTATCCTCTTTAAACCCTTGGATGCTAGACACATCTATAATGCATTATGAAGCAATGAATTGGTGATGCTTCGATTATGCAAGGGGATAACCAATTCACAAGTGATCCCACTGTAGAAGTCTTTTCTTCACCTACGAACTGTAGAACATGGACTTGAGAGTTAGCACATTACACACGTCTAGTGCACTGGAGACATTCACCAAAAATGTGCTTCTGTTTTACTTTAAACGCTTTGAGTACCAGAGGGGTATCTAACTCATTGTAAGGGTATCCAAAGCATGCCCCGCTGGCACTCAAAGGGTTAACTTTAGCTTTTCAAGTTTGGGAATCTTTTCTCTGATATTGCTAAATGGATTCACAAATACCTATGGAAGCCTTACACCCCATGTATACTAACCCCCTTTACTTGGCCCTCGGGTATAACAGCAAGTGGGTGGGAGGGGTGTGGTCTTTAAAAAAAACATGAAAATACAAACTACACTAGGATGCAGAATTCAATCAGAACTATTCTTCAGGGAAAATAATAGCACAAGAGGGCTTTATTGATGTTCAGAGTACATTTGCTGTTTATTTGTTTGTTTCTATATTTACTGGATGTTCTTAAGACATGTTCCTTGGCCAGATGATTAATTTACGTTTTGCGGGATGATTACTTTTCGCCGACAGCAGGGGCAATTGTTCTTCTGCTGCAACCAGTGTAACATACACAGCTCATGGAAGTGGTGGCCGCAGTGAAGATACATCACTTCCTCCCAGATCTCGTATTCTGTCAGGCAAATTGCGCAGTTCTTTAATATCTCCTTTTCTTCCTCTCCTACAGTGAAAGTTATGACTCTCACTTGGGACCTGGCAATTGGATTCCGTACAAAGTTCCGGAAAGGTCCGTGTCTGCGTGGTCTGCCAGCTCTCCTGGTGGGCTCTGCTGGCACATACTCAGCTCGTCTGAAAAGTCCACGCACCCAGCGTAGGACATTCGCCATGGGGCTGACACTACTTTGAAACTAGCTACACAAGCTCTGTAAATTTTCTTCCTAATGCAGCGATAACCTCTCTATAAGCAAGATTGCTCCAGATAAGTACAAGCCTAGCAAAAGATCAGGAAAATCTGAAGAGGTTCTCACTGTCTGTCCTTTTAATAGCCCAGGTGCCACTGTGAGGTCATAACTGTCATTGTGCACCACCTGCCATACTGTTTGAATGAAACAGGCCAGTTGTGGGATTTCTATGTATACCATCTTTCTTATGTTTATTATTACATAGCTGTCATTGTGACATCACAATAGGTCCACCACCTACCATGTTGTTTTAAAGAAACAGGCCAGTTGTGGGATTTCTATGGATACCAACTTTCATATGTTTATTATAGCAAAGCTGTCAGGGTTCAGACAAACCTCCCCTTAGGTTGCACTCTACAGTTTGAGCAACCAGCAGGACTTAAAGAAACAATAACATCTTAAAATGATCTCTGTTTATACGTGCGTATGAATGGCCATATTTTCAGAAGTGAACGGAGCAAACCAAATGAAAAGTTCCCCAAATTATCATGGATTTAAATTGGGCCTTTAACTCTTTGAGTGCCAGAGGGGCACCTGCCACTCAAAGGATTAAGCCCATGAATGCTAGAGAGGTCCCTGACGCACTGCAATACAATACATTCGCGACCTCTCTAGCATACCTCTCAACATTTCAAATTGCCAAAGAGGGACACTTGTGTTTTAGGGGGTGTTTCTGGGGGCATGGCTGGTGGGTGGGGCATTACCAGGAATTTTTAAACTATTTCATGACCTATTGTCACCTCCTTGTGTAACCTAATAAATGATTTAGAACAAGACCAAAGTATTTTATTTACACATACTAATTTATAAACACATATACTGATGTTTAAACAAACAATAATGTGAGTTTTATTGCTGTAGAGCAATATGATATATTTATTTACACACCAAGCAGCTTGATCCCCTAAAAAGAGGGACACCAAGGTGTGAAAGAGGGACAGCGGGATTTAGGTCTAAAACAGGGGATGTCCCTCCTAAAAAGGGACACTTGGGAGGTATGCTTTAGCATTTAAGGGGTTAAAATCCCATTTAAATAAATTGGAATTGTTTCTTCTCCCCAATAATGCAGCTAGTTTGCCCCAAAATCCCTCACTCCTCTAAAGAAAAACGTCCCTAAGATACAAACATTTCACATTGTTCCCCATTGTAACTGCCAACCCCTGACGGCCGGTACTAATTCATTTCTATAAAATATCTTCTAAAGTAGCCTTCTTAGGGTCTGTACCTTTGAATTCTTCTCGAAAATCAATTTTAAAGCTCCCCTCCTGCCCCTTACATTAGTCATAGTCCTGTCAGATCTGAAAGCCGGTCCAGACGGATCACAACGAGGGACAATATTGCGTCTGTATAAGCAAAACCCTGCTCCCTTTTGTCAAGGAGAGCAGGGTTTGCCTTATACTGACAGACACAATACTGTCCCTCATTGGTGATTCGTCTGGTCAAGCGGACGGTTTTCAGATCTAAGGGAACTATGAATGACATAATGGACTGGGTAGTGGGGGGGACTATTAACAAGGGAGGGCTGGCAACTACTGGTCTAGGGGGGCAAATACATTCAAGTGGCCCATTTCTATTATTGTTACAGCCCACTGTTCCAGCCCACCCCCTTTTGTTAATTTTAAAATTGGCTTTAATTTTGTGGCGTAAGTCACATGATACCACATAACCTTACAGTTGAATTGGGGCAACACTAGTGCGCCACTACAAAGCTTACAATTTAAGTAAAGCTTACCTAGTGATACTATAGAGCTTACAAGGGAGATTGTTTATGCTACTCGTTTAGCTCCATTTGGATTGTACCTTTGTGTTATAATTTGTGTAGCTTCATTTCAATTGTAAGCTCTGTGGTATCACTAGTGTCGCTCCGTTTACAGCAGCAATCAGGAGATTTAGTGAGGTGCAGTGGCCTACCAGCCCAGACATATGACCAACCCACGGGGCAATTGCCCCCCTGCCCCCCAGGCCAGCCCTCCCCTGTTTCTGTTGTAGAGGCAGACTTCCAGATTGGTCACTGCAATGAACTGTGGGTGAGAATTGAACTGTACTAATCTAGGAAGTATGGTAGACAAATAATAGTAACACCCAGCAGTGACTCAGCTACTAATATGTAAATGCTATGCATAAGGCATAGCATAGGTTTGAAATGAAGGGCTTTTATCACCAGAACAGGGGAGTACCAGTGGGGTGCATAACACATTTTAAAGCACTTAATATACATATTGAGAGAGAACAAAGAACAACATGAAAATGAAAATAAACCTTGCCCTCTGAACACCAGTTTATACTGTTTCTAACACCTTTATTTAGCAATAGATCAAATCTGGTATGTAGTATGTATTGTATAAATCAGCTCCCTGCAATGGGTGTCTCCTTTGTATTACTCAGATGGAGAAGTTCAACATTATATAGCTTTCATAATAAAACATTACTGCTCCTTTAAAGAAGACACAAACATTTTTATAACAAGACTAGTGAGTGCTGCACATTGTTGCCCATTTGATTGGGAATTCTGTGCATGGCGGGGTATCACTGGCCCACTGGATCAGTGGAGGTTGATGTCCGACCTGTCCATTCCTTTGAAAACTGCTGCCTTGTGAATCACCTTGCAGAGATTTTGCCATTAGTGGTTGCTGTTGATGGTGTGAGTATGACTCCTGTGAAAATTGCTGCTCTTGTGAATCACCTTATAGCAGTTTTCCAGGAGTAGCCAGGGGGCTTGGTCCATGTGTGATTCACTACATGAAGGAGCTCTCCACCGCCCCCTCTGCCGCTCCAGGGATGGGTGGATGGTGAACCTGAGACAGTTTTATCTCTCTCTCTCTCTCTTTATATACATATCTATATATATATAAAAGAAGACTTCTGTGCACCTGGCAAACACACCCAGGGACGGCAGTAAGGTGGAGTTACTGCTCCCATTGGGTGATTCAATGGGGGTGTGATTTTCACGCCAGTTCCAGTGGCTGAAGGCCACTGCAATTGGTGTGAAAATCATGTAGGGGGTTGGCCCACCCCCACTATACAACTGGGAAAAAATGGCCGCAACTCATTCCTATACCACACACACACAAGCCCCAGAAACAGACACAAACCACCCAACTTTGCACTCAAAGCCAGACACAAGACACACACTCTCCGTCCCTCCTCTCGAATGGAGCACCAAGGATGCAAGCGATGTCGGGGAATTGTCAAGAAGAGCGGAGAAAACTGGCCAACATCATTAACCCTTTGAGTGCCACAATGGTACCAAACACATTGCAAATGGTTAATGACTGGAACACCAACCGTCTCGACCTGTTTAACATTACTCAACCGGCTCTCATTTAACACCAATGGCAATAATAATAATAATGTTTGCCTTACTGTGGAATATCACCATTACACTTGTGCTCCTCTCATGATCAGATTTGCCGGCTGAGCCCCGCTCTGGACTTTCTCTCCCCTCTTCAGGCATTGACATTGGTATATATTGTGAATAGATCCAGTTCTACAGACATTTTTACAAGTTAGGGTAAATATGACAGCAAGAAGGAGTAAACTTTTATGAGACCTTCTGACACATAGGCCTACATAGTAACATAGTAAATTAGGTTGAAAAAAGACACAAGTCCATCATGTTCAACCTTCGCCTCATACCTCAGTAACTGAGAATTTTATAGCTTTCCTGCTACCAATTAAATTAGTCTTTATCAGACCTTCCTGATCAGCCTACTGATAAACAGTATAACTCTGTATGTTCCCTTTTGAAAGAAATGTATCTAATCTTCTCTTAAATGTATCCATTGTATCTGCCGTAACTACCTCCCTGGGCAATGAATTCCACAATTTGACAGACCTTACCGTAAAAAAACCCTTCCTCTGCTGAAGTTTAAACCTCCTTTCCACTAATCTCAAGGGGTGTCCCCTGGTCACCTGATCAGGCCTTGGAATAAATAGCTCACCGCAGAGATCCTTGTATTGACCTCTCATATACTTGTACAATGTGATAAGGTCTCCTCTTAGTCGTCTTTTCTCTAGAGTAAATAAACCAAGTTTGCTTAGTCGTTCCTCATATGTCAAGTCCTCCATTCCCTTAATTAATTTTGTTGCTCTCCGCTGTACCCTCTCTAGTTCTAGTATATCCTTTTTCAGAACCGGTGCCCAAAATTGCACTGCATACTCAAGGTGAGGTCTTACCAATGATTTGTATAATGGCAAAATAATGTTATCCACTCTTGCTTCGATACCTCTTTTTATGCAAGACAGGACTTTGTTTGCCTTTGCTACTCCTGTTTGACACTGGTCACTGTTTCCAAGTTTGCAGTTGACAAGGATACCCAGGTCTTTTTCTATCAACGAGTCACCTAAAATTATTCCATTAAGTTTATAAGCAGCCTTCGGATTGTTTCCTCCCAAATGCATGACTTTACACTTCCCCACATTAAACTTCATATTCCACATGTTTGCCCAATCTGACATTGTATGCAAGTCCCTCTGTAGAGAGTAAATATCCTGTTCTGAATTAATGACTTTGCATAATTTAGTATCATCTGCAAATATTGATATTTTGCTTTCTATATCTATTTCCAGGTCATTTATAAACATGTTAAAAAGCAGCAGACCCAATACTGAACCCTGAGGTACTCCACTCTCCACTTTAACTGTATTGGAGAATTTTCCATTTACAACCACACACTGTTCCCTATCCTTCAGCCAGTTTTGTATCCAATTGCAAAGGTTATCTCCTAGCCCCAATTTCCTTATTTTATACACCAGCCTTCTGTGTGGCACTGTATCAAATGCCTTTGCAAAGTCTAGATATACTACATCTACTGCCTTGCCATTGTCTAGGTTGCTGCTTACCTCCTCATAGAAGCTGAAAAGATTAGTTTGGCATGATCTATTCTTCATAAAACCATGTTGATTCGTGCTAATGATTTTATTTTTTGTGTTGTAATCCTGAATATAGTCCCTTATTATCCCTTCTAACAGTTTTCCCACTACAGAGGTCAAACTCACTGGTCTATAATTCCCAGGTTCTGTTTTAGTTCCCTTCTTAAATAGAGGCACTATGTTTGCTCTTCGCCAATCCTGTGGCACTGAGCCTGTGGTAATAGAATCTTTAAAAAGTAAATATAGGGGTTTTGCTAACACTGCACTAAGTTCCTGAAGAACCCTTGGATGTATACCATCAGGACCCGGTGCTTTGTCGGTCTTAATTTTGTTCAATCTTCCCATGACATCTCCTTGAGTTAACCCAATATCTATTAATTGTATTGTTTTATTTGTTACTTGCAGAGGCTCTTCTTCCATTCCTTGCTCCCTTGTATATACTGATGCAAAGAAAGTGTTTAAAACATCGGCCTTTTCCTTATCCTCACTAACCAACTCACCCATCTCATTTTTGAATGGTCCAATGCACTCCCTCTTAAGTTTTTTGCTATTTATATATTTGAAGAACTTTTTTGGATTAGTCTTGCTTTCCCTTGCAATTCGAGTTTCATTATCTATTTTTGCTACCCTATTTTCCTTTTTGCAATCTTTGTTGCACTCCCTGTATTTTAAGAAAGATTGTTCAGTTCCTTCAGACTTAAATAATTTGAATGCGTTTTTTTTCCTTGCCATTTCCTTCTTTACATGTGCAGTTAACCACATTGGCTGTGACTTTCTTCTTTTGCATTTGTTCCCCATTGGTATATACTTTTGGGTACATTTCTGCAACCTAAATTTGAATTCTGACCATTTTTCCTCAGTATTTTTGCCTTTAAATAAAATATCCCAGTCTATGTGTTGCATTGAGGCCCTTAACAATATGAAGTTCGCTTTTTTAAAATTAAGAGTTTTGGTTGAACCTATACATTTTTGCTTTGCCAGACTGATCTCAAATGTAACCATGTTGTGATCACTGTTTCCCAAATGTTCTCTTACCTTAATATTGGATACCATTTCTGTGTTATTAGTGATCACTAGGTCCAATACATTGTTATTTCTTGTCGGAGCTTCCACCATTTGTGACATGTAGCTTTAACAAAGTGTGTTCAAAAACCTGCTACCCTTAGCACTCTGACAGGTCTCATTTTTCCAGTTGATATCTGGATAATTAAAATCTCCCATAATTATAGTATGCCCAAACTGGGCAGCTTTCGCCATTTGCAATAGCAGTTGGGTCTCATCATTGTCATCGATATTTGGTGGTTTGTAGCATATGCCCACCAACAACTTTTTTTTACCTTTCACACCACATTTAGTCTCGATTTCTACCCACATGGACTCCACAATTTGGCCAGTTTCCTCACGAATATCACCTAGCAAAACTGGATTTAGCACTGTTTTCAAATATAAGCACACACCTCCACCTTTTCTATTAATTCTGTCTCTTCTAAACAGGGAATAGCCCTCTATATTTACAGCCCAGTCATGTGCATCGTTCCACCATGTTTCTGTTATTCCAATTATGTCCCATTGTTCATTGACCGCCAGCAATTCTAGTTCTCCTATTTTATCTACCATACTTCTTGCATTTGCTAGCATACAATTAATTTTGAAGTCTTTACATATATTAATCCCTACATGCCTTTTTTTTCACCTTCATTTACTAGGAGTTCCTCCCTACTGACTAACTTTTTCCCCACCCTTTCTCAACCCCCCTGGTCATTTACTTGGACCCAGTTCCTCTCTCCTCTATCTACCCCATTTTTGCTATCTATACCCCCCCCCTTTCCTAGTTTAAAAGCTCCTCCAAGCTTCCTAGCATTCTCTCCCCTAACACAGAGGCTCCTCTACCATTTAGGTGCAATCCATCTCTTCCATATAGATTGTACCCAAGAGCAAAGTCTGCCCAGTGTTCTAAAAACCCCAAACCCTCCTTCCTACACCATTGCTTAAGCCATGCATTAAGCTCCCTAAGCTCCCTCTGCCTACCTGCACTGGAGCATGGCACAGGTAGTATTTCAGAAAATACTACCTTAGAGGTCCTTGCCTTGAGCTTGCACCCTAAATCCCTGAAATCATTCTTTAGGGACCTCCATCTTCCTCCTATTTTGTCATTGCACAAAAGGGCGATGTGATGTCGGCATGATATTGTCGATGTGTTCAAATCACTCTGACAATTCGATCTGCACACACATTGACATATTCACAAAAATTGTCAGGTGGAAAGGGAAGGTTGGAGGAGGTCCCTATTAGCATACAAGATTTTCAAAGTGCTGCCGGTGTGGAAGGGATCTCCTCCCCTCACACATCACCAACACTACGACAATTCTGAACAACATTCTCTGTGCTTCCCTACCCAGCCAGTAGGGGAATACAGAGAAGGCTTTCAGCACCACGGACAGCATTGAATGCCATAGGGATGTGCATTGCTCACCCCTGTGGCATTCAAAGGGTGACAATGAGCAAAACTAGTACACCAAGCACTACACAATGCCCCCCCTTCGACCCCCCCCTTTAGTATGTCGACATATATTGCATATATTCGACATACTAATTCCATCCAACATTCACCTCATTGACTGACATGTAGTAGTCGAACCTGTCTTTTATTCGACAATTAACCGTTTGAGTACCAGAAAGGTAGGAAAGCATTGATTAGCATGTGTTTCCTACCCCTCTGGTACCCAAAGGGTTAATAGGCAAGGTATGACGTACATACCTTGCCTGTATATATGTGTGTGTGTGTGTGTGTGTTTTAAACATTTATTTTATTATTAAAACATGTGTGTGTGACATCATTACATGATAAGACCACAGAGGTCATTACATGATCAGACCTCAAAGGGAGACATCAGGACCCTTCCTGATAGCCCCCCTACCATGGATCAGCTATCCAAAAGGACAGTTAATCCATGGGGTGACCCCAAAGCCATTTATAGCATTCTTGAAGCTGCTGACTTTTCAGCCACCCGCAGATCAAGAAATGAATGAATGAATGAACACTAGTGTGCCACTACAAAGCTTACAATTTAACTAAAGCTTATCTAGTGATACTATACAGCTTACAAGGAAAATGGTTTATGCTACTAGTTTAGCTCCATTTGGATTGTCCCTCTGTGGTATAATTTATGTATCTCCATTTCAGTTGTAAGCTCTGTGGTATCACTAGTGTAGCTCCATTTACAGCAGCAATTGGGAGATTTAGTGAGGTGCAGTGGCCTACCAGCACAGATATATCACCAGCCCAGGGGGCAATTGCCCCCTGCCCCCCAGGCCAGCCCTCCTCTGACTTTTAAATTGATGTTGAAGAAGAATACAAAGATACAGGTAATTAGAAGGATACTATGCATCATATAAAAGTAAATTGTTCAATTCAACGTGTTTATAATATAACATTACTATCCTCTTTAAACCCTTGGATGCTAGACACATCTATAATGCATTATGAAGCAATGAATTGGTAATGCTTCGATTATGCAAGGGGATAACCAATTCACAAGTGATCCCACTGTAGAAGTCTTTTCTTCACCTACGAACTGTAGAACATGGACTTGAGAGTTAGCACATTACACACGTCTAGTGCACTGGAGACATTCACCAAAAATGTGCTTCTGTTTTACTTTAAACGCTTTGAGTACCAGAGGGGTATCTAACTCATTGTAAGGGTATCCAAAGCATGCCCCGCTGGCACTCAAAGGGTTAACTTTAGCTTTTCAAGTTTGGGAATCTTTTCTCTGATATTGCTAAATGGATTCACAAATACCTATGGAAGCCTTACACCCCATGTATACTAACCCCCTTTACTTGGCCCTCGGGTATAACAGCAAGTGGGTGGGAGGGGTGTGGTCTTTAAAAAAAACATGAAAATACAAACTACACTAGGATGCAGAATTCAATCAGAACTATTCTTCAGGGAAAATAATAGCACAAGAGGGCTTTATTGATGTTCAGAGTACATTTGCTGTTTATTTGTTTGTTTCTATATTTACTGGATGTTCTTAAGACATGTTCCTTGGCCAGATGATTAATTTACGTTTTGCGGGATGATTACTTTTCGCCGACAGCAGGGGCAATTGTTCTTCTGCTGCAACCAGTGTAACATACACAGCTCATGGAAGTGGTGGCCGCAGTGAAGATACATCACTTCCTCCCAGATCTCGTATTCTGTCAGGCAAATTGCGCAGTTCTTTAATATCTCCTTTTCTTCCTCTCCTACAGTGAAAGTTATGACTCTCACTTGGGACCTGGCAATTGGATTCCGTACAAAGTTCCGGAAAGGTCCGTGTCTGCGTGGTCTGCCAGCTCTCCTGGTGGGCTCTGCTGGCACATACTCAGCTCGTCTGAAAAGTCCACGCACCCAGCGTAGGACATTCGCCATGGGGCTGACACTACTTTGAAACTAGCTACACAAGCTCTGTAAATTTTCTTCCTAATGCAGCGATAACCTCTCTATAAGCAAGATTGCTCCAGATAAGTACAAGCCTAGCAAAAGATCAGGAAAATCTGAAGAGGTTCTCAGTGTCTGTCCTTTTAATAGCCCAGGTGCCACTGTGAGGTCATAACTGTCATTGTGCACCACCTGCCATACTGTTTGAATGAAACAGGCCAGTTGTGAGATTTCTATGTATACCATCTTTCTTATGTTTATTATTACATAGCTGTCATTGTGACATCACAATAGGTCCACCACCTACCATGTTGTTTTAAAGAAACAGGCCAGTTGTGGGATTTCTATGGATACCAACTTTCATATGTTTATTATAGCAAAGCTGTCAGGGTTCAGACAAACCTCCCCTTAGGTTGCACTCTACAGTTTGAGCAACCAGCAGGACTTAAAGAAACAATAACATCTTAAAATGATCTCTGTTTATACGTGCATATGAATGGCCATATTTTCAGAAGTGAACGGAGCAAACCAAATGAAAAGTTCCCCAAATTATCATGGATTTAAATTGGGCCTTTAACTCTTTGAGTGCCAGAGGGGCACCTGCCACTCAAAGGATTAAGCCCATGAATGCTAGAGAGGTCCCTGACGCACTGCAATACAATACATTCGCGACCTCTCTAGCATACCTCCCAACATTTCAAATTGCCAAAGAGGGACACTTGTGTTTTAGGGGGTGTTTCTAGGGGCATGGCTGGTGGGTGGGGCATTATCAGGAATTTTTAAGCTATTTCATGACCTATTGTCACCTCCTTGTGTAACCTAATAAATGATTTAGAACAAGACCAAAGTATTTTATTTACACATACTAATTTATAAACACATATACTGATGTTTAAACAAACAATAATGTGAGTTTTATTGCTGTAGAGCAATATGATATATTTATTTACACACCAAGCAGCTTGATCCCCTAAAAAGAGGGACACCAAGGTGTGAAAGAGGGACAGAGGGATTTAGGTCTAAAACAGGTGCTGTCCCTCCTAAAAAGGGACACTTGGGAGGTATGCTTTAGCATTTAAGGGGTTAAAATCCCATTTAAATAAATTGGAATTGTTTCTTCTCCCCAATAATACAGTTAGTTTGCCCCACAATCCCTCACTCCTCTAAAGAAAAACGTCCCTAAGATACAAACATTTCACATTCTTCCCCATTATAACTGCCAACCCCTGACGGCCGGTACTAATTCATTTCTATAAAATATCTTCTAAAGTAGCCTTCTTAGGGTCTGTACCTTTGAATTCTTCTCGAAAATCAATTTTAAAGCTCCCCTCCTGCCCCTTACATTAGTCATAGTCCTGTCAGATCTGAAAGCCGGTCCAGACGGATCACAACGAGGGACAATATTGCGTCTGTATAAGCAAAACCCTGCTCCCCTTTGTCAAGGAGAGCAGGGTTTGCCTTATACTGACAGACACAATACTGTCCCTCATTGGTGATTCGTCTGGTCAAGCGGACGTTTTTCAGATCTAAGGGAACTATGAATGACATAATGGACTGGGTAGTGGGGGGGACTATTAACAAGGGAGGGCTGGCAACTACTGGTCTAGGGGGGCAAATACATTCAAGTGGCCCATTTCTATTATTGTTACAGCCCACTGTTCCAGCCCACCCCCTTTTGTTAATTTTAAAATTGGCTTTAATTTTGTGGCATAAGTCACATGATACCACATAACCTTACAGTTGAATTGGGGCAACACTAGTGCGCCACTACAAAGCTTACAATTTAAGTAAAGCTTACCTAGTGATACTATAGAGCTTACAAGGGAGATTGTTTATGCTACTCGTTTAGCTCCATTTGGATTGTACCTTTGTGTTATAATTTGTGTAGCTTCATTTCAATTGTAAGCTCTGTGGTATCACTAGTGTCGCTCCGTTTACAGCAGCAATCAGGAGATTTAGTGAGGTGCAGTGGCCTACCAGCCCAGACATATGACCAACCCACGGGGCAATTGCCCCCCTGCCCCCCAGGCCAGCCCTCCCCTGTTTCTGTTGTAGAGGCAGACTTCCAGATTGGTCACTGCAATGAACTGTGGGTGAGAATGAAACTGTACTAATCTAGGAAGTATGGTAGACAAATAATAGTAACACCCAGCAGTGACTCAGCTACTAATATGTAATTGCTATGCAACTAGCATAGGTTTGAAATGAAGGGCTTTTATCACCAGAACAGGGGAGTACCAGTGGGGTGCATAACACATTTTAAAGCACTTAATATACATATTGAGAGAGAACAAAGAAAAACATGAAAATTAAAATAAACCTTGCCCTCTGAACACCAGTTTATACTGTTTCTAACACCTTTATTTAGCAATAGATCAAATCTGGTATGTAATATGTATTGTATAAATCAGCTCCCTGCAATGGGTGTCTCCTTTGTATTACTCAGATGGAGAAGCTCAACATTATATAGCTTTCATAATAAAACATTACTGCTCCTTTAAAGAAGACACAAACATTTTTATAACAAGACTAGTGAGTGCTGCACATTGTTGCCCATTTGATTGGGAATTCTGTGCATGGTGGGGAATCACTGGCCCACTGGATCAGTGGAGGTTGATGGCCGACCTGTCCATTCCTTTGAAAACTGCTGCCTTGTGAATCACCTTGCAGAGATTTTGCCATTAGTGGTTGCTGTTGATGGTGTTGAGTATGACTCCTGTGAAAATTGCTGCTCTTGTGAATCACCTTATAGCAGTTTTCCAGGAGTAGCCAGGGGGCTTGGTCCATGTGTGATTCACTACATGAAGGAGCTCTCCACCGCCCCCTCTGCCGCTCCAGGGATGGGTGGATGGTGAACCTGAGACAGTTTTCTCTCTCTCTCTCTCTCTCTCTCTCTCTTTATATACATATCTATATATATATAAGAAGACTTCTGTGCGCCTGGCAAACACACCCAGGGGCGGTAGTAAGGTGGAGTTACTGCTCCCATTGGGTGATTCAATGGGGGTGTGATTTTCACGCCAGTTCCAGTGGCTGAAGGCCACTGCAATTGGTGTGAAAATCATGTAGGGGGTTGGCCCACCCCCACTATACAATTGTGCTCCTCTCATGATCAGATTTGCCGGCTGAGCCCCGCTCTGGACTTTCTCTCCCCTCTTCAGGCATTGACATTGGTATATATTGTGAATAGATCCAGTTCTACAGACATTTTTACAAGTTAGGGTAAATATGACAGTAAGAAGGAGTAAACTTTTATGAGACCTTCTGACACACAGGCCTACATAGTAACATAGTAAATTAGGTTGAAAAAAGACACAAGTCCATCATGTTCAACCTTCGCCTCATACCTCAGTAACTGAGAATTTTATAGCTTTCCTGCTACCAATTAAATTAGTCTTTATCAGACCTTCCTGATCAGTCTACTGATAAACAGTATAACTCTGTATGTTCCCTTTTGAAAGAAATGTATCTAATCTTCTCTTAAATGTATCCATTGTATCTGCCGTAACTACCTCCCTCGGCAATAAATTGCACAATTTGACAGACCTTACCGTAAAAAAACCCTTCCTCTGCTGAAGTTTAAACCTCCTTTCCACTAATCTCAAGGGGTGTCCCCTGGTCACCTGATCAGGCCTTGGAATAAATAGCTCACCGCAGAGATCCTTGTATTGACCTCTCATATACTTGTACAATGTGATAAGGTCTCCTCTTAGTCATCTTTTCTCTAGAGTAAATAAACCAAGTTTGTCTAGTCATTCCTCATATGTCAAGTCCTCCATTCCCTTAATTAATTTTGTTGCTCTCCGCTGTACCCTCTCTACTTCTAGTATATCCTTTTTCAGAACCGGTGCCCATAATTGCACTGCATACTCAAGGTGAAGTTTTACCAATGATTTGTATAATGGCAAAATAATGTTATCCACTCTTGCTTCGATACCTCTTTTTATGCAAGACAGGACTTTGTTTGCCTTTGCTACTCCTGTTTGACACTGGTCACTGTTTCCAAGTTTGCAGTTGACAAGGATACCCAGGTCTTTTTCTATCAACGAGTCACCTAAAATTATTCCATTAAGTTTATAAGCAGCCTTCGGATTGTTTCCTCCCAAAT
This sequence comes from Rhinophrynus dorsalis, assembly GCA_037306005.1. Classification (NCBI taxonomy): domain Eukaryota; kingdom Metazoa; phylum Chordata; class Amphibia; order Anura; family Rhinophrynidae; genus Rhinophrynus; species Rhinophrynus dorsalis. The sequence continues at coordinate 266,420,450 of CM074718.1, read as the reverse complement.
GCATGACTTTACACTTCCCCACATTAAACTTCATATTCCACATGTTTGCCCAATCTGACATTGTATGCAAGTCCCTCTGTAGAGAGAAAATATCCTGTTCTGAATTAATGACTTTGCATAATTTAGTATCATCTGCAAATATTGATATTTTGCTTTCTATATCTATTTCCAGGTCATTTATAAACATGTTAAAAAGCAGCGGACCCAATACTGAACCCTGAGGTACTCCACTCTCCACTTTAACTGTATTGGAGAATTTTCCATTTACAACCACACACTGTTCCCTATCCTTCAGCCAGTTTTGTATCCAATTGCAAAGGTTATCTCTTAGCCCCAATTTCCTTATTTTATACACCAGCCTTCTGTGTGGCACTGTATCAAATGCCTTTGCAAAGTCTAGATATACTACATCTACTGCCTTGCTGAAAAGATTAGTTTGGCATGATCTATTCTTCATAAAACCATGTTGATTCGTGCTAATGATTTTATTTTTTGTCTTGTAATCCTGAATATAGTCCCTTATTATCCCTTCTAACAGTTTTCCCACTACAGATGTCAAACTCACTGGTCTATAATTCCCAGGTTCTGTTTTAGTTCCCTTCTTAAATAGAGGCACTATGTTTGCTCTTCGCCAATCCTGTGGCACTGAGCCTGTGGTAATAGAATCTTTAAAAAGTAAATATAGGGGTTTTGCTAACACTGCACTAAGTTCCTGAAGAACCCTTGGATGTATACCATCAGGACCCGGTGCTTTGTCGGTCTTAATTTTGTTCAATCTTCCCATGACATCTCCTTGAGTTAACCCAATATCTATTAATTGTATTGTTTTATTTGTTACTTGCAGAGGCTCTTCTTCCATTCCTTGCTCCCTTGTATATACTGATGCAAAGAAAGTGTTTAAAACATCGGCCTTTTCCTTATCCTCACTAACCAACTCACCCATCTCATTTTTGAATGGTCCAATGCACTCCCTCTTAAGTTTTTTGCTATTTATATATTTGAAGAACTTTTTTGGATTAGTCTTGCTTTCCCTTGCAATTCGAGTTTCATTTTCTATTTTTGCTACCCTAATTTCCTCTTTGCAATCTTTATTGCACTCCCTGTATTTTAAGAAAGATTGTTCAGTTCCTTCAGACTTAAATAATTTGAATGCGTTTTTTTTCCTTGCCATTTCCTTCTTTACATGTGCAGTTAACCACATTGGCTGTGACTTACTTCTTTTGCATTTGTTCCCCATTGGTATATACTTTTGGGTACATTTCTGCAACCTAAATTTGAATTCTGACCATTTTTCCTCAGTATTTTTGCCTTTAAATAAAATATCCCAGTCTATGTGTTGCATTGAGGCCCTTAACAATATGAAGTTCGCTTTTTTAAAGTTAAGAGTTTTGGTTGAACCTATACATTTTTGCTTTGCCAGACTGATCTCAAATGTAACCATGTTGTGATCACTGTTTCCCAAATGTTCTCTTACCTTAATCTTGGATACCATTTCTGTGTTATTAGTGATCACTAGGTCCAATACATTGTTATTTCTTGTCGGAGCTTCCACCATTTGTGACATGTAGCTTTCACAAAGTGTGTTCAAAAACCTGCTACCCTTAGCACTCTGACAGGTCTCATTTTTCCAGTTGATATCTGGATAATTAAAATCTCCCATAATTATAGTATGCCCAAACTGGGCAGCTTTCGCCATTTGCAATAGCAGTTGGGTCTCATCATTGTCATCGATATTTGGTGGTTTGTAGCATATGCCCACCAACAACTTTTTTTTACCTTTCACACCACATTTAGTCTCGATTTCTACCCACATGGACTCCACAATTTGGCCAGTTTCCTCACGAATATCACCTAGCAAAACTGGATTTAGCGCTGTTTTCAAATATAAGCACACACCTCCACCTTTTCTATTAATTCTGTCTCTTCTAAACAGGGAATAGCCCTCTATATTTACAGCCCAGTCATGTGCATCGTTCCACCATGTTTCTGTTATTCCAATTATGTCCCATTGTTCATTGACCGCCAGCAATTCTAGTTCTCCTATTTTATCTACCATACTTCTTGCATTTGCTAGCATACAATTAATTTTGAAGTCTTTACATATATTAATCCCTACATGCCTTTTTTTTCACCTTCATTTACTAGGAGTTCCTCCCTACTGACTAACTTTTTCCCCACCCTTTCTCAACCCCCCTGGTCATTTACTTGGACCCAGTTCCTCTCTCCTCTATCTACCCCATTTTTGCTATCTATACCCCCCCACCTTTCCTAGTTTAAAAGCTCCTCCAAGCTTCCTAGCATTCTCTCCCCTAACACAGAGGCTCCTCTACATTTAGGTGCAATCCATCTCTTCCATATAGATTGTACCCAAGAGCAAAGTCTGCCCAGTGTTCTAAAAACCCCAAACCCTCCTTCCTACACCATTGCTTAAGCCATGCATTAAGCTCCCTGAGCTCCCTCTGCCTACCTGCACTGGAGCATGGCACAGGTAGTATTTCAGAAAATACTACCTTAGAGGTCCTTGCCTTGAGCTTGCACCCTAAATCCCTGAAATCATTCTTTAGGGACCTCCATCTTCCTCCTATTTTGTCATTGCACAAAAGGTCGATGTAATGTCGGCATGATATTGTCGATGTGTTCAAATCACTCTGACAATTCGATCTGCACACACATTGACATATTCACAAAAATTGTCAGGTGGAAAGGGAAGGCTGTAGGAGGTCCGTATTAGCATACAAGATTTTCAAAGTGCTGCCGGTGTGGAAGGGATCTCCTCCCCTCACACATCACCAGCACTATGACAGTTCTGAACAACATTCTCTGTGCTTCCCTACCCAGCCAGTAGGGGAATACAGAGAAGGCTTTCAGCACCATGGACAGCATTGAATGCCATAGGGATGTGCATTGCTCACCCCTGTGGCATTCAAAGGGTGACAATGAGCAAAACTAGTACACCAAGCACTACACAATGCCCCCCGTTCGACCCCCCCTTTAGTATGTCGACATATATTGCATATATTCGACATACTAATTCCATCCAACATTCACCTCATTGACTGACATGTAGTAGTCGAACCTGTCTTTTATTCGACAATTAACCCTTTGAGTACCAGAAAGGTAGGAAAGCATTGATTAGCATGTGTTTCCTACCCCTCTGGTACCGAAAGGGTTAATAGGCAAGGTATGACGTACATACATTGCCTGTATATATGTGTGTGTGTGTTTTAAACATTTATTTTATTATTAAAACATGTGTGTGTGACATCATTACATGATAAGACCACAGAGGTCATTACATGATCAGACCTCAAAGGGAGACATCAGGACCCTTCCTGATAGCCCCCCTACCATGGATCAGCTATCCAAAAGGACAGTTAATCCATGGGGTGACCCCAAAGCCATTTATAGCATTCTTGAAGCTGCTGACTTTTCAGCCACCCACAGATCAAGAAATGAATGAATGAATGAACACTAGTGTGCCACTACAAAGCTTACAATTTAACTAAAGCTTATCTAGTGATACTATAGAGCTTACAAGGGAAATGGTTTATGCTACTAGTTTAGCTCTATTTGGATTGTCCCTCTGTGGTATAATTTATGTATCTCCATTTCAGTTGTAAGCTCTGTGGTATCACTAGTGTAGCTCCATTTACAGCAGCAATTGGGAGATTTAGTGAGGTGCAGTGGCCTACCAGCACAGATATATCACCAGCCCAGGGGGCAATTGCCCCCTGCCCCCCAGGCCAGCCCTCCTCTGACTTTTAAATTGATGTTGAAGAAGAATACAAAGATACAGGTACTCAGAAGGATACTATGCATCATATAAAAGTAAATTGTTCAATTCAACGTATGTTTATAATATAACATTACTATCCTCTTTAAACCCTTGGATGCTAGACACATCTATAATGCATTATGAAGCAATGAATTGGTGATGCTTCGATTATGCAAGGGGATAACCAATTCACAAGTGATCCCACTGTGGAAGTCTTTTCTTCACCTACGAACTGTAGAACATGGACTTGAGAGTTAGCACATTACACACGTCTAGTGCACTGGAGACATTCACCAAAAATGTGCTTCTGTTTTACTTTAAACGCTTTGAGTACCAGAGGGGTATCTAACTGATTGTAAGGGTATCCAAAGCATGCCCCGCTGGCACTCAAAGGGTTAACTTTAGCTTTTCAAGTTTGGGAATCTTTTCTCTGATATTGCTAAATGGATTCACAAATACCTATGGAAGCCTTACACCCCATGTATACTAACCCCCTTTACTTGGCCCTCGGGTATAACAGCAAGTGGGTGGGAGGGGTGTGGTCTTTATAAAAAACATGAAAATACAAACTACACTAGGATGCAGAATTCAATCAGAACTATTCTTCAGGGAAAATAATAGCACAAGAGGGCTTTATTGATGTTCAGAGTACATTTGCTGTTTATTTGTTTGTTTCTATATTTACTGGATGTTCTTAAGACATGTTCCTTGGCCAGATGATTAATTTACGTTTTGCGGGATGATTACTTTTCGCCGACAGCAGGGGCAATTGTTCTTCTGCTGCAACCAGTGTAACATACACAGCTCATGGAAGTGGTGGCCGCAGTGAAGATACATCACTTCCTCCCAGATCTCGTATTCTGTCAGGCAAATTGCGCAGTTCTTTAATATCTCCTTTTCTTCCTCTCCTACAGTGAAAGTTATGACTCTCACTTGGGACCTGGCAATTGGATTCCGTACAAAGTTCCGGAAAGGTCCGTGTCTGCGTGGTCTGCCAGCTCTCCTGGTGGGCTCTGCTGGCACATACTCAGCTCGTCTGAAAAGTCCACGCACCCAGCGTAGGACATTCGCCATGGGGCTGACACTACTTTGAAGCTAGCTACACAAGCTCTGTAAATTTTCTTCCTAATGCAGCGATAACCTCTCTATAAGCAAGATTGCTCCAGATAAGTACAAGCCTAGCAAAAGATCAGGAAAATCAGAAGAGGTTCTCAGTGTCTGTCCTTTTAATAGCCCAGGTGCCACTGTGAGGTCATAACTGTCATTGTGCACCACCTGCCATACTGTTTGAATGAAACAGGCCAGTTGTGGGATTTCTATGTATACCATCTTTCTTATGTTTATTATTACATAGCTGTCATTGTGAAATCACAATAGGTCCACCACCTACCATATTGTTTTAAAGAAACAGGCCAGTTGTGGGATTTCTATGGATACCAACTTTCATATGTTTATTATAGCAAAGCTGTCAGGGTTCAGACAAACCTCCCCTTAGGTTGCACTCTACAGTTTGAGCAACCAGCAGGACTTAAAGAAACAATAACATCTTAAAATGATCTCTGTTTATACGTGCATATGAATGGCCATATTTTCAGAAGTGAACGGAGCAAACCAAATGAAAAGTTCCCCAAATTATCATGGATTTAAATTGGGCCTTTAACTCTTTGAGTGCCAGAGGGGCACCTGCCACTCAAAGGATTAAGCCTATGAATGCTAGAGAGGTCCCTGACGCACTGCAATACAATACATTCGCAACCTCTCTAGCATACCTCCCAACATTTCAAATTGCCAAAGAGGGACACTTGTGTTTTAAGGGGTGTTTCTGGGGGCATGGGTGGTGGGTGGGGCATTACCAGGAATTTTTAAGCTATTTCATGACCTATTGTCACCTCCTTGTGTAACCTAATAAATGATTTAGAACAAGACCAAAGTATTTTATTTACACATACTAATTTATAAACACATATACTGATGTTTAAACAAACAATAATGTGAGTTTTATTGCTGTAGAGCAATATGATATATTTATTTACACACCAAGCAGCTTGATCCCCTAAAAAGAGGGACACCAAGGTGTGAAAGTAGGACAGAGGGATTTAGGTCTAAAACAGGTGCTGTCCCTCCTAAAAAGGGACACTTGGGAGGTATGCTTTAGCATTTAAGGGGTTAAAATCCCATTTAAATAAATTGGAATTGTTTCTTCTCCCCAATAATGCAGTTAGTTTGCCCCAAAATCCCTCACTCCTCTAAAGAAAAACGTCCCTAAGATACAAACATTTCACATTGCTCCCCATTATAACCGCCAACCCCTGACGGCCGGTACTAATTAATTTCTATAAAATATTTTCTAAAGTAGCCTTCTTAGGGCCTGTACCTTTGAATTCTTCTCGAAAATCAATTTTAAAGCTCCCCTCCTGCCCCTTACATTAGTCATAGTCCTGTCAGATCTGAAAGCCGGTCCAGACGGATCACAACGAGGGACAATATTGTGTCTGTATAAGCAAAACCCTGCTCCCCTTTGTCAAGGAGAGCAGGGTTTGCCTTATACTGACAGACACAATACTGTCCCTCATTGGTGATTCGTCTGGTCAAGCGGACGGTTTTCAGATCTAAGGGAACTATGAATGACATAATGGACTGGGTAGTGGGGGGGACTATTAACAAGGGAGGGCTGGCAACTACTGGTCTAGGGGGGCAAATACATTCAAGTGGCCCATTTCTATTATTGTTACAGCCCACTGTTCCAGCCCACCCCCTTTTGTTAATTTTAAAATTGGCTTTAATTTTGTGGCGTAAGTCACATGATACCACATAACCGTACAGTTGAATTGGGGCAACACTAGTGCGCCACTACAAAGCTTACAATTTAAGTAAAGCTTACCTAGTGATACTATAGAGCTTACAAGGGAGATTGTTTATGCTACTCGTTTAGCTCCATTTGGATTGTACCTTTGTGTTATAATTTGTGTAGCTTCATTTCAATTGTAAGCTCTGTGGTATCAGTAGTGTCGCTCCGTTTACAGCAGCAATCAGGACATTTAGTGAGGTGCAGTGGCCTACCAACCCAGACATATGACCAGCCCACGGGGCAATTGCCCCCCTGCCCCCAGGCCAGCCCTCCCCTGTTTCTGTTGTAGAGGCAGACTTCCAGATTGGTCACTGCAATGAACTGTGGGTGAGAATGAAACTGTACTAATCTAGGAAGTATGGTAGACAAATAATAGTAACACCCAGCAGTGACTCAGCTACTAATATGTAAATGCTATGCATAAGGCATAGCATAGGTTTGAAATGAAGGGCTTTTATCACCAGAACAGGGGAGTACCAGTGGGGTGCATAACACATTTTAAAGCACTTAATATACATATTGAGAGAGAACAAAGAACAACATGAAAATGAAAATAAACCTTGCCCTCTGAACACCAGTTTATACTGTTTCTAACACCTTTATTTAGCAATAGATCAAATCTGGTATGTAATATGTATTGTATAAATCAGCTCCCTGCAATGGGTGTCTCCTTTGTATTACTCAGATGGAGAAGCTCAACATTATATAGCTTTCATAATAAAACATTACTGCTCCTTTAAAGAAGACACAAACATTTTTATAACAAGACTAGTGAGTGCTGCACATTGTTGCCCATTTGATTGGGAATTCTGTGCATGGCGGGGAATCACTGGCCCACTGGATCAGTGGAGGTTGATGGCCGACCTGTCCATTCCTTTGAAAACTGCTGCCTTGTGAATCACCTTGCAGAGATTTTGCCATTAGTGGTTGCTGTTGATGGTGTGAGTATGACTCCTGTGAAAATTGCTGCTCTTGTGAATCACCTTATAGCAGTTTTCCAGGAGTAGCCAGGGGGCTTGGTCCATTTGTGGTTCACTACATGAAGGAGCTCTCCACCGCCCCCTCTGCCGCTCCAGGGATGGGTGGATGGTGAACCTGAGACAGTTTTATCTCTCTCTCTCTCTCTCTCTTCATATACATATCTATATATATAAAAGAAGACTTCTGTGCGCCTGGCAAACACGCCCAGGGGCGGCAGTAAGGTGGAGTTACTGCTCCCATTGGGTGATTCAATGGGGGTGTGATTTTCACGCCAGTTCCAGTGGCTGAAGGCCACTGCAATTGGTGTGAAAATCATGTAGGGGGTTGGCCCACCCCCACTATACAACTGGGAAAAAATGGCCGCAACTCATTCCTATACCACACACACAAGCCCCAGAAACAGACACAAACCACCCAACTTTGCACTCAAAGCCAGACACAAGACACACACTCTCCGTCCCTCCTCTCGAATGGAGCACCAAGGATGCAAGCGATGTCGGGGAATCGTCAAGAAGAGCGGAGAAAACTGGCCAACATCATTAACCCTTTGAGTGCCACAATGTTACCAAACACATTGCAAATGGTTAATGACTGGAACACCAACCGTCTCGACCTGTTTAACATTACTCCACCGGCTCTCATTTAACACCAATGGCACTAATAATAATAATGTTTGCCTTACCGTGGAATATCACCATTACACTTGTGCTCCTCTCATGATCAGATTTGCCGGCTGAGCCCCGCTCTGGACTTTCTCTCCCCTCTTCAGGCATTGACATTGGTATATATTGTGAATAGATCCAGTTCTACAGACATTTTTACAAGTTAGGGTAAATATGACAGCAAGAAGGAGTAAACTTTTATGAGACCTTCTGACACATAGGCCTACATAGTAACATAGTAAATTAGGTTGAAAAAAGACACAAGTCCATCATGTTCAACCTTCGCCTCATACCTCAGTAACTGAGAATTTTATAGCTTTCCTGCTACCAATTAAATTAGTCTTTATCAGACCTTCCTGATCAGCCTACTGATAAACAGTATAACTCTGTATGTTCCCTTTTGAAAGAAATGTATCTAATCTTCTCTTAAATGTATCCATTGTATCTGCCGTAACTACCTCCCTGGGCAATGAATTCCACAATTTGACAGACCTTACCGTAAAAAAACCCTTCCTCTGCTGAAGTTTAAACCTCCTTTCCACTAATCTCAAGGGGTGTCCCCTGGTCACCTGATCAGGCCTTGGAATAAATAGCTCACCGCAGAGATCCTTGTATTGACCTCTCATATACTTGTACAATGTGATAAGGTCTCCTCTTAGTCGTCTTTTCTCTAGAGTAAATAAACCAAGTTTGCTTAGTCGTTCCTCATATGTCAAGTCCTCCATTCCCTTAATTAATTTTGTTGCTCTCCGCTGTACCCTCTCTAGTTCTAGTATATCCTTTTTCAGAACCGGTGCCCAAAATTGCACTGCATACTCAAGGTGAGGTCTTACCAATGATTTGTATAATGGCAAAATAATGTTATCCACTCTTGCTTCGATACCTCTTTTTATGCAAGACAGGACTTTGTTTGCCTTTGCTACTCCTGTTTGACACTGGTCACTGTTTCCAAGTTTGCAGTTGACAAGGATACCCAGGTCTTTTTCTATCAATGAGTCACCTAAAATTATTCCATTCAGTTTATAAGCAGCCTTCGGATTGTTTCCTCCCAAATGCATGACTTTACACTTCCCCACATTAAACTTCATATTCCACATGTTTGCCCAATCTGACATTGTATGCAAGTCCCTCTGTAGAGAGAAAATATCCTGTTCTGAATTAATGACTTTGCATAATTTAGTATCATCTGCAAATATTTATATTTTGCTTTCTATATCTATTTCCAGGTCATTTATAAACATGTTAAAAAGCAGCGGACCCAATACTGAACCCTGAGGTACTCCACTCTCCACTTTAACTGTATTGGAGAATTTTCCATTTACAACCACACACTGTTCCCTATCCTTCAGCCAGTTTTGTATCCAATTGCAAAGGTTATCTCCTAGCCCCAATTTCCTTATTTTATACACCAGCCTTCTGTGTGGCACTGTATCAAATGCCTTTGCAAAGTCTAGATATACTACATCTACTGCCTTGCCATTGTCTAGGTTGCTGCTTACCTCCTCATAGAAGCTGAAAAGATTAGTTTGACATGATCTAGTCTTCATAAAACCATGTTGATTCGTGCTAATGATTTTATTTTTTGTGTTGTATTCCTGAATATAGTCCCTTATTATCCCTTCTAACAGTTTTCCCACTACAGAGGTCAAACTCACTGGTCTATAATTCCCAGGTTCTGTTTTAGTTCCCTTCTTAAATAGAGGCACTATGTTTGCTCTTCGCCAATCCTGTGGCACTGAGCCTGTGGTAATAAAATCTTTAAAAAGTAAATATAGGGGTTTTGCTAACATTGCACTAAGTTCCTGAAGAACCCTTGGATGTATACCATCAGGACCCGGTGCTTTGTCGGTCTTAATTTTGTTCAATCTTCCCATGACATCTCCTTGAGTTAACCCAATATCTATTAATTGTATTGTTTTATTTGTTACTTGCAGAGGCTCTTCTTCCATTCCTTGCTCCCTTGTATATACTGATGCAAAGAAAGTGTTTAAAACATCGGCCTTTTCCTTATCCTCACTAACCAACTCACCCATCTCATTTTTGAATGGTCCAATGCACTCCCTCTTAAGTTTTTTGCTATTTATATATTTGAAGAACTTTTTTTGGATTAGTCTTGCTTTCCCTTGCAATTCGAGTTTCATTATCTATTTTTGCTACCCTATTTTCCTTTTTGCAATCTTTGTTGCACTCCCTGTATTTTAAGAAAGATTGTTCAGTTCCTTCAGACTTAAATAATTTGAATGCGTTTTCTTTCCTTGCCATTTCCTTCTTTACATGTGCAGTTAACCACATTGGCTGTGACTTACTTCTTTTGCATTTGTTCCCCATTGGTATATACTTTTGGGTACATTTCTGCAACCTAAATTTGAATTCTGACCATTTTTCCTCGGTATTTTTGCCTTTAAATAAAATATCCCAGTCTATGTGTTGCATTGAGGACCTTAACAATATGAAGCTCGCTTTTTTAAAATTAAGAGTTTTGGTTGAACCTATACATTTTTGCTTTGCCAGACTGATCTCAAATGTAACCATGTTGTGATCACTGTTTCCCAAATGTTCTCTTACCTTAATATTGGATACCATTTCTGTGTTATTAGTGATCACTAGGTCCAATACATTGTTATTTCTTGTCGGAGCTTCCACCATTTGTGACATGTAGCTTTCACAAAGTGTGTTCAAAAACCTGCTACCCTTAGCACTCTGACAGGTCTCATTTTTCCAGTTGATATCTGGATAATTAAAATCTCCCATAATTATAGTATGCCCAAACTGGGCAGCTTTCGCCATTTGCAATAGCAGTTGGGTCTCATCATTGTCATCGATATTTGGTGGTTTGTAGCATATGCCCACCAACAACTTTTTTTTACCTTTCACACCACATTTAGTCTCGATTTCTACCCACATGGACTCCACAATTTGGCCAGTTTCCTCACGAATATCACCTAGCAAAACTGGATTTAGCGCTGTTTTCAAATATAAGCACACACCTCCACCTTTTCTATTAATTCTGTCTCTTCTAAACAGGGAATAGCCCTCTATATTTACAGCCCAGTCATGTGCATCGTTCCACCATGTTTCTGTTATTCCAATTATGTCCCATTGTTCACTGACCGCCAGCAATTCTAGTTCTCCTATTTTATCTAACATTCTTCTTGCATTTGCTAGCATACAATTAATTTTGAAGTCTTTACATATATTAATCCCTACATGCCTTTTTTTCACCTGCATTTACTAGGAGTTCCTCCCTACTGACTAACTTTTTCCCCACCCTTTCTCAACCCCCCTGGTCATTTACTTGGACCCAGTTCCTATCTGCTCTATCTACCCCATTTTTGCTATCTATACCCCCCCCCCTTTCCTAGTTTAAAAGCTCCTCCAAGCTTCCTAGCATTCTCTCCCGTAACACAGAGGCTCCTCTACCATTTAGGTGCAATCCATCTCTTACATATAGATTGTACCCAAGAGCAAAGTCTGCCCAGTGTTCTAAAAACCCAAAACCCTCCTTCCTACACCATTGCTTAAGCCATGCATTAAGCTCCCTGAGCTCCCACTGCCTACCTGCACTGGAGCATGGCACAGGTAGTATTTCAGAAAATACTACCTTAGAGGTCCTTGCCTTGAGCTTGCTCCCTAAATCCCTGAAATCATTCTTTAGGGACCTCCATCTTCCTGCTATTTTGTGATTGCACAAAAGGTCGATGTGATGTCGGCATGATATTGTCGATGTGTTCAAATCACTCTGACAATTCGATCTGCACACACATTGACATATTCACAAAAATTGTCAGGTGGAAAGGGAAGGTTGGAGGAGGTCCCTATTAGCATACAAGATTTTTAAAGTGCTGCCGGTGTGGAAGGGATCTCCTCCCCTCACACATCACCAACACTACGACAATTCTGAACAACATTCTCTGTGCTTCCCTACCCAGCCAGTAGGGGAATACAGAGAAGGCTTTCAGCACCATGGACAGCATTGAATGCCATAGGGATGTGCATTGCTCACCCCTGTGGCATTCAAAGGGTGACAATGAGCAAAACTAGTACACCAAGCACTACACAATGCCCCCCCTTCGACCCCCCCTTTAGTATGTCGACATATATTGCATATATTCGACATACTAATTCCATCCAACATTCACCTGATTGACTGACATGTAGTAGTCGAACCTGTCTTTTATTCGACAATTAACCCTTTGAGTACCAGAAAGGTAGGAAAGCATTGATTAGCATGTGTTTCCTACCCCTCTGGTACCCAAAGGGTTAATAGGCAAGGTATGACGTACATACCTTGCCTGTATATATGTGTGTGTGTGTGTTTTAAACATTTATTTTATTATTAAAACATGTGTGTGTGACATCATTACATGATAAGACCACAGAGGTCATTACATGATCAGACCTCAAAGGGAGACATCAGGACCCTTCCTGATAGCCCCCCTACCATGGATCAGCTATCCAAAAGGACAGTTAATGGGGTGACCCCAAAGCCATTTATAGCATTCTTGAAGCTGCTGACTTTTCAGCCACCGGCAGATCAAGAAATGAATGAATGAATGAATGAACACTAGTGTGCCACTACAAAGCTTACAATTTAAGTAAAGCTTATCTAGTGATACTATAGAGCTTACAAGGGAAATGGTTTATGCTACTAGTTTAGCTCCATTTGGATTGTCCCTCTGTGGTATAATTTATGTATCTCCATTTCAGTTGTAGGCTCTGTGGTATCACTAGTGTAGCTCCATTTACAGCAGCAATTGGGAGATTTAGGGCTCGATTTAAAGGCAGCCGTTAGCAAAAAAAATCACTAACGGGTGCGTTAAGTGACATGTTGCAATTCAAAGATCCGTCTAAAGAACAGCTAACGGCAGTTGTAGAATCCTTACGGCCGATACACTTACGTGCATTCAGACGCATGGAAAAACATACCTCAAAGCTATTCAAAGGCTTGCGGTACTGATAACGGCTGAAAAAAAGACACACCTAACGGCTAAAAGTTAAGACCCACTTTTTTTAGCCGTTAGACACTTAACGGCCAAAACAAAACACCCGTTGCATTGGAAAATACACAAAATGCTTACCGCACAACCATGTAAATGGGAAAATTAACCCGTACAATGCCAAAACAACACAAAAACATGCACACACAACACAAATCACTACACACACAACAACAACCAACACCACAGGGACAACGACACATAAAAAAACACCAGCACAACATGGCACGGAACAATGGGGGTTATCACACAAAGCGGACACCTGCAAATACAAGCTCACCTGGGCAACATCAACACGCGACCTGCACCCCACAACTGCACGCCCGCAAATGGCACACACAGAACAAGGACAACACACCAAATCTTATAACACACACACACCTGCAAACACTTACCTGTACAAAAACAACTCACCATTGGTCAGCACTCACCTCATCACCACACCTACAGAACGCCCTAGCAAGTACTTAAAGGGACAACTCAACACACTCACTTGTGGCTTGTTTTCCACTCAGGGAGGGAGAGAGAGAGATAGAGAGAGAGACAGATAGAGACAGATAGAGAGAGCAAACAGTATGTTGGGTTACATATTGTTGCGAAGGCTGCGGAGAAGGCGTGCAAGGGAGAGAGCTGGGGAACATCAGCAACCTCCAAGCATGCCTGATCAACAGCCACCACCTGTTGCAAGTGAGGAGGCTCTGGCTCAGAAGCCACACAGGAGCCCATCCCCACCTGGAGGGCACAGGATGTATAGACGAGCACCAAGGCCCAGGGTATACCGCCCAAGGGTCACCCTCTTTGGAATGACCGATGATGAGGTAATTGATCGCTACAGGTTGAGGCCTGACAGCATCATTTCCTTGTATGAGGTCATCAAGGAGCAGGTGGATCCCATCTACATCCACAACCATGCCCTAACTGGCCTGCAGAAACTACTCTGTGCCATACACTTCATGGCAAGCGGGGCCTTCCAGTCCACAGAGGGTTACGCATCTGGCATGTCACAGGCCACATTCTCCAGGGTGCTGGCCCAGGTCCTGCCAGCCCTCAAAAACAAGGCCAGTACCTATATACATTTCCCCACCACCGACATGGACTGGATACATGTCAAGCAGGCCTTTTACGCCAGGGGAGGCATGCCCAGGGTCATGGGTGCTATAGATTGCACCCATGTCCGGATTAAGGCCCCAGCACGTGACGCACAGATATTCATCAACAGGAAGAACTTTCACTCCATCAACGTGCAGATGGTGTGTGACAGCCATATGAGGATAATGAATGTCTGTGCAAAGTATCCTGGCAGCTCACATGATTCATACATTGTCTAAAACTCCTCAGTCCACAGAGATTTCGAGAATGGAACTTTTACAGGGGGATGGCTTTTGGGTGAGTTCACAATACAAAATCACATCACATACACAGGCGTACACACAACGCTGCTTAGCATGCTCCTGACCCACAGCTACTACGTCCACCACACAAAACATCATTCACACAACATGTGCTCCCTGTCTCACCATGTCACTCACATTACACAGGTGATGCTGGCTATGGATGCAAGTCCTGGCTACTGACCCCTCTGGCCAATCCTCGAACACATGCCCAGGAAAGGTACAACCAGGCTCATGGCAGAACGAGGAATGCCATTGAGCGGACCTTTGGCCTCCTCAAGTCAAGATTCCGATGTCTGGACCACTCGGGGGGAGCACTGCAGTATGCACCTGGAAAGTTGTGCGACATCATTGTGGCGTGCGCAATACTGCACAACATCGCAGTGGACACCAGGCTGCTGGAGCACATCCAGGCCCCCCCCATACAGGAAGTGCCCATGGACATCGGCCACGTTGAGGAGACCCTGAGAGGGACACAGATCAGAGACAGGCTTATCACGGAACACTTTACATGTGAGTATAACACAGGCATGCAAACAATCCATGCAAGTCCCCCATCAGTCTTGTGACACTAACCACACTGCACATTTTGTTCTGTCTCACCCCACAGGAACAGTGACACAGCACTGCACTGGCAGCGGACATGGCAAATTGTGTGTGTGGACTCAAAAACCATCCTCCATTCCACTCTCCACGTTGACATACAGACCCCAAGGATATCACGCACACCCTCAGGAGAAACAAGGTACAACACATAACCCATGTTCATCGCCTTACAGGGCTTGATTGACAGCAGCTAACTTGATTTGCCATGAGCATAGCCAGAGCAACCATGCTAGCCTTGTAGCGAAAGAGTGTTATCCAATGCTATGCATTGGATAATACTCCGTCACATCAGGGGTTAAAGGGCCATTGGACTCAATATGGGACCTGTACTGTGCTACAGCTGAGAAGAGCAGCACAGGGGTGGATGTACAGTGGTATGGTCACACAATGTAGAGGTCATGAGACATAGATCAGATTACCAGGGACTCCATGCTGACCTGTGAGTGTGCAGACATATATGCCCCCGACATGAATACACACATCAACTGTCCTAACAGTTCCATGGAACAAATGACATTGGGCTGCCACTGTCACTTTCACAGTGGCAGCCTAAATTCATTACTTCCATGGAGCTCTCAGAACACTTGTTGATGTGTGTATTCATGTCAGGGGCACATATCCATAGGGCTGGGGCACATGTCCTTAGTTCTCCACATAATTGGTTACAGATGAGTACACAACACATTGTCAAGCAATGGTTTGTGTACTCACTTGTAATTAAGAAGATTGAGGGGATTATAAAGTCAAAATTGTTGTTGCTTGATGATCAGTTCAGGTGTATAGCTCCAAATCCTGTCCTCTTGTCCCACAGGCATCCATAACATGATCCATCCTTGATCTGAAGATCTTCCATTTGTCTGGATTGATGTCTTGACAACACCTTCATAAAGATCACCCCTTGCTATTTCTGGTGATGTTGTTAGTGATGCAATATTTGACAGGAGGTTCACACAGACCTCTACTTGAACATTCTCATATAGACACTGAAAACACAATTTCACAAGTGTAATAACCTGTACAGTTAGGATGCTCATCTACAGAGTTGTCAAACCTTGTGGACAACACATGAGCAGAGGAGAAGTGTTACTCAAGTAGTATGATCTAGTTTCAAAGTACATTTAGTGTTCTCATACAAGTGTTCAATGCATATAGGCAATACACACAGAAAACACATGTACGTTCTAATGTACTTTGAGACACAATAAAGAAGAACCATCACTAGTTAATCATCAGTGTCTCTATGAGGATATATTGGATTACACATATGTTTGGTAATGCGTAACCACACTCAGGATAGAGTATCCCCCATAAATGGAAAGGCATCACCCATATCACAGGACACCACCACTTGTTTGCAAGTGAGTGGACTCAGTGATGTATTCACGCTAACAGATGGTGGCAGTGATACACTAATGTGTTGTGGGAGTGATAAAGAGGTGATAAAGGGGACATACTTCCACAGTGAATTCCTGTCCACAGTTAATGTGTTGCTCAGTATAATCAATTTTCAGTGATATTGCTCCACTGGGACATATCACAGTACATGACCAAGTGGACAAGTGTTTTCACTGGGGAAGTCTGTTACACCCTTAGGAAAAACAACAAGTCAACTTACTGGAGGCCCCAATGCTCACCCCAGGATATCAATGTGTGTGCTACACATTGAAATCCTAGGTTAAAAACATTGGCTTCCCCAGTCAGTCTGTTGCACAATGAGTGTGTGAATCCAAGAGAATATGGATACATGTCCCATTTATCTGTCCTGCTTGTTATCTCACCGCTAAGCCGTTTGTTTGGTTATCCCCTTAACCCTCTGAGTGCCAGAGTGGTACCCAATGCATTTCTTTGCAATGCGTTGCCTACCACTCTGGCTATCAAA
The DNA here is from genome assembly GCA_037306005.1 of Rhinophrynus dorsalis. Lineage (NCBI taxonomy): Eukaryota > Metazoa > Chordata > Amphibia > Anura > Rhinophrynidae > Rhinophrynus > Rhinophrynus dorsalis. Next base: position 266,403,311 of record CM074718.1, on the reverse strand, counting down.
GGGTTAAACACAACATATGATGTAGATGAATGTTCAATGTTGTACCAAATGTTGGGCTAAGGGGAATGTTTTGTTATGCAAAATCAACACACAACATTGCCATATAACACAGTTGTGTAATATGGCTACAGGGATGTATTTACAGTTGAATTTGTACAACGATGTGTGTGTGAACCGATGTTGTAACATCACACAAACATCTTACCTAGGCAGAAGTTGTGTTCACTGAATTGTTTGGCAATGCATTGGAGACAACTCTGCCACCCAATCTATGACCAAATTCAAAGCAGATCAGACAGGATTCAAAAGCACAATGTTCCTTTATTCAGGGGAAATGTAACATGTTGGGCATTTTATTTTTTTTTCTTAAGGGGGGGGGCCTTAGACTGTGTGGCAGAAGTGGATAACCTGGATGATCTCCTGGTCACCCTTTGCCCCCTAGGTGTGGCTTCGGGGGTCACATTAGAGGGGGTGGTGGGGGCAGTGGATCCCTCTGTGGAGCCCAGGTTTTCCCTCTCCAACCGTAAGTCCTCCCTGCGGTTCAGCTCTCTCAACTCCATCAGTACCTGTGCAAGCAGGTCCATCACCCCCGTGTGTAGCTGATGGAGTTGAGTGTTGATCCTCATGACCTCCGACTCCAGGGCATGGATCCTTGCCTCTATCCTGTTAGTGTTTCTTCGGGATTCCCTACGGCTCCTGGTGATGTTGTCATTGGTGCAGAGGCTTGACCGGAGTAGTCTCCTTTGCAGAGCCATACACTCTGCTTCCATCCCCGTGGGCCGTTCACTGCTGGTGATGCTTGTGCCTGGTGAATCAGCTGCTGCTGTGTCCTCCTCTGCTGGTACTGTGTCCTCCTCTGCTGGTGCTGTGTCCTCCTCTGCTGCTGCTGTATGTGCTGCAGATGGGTACGTGCCCACCACATCAATGGACCCACTGCTGCCCACCGATGTCTGTGCTGGTGGAGGTGGTGGGGTAAACACATCCCTTCGCATAGGGTGTTGGGGCTCCCCAAGCAGGCCCAGGTGTTGGTAGTCGAGTGGCCAAGGGTCAAACCTTGGCCACTGGTATGTGCTTGGCCCCCACCTGGGATCATACCTGGGGCCATGCTGGGGAGCCATCCAGGTGGGTAGGTCAGTCGGGGAGAAGTATGGCCCGTACTGGGTGGTGGCCACATCACCGGGCAGCCATTGCCTCCCTGGTGGTGGTGGTGCTGCTGCTGCTGCTGCTGCTGGAGGATAATAGCTCCAGTCACTGTAATAAGGTGGTGCAGGCAGAGGTGGTGCAGGCAGAGGTGGTGCAGGCAGAGTTGGTGCAGGTAGAGGTGGTGCAGGCAGAGTTGGTGCAGGCAGAGGTGGTGCAGGCAGAGTTGGTGCAGGTAGAGGTGGTGCAGGCAGAGTTGGGGCATCCAGCTGGCCAAGAGGTGTGGATGTCATTGGGTACGGTGCCCACTGGCTGGTCCCCTCCTCCATATACTCCTCACTGGGTGGTGAGGTGGCCTCCTCCATGGGCTCCTGAAGTGCTGGAGACACATAACCTGTGTGGAGGATTGAGATTGTGTGATCAGTAAACTTAGCCATGATGGTGTCAAATTGATATTAATACTTGAAATGTGTAAAGGAACATATTTGTTGTATGATTTATCCCCCTGTGTGAAACAACGGTACTCCTACTGGTGAAGGGTGTTTTATTCTACATGTATTGCAGCTCAGAGTTGAATTCCTTTGGTGCCACATCCCAGTGGCCTGAAATTGTACATTTGCGCTGTTGCCACATCATCCTTTGTGGATTTATGCTCCCTGGACCAAAGCTAGCCAGAGGATGGTCTGGCAACATTGGCATAGTACATTTTCAGGCCACAGTGATATTGTCCATGGAATATTCAACTTTGAGCTGTTATACTCTTGGGATGAAACACCTTTCAGTAGTGGGAATACCCTTGCATTACCCGGTGGATCAATCCTATGACATGTATTTTTCCTTTCACATTTTAGGTATTACTATCTCTTTAACAGGATAGCAATGGTTAATTTCACCTTGATGTAACATTGCAGGCATCATAAAGAGATGTTTAGAAAGATGTTGCTGTATGTGACAGCTGGAGATGTCAGTCATTTGACCACACGGAGGCTCTTCAGCAGACTCCACATTGACCCATTTGGACATAACTACATCTTTGCCATTGTCTACTAAATGTTCCTGGTTTGTAAGCACGGTCTGTGGACCATGTCAATGATGGATCCATCTCCAATTGGTTCAATTTTGGGTCCGCTGAAGAGCCTCCGTGTGGTCATATGACTGACATCTCCAGCTGTCACATACAGTAACATCTTTCTAAACATCTCTTTATGATGCCTGCAATGTTACATCAAAGTGAAATTAACCATTGCCATGCCAAGGTACACAGTGAGGAATATGGTCTGATATGTGTGTATATGTACCTTTCATATGGGTACAAACATATCCTTGATAGATATGAACCCAGAGATCTGTTCAGTACATGTGATTGTCTTACTGCCTATATGTGTACAGCCATCACAAATTAACTTTCATAGATACAACTGATACCCATCCAAGTAAGGTGTAATATACTAGGTATATGTACTCTGATGATGATATCAATATGAGTTATTTTGTTGAGGGTGCACATATATGGGCAGTAGGACAATCACACGTACTGAACCGAACTCTGGGTTTACATCTTGTTGGGACCTATTTGTACCCATTTGAAAGGGACATATCCACATACATATCTGGTTGTTTATCTTTCTGTACATATCTTTTTGGAATAGATCTGCAGTGTGATTCAAGTAGTATTCATCCCTATGTTATCAGTTCATCCCGTACAGTGCTGGATTTTGTCAGATTAGACATGTCCCTCTCTGGTTGTCATGATGGTATCCTATGCATTGCATTGTGATGCATGGGATACCACCGTGGCAGTCAGGGATTGATGTACATTACAGGATTCTGTCCATGAGGTCTGTTCAAGCTGAATCCTGAGGGGCAACAATCAAGCCAGTATTGAAGGATATCATTGATTGAGGCCTTTTTTTTCCTGGATCAGCCCATCCATCCTTCTGTGTGAGGCAGCCAGACCCGATCATAGATATCCATAATTCCTGGCCTGTTATTGACCAAACCTCAATGGTTCATATTTGGTTCCCATATGTATCCTGCAAATAGTGTCTGGTGTACCATCCATCCATGGCATCAGCACTCCTGGGGATCTATATGTGAATCAAATGTGAGCTATGTAAATTGAAGTTAGCGTAAATGATTGCATACACAACACCAAGGCCAACTTTTTCACCTTTAGTTATGTGTGATTGTTTTTGGCCTGTGTGTTGCACATACAAGCATTTATTCTCAGTGGCACTGTGATTTGTGACCTGATCCATCCTGTTGGTGATTCAGTAAGCGGTTAAGTGGACCTGATGAACTGATTATGATGCTGACTTCTCCGCTGACCTCATTTCCCCATCTGCAATGTTTTCTATGGAGTCCATACAATGGGGCCTGTGCAGCTTGAATCCTGTTATTGGATGTTCTCCATAGACTAACATTGTAATTGGTAAAGTGAGGGTATGTAAGTGTCAAATTCTCTACATCAGCTCTTTTTCACCGCTTAGTGAATGTCCCCTATGTGTCATGTAATTGTTAACCTATCGACATGTGTTTGTTGTCTGGTTAACCCTTTGAGTACCAGAGGGGTTGCCAAGCATTGTTGATCGATGCATTGATGATCCCTCTAGCACTCATGGGGTTATGTGCTGGATTCCCTGTGTGAACATGGGTAACACTGTGTGACAACAATTGTGATGTTTGACATACAACACTTTACTGAGCATGGTTTGTGTGTATTGTGTGTGATCAGCACAGCAACATGAGGGTTAACCAGGGAGTTGGACAGGTTTTGGGCTTGTTGAACCTTGACATTTGTCCTTGTCTTGCGTCCTGTTTAAACCCTCAGGGTGCTGTGTTGGTGCAATTGTGTGGATGAATGAAGGGCAGATGTTGGGATGTGAGTGCTTGTTTGTGATGGGTGTGTGGTTTGAGGTGGTGTGTGGTTTTGTGGTGATGCACTTACCAGTGGTGTGGAGGCTCCTCTCATCCCCAGTGTCTGATCCTCCAGGGACCCCCTCAATGAGGGTAGATGACAGTGTCTGCCGCAGCCTCTCCTCCCATGCGCTGAAGGTGATGGGGACAGGTGGCCCACCTCCGGTGGCTCGGGCGTGCAGGGCGGCATCCCCCATCTTCTTCTTCACCTGCCTTTTGCAGTCGCCCCATCTCTTCTTTATTGAGTCAACATCCCGTCTGCAGGTGGTCACCGCATTAACTCTGCTGCAGATTTGACTCCAGGCAGCTCTCCTCCTCGCAGCCAGGCCAAGGAGTCTCTCCCCCGGGAAGAGGACACTCTCCCTCTCCAGCACAGCCTCCACGAGGGCCGTGTTTTCTTCCTCGGTATATCGGGGATCCCTGACCCTGTCCCCCTCAGCTCCGGCATGCGAGGAGTCAGACCCGGAGTGTCCTGCCTGCTCTGCCCCTGCCTGTGTGTGTGGTGGTCCCCAGGCACTACCCCTCGTCCCACTGCAGGATCTGTCCCTCTTCTTCTTAGTGTGCCTGTTCTTGTGGGCCTGGTCCCCCTCCGCCTTGCGTATCTCCCTCTCCCACCCCTGCTCTGCTGAGGGATCCCCTCCTGACCTTCCTCCTCCTCCTCCACTAGTCTCCCCATCCCTCTCTCCTATCCTCCTCTCCTAGCCATCATTCACCCACTCACACCCAGGCACTCTCACACGCCCTCACAGACACACTCGATCCCACTCACTCTCTGTCACACACTTTCACTCACGGATTCACACTGTAAAAATAAAGTTTAAAATGTGTAAGGTGTGATGAAAAAAAAAAAGACTATGTGTATGTATGTGTATGTGTTTGTGTTTGTATGGATGTATGTGCTATGTGCAAAAGTGTGCTATGTGTCTATTTAAATGTAATTCTCTCCAAGATCCCTCTACCTTACTCCTGTGTATGCTTCTCTCTCTATCTCTCTCTCTCTCTAAACACTATCCTCCACTCCTGGGTCCTGTGCTCTAGCTTGCTGAAACTCGAAACACAGACAGGGTGTGACCGTTATTTTGAGGTATATATAGGTGTATTTGAACATTTTTGATACTTTGGGGCCTTGAGATTGGCTGTAGGTTTGAATTTTGTTTGGGCATCTATCAGGGTTGCTAGACAACGGCAGCCGTAATGTAACATTTTGACTTAAGTTGTGTTTTAACGGGTGTTTGGGACGCACGGTGATGCGAAATCAGGTGCGATGCTGGTTTTTGTGTTACGTGTTTTTGTAGTGCCTACGCCCGATAGCTATTCTTGTACGCTTACCTTTGAATCTGCCGTAAACCATGTGTTCTTTGCGGCCGATGTGCCTTTTTTACTTAGCGGATGGTTTAACGGCTGCCTTTAAATCTAGCCCTTAGTGAGGTGCAGTGGCCTACCAGCACAGATATATCACCAGCCCAGGGGGCAATTGCCCCCTGCCCCCCAGGCCAGCCCTCCTCTGACTTTTAAATTGATGTTGAAGAAGAATACAAAGATACAGGTACTTAGAAGGATACTATGCATCATATAAAAGTAAATTGTTCAATTCAACGTATGTTTATAATATAACATTACTATCCTCTTTAAACCCTTGGATGCTAGACACATCTATAATGCATTATGAAGCAATGAATTGGTGATGCTTCGATTATGCAAGGGGATAACCAATTCACAAGTGATCCCACTGTAGAAGTCTTTTCTTCACCTACGAACTGTAGAACATGGACTTGAGAGTTAGCACATTACACATGTCTAGTGCACTGGAGACATTCACCAAAAATGTGCTTCTGTTTTACTTTAAACGCTTTGAGTACCAGAGGGGTATCTAACTCATTGTAAGGGTATCCAAAGCATGCCCCGCTGGCACTCAAAGGGTTAACTTTAGCTTTTCAAGTTTGGGAATCTTTTCTCTGATATTGCTAAATGGATTCACAAATACCTATGGAAGCCTTACACCCCATGTATACTAACCCCCTTTACTTGGCCCTCGGGTATAACAGCAAGTGGGTGGGAGGGGTGTGGTCTTTAAAAAAAACATGAAAATACAAACTACACTAGGATGCAGAATTCAATCAGAACTATTCTTCAGGGAAAATAATAGCACAAGAGGGCTTTATTGATGTTCAGTGTATATTTGCTGTTTATTTGTTTGTTTCTATATTTACTGGATGTTCTTAACCCCTTAAGGACCGGGAAAATCTGATGTCGTTTTCCCTTAAGGACCGGAGCAATTTTGACTTTTTTGACTATGTCTTTTTTCAACCATATTTTCTCTTTAATTCCTTTTGTGCACCCACACAAATTATATACTGTTTTTTTAAACACAAGTAGGGCTTTCTTTTGATACCACAATTATATGAATACCTCATTGTTTAATTTGATTAAAATAGAAAAAAAGAGGAAAAAAATTAAAAAAAAACAACATTTTGCTTACATTTTTCTGTCAGGATTTGCATACTATTACTTAATGACAAAAAAATACCCCTAAATATATTCATTTTCTTCTCCTGAATATAACAATACCCCATATGCCTAGTATTTCAATCCCTTCCTCACATTTACAAGGTAAATATTACAAGATGGATGCCATTATTTCCAACTTGTAATTTCTCAACAATTGACATGTGAGCATCATAGCTTAGCTGATGGTGCCAGTACCAAAAATGTCCCACAAAGGTATATCTTTCTGAAAACTAGACAACATAAGGTAAATAATCAGGAGAATTTTGAAGTTTTTTATGCAGCTATTTTTCCAGAAAAAAATTTCAAAATTGTAGAAAAATTTTGTTTTTTTGCAGCTTTCACACTTACATTTCACTATTACTGTTGATTTCAAGCACGAGATAGTTGAAAATTTAAAAATATCCATTGTTTAGTGTTCAGCTCCTTCTTCTGAGTACAGCAATACCCCATATTCATAGGTTTCTCAAGATTTGGGGGAGCTACGGGGCCCAAATTGGAACATGCGCGTTTCCAGTTTCACACTTTGAATTTTCACAGCTTGCATCACTGGTGCCATGTCTCATTTGGGGCTGTGTAACAGTGCTCCATTCTAAGATTTCCCCCCAAAAGTATATATTTTTGGAACGTAGACACCCCAGGCTTTCATTTTATGTATGTTTTCAATTTTTTTACGCAGCCATTTTACCACCAATCGCTCGTAAATCTTGACGTAAGTTAAAAAAACACCGTTTTTCACACTTGCACTTCAATGTTGATGTGAATTTCAAGCACAGGATAGGTGAAGATTTTTAAAAATGCATTGTTTAGTGTTCAGCTCCTTCTTCTGAGTACGGCAATACCCCATATGCATAGGTTTCTCAAGGTTTGGGAGAGCTACGGGGCCCAAATTTGAACATGCGCGTTTCCAGTTTCACACTTTGAATTTTCACAGCTTGCATCACTGGTGCCATGTCTCATTTGGGGTTGTGTAACAGTGCTCCACTCTAAGATTTCCCCCCAAAAGTATATATTTTTGGAACGTAGACACCCCAGGCTTTCATTTTATGTATGTTTTCAATTTTTTTACGCAGCCATTTTACCACCAATCGCTCGTAAATCTTGACGTAAGTTAAAAAAACACAGTTTTTCACACTTGCACTTCAATGTTGATGTGAATTTCAAGCACAGGATAGGTGAAGATTTTTAAAAATGCATTGTTTAGTGTTCAGCTCCTTCTTCTGAGTACGGCAATACCCCATATGCATAGGTTTCTCAAGGTTTGGGAGAGCTACGGGGCCCAAATTGGAACATGCGCGTTTCCAGTTTCACACTTTGAATTTTCATAGCTTGCATCACTGGTGCCATGTCTCATTTGGGGCTGTGTAACAGTGCTCCACTCTAAGATTTCCCCCCAAAAGTATATATTTTTGGAAAGTAGACACCCCAGGCTTTCATTTTATGTATGTTTTCAATTTTTTTACGCAGCCATTTTACCACCAATCGCTCGTAAATCTTGACGTAAGTTAAAAAAACACCGTTTTTCACACTTGCACTTCAATGTTGATGTGAATTTCAAGCACAGGATAGGTGAAGATTTTTAAAAATGCATTGTTTAGTGTTCAGCTCCTTCTTCTGAGTACGGCAATACCCCATATGCATAGGTTTCTCAAGGTTTGGGAGAGCTACGGGGCCCAAATTGGAACATGCACGTTTCCAGTTTCACACTTTGAATTTTCACAGCTTGCATCACTGGTGCCATGTCTCATTTGGGGCTGTGTAACAGTGCTCCACTCTAAGATTTCCCCCCAAAAGTATATATTTTTGGAAAGTAGACACCCCAGGCTTTCATTTTATGTATGTTTTCAATTTTTTTACGCAGCCATTTTACCACCAATCGCTCGTAAATCTTGACGTAAGTTAAAAAAATAGCGTTTTTCACACTTTGACTTCGATGTTGATGTGAATTTCAAGCACAGGATAGGTGAAGATTTTTTTAAAATGCATTGTTTAGTGTTCAGCTCCTTCTTCTGAGTATGGCAATACCCCATATGCATAGGTTTCTCAAGGTTTGGGAGAGCTACGGGGCCCAAATTGGAACATGCGCGTTTCCAGTTTCACACTTTGAATTTTCACAGCTTGCATCACTGGTGCCATGTCTCATTTGGGGCTGTGTAACAGTGCTCCACTCTAAGATTTCCCCCCAAAAGTATATATTTTTGGAAAGTAGACACCCCAGGCTTTCATTTTATGTATGTTTTCAATTTTTTTACGCAGCCATTTTACCACCAATCGCTCGTAAATCTTGACGTAAGTTAAAAAAACACCGTTTTTCACACTTGCACTTCAATGTTGATGTGAATTTCAAGCACAGGATAGGTGAAGATTTTTTAAAATGCATTGTTTAGTGTTCAGCTCCTTCTTCTGAGTACGGCAATACCCCATATGCATAGGTTTCTCAAGGTTTGGGAGAGCTACGGGGCCCAAATTTGAACATGCGCGTTTCCAGTTTCACACTTTGAATTTTCACAGCTTGCATCACTGGTGCCATGTCTCATTTGGGGCTGTGTAACAGTGCTCCACTCTAAGATTTCCCCCCAAAAGTATATATTTTTGGAAAGTAGACACCCCAGGCTTTCACTGTATGTATGTTTTCAAATTTTTTACGCAGCCATTTTACCACCAATCGCTCGTAAATCTTGACGTAAGTTAAAAAAACACCGTTTTTCACACTTGCACTTCAATGTTGATGTGAATTTCAAGCACAGGATAGGTGAAGATTTTTAAAAATGCATTGTTTAGTGTTCAGCTTCTTCTTCTGAGTATGGCAATACCCCATATGCATAGGTTTCTCAAGGTTTAGGGGAGATACGGGACCCAAATTGGAACAAATATTGAATTTTCATATCTTTCTTATCTGGTGCCATTTCTCATTTGGGGCTATGTTCCAGTGCTCCACTTTAAGATTTCCCCCCAAAAGTGTATATTGTTGAAAAGTAGATACCCCCAGCTTTCATTTTAGGTGTGTTTTCAATTTTTTTACGCAGCCATTTTACCACCAATCGCTCGTAAATCTTGACGTAAGTTAAAAAAACACCGTTTTTCACACTTGCACTTCAATGTTGATGTGAATTTCAAGCACAGGATAGGTGAAGATTTTTAAAAATGCATTGTTTAGTGTTCAGCTTCTTCTTCTGAGTATGGCAATACCCCATATGCATAGGTTTCTCAAGGTTTAGGGGAGATACGGGACCCAAATTGGAACAAATATTGAATTTTCATATCTTTCTTATCTGGTGCCATTTCTCATTTGGGGCTATGTTCCAGTGCTCCACTTTAAGATTTCCCCCCAAAAGTGTATATTGTTGAAAAGTAGATACCCCCAGCTTTCATTTTAGGTGTGTTTTCAATTTTTTTACACGGCCATTTTACCACCACTCTCTTGTAAATGTGACGTGAGTAAAAAAATCAGCGTTTTTCACACTTAGACTTCAATGTTGATGTGAATTTCAATTACAGAATAGGTGAAGATTTTTAAAACTGCATTGTTTACGTTCGGCTTCTTCTTCTGAGTACGGAAATATGCCATATGCAACGGTTTCTCAAGGTTTGGGGGAGATACGGGACCCAAATTGGAACATGTGTATTTCCAGGTTCACACTTTGAATTTTCACAGCTTGTGTTACTGGTGCCATGTCTCATTTGTCCTGTGTAACAGTGCTCCACTCTAAGATTTCCCCCCAAAAGTGTATATTTTTGGAAAGTAGATACCCCAAGCTTTCGTTTCAGGTGTGATTTCAAATTTTGTACACAGCCATTTTACCACTAATCCTGTGAAAACTTGACGTAAGTAAAAAAAAAAAATCAGCGTTTTTCACACTTACACTTCAATGTTTATGTGAATTTAAATTACAGAATAGGTGAAGATTTTATAAACTGGATTGATTAGTGTTCGGCTCCTTCTTCTGAGTACAGCAATGCCCCATATGCAACGGTTTGTCAGGGTTTGGGGGAGATACTGGGCCCAGTTAGAACATGTGAGTTTCCTTTTACAGACATGCCATTTTTACAGCTGGTGCCTTGTCTCATTTTGGACTGTTTGGCAATATTGCAATGAATTTTACCCCCAAAAGTATATGTTGTACAAGAGTAGACAACCCTGGCTTTCAATCTATTTGCATTCTTTCAATTTTTTCGCTGCCACTGTATCAGCAATCCCTCCCAAAACCTGCAGTAAGGCAGAGAAACACCATTTTTTCACACTTATATTTTAGTGTTGCTCTGGATTTCAATCAGATGATATTTGCAGATTTTTTAAGTGCTTTACATTAGTGGTGAGTTACATCGTCTGAGTACGTCAATGCCCCATATGCATAGGTTTGTCAGGGTTTGGAGGAACTACTGGACCCAGTAGGGAACATGTGTGTTTCCATTATCAGAGATGGAAGTGCTTTGCTTCCCATTATATTTTGATAGTGTTAGATCTAAGGAGGGATGTGTTTTGAAAAATAAAAAAACAGGATATTTCAGGGGGGAAAAAGTGGCCAAATAATAAAATAAACTTCACAGCACTACTGCATTGTGCCTTCATGGTATTGCTTGAAGCAGTCGCCCATGCAGAGGCCAGGTTTAGAAGGGCAGTCAGGACAGTAAGTGGAGGTTTCTCTCCGTACTCCCTTGCTGTAGCAAACCCTGCAGCGCTTTTGTGGATTTTTCTTTTGGGGGGTTGGGGGGATTTTATAAATAAAATGTACTACTCCAGGTTTTGGGGGAATTATTTCTGTTGCCCCTTGAAGCAAAAATTGGGAGATAAGATGGAGCTGATACTGCAGAAAAGTAAGTTTTAGGGTGGGGTTTGCCAATTTAAAAATCAAAAATGAATTGTAAGCTGTAGTCTGCATCATGTAAATGGCAACCTTTTTGTACCATGCCCTACACTTTCGCATGGTGAGGTACGGCTGCATGAGTTGATCACACAGATCAACTCCCCCCATGTTCTTGTTGTAGTCTTTGATGCAGACTGGCTTTCTTAGTACCCCCCTCCTGCCACGAACAGACACTGCCACAGTTTTGTCCTCATGCATGGTGGACAGCATGTACACATCTTTTCTGTCCTTGAATTTAACTGCCAGCAGCTCTTGTTGGCATAAAGCTGAGGACATCCCGGTTTTAAGTTTTTTTTCTATCAGTTCTTTGGGCATCTCCCTGCAATTGCGCCTGACAGTGCCACAGGCCACGGTGTCAAAATAAAAAAGTGACTTAAATAAAAGGGGGCTGGTGTAATAATTGTCAACATATAAATGATATCCTTTATTTAACAAGGGGTAAATCAGATCCCAAACTATCTTCCCATTTATTCCCAGAAATTCGGGGCACCCAGGAGGATCAAGTTGGCTGTCCTTGCCCTCATAAATTCTAAAAGCCTGGGTGTAGCCTGTGGCACTTTCACACAATTTATAAAATTTTACACCAAATTTGGAACGCTTTGAGGGGATGTACTGTTTGAACCCTAACCTGCCTTTGTATTTCATTAGGGATTCATCTACACTAATTTCTTTTTGGGGAATATACACTTGGGCAAATGTTTTCTGTAAATGGGTTATTAGGGGCCGGATTTTGAACAGTCTGTCATACTGGGGGTGTTCTTTTGGGAGGCACAGGGTATTATCACTAAAGTGCATAAATCGCAAAATCATCTCGTATCTAGTCCTGGTCATTGTTTTGGCGAATATAGGGGTATCATATATGGGGTTTTTACTCCAGTATGATCTAATACTTGGTTTTTTAACTATTCCCATTGTCATTGTAAGGGCCCAGAATTTCTTAAATTCTAAAATGTCAGTGGGATGCCATATTTCTTGCTTGGAAATGAATGCTGATGGGTTGGCGGCAATATATTGGTCTGCGTATAAATTTGTTTGCGACACAATTTCCCCCAAAATTTCTTCCCCCAAAAATAACTCAAAAAACTGAACATGGGTAAATCCTGCCACATCCACTTGAATTCCTGGGTTGCCTGTGAATTCAGGAATTTGTGGGCATAAATTGGCTGGTGATACCCATTCATCAGCAGGAGTGGCAGTACTTGTGGCAGGTCTTCGGGCAGTACTTGTGGCAGGTCTTGTGGCAGGTCTTGGGGCAGCTCTTGGGGCATTACTTAGGGCAGCTCTTGGGGCTTTTCTTAGGGTAGCTCTTGGTGCAGTTGCTGGGGCAGTTGCTGGGGCAGTTGCTGGGGCAGCTGTTGGGGCAGCTGTTGGGGCAGCTGTTGGGGCAGCTGTTGGGGCAGTGCGTCTTTTTTTCACAGAAGGCCCTGCGTTATCACTGCTAGAGCTCTCACTCTCAGAAAACTGAGTGACGTCAAAGTCTGACGCTGTGTCTGTGGCTTCAGAGTCAGACGCCAAATAGGAATACGCCTCTTCTAACGTATATCTCCTCTGCATCTTATACACCTACTCTAAACTAACTTCTATAACTAACTATACCTAAACTTAAATCTATCCCTAAGCCTTACCCTAACACGCGTAGTCCCTGAACCTACCCAACCCAACTACCTATCTAAACTAGCTTATAATATAGAATAAAGTTTTTAATAAAAGTTTTTTTTTTTTTTTTTTTTTTCCCTACACTACTCCTAAACTTAAATCTATCCCTAAGCCTTACCCTAACACACGTAGTCCCTGAACCTAGCTAACCCAAGTGAACTACCTATCTAAACTATTTTTTTTTTTTTTTTTTGGGTTTTTTTTGGTTTTTTTTTGGGTTTTTTTTTTTTTTTTTTCCCTAAACCTAAATCTAACCCTAAACCTTTCCCTAACACACGCCTACACTAAACCTACCCACCTACCCACCTACCTACCTAAACTATAGCTCTAAATCAATTTTTATTAAAAAAAAATAAAAATAAATTGAAAAAAAATTCAAAAAAAATTCAAAAAAATTTCAAAAAATACAAGGGGGATGGGGGGTGTCCCACAGATCAGCAAACGCTGATCTGCAGCAAATTGATCACTCCAAGAGTGATCAGATGGGGGGGAATGTATTGATCACTGCAAACCAGTGATCAAAGGGTTAAAATCTTTTTTTTAACACTGTTTTTTATTCAGGAACGATCTACAACGCTGCAGCACGATCTCTCTCTGTCTCTCTCCACCTCAGCAGTGTGCAAGATGGAGGGAGGCAGAGATATATGACAGGGACAGTATTTACAAATACTGTCCCTGTCATTCAGCATTTGCAAAATGGGATTCGCTCATCAAGCGAATCGCATGTTGCAACAAACTTTGTATTGGTTGTTACTAAGTGTCCCGGTATCGGGACACTTAGTAACAAGCAGCCCGCGCTCTCCCATCGCTCCGTGCGGCTGCGATGGGAGAGTTTAACCCATGACGGTGCAGGACCGTCATGGGTCCTTAACGGGTTTGCAACCCATGACGGTCCTGCACCGTCATGGGTCCTTAAGGTGTTAAGACATGTTCCTTGGCCAGATGATTAATTTACGTTTTGCGGGATGATTACTTTTCGCCGACAGCAGGGGCAATTGTTCTTCTGCTGCAACCAGTGTAACATACACAGCTCATGGAAGTGGTGGCCGCAGTGAAGATACATCACTTCCTCCCAGATCTCGTATTCTGTCAGGCAAATTGCGCAGTTCTTTAATATCTCCTTTTCTTCCTCTCCTACAGTGAAAGTTATGACTCTCACTTGGGACCTGGCAATTGGATTCCGTACAAAGTTCCGGAAAGGTCCGTGTCTGCGTGGTCTGCCAGCTCTCCTGGTGGGCTCTGCTGGCACATACTCAGCTCGTCTGAAAAGTCCACGCACCCAGCGTAGGACATTCGCCATGGGGCTGACACTACTTTGAAGCTAGCTACACAAGCTCTGTAAATTTTCTTCCTAATGCAGCGATAACCTCTCTATAAGCAAGATTGCTCCAGATAAGTACAAGCCTAGCAAAAGATCAGGAAAATCTGAAGAGGTTCTCAGTGTCTGTCCTTTTAATAGCCCAGGTGCCACTGTGAGGTCATAACTGTCATTGTTCACCACCTGCCATATTGTTTGAATGAAACAGGCCAGTTGTGGGATTTCTATGTATACCATCTTTCTTATGTTTATTATTACATAGCTGTCATTGTGACATCACAATAGGTCCACCACCTACCATGTTGTTTTAAAGAAACAGGCCAGTTGTGGGATTTCTATGGATACCAATTTTCATATGTTTATTATAGCAAAGCTGTCAGGGTTCAGACAAACCTGCCCTTAGGTTGCACTCTACAGTTTGAGCAACCAGCAGGACTTAAAGAAACAATAACATCTTAAAATGATCTCTGTTTATACGTGCATATGAATGGCCATATTTTCAGAAGTGAATGGAGCAAACCAAATGAAAAGTTCCCCAAATTATCATGGATTTAAATTGGGCCTTTAACTCTTTGAGTGCCAGAGGGGCACCTGCCACTCAAAGGATTAAGCCCATGAATGCTAGAGAGGTCCCTGACGCACTGCAATACAATACATTCGCGACCTCTCTAGCATACCTCCCAACATTTCAAATTGCCAAAGAGGGACACTTGTGTTTTAGGGGGTATTTCTGGGGGCATGGCTGGTGGGTGGGGCATTACCAGGAATTTTTAAGCTATTTCATGACCTATTGTCACCTCCTTGTGTAACCTAATAAATGATTTAGAACAAGACCAAAGTATTTTATTTACACATACTAATTTATAAACACATATACTGATGTTTAAACAAACAAGAATGTGAGTTTTATTGCTGTAGAGCAATATGATATATTTATTTACACACCAAGCAGCTTGATCCCCTAAAAAGAGGGACACCAAAGTGTGAAAGAGGGACAGAGGGATTTAGGTCTAAAACAGGGGCTGTCCCTCCTAAAAAGGGACACTTGGGAGGTATGCTTTAGCATTTAAGGGGTTAAAATCCCATTTAAATAAATTGGAATTGTTTCTTCTCCCCAATAATGCAGTTAGTTTTCCCCAAAATCCCTCACTCCTCTAAAGAAAAACGTCCCTAAGATACAAACATTTCACATTGTTCCCCATTATAACTGCCAACCCCTGACGGCCGGTACTAATTCATTTCTATAAAATATCTTCTAAAGTAGCCTTCTTAGGGCCTGTACCTTTGAATTCTTCTCGAAAATCAATTTTAAAGCTCCCCTCCTGCCCCTTACATTAGTCATAGTCCTGTCAGATCTGAAAGCCGTCCAGACGGATCACAACGAGGGACAATATTGCGTCTGTATAAGCAAAACCCTGCTCCCCTTTGTCAAGGAGAGCAGGGTTTGCCTTATACTGACAGACACAATACTGTCCCTCATTGGTGATTCGTCTGGTCAAGCGGACGGTTTTCAGATCTAAGGAAACTATGAATGACATAATGGACTGGGTAGTGGGGGGGACTATTAACAAGGGAGGGCTGGCAACTACTGGTCTAGGGGGGCAAATACATTCAAGTGGCCCATTTCTATTATTGTTACAGCCCACTGTTCCAGCCCACCCCCTTTTGTTAATTTTAAAATTGGCTTTAATTTTGTGGCGTAAGTCACATGATACCACATAACCTTACAGTTGAATTGGGGCAACACTAGTGCGCCACTACAAAGCTTACAATTTAAGTAAAGCTTACCTAGTGATACTATAGAGCTTACAAGGGAGATTGTTTATGCTACTCGTTTAGCTCCATTTGGATTGTACCTTTGTGTTATAATTTGTGTAGCTTCATTTCAATTGTAAGCTCTGTGATATCACTAGTGTCGCTCCGTTTACAGCAGCAATCAGGAGATTTAGTGAGGTGCAGTGGCCTACCAGCCCAGACATATGACCAGCCCACGGGGCAATTGCCCCCCTGCCCCCCAGGCCAGCCCTCCCCTGTTTCTGTTGTACAGGCAGACTTCCAGATTGGTCACTGCAATGAACTGTGGGTGAGAATGAAACTGTACTAATCTAGGAAGTATGGTAGACAAATAATAGTAACACCCAGCAGTGACTCAGCTACTAATATGTAAATGCTATGCATAAGGCATAGCATAGGTTTGAAATGAAGGGCTTTTATCACCAGAACAGGGGAGTACCAGTGGGGTGCATAACACATTTTAAAGCACTTAATTTACATATTGAGAGAGAACAAAGAACAACATGAAAATGAAAATAAACCTTGCCCTCTGAACACCAGTTTATACTGTTTCTAACACCTTTATTTAGCAATAGATCAAATCTGGTATGTAATATGTATTGTATAAATCAGCTCCCTGCAATGGGTGTCTCCTTTGTATTACTCAGATGGAGAAGCTCAACATTATATAGCTTTCATAATAAAACATTACTGCTCCTTTAAAGAAGACACAAACATTTTTATAACAAGACTAGTGAGTGCTGCCCATTGTTGCCCATTTGATTGGGAATTCTGTTCATGGCGGGGAATCACTTGCCCACTGCATCAGTGGAGGTTGATGGCCGACCTGTCCATTCCTTTGAAAACTGCTGCCTTGTGAATCACCTTGCAGAGATTTTGCCATTAGTGGTTGCTGTTGATGGTGTTGAGTATGACTCCTGTGAAAATTGCTGCTCTTGTGAATCACCTTATAGCAGTTTTCCAGGAGTAGCCAGGGGGCTTGGTCCATGTGTGATTCACTACATGAAGGAGCTCTCCACCGCCCCCTCTGCCGCTCCAGGGATGGGTGGATGGTGAACCTGAGACAGTTTTATCTCTCTCTCTCTTTATATACATATCTATATATATAAAAGAAGACTTCTGTGCGCCTGGCAAACACACCCAGGGGCGGCAGTAAGGTGGAGTTACTGCTCCCACTGGGTGATTCAATGGGGGTGTGATTTTCACGCCAGTTCCAGTGGCTGAAGGCCACTGCAATTGGTGTGAAAATCATGTAGGGGGTTGGCCCACCCCCACTATGCAACTGGGAAAAAATGGCCGCAACTCATTCCTATACCACACACACAAGCCCGAGAAACAGACACAAACCACCCAACTTTGCACTCAAAGCCAGACACAAGACACACACTCTCCATCCCTCCTCTCGAATGGAGCACCAAGGATGCAAGCGTTGTCTGGGAATCGTCAAGAAGAGCGGAGAAAACTGGCCAACATCATTAACCCTTTGAGTGCCACAATGGTACCAAACACATTGCAAATGGTTAATGACTGGAACACCAACCGTCTCGACCTGTTTAACATTACTCAACCGGCTCTCATTTAACACCAATGGCAATAGTAATAATAATGTTTGCCTTACCGTGGAATATCACCATTACACTTGTGCTCCTCTCATGATCAGATTTGCCGGCTGAGCCCCGCTCTGGACTTTCTCTCCCCTCTTCAGGCATTGACATTGGTATATATTGTGAATAGATCCAGTTCTACAGACATTTTTACAAGTTAGGGTAAATATGACAGCAAGAAGGAGTAAACTTTTATGAGACCTTCTGACACATAGGCCTACATAGTAACATAGTAAATTAGGTTGAAAAAAGACACAAGTCCATCATGTTCAACCTTCGCCTCATACCTCAGTAACTGAGAATTTTATAGCTTTCCTGCTACCAATTAAATTAGTCTTTATCAGACCTTCCTGATCAGCCTACTGATAAACAGTATAACTCTGTATGTTCCCTTTTGAAAGAAATGTATCTAATCTTCTCTTAAATGTATCCATTGTATCTGCCGTAACTACCTCCCTGGGCAATGAATTCCACAATTTGACAGACCTTACCGTAAAAAAACCCTTCCTCTGCTGAAGTTTAAACCTCCTTTCCACTAATCTCAAGGGGTGTCCCCTGGTCACCTGATCAGGCCTTGGAATAAATAGCTCACCGCAGAAATCCTTGTATTGACCTCTCATATACTTGTACAATGTGATAAGGTCTCCTCTTAGTCGTCTTTTCTCTAGAGTAAATAAACCAAGTTTGCTTAGTCGTTCCTCATATGTCAAGTCCTCCATTCCCTTAATTAATTTTGTTTCTCTCCGCTGTACCCTCTCTAGTTCTAGTATATACTTTTTCAGAACCGGTGCCCAAAATTGCACTGCATACTCAAGGTGAGGTCTTACCAATGATTTGTATAATGGCAAAATAATGTTATCCACTCTTGCTTCGATACCTCTTTTTATGCAAGACAGGACTTTGTTTGCCTTTGCTACTCCTGTTTGACACTGGTCACTGTTTCCAAGTTTGCAGTTGACAAGGATACCCAGGTCTTTTTCTATCAACGAGTCACCTAAAATTATTCCATTAAGTTTATAAGCAGCCTTCGGATTGTTTCCTCCCAAATGCATGACTTTACACTCCCCCACATTAAACTTCATATTCCACATGTTTGCCCTATCTGACATTGTATGCAAGTCCCTCTGTAGAGAGAAAATATCCTGTTCTGAATTAATGACTTTGCATAATTTAGTATCATCTGCAAATATTGATATTTTGCTTTCTATATCTATTTCCAGGTCATTTATAAACATGTTAAAAAGCAGCGGACCCAATACTGAACCCTGAGGTACTCTACTCTCCACTTTAACTGTATTGGAGAATTTTCCATTTACAACCACACACTGTTCCCTATCCTTCAGCCAGTTTTGTATCCAATTGCAAAGGTTATCTCCTAGCCCCAATTTCCTTATTTTATACACCAGCCTTCTGTGTGGCACTGTATCAAATGCCTTTGCAAAGTCTAGATATACTACATCTACTGCCTTGCCATTGTCTAGGTTGCTGCTTACCTCCTCATAGAAGCTGAAAAGATTAGTTTGGCATGATCTATTCTTCATAAAACCATGTTGATTCGTGCTAATGATTTTATTTTTTGTGTTGTAATCCTGAATATAGTCCCTTATTATCCCTTCTAACAGTTTTCCCACTACAGAGGTCAAACTCACTGGTCTATAATTCCCAGGTTCTGTTTTAGTTCCCTTCTTAAATAGAGGCACTATGTTTGCTCTTCGCCAATCCTGTGGCACTGAGCCTGTGGTAATAGAATCTTTAAAAAGTAAATATAGGGGTTTTGCTAACACTGCACTAAGTTCCTGAAGAACCCTTGGATGTATACCATCAGGACCCGGTGCTTTGTCGGTCTTAATTTTGTTCAATCTTCCCATGACATCTCCTTGAGTTAACCCAATATCTATTAATTGTATTGTTTTATTTGTTACTTGCAGAGGCTCTTCTTCCATTCCTTGCTCCCTTGTATATACTGATGCAACGAAAGTGTTTAAAACATCGGCCTTTTCCTTATCCTCACTAACCAACTCACCCATCTCATTTTTGAATGGTCCAATGCACTCCCTCTTAAGTCTTTTGCTATTTATATATTTGAAGAACGTTTTTGGATTAGTGTTGCTTTCCCTTGCAATTCGAGTTCATTATCTATTTTTGCTACCCTAATTTCCTTTTTGCAATCTTTGTTGCACTCCCTGTATTTTAAGAAAGATTGTTCAGTTCTTTCAGACTTAAATAATTTGAATGCGTTTTTTTTCCTTGCCATTTCCTTCTTTACATGTGCCGTTAACCACATTGGCTGTGACTTACTTCTTTTGCATTTGTTCCCCATTGGTATATACTTTTGGGTACATTTCTGCAACCTAAATTTGAATTCTGACCATTTTTCCTCAGTATTTTTGCCTTTAAATAAAATATCCCAGTCTATGTGTTGCATTGAGGCCCTTAACAATATGAAGTTCGCTTTTTTAAAATTAAGAGTTTTGGTTGAACCTATACATTTTTGCTTTGCCAGACTGATCTCAAATGTAACCATGTTGTGATCACTGTTTCCCAAATGTTCTCTTACCTTAATATTGGATACCATTTCTGTGTTATTAGTGATCACTAGGTCCAATACATTGTTATTTCTTGTCGGAGCTTCCACCATTTGTGACATGTAGCTTTCAAAAAGTGTGTTCAAAAACCTGCTACCCTTAGCACTCTGACAGGTCTCATTTTTCCAGTTGATATCTGGATAATTAAAATCTCCCATAATTATAGTATGCCCAAACTGGGCAGCTTTCGCCATTTGCAATAGCAGTTGGGTCTCATCATTGTCATCGATATTTGGTGGTTTGTAGCATATGCCCACCAACAACTTTTTTTTACCTTTCACACCACATTTAGTCTCGATTTCTACCCACATGGACTCCACAATTTGGCCAGTTTCCTCACTAATATCACCTAGCAAAACTGGATTTAGCACTGTTTTCAAATATAAGCACACACCTCCACCTTTTCTATTAATTCTGTCTCTTCTAAACAGGGAATAGCCCTCTATATTTACAGCCCAGTCATGTGCATCATTCCACCATGTTTCTGTTATTCCAATTATGTCCCATTGTTCATTGACCGCCAGCAATTCTAGTTCTCCTATTTTATCTAACATTCTTCTTGCATTTGCTAGCATACAATTAATTTTGAAGTCTTTACATATATTAATCCCTACATGCCTTTTTTTCACCTTCATTTACTAGAAGTTCCTCCCTACTGACTAACCTTTTCCCCACCCTTTCTCAACCCCCCTGGTCATTTACTTGGACCCAGTTCCTATCTGCTCTATCTACCCCATTTTTGCTATCTATACCCCCCCCCTTTCCTAGTTTAAAAGCTCCTCCAAGCTTCCTAGCATTCTCTCCCCTAACACAGAGGCTCCTCTACCATTTAGGTGCAATCCATCTCTTCCATATAGATTGTACCCAAGAGCAAAGTCTGCCCAGTGTTCTAAAAACCCAAAACCCTCCTTCCTACACCATTGCTTAAGCCATGCATTAAGCTCCCTGAGCTCCCTCTGCCTACCTGCACTGGAGCATGGCACAGGTATTATTTCAGAAAATACTACCTTAGAGGTCCTTGCCTTGAGCTTGCACCCTAAATCCCTGAAATCATTCTTTAGGGACCTCCATCTTCCTCCTATTTTGTCATTGCACAAAAGGTCGATGTGATGTCGGCATGATATTGTCGATGTGTTCAAATCACTCTGACAATTCGATCTGCACACACATTGACATATTCACAAAAATTGTCAGGTGGAAAGGGAAGGTTGGAGGAGGTCCCTATTAGCATACAAGATTTTCAAAGTGCTGCCGGTGTGGAAGGGATCTCCTCCCCTCACACATCACCAACACTACGACAATTCTGAACAACATTCTCTGTGCTTCCCTACCCAGCCAGTAAGGGAATACAGAGAAGGCTTTCAGCACCATGGACAGCATTGAATGCCATAGGGATGTGCGTTGCTCACCCCTGTGGCATTCAAAGGGTGACAATGAGCAAAACTAGTACACCATGAACTACACAATGCCCCCCCTTCGACCCCCCCCTTTAGTATGTCGACACATATTGCATATATTCGACAAACTAATTCCATCCAACATTCACCTCATTGACTGACATGTAGTAGTCGAACCTGTCTTTTATTCGACAATTAACCCTTTGAGTACCAGAAAGGTAGGAAAGCATTGATTAACATGTGTTTCCTACCCCTCTGGTACCCAAAGGGTTAATAGGCAAGGTATGACGTACATACATTGCCGGTATATGTGTGTGTGTGTGTGTGTGTGTTTTAAACATTTATTTTATTATTAAAACATGTGTGTGGGGGGGGGCGGAGCGACCGCCGAGTAAGATGGCTGCTTGAGCGTGGTGCTCAGCTAGACCGAATCTGTTTAAAGCTATAAACTGAGCTTGTGGGTATTTTCTTCGTTGGAGAACTGGATGGTGACGGTTGGTGTACTTGTTGACCATGTCTTCCGTTAAGAAAATATCGAAGAAACACCGTGGAAAAGGGAAAATAACCGAATACTTACCTCCACGACCTTGTGACGCATCGGGGCCTGCTAGTCTTGTTGGCGATTCTGATCATAGCCTGGATTCGTATATGGATTCTGACCATCGAAGCCCTGTTTCCTCGCCAGGCCTTCGGGGTGCTGATAGGGAAGCTGACCGCACTGTTGTGGATTCTAATGGCCCTTCTCCGAAGTATCTAACGATGGCTGATATTACTCACCTTTCGACGAAGCTGGATCTCAAGGCCTTGGTGGTAGATGTGAAGGAGGCTGTGAGAGAGGAATTGGCAGAATTAAAGAGAGATTTGACACTCCTGGGCCAGCGTGTGTCCGATTTGGAGAAAGTTAAAGATGATATTTGTCAACAACAGGATCACCTTGAGACTATTATGGTACAACAGGATGACGCGATTGAACTTCTGTTGAACAGAGTTGACGACTTGGAGAATCCCGGAGTCGCCGGTGTAATGTACGTATAAGGGGCCTCCCTGAATCGGTTCCTTACAAGGACCTTGTTTCAACACTGGATACCTTATTTAGAGAAGTGATGGGTGTCCAGTCTGACTCCCCCATCCAGTTGGAGAGAGTGCATAGGGCTCTTCGCCCACGGGGTGGCCCCTCGGACCCTCCCCGTGATGTTGTGTGCTGCTTTTCTAGTTACCGTGATAAAGAAAAGGTTACTCAGAAGGGACGCGAGATGGGAGAAATTCGCTATGCAGGGGTGTCCCTCCAGCTATTTCAAGATTTAGCTCCACGTACATTACAACAAAGGAGGGCACTGAAGCCGCTAACGGATCACTTGCGTAATCTGCAAATACGCTATAAGTGGGGTTTTCCGTTTGCCCTAACTGCTACCAACCAAGGAGTGAATGCTACCTTAAAGAACGTTGAAGAGATCCCTGCCTTCTGTAACGCTTTGGGGGTTGCCAACCCCCTTGATGCAAATTCTCGATTGCTGATCCCTACTCCACTGGGGCAGTCCTCCCCTAAGGAACGACGAGACAGATGGTCTATTGTAAAACCTGCTGCATTTAAACGTTTGCGGACTGAGTATGATGTTCCAGCCATGCCACAGGAGCCCACAGCATGACTTTGTTCTACAACTTGGATACCTACCATCTGTGAACTGGACTCATGAATCCTGTCCTCTCTGATTTCTTCTGGCCTGCACGGACCCTTTTCTCCCCATTTGATGAGTATAGATGGCCTCCTTCGGACATACTGGGCTTTCTTGCTGCTGGTCTGTTGGTGGGAGGGCATTGTGGTTTCTAATTGTTTCAATGCATTTAATGTTACCTGCGATAAGGTTTATATGACACATTTATGTATGCCTCATCTTGTCCACCCTATTGTCATATTGGATTGTAGTTGGGGGTGTTCCCCTGGTCGGGGGCTATTTGGTGGCCTGTGCTTTGCGTGGGTCATCCTGTGGCTCCCGGACAGGGGATGGTGCCTCTAGTTTTTTAGGGGGCTAATGGGTCTCTGTGTGCCCTAGATGGCGCCTATATATGCTGACCTAGAGATAGGTAGGAGTGTTGAGTTTCACTTGATGTATGTGGAGTATGTATGGGGACATGGGGTTGCTGTGTGCTGGTCTGGTGTAGATAGAGTGGGGGTAAGATTGGGATGTAGATGAGCTCTGCTGTGGCCTGCTTTGTGATGACATCCTAGGAGTTTGGAGTGTTGTGGGTGTTCTTTGCGGCCCGCTTGTAGTGAATTACTTTGTGAGCTATTGGGGGCTGTACGTGGGGTTGGGCTACTCAGTTGATCATTTGGGAACGTCGGAGGTAGAATTTATGGATCCTCATTATTTGGGGTCGGGTGTGCTTTATGTCAGACCGCATATGTTTTGGTATTCTTGTTGCAGGAGGAGGGAGTTGCATTTTGGCAGGGACAAAAAAAAAAAAACAAACAAACAAAAAAAAAAAAAAACAACTTTATATATATGTCTGTATGTGTAGGTATATACTCCCTCCTCCGGGTGAATGCTCTAGCAGCTTGTGGTCTCTCGTCCTCTTGAGGTCTTTTGTTAAGACCTCTGGAGTGGAGAGTCAGGGGTTCTTTCCCTCAGCTGATTTTGTTGGGGGCCATGGGCTGATAGTGTCATTCCTTAATGTTTCTTTTTATAGCATATACTGTTGTGTGATGCTCTTATTTTCTTTATTACGTGTTCTCCCTTCTCTATTTTTTATAATTAAACAGTTCACCATTTAATTGCCTTGATATACCCTCATTACTGTATCTCGGATTCTGATCTGGTGTTCGTCACTTCAGCCTTTCTTGTTCTCTTATTTACTTCCCCCTGGGCCTGTTTGGCCATTTCGACCTATTACTGGCAGGTGCTATGTGTCCTAGTGACCTTAGTCTCTTGTCATCGATTCAAACTTCTTTTTCCTTTTTACTCTCTTTTCTCCTTCTTTTATCTTCTTTTCGTTCTCCTTCTCTTCTTTGTTTGTTAGTGGCTGTCGGGGCCATGGCGTTGTCTCTACGTCTGTTTTATCTCCTCCTCTTTCTGTAGACTTGAATGACCACAAGTGATAAATGTGATCTAAAATTTGTGTCTGTTAATGCCAAGGGCTTAAATACTGCTGAGAAACGAGCTACAGCTTTGAGAGACTTTCAGAGACTCAGGGCTGATTTTGTATTTGTACAGGAGACGCACTATGCCAGACGTCATGAACCCTCCTTTTCCAACAGATATTTTCCACTGGTATGGCTTGCTTCCGCAGACACAAAGCGGAAGGGGGTCGCTATCTTAATACGATCTCATCTTCCTTGGATAGAGACTGATCGACTGCTCGATCCTGATGGTAGATTTCTTTTCCTTAAAGGCACTATTTTTGGGACTACTTTAACCCTGGCTAATATCTATGCCCCGAATGTTGGACAAGCCAGGTTTTTCAAAAGAGTTATGAGGAAACTCACTGTGTTTCGGGCTGGTCATCTACTGTTGGGGGGTGACTTTAATGTACCCTTGGACCCAGTTCTGGATAGTTCCTCGGAAGTGTCTAGTGTCCCCTTTTCCACTCTTCGCAGAATTAAAGAATTATTGGGTGAGGCGCGTTTAGTTGATGTGTGGAGATCTTTGAATCCGAAGGAAAGAAAGTTTTCCTTCTATTCTCCCTGTCATGTTAAATATTCTAGGATAGATTACCTGTTTCTGGACCATTATAGACTACATTCCGTTATTGGTGCCGGTTTAGAACCAATTACTTGGTCTGACCATGCGCCGGTTTGGATCACACTTAGTTTACCTTCTTATGACTCTGGTTCAACGACATGGCGCCTTAATGAGCTTCTTTTGAGAGATAAGGAGATCTGGTCGGATATACGGTTGAATCTTGATGAATACTTTCGTCTGAATGTGGGTACTGGTGTGGCTTCTCCGGTAGTGTGGGACGCACACAAGTGTGTCGTTCAGGGTGTGTTTATTAAATGGGAGGCTAGGCGAAAAAAGGAACGCCAGAAACATTGGGAGTCCCTAGTAGCTGAAGTTCGGAGATGTGAAGCTAAACATCAATCCACCTTTTCTCCTGACGACTTTCGTCTTCTTACTCAAGCTTGGGAAGCATTGGCAAATTATCATGCTACAGTGACACTGAAGTCTTTCTTCTGGTTTAAATATCGTCACTATCTTCATGGCAATAAATGTGGAAAACTCCTGGCACGCATAGTGGCGGTTAAACAGCATAAGTCCTATATCCGATCTGTCAAGAATTCTATTGGTCATTCTGTTACTACTTTTCCTGATATTGCGAAGGCTTTCCGTGATTTTTATTCATCCCTTTATAACTTACACCCAGGGAAAGATTCTGACTCTGACCCGACTAGCCGCGACCGAATACGTGCTTTTCTTCTTCGATCAGGTATGAAATCTCTACCACAGGACTTGTTGACTAAACTAGAAGAACCTTTCTCTATGGCTGAACTGGAGACGGCGCTCCAAACGTCCCCCTTGGGCAAGAGCCCTGGGCCGGATGGTTTCCCTATCGCATATTATAAATCCTTTCATGATTCATTGCTTCCGCATATGCTTTCAGCTTTCAATGCTATACATTCTGGCTCTCACTTTCCTTCGCATATGTTGTCTGCTCATATTTCGGTCATCCCAAAGCCTAATAAGGATGTTTCCTTATGCAGTAATTATCGTCCCATATCGCTGCTCAACAATGATTTGAAGCTGTACGCTAAACTTGTAGCAAATCGTCTTAAACCTTATCTTCCCCAGGTAATACATCAGAATCAAGCCGGTTTCGTACCTGGAAGAGACACGAAGGATAACACTACTAAAGTTTTTGGTCTTCTTCAGACGGTTTGTACAACTAAGATCCCGTCTGTTTTCGTGTCAGTGGATGCTGAAAAGGCTTTTGACCGTCTAAGTTGTCCATATCTTGAGGAACTGTTCCGCTATTTGGGCCTTGGAACACAAGGTCTACATGGCATTCTTTGCTTATATCAGTCACCTTCCGCTAGGGTATCAGCCAATGGTTATTTATCTCACCCGTTTGCCATTTCCAATGGGACACGACAGGGTTGTCCGCTCTCTCCTCTTATTTTCATATTAGCCTTGGAGCCTTTGCTGTCGTTAATCAGACTGGAACCCTGTGTTAATGGGGTCCCAATTGTGGGTGGTTCAGTCAAAGTTGCTAGTTTTGCTGATGACATGCTGTTCACTTTGACCGATCCTCATACTTCTCTATCTAAACTTACGGAGATACTTAATGATTACGGAGTAGTGTCCAATTTTAAGATCAATTACACTAAATCGGAAATCTTGCCAGTAGGTATACCCCCACGTATGCTGCACCTGTTACGTAAGTCATTCTCATACACATGGGCAAAGGTGTCACGGTTTATTATGACTCTCAGACACAAGTTTTAGGTAAAAAAAAATCAATTTTATTGAAATAATAATTTGATAACTTAGGATGGCAATAACATACATATATATATATACAGAATATAGCACAGACAGAAGGCAGACTCTACTGGTCCTGTCAATATACCAGACAGGACAGTCTTTAGGCTCTACCGACCTTGCCAATACCGGGTAAGGCAACCTGCAGATGGAATAGCATAACGGTTTTACCGGCCTTACCAAATTACCGGGCAAGGCAGCCTCAATGGATACACAATGTAGGCTCTACCGGCCCTGCCAATACCGGGTAAGGCAACCTCAGATGGAATGTGGCAAAAGGTTCTACCGGCCTTACCAATACCGGGCAGGGCAGCCCAGAGATAATAGCAGCAGTAGATGAAACTGGCAAATAGCAGAATCGTTAAGCAGCAAGGCTTAGGAGCAAACCAGCGTCCGCACGCTGGGACCAACACAGAATTGTATAGCTGATAGGCTTTGGAGCAAACCAGTGACCGCACACTGGTGTAACAAGCGAGTTTGTATAGCCGCAAGGCTTAGGAGCAAACCAGCGTCCGCACGCTGGGACCAACACAGATTTGTATAGCTGATAGACTTTGGAGCAAACCAGTGACCGCACACTGGTGTAACAAGTGAGTTTGTATAGCCGCAAGGCTTAGGAGCAAACCAGCGTCCGCACGCTGGGACCAACACAGATTTGAATAGCTGATAGGCTTTGGAGCAAACCAGTGACCGCACACTGGTGTAACAAGCGAGTTTGTATAGCCGCAAGGCTTAGGAGCAAACCAGCGTCCGCACGCTGGGACCAACACAGATTTGTATAGCTGATAGGCTTTGGAGCAAACCAGTGACCGCACACTGGTGTAACAAGTGAGTTTGTATAGCCGCAAGGCTTAGGAGCAAACCAGCGTCCGCACGCTGGGACCAACACAGATATGTAGAGCTGATAGGCTTTGGAGCAAACCAGTGACCGCACACTGGTGTAACAAGTGAGTTTGTATAGCCGCAAGGCTAAGGAGCAAACCAGCGTCCACACGCTTGGAACCGACACAGAATTGTAGCAATGTCACCAACGCGACCAGGCAGAAGGTCGCCAGGATACTGAAGACAGGTGATGAGATGACAGGAACCAGCAACCATCAGTCAGGTCAGGAAACAGCAGAGAAGAAATTCAGCAGTAACTGCAACACCAGAGACTAGGCCGGAACCAGGACTGGAGTAACTCAGCATCCAGGAAACACTGGAACAGTAGAGATCAGGAACCCAGGAACACAGGAGATCAGGAACTCAGGAACTCTGGAACACTGGAACAGAGGCCCAGCTATCACTAGCATAGTGATAGCAAGAAGGTCAGAAACAACACGAAAGGGCACTCAAAGGGTGCCCAATCCAGGTTTAAATAGGCAACAAGAGGCGGGCTAACTGCAGACAGCCAATAGAAGCCCCCTACTGGTGACAGACAGGGAACTGCAGCAAATCACGGGCACCGTGATAGTACCCCCCTTTCAAAGACCCCCTCTCCTAGAATAGGGTTTAGGTTTCTGTGGGTAATTGGCATGAAAGACCCTAGTTAGCCTAGGTGCATGAAGGTCCATACTATCCACCCACGATCGATCCTCAGGACCGTACCCTTTCCAATGTACCAGGTACTGTACCCTTCCTCTAAGCCTACGGGAATCAATAATGCTCTGAACCTCGTACTCCTCCTGGCCCTCGACCTCAACAGGTCCTGGCACCACAGGTGTGGTAGTATAGCGATTGCAAACCAGAGGCTTAAGAAGGGACACATGGAACACATTATGGATACGCATGGATGCAGGTAGGTCTAGTGCATAGGAGACAGGGTTAATTTTACGACTAACTCTGTACGGACCAATAAACCGGGGAGCCAACTTATTAGACGGAACCTGCAGCTTGAGATTTCTGGAGGAAAGCCATACTCTATCCCCAACCTGAAAGGAAACCGCTGGAAGCCTTCTGCGATTAGCATGGCGCTGATGACGCTGAAATGACTGACCAAGTGCCCTCTGAACTTGTGCCCATGTGGAACGGAGTTGCTCGATATGCTCATCCAGAGCTGGAATCTGTTGCGTCTGAAAGGAATCTGGAAGCAAGCAGGGCTGAAACCCATAATTAATCAGAAACGGAGAGCTCCCAGATGAAGAATTGACCGCACAGTTCCTGGCGAACTCTGCCCAAGGCAACAAGTCGGACCAATTATCATGATGGTCAGTAACGAAACAACGGAGAAATTGTTCCAAGCCCTGATTAGCTCGTTCAGCAGCTCCATTGGTCTGGGGATGGTAGGCAGAGGAGAAGGACAGCTGTATGCCCATCTGTTGGCAAAATGCCCTTGCTGTCTGAGGTCATGGCCCTTTCGTACTGTCACGGTTTATTATGACTCTCAGACACAAGTTTTAGGTAAAAAAAAAATCAATTTTATTGAAATAATAATTTGATAACTTAGGATGGCAATAACATACATATATATATATACAGAATATAGCACAGACAGAAGGCAGACTCTACTGGTCCTGTCAATATACCAGACAGGACAGTCTTTAGGCTCTACCGACCTTGCCAATACCGGGTAAGGCAACCTGCAGATGGAATAGCATAACGGTTTTACCGGCCTTACCAAATTACCGGGCAAGGCAGCCTCAATGGATACACAATGTAGGCTCTACCGGCCCTGCCAATACCGGGTAAGGCAACCTCAGATGGAATGTGGCAAAAGGTTCTACCGGCCTTACCAATACCGGGCAGGGCAGCCCAGAGATAATAGCAGCAGTAGATGAAACTGGCAAATAGCAGAATCGTTAAGCAGCAAGGCTTAGGAGCAAACCAGCGTCCGCACGCTGGGACCAACACAGAATTGTATAGCTGATAGGCTTTGGAGCAAACCAGTGACCGCACACTGGTGTAACAAGCGAGTTTGTATAGCCGCAAGGCTTAGGAGCAAACCAGCGTCCGCACGCTGGGACCAACACAGATTTGTATAGCTGATAGACTTTGGAGCAAACCAGTGACCGCACACTGGTGTAACAAGTGAGTTTGTATAGCCGCAAGGCTTAGGAGCAAACCAGCGTCCGCACGCTGGGACCAACACAGATTTGAATAGCTGATAGGCTTTGGAGCAAACCAGTGACCGCACACTGGTGTAACAAGCGAGTTTGTATAGCCGCAAGGCTTAGGAGCAAACCAGCGTCCGCACGCTGGGACCAACACAGATTTGTATAGCTGATAGGCTTTGGAGCAAACCAGTGACCGCACACTGGTGTAACAAGTGAGTTTGTATAGCCGCAAGGCTTAGGAGCAAACCAGCGTCCGCACGCTGGGACCAACACAGATATGTAGAGCTGATAGGCTTTGGAGCAAACCAGTGACCGCACACTGGTGTAACAAGTGAGTTTGTATAGCCGCAAGGCTAAGGAGCAAACCAGCGTCCGCACGCTGGGACAGACACAGAATTGTAGCAATGTCACCAACGCGACCAGGCAGAAGGTCGCCAGGATACTGAAGACAGGTGATGAGATGACAGGAACCAGCAACCATCAGTCAGGTCAGGAAACAGCAGAGAAGAAATTCAGCAGTAACTGCAACACCAGAGACTAGGCCGGAACCAGGACTGGAGTAACTCAGCATCCAGGAAACACTGGAACAGTAGAGATCAGGAACCCAGGAACACAGGAGATCAGGAACTCAGGAACTCTGGAACACTGGAACAGAGGCCCAGCTATCACTAGCATAGTGATAGCAAGAAGGTCAGAAACAACACGAAAGGGCACTCAAAGGGTGCCCAATCCAGGTTTAAATAGGCAACAAGAGGCGGGCTAACTGCAGACAGCCAATAGAAGCCCCCTACTGGTGACAGACAGGGAACTGCAGCAAATCACGGGCACCGTGATAAAAGGACTCCCTTATGTATCGGGGATCAAGATTTCCACGAGTTTCAATCTTTCTGTTAAACTAAATTATGAAGACCTTTTGAGACGGCTTGACAAGGATATCTCTCAGTGGAGTTCTGTATTGATCTCCTAGTTTGGCCGGATAAATTTAGTTAAAATGATTGCCCTTCCGAGAATTCAATACATTTTTAAGTGCGTACCCTTGAAGTTCTCCAAGCTGATGTTGCGGACTCTTCAATCCAGACTGAATGTTTATATTTGGGCCAAAAAACCTCCGCAACTAGATTCACGACGTCTTTATCAATCTTGACCAAGTGGTGGTCTGAGTGTTCCACGTATTTACTCATTATATTTGGCTAGTGGGATTCAGAAATTAGTGTCTGCCTTTTACGAACCTTGCCAAGAATGGGTGAGTGCGTTATTCTATGGTGTGACGGATCTTGCTCCTCACAATCTGCTTTGGATCCTGCCCCGTTCGGTGTCTCCTGGGATACGCTCACATGCTGTTTTAGGGCATGTGTTGAAAATATGGTTTGCTGCTAGAGGTCCAATTCAGATGGCTCCATATCCGTCTCCTTGTTTCTCGGTGTACGGTCATCCGGACTTTCCGGCTGGGGCTGTTGGTTCGCAATTTAAGTCTTGGATTTCTAAAAATATTCATACTTAGGGTACCCTGTTTCCTTCTACTGGACTCTTACCTCTGGAGTCCCTTTGCTCGATGTATGGCTTTTCTCAGTCTGCCTTTTGGCCCTATTGTCAATTACAACATTTCAAGGTCTCATTGAACGCCATAGGTTATGAAACACGTGATTATACTTTATTTGAATCTCTCCTTGTGGAGGGGAAATTTCGAAGGAAATCTCTCTCCAGACTTTATCGACTTTTGGTGAGGAGCTCATCTTTAGTTGCTAAACCATGGTATTTTGCTCAATGGGAAAGAGAGTTGGGTGTATTTTGGCCGACTGCATTTTGGTTCACTGTTTATGCTCGTTTGTTAGGTTCTGCTACTGATACTGCCCGACAGGAAACGAACTTTAAACTGATTACGAGATGGTATTATACTCCACATAGGCTGGCCTCTATATGTAGGACCGCTTCCTCTATTTGTTGGAGATGCCTGCAAGACATTGGTCATATGACCCACATTTGGTGGCTATGCCCTAATATTCAGACTTTCTGGTCTGAATTATGTCGAATCTTGGGATGTATCTTCTCCACTTCCTTGCCTTTGGAGGCCACGCTTTTTCTTTTCTCGAATGTGGAAGTGGTTCCTTCTTTGCCTCCAAACTCAAAGAAGCTACTTTGTCATTTACTAAATGAAGCGAGGGCATTGATTCCTCGGTTTTGGAAGACCCAGGTCTCTCCAACTTTGACTCACTGGAGAATGGCGGTTCATAGTCTTTATGCCTTGGAAAACACTCACGCCTCCAGTGTGGGCTCCTCTGGCCGCTGTTTAACAATATGGGCTGATTGGCTGGCTTGGGATAGTGCGTCACCTTAGTCACTTGTTTCCTTAACCCCTGTCTCCTTAGCCTCCTAGCTCCTTCTTATCCTCGCAGACCATTGACACTCTCAGCTTGTGTTGACAGACACGGATTTTGCTGGCTGTTCTCAGATATGCTGGTTTGATAATGACAGAGACTTGTACCTTGTCCCTGACGGTCACTCTTTTCACTCTTTTCTTGTTTTCTTCCTTTCATTTTCCGCTTTTCTGTTTCTTTCTTTTCCTTTCCTTTCGTATCCTTTTGTTTATTTTCTTTTTTCTGTTATTGCTCGTTTTCTTTCTCTCTTGCTATGGAGTTTTATCTAGCACTTAAGTTAACTTACCTGTAATCGTTTTCTGTATCACATATGTGTTTTATGGAGTGTTTTTAACATTCCTCATTTCATTGATAGCTTTGTATTTCTGTTTTTTTTTACGAAGTACTGTGTTGTACTTTCAATTTAAATAACTGTTTATTGATATTGTACTCCTTTCTTGAAATTCTTCAATAAAGCTTTTAAAAAAACAAAAAAAAAACAAAACAAAAGAACAAAACAAAAAAAACATGTGTGTGTGACATCATTACATGATAAGACCACAGAGGTCATTACATGATCAGACCTCAAAGGGAGACATCAGGACCCTTCCTGATATCCCCCCTACCATGGATCAGCTATCCAAAAGGACAGTTAATCCATGGGGTGACCCCAAAGCCATTTATAGCATTCTTGAAGCTGCTGACTTTTCAGCCACCCGCAGATCAAGAAATGAATGAATGAATGAACACTAGTGTGCCACTACAAAGCTTATAATTTAACTAAAGCTTATCTAGTGATACTATAGAGCTTACAAGGGAAATGGTTTATGCTACTAGTTTAGCTCCATTTGGATTGTCCCTCTGTGGTATAATTTATGTATCTCCATTTCAGTTGTAAGCTCTGTGGTATCACTAGTGTAGCTCCATTTACAGCAGCAATTGGGAGATTTAGTGAGGTGCAGTGGCCTACCAGCACAGATATATCACCAGCCCAGGGGGCAATTGCCCCCTGCCCCCCAGGCCAGCCCTCCTCTGACTTTTAAATTGATGTTGAAGAAGAATACAAAGATACAGGTACTTAGAAGGATACTATGCATCATATAAAAGTAAATTGTTCAATTCAACGTATGTTTATAATATAACATTACTATCCTCTTTAAACCCTTGGATGCTAGACACATCTATAATGCATTATGAAGCAATGAATTGGTGATGCTTCGATTATGCAAGGGGATAACCAATTCACAAGTGATCCCACTGTAGAAGTCTTTTCTTCACCTACGAACTGTAGAACATGGACTTGAGAGTTAGCACATTACACACGTCTAGTGCACTGGAGACATTCACCAAAAATGTGCTTCTGTTTTACTTTAAACGCTTTGAGTACCAGAGGGGTATCTAACTCATTGTAAGGGTATCCAAAGCATGCGCCGCTGGCACTCAAAGGGTTAACTTTAGCTTTTCAAGTTTGGGAATCTTTTCTCTGATATTGCTAAATGGATTCACAAATACCTATGGAAGCCTTGCACCCCATGTATACTAACCCCCTTTACTTGGCCCTCGGGTATAACAGCAAGTGGGTGGGAGGGGTGTGGTCTTTAAAAAAAACATGAAAATACAAACTACACTAGGATGCAGAATTCAATCAGAACTATTCTTCAGGGAAAATAATAGCACAAGAGGGCTTTATTGATGTTCAGAGTACATTTGCTGTTTATTTGTTTGTTTCTATATTTACTGGATGTTCTTAAGACATGTTCCTTGGCCAGATGATTAATTTACGTTTTGCGGGATGATTACTTTTCGCCGACAGCAGGGGCAATTGTTCTTCTGCTGCAACCAGTGTAACATACACAGCTCATGGAAGTGGTGGCCGCAGTGAAGATACATCACTTCCTCCCAGATCTCGTATTCTGTCAGACAAATTGCGCAGTTCTTTAATATCTCCTTTTCTTCCTCTCCTACAGTGAAAGTTATGACTCTCACTTGGGACCTGGCAATTGGATTCCGTACAAAGTTCCGGAAAGATCCGTGTCTGCGTGGTCTGCCAGCTCTCCTGGTGGGCTCTGCTGGCACATACTCAGCTCGTCTGAAAAGTCCACGCACCCAGCGTAAGACATTCGCCATGGGGCTGACACTACTTTGAAGCTAGCTACACAAGCTCTGTAAATTTTCTTCCTAATGCAGCGATAACCTCTCTATAAGCAAGATTGCTCCAGATAAGTACAAGCCTAGCAAAAGATCAGGAAAATCTGAAGAGGTTCTCACTGTCTGTCCTTTTAATAGCCCAGGTGCCACTGTGAGGTCATAACTGTCATTGTGCACCACCTGCCATACTGTTTGAATGAAACAGGCCAGTTGTGGGATTTCTATGTATACCATCTTTCTTATGTTTATTATTACATAGCTGTCATTGTGACATCACAATAGGTCCACCACCTACCATGTTGTTTTAAAGAAACAGGCCAGTTGTGGGATTTCTATGGATACCAACTTTCATATGTTTATTATAGCAAAGCTGTCAGGGTTCAGACAAACCTCCCCTTAGGTTGCACTCTACAGTTTGAGCAACCAGCAGGACTTAAAGAAACAATAACATCTTAAAATGATCTCTGTTTATACGTGCATATGAATGGCCATATTTTCAGAAGTGAACGGAGCAAACCAAATGAAAAGTTCCCCAAATTATCATGGATTTAAATTGGGCCTTTAACTCTTTGAGTGCCAGAGGGGCACCTGCCACTCAAAGGATTAAGCCCATGAATGCTAGAGAGGTCCCTGACGCACTGCAATACAATACATTCGCGACCTCTCTAGCATACCTCCCAACATTTCAAATTGCCAAAGAGGGACACTTGTGTTTTAAGGGGTGTTTCTGGGGGCATGGCTGGTGGGTGGGGCATTACCAGGAATTTTTAAGCTATTTCATGACCTATTGTCACCTCCATGTGTAACCTAATAAATGATTTAGAACAAGACCAAAGTATTTTATTTACACATACTAATTTATAAACACATATACTGATGTTTAAACAAACAATAATGTGAGTTTTATTGCTGTAGAGCAATATGATATATTTATTTACACACCAAGCAGCTTGATCCCCTAAAAAGAGGGACACCAAGGTGTGAAAGAGGGACAGAGGTATTTAGGTCTAAAACAGGCGCTGTCCCTCCTAAAAAGGGACACTTGGGAGGTAAGCTTTAGCATTTAAGGGGTTAAAATCCCATTTAAATAAATTGGAATTGTTTCTTCTCCCCAATAATGCAGTTAGTTTGCCCCAAAATCCCTCACTCCTCTAAAGAAAAACGTCCCTAAGATACAAACATTTCACATTGTTCCCCATTATAACTGCCAACCCCTGACGGCCGGTACTAATTCATTTCTATAAAATATCTTCTAAAGTAGCCTTTTTAGGGCCTGTACCTTTGAATTCTTCTCGAAAATCAATTTTAAAGCTCCCCTCCTGCCCCTTACATTAGTCATAGTCCTGTCAGATCTGAAAGCCGGTCCAGACGGATCACAACGAGGGACAATATTGCGTCTGTATAAGCAAAACCCTGCTCCCCTTTGTCAAGGAGAGCAGGGTTTGCCTTATACTGACAGACACAATACTGTCCCTCATTGGTGATTTGTCTGGTCAAGCCGACGGTTTTCAGGT
This sequence comes from Rhinophrynus dorsalis, assembly GCA_037306005.1. NCBI lineage: Eukaryota > Metazoa > Chordata > Amphibia > Anura > Rhinophrynidae > Rhinophrynus > Rhinophrynus dorsalis. Next base: position 266,367,009 of record CM074718.1, on the reverse strand, counting down.
CTAAGGGAACTATGAATGACATAATGGACTGGGTAGTGGGGGGGACTATTAACAAGGGAGGGCTGGCAACTACTGGTCTAGGGGGGCAAATACATTCAAGTGGCCCATTTCTATTATTGTTACAGCCCACTGTTCCAGCCCACCCCCTTTTGTTAATTTTAAAATTGGCTTTAATTTTGTGGTGTAAGTCACATGATACCACATAACCTTACAGTTGAATTGGGGCAACACTAGTGCGCCACTACAAAGCTTACAATTTAAGTAAAGCTTACCTAGTGATACTATAGAGCTTACAAGGGAGATTGTTTATGCTACTCGTTTAGCTCCATTTGGATTGTACCTTTGTGTTATAATTTGTGTAGCTTCATTTCAATTGTAAGCTCTGTAGTATCACTAGTGTCGCTCCGTTTACAGAGGAATCAGGAGATTTAGTGAGGTGCAGTGGCCTACCAGCCCAGACATATGACCAGCCCACGGGGCAATTGCCCCCCTGCTCCCCAGGCCAGCCCTCCCCTGTTTCTGTTGTACAGGCAGACTTCCAGATTGGTCACTGCAATGAACTGTGGGTGAGAATGAAACTGTACTAATCTAGGAAGTATGGTAGACAAATAATAGTAACACCCAGCAGTGACTCAGCTACTAATATGTAAATGCTATGCATAAGGTATAGCATAGGTTTGAAATGAAGGGCTTTTATCACCAGAACAGGGGAGTACCAGTGGGGTGCATAACACATTTTAAAGCACTTAATATACATATTGAGAGAGAACAAAGAACAACATGAAAATTAAAATAAACCTTGCCCTCTGAACACCAGTTTATACTGTTTCTAACACCTTTATTTAGCAATAGATCAAATCTGGTATGTAATATGTATTGTATAAATCAGCTCCCTGCAATGGGTGTCTCCTTTGTATTACTCAGATGGAGAAGCTCAACATTATATAGCTTTCATAATAAAACATTACTGCTCCTTTAAAGAAGACACAAACATTTTTATAACAAGACTAGTGAGTGCTGCACATTGTTGCCCATTTGATTGGGAATTCTGTGCATGGCGGGGAATCACTGGCCCACTGGATCAGTGGAGGTTGATGGCCAACCTGTCCATTCCTTTGAAAACTGCTGCCTTGTGAATCACCTTGCAGAGATTTTGCCATTAGTGGTTGCTGTTGATGGTGTTTAGTATGACTCCTGTGAAAATTGCTGCTCTTGTGAATCACCTTATAGCAGTTTTCCAGGAGTAGCCAGGGGGCTTGGTCCATGTGTGATTCACTACATGAAGGAGCTCTCCACCGCCCCCTCTGCCGCTCCAGGGATGGGTGGATGGTGAACCTGAGACAGTTTTATCTCTCTCTCTCTTTATATACATATCTATATATATAAAAGAAGACTTCTGTGCGCCTGGCAAACACACCCAGGGGCGGCAGTAAGGTGGAGTTACTGCTCCCACTGGGTGATTCAATGGGGGTGTGATTTTCACGCCAGTTCCAGTGGCTGAAGGCCACTGCAATTGGTGTGAAAATCATGTAGGGGGTTGGCCCACCCCCACTATGCAACTGGGAAAAAATGGCCGCAACTCATTCCTATACCACACACACAAGCCCGAGAAACAGACACAAACCACCCAACTTTGCACTCAAAGCCAGACACAAGACACACACTCTCCGTCCCTCCTCTCGAATGGAGCACCAAGGATGCAAGCGATGTTGGGTAATCGTCAAGAAGAGCGGAGAAAACTGGCCAACATCATTAACCCTTTGAGTGCCACAATGGTACCAAACACATTGCAAATGGTTAATGACTGGAACACCAACCATCTCGACCTGTTTAACATTACTCAACCGGCTCTCATTTAACACCAATGGCAATAATAATAATAATGTTTGCCTTACCGTGGAATATCACCATTACACTTGTGCTCCTCTCATGATCAGATTTGCCGGCTGAGCCCCGCTCTGGACTTTCTCTCCCCTCTTCAGGCATTGACATTGGTATATATTGTGAATAGATCCAGTTCTACAGACATTTTTACAAGTTAGGGTAAATATGACAGCAAGAAGGAGTAAACTTTTATGAGACCTTCTGACACATAGGCCTACATAGTAACATAGTAAATTAGGTTGAAAAAAGACACAAGTCCATCATGTTCAACCTTCGCCTCATACCTCAGTAACTGAGGATTTTATAGCTTTCCTGCTACCAATTAAATTAGTCTTTATCAGACCTTCCTGATCAGCCTACTGATAAACAGTATAACTCTGTATGTTCCCTTTTGAAAGAAATGTATCTAATCTTCTCTTAAATGTATCCATTGTATCTGCCGTAACTACCTCCCTGGGCAATGAATTCCACAATTTGACAGACCTTACCGTAAAAAAACCCTTCCTCTGCTGAAGTTTAAACCTCCTTTCCACTAATCTCAAGGGGTGTCCCCTGGTCACCTGATCAGGCCTTGGAATAAACAGCTCACCGCAGAGATCCTTGTATTGACCTCTCATATACTTGTACAATGTGATAAGGTCTCCTCTTAGTCGTCTTTTCTCTAGAGTAAATAAACCAAGTTTGCTTAGTCGTTCCTCATATGTCAAGTCCTCCATTCCCTTAATTAATTCTGTTGCTCTCCGCTGTACCCTCTCTAGTTCTAGTATATCCTTTTTCAGAACCAGTGCCCAGAATTGCACTGCATACTCAAGGTGAGGTCTTACCAATGATTTGTATAATGGCAAAATAATGTTATCCACTCTTGCTTTGATACCTCTTTTTATGCAAGACAGGACTTTGTTTGCCTTTGCTACCCCTATTTGACACTGGTCACTATTTCCAAGTTTGCAGTTGACAAGGATACCCAAGTCTTTTTCTATCAACGAGTCACCTAAAATTATTCCATTAAGTTTATAAGCAGCCTTCGGATTGTTTCCTTCCAAATGCATGACTTTACACTTCCCCACATTAAACTTCATATTCCACATGTTTGCCCAATCTGACATTGTATGCAAGTCCCTCTGTAGAGAGAAAATATCCTGTTCTGAATTAATGACTTTGCATAATTTAGTATCACCTGCAAATATTGATATCTTGCTTTCTATATCTATTTGCAGGTCATTTATAAACATGTTAAAAAGCAGCGGTCCCAATACTGAACCCTGAGGTACTCCACTCTCCACTTTAACTTTATTGGAGAATTTTCCATTTACAACCACACACTGTTCCCTATCCTTCAGCCAGTTTTGTATCCAATTGCAAAGGTTATCTCCTAGCCCCAATTTCCTTATTTTATACACCAGCCTTCTGTGTGGCACTATATCAAATGCCTTTGCAAAGTCTAGATATACTACATCTACTGCCTTGCCATTGTCTAGGTTGCTGCTTACCTCCTCATAGAAGCTGAAAAGATTAGTTTGGCATGATCTATTCTTCATAAAACCATGTTGATTCGTGCTAATGATTTTATTTTTTGTGTTGTAATCCTGAATATAGTCCCTTATTATCCCTTCTAACAGTTTTCCCACTACAGAGGTCAAACTCACTGGTCTATAATTCCCAGGTTCTGTTTTAGTTCCCTTCTTAAATAGAGGCACTATGTTTGCTCTTCGCCAATCCTGTGGCACTGAGCCTGTGGTAATAGAATCTTTAAAAAGTAAATATAGGGGTTTTGCTAACACTGCACTAAGTTCCTGAAGAACCCTTGGATGTATACCATCAGGACCCGGTGCTTTGTCGGTCTTAATTTTGTTCAATCTTCCCATGACATCTCCTTGAGTTAACCCAATATCTATTAATTGTATTGTTTTATTTGTCACTTGCAGAGGCTCTTCTTCCATTCCTTGCTCCCTTGTATATACTGATGCAAAGAAAGTGTTTAAAACATCGGCCTTTTCCTTATCCTCACTAACCAACTCACCCATCTCATTTTTGAATGGTCCAATGCACTCCCTCTTAAGTTTTTTGCTATTTATATATTTGAAGAACTTTTTTGGATTAGTCTTGCTTTCCCTTGCAATTTGAGTTTCATTATCTATTTTTGCTACCCTATTTTCCTTTTTGCAATCTTTGTTGCACTCCCTGTATTTTAAGAAAGATTGTTCAGTTCCTTCAGACTTAAATAATTTGAATGCGTTTTTTTTCCTTGCCATTTCCTTCTTTACATGTGCAGTTAACCACATTGGCTGTGACTTACTTCTTTTGCATTTGTTCCCCATTGGTATATACTTTTGGGTACATTTCTGCAACCTAAATTTGAATTCTGACCATTTTTCCTCAGTATTTTTGCCTTTAAATAAAATATCCCAGTCTATGTGTTGCATTGAGGCCCTTAACAATATGAAGTTCGCTTTTTTAACCCCTTAATGACACAGGACGTACATGTACGTCCTGTGTGGCTGTCACTTAGTGACAGAGGACGTACATGTACGTCCCGGAAATCCGGCTCCCCGCGCGGCTGCGCGCCGTTCGGGGACTCCGGATTATTTTAAAAAAATAAAAAAAAATGTTAGACGGACGTTAAGTGACGGCCGCATCTGCACGCGGCCGTCACTAAGGGGTTAAAATTAAGAGTTTTGGTTGAACCTATACATTTTTGCTTTGCCAGACTGATCTCAAATGTAACCATGTTGTGATCACTGTTTCCCAAATGTTCTCTTACCTTAATATTGGATACCATTTCTGTGTTATTAGTGATCACTAGGTCCAATACATTGTTATTTCTTGTCGGAGCTTCCACCATTTGTGACATGTAGCTTTCACAAAGTGTGTTCAAAAACCTGCTACCCTTAGCACTCTGACAGGTCTCATTTTTCCAGTTGATATCTGGATAATTAAAATCTCCCATAATTATAGTATGCCCAAACTGGGCAGCTTTCGCCATTTGCAATAGCAGTTGGGTCTCATCATTGTCATCGATATTTGGTGGTTTGTAGCATATGCCCACCAACAACTTTATATTACCTTTCACACCACATTTAGTCTCGATTTCTACCCACATGGACTCCACAATTTGGCCAGTTTCCTCACGAATATCACCTAGCAAAACTGGATTTAGCGCTGTTTTCAAATATAAGCACACACCTCCACCTTTTCTATTAATTCTGTCTCTTCTAAACAGGGAATAGCCCTCTATATTTATAGCCCAGTCATGTGCATCGTTCCACCATGTTTCTGTTATTCCAATTATGTCCCATTGTTCATTGACCGCCAGCAATTCTAGTTCTCCTATTTTATCTACCATACTTCTTGCATTTGCTAGCATACAATTAATTTTGAAGTCTTTACATATATTAATCCCTACATGCCCTTTTTTTCACCTTCATTTACTAGGAGTTCCTCCCTACTGACTAACATTTTCCCCACCCTTTCTCAACCCCCCTGGTCATTTACTTGGACCCAGTTCCTATCTGCTCTATCTACCCCATTTTTGCTATCTATACTCCCCCCCCTTTCCTAGTTTAAAAGCTCCTCCAAGCTTCCTAGCATTCTCTCCCCTAACACAGGGGCTCCTCTACCATTTAGGTGCAATCCATCTCTTCCATATAGAATGTACCCAAGAGCAAAGTCTGCCCAGTGTTCTAAAAACCCAAAACCCTCCTTCCTACACCATTGCTTAATCCATGCATTAAGCTCCCTGAGCTCCCTCTGCCTACCTGCACTGGAGCATGGCACAGGTAGTATTTCAGAAAATACTACCTTAGAGGTCCTTGCCTTGAGCTTGCACCCTAAATCCCTGAAATCATTCTTTAGGGACCTCCATCTTCCTCCTATTTTGTCATTGCACAAAAGGTCGATGTGATGTCGGCATGATATTGTTGATGTGTTCAAATCACTCTGACAATTCGATCTGCACACACATTGACATATTCACAAAAATTGTCAGGTGGAAAGGGAAGGTTGGAGGAGGTCCCTATTAGCATACAAGATTTTCAAAGTGCTGCCGGTGTGGAAGGGATCTCCTCCCCTCACACATCACCAACACTACGACAATTCTGAACAACATTCTCTGTGCTTCCCTACCCAGCCAGTAGGGGAATACAGAGAAGGCTTTCAGCACCATGGACAGTATTGAATGCCATAGGGATGTGCATTGCTCACCCCTGTGGCATTCAAAGGGTGACAATGAGCAAAACTAGTACACCAAGCACTACACAATGCCCCCCCTTCGACCCCCCCCTTTAGTATGTCGACATATATTGCATATATTCGACATACTAATTCCATCCAACATTCACCTCATTGACTGACATGTAGTAGTCGAACCTGTCTTTTATTCGACAATTAACCCTTTGAGTACCAGAAAGGTAGGAAAGCATTGATTAGCATGTGTTTCCTACCCCTCTGGTACCCAAAGGGTTAATAGGCAAGGTATGACGTACATACCTTGCCTGTATATATGTGTGTGTGTGTGTGTGTGTGTGTGTGTGTGTGTGTGTGTGTGTGTGTTTTAAACATTTATTTTATTATTAAAACGTGTGTGTGACATCATTACATGATAAGACCACAGAGGTCATTACATGATCAGAACTCAAAGGGAGACATCAGGACCCTTCCTGATAGCCCCCCTACCATGGATCAGCTATCCAAAAGGACAGTTAATCCATGGGGTGACCCCAAAGCCATTTATAGCATTCTTGAAGCTGCTGACTTTTCAGCCACCCGCAGATCAAGAAATGAATGAATGAATGAACACTAGTGTGCCACTACAAAGCTTACAATTTAACTAAAGCTTATCTAGTGATACTAAGAGCTTACAAGGGAAATGGTTTATGCTACTAGTTTAGATCCATTTGGATTGTCCCTCTGTGGTATAATTTATGTATCTCCATTTCAGTTGTAAGCTCTGTGGTATCACTAGTGTAGCTCCATTTACAGCAGCAATTGGGAGATTTAGTGAGGTGCAGTGGCCTACCAGCACAGATCTATCACCAGCCCAGGGGGCAATTGCCCCCCGCCCCCCAGGCCAGCCCTCCTCTGACTTTTAAATTGATGTTGAAGAAGAATACAAAGATACAGGTACTTAGATGGATAGTATGCATCATATAAAAGTAAATTGTTCAATTCAACGTATGTTTATAATATAACATTGCTATCCTCTTTAAACCCTTGGATGCTAGACACATCTATAATGCATTATGAAGCAATGAATTGGTGATGCTTCGATTATGCAAGGGGATAACCAATTCACAAGTGATCCCACTGTAGAAGTCTTTTCTTCACCTACGAACTGTAGAACATGGACTTGAGAGTTAGCACATTACACACGTCTAGTGCACTGGAGACATTCACCAAAAATGTGCTTCTGTTTTACTTTAAACGCTTTGAGTACCAGAGGGGTATCTAACTCATTGTAAGGGTATCCAAAGCATGCCCCGCTGGCACTCAAAGGGTTAACTTTAGCTTTTCAAGTTTGGGAATCTTTTCTCTGATATTGCTAAATGGATTCACAAATACCTATGGAAGCCTTTACACCCCATGTATACTAACCCCCTTTACTTGGCCCTCGGGTATAACAGCAAGTGGGTGGGAGGGGTGTGGTCTTTATAAAAAACATGAAAATACAAACTACACTAGGATGCAGAATTCAATCAGAACTATTCTTCAGGGAAAATAATAGCACAAGAGGGCTTTATTGATGTTCAGAGTACATTTGCTGTTTATTTGTTTGTTTCTATATTTACTGGATGTTCTTAAGACATGTTCCTTGGCCAGATGATTAATTTACGTTTTGCGGGATGATTACTTTTCGCCGACAGCAGGGGCAATTGTTCTTCTGCTGCAACCAGTGTAACATACACAGCTCATGGAAGTGGTGGCCGCAGTGAAGATACATCACTTCCTCCCAGATCTCGTATTCTGTCAGGCAAATTGCGCAGTTCTTTAATATCTCCTTTTCTTCCTCTCCTACAGTGAAAGTTATGACTCTCACTTGGGACCTGGCAATTGGATTCCGTACAAAGTTCCGGAAAGGTCCGTGTCTGCGTGGTCTGCCAGCTCTCCTGGTGGGCTCTGCTGGCACATACTCAGCTCGTCTGAAAAGTCCACGCACCCAGCGTAAGACATTCGCCATGGGGCTGACACTACTTTGAAGCTAGCTACACAAGCTCTGTAAATTTTCTTCCTAATGCAGCGATAACCTCTCTATAAGCAAGATTGCTCCAGATAAGTACAAGCCTAGCAAAAGATCAGGAAAATCTGAAGAGGTTCTCAGTGTCTGTCCTTTTAATAGCCCAGGTGCCACTGTGAGGTCATAACTGTCATTGTGCACCACCTGCCATACTGTTTGAATGAAACAGGCCAGTTGTGGGATTTCTATGTATACCATCTTTCTTATGTTTATTATTACATAGCTGTCATTGTGACATCACAATAGGTCCACCACCTACCATGTTGTTTTAAAGAAACAGGCCAGTTGTGGGATTTCTATGGATACCAACTTTCATATGTTTATTATAGCAAAGCTGTCAAGGTTCAGACAAACCTCCCCTTAGGTTGCACTCTACAGTTTGAGCAACCAGCAGGACTTAAAGAAACAATAACATCTTAAAATGATCTCTGTTTATACGTGCATATGAATGGCCATATTTTCAGAAGTGAACGGAGCAAACCAAATGAAAAGTTCCCCAAATTATCATGGATTTAAATTGGGCCTTTAACTCTTTGAGTGCCAGAAAGGCACCTGCCACTCAAAGGATAAGCCCATGAATGCTAGAGAGGTCCCTGACTCACTGCAATACAATACATTCGCGACCTCTCTAGCATACCTCCCAACATTTCAAATTTCCAAAGAGGGACACTTGTGTTTTAGGGGGTGTTTCTGGGGGCATGGCTGGTGGGTGGGACATTACCAGGAATTTTTAAGCTATTTCATGACCTATTTTCACCTCCTTGTGTAACCTAATAAATGATTTAGAACAAGACCAAAGTATTTTATTTACACATACTAATTTATAAACACATATACTGATGTTTAAACAAACAATAATGTGAGTTTTATTGCTGTAGAGCAATATGATATATTTATTTACACACCAAGCAACTTGATCCCCTAAAAAGAGGGACACCAAGGTGTGAAAGAGGGACAGAGGGATTTAGGTCTAAAACAGGGGCTTTCCCTTCTAAAAAGGGACACTTGGGAGGTATGCTTTAGCATTTAAGGGGTTAAAATCCCATTTAAATAAATTGGAATTGTTTCTTCTCCCCAATAATGCAGTTAGTTTGCCCCAAAATCCCTCACTCCTCTAAAGAAAAACGTCCCTAAGATACAAACATTTCACATTGTTCCCCATTATAACTGCCAACCCCTGACGGCCGGTACTAATTCATTTCTATAAAATATCTTCTAAAGTAGCCTTCTTAGGGCCTGTACCTTTGAATTCTTCTCGAAAATCAATTTTAAAGCTCCCCTCCTGCCCCTTACATTAGTCATAGTCCTGTCAGATCTGAAAGCCGGTCCAGACGGATCACAACGAGGGACAATATTGCGTCTGTATAAGCAAAACCCTGCTCCCCTTTGTCAAGGAGAGCAGGGTTTGCCTTATACTGACAGACACAATACTGTCCCTCATTGGTGATTCGTCTGGTCAAGCAGACGGTTTTCAGATCTAAGGGAACTATGAATGACATAATGGACTGGGTAGTGGGGGGGACTATTAACAAGGGAGGGCTGGCAACTACTGGTCTAGGGGGGCAAATACATTCAAGTGGCCCATTTCTATTATTGTTACAGCCCACTGTTCCAGCCCACCCCCTTTTGTTAATTTTAAAATTGGCTTTAATTTTGTGGCGTAAGTCACATGATACCACATAACCTTACAGTTGAATTGGGGCAACACAAGTGCGCCACTACAAAGCTTACAATTTAAGTAAAGCTTACCTAGTGATACTATAGAGCTTAAAAGGGAGATTGTTTATGCTACTCGTTTAGCTCCATTTGGATTGTACCTTTGTGTTATAATTTGTGTAGCTTCATTTCAATTGTAAGCTCTGTGGTATCACTAGTGTAGCTCCATTTACAGCAGCAATCAGGAGATTTAGTGAGGTGCAGTGGCCTACCAGCCCAGACATATGACCAGCCCACGGGGCAATTGCCCCCCTGCCCCCCAGGCCAGCCCTCCCCTGTTTCTGTTGTAGAGGCAGACTTCCAGATTGGTCACTGCAATGAACTGTGGGTGAGAATGAAACTGTACTAATCTAGGAAGTATGGTAGACAAATAATAGTAACACCCAGCAGTGACTCAGCTACTAATATGTAAATGCTATGCATAAGGCATAGCATAGGTTTGAAATGAAGGGCTTTTATCACCAGAACAGGGGAGTACCAGTGGGGTGCATAACACATTTTAAAGCACTTAATATACATATTGAGAGAGAACAAAGAACAACATGAAAATTAAAATAAACCTTGCCCTCTGAACACCAGTTTATACTGTTTCTAACACCTTTATTTAGCAATAGATCAAATCTGGTATGTAATATGTATTGTATAAATCAGCTCCCTGCAATGGGTGTCTCCTTTGTATTACTCAGATGTAGAAGCTCAACATTATATAGCTTTCATAATAAAACATTACTGCTCCTTTAAAGAAGACACAAACATTTTTATAACAAGACTAGTGAGTGCTGCACATTGTTGCCCATTTGATTGGGAATTCTGTGCATGGTGGGGAATCACTGGCCCACTGGATCAGTGGAGGTTGATGGCCGACCTGTCCATTCCTTTGAAAACTGCTGCCTTGTGAATCACCTTGCAGAGATTTTGCCATTAGTGGTTGCTGTTGATGGTGTTGAGTATGACTCCTGTGAAAATTGCTGCTCTTGTGAATCACCTTATAGCAGTTTTCCAGGAGTAGCCAGGGGTCTTGGTCCATGTGTGATTCACTACATGAAGGAGCTCTCCACCGCCCCCTCTGCCGCTCCAGGGATGGGTGGATGGTGAACCTGAGACAGTTTTATCTCTCTCTCTCTCTTTATATACATATCTATATATATAAAAGAAGACTTCTGTGCGCCTGGCAAACACACCCAGGGGCGGCAGTAAGGTGGAGTTACTGCTCCCATTGAGTGATTCAATGGGGGTGTGATTTTCACGCCAGTTCCAGTGGCTGAAGGCCACTGCAATTGGTGTGAAAATCATGTAGGGGGTTGGCCCACCCCCACTATACAACTGGGAAAAAATGGCCGCAACTCATTCCTATACCACACACACAAGCCCCAGAAACAGACACAAACCACCCAACTTTGCACTCAAAGCCAGACACAAGACACACACTCTCCGTCCCTCCTCTCGAATGGAGCACCAAGGATGCAAGCGATGTCGGGGAATCGTCAAGAAGAGCGGAGAAAACTGGCCAACATCATTAACCCTTTGAGTGCCACAATGGTACCAAACACATTGCAAATGGTTAATGACTGGAACACCAACCGTCTCGACCTGTTTAACATTACTCAACCGGCTCTCATTTAACACCAATGGCAATAATAATAATAATGTTTGCCTTACCGTGGAATATCACCATTACACTTGTGCTCCTCTCATGATCAGATTTGCCGGCTGAGCCCCGCTCTGGACTTTCTCTCCCCTCTTCAGGCATTGACATTGGTATATATTGTGAATAGATCCAGTTCTACAGACATTTTTACAAGTTAGGGTAAATATGACAGCAAGAAGGAGTAAACTTTTATGAGACCTTCTGACACATAGGCCTACATAGTAACATAGTAAATTAGGTTGAAAAAAGACACAAGTCCATCATGTTCAACCTTCGACTCATACCTCAGTAACTGAGAATTTTATAGCTTTCCTGCTACCAATTAAATTAGTCTTTATCAGACCTTCCTGATCAGCCTACTGATAAACAGTATAACTCTGTATGTTCCCTTTTGAAAGAAATGTATCTAATCTTCTCTTAAATGTATCCATTGTATCTGCCGTAACTACCTCCCTGGGCAATGAATTCCACAATTTGACAGACCTTACCGTAAAAAAACCCTTCCTCTGCTGAAGTTTAAACCTCCTTTCCACTAATCTCAAGGGGTGTCCCCTGGTCACCTGATCAGGCCTTGGAATAAATAGCTCACCGCAGAGATCCTTGTATTGACCTCTCATATACTTGTACAATGTGATAAGGTCTCCTCTTAGTCGTCTTTTCTCTAGAGTAAATAAACCAAGTTTGCTTAGTCGTTCCTCATATGTCAAGTCCTCCATTCCCTTAATTAATTTTGTTGATCTCCGCTGTACCCTCTCTAGTTCTAGTATATCCTTTTTCAGAACCGGTGCCCAGAATTGCACTGCATACTCAAGGTGAGGTCTTACCAATGATTTGTATAATGGCAAAATAATGTTATCCACTCTTGCTTCGATACCTCTTTTTATGCAAGACAGGACTTTGTTTGCCTTTGCTACTCCTATTTGACACTGGTCACTGTTTCCAAGTTTGCAGTTGACAAGGATACCCAGGTCTTTTTCTATCAACGAGTCACCTAAAATTATTCCATTAAGTTTATAAACAGCCTTCGGATTGTTTCCTCCCAAATGCATGACTTTACACTTCCCCACATTAAACTTCATATTCCACATGTTTGCCCAATCTGACATTGTATGCAAGTCCCTCTGTAGAGAGAAAATATCCTGTTCTGAATTAATGACTTTTTCATAATTTAGTATCATCTGCAAATATTGATATTTTGCTTTCTATATCTATTTCCAGGTCATTTATAAACATGTTAAAAAGCAGCGGACCCAATACTGAACCCTGAGGTACTCCACTCTCCACTTTAACTGTATTGGAGAATTTTCCATTTACAACCACACACTGTTCCCTATCCTTCAGCCAGTTTTGTATCCAATTGCAAAGGTTATCTCCTAGCCCCAATTTCCTTATTTTATACACCAGCCTTCTGTGTGGCACTATATCAAATGCCTTTGCAAAGTCTAGATATACTACATCTACTGCCTTGCCATTGTCTAGTTTGCTGCTTACCTCCTCATAGAAGCTGAAAAGATTAGTTTGGCATGATCTATTCTTCATAAAACCATGTTGATTCGTGCTAATGATTTTATTTTTTGTGTTGTAATCCGGAATATAGTCCCTTATTATCCCTTCTAACAGTTTTCCCACTACAGAGGTCAAACTCACTGGTCTATAATTCCCAGGTTCTGTTTTAGTTCCCTTCTTAAATAGAGGCACTATGTTTGCTCTTCGCCAATCCTGTGGCACTGAGCATGTGGTAATAGAATCTTTAAAAAGTAAATATAGGGGTTTTGCTAACACTGCACTAAGTTCCTGGAGAACCCTTGGATGTATACCATCAGGACCCGGTGCTTTGTCGGTCTTAATTTTGTTCAATCTTCCCATGACATCTCCTTGAGTTAACCCAATATCTATTAATTGTATTGTTTTATTTGTTACTTGCAGAGGCTCTTCTTCCATTCCTTGCTCCCTTGTATATACTGATGCAAAGAAAGTGTTTAAAACATCGGCCTTTTCCTTATCCTCACTAACCAACTCACCCATCTCATTTTTGAATGGTCCAATGCACTCCCTCTTAAGTTTTTTGCCATTTATATATTTGAAGAACTTTTTTGGATTAGTCTTGCTTTCCCTTGTAATTCGAGTTTCATTATCTATTTTTGCTACCCTATTTTCCTTTTTGCAATCTTTGTTGCACTCCCTGTATTTTAAGAAAGATTGTTCAGTTCCTTCAGACTTAAATAATTTGAATGCGTTTTTTTTCCTTGCCATTTCCTTCTTTACATGTGCAGTTAACCACATTGGCTGTGACTTACTTCTTTTGCATTTGTTCCCCATTGGTATATACTTTTGGGTACATTTCTGCAACCTAAATTTGAATTCTGACCATTTTTCCTCAGTATTTTTGCCTTTAAATAAAATATCCCAGTCTATGTGTTGCATTGAGGCCCTTAACAATATGAAGTTCGCTTTTTTAAAATTAAGAGTTTTGGTTGAACCTATACATTTTTGCTTTGCCAGACTGATCTCAAATGTAACCATGTTGTGATCACTGTGTCCCAAATGTTCTCTTACCTTAATATTGGATACCATTTCTGTGTTATTAGTGATCACTAGGTCCAATACATTGTTATTTCTTGTCGGAGCTTCCACCATTTGTGACATGTAGCTTTCACAAAGTGTGTTCAAAAACCTGCTACCCTTAGCACTCTGACAGGTCTCATTTTTCCAGTTGATATCTGGATAATTAAAATCTCCCATAATTATAGTATGCCCAAACTGGGCAGCTTTCGCCATTTGCAATAGCAGTTGGGTCTCATCATTGTCATCGATATTTGGTGGTTTGTAGCATATGCCCACCAACAACTTTTTTTTACCTTTCACACCACATTTAGTCTCGATTTCTACCCACATGGACTCCACAATTTGGCCAGTTACCTCACTAATATCACCTAGCAAAACTGGATTTAGCGCTGTTTTCAAATATAAGCACACACCTCCACCTTTTCTATTAATTCTGTCTCTTCTAAACAGGGAATAGCCCTCTATATTTACAGCCCAGTCATGTGCATCGTTCCACCATGTTTCTGTTATTCCAATTATGTCCCATTGTTCATTGACCGCCAGCAATTCTAGTTCTCCTATTTTATCTAACATTCTTCTTGCATTTGCTAGCTTACAATTAATTTTGAAGTCTTTACATATATTAATCCCTACATGCCTTTTTTTTCACCTGCATTTACTAGGAGTTCCTCCCTACTGACTAACTTTTTCCGCACCCTTTCTCAACCCCCCTGGTCATTTACGTGGACCCAGTTCCTATCTGCTCTATCTACCCCATTTTTGCTATCTATACCCCCCCTTTCCTAGTTTAAAAGCTCCTCCAAGCTTCCTAGCATTCTCTCCCCTAACACAGAGGCTCCTCTACCATTTAGGTGCAATCCATCTCTTCCATATAGATTGTACCCAAGAGCAAAGTCTGCCCAGTGTTCTAAAAACCCAAAACCCTCCTTCCTACACCATTGCTTAAGCCATGCATTAAGCTCCCTGAGCTCCCTCTGCCTACCTGCACTGGAGCATGGCACAGGTAGTATTTCAGAAAATACTACCTTAGAGGTCCTTGCCTTGAGCTTGCACCCTAAATCCCTGAAATCATTCTTTAGGGACCTCCATCTTCCTCCTATTTTGTCATTGCACAAAAGGTCGATGTGATGTCGGCATTATATTGTCGATGTGTTCAAATCACTCTGACAATTCGATCTGCACACACATTGACATATTCACAAAAATTGTTAGGTGGAAAGGGAAGGTTGGAGGAGGTCCCTATTAGCATACAAGATTTTCAAAGTGCTGCCGGTGTGGAAGGGATCTCCTCCCCTCACACATCACCAACACTACGACAATTCTGAACAACATTCTCTGTGTGTGTGTTTTAAACATTTATTTTATTATTAAAACGTGTATGTGACATCATTACATGATAAGACCACAGAGGTCATTACATGATCAGACCTCAAAGGGATACATCAGGACCCTTCGTGATAGCCCCCCTACCATGGATCAGCTATCCAAAAGGACAGTTAATCCATGGGGTGACCCCAAAGCCATTTATAGCATTCTTG
Source organism: Rhinophrynus dorsalis (assembly GCA_037306005.1). Taxonomy (NCBI): domain Eukaryota; kingdom Metazoa; phylum Chordata; class Amphibia; order Anura; family Rhinophrynidae; genus Rhinophrynus; species Rhinophrynus dorsalis. Next base: position 266,351,429 of record CM074718.1, on the reverse strand, counting down.
AAGCTGCTGACTTTTCAGCCACCCGCAGATCAAGAAATGAATGAATGAATGAATGAATGAACACTAGTGTGCCACTACAAAGCTTACAATTTAACTAAAGCTTATCTAGTGATACTATAGAGCTTACAAGGGAAATGGTTTATGCTACTAGTTTAGCTCCATTTGGATTGTCCCTCTGTGGTATAATTTATGTATCTCCATTTCAGTTGTAAGCTCTGTGGTATCACTAGTGTAGCTCCATTTACAGCAGCAATTGGGAGATTTAGTGAGGTGCAGTGGCCTACCAGCACAGATATATCACCAGCCCAGGGGGCAATTGCCCCCTGCCCCCCAGGCCAGCCCTCCTCTGACTTTTAAATTGATGTTGAAGAAGAATACAAAGATACAGGTACTTAGAAGGATACTATGCATCATATAAAAGTAAATTGTTCAATTCAACGTATGTTTATAATATAACATTACTATCCTCTTTAAACCCTTGGATGCTAGACACATCTATAATGCATTATGAAGCAATGAATTGGTGATGCTTCGATTATGCAAGGGGATAACCAATTCACAAGTGATCCCACTGTAGAAGTCTTTTCTTCACCTACGAACTGTAGAACATGGACTTGAGAGTTAGCACATTACACACGTCTAGTGCACTGGAGACATTCACCAAAAATGTGCTTCTGTTTTACTTTAAACGCTTTGAGTACCAGAGGGGTATCTAACTCATTGTAAGGGTATCCAAAGCATGCCCCGCTGGCACTCAAAGGGTTAACTTTAGCTTTTCAAGTTTGGGAATCTTTTCTCTGATATTGCTAAATGGATTCACAAATACCTATGGAAGCCTTACACCCCATGTATACTAACCCCCTTTACTTGGCCCTCGGGTATAACAGCAAGTGGGTGGGAGGGGTGTGGTCTTTAAAAAAAACATGAAAATACAAACTACACTAGGATGCAGAATTCAATCAGAACTATTCTTCAGGGAAAATAATAGCACAAGAGGGCTTTATTGATGTTCAGAGTATATTTGCTGTTTATTTGTTTGTTTCTATATTTACTGGATGTTCTTAAGACATGTTCCTTGGCCAGATGATTAATTTACGTTTTGCGGGATGATTACTTTTCGCCGACAGCAGGGGCAATTGTTCTTCTGCTGCAACCAGTGTAACATACACAGCTCATGGAAGTGGTGGCCGCAGTGAAGATACATCACTTCCTCCCAGATCTCGTATTCTGTCAGGCAAATTGCGCAGTTCTTTAATATCTCCTTTTCTTCCTCTCCTACAGTGAAAGTTATGACTCTCACTTGGGACCTGGCAATTGGATTCCGTACAAAGTTCCGGAAAGGTCCGTGTCTGCGTGGTCTGCCAGCTCTCCTGGTGGGCTCTGCTGGCACATACTCAGCTCGTCTGAAAAGTCCACGCACCCAGCGTAGGACATTCGCCATGGGGCTGACACTACTTTGAAGCTAGCTACACAAGCTCTGTAAATTTTCTTCCTAATGCAGCAATAACCTCTCTATAAGCAAGATTGCTCCAGATAAGTACAAGCCTAGCAAAAGATCAGGAAAATCTGAAGAGGTTCTCAGTGTCTGTCCTTTTAATAGCCCAGGTGCCACTGTGAGGTCATAACTGTCATTGTGCACCACCTGCCATACTGTTTGAATGAAACAGGCCAGTTGTGGGATTTCTATGTATACCATCTTTCTTATGTTTATTATTACATAGCTGTCATTGTGACATCACAATAGGTCCACCACCTACCATGTTGTTTTAAAGAAACAGGCCAGTTGTGGGATTTCTATGGATACCAACTTTCATATGTTTATTATAGCAAAGCTGTCAGGGTTCAGACAAACCTCCCCTTAGGTTGCACTCTACAGTTTGAGCAACCAGCAGGACTTAAAGAAACAATAACATCTTAAAATGATCTCTGTTTATACGTGCATATGAATGGCCATATTTTCAGAAGTGAACGGAGCAAACCAAATGAAAAGTTCCCCAAATTATCATGGATTTAAATTGGGCCTTTAACTCTTTGAGTGCCAGAGGGGCACCTGCCACTCAAAGGATTAAGCCCATGAATGCTAGAGAGGTCCCTGACGCACTGCAATACAATACATTCGCGACCTCTCTAGCATACCTCCCAACATTTCAAATTGCCAAAGAGGGACACTTGTGTTTTAGGGGGTATTTCTGGGGGCATGGCTGGTGGGTGGGGCATTACCAGGAATTTTTAAGCTATTTCATGACCTATTGTCACCTCCTTGTGTAACCTAATAAATGATTTAGAACAAGACCAAAGTATTTTATTTACACATACTAATTTATAAACACATATACTGATGTTTAAACAAACAATAATGTGAGTTTTATTGCTGTAGAGCAATATGATATATTTATTTACACACCAAGCAGCTTGATCCCCTAAAAAGAGGGACACCAAGGTGTGAAAGAGGGACAGATGGATTTAGGTCTAAAACAGGGGCTGTCCCTCCTAAAAAGGGACACTTGGGAGGTATGCTTTAGCATTTAAGGGGTTAAAATCCCATTTAAATAAATTGGAATTGTTTCTTCTCCCCAATAATGCAGTTAGTTTGCCCCAAAATCCCTCACTCCTCTAAAGAAAAACGTCCCTAAGATACAAACATTTCACATTGTTCCCCATTATAACTGCCAACCCCTGACGGCCGGTACTAATTCATTTCTATAAAATATCTTCTCAAGTAGCCTTCTTAGGGCCTGTACCTTTGAATTCTTCTCGAAAATTAATTTTAAAGCTCCCCTCCTGCCCCTTACATTAGTCATAGTCCTGTCAGATCTGAAAGCCGGTCCAGACGGATCACAACGAGGGACAATAGTGCGTCTGTATAAGCAAAACCCTGCTCCCCTTTGTCAAGGAGAGCAGGGTTTGCCTTATACTGACAGACACAATACTGGCAACTACTGGTCTAGGGGGGCAAATACATTCAAGTGGCCCATTTCTATTATTGTTACAGCCCACTGTTCCAGCCCACCCCCTTTTGTTAATTTTAAAATTGGCTTTAATTTTGTGGCGTAAGTCACATGATACCACATAACCTTACAGTTGAATTGGGGCAACACTAGTGCGCCACTACAAAGCTTACAATTTAAGTAAAGCTTACCTAGTGATACTATAGAGCTTACAAGGGAGATTGTTTATGCCACTCGTTTAGCTCCATTTGGATTGTACCTTTGTGTTATAATTTGTGTAGCTTCATTTCAATTGTAAGCTCTGTGGTATCACTAGTGTCGCTCCGTTTACAGCAGCAATCAGGAGATTTAGTGAGGTGCAGTGGCCTACCAGCCCAGACATATGACCAGCCCACGGGGCAATTGCCCCCCTGCCCCCCAGGCCAGCCCTCCCCTGTTTCTGTTGTACAGGCAGACTTCCAGATTGGTCACTGCAATGAACTGTGGGTGAGAATGAAACTGTACTAATCTAGGAAGTATGGTAGACAAATAATAGTAACACCCAGCAGTGACTCAGCTTCTAATATGTAAATGCTATGCATAAGGCATAGCATAGGTTTGAAATGAAGGGCTTTTATCACCAGAACAGGGGAGTACCAGTGGGGTGCATAACACATTTTAAAGCACTTCATATACATATTGAGAGAGAACAAAGAACAACATGAAAATTAAAATAAACCTTGCCCTCTGAACACCAGTTTATACCGTTTCTAACACCTTTATTTAGCAATAGATCAAATCTGGTATGTAATATGTATTGTATAAATCAGCTCCCTGCAATGGGTGTCTCCTTTGTATTACTCTGATGGAGAAGCTCAACATTATATAGCTTTCATAATAAAACATTACTGCTCCTTTAAAGAAGACACAAACATTTTTATAACAAGACTAGTGAGTGCTGCACATTGTTGCCCATTTGATTGGGAATTCTGTGCATGGCGGGGAATCACTGGCCCACTGGATCAGTGGAGGTTGATGGCCGACCTGTCCATTCCTTTGAAAACTGCTGCCTTGTGAATCACCTTGCAGAGATTTTGCCATTAGTGGTTGCTGTTGATGGTGTTGAGTATGACTCCTGTGAAAATTGCTGCTCTTGTGAATCACCTTATAGCAGTTTTCCAGGAGTAGCGAGGGGGCTTGGTCCATGTGTGATTCACTACATGAAGGAGCTCTCCACCGCCCCCTCTGCCGCTCCAGGGATGGGTGGATGGTGAACCTGAGACAGTTTTATCTCTCTCTCTCTCTCTTTATATACATATCTATATATGTAAAAGAAGACTTCTGTGCGCCTGGCAACAACACCCAGGGGCGGCAGTAAGGTGGAGTTACTGCTCCCATTGGGTGATTCAATGGGGGTGTGATTTTCACGCCAGTTCCAGTGGCTGAAGGCCACTGCAATTGGTGTGAAAATCATGTAGGGGGTTGGCCCACCCCCACTATACAACTGGGAAAAAATGGCCGCAACTCATTCCTATACCACACACACAAGCCCCAGAAACAGACACAAACCACCCAACTTTACACTCAAAGCCAGACACAAGACACACACTCTCCGTCCCTCCTCTCGAATGGAGCACCAAGGATGCAAGCGATGTCGGGGAATCGTCAAGAAGAGCGGAGAAAACTGGCCAACATCATTAACCCTTTGAGTGCCACAATGGTACCAAACACATTGCAAATGGTTAATGACTGAAACACCAACCGTCTCGACCTGTTTAATATTACTCAACCGGCTCTCATTTAACACCAATGGCAATAATAATAATAATGTTTGCCTTACCGTGGAATATCACAATTACACTTGTGCTCCTCTCATGATCAGATTTGCCAGCTGAGCCCCTCTCTGGACTTTCTCTCCCCTCTTCAGGCATTGACATTGGTATATATTGTGAATAGATCCAGTTCTACAGACATTTTTACAAGTTAGGGTAAATATGACAGCAAGAAGGAGTAAACTTTTATGAGACCTTCTGACACATAGGCCTACATAGTAACATAGTAAATTAGGTTGAAAAAAGACACAAGTCCATCATGTTCAACCTTCGCCTCATACCTCAGTAACTAAGAATTTTATAGCTTTCCTGCTACCAATTAAATTAGTCTTTATCAGACCTTCCTGATCAACCTACTGATAAACAGTATAACTCTGTATGTTCCCTTTTGAAAGAAATGTATCTAATCTTCTCTTAAATGTATCCATTGTATCTGCCGTAACTACCTCCCTGGGCAATGAATTCCACAATTTGACAGACCTTACCGTAAAAAAACCCTTCCTCTGCTGAAATTTAAACCTCCTTTCCACTAATCTCAAGGGGTGTCCCCTGGTCACCTGATCAGGCCTTGGAATAAATAGCTCACCACAGAGATCCTTGTATTGACCTCTCATATACTTGTACAATGTGATAAGGTCTCCTCTTAGTCGTCTTTTCTCTAGAGTAAATAAACCAAGTTTGCTTAGTCGTTCCTCATATGTCAAGTCCTCCATTCCCTTAATTAATTTTGTTGCTCTCTGCTGTACCCTCTCTAGTTCTAGTATATCCTTTTTCAGAACCGGTGCCCAAAATTGCACTGCATACTCAAGGTGAGGTCTTACCAATGATTTGTATAATGGCAAAATAATGTTATCCACTCTTGCTTCGATACTAGTGTTGAGCGATCATGCTCGGCCGATGCTCGGATCGGCTCGAGCATCGCTCTGCTCGGCACATGGCGGTACTCGTACGAGTACCGCATGTGCTCGCCCGCCATGTTCGGGTCTCCTCCCCGCACGTTTTGCGGCTGCTGCGCAGCCAATAAACGTGCAGGGAGGCTCTGACATCGGTGTAATGCCAGCAGCCATGTTGGCTGCTGGCATTACACTGATTGGCTGGCCAGAACCCGTGGTCAGGTGCTCTATAGCACATGACCATCGAGTTCGGCTCAGTCTTAGCCAGGGAGAGCTGAGGATAGGAAGGGAAAGGCAGTGTAGGGAGGAAAAAAACCAAACTTGTGAAAAAAAAGAACCAAAAGTCCTTTTTAGGACTACTGTGTGTGGGGGCAGCAGGTTATTTTGTGTGGGGGGAAAAAAACAAAAAAAAAAAAAAATATTCTGTTTAGTGTGAAAAGTTGCAGATTAGAGCACATTCTGTTTAGTGTGCACAGTTGCAGATTAGAGCACATTCTGTTTAGTGTGCAAAGTTGCAGATTAGAGCACATTCTGTTTAGTGTGCAAAGTTGCAGATTAGAGCACATTCTGTTTAGTGTGCAAAGTTGCAGATTAGAGCACATTCTGTTAAGTCTTCAAACTAAAATATCAAAGTCACATATTCCATTCAGTGTGCGTTGCCGCAGTTTAGCAGCACATTCTGTGTACTGTGCAGAGTTGCAGAATAGGAAGAAATACTGTTAAGTCTTCAAACTAAAATATCAAAGTCACATATTCCATTCAGTGTGCTTCGCCGCAGTTTAGCAGCACATTCTGTGTACTGTGCAGAGTTGCAGAATAGGAAGAAATACTGTTAAGTCTTCAAACTAAAATATCAAAGTCACATATTCCATTCAGTGTGCTTCGCCGCAGTTTACCAGCACATTCTGTGTACTGTGCAGAGTTGCAGAATAGGAAGAAATACTGTTAAGTCTTCAAACTAAAATATCAAAGTCACATATTCCATTCAGTGTGCTTCGCCGCAGTTTAGCAGCACATTCTGTGTACTGTGCAGAGTTGCAGAATAGGAAGAAATACTGTTAAGTCTTCAAACTAAAATATCAAAGTCACATATTCCATTCAGTGTGCTTCGCCGCAGTTTAGCAGCACATTCTGTGTACTGTGCAGAGTTGCAGAATAGTAAGAAATACTGTTAAGTTTTCAAACTAAAATATTAAAGTCACTTATTCCATTCAGTGTGTGTCACCGCAGTTTAGCAGCCTATTCTGTGTACTCTGCAGAGTTGGAGAATAGTAAGAAATACTGTTAATTTTTCAAACTCAAATATTAAAGTCACTTATTCCATTCAGTGTGTGTCACCGCCGTTTAGCAGCCTATTCTGTGTACTCTGCACAGTTGCAGAATAGGAAGAAATACTGTTAAGTTTTCAAACTCAAATATTAAAGTCACTTATTCCATTCAGTGTGTGTCACCGCCGTTTAGCAGCCTATTCTGTGTACTCTGCACAGTTGCAGAATAGTAAGAAATACTGTTAATTTTTCAAACTCAAATATTAAAGTCACTTATTCCATTCAGTGTGTGTCACCGCCGTTTAGCAGCCTATTCTGTGTACTCTGCACAGTTGCAGAATAGTAAGAAATACTGTTAAGTTTTCAAACTAAAATATTAAAGTCACTTATTCCATTCAGTGTGTGTCACCGCAGTTTAGCAGCCTATTCTGTGTACTCTGCAGAGTTGCAGAATAGTAAGAAATACTGTTAATTTTTCAAACTCAAATATTAAAGTCACTTATTCCATTCAGTGTGTGTCACCGCCGTTTAGCAGCCTATTCTGTGTACTCTGCACAGTTGCAGAATAGTAAGAAATACTGTTAAGTTTTCAAACTAAAATATTAAAGTCACTTATTCCATTCAGTGTGTGTCACCGCCATTTAGCAGCCTATTCTGTGTACTCTGCACAGTTGCAGAATAGTAAGAAATACTGTTAAGTTTTCAAACTAAAATATTAAAGTCACTTATTCCATTCAGTGTGTGTCACCGCCGTTTAGCAGCCTATTCTGTGTACTGTGCACAGTTGCAGAATAGTAAGAAATACTGTTAAGTTTTCAAACTCATATATATTAAAGTCATATATATCGTGTAAGATGAAGAAGGCGGGTAAAAAGGGACGGGGAAGTGGACGTGATCCTGATAGTTCAGGGCGCGGGTCAGGACGCGGAGAAACTGTGCCTGGTGCCAGAGCACAAGAAAGAAAGACATCCACCATACCTAGCTTCATGTGTAATTTTACAGGGCGTCGCAGGACATCACTCTCGAGGTCCGACCACTGCGAACAGGTGGTCGGTTGGATGACAGCTGATACTGCTTCCAGTCGGTTAAGCACCACCCTGTCTTCCACCAAGTCCACTCTCAGTAGCCAAGAGTCTGGTCAACATAATCCTCACTCTGATCATCCTTCCTCCCACCATACACGGTCTGGTCAAAGAAGTGATCCCACACTGGGATATAGTGAGGAGCTCGTCTCATCACCAATCCTTCATTTGACCCTCTCTCCAAGCACGCTTGCAGAGGAACATGACATCTTGTGCCCTGATTCACAACCTCTAGAGGCTACCCAATCACAAGAAGATGACAGATGTGAACGGCATTTAAGGTCAAAGGAAGTAGTGGATGATGATGATGATGATGAGACACAGTTGCCATTAAATCAACCACTATTTCCGTCTCAAGACCTTGTTGAGGAGAATGTTATACAGTTGTCAATGACTGAGTATGTGGTGGGATCAAGACTTGAGGAGGATGATCAGAGTGAGGAAGTGGAGGAGGACTTGGTGGACGATGAGGTGACTGACCCCACCTGGGAAGGTGTAGAGCCGAGCGATGACAGCAGTCCTGAGGGTGAGCCATCTGCAGCACCGCAACAGGCTGGAAGAGGCAGTGGTGTGGCTACAGAAAGAAGGCGGACCGCACCAAACCGGCCCGCAAATGTTCCACGGAGCACCCCCTTGCGTAAATCTACCTTGCCAAAGGGTAGGTGTTCCGCGGTATGGCGTTTTTTTAAGGAAAGTGCGGACGACAAAAGAATTGTAGTTTGCAACCTGTGCCACACCAGAATGAGCCGAGGCATGAACACTAGAAACCTCACCACCACCAGCATGATCCGACACATGGCATCCAAGCACCGTAGTAAGTGGGAGGAACGCCTGGATCGCCCATCTGTGTCTGCAGGCCACACCACTGCCTCCTCTTCCCCTGTTTTCGGTGCCGGCCAATCGCCTGTCGAAGGCGCAGGCCCGCATACCTCCCGCCCTGCACCTGTACCATCTGAAGCACCATCAGCGACCACATCCACTTCCCTGTCCCAGCGCAGCGTCCAAATGTCGTTACCCCAGGCATTTGAGCGCAAGAGAAAGTACCCAGCCACCCACCCACAGGCCATAGCACTAACCTCACACCTTTCAAAATTACTGGCCATCGAAATGCTGCCATTTAGGCTTGTGGACACTGAGTCCTTCCGCAGCCTGATGGCAGCAGCTGTCCCTCGGTACGCGGTCCCCAGCCGCCACTACTTTTCCCGGTGTGCCATCCCCGCATTACACCACCATGTGTCCCGTAACATCACCCGTGCCCTGACCAACGCAGTTACTGGGAAGGTCCACTTAACGACTGACACATGGACAAGTGCTTGTGGCCAGGGACGCTACATTTCCCTGACAGCACACTGGGTGAATGTCGTGGAGGCTGGGAGCGACTCGGACCCTGGGATGGCACGGGTGCTACCCACGCCGAGGATTGCGGGCCCCACCTCCATCAGGGTTTCCGCCAGCACCTACGTTATTGGCTCCTCCTCCTCCGTTTCCACCTCCGAATTCTCTACACGCAGCGCCACTCCCCCATCAGCCAGTAGCTGGAAGCAGTGTAGCACTGCAGTGGGGAAGCGTCAACAGGCCGTGCTGAAGCTGATCTGCCTTGGGGACAAACAGCACACGGCCTCAGAGCTGTTGCAGGGGATTAGTCACCAGACCGAGCAGTGGCTCTCGCCACTCAACCTGCAACCAGGCATGGTTGTGTGTGATAATGGGCGTAACTTGGTGGCGGCTTTGGAGCTCGGCAAGCTCACACACGTACCATGCCTAGCGCATGTATTTAATTTAGTGGTTCAGCGATTTCTAAAAACCTACCCCAATGTGCATGATCTCTTGACCAAGGTGCGCCGCGTGTGTGCACATTTCCGTAAGTCATCTACAGCTTCGGCCGGCCTGTTGAAGCTGCAGCAGCACTTACAATTGCCAGCTCACCGGCTGCTGTGTGACGTGAGCACGCGCTGGAACTCCACCTTCCACATGTTGGCCCGGCTTTGTGAGCAGCAGAGGGCAGTAGTGGAGTACCAGCTGTTACACGGTCGTCGCCTCTCCGTTCAACTTCCTGTAATCAGAAGTGAGGAGTGGGAATGGATGTCAGACCTCTGCGAGGTTTTACGCAATTTTGAGGAATCGACACAGATGGTGAGCGGCGATAACGCTATTATCAGTGTAACCATCCCACTTCTGTGTCCACTGAAACGCTCGCTGCTCACAATTAAAACCGACGCTTTGCATGTGGAAGAGGTGGAAATGGGGGAGGAAGAGCTTACACAAGGTGATAGCCAGAGCACCCTCACTTCGTCTTCTCAGCGACAATTGGAGGAGGCGGAGGAGGAGGAGGAGGAGGAGGAGGAAGACACGGTTGCCTCCGCTACAGAGGGTAGCCATGGAACTTTAGTTCCATCTCTTCAGCGTGGGTGGGCAGAAGAGGAGGAAGAGGATGAGGATATTGAGAGTCATCCTCCTGGTGAGGACAGCGAAATCTTGACTGTTGGTACTCTGGCACACATGGCTGACTTTATGTTAGGCTGCCTTTCCCGTGACCCACGCGTTATACGCATTTTAAACAACACGGATTACTGGGTGTTCACCCTTCTGGACCCCCGCTACAAAGAGAATTTCTCATCTCTCATTCCTCCGGTGGAGAGGACAAGCAAAATGGTGCAATACCAGAAGGTTCTTGTTGAAAAATTGCTCCAAAATTTTCCATCTGACAACGCTGGCGGCAGAGTACGTGCTACCTTGGCCAACCGAGAAGGGGAGAAAAGGGGAGCACACAGCAGTTCCGACAAAGGCAGGGCAACACTCTCCAAGGCGTGGGACACCTTCATGACACCCCGCCAGCACCCTCACCCTGATGCGCAGCCTAGTGTCACAAGGAGGGAAAAGTTTTGGAAGATGGTGAAGGAGTACGTAGCAGACCGTGTCAGCGTCCTCAATGATCCCTCTGTGCCTTACAACTACTGGGTGTCCAAGCTGGACACGTGGTATGAACTGGCACTCTACGCCTTGGAGGTGCTGGCCTGCCCTGCCGCCAGCGTTCTGTCTGAGCGGGTATTTAGTGCTGCTGGTGGCATCATAACAGATAAGCGTATCCGCCTTTCCACCGACAATGCTGATAGGTTGACACTTATAAAAATGAACAAGGCCTGGATTTCCCCTGACTTCTCCACTCCACTGGAGGAAAGCCGCGGGGGAACATAAACTCACTTTATATATGTTATTTACAATGATGGGAATACTCTGTATTCCCATTCACCCCTTCCACCCAAAAAACGGGTATATGGTTGACTCTTAATCTTCTCATCCTCCTCCTCCTCTTCCATATGCCCTGTGCTATAATTTTTATATAGGGCCAGCTCACCAGCGGGCCCTGTGATATAATTTTTATATAGGGCCAGCTCACCAGCGGGCCCTGTTTGACAATTTTTCTATAGGTCAGCTCACCAGCGGGCCTTCTCATATAATGTTTTATTGGGTCAGCTCTCTAGCGGGCCCTCTCATATAATGTTTTATAGCGTCAGCTCACTAGCGGGCCTTCGCATATAATGTTTAGGATGGTCAGCTCTGCAGCAGACCCTCACCCATAATGTTTTAGATGGTCAGCTCAGCGCACGTTTCCCTCTTAATCATGGCCTCAGTTCTGAAAATCAAGGAAATTTTTGGGAGAATTTGCCTCTGCGCACGTTTCCCTCTTAATCATGGCCTCAATTCTGAAAATCAAGGAAATTTTTGGGAGAATTTGCCTCTGCGCACGTTTCCCTCTTAATCATGGCCTCAATTCTGAAAATCAAGGAAATTTTTGGGAGAATTTGCCTCTGCGCACGTTTCCCTCTTAATCATGGCCTCAGTTCTGAAAATCAAGGAAATTTTTGGGAGAATTTGCCTCTGCGCACGTTTCCCTCTTAATCATGGCCTCAGTTCTGAAAATCAAGGAAATTTTTGGGAGAATTTGCCTCTGCGCACGTTTCCCTCTTAATCATGGCCTCAGTTCTGAAAATCAAGGAAATTTTTGGGAGAATTTGCCTCTGCGCACGTTTCCCTCTTAATCATGGCCTCAATTCTGAAAATCAAGGAAATTTTTGGGAGAATTTGCCTCTGCGCACGTTTCCCTCTTAATCATGGCCTCAGTTCTGAAAATCAAGGAAATTTTTGGGAGAATTTGCCTCTGCGCACGTTTCCCTCTTAATCATGGCCTCAGTTCTGAAAATCAAGGAAATTTTTGGGAGAATTTGCCTCTGCGCACGTTTCCCTCTTAATCATGGCCTCACTTCCGAAAATCAAGGAAATTTTTGGGATAATTTGCAGATGATATACAAGTAAATATACAGCAAATACTGTTTGGTAACAATTTTTCGCCTAAAGTCGTTTTTATTTTCCTTTTTGTGTGTTTTATGGTCAGTCTGTAAAAATGGCGTACTACGGGCGAAAGATCGTTCCCAGCAGCGATGTTGGAGTCCAAGATGCATCCAGACATCCTCCCTATGCTGTCCCTGAACCATTTCTGTGGTGTTTCCATCCTTTTCTTCCCTTTTCCTATGGACCAGGCACCCTCCCCTCATCAGAGCAGGGGGTGCCTGGTGTAATGCTCGAGTCCTCCCATTGACTTCAATGGGGCTCGGGTGCTCGGCCGAGCACTCGAGCCTCAGGGGGTGCTCGGTCAGAGCACCCGAACACCCGAGCATTGGGGTGCTCGCTCATCACTATTCGATACCTCTTTTTATGCAAGACAGGACTTTGTTTGCCTTTGCTACTCCTGTTTGACACTGGTCACTGTTTCCAAGTTTGCAGTTGACAAGGATACCCAGGTCTTTTTCTATCAACGAGTCACCTAAAATTATTCCATTAAGTTTATAAGCAGCCTTCGGATTGTTTCCTCCCAAATGCATGACTTTACACTTCCCCACATTAAACTTCATATTCCACATGTTTGCCCAATCTGACATTGTATGCAAGTCCCTCTGTAGAGAGAAAATTTCCTGTTCTGAATTAATGACTGCATAATTTAGTATCATCTGCAAATATTGATATTTTGCTTTCTATATCTATTTCCAGGTCATTTATAAACATGTTAAAAAGCAGCGGACCCAATACTGAACCCTGAGGTACTCCAATCTCCACTTTAACTGTATTGGAGAATTTTCCATTTACAACCACACACTGTTCCCTATCCTTCAGCCAGTTTTGTATGCAATTGCAAAGGTTATCTCCTAGCCCCAATTTCCTTATTTTATACACCAGCCTTCTGTGTGGCACTATATCAAATGCCTTTGCAAAGTCTAGATATACTACATCTACTGCCTTGCCATTGTCTAGTTTGCTGCTTACCTCCTCATAGAAGCTGAAAAGATTAGTTTGTCATGATCTATTCTTCATAAAACCATGTTGATTCGTGCTAATTATTTTATTTTTTGTGTTGTAATCCTGAATATAGTCCCTTATTATCCCTTCTAACAGTTTTCCCACTACAGAGGTCAAACTCACTGGTCTATAATTCCCAGGTTCTGTTTTAGTTCCCTTCTTAAATAGAGGCACTATGTTTGCTCTTCGCCAATCCTGTGGCACTGAGCCTGTGGTAATAGAATCTTTAAAAAGTAAATATAGGGGTTTTGCTAACACTGCACTAAGTTCCTGAAGAACCCTTGGATGTATACCATCAGGACCCGGTGCTTTGTCGGTGTTAATTTTGTTCAATCTTCCCATGACATCTCCTTGAGTTTTTTGCTATTTATATATTTGAAGAACTTTTTTGGATTAGTCTTGCTTTCCCTTGCAATTCAAGTTTCATTATCTATTTTTGCTACCCTAATTTCTTTTTTGCAATCTTTGTTGCACTCCCTGTATTTTAAGAAAGATTGTTCAGTTCCTTCAGACTTAAATAATTTGAATGCGTTTTTTTTCCTTGCCATTTCCTTCTTTACATGTGCAGTTAACCACATTGGCTGTGACTTACTTCTTTTGCATTTGTTCCCCATTGGTATATACTTTTGGGTACATTTCTGCAACCTAAATTTGAATTCTGACCATTTTTCCTCAGTATTTTTGCCTTTAAATAAAATATCCCAGTCTATGTGTTGCATTGAGGCCCTTAACAATATGAAGTTCGCTTTTTTAAAATTAAGAGTTTTGGTTGAACCTATACATTTTTGCTTTGCCAGACTGATCTCAAATGTAACCATGTTGTGATCACTGTTTCCCAAATGTTCTCTTACCTTAATATTGGATACCATTTCTGTGTTATTAGTGATCACTAGGTCCAATACATTGTTATTTCTTGTCGGAGCTTCCACCATTTGTGACATGTAGCTTTCACAAAGTGTGTTCAAAAACCTGCTACCCTTAGCACTCTGACAGGTCTCATTTTTCCAGTTGATATCTGGATAATTAAAATCTCCCATAATTATAGTATGCCCAAACTGGGCAGCTTTCGCCATTTGCAATAGCAGTTGGGTCTCATCATTGTCATCGATATTTGGTGGTTTGTAGCATGTGCCCACCAACAACTTTTTTTTACCTTTCACACCACATTTAGTCTCGATTTCTACCCACATGGACTCCACAATTTGGCCAGTTTCCTCACGAATATCACCTAGCAAAACTGGATTTAGCGCTGTTTTCAAATATAAGCACACACCTCCACCTTTTCTATTAATTCTGTCTCTTCTAAACAGGGAATAGCCCTCTATATTTACAGCCCAGTCATGTGCATCATTCCACCATGTTTCTGTTATTCCAATTATGTCCCATTGTTCATTGACCGCCAGCAATTCTAGTTCTCCTATTTTATCTACCATACTTCTTGCATTTGCTAGCATACAATTAATTTTGAAGTCTTTACATATATTAATCCCTACATGCCTTTTTTTTCACCTTCATTTACTAGGAGTTCCTCCCTACTGACTAACTTTTTCCCCACCCTTTCTCAACCCCCCTGGTCATTTACTTGGACCCAGTTCCTATCTGCTCTATCTACCCCATTTTTGCTATCTATACCCCCCCTTTCCTAGTTTAAAAGCTCCTCCAAGCTTCCTAGCATTCTCTCCCCTAGCACAGAGGCTCCTCTACCATTTAGGTGCAATCCATCTCTTCCATATAGATTGTACCCAAGAGCAAAGTCTGCCCAGTATTCTAAAAACCCCAAACCCTCCTTCCTACACCATTGCTTAAGCCATGCATTAAGCTCCCTGAGCTCCCTCTGCCTACCTGCACTGGAGCATGGCACAGGTAGTATTTCAGAAAATACTACCTTAGAGGTCCTTGCCTTGAGCTTGCACCCTAAATCCCTGAAATCATTCTTTAGGGACCTCCATCTTCCTCCTATTTTGTCATTGCACAAAAGGTCGATGTGATGTCGGCATGATATTGTCGATGTGTTCAAATCACTCTGACAATTCGATCTGCACACACATTGACATATTCACAAGAATTGTCAGGTGGAAAGGGAAGGTTGGAGGAGGTCCCTATTAACATACAAGATTTTCAAAGTGTTGCCGGTGTGGAAGGGATCTCCTCCCCTCACACATCACCAACACTACGACAATTCTGAACAACATTCTCTGTGCTTCCCTACCCAGCCAGTAGGGGAATACAGAGAAGGCTTTCAGCACCATGGACAGCATTGAATGCCATAGGGATGTGCATTGCTCACCCCTGTGGCATTCAAAGGGTGACAATGAGCAAAACTAGTACACCAAGCACTACACAATGCCCCCCCTTCGACCCCCCCCTTTAGTATGTCGACACATATTGCATATATTCGACATACTAATTCCATCCAACATTCACCTCATTGACTGACATGTAGTAGTCGAACCTGTCTTTTATTCGACAATTAACCCTTTGAGTACCAGAAAGGTAGGAAAGCATTGATTAGCATGTGTTTCCTACCCGTCTGGTACCCAAAGGGTTAATAGGCAAGGTATGACGTACATACATTGCCGGTATATATATGTGTGTGTGTGTGTGTGTGTGTGTGTGTGTGTGTGTGTGTGTGTTTTAAACATTTATTTTATTATTAAAACATGTGTGTGTGACATCATTACATGATAAGACCACAGAGGTCATTACATGATCAGACCTCAAAGGGAGACATCAGGACCCTTCCTGATAGCCCCCCTACCATGGATCAGCTATCCAAAAGGACAGTTAATCCATGGGGTGACCCCAAAGCCATTTATAGCATTCTTGAAGCTGCTGACTTTTCAGCCACCCGCAGATCAAGAAATGAATGAATGAATGAACACTAGTGTGCCACTACAAAGCTTACAATTTAACTAAAGCTTATCTAGTGATACTATAGAGCTTACAAGGAAAATGGTTTAGGCTACTAGTTTAGCTCCATTTGGATTGTCCCTCTGTGGTATAATTTATGTATCTCCATTTCAGTTGTAAGCTATGTGGTATCACTAGTGTAGCTCCATTTACAGCAGCAATTGGGAGATTTAGGGCTCGATTTAAAGCCAACCGTTAAACCAGCCGCTAAGTGAAAAAGGCACATCGCTCGCAAATAATACAGGAGTTACGGCAGATTCAATAGCTACTCTACGAGAATAGCTATCGAGCGTAGGCACACAAAAAACACGTAACACAAAACCCGTTGTCGCTCATGTTAATGCACAACGGGCGGACAAATCACACGATAACTGAGCTCCAAACAACATGTAACATAACGGCTGCCGTTGTCAAGCAACCCTGATTGATGCCAAAACAAATTCAAACACACATCCAATCCCAAAGGCCCAATGTATCAAATAACTTCAAATACACCTATATATACCCAAAAATAACCGCCACACACTGTCTGTTATCGAGTTCTTCAGAGCCAGATATCAGGACCCAGGAGCGGAGGATAGTCATTAGAGAGAGGGAGAGAGGCGCGTTCATTGGAGGTAGAGGAGTTTTGCAGTTTGGAGAGAGGAGAGAGGTGCACTATATATACACATATCACACTTTTGCACATATTACATACACACATACAAACACAAACACATACACATACATACACATAGTCCTTTTATTTCATAACACCTTACACATATTACTTTTTATTTTGACAGTGTGAATCTGGGAGTGAAAGTGTGTGACAGAGAGTGACTGGATCGAGTGTGTCTGTGAGGGCCTGTGGGAGTGCCTGGGTGTGACTGGGTGAGTGATGTCAAGGAGAGGAGGACAGGAGAGAGGGATGGGGAGAGTAGTGGAGGAGGAGGAAGGTCAGGAGGGGATCCCTCAGCAGAGCAGGGGTGGGAGAGGGAGATCCGCAGGGCGGAGGGGGACCAGGCCCACCAGAGCAGGAACACGCAGGACAGGGACAGAACCTGCAGTGGGACGAGGGGTAGTTCCTGGGGAGCACCCCACACAGGCAGGGTCAGACCAGGCAGGGCACTCCGGCTCTGAATCCTCCCATGCCGGAGCTGATGAGGGCAGGATCAGGGATCCCAGATATAGTGAGGAGGAGAACACGGCTCTTGTGGAAGCTGTCCTGGAGAGGCAGAGTGTTCTCCACCCGACGGCAAAGGTCCCTGGCCTGGCAGCGCGGAGGAAGGCAGCCTGGAACCAGATCTGCAGCCGGGTGAACGCGGTGGCAACATGCAGGCGGGACGTGGTGTCTGTGAAGAAGAGATGGGGCGACTGCCGGAGGGTGGTCAAGAACAAGATGTCTGACATGGCCAAGCAAGCCCGAGGCACCGGAGGTGGCCCATCTGTGCCCATCACATTCTGCGGCTGGGAGGAGATGGTGCGGCAGAACATGTCCCCGACCATGATCGAGGGGGTCGTGGGAGGAACTGACACTGGGGATGAGAGGAGCCTCCACACTACCGGTAAGTGCAACACTACAGAACAACACACTACAGCAACCAACACCAGCTGCACACACACTCACACCTCAACACATGGCCATCACTCAGCCATACAACTGCACCAACACAGCACCATGAGGGTTAAAAAAAGGACACAACACCTGGACAAATGGCAACGTCCAACTTGGGACAAACCTGTCAAAGTCCTACTTCAACCCTCCTGTCACTGTGCTCATTACACACAATACACAAACCTTCATTTTCAAATTGTCGACTGTCAT
This sequence comes from Rhinophrynus dorsalis, assembly GCA_037306005.1. Taxonomy (NCBI): domain Eukaryota; kingdom Metazoa; phylum Chordata; class Amphibia; order Anura; family Rhinophrynidae; genus Rhinophrynus; species Rhinophrynus dorsalis. The sequence continues at coordinate 266,333,358 of CM074718.1, read as the reverse complement.
AGATCATCACTGTTCACACACAATGTCACCCATGTCCCCACCCCCACCCTAACCCCTTGAGTGCTAGAGGGATCATCAATGCATCGATCAACAATGCATTGGCAACCCCTCTGGGACTCAAGGGGTTAACCTGACAACAAACAAGTCAATAGGCCAACGATCACATGCTACACAGGGGACATTCACTAAGCGGTGACAAACACATGGTGGACACAAAGTAACCCTCACACACCCTCACTTCACCAGTACCAGTGTTAGTCCATGGAGAATATGCCAAAACAAGAATCAAGTTCATAGGGTCCCATTGTACAGACTCCATGGAAAACACTGGAAATGGGGAAAGGAGATCACTGGAGAAGTCACCATCATGTTCATGTCATCGGTTCAACATCACCGCTTACTGAATCACAAAACGGGGCATCAGATCACACATCACAGCGTCACACAGAATAAATGCTTGTAGGTGCAACACACAGGCCGAAAACTATTTTACAGAATTCAAGCAGGAAAAAGTAGGCATTGGTGTTGTGGCTGCAATCATTTACTCTGACTTGAAATGACATATCCCATATCTGATTCCCACATGGATCCACAGGGGTGCTGATGCCATGGATCGATGGTACACCAGCATCTCTATGCAGGATACATATGGGAAACAAATAGCAAACATTGTACCTTGGTCACCAACAGGCCATGACTGATGGATATCTAGGACTGAGTACGGTTGCCTCACACAGAAGGATGGATGGGCTCATACACAGACAAAAAAACAGGCCTCAATCAAAGATATCCCTCACTACTGGCTGGATTGTTGCCCTTAGGATTCAAATGTTACTAAATATGTTCCAACATGATGTGAACACAGAGATCACTTCACTGGATGTGATTGCCTTACTGGCCAGATATGTGCACCCATCACATATCAACCTACATTGCTACCATCCAAATACACATACATAGTATATCACACCCTACGTAGATGGGATATACGAGGTATGTTCATATCCATCATATCAATACAATGTCTTGTTGGATGGGTGCACATATATAGCCAGTAAGGCAATCACACCTAATGAAATGCTCTCTGGCATCACATCTTGGAAGGATATTACTCCATCCATATGAAGGGTACATATCCACATACATATATGACCATTTCTACTTGTGTGTCACTGTAATGGGATAGCAATGGGTAATGTCATCATGATGTCATATCATTGCCATCGTTAACAGATGTGTCTTGATCTAAGTCCCATCCCTCCAACACTCATGGTTATACAGATATTGCTCCATGTGACAGGTGAAGATATCCATCATTTGACCACACGGAGGCTCTTCAGCAGAGCCAAAGTCACAACATATAGAGAGAAATACCTCTTTGGAATGGTCCACAGAGTGTGCTTGTAAATCATGCACACCCTGTACACCATTCCAATTAAGTATTGTTCTCTAAATGGGTTGATTTTGTCTCTGCTGAAAATCCCTCGTGTAGACAAATGACTGAAATCTACATCCGTCACATAGAGCATTATCTGAACAACCATGAGGGTAGGAGGGATAGGACTAACAGAGAACAACATCTGTTCCCACAATGTCTACAATCTGACATCAAGGTGGACTTAACCTTTGCCACCCCCCTGGAGGGATAGCCATCCCTACAAGTTGTGAAGACAAATATATGTTGTTGGATCTCCCCCCCCCCCCCCCCGAGTTAAACAATGGTATTCGTACTGCTGAAAGGTGTGTTGATGCAAAAGGTATCACAGCTCAGACATGGATATGTCAGGGGCAGTATCCTAGTGGCCTGATATTGTACAGTGGTGCTGTTACTACACAATCATATGGACAGCTCTGGTACAGGGACCAGATATCTACATGGGAGGGTGTAGCAACAGCCCCACTGTACTATTTCTGGCCACTGTGATATTGCACCTCAAAATGAAACCTTCACCCATAATAACTCAAACACCTTTCAGCAGTGGGAGTACCCTTGTTTACCCAGGGGGATTAACACAAACACATATATTTTTCTTCAACACATATCAAAGTAGAATTGTCTCCACAAACATATGGCAAAGGTCACTAATCACAACATCTTCTTCCTCCACACAGCTTACGGCCGTCAAGCCCAGCAGGAGACAGTGGAGGAGGCTATGTCACCCCCCAGTGAGGAGGACACAGAGGAGGGGACCAGCCGGTGGTCACCTTACCCACCATCACCATCCCCTCCAACACAGGCTGCACCACCCCTTCCAGCTGCACCTCCCCAGTACAGTGGCTGGATGCCACAGGAGGAGAGGTGGACACATCCATCCACCTCCACCAGCTACTACCCTCCATCAGCAGCACCACCACCGCCAGGGAGGCAATGGCTGCCAGGGACAGTGGCCAACACCCAATATGGGCCATATGCCTCCCAGATCAACCCACCCTCCTGGATGGCTCCACAGCATGCCCCAAGGTATGATCCAAGGTGGGGTCCCACCACCTATCAGTGGCCACCATATGACCCTTGGCCACTGGACTACACACACCTGGGCCTGATTGGTGAGCCCCAGCGCCCCCTACCCAGGGACATATTCACACCTCCACCAGCACACACATCTCTGGGCAGCTCTGCATCACTTGATGTGGTGGGCATATGCCCATCATCTGCACCAGCCACTCCAACAGCAGCCACAGCACCCTCAGCAGCAGCAGAGGATACAGCACCTCCAGCAGCAGAGGAAACAGCACCTCCAGCAGCAGAGGAAACAGCACCTCCAGCAGAGGAGGAAACAGCACCTCCAGCAGAGGAGGAAACAGCACCTCCAGCAGAGGAGGAAACAGCACCCTCAGCAGCAGAGGAAGAAACAGCACCCTCAGCAGCAGAGGAAGAAACAGCACCCTCAGCAGCAGAGGAAGAAACAGCACCCTCAGCAGCAGAGGAAGAAACAGCAGCACCAGGGACACCGGGCACATCCACCTCCAGCACCGCACGCCTCACAGGGATGGAGGCAGAGTGTATGGCCCTTCAGAGGAGACTACTCCGGTCGAGCAGGAGTACTGACAGCAATATCACCAGGAGCAGGAGGCAATCCAGGAGGAACATTGTCCAATTGGAGAGCAGGATCCAAGGTTTGGAGTCGGAGGTGTCCAGGGGGAATACACTACTCCAGCAGCTCAGGACTGGTGTGATGGACATGTTAACACAGGTCCTTGTGGAGCTGAGGGAGATAAACCGCAGGGAGAACCTGAGGATGGAGAGGGAGAACTTGCGTTCCACTGAGGGGTCTACTGCAACCACCACCCCCTCTAGTGTTACCCCTGAAGCAACACCTAGGGGGCAGAGGGTTACCAGGAGATCCACAAGGGCATCCACCTCTGGCACCCAGGCTAAGGCCCCCCACCCAAAGAAGAAAAAATGAAAGGCCCAACCTGTTAAGTTTCCCCTCAATAAAGAAAACATTTTTTTTTTAATTCCAGTCTGATCTGTTGTGTCTTCAGTTATGGATTGGGTGGCAGGGTTGTCTCCAATGCATTGCCATACAATGCAGTGAACACAACCTCTGCCTATGTGAAATGTTAGTGGGATGCTACAACATGGGTTCACACACACACCGTTGTACAAATTCAACTTGTAATACATCCCTGGAGCCATATTACACCACTGTGTTATATGGCGGTGTTGTGTGTTGAATTTGAACAACAAAACATACCCCTTAGCACAACAAATTGTACAACACTGAACATTTGTCTACATCATGTGCTGTGTTTAACCCTTTGAGTGCCAGAGTGGTAGACAACGCATTGTCAAGAAATGCGTTGGGGACCACTCTTGCACTCAGTGGGTTAATGGGATAACCAGACAAACAGCTCTGTGATTTAGCAGGGACATTATAAGCAGGATAGATAAATGGGACATGTATCCATGTTGTCTTGGATTCACACACTCATTGTGCAACTGACTTACTGAAGAAGCCAATGTTTTTAACCTAGGATTTCAACGTGTAGCACACACATTGATATCCTGGGCTGAGCATTGGGGTCTCCTGTAAGTTGAGTTGCTGTTTCCCTAAGGGTGTAACAGACTTCACCAGTGATAACACATGTCCACTTAGTCTGGTTGTTCGTTAGCCCATGTACTGAGATATGTCAAAGTGGAGCAAAATCTCCGAACATGGATTATACTGAGCAATACAGATACTGTGGACAGGTATTCACTGTGGAAGTATGTCCCCTGTATCACCTCTTCATCACTCCCACAACACATTGGTGCATCACTGCCACCATCATCTGTTTGCATTGATACATCACAGAGTCCAGTCACTGGCAAACAAGTGGTGGACTCCTGTGATGTGGGTGTTGCCTTTCCATGTATGGGGCATACTCTACCCTGGGTGTGGTAACACATTGACATATGTGTTCTCAAATATATCCTCCTACAGACACAGATAGAATGGTGATGGTTCATCTTTATTGTGTCTCAAAGTGCATTAGAATGTACATGTGTTTTGTGTGTGTATTGCCTATATGCATTGAACACCTGTATGAGAACACTAAATGTACTTTGAAACTAAATTGTAATACTTCAGTAACACTGCTGCCCTGCTCATGTGTTGTCCATGAGGTTTGACAACTCTGTAGCTGAGCATCCTGACTGTACAGGTTACAACACTCAAGAATTAGTGTTTTCTGTGTCTCTATGAGAATGTTCCAGTAGAGGTTTGTGTGAACCTCAGGTCAAACTTTGCATCACCAACAACATCACCATAAACAGCAAGGGGTGATCTTCATGAAGGTGTTGTCAAGACATCAATCCAGTCACATGGAAGATCTTCAGTTCAAGGATGGATCATGTTACGGATGCCTGCGGGACAAGAGGACAGGATTTGGAGCAGTAGACCTGAACTGATCATCAAGCAACAACAATTTAGTCTTTTTCATCCCCTCAGTTTTCACAGTTACAGGTGAGTGCACAAACCATTGCTTGACAATGTGTTGTGTACTCATCTGTAACCAATTCTGTGGGGAACTAAGGACATGTGCATCAGTCCTAGGGATATGTGCCCCTGACATGTATACACACATTAACAAGTGTTCTGAGAGCTCCATGGAAGTAATGACATTGTGCTGCCACTGTGAAAGTGACAGTGGCAGCCCAATGTCATTTGTTCCATGGAACTGTTAGGACACATTTGTTGATGTGTGTATTCATGTCAGGGGCACATACGTCTGCACACTCACAGGTCTGCATGGAGTCCGTGGTAATCTGATCTACGTCTCATGACCTCTACATTGTGTGCCCATACCACTGTACATCCACCCCTGTGCTGCTCTTCTCAGCTGTAGCACAGTACAGGTCCCATATTGAGTCTGATGTCCCTTCTCATGCAAATCATTAGATAATACTCTTTCACTACTGGGCTAGCATGGTTGTTCAGGCTCTAATCATGGCATATCCAGTTAGTTGCTGTCAATCAAGCCGTGTAAGGTGATGAACATGGGTAATATGTTGTACCTTGTTTCTCCTGAGGGTGTGCGTGATATCCTTGGGGTCTGTATGTCAACGTGGAGAGTGGAATGGAGGATGGTTGCTGAGTCCACACACACAATTTTCCACGTCCACTGCCAGTGCAGTGCTGTGTCACTGTTCCTGTGGGGTGAGACAGAACAAAATGTGCAGTGTGGTTAGTGTCACAGGACTGCTGGGGGACTTGCATGGATTGTTTGCATGCCTGTGTTATACTCACAGGTGAAGTATTCCGTGATGAGCCTGTCTCTGATCTGTGCCCCTCTCATGGTCTCCTCCACATGCCCGATGTCCATGGTCACTTCCTGTATGGGGGGGTCCGGGATGTGCTCCAGCAGCCTGGTGTCCACTGCGATATTGTGCAGTATTGCGCACGCCACAATGATGTCACACACCTTAGCCGGTGCATACTGCAGTGCTCCCCCAGAGTGGTCCAGACATCGGAATCTTGACTTGAGGAGCCCAAATGTCCGCTCAATAGCATTCCTGGTTCTGGCATGAGCCTGGTTGTAGCTTTCCTGGGCATGTGTTTGGGGATTGGCCAGAGGGGTCAGTAGCCAGGACTTGCATCCATAGCCAGCATCACCTGTGTAATGTGAGTGACATGGTGAAACAGGGAGCACATGTTGTGTGAATGATGTTTTGTGTGGTGGACGTAGTAGGTGTGGGTCAGGTGCATGCTGAGCTGAGTGGTGTGTACGCCTGTGTATGTGGTGTGATTTTGTTTTGTGAACTCACCCAGTAGCCATCCCCCTGTAAAGGTTCCATTCTCAAAATCTCTGTGGACTGAGGAGTTTTGTAGAATGTATGCATCATGTGTGCTGCCAGGATATTTTGCACAGACATTCATGATCCTCATGTTGCTGTCACACACCATCTGCACGTTGATGGAGTGGAAGTTCTTCCTGTTGATGAATATCTGTGCGTCACGTGCTGGGGCCTTAATCCGGACATGGGTGCAATCTATAGCACCCATGACCCTGGGCATGCCTCCCTTTGCGTAAAAGGCCTGCTTGACGTGTATCCAGTCCATGTCGGTGGTGGGAAAATGGATATGGGTACTGGCCTTGATTTTGAGGGCTGGCAGGACCTGGGCCAGCACTCTGGAGAATGTGGCCTGGGACATGCCAGATGCGTAACCCTCAGTGGACTGGAAGGCCCCGCTTGCCATGAAGTGTATGGCACAGAGTAGTTTCTGCAGGCCAGTTAGGGCATGGTTGTGGATGTAGATGGGATCCACCTGCTCCTTGATGACCTCATACAAGGCAATGATGCTGTCAGGCCTCAACCTGTAGCGATCAATGACCTCGTCATCAGCCATTCCAAAGAGTGTGACCCTTGGGCGGTATACCCTGGGCCTTGGTGGTCGTCTATACATCCTGTGCCCTCCAGGTGGGGATGGACTCCTGTGTGGCTGGTGAGCCAGAGCCTCCTCACTTGCAACAGGTGAAGGCTGTTGATGAGGCGTGCTTGGGGTTTGCTGATGTTCCCTAGCTCTCTCCCTTGCACGCCTTCTACGCAGTCTTCGCAACAATATGTAACCCAACATACTGTTTGCTCTCTCTATCTGTCTCTATCTATCTGTCTCTATCTATCTGTCTCTCTCTCTCTCTCTCTCTCTCTCTCTCTCTCTGTCTATCTCTCTCTCTCCCTCCCTGAGTGGAAAACAAGCCACAAGTGAGTGTGTTGAGTTGTCCCTTTAAGTACTTGCTAGGGCGTTGTGTAGGTGTGGTGATGAGGTGAGTGCTGACCAATGGTGAGTTGTTTGTGTCCAGGTAAGTGTTTGCAGGTGTGTGTGTGTTATAAGATGTGGTGTGTTGTGCTTGTTCTGTGTGTGCCATTTGCGGGCGTGCAGTTGTGGGGTGCAGGTCGCGTGTTGATGTTTCCCAGGTGAGCTTGTATTTGCAGGGTCCGCTTTGTGTGATGACCCCCATTGTTCCGTGCCATGTTGTGTTGTTGTTTTTTTGTGTGTCATTGTTCCTGTGGTGTTGGTTGTTGTTTTGTGTGTAGTGATTTGTGTTGTGTGTGCATGTTTTTGTGTTGTTTTGGCATTGCACGGGTTAATTTTCCCATTTACATGGTTGTGCGGTAAGCCTTTTGTGTGTTTTCCTCTGTAACGGGTGTTTAGTTTTGGCCGTTAAGTGTCTAACGTGTGTGAGAAGTGGGTCTTAACTTTTAGCCGTTAGGTGTGTCTTTTTTTCAGCCGTTATCAGTACCGCAAGCCTTTGAATAGCTCTGGGGTATGTTGTTCCATGTTGTTCCATGCGTCTGAATGCACGTAAGTGTAGCGGCCGTAGGAATTGTGCAACTGCCGTTAGCTGTTGTTTAGACGGATCTTTGAATTGCAACATGACACTTAACGCACCCGTTAGTGTTTTTTTTGGTTAACGGCTGCCTTTAAATCGAGCCCTTAGTGAGGTGCAGTGGCCTACCAGCACAGATATATCACCAGCCCAGGGGGCAATTGCCCCCTGCCCCCCAGGCCAGCCCTCCTCTGACTTTTAAATTGATGTTGAAGAATACAAAGATACAGGTACTTAGAAGGATACTATGCATCATATAAAAGTAAATTGTTCAATTCAACGTATGTTTATAATATAACATTACTATCCTCTTTAAACCCTTGGATGCTAGACACATCTATAATGCATTATGAAGCAATGAATTGGTGATGCTTCGATTATGCAAGGGGATAACCAATTCACAAGTGATCCCACTGTAGAAGTCTTTTCTTCACCTACGAACTGTAGAACATGGACTTGAGAGTTAGCACATTACACACGTCTAGTGCACTGGAGACATTCACAAAAAATGTGCTTCTGTTTTACTTTAAATGCTTTGAGTACCAGAGGGGTATCTAACTCATTGTAAGGGTATCCAAAGCATGCCCCGCTGGCACTCAAAGGGTTAACTTTAGCTTTTCAAGTTTGGGAATCTTTTCTCTGATATTGCTAAATGGATTCACAAATACCTATGGAAGCCTTACACCCCATGTATACTAATCCCCTTTACTTGGCCCTCGGGTATAACAGCAAGTGGGTGGGAGGGGTGTGGTCTTTAAAAAAAACATGAAAATACAAACTACACTAGGATGCAGAATTCAATCAGAACTATTCTTCAGGGAAAATAATAGCACAAGAGGGCTTTATTGATGTTCAGAGTACATTTGCTGTTTATTTGTTTGTTTCTATATTTACTGGATGTTCTTAAGACATGTTCCTTGGCCAGATGATTAATTTACGTTTTGCGGGATGATTACTTTTCGCCGACAGCAGGGGCAATTGTTCTTCTGCTGCAACCAGTGTAACATACACAGCTCATGGAAGTGGTGGCCGCAGTGAAGATACATCACTTCCTCCCAGATCTCGTATTCTGTCAGGCAAATTGCGCAGTTCTTTAATATCTCCTTTTCTTCCTCTCCTACAGTGAAAGTTATGACTCTCACTTGGGACCTGGCAATTGGATTCCGTACAAAGTTCCGGAAAGGTCCGTGTCTGCGTGGTCTGCCAGCTCTCCTGGTGGGCTCTGCTGGCACATACTCAGCTCGTCTGAAAAGTCCACGCACCCAGCGTAGGACATTCGCCATGGGGCTGACACTACTTTGAAGCTAGCTACACAAGCTCTGTAAATTTTCTTCCTAATGCAGCGATAACCTCTCTATAAGCAAGATTGCTCCAGATAAGTACAAGCCTAGCAAAAGATCAGGAAAATCTGAAGAGGTTCTCAGTGTCTGTCCTTTTAATAGCCCAGGTGCCACTGTGAGGTCATAACTGTCATTGTGCACCACCTGCCATACTGTTTGAATGAAACAGGCCAGTTGTGGGATTTCTATGTATACCATCTTTCTTATGTTTATTATTACATAGCTGTCATTGTGACATCACAATAGGTCCACCACCTACCATGTTGTTTTAAAGAAACAGGCCAGTTGTGGGATTTCTATGGATACCAACTTTCATATGTTTATTATAGCAAAGCTGTCAGGGTTCAGACAAACCTCCCCTTAGGTTGCACTCTACAGTTTGAGCAACCAGCAGGACTTAAAGAAACAATAACATCTTAAAATGATCTCTGTTTATACGTGCATATGAATGGCCATATTTTCAGAAGTGAACGGAGCAAACCAAATGAAAAGTTCCCCAAATTATCATGGATTTAAATTGGGCCTTTAACTCTTTGAGTGCCAGAGGGGCACCTGCCACTCAAAGGATTAAGCCCATGAATGCTAGAGAGGTCCCTGACGCACTGCAATACAATACATTCGCGACCTCTCTAGCATACCTCCCAACATTTCAAATTGCCAAAGAGGGACACTTGTGTTTTAGGGGGTGTTTCTGGGGGCATGGCTGGTGGGTGGGGCATTACCAGGAATTTTTAAGCTATTTCATGACCTATTGTCACCTCCTTGTGTAACCTACTAAATGATTTAGAACAAGACCAAAGTATTTTATTTACACATACTAATTTATAAACACATATACTGATGTTTAAACAAACAATAATGTGAGTTTTATTGCTGTAGAGCAATATGATATATTTATTTACACACCAAGCAACTTGATCCCCTAAAAAGAGGGACACCAAGGTGTGAAAGAGGGACAGAGGGATTTAGGTCTAAAACAGGGGGTGTCCCTCCTAAAAAGGGACACTTGGGAGGTATGCTTTAGCATTTAAGGGGTTAAAATCCCATTTAAATAAATTGGAATTGTTTCTTCTCCCCAATAATGCAGTTAGTTTGCCCCAAAATCCCTCACTCCTCTAAAGAAAAACATCCCTAAGATACAAACATTTCACATTGTTCCCCATTATAACTGCCAACCCCTGACGGCCGGTACTAATTCATTTCTATAAAATATCTTCTAAAGTAGGCTTCTTAGGGCCTGTACCTTTGAATTCTTCTCGAAAATCAATTTTAAAGCTCCCCTCCTGCCCCTTACATTAGTCATAGTCCTGTCAGATCTGAAAGCCGGTCCAGACGGATCACAACGAGGGACAATATTGCGTCTGTATAAGCAAAACCCTGCTCCCCTTTGTAAAGGAGAGCAGGGTTTGCCTTATACTGACAGACACAATACTGTCCCTCATTGGTGATTCGTCTGGTCAAGGGGACGGTTTTCAGATCTAAGGAAACTATGAATGACATAATGGACTGGGTAGTGTGGGGGACTATTAACAAGGGAGGGCTGGCAACTACTGGTCTAGGGGGGCAAATACATTCAAGTGGCCCATTTCTATTATTGTTCCAGCCCACTGTTCCAGCCCAGACATATGACCAGCCCACGGGGCAATTGCCCCCCTGCCCCCCAGGCCAGCCCTCCCCTGGTGAAGGGCCAAATTCTCAGGGTGAGAGGTCTGTGTTACCTACTATAGGAATTTCCCCAATTAAATGTATCCTTAGCCTCTAAACTGGTGCCATTAGTACCAGAAAGACAGTGGGAGATGTCCTGCTTGTCTTGTTTGTGTTCAGGCAGTGAGTTATCCAAACTGTAGCATGTTAAAGGTCCCTCGCACACTGACCAGAGCACCTCTGTGTTAGAGCAAGCAGGCATATATCGCATAAAATCTACATTATGGGAAGCTTTAAGGGTTAATATTTCAAAGATCTCAGGGTCAGCTCATCTTGAAAGTTCCCAGGTATGCTTATTTGGAGACCAGACGGTGTGGCATGTATATAAGTGTATAACACTGCTCCAAAGAAGTAAAACCATCATTAATGTCTATTTAAACATCAATATGTGCTTATAAATTGCGTACCCCCTCCAAACAATAACGTCAAAAACTGTACTAAATTAATACTTACCGTTGCACCACTAAAATGCCCCTGTAGTTCAAGGGGTAATACCTAGCTGCATGCCCAGTTCCACACTTTGTGCTGAATAGTAGAGTGAAGGACGATCCACTTCCAGGTTTGATCAGTGAATGGCTCTACGGGAGCTAAGAAGGAGAAATTTACTGACTTTTAAAACTCTATAGAACCAGTGCAATTGAGAGGAGTCAGATGCCCTAATTTGACTTTACTGTTCCTTTGCTGTTTACCTATCCATAAGGACAGACTTTTTCCCTGGCCAATGAAGTTGCCATGGCAACCCACTTGGCATTCACTCACACAGGGACTTATGTCTCTGTGAGAGAATTTTAATGTGTCCTGTGCAGTGACTGAGCTTTAGGCAGTTCTCAAACTACTCACATAGAGAATACTGTTTGAGAGAGTGAACCGCTGGGGGGAATACTATTGGTTGTAATACTCCCAGAGGCATATTAATATCATTATCATACAGTATAAGTAATTATGGTCATAATATATTGATGATGTGCTAGATATTTGGTCATATATTCTCTGGACGTTTCCTTAATCCCTCACCACAGTTCATAAAACTTTACCATGTCCCTGGATAAATGGTTAGTTTTCTTGTTATGCAGAGCCACAGTGTTTTTGACCATTTTGATCTACATTTTGATCTTTGCCAGAAATGTGCCACTGTTTGAATATGTTTATTTATATAGCGCCACAAGTGTACGCAGCTCTTTACAATTTCAGGGTTTAAACAATACAGGGTTACAGGTGCTTTGTAGAGTGAAACATTGGGTGCGAGGTCCCTGCCCAAAAGCTTACATATCTCCCATCCATTACCCGCAGTTGGGTATCTTCCCAAGTTACTATTACTTAGACTGAGTTGAACTGTTATAGAAATATGTGATCATAAGCTACAAGAAATGACTGTAAAATCTGAAGAACACAATTTCTTAAATAAATAATTTCTAGAATAAAGAGTGAAGTATTGGGTAAAAATAGATCACAGTTCCCTAAACAATGCATTAAATAAAGATGACAGGATATATTACCATATATTACTGCGTATAATTATATTTTTAACAACATAGCTAGGATTATTAGCCATCAATGCCAAGTCTTTAATATTATCAGGAATAAAAACAAATCACCCATGATGGCTTGTTGTAGGTGTAAAATCTTTCAGGATTGCTTAGTAAAAGCAGATATTTGCCTTTTGAAAAAATCTTCCAATACATTCTAGGGAACACTAAAGGTGTTATAATTACCTTGCTCTTAGTGCTATAATTACACTAAAAGCCATATTTTATTTCTCCCCACAAAAGGCACATCATTTCTTAACCCTTTTTCATGTAATAGGAGTTATATTAAAGTGGACCTGTGTCACCTGCTGGTCACCTATATTCGTGTATGTTCTTTATTCTAATAAAGTCATTTTAACCTTACCGTTATGTCTGAGTGTTCATCAAAAACCGTGACACCATTTTTGGTGTTTTAATAGTACAATAGGGAAGGGTGACATCACGAACATATTATAAGGTTCGTTTGAGGTCACCAAGAGTTCCGGCAATAACTTTCAAATCTGAGAGTGGAACATAATAGATATTAATCAATACACAAAAATTTACCAAGTGTTTTTTATATTAATAAATATAAATATTTTGAGATTGATTAAGAGGTGGTGTGTTAATATGTAATAGCATTGTTGTTATGCTCAACCACTGGTGGAAGCGTCGAATACAGTGTTTTAATTAGTAATTTTTGAAAATTCTAATAGCAGAGAATTTATTTTGGGTGGCAGCCACCAAGTTATAGCACTTTCTTCCATATAGCACCACTTGAGATCAATTTTTTATATAGAACAGGATGTTTTTTCTCTGCAGATAAATTTGGATAAACTGAGTAGGAGGAAAATAAGTTGTGATGTTATGATTTCCTGCACCCCTTCTCCTGTGTCCCATTTGCCACTCTACCAACACTCCTTTGTCCCTTTTGCTGCTTTCCCTACCCATCTCTTCATTTGTCATTTGCCCAAGCACTTTCTGACAGACTGCACAGTGCTTGGACGGATGACAAAATGAGAGAACGGTAGGAACGTTGGTGAAAGGGACATAGGAGGGGTGAAAGAGTGGCAAATGGGTGGAGGAGGGATGGCAGAGTGACGAATAGGACAAGAGAATGGTGAATGCAGGAAACCATGACACTGCAACGTATTGGGCAGATGTTATCATTCAAGCTCAAAGCCAAGTATGGCTAAGGGATCATTTCTTCTTATATTGCTAAGATAGCATTATTATTCACATCTATATAACAAGATTTGTGGTCAGGGCTTATGGCTGGGAAAAGGGAGTGAGTTATGAGGTGTGAAGAAAGCCTAAGTGATTGAAACCTAGGTTCAGACTGATTAGAGGGCTCACTAAAAGGAATAAATAATGAAAGAGGTGTTGGATGGTGGGGTTCTTTGAGGTGACCAGAACTGAGAGGGGCTAGGCTTGAGGGTATATAAAGGCCTCCATCCCCTCCCACAAATGCAGCATAGCTGTGAAAGTGTTAGTGAGTCTTTTTTAAGAGGGTATAATTCGCTAGTCCATCAGCTTCTTCAAAAGAGCTAAGGAATAGAGTGGTAAGGAGTAGTCTTTTGGCCTCTGAGAAAGAGGTAAAGAATAGCGATGTGTGGAGTAGAGAAGTAGGGAGTAGTCCTTCAGCTTCTGAGAGAGCGGTAAAGAGTAGTCCTTTGGCCTCTGTTGAAGAGGTAAGGAGTAGACCTTCATCCTCTGTGAAAGAGGTAAGTAGTAGAGAAGTAAGGAGAAGTTCTTCAACTTCTGAGAAAGAGGTCAGGAGTAGAGAGGTAAGGATTAGACCTTCAGCCTCTGAAAAAGGTAAGGAGTAGTCTTTCGGCCTCTGTGAAAAAGGTAAAGCGTAGTCCTCCAACCTCTGTGAAAGAGTTAAGGAGTAGTTCTTCAACCTCTGAAAAAGAGGTAAGGAGTAGAGAGGTAATGAGTAATCCTTCGGCCTCTAAGAAAGAGGTAAGTAGTAGTCCTTCGGCCTCTTCAAAAGTGGTATGGAGTATATAGATAAGGAGTAGTCCTTCCGCCTCTGTGAAAGAGGTAAATAGTAGAGAGGTAAGGAACAGAACTTCGGCCTCTGTGAAAGAAATAAGGAGTAGTCCTTTGCCCTCTTCGAAAGTGGTAAGGAGTAGTCCTTCGGCTTTTGTGGAAAATGAAAAGCAGGGAGCAAGTCCTTCAGCCTCTGCAAAAGAGGTAAGGAGCAGGGAGCTATAGGCCTCTTTTTTATGACTGTTTGGAACAGATGAGTGGGTTTGGTGCCATCTGTCCTGTGCGGGGGGGGGGCAAAGTATAGGAGGGGGAGAAGGGAGAGGCAAGGAGCATAAGCTAGACCTTTGGCTTCCAAAAATTAGGTAAGGAGCATAAGCTAGACCTTCGGCGTCTCTGTGAATGAGGTAAGGAGCATAAGCTGGACCTTCAGCTTCTTCTGGTGAAGTAAGGGGCATAAGCTGAACAGAGCCTTGAGAACAGGAGGTTACAAGGTAGACCTTCCTCTCTTCTGTCCCATATTAATTACCCTATTCCGCCTACATTTTCTTCTCTCCTCCCTTCTCTATATTTCCCTCCCCCCTTTTTTCTCCCTCCTTCTTTGTGCAGTTCGAGCAGTATATCTGGTTATGGTGCTTTGCATTTTATGACCTCATCGCACTGTGCTGTGTACCTGATGTGTCATTGGCTACTTAGCCCTAATGTTTGTCTGTTTTTTTGTATGTTTTAATAAAATCCTTCTATAAACAGATAAAAAAAAACAACAGCCTATGACAGTAAATATGGATGCTGTGGTCTCACTTTCTCATCAGACCACAGAAGCATTAGAGTCCACTGTACCATTGGCTCTTTAACCTTTTAAAGACAAGAAGGATTGTGCAACACTGCCTTACAATGCATGCACACCACTCTAGTCCTTAAAGGGTTCATTCATTGTGATACAAAGAGCGATATCAAAACATACTATGTAACATCAAAAACTGACATCCCTATCAAGAGCTGCATGCACATGGAAAGGGGAGAGCAATTCTGGAGCAAACTAACAGCACCGTAAACGGGGCTTTTAACTCCTTGAATGCATCACAATGCATCGAAGGCCTCTGTAGCATTCAAGTTAAAATCAATGGGAATTTTCATTTTTTCTCGTACAGGTTTGTCTCAGAATTGTTCCTCTTTTATTTGTGCCTATGGCTCCAATTCAGCTATTTTACTACCTTCTGTAAACACCTCAGGGTTGTGGTGTTCCTGGGACAGTCCTGGTATTTGGGGGCATGTCTAGATGTTATGACTAAAGTTGACCAAGAATATTACATTTCACAGATTTCTGCCTTCTGTTTACACACTGCTGTGACTGGCTACCTGTCAGCCAATCACATTACTAAGCAAAAGAAAGGCGACCCAGACACAGTAAACTGCCCTTAGGTATAAACACAAAGTATAGATCAGTGGTTCTCAAATTCGGCCACCAGCGTGTTTTCGTGCGGCCACCATGATAAATGAGGAAATGGTAGCCACATGCGGCGACTGGCCGCGTACAAGTTGTGTTGTTGGTTTTTTTTTTTGTTTTTTTTTTCTTGTTGGAGCCTGCTCTGCTGCACCGTTACAGGGCAGACTGGAGAGATTTTTTTAAAATGCTTGGTAACGAGTGGCAATGATCGGTTGCCTAGCAACCAACACATCCTTGTACAGGCCAGTTGGGAAAGGGAAGTGATGGAAGGCAGACATGTGGTGCGTGTGCGCAGCGCAGGGGCAGTGACTGCCACCATTAGAGCCCTGCGAGGTGGGTTACGGGGCTTTTGCAGCTTTATTCAGACAGAGTTGCTTGCTGGGCTCAGCACCCAGCTAAAAGTAAGAATGTGCAATTGTAATTTTCAGTGTCTATTTATGGATCACTTTGTGACTGTATTTGAGGTTGTAAAGTTTAATACTTGTGTACTAGTGTATGCATTAGCGTTCTGGGGTATGAATGTGCTAGTGTATGCATTAGTATTCTGGGGAATTAAGGTGTATGCATGTGTGTGTTATTGTATGTATGTGTGTGCCAGGGTGTGAATGTGTGTGCGCCAGGGTGTGAATGTGTGCGCTAGTGTGCTCACTAACTCACACATGGATACACTAGCACATGCATGTATTCAAGAGTGTGCCAGTGTATGCATATGTGTGAATTTGTGCTAGCATATGCATTCATGTGTGTGCCATGGTGTGAATGTGTGTTCTGTCTATTGTATGTGTGCATGTGCCAGGGTATGAGTGTGTGTGCTAATGTATGTTCAGGGTGCAAATGTGTGTGCTAGTATATGTGCCAGGGTGTGAATGTGTGTGCTAGTGTATGTGTGCATGTGCCAGGGTGTGAGTGTATGTGCTAAGGTATGCTCTATGGTGCAAATGTGTGTGCTAGTGTATGTGTGTATGTGCCAGGGTGCAAATGTGTGTGGTAGTGTATGTTCCAGGGTGTGAGTGTGTGTGCTAGTGTATGCATGTATGTGCCAGAGTGCATCTGTGAATAAAAAATACAAAGTAAATTAAAAAAAAAAAAAATAATAATATATGTGTGTGTGTGTGTGAGTGAAGTGGGTGTTTGTAGCATAAACAAGATTGTAGGGAGAGCAGTGGTGGGCAACCTGAGACTCAACTGTTAACGAACGTCACCTCTAATTATCCTGAGCCAGCTATTTGAGGATGATAGGGGTTGTAATTTAACAAAATATTAGTATTATCCTATGCAGCAGCACCACCACCTGTCCTTCGCGCCACACTCTTTCCCTGCCATATTCTTGTCCCTTTATTCCCAAATTCATTGTCTTATCATTCCCACTACTACCTAAAGTTCCCTGTTCCACTGCTTATTTCCTTCCTGTTTCCCGGTGTCGTCCTGCTGTTATAAAAAACAGCATAGGATATGTAGACATGCCAACTTGCATTATGCCTGGTTTGTAGAAAAACAGCAGGGAGACTGTGGGAAATGGTAAGGAAAGCAGTGAAAAATTGTGGCAGGAAGGATATGGTATGGGGATAGCAAAAAAGGATGAGGGAGGATATCTCTGATGGATATAAAACAGAGGAGTGGTGATGGTGTCTTAAGCTTCACTGCCCAAAAAAGGAGTTAGTGAATTACCGTTGACGCCATGATGGTAAAGCAGTAGATAATATTAGGATGACTAACAGAAAAGTACATCCCATCTCACTAAAGTATGATCACTTCTGCTCTAGAGAATGCAAACTCTAATACAGTTAATTTGTAGATTGTAATATTTAGGCATTATTTATGAGCATCAGATAAAATTGTCAACAAAGAAAGCAAGCCAAGGTATAACTAGTGTAGTTCCATTTCAGTTGTAGGCTCTGTGGTATCACTAGTGTGCCATCATTTAATTTTTGATATCGGTGGTATCACTAGTATAGCTCCATTTCAATTGTAAGCTTTGTGGTATCACTAGTGTAGCTCCATTTCAGTCATACGCTCCATGGTATTACTTGCTTTAATTCACAACATTGATGTCAATTATAAAATTATGAAAATTGGCTAGACTGGGCTGGAAAGGTGGGCTGGGGAGAGTAGAAATGGGCCATTTGATTGTACTGCCCCCCAGGCTGAAAGTTGCCAGCCCTCCCCTGGCTGGGTCTGACTGGCTGAGGCTTCCCGCTTCAAACAGCCAATGATTTTTCAGCCCACCCCAGCCTCAGCTTAGTAGGAATGCGTGTCTCTGCTGACAAGCACACAGAAGACTGGACTGGACGGATTCAGAAAAGAGGTAAGTAGTAATTAGTGTCGGTTGACCAGTCCGTTTATGGAGAGATTGTGTGGGGCAATGGGGGAGGGTGCAATGTGAGTGGGACAGTGTGAGTGGGCAATATAGTGGGACAATATGAGATGGGCAGTGTGAGTGGGACAGTGTGAGGTGGGCATTGTGAGTGGGACAATATAAGTGAGGCAGTGTGAGGTGGGCAATGTGAGTGGGACAATGAGTGGGCAATGTGAGTGGGTAATATAGTGGGACAGTGTGAGTGGGCAATATGAGGTGGGCAATGTGAGTGGGACAGTGTGAGGTGGGCATTGTGAGTGGGACAATATAAGTGAGGCAGTGTGAGGTGGGCAATGTGAGTGGGACAATGAGTGGGCAATGTGAGTGGGTAATATAGTGGGACAGTGTGAGTGGGCAATATGAGGTGGGCAATGTGAGTGGGACAGTGTGAGGTGGGCAATGTCAGGTAGGACAGTGAGAGGTGGGCAATGTGAGTGGGACAAAATAAGTGGGACAGTGTGAGGTGGTCAGTGTGAGTGGGCAATATGAGTGGGCCAATGAGTGGGACAGTGTGAGGTGGGCAATGTGAGTGGGCAGTATGAGTGGGACAGTGTGAGGTGGGCAATGTGAGTGGGCAATATGAGTGGGACAGTGTGAGGTGGGCAATGTGAGTGGGACAGTGTGAGGTGGGCGATGTGAGTGGACAATATGAGTGGGACAGTGTGAGGTGGGCAATGTGACGTGGGCAGTATGAGCGGGACAGTGTGAGGTGGGCAATATGAGTGGGACAGTGTGAGTGGGAAATAAGAGGTGGGCCAGTGTGAGGTGGGCAGTGTGAGTCATTGTCACTCCCCTAAGCCTCAACCTCAGATGGCCCTGGGATGAGTGAGAGTTAGGGTTGCCACCCAGCCGGTATTTTACCGGCAGGCCGGTAAAAAATTGGCTTCTGTCCAATGTTAAGTCTATGGAGGGAATGCCTTGGACGGTATTTTTTTGAAGAAGAGGTGGCAACCCTAGTGAGAGTGAGTGCTGAACCTGAGTGAGACACACACACACACACAGTGAACCCAGCATATACTTTTTTTTATTAATCATGTCACATTGCTGGATAATGCATAGCAGAAAATATATGTGTATGTGAAAGGAGAAAAGTGAAGCAATTTTGGGGCAAAATAATTGCAGAATACTAAAAAAAAATAACCACTTGGATGAAGGAGAGGTCCCCAATGCATTAGAAGGCACCCAAGGGGTTAAAAATCACATTTGAATCAATTGCATTGTGTTTGTGTTCCATGTGGTATAGTAGTAATCCTTACAACAGGATTGCTATGCTTTTGTCTTGTAATTTATATTGCCCATTCAGTTCAAGGGAAAATTGCTTACTTGTGTTAACCATTTGAGGATCAGAAGGGAGTGCAGTTCATTGCTCTGGTTCTCAAGCAGTTAAAACATTGAACAAGAATGGTAGCATTTTGATATCTCAAATGTATGTTAGATTAAAAAAATTCAGAGTGCAGGGTTGTGTTGTTTTCACTCCTTGGCTGTCAGAAAGGTACCCAATCTACTGTGAGGCCCCCAACATCCAAGGGGTTAATTTTATACTAGAGAAGCTTTGAGGGAATTATATAAATCCCATTATAATTGATGGTTTTACTTAATGGTACATAACTTTAACCCCTTAGTGACGGCCGCGTGCAGACGCGGCCGTCACTTAACGTCCGTCTTTTTTTTTTTTTTTTCTAAAAGAATCCGGCGTCCCCGAACGGCGTGCAGCCGCGCGGGGAGCCGGATTTCCGGGACGTACATGTACGTCCTCTGTCACTAAGTGACAGCCACACAGGACGTACATGTACGTCCTGTGTCGCGAAGGGGTTAAAGGCAAAAGTTGGTGGTGTTAATGGTGAAATCTACAGATCCATCGGTCCCAGTGATATAAGTGAAAACAGTCATTGTTATCGGTATAAATCTGGAGGATGACTGATTGCTCATTGGGTTTCCAGTCGGTTGGGAATACCTGTGTGTTGGGGGGATACTGTCAGTAACGTCAGAGGTCTTGACAGAGAATGGAAATGGATCAGAAGGGTAATTTCATTTGACTAGGTGTTTTCTGCCTGGTCAAACAGTTGAAATGTGGTTTCCAGGGGCGCACCCAGGTGTAAGCCCTCTGGCATTCAGAAGGTTAAAAAGGCATTTTGTAGTGCACTGGTTTACAATGTAACTGTCACTTTGTAATAAATAGGTGTTTTTAACTATTTGAGTGCCAGAAAGGTATCCAACATATTGCATTGGATAACTCTCTGGCACTAAAAGGGTTAAAAGCTTTCATATTCATTTATGTTTGTTATCCATGTTTTATTTAAAGCAGTAGTGTGAGAATGTAGCTTTAGGTGCTGGTCAGTGTTTGTGGCACTCTTTATTACTATGTGATTTCTTTCTGGAATTTTAAATTGTAATATGATGTAAATTTATTGTTGTTGCACTTATTTATCTGCAATTTTTGTTTGTCTTAACATCCTCATAGCATTTGTGAATGTAATGTCATAGTGTGGCCACCAGGACATGGCTGTGGCCGCATTGGCGGCCACCAGAAAAAATTCCTTTAGAACCACTGGTATAGATATTCCGGGTTAACCCCTTAAGGGCCAGCGGTCCAGGGAGGTTACCTTCCCTTAAGGACCGCTTTGATCCTTGCCGACGCGCCGGGACACGTGACCTGTTACGCGTACCAGCGAGCTGCTTTGAGGCCTAAGAGAGATCACTCCGGTCTTGGAGCGATCAATTTTAGGCTCCGTTTTTACTTACAGCACTCCCGGTAGAGCACTATAAGTAAAAAGTACGTGACGTGCTATGACCGTCACTGGTCCTTAAGGATATAAGGACCGTGACGGTCATAGCACGTCACGTAGTCCTTAAGGGGTTAAACCACCTGCACCATAGGTAACAAATAAAACTTCTCATTAATTCCAACTGTGTCTTTAAAAAACAAACACACACTTTTTATTAAGTATTTTTAGTGGACAGGAAGCAATTGTACATAAATGTCAAGCAAGCTATGTCAACAGCAGCAATAAAACCAAACAAAACAATGCAAAACAAAAACATCCCTGCACACTTGATGCCCATTTGTGATTATCATGCCACAATGAGTTATAAGATCTGGTTTCCCAACCGTGTGCGTGGAAACCAACTGGTAGAGTATGGCTCAGGAAAAGAACATTTATCCTCAGTGGACATGTAGGTATATGATGTTCCAGAACCCTAGCTTTCAACCAGCCCCATTCCAGATGTTAAAGTGTTAGTAATGTCTAAAAAAAACTTTTTTGCATTTAGAACAGCTCAAAAAGCTGATCTAAATGCAAAAAAACGTATCTCTCAAACCGCTATGGTTTAAGAGATACGGGCGTTTGAAGTTTGATTTCTCCTACTGACAGCTGTAAAGCTGTCAGCAGGAGATTCGTGTCGGTCGACACTGTGGCGCTTGGGAAGTGCCGGGATCTCATTACTTACACGGAATCCCTTTATTGGAATGGTCTAAAACATGCGCCTGAACACTAGGCACACGTTTTAGACCAATCCATTGAAGGAATTCCGTGTAAGTAACGAGATCCCGGCACTTCTCAAGCGCCACAGTGTCGACCGACACGAATCTCCTGCTGACAGCTTTACAGCTGTCAGTAGGAGAAATCAAACTTCAAACGCCCGTATCTCTTAAACCATATCGGTTTGAGAGATACGTTTTTTTGCATTTAGATCAGCTTTTTGAGCTCTTCTAAATGCAAAAAAGTTTTTTTTAGACATTACTATCACTTTAAGTTCATTGCAATCAGAACCCTCAGAATGCCAGAAAGGCATCCAATGCATTGCACTGCAGTGCACTAGTTACTTCTCTGGCACTCAAAGGGTTAAAGGGAGTATCGAACTGTGATCGTGTCTTTTAGCTAACCTGACACATAGGCAGTTTTTAATGCAATTTTCATACTTTAATTAAGGTGAAAGTTCCACATTAAGCTCAGTAACATTGTAACTCTGTATAAAACAAGTTTACAATGCACTATCAAGTTATTTTATTGCATTCTGGGAGAGAGGTGTGTTACTGGCTACAATTCTTCATAGAATGTGATAGTAACATCTTCATCACTTTGTCATAGTTTGTACAGTAATAATGTTTAAATAAAGCAATTGTGGAGTACCTTTGTGTACACAACAGGAACATATAGTTTTCATATTAAAGCTTTACTATTCCTTTAAGATTTTTTTTAAGATTTTCAAAAACATTTTCTTAAATGGCTATTTTTTTATAATAACCATCTTTTTAAAGATTGCAACTAATGTTTAAAGTGGAATTAATGCTTTAAAACAATTGGTTATTTTGAAAGAGCTTTTAGAAACACATATGTATATGTTGCCCATTCGTAATTTAAAACTATAGTTTATGAGATTTGTATCTTTGTCTATTTATGTAAAATAGCTAGTACTTCCTGGAAGGAAGTGACAGTTAAGAGGGATAGTGGAATGTTAGTATATGACACATTAGGCTGTGCCAATATGCTGAACGGAAAAATAAAGCTAAATATCTTGTAAACTATATATTTAAACTGGAACTTTGTAGCAAATTGGTGATTTTGAAAAGCATGTCCAAAATCACCAATATTGATTCCATTTTTAATTTCAAACACTAATTTCTGAGATATAACTTTTATGCAGCTAAACTAGTACATCTTGGTAGGAAGTGGCAGTTGGTAATGTAGAGCTAAGTGGAATGTTTAAAGGGATAGTAATGTTTCACGAAAACAGCAGCTCCAATTAATCTTCATAGTATTTGAGCCATAGAGAGTGCTATTTGAATACTGTTGGAGTTGTAGTTCAAGAGTAATTGAAGGATAAAGTTCCCCCCTCCCATCCCTTTTACCTAGTAAAGTAAGCCATCTCTTCTCAGATGTGGAATCTGGTTGTAAGACCAGACACATAACAGCAGGGGACAATCTTCTTCCAATGAGAACAATGAAAACCCTGCCCCCCTTGACAAGTTTTTCAGGTTTTTCCCTTATCTTAATTGAAGATTGTCCCTCTCTGCAATCTACCTGGGCACCTCCCTTCTGCTCTGGCTGAGAAGTGTTACATCAGTAAAAGGGGCGGGTGGGGGATACTTTGTCATTGAATTACTCTTGAACTACAACTCTGACAGAATTGAAATAACACTCTCCAAGGTCCAAATACTATGATGATTAATTAGAGATGCTTTTATTATGAAACATTACTATCCCTTTAAGTACTCCAGACATGCCTGAATGCCTTGCACTAACTGACAAATAAATAAAACTAAATATCTTATTTTTATTTAAATAGAAAATGTCTAACATAAATATTGTTTGCTTCTGAAAGCTTGACATATTTGTTCCAAGGTGACAGTTACATTTTAACAGAATGGCATATATATATATATATATATATATATATATATATATATATATATATAATATAGAGTGATTTTGAAAGCTCATTCAAAATCATCCAAGTTGTTAGAAGGTTATAGTTCCACTTTAATTGATGCATTTTCCAGTTATGCTTATACCTCTTTCTGTTAGGTGAGGGAGTGGGGATATGACAGTAAGTTTATATTTTTTTGGACTGCTGCCTGCGTGCTGGAGGTGTGCTGAGCTCAAGGATGCGGGGGGAGGCCTCCGCATGAATGGTAGCAGATGAGATCCTGTATGGGTCGTATCCCTCGAAGACAGCTTTGCGAGGTTTGGGCTTAGCAAGCTGGCAGACTCGGTCTGATGCCTGAGTGTGAAGGGCAGAATCTGGAACTGATCTGAGGACAGGTAGGTTGGGTTGGTATTGAGGAGGCACTGTCTTGGGCACTGTGGAAATAAACATATTGGCAGCAATTTAATCAACCTAATTACAGTTAGATTATCCTGTACCTGTCTGCTTGTCAGTGATCTATACAAAATTTACACAGTTACAAGTGTAAAAAGCACAGACAGCCACAATGTCTGTCTCCCACATTAAACTACAACACTTTTATACAGATGTGGTAATGGCAGTGCTTCCTCATAGGGGAGAATAAAATCACTCTTTGGTTTACATTGTACTATTAATCCTCTGAATGCTAAAGATTCCAAAGCATTGTGGGCTGTTACAGAGACACCTCTTTCCAAGATGTCAACTCCGGCTGAAGAGAAGGAAATTACCTGGTTGACTGACCAACTGTGTTAGGCGTGCAGTGGTAACCGTACACCACAGTCAGAGGAAGACATTTCCCTCTGCTTGAACATTTTCTACAAAAACTGGCTCTTAGCTTTTTATATTGAAGAGATGACATTCAGGTAATTCAGTGTCTTTTGGGAGCTCACTTAGGAGAACAGTGACCATTTACATGATTACATTTCAGCAGACTGTTATTTATGATGTCATTTCAGCTCCTGACTGGACAAAAAGACTCAAACAACTTCAGGCTGTTGAAGCAGCTACATTTTACAAATTGGTTGCATTGGTTTCCTTTGCAACTCATATGCACATGCACAGAATAAACTAGGCAATGTGGAAATATCAGTTAAATCATTAAACAATGCCCCAAATCTAACAATCTTGATACCAGATATCTAGTGACCCCTTAGGTGTAATATTTAATACAGTTCAGTACTGTGTCAATGTACTAATCTTATGGATCTAAATAATGATTTTAAAATATTGCATTACAGACACTTTCTATGCTCATCCATCGAGTTATTTCTATTAATCTTTAAATAATTAGCATTTTCATATGTTGCCACCCATGTCATGTTCTTGCATATTTAATCAACAGCAGCATGCAAAGAGTTATAATACGCTGCATCATCTTAGTCGATCAGAATTTTCCATAAAAATTTCCAAATTTGCTTGTTCGGGCAATTCGAAGACTTGATCTGTAGGCTGTTTGGGAGTGTTTCTAGCTCTCCCAATACTCAGTCATACATATATGTTTATTCAGGAGTCTAACTTCATATTTGCACTTCAGTATAATAGTTTGATGTTTCATTCTGGAAAATCTCATGAATTAAAAAAAAGCCATATCAAGATCCAGTTTCAGCTCTAATATAATCCAAGCCTTTGTTGTTCATTGAGCTCAGACAAAGAGAATTAGACAACCATGGACAGAGCTCCAGAGAACTTGAACAGAAGGACCAAATGTGTAGTATGTTTCATCAATATCAAATGATAAAATACAAGAAACAATGTGCACTTACAAAACTCAATAAGGGTATACAGTATCTTGGGGTACCAAAGCCCCCAGCAGTCACAATACTGCATCCTCCTCCACAGGAATCCTCAGTCCTGGGTTGTGGTAATCTTAGTGACATACCTCTCTTCTCCTTGCAATCTCCAGCTGTCCAGTTGTGAAAATGCCTTGCACATCAAGTATTTAATGAGTTATGGTCACACAAAGTGTGCCCACACTGGATAGGGAAGGGGTAACAAAAAAGACCCTATGGGTATCTTGGGGAGAAACCTTGTGGGTAATGTGAGTTAGGACTGGCACTGCAGATTGCACACTATACTGGCCAAATGCATATTTGTAGGCATTCTGCTGACTTCCTCAAGGGCTCAATGAAAAAAGTATGAAGTGTAGACCATTCTTGGGTTTTGAAAGTGTGCATTTGTTTCCTGTATTTTATAACTTGATATTGATTAAACATACTACAGTAAGTATTGGGTTTTTTCCTATTGTGTTCCTTCCCTTCTATATACTTATGGTCCTTTGGTTCAAGTTATCTGGAGCGCAGTCCATAGTTCTCTTTTTGTCTCAGTGGATGGTGGTATGCAATACCACCAGTGGTGACTAGCAGAAGAAGAACAAACCCAGAGTGAAACATTCTGATTACTTATTACTTCTTCCATTTCATCGATCATCATCTCATTATTAATTTAATTTTTCTGTAATTTTGATCATAACATCATAAAATCTGGTGTGACATTATTTACCTATGCTGATGAACTTAAGTATGGTTTATGGTTTTGTGATTTATGATTTACAATTTATAGTTGGTTATTTTATCTGATAATTTACATATGTGCATTGTTTATGTTTTATATTTATTATTCTATTATTTCCTTTTATTAATTGATATTTTATTGGTTTTATTTAGTATATTTTATTTTACTCATGTCTCATTTATTTGATTTATTATAACTTTTTTCACATAATTTAGTAGTGGCTATAGGTGACCTG
Source organism: Rhinophrynus dorsalis (assembly GCA_037306005.1). Classification (NCBI taxonomy): domain Eukaryota; kingdom Metazoa; phylum Chordata; class Amphibia; order Anura; family Rhinophrynidae; genus Rhinophrynus; species Rhinophrynus dorsalis. Next base: position 266,307,047 of record CM074718.1, on the reverse strand, counting down.
GGACACTAATGTTTATGTATTGTCCGAGGGAAGATTCTCCATCTCTCTGAGATTTGTATGGGTTTCCATGGCAATCCTAGCTCTGTCAATCAATTGGCCATGTCATAGAAAGGCATTGGGGGAACAGAAGAATCATTTTATCTCCAAAACAGAAATTAGTGAGACATATATAATTTATTGTAGATTTAAATATAGTTATTAAATAATTAAAATGGCTTTAAGTTTAATTGTACAGAATATTATTTCTTGAATAGTTATTTCATTCATGGCTATGAAGTGATTTAATAGGTAAAGGGAGGCACCATGTTCTCAACTGAGAGATGCATGTTCCAGTTGGGAAAGATAAATTACAGATACAACTGTATTACTAGTTAATGAATATATGTCTTTTAATTCTGGCTTAGACAAGATATATATTTCTCTAAAGGAATTTCATCTCCTAGAGTAAATCATAAATCACTAAAATATGTGTAGTGGGAAAGTTTCTGCCTCTTCTTGTCAAAGACATGAGACAATGTCATGTACACCAGAGACAGTAAAGCAGCTACCAAGACTGGAGAATATTTTGTTTCTGTAGATGCTCTTTAGTGAAGATAAATTGCTTCCTTTGTTTTCAGAAGGCTGAATTCTCTGGCTAGATGCAAGAATGAGCAGCTTGTTAAAAAAGACAATTTGTAAAATGATTCAACATGACCCATGGTCCTTTCTACCAAAGTAGAATTTTTATCTTGCAAAACATTGGTGTGAAACAACATAAAATGTATTCTTGTTTCATATAGTTATCAAAAAGCTACAACTGCTTGGTTTGTAGTAACAGCCTTTCCAGTACGTAGTGGGAGTTACCTAAAAGGTTATGGTCCGATCTTCCTGCTACTTACAGGGGAATGCTCTTTATTTCACTAGTAGAGGTATATTTGTTCTTAGAAATGACATCATTTTGTGACTGAACTGCCAACAAAGTAAGACCAGTCACTAGTGAAGCATCTTCATAATCCCCCAAGCTGGGTTATACCTGCATAGGCAATGACGTCTGGAGCACAGATATATGGAATATATATATATATATATATATATATGGAATATATATGGAATATATATATATATATATATATTAGATATATATAGATATATATTTATAGAAACATAGTAGAGTGGAGATTGTAGCCGTATTAGTCCAGTGATGCAGATGTAAAATAACAAACAAAATAAGTATCTTGTAATACCTTTTTTATTGGACTAACAGAATTTTGGATTGACAAGCTTACGGGAGAACCTCCCTTTCTCAAGTCTAAATGCTTTAGACTTGAGAAAGGGAGGTTCTCCCGAAAGCTTGTCAATCCAAAATTCTGTTAGTCCAATAAAAAAGGTATTACAAGATACTTATTTTGTTTGTTATTTTACATATAGAAACATATACAGATAACATTGCCATTGGCTGAAGAACCATAATACATACAGAATTGGGGGTATTTCCAAAAGTTTCATTAGATCAGACATATTAAAAAATATTAGTGGTTCAGCACACCAAATGTGACACATACACACAGGATGCTACAAATATAATCTATATAACTGAAAAATAGAAAGATCTAAATGAGCATTCATGTTCCTTAAAAAATTACAAATATATTTAAAAAATATAAAAAAAAACGTATACCAATAAAAAGGAAAAAAACAGCCTTGGTAAAAAGACCAAACTCCTTCCCCCACCCAACCTCTAAAAATTAAAAAAAGGACATGATACAAACTCTCAACAAAATAATCAGGCTATAAAAATGCATATATATATATATATATATATATATATATATATATATATATTTTTTTTTTTTTTTTTTTTTTTTTTTTTTTTTTTTTTTTAAATGATTTGGCAGATTGTTTTAAATCCCCCCCTTCTCCCATTCGAACACTTTGTAAGATTTTGGCAACCAGGCTCCAAGTCAATTTCTCAACTCTATAAAATGTTAATATCTGGAGACTTGAGGATGCACTGTTTGGACAGATGGGAGGAGATGGTTGGACAAGTGCTGAGAGACGATGAGTGGATGGAGATCTTGAAAAGACTACCTAAAACGTGTATTAATTTAAATTTAAGGGATCAGACCCATAGAATGCTCCATCTTACCTATTTAGTCCCTTCTAGACTGTCCCACATGTTTCTCAACCTTTCTGGTGAATTCTTTAGAGATTGCAGTGAATCTGGCTCTTTTTTGCACATTTGGTGGGATTGCCCGAAGGTTAGATTGGTATGGAACAAGATCTCTGATCTCCTTTCAAGGATCTTTGACAAACATATCCAATTAGATGTATGGGAAGCTCTTCTTGGGAAAAGGGTTTCCAACCTTAAAAAGAGGCAGGATAATCTTCTCACCCTTATATTTCTAAGTACAAGGATGACTATTGCGGCACATTGGCGGGTATTGAAAATCTCCTGGCGCAAGGTGCTGGATAAAATAGCTCAAACTTGCTATTGTGAGTTCCTTAGCTCCATAGAAATGACTGTTACAATAAATTTCAGGATATCTGGTCCCCCTGGTTAAATAGTAACTTTGCTAAAAGATCAAAAGGTATCTCACAGGCAGTAATGAACTAAAACAGTTCTCTTCTCTTCCTTTGTGTTAGACCTTTTTTTTTTCTTTTTAATAGTCACCCACTGAACACTTCATTTAACTTATTGTATTACCCATAGTACACTTTCTTTCAATTTCTACATTTTAATGTAAAGACCTGTTTCTATAATAACACTCAAAATTTACAAGATGCTGTATAAACAACAACACATGACATATTACACAGTGTCATAATTTAATTAACAAAAATAAAGCTAAAATGGAGAAGCCATATGTGAAAAACTAAGTACACCCTTACTGCCTCCATAGGAATTAAGATGATAAGTAGCAGACATGTGCTGCTAATCAAATGCCCTTGATTAATTGATCTTCAGCAAGTGTGACCACCTCTATAAAAGCCGAAGTTTTAGATGTTTGCTGGTCTGGAACATTCAGGTGTGTGTTAACACAATGCCAAGGAGGAAAGGCAATGATCTTAGAGAAGCAATAGTTGCCGCCCATCAATCTGTGAAGGTTTATAAGGCAATTTCCAAATAATTTAAAGTCCATCATTCTACAGTGAGAAAGATTATTCAAAAGTGGAAAACATTCAAGACAGTTGCCAATCTTCCCAGGAGTGGACGTCCTAGAAAATTCACCCCAAGGTCAGACCGTGCAATGCTCAGAGAAATAGCAAAAAACACAAGAGTTACATCTCAGACTCTACAGGTCTCAGTTAGCATGTTAACTATTAAAGTTCATGACAGTAAAATTAGAAAAAGACTGAACAAGTGTGGTTTGTTTGGAAGGGTTGCCAGGAGAAAGACTCTTCTCTCTAAAAAGAACATAGCAGCACAGCTTAGGTTTGCAAAGTTGAATCTGAACAAAGCACAAAGCTTCTGGAACAACGTCCTTCGACAAATGAGGCCAAAGTGGAGATGTTTGGCCATAATGCACAGTGCCACATTTGGCGAAAACCAAACACAGCATATCAGCACAAACACCTCATACCAACTGTCAAGCACGGTGGTGAAGGGGTGATGATTTGGGCTTTTTTTTGCAGCCACAGGACCTGGGAACCTTGCAGTCATTGAGTCGACCATGAACTCCTCTGTAAACCAAAGTATTCTAGAGTCGAATAAGAGACCATCTGTCTGACAGCTAAAGCTTGGCTGAAATTGGGTCATACAACAGGACAATGATCCCAAGCACATCTGCAAATCTACAACAGAATGGCTGAAAAAGAAAATGATCAAGGTGTTGAAATGGCCCAGTCAAAGTCCAGACCGCAACCTGACTGAAATGCTGTGGTGGGACCTTAAGAGATCTGTGCATAAACAAGTGCTCGCAAACCTCAATGAACTTAAAGCGGAACTGCTGCTCTCCGCATTACATGGCTTTTTTTCTGACTGGCTTGAGACACTAACTCCCATTATCTCCATTATTCATTGCTTTGGATACAATGGTGAACAACTATGTTTCGCTCTTCATCTTTACCGCTTACTATTGCTTGACTTTACCACCTGCTTTGTGACTTTCATTATTCTCCAGATGTCTCTTCAGCTCACTGGACTACATTTGCTTATGATGCGGACACTATCTGATGGTTTCGACTGGAATTTATACACATTCTTTACATTCTGCGTCACTGTGCTCAGTGTATATTTTTTGTGCCACATATATATGTGTGGCAGCCAACAAAGGTTTCACCATATTGTGAGTACAGGACAGTACTTCCAGTGTATTTCATGTCTCCAGGACACGTCATCAGAGAAAGAAGAACATTACAGTCTTCACTTATATACACAGTTGGGAGAAGTAACATTGTATATAAATATCCCAGCAGTGGATTCCAGTCCGTAGCCTGTGATTGTGTTGATATGTGGATTTTTTGGGACGTTTGAATACATTTCTATCTATTTATATTTATTTTATATAATTTATTTTATTACTATCACTATTAACTATTAATGTGTTTATTTGTGCCACAGTGTAATAGAATTCCTCTCTATAAGTTAATTTCAACAGTAAAACATTAATTGTATAATTCATTTGCTATTGTCTCATTTCTGCTTTTGGGAAGAATATCTAGTTGGATTTAATATAGCGCTCTCCCATATGTATTGCTTTTGTATTATTAGTAGCCTGATTAATGTGCTGAGGCTGTGTATCAATTCCTTGTTTTATTTTTAGAGGTTGTAGGTGGGTGGGGGAGAGAGTTTGGTCTCTTTACCAAGGCTGTGTTTTTCCCATTTTTATTGATATACATTTTTGATATTTATTAAATATATTTGTCATTTTGGAGGAATGTGAGTGCTCATTTAGATATTGTTTTTTCTTTTCTTTTTCAGATTAGATAGAGAAAGAGAGAGGGGCACAAAGATCCCCACAAAAAATGTTGCTTCTCCTCAAGTTAAAGAGATAGTAATAGATGCAAATAAATGGCACACTGATTAATGTGCATATTTTGTAGCCCATGTAGAGTGGCATATAAATACTAACCGATTTGTAGTTCATCAGTAATTTAATTATAAAGTATCCCCTTCCCGTCCCTTTCACATATGTAATGTTAGTCTCACTCTGTTCTGGATGGAGCGCACCGAGGGACAATCTTCTGTTAGCATAAGGAAAATCCTGAACTTACCTTATACTCACCGCATGAAGAGAGAGTGTCTCTTGCTGCAAGCTGTCCGGTTCGATGACTGGATTCCACAACTGAGGGGAGGCAGCTGAGGATAAGTACAAGTGGTGGGAGGGGTATCCTTTATAATTAAATTACTGTTGAAAAACAAATCTTCTAGTATTGATATGCCACTCTACATGGACTACAAAATATGCACATTAATTGGCGTGCCATTTATTTGCATCTATTACTATCTCTTTAAGCATGCAGCAATTACTGATTTACTAAATATACTGTTAAAGCATCACCTTTGATTTACTTAAAGAGGAACTAACACATAATAATAGCAAACCCTCACCTACCTTACCATGGCCAGATAATTAAACTGTCCCCTATGGATTTTGCCCTTATGCCTTTGTTGAAGAGATGCCATCTTCAATCAGTTTTGAAAGTCATGTCCATGTCGGAAGATATGACGGATGCTGACAGTTTGTTCATACTGAAGCAGGCACAGCGCATGAGCATACTTAACCCTAAGCAAAACACTGTTCACCCATCTGGTACTTCAAGGATTAAGATTATGATGTGCAGCTGGCAGAGTTTGTGTCCATTTGGTCCCGCTAGCAACTGTCATGTCTGCCTCCATGTGTATGACATCTAGGACTGATTGAAGATGTTATCTCTTGAATCATGGAGCAAGTAAGTTATACGCCATGAAGATTTTCTGGCCACAGTAAGGTAAGCGGGGTATTAATAGGAGGCGTTATTTCCCCTTTAATGGGTAGTTTATACCATGACACTCAAACTTCATTCCTAGAGTGCCAAGACAGCACAGGTTTTTGGGATATCCCTGATTTTGCAAGCTTAGTTTATTCAAAAATCACTGAACTAAAGACTGACACCAGTTCCTCATCAGTGATATTCCACTGAGCACTCTAGGAATGCAGGTTGAGTCCCATGATTTATACCAACTATGCTGGGATAAACTATGCAATTCATAAACTGTTCTTTTAACCCTTGGAGGTGCCAGAGTGATACCCAAAGCCCTGCAATGTGTTGCGTACCCCCTGATACTCGAAGGGTTAATACTGCACATGTTACAAGTCTGGAGGATGGGCAAGTCAACCAAAACTACAGGGCACCACTGACCAAATCTACATGCTCAAAATATTCAACTGAGCACCTGAGCTTCTCTACAGTTTCTTTCTAAGTTTATAGGCACATTTCTTGAATGTTCTCACTGAAAAAAATAATCAGTGGGAGACTCAGCTTCAAAATGTGTTAGTAATGTCCACAAAAAAAGTTTTTTTGCATTTAGAAGAGCTTAAAAAGCTGAGCTAAATGCAAAAAAAAACTTATCTCTCAAACCGCTATTTGATCTCTCCTACTGACAGCTGTAAAGTCGCAATCTCGTTATTTACCATGAATTCCTTAATTGGAATGGTCTAAAATGTGTGCCTGGTTTTCAAGTACTCGTTTTAGACCATTCCAATGAAGGGATTCGTGGTAAATAACGAGATTGCGGCTCTGCTCAAGCTCCTCCGTGTCGGCCGACACAAATCTCCTGCTGACAGCTTTACAGCTGTCAGTAGGAGAGATCAAACTTTAAATGTCTGTATCTCTTAAACCATAGTGGTTTGAGAAATATGTTTTTTTGCATTTAGCTCAGCTTTTCAAGCTCTTCTAAATGCAAAAAATTTTTTTATGGACATTACTAACACTTTAATGTTTGATTGTTATTGCAGTAAGTACCTTATTTTTTGCTGAACCACCTTTAAACCTGGGTCTACCATAACAAATGTCCACTGCTTCTGTTCTGTATGTATTAGATGCCTCTAATCTTGTAATCTTGGACTTTGACACACTGGATGCCAGAACTAGGGTTGTTTCATTCAGAGAAAAGATTTTAATATGACGTTAAACCCACACTCCTTCTTTCCAAAATCATTCTGAGTTGTGCAGTGCAACCATTTAAAACATCTTGCAAAAACAAGCCCACATGTCTACCTATAAACCATTATAACTTTATACAAAGTTAAAAAATAACTGTTTACATGTGAGCAAGAACGCTGCTTTAGTGCTGCCTAGCATAGGGGATATGGTCTCTCATTGACAGAGAAAAGCCCCGCCTCCCTTCTGCTCATTATCATGTTGTCTCAGTAGACAACTCCAGTGTAGTTAACACCTTGATTGCCAAAGAGGTGTGCAACTTTCTTTCCATGCTTATGTGAAACTCAAAGGCTTTAAAGTTAATTTATCCATTTGATTCAAATGCTTTGAGTATCAGAGGGGTGTGAACACACCTAGCAATGAAAGGATTTAAAGCGGAACTTTCAGTACATACTTAGTCGCCAAGCATTCATTAAACACATGGCGGCTAGCTTTGAAATAGATGTTTTACCTTGAAAAAATATCTCAGTGTAAAGGAATCGTTCCCGTTTGGAGACTGACGGGCAGGTTAGTGTGGTCTGCGTGCCTGCACTGTCAGTCCCTTCCGATAACCATATGGTGCACTTCAGTGCTACTCAATGGAGACCGGGACTGACACCGCAGGCGCGCGGACAAGATGTCTGCGCTGTAGCCTGTGTTCCGGTCTCCGTATGGGAACGATTCCTTTACACTAGGCTATTTTTTCAAGGTAAAACATCTATTTCAAAGCTAGCCGCCATGAGTTTAATGAATGCATGGCGACTAAGTATGTACTGAAAGGTCCTCTTTAACTCTTGCCATATACATGACTTATTATAAAACATAAATAGGAGCAACATAGTACCACCAAGATCCTGTTTATAACATTATTTTATTGATTTTCCACCCTCTTTTGTAAACCCTTTTACTAGTAATACACTATTGATAAGCATTTAGGATCCCTGTGTAAAATACAGTTGCAAGTTTTTGTTTGAAATATCTTGCAATTTCTATGTGAAAGAGAAAATAGAAATATAGCAAGTCACTGCTTTATGTAAAAGCATTTTTGCTTCTTCGGATTCTCTTTAAAGGGGATATATCACCCCTATACAAGTTTGTCTTAATATGTAGTTTATATAGCAAATATTTGTAATAGTGCATTAATTATTTTGCTTAGGTTGTTATTTGGCCAAAATCTAAGCAATAAATACTGCCCTGAGCCCTGCTTCCGGACAGACTGCGGTTACCTGCTCTTTACCACAGTCCATCACTCTGCCTCTGCTCCCTTCCCTCTATCTAGCCTCCTCCAATGATGGAGGATTTCTGCCTGTAAGCTGGAGCTATCTCACTGGCAGAGATCAATATCTAGCCAATGAGATCGCTCTAGCTTACAGACAGAAAGCCTCTGTCATCTAAGGAGGCTGGATAGAGGGAGGGGAGCAGAGGCAGAGTGACAGACTGCGGTACAGAGCAGGTAACCGCAGTCTGTCCAGAAGTAGGGCTCAGGGCAGTATTTATTGCTTAGATTTCGGCCAAATAAAGATCTAAACAAAAAAAATGTATGCAATATTACAAATATTCTCTATATAAACTACATATTAAGACAAACTTGTATAGGAGTGATAGATCCCCTCAGTATTCACAAAGTGTCTACGACATCACTTCACCAGAACTTCAACAAAAAAATACCCACATCGACATCAATCCGACATGCCTTCACCATGTCTACGAATTTGTATTCTTCTAATCGACAATTGCTTATTTCCATATGGAAATTAAACATAATCAGATACATTTGTATGCAAGGGGGTGTGTTGATATTATAATGTGACACTTCAACTCATTCAGTAAACTCCGATAGCAGCCTCTATGGAATAACAGCAGGGAGAGCTACGACATTCTGAACAGCATTCTTTGTGCTTCCCTACCCAGCACCATGGACATCATTGAATGCCATAGTGATGTGCACTGCTCACCCCTGTGGCATTCAAAGGGTTACAATAAACAGAAATAGTACACCAAGCACTACACAATGTCACCCCCCTTTGACATCCCTCCCCCTTTAGTATGTCGACATATATTGCATATATTCAACATATTAATTCCATCATTCACCTCAGGGATTGACATGTAGTAGTCAAACCTGTCTTTTATTCAACACTTAACCCTGTGAGTACCAGAGAGGTGTCATGACCCCTAATGACACCCCCCTAACATGAGGCCGACAATTGCCCTTTAATTACATTAAGCTCATATTAGCTATGTGAAACAGCTTATTTGCACTTTTTATGCTGATATTAAACATTATAAAGTGGAGAAAGATCCCCAGCCTACCCCTTCTGGCCACCTCCCACTGAATCTGAAATTCGGTTGTGGGACCGGGCAGATGCATCGAGGGACAAACTTCAGTAAGTATAAGGAAAACCCTGCCCTCTTGACAAAGGAGGACAGGATTTTCCTTTGCATACTGAAGTTTGTCCCTTGCTGCATCCTTCCGGACCAGACTGCAGATTTAGTGTGATGTGGCCAGAAGGGGCGGGGGATTTTCTCCACTTAATAACGTTTGAACTACATACAAGTAAGTTGCTACACATAGCGCAGTGTGTTACTTTTAATATAAAGAAGACTCGTCAAACTACTTTATAACAAACATTACCATCACAATGGTATTTGGTACAAAGTACAAACTACTTAAACTCCACAATACTCATTTAACCATTGCAACAAAGTCTAATCGCAACTTGGTCCTGATCGACTCCTACAAATATCTAGGTATGTGGCTTGATCCAAACTTCCCTTTGGTCTTCATATTGATAACTTAACATCCAAACTTTTTCCTAAAATAGGCGACCTGTTTGGAAACAGTCTAAGTTCCCTGGTAAGAGAACATATTGTTCGACAGATTCTAATACCAGTCTTATACTATGGGGATGTAGTGTATATTTCTGTGCCACAAATTCATCTTGGTAAACTCGACACTGTATAACTCATTGGCCTAGATGCACTAAAGGTCGGAGAGGGCTACTAATGTCGAATGTCGTAGGCACCTCCTCAGTATTCACAAAGTGTCTACAACATCACTTCACTAGAACTCCGACAAAAAAATACCCACATCGACATCAATCTGACATGCCTTCACCGTGTCTACGAATTTGTATTCTTCTAATCGACAATTGCTTATTTCCATATGGAAATCTGGAACAATCTGCTGGAAATAATCACATCTGCACCCAGTCTAAAATCCTTAAAAGCAAATGTTTCTTTATATCTAAAAACAGTGTGTAACTGTAAATAATCCCATTATTTAATAAGTATGTATATTTCTGTATGTTTGTACATAATGTCTCACAATTAGTGTAAATATGTAACCTTTTACTGAAAACTATCCAGGACATACTTGAAAACGAGAGGAATCTCAATGTATTCTTCCTGGTAAAACATTTTATAAATAAATAAATAAATAAAATGAAGCATAATCAGATACATTTGTATGCAAGGGGGTGTGTTGATATTATAATGTGACACTTCAACTCATTCAGTAAACTCCGATAGCAGCCTCTGCTGTCAGAGTTCACAGTCTCCACTTCACCTGCCTCAGGCTGTCGTAGCTGGGATCTCCCCTGTACTGTCCTATGAATTAACAGCAGGGAGAGCTACGACATTCTGAACAGCATTCTCTGTGCTTCCCTACCCAGCACCATGGACAGCACTGAATGCCATAGTGATGTGCATTGCTCACCCCTGTGACATTCAAAGGGTTACAATAAACAGAAATAGTACACCAAGCACTACACAATGTCCCCCCCTCGACATCCCTCCCTTTAGTAAGTCGACATATATTGCATACATTCGACATACTAATTCCATCCGACATTCACCTCAGGGACTGACATGTAGTAGTTGAATCTGTCTTTTATTTGACACTTAACCCTTTGAGTACCAAAGTGGTGTCATGACCCCTCATGACACCCCCCAACATGAGGCCGACAATTGCCCTTTAATTACATTAAGTGCATATAAACTATGTGAAACATATCTTATATGCGCTTTTATGCTGATATTAAACGATCAGACCTCAAAGGGGGGCACCAGGATCCCTCCTGATAGCCCCCCTACCATGGATCGTCTATCCAAAAGGATAGCTGGTCCATGGGACGACCTCAAAGGCATTTACAGCCTTCTTGATGCTGCCGGCTTTATTGCCGACTGCAGCATCAAGATCTGAATGAATGAATGGACCCGGTCAGTGGTCTAGTGAGCAAAACAAAATGCAGTCTGCCCTGTGGATTAATGTAATCACTTCCTATAACTCAGAGACCCTTATGCATGTATACTTTCATTGAGCTGCCTCTTTCACTGGATCACGCTAGACTACCATACTTATAATTGTAGACCATTTCACTAAATAGTCTTTCTTCATTTAATTAAAGAAACCACATCCAGCTGTGGAATTGTCAATAGTGATTGCCAAGGAGATCTTTGTTTTCATTGCCTGCCTCATGAAACAGTTTTTGATTATGCATGTTATTCCCTTGAATGCTCTTGACGAAGAAGCGAACGTATACTTTGAAATGCGTAGAGAAGTAAAGAGTAATTCAGTATTAAAGGCCACAGAGGACCATGGAAATCGGAGAACGGAGGTGGGCCTGATTTTGAAATCATTATATCATCCACTAGATGTGTCTGCAAGAAATTATAGGGTAGGCTCAGTAAGAGACTGAAGGTGGCATGATCACTATTTGATGTATTTCTATTCAAAAATATGCTTGGTATGCACAGTTACATATAGATTGTTGCTATTTTACCACAAGTATTCTCTTTTAATGCTTCATTCCTATTTCGGCCACTGGGATGATTATATATTTTACATAACCATAAGGATCCTCTATGTCATTTTTTTAACTGAGTTTTCAGCATATATATAGGGGATTTATTTATTACAGACTAGTGTAAAAGCCCGTGTACATGGACCAAGGTCCGGGTAATGTCAGCGTTGTGTACCCCTCTGACACTCCAAGGGTTAAGCAGCCGCTACCTCACTGCTCCACGCGATGCAGTCTTGCGTTGCATCACTCACGTGATGCAATCATGCACAGTAGAGGCTGCCCGAATGCACGCAGTCTCTACTGCGCATGATGGCTTCTGACAAACGAATTATTATATAGGATTAGAGGCTCTTGAGGGTTTTCTAGATAAAAGGTTGAAAACCATGGATGATTGCTTTTACTATGTAATTGTTAATTATTAACACATTTGTACCTCACTAGCAGGGCTCAAAATTTCCACTCGCCACTAGCCAATGGCGAGTAAAAATTCAGCCTGGCGAGTAGAAATTCAGCCCAGGTGGGTATATTATGGCTTGCAGTGGCGAGTAACTTTTCAGGTCTGGCTAGTAGCAAAGGACTTAAAATTATAAGCCCTGCTCACTAGTGTGCAAACTGCTCTCCACTATGAACAAAAATGCACAGACGGGGTTGATGATCATGATGGGGATACAGTTTCTGACAGATGAAGCACGCACACACACACACGCTTTTATCATGTGTTGTTCACAGAGCACAGGTATAATGCAACCTTCCTTTTTACGCTACGTTCACTTGGGCATAATTAGCAGAATACTGATGCCTTCACAATGTCACCATACAAGACATAACATTGAGTCTGGTTAGGTTCTCTGCAAGGGTGTGTATCATCTTGTGTGAACACAGACCAACACAGCTGACTTTAACTTGTCTGCATTTAACCCTTTGAGTGCCAGAGTGGTATGGAATGCATTGCTTTGCAATGCATTCTGTACCGCTCTGGCACTCAAAGGGTTAATGCAGAATGTTGAAAAAAAGCAGCAAGGCTGACCTGCACTGTGGCCTATGAACCAAGGTGGAAGTTGTTCACACTGGTGACACTGGAGGTTCTGATATGCATAGCAACCTACAATGAACAACCAGCTTACATGGTGTCAGCCAATCAAGTGTGGCTGATTGTGATTAAGGCAGCTCTCAGTCAAGCAACCCTTTGAACAAGTTGCCGATGGAAGGCAGGGCAGCACAGGTAAGTTACAAGAGCAATTGAAACAATGCAGCATCTCAGCTGCATTCCAACTGCCTTTGGAACTAAGCCTGACACACACACTACTGTAGACTGTAAATAAAAAGAACAGTGCTGACATTGGCAACCCCATTTTGCCAGTTTTGACTCAAATGCTCTTACATGCTAAGGTCTTTATTCTAGCTGTTGGACCAACAATCTTGTTGGACAGGGATCTCCCATCGCCCTCCTCTTGGTGGCTGTTTGGAGTGCATGGCAGGGTAGCACAGTTTTTAGGTTTGGCCAGATGCACAGTTCGTGGGGTGGCAGAGGCCTTCTCTGCTCCTTCAGAAACCTAGGGGAAGGAGATGCATGTACATGTATTAGTTATGTGACAGGCATCTTCCACTTTTTAAAGGCAGGTAGTAGATCCCTAGGAAGGCAGTGTAAGTTGCACTCACTATGCTATATACGGATCGGTCCTCCTTCCACTCCTGGCTAACGGTCTTTGCCTGTGCCAGCTGCTCCAAGCGGGGTGAGGGAACAGCCAACAGGGCATTAGGACTAATTGGCCAAATGGGTGAAGGTCTGCAGCAAAACATAAAACCAGTACTTCTTATGTTAGCATCATTTGCTATTCATTATAGCAACAACACACAGCTCTGCCACTATACCTCTATCCTGACTTGCATATTCTCTGTATTAATCATACACACAGCTTGTCTCTACAATACTACCTTAAAGGGATAGTAATGTTTCATAATAAAAGCAGCTCTAATTAATCATCATAGTATTTAGGCCTTGGAGAGTGTTATTTCAATTCTGTCAGAGTTGTAGTTCAAGAGTAATTGAATGATTAAGTATCCCCCTCCCACCCCTTTTACTGATATAACACTGCTCAGCTCAGAGCAGCAGGGAGGTGCCTAGGTAGATTGCAGAGAGGGACAATCTTCAATTAAGATAAGGGAAAAACCTGAAAAACTTGTCAAGGGGGGCAGGGCCTTCATTGTTCTCATAGGAAGAAGATTGTCCCCTGCTGTTATCTGTCTGGTCTATGGACTGGATTCCACATCTGAGAAGAGATGGCTTACACTAGGTAAAAGGGGCGGGAGGGGAAACTTTGCTTGTGAATATCTCATAAACCATAAAGGTTTGAGAGATAAGACTTATATTGTATAGGGGTGATAGTTCCCCTTTAAAATGAAGAATTTGGATAAAAAGGAGAAGAGAAAAGATCAACACTGGGATAAGAAAGATATCCATAGTTGCCAAACATCCAGGATGTCCAAAGAATTAGTAGCAATTTTGCATGTGAGCCTTTATAATTACTATTCTAACTCTTACAGTGCTGGGTCGCTCAACTATGCTTACCTTAGGTAGAATACTGCATACAGCTATGACTGCACTACTATCACATTCTCTCTGCTGTTCTTCTATTGATCGTGTATACAGCTGTGTCACTGAATCATTATCCTACACAGCATTCTCTTGATTCCTGTACCAAGCATACTCACAACTCAGTGACTAAAAGTCTATTCCATACACAGGAAATTTTACCTGTCCTCACACATTCGCCTCACTGGTTTGGGCTGTGCCAGCTCTTCTTGTCTGGGGCTCAGACCTGTTAAAGTGTCAACAAAATAACATGGATTTGTTTAATTTCAACAGCATGTAGCCTCCTCTGGGGATGAACATATAAGGAAAACATAATAACAGCACTATGTAAAAAAGTAGCTGTGGCAATTTTGTACATAAATGTTTTTGAGCAGTGCTGTTTTAAAGACATTTCATTCTTAAAAAGTGGTCCTGTTACCTTAAGAGTAGTTTAGTTACTTCTGATGATAATTAGAAACTATGTATACACTGTTGCTAGCCATCTGTTTGTAACAGAAAAACAGTTTTGAGAAATTAACCTTAATTTTCTGATAAAGAAAAAAGAAGTCTCTGTGCTAACATACATAAATATACTTATATAATATAAATTAAAATCCCAAGTGAATAAGGTATTAAGAGCAGCAAGGAATGAGGGGGGTCCCCAATCTAGGAAAAGATCTAAAGCAAGCAACCAAAACAATCCTGTGCTAATCCATGCAGATAACCTAAACGTATGAGCCCTGTGTAAAGTATATATTATTCCTATATATTAATTTATTATATTGTTTTGTTGCATATCCTATAATATAAAAGGCCAGATGTATGTTTGTCTGATGCAGTCATGTGCAGTAGAGACTGCCCTAAGGCAGGCCGATGCAGTCATGTGCAGTAGAGACTGCCTGAACGTAGGCCGATGCAGTCATGTGCAGTAGAGACTGCCCAAACACAGATGTTTGTCCTATGCAGTAATGCGCAGTAGACACTGCCTGAAAGCACAGAATGATGGGAGGTGTAGTTCTGTTGTTTTACGCACTTCAGCCTGTGTACACGGGCTTTTACCCTAGTCTAGTATAATAGGTGTCTTTACGAATGCTAAGTTGGGTGTTTTTAACTAGGTTTTTAACCAATACAACACATTTCCATAAATTTTGCTAGGAATAATTTTTAATCCCAGTAGTTATATTTACGTGTATTGATTAGGATTCACTCGAAAATGGGTTCCCTCATTTGTTTCAAATAAATCAATACATAGGTATAACGTATACGTTAAACAGGGCTGATAATTGTGGATAATCTGTATGGATTTGCTGATGGCACAGTGTAGCACTTTATGCTAATTAGTTATGAGCTTGGGCAATAGTACCATACACTGTGTTATGAATGAATAGATAAAACCCACTCACTAGGGCATTTCTAAGAGCAAAGGGAGTGATTAGTTTGACCTCAAGCAATTAATTAGCATACAGTGAAAGGAATTAGTATAAACTGCAACCCTGTACCACCAAAATATAATGGTTAATTTCTCAAAAACTATTTATTTTACAGATAAATGCATAGTACAACATGCAAATGGATTTAAATTATTAGCAGAGTAATCTAAACTTGTCTTAAAACAACACAGATAAATCAAAAAATGATGTCAGTTGTGTAAATGGTCCAGCAAGTCTTGATTAACTACAAACAAAAAGAAAGAAACCAGCTACTCCAAAATAGGTCCTTATTTGTATAAACTGAAACCTTTGAGTGCTGAAGAGAAGACCAGTTCTGCAAGAACAACAAATAGGCGAAAGAGCTGAATTATTATCCCATTATATAGGAGTCTATCTATAAGGGTTGTCTCCATATAACAAGGTGTACAAGTGACCTTACTGATCATAATACATGAATCTAGTGCTGCATATATAATATATATACTAAATAAGCACCTCAATTTTACTAATTGTTGGTGTTACCCCCCATTATGCCCATTTTGTGGACATTGATCCACGTTTTAATTGGACTAGTAAGGTTTCTAATGGTATGAAACCTACCTGGTTGGTTACCATTTTATTTAATTAATTAATTTTTTATTCTTTGAGTATTAATAAAAGTTATATTTTAAGACTGACTCCATATTGTATGTTGGCTTTGGGTGCAGAACTGGTCTTAAAACAACATATCAACTTTAATCTCTTGGAAGCTGGATAAAACTTTAGAAACCAAATGGATAGTAATGTCAAAATATAAACAGGAGGCAAATATAATTGTTGATACCTTTATTGGCTAACTAAGCAGATTTAGGATGCAAGCTTTCAAGACCTTAGGTCTCCTCCTCAGGCATGTTATACAGATAAATATGAAAACATCTCTTATATACAAGTACACATTGCATTGTTTAGAATGGAAATCAGATAAGAAAACACAGTCTAGATCCAGATACTTTGATCAGTCAATGGTAAATTGTAGTCTTCCTCTGAGGCTTTAGAGGTTGTTACAATCCCATTAGGGCTGTTGGAAAGGTCAATCCACAATGTGATAATGTTACAAGAACTCTCAGTCTTTATCCAAACCATTATGAATAGCATTAAACTTCAATATTACCTTAATTTCCCATACTTTTCTGTCCCTCTGAGTGTGGAAGAGTCCCATCAGTACAGTTAATCTAATGTCCCTGACACTGTGTCCATTTTGGCAAAAATGTTCTCCCAATGGTGTCTCTGTCTTTTTGTTGTTGACACTGGATCAGTGGGAATTAAACTTTTTATGTAGTGGTTGTTCAGTTTCACCCACATAAAGAGCTGTTGGGCATTTTGCACACACAATGAGGTATATTACATTGGATGATTTGCAGGTGAAGGTACCATTAATCTTATAGTGTAACTTGGTGTTTGGTGTGGGTACCTTGTCTGTGGTGTAAATGTGTGCACAGGTTTCACACCTCTTTTGTGGGCAGCGAGATGTGACATTTTTTGTATTTTTATTCAGGGCACTCCTTACCATCAGTTGTTTTAAATTTGGAGGCTGTCTGAAGGAGAGTAAGGGAGGTTGTGGGAATATGTTCTTAAGTATTTCATCTGTATGTAATGTTGTTTGAAGCTCTCTTGATATCTTGTGTAGAACTTCAACCTGGGGGTAGTAAGTGACCACCAGTGGCACCCGGTTTCCCTTATGTTGTTCTTTGTAGCTCAACAGATTTTTTTCTTGGTATTTGGGTAGCCTTCTGTATCTGACTGTCAATAATCCTTGCACTGTAACCCTGTTTTATAAAGTCTCCTCTGAGTTTCTGGAGGTGCTTGTCACTGTCCGTCATGTCAGAACAGATGCGGTTGTATCTGATGGCCTGGCTGTATATGATGGAGTTCTTTGTGTGTTTTGGGTGGAAGCTATTGTTTTTCAGGTAGTTTGGTCTGTCCGTTGGTTTGCGGTACAGGGATGTGTGGATGGAGTTGTTCTGAATACTGGTAGTTGTGTCTAGGAAGTTAACGTTTGTGCGTGAGTGACTGAGTGTTAGGTTAATATTTGGGTGGAATGTATTGTAGTTCCCATGGAATCTGAGAAGTTCCTCTTGACTGGCGGTCCAGATGATAAGAACATCATCTATGTAGTGGATACAGACCAATGGTTTTATCTGGTAGGTGGACAGGAAGTTCTCTTCCAATTTTGCCATGACAAAATGGATAATGATCATACCAACACCACAGAGCAACATCACAATGCCAAGGCACCCACAAAAAGATCCACCTTGACTCCAAAATCAGGAAGTAACCCTACACTGGACAGATACATAGAGAACTTCAGGAACAGAGTCACTACAGAAATACTGGAGACACAGTGTGAACCAACACCCAACCTAACCCACAAGGAACAGAAAGCCATACAGTCACTGAAGAATAACCAGGACATTATTATTAAGCCTGCAGACAAGGGGGAAACTGTTGTTATTATGAACACTGCGGACTATGTTCAAGAAGCCAATAGGCAACTCTCTGATGAAAGATACTATGTGGAATTACAAGATGATCCCACAAAAAATTATACAAAACAACATAATAGGGTCATAAAAGAACTGCCATCCAACATTGGAGAACAGATATGGCCCCTAATACCAGCAGATCCAAAAATAGGCTCCTTCTACATGCTACCAAAAATACACAAAGAAGGAAACCCGGGAATACCCATAATTTCAGGAACTGGTACACTCACAGAGAATATCTCTGGAGGTAGAAAATACCCTGAAACCCCTGGTAAAACAAACACCCAGCTTCCTTCAGGACACCACGGATCTCTTAAATTAGCTGACTTGGGCCCCATTCCAGAGAGCACCATCCTGGCCACTATGGATGTAAAATCCCTCTACATCAATATTCCACACATAGATGGCATAGCAGCATGCCAAGGGTATCTGGAACAAAACAACACACCGATGCTCAGCAGAAGGATGGCCCCTCTACTTGCGGCCTCGCAGGGTTTGCCGCATCCTGTCTCCTCTGGGCGACCGGCTTCCTTGCTACTGCCCCTTGCGGCTCCTACTACATCTGAAGTTAGTCCCTTGATTCAGAGAGTCGGGCGTGAGTCACTGGGGAATCCTACAGTGGCGTCACATCCCGACTCTTAAAGGGACAGAACCATTTAGTGTTCCACCTCCTGGGGGTGGGGGAATCCGGTTATAAACTGCCTGGTCACCACATCAGTAGCCCTTTCGTGGTGTTCCAATGCAGTTGTAGTTTGTTTGAGCTCCGTGTATGATCCTTGACTTGTCTTCCTAGATTTCCGGTGTCCAGTGTTGTGGCTTGTCTGACTACCCACTTGGTATTGGACCTTTGGCTCTGGCTGACTACCCACTCTGGTACTGACCCCTGGCTTGTCTGACTACCTGCTTGGTACGGACCATCGGCTCTGCCTGGCTACCCGCTCTGATACTGACCTCTGTCTTGTCTGACTACCCGCTTGGTTTTGACCATTGGCTCTGGTTGACTTCCTCTGGTTTTCCACCTTGGTTGCCTATATCCTCTGATACTGACTGTAGGACTAAGTCAGTCCATTTGTTCATTAGTTGCCTTTATCGCCTGATACTCATCAGTATACTGTCTATTTCTGGGTCCTAGCCCCAGCATTACTACATCAGTGTACTATCTATTTCTGGGTCCTAGCCCCAGCATTTCTACATCGGTATACTATCTATTTCTGGGTCCTAGCCCAAGCATCAGTGTTTTGCATGTATCCTATCCTTAAACTTGCAGGTGCAGTCTACTATTTCTAGTAGTAGTTATTGCCCCCTGCATAGCTCTCTATCTCTGCCGGAGTGTATATTGATTTTCATACTATATTACTGTATAATAAAGGTGGTGTTTCTAATTACTATCCCATCTCCTGTTTCCTCCTTGGGTTCCGTGACAAAGAGACTTTATAAAACAGGGTTACAGTGCAAGGATTATTGACAGTCAGATACAGAAGGCTACCCAAATACCAAGAAAAAAATCTGTTGAGATACAAAGAACAACTTAAGGGGAAATCGGTTGCCACTGGTGGTCACTTACCACCTCCAGATTGAAGTTCTACGCAAAATATAAAGATAACCTCAAACAACATTACATACAGATGAAATACTTAAGAACATATTCCCACAGCCTCCCTTACTCCCTTCAGACAGCCTCCAAATTTAAAACAACTGATGGTAAGGCGTGCCCCTAAAAATACAAAAACTGGCACATCTCTCTGCCTACAAAAGAGGTGTGAAATCTGTGCACACATTTATACCACAGACAAGTTACCCATACCAAACACCAAGTTACACCATAAGATCAATGGTACCTTCACCTGCAAATCATCCAGTGTAATATACCTCATCATGTGTGCAGAATGCCCAACAGCTCTTTATGTGGGTTCAACTGGACAACCACTAGATAAAAGGTTTAATTCCCACAGATCCAGTGTCAACAACAAAAAGACAGAGACACCAGTGGGAGAACATTTTTGCCAAAATGGACACAGTGCCAGGGACATCACATTAACTGTACTGATGGGACTGTTCCACACACAGAGGGACAGAAAAGTATGGGAGATTAAGTTAATACTGAAGTTTAAAGGGATAGTAATACTTCATTTTAACTTTATTTTATTTTGTAGGCATTAAAAAAACATGAAGAATGATATAAGTCTTATCTCTGAAACCTTTATGGTTTAAGAGATATTCACAAACAAAGTATCCCCCCTCTGTTCAACCAGATAAGAAGGGAGATGCCCAGGTAGACTGCAGAGAGGGACAATCTTCAATTAACATAATGGAAAAAGCTGAAAAACTTGTCAAGGGGGGAAGGGCTTTCATTGTTTTCATACAAAGAAAATTGTCCCCTGCTGTTATCTGTACTGTCATACAACCAGACTCACATCTGAGAAGAGATGACTTACACTAGGTAAAAGGGGCGGGAGGGGAAACTTTGCTTGTGAATATCTCATAAACCATAAAGGTTTGAGAGATAAGACTTATATCATTCTTCATGTTTTTTTAATGCCTACAAAATAAAATAAAGTTAAAACGAAGTGTTACTATCCCTTTAATGCTATTCATAATGGTTTGAATAAAGACAGAGAGTTCTTGTCACATTATCACATTGTGGATTGACCTTTCCAACAGCCTTAATGGGACTGTAAATACCGCTAAAGCCTCAGAGGAAGACTGCAATTTACCATTGACTGAATAAAGTATCTGGGTCTGGACTGCGTTCTCATCTGATTTCCATTCTAAACAATGTAATGTGTACTTGTATGTAAGGGAAATGTTTTCATATTTATCTGTATAACATGCCAGAGACCTAAGGTCTTGAAAGCTTGCATCCTAAATCTGCTTAGTTAGACAATAAAGGTATGAACAACTATATTTGTCTCCTATATTTCTACATCTAACACAGTACCAACTCTCACAAAATATAATCATACATAGGATTGTTCAATATCAGTTTTTAGAATGCATAGTATCTTCTGAAATCTCGTTATCTTCATATTCTTCTTAAAAATCGAGGGGGGGGGCAGGGTTTTCCTTATACTGACACACACAATATTGGCCCTTGTTGCAAAAAATAATAATGCAAATCCATTAAGGTGAATGCTCCCACTGAGGTGAGAATATGGAAAGGTGGCAAATTCTCTATAACTAGCTCTGTTTATTGTACATACTGGCAAAAATTATCAGGAATGATACATTGAGATCCCACTGAATATAATAGGGACTGGAGAGACTTTACTCACTGTTAAAGAGATATTAATGTTTCACAATAAAAGCAGCTCCAATTAATCTTCATAGTATTTTCACCGCGGAGAGTGTTATTTCAATACTGTCCAAATTGTACTCCAAGAGTAATTGAATGATAAAGTATCCCCCTCCCACCCCTTTAACTGATATAACACTGCTAACCTCAGAGCAGCAAGACTGTCTGGATGGACTGCAGAGAGGGACAATCTTCAGTGAGCTTAAGGAAAAACCTGTCAAGGGGGGCATGTTTTCCTTATGCTCATAGTAAAAAGATTGTCTCTTGCTGTGAGCTGTCTGGTTTCAGGACCAGATTCCACATCTCAGGAGAAGTGGCTTACACTAGGTAAAAGGGTCAGGAGGGGGACACTTTATCATTCAATTACTTTTGAACTACAACCCTGACAGTATTCTCCATGGCCCAAATACTATGAAGATTAATTGGAACTGCTGTTTTCTGCTATTTTTGTAAAACATTACCTTCTCTTTAAAGGGATAGTAATACCTCGTTTTAACTTTATTTTATTTTGTAGGTATTAAAAAAACATGAAGAATGATATAAGTCTTATCTCTCAAACCTTTATGGTTTATGAGATATTCACAAGCAAAGTTCCCCTCCCCGCCCCTTTTTCCTAGTGTAAGCCATCTCTTCTCAGATGTGAGTCTGGTTGTATGACAGGACAGATAACAGAAGGGGACAATTTTCTTTGTATGAAAACAATGAAAGCCCTTCCCCCCTTGACAAGTTTTTCAGCTTTTTCCATTATCTTAATTGAAGATTGTCCCTCTCTGCAGTCTACCTGGGCATCTCCCTTCTGATCTGGTTGAACAGGGAAGGGATACTTTGTTTGTGAATATCTCTTAAACCATAAAGGTTTCAGAGATAAGACTTATATCATTCTTCATGTTTTTTTAATGCCTACAAAATAAAATAAAGTTAAAACGAAGTATTACTATCCCTTTAAGCTTCCTTTAGTGCACCACCCTTGGTTATCTCAGTAGGCATTACCCATATCATGCGTAACTTACAAACTGATGGTTTATTAGCACTCAACACTACATTGATAATTTCACAACATTTCTAAAAGATAAACTCTTTCCCAAAATTGTGAAGGAGTAGTGAACATTTTATGAAAACACTATATATTGTGGGTCTCTTCCTTCTGAGTAAAACATGCACTTCCACTGCTAAAAATGCATATTACCAGAGTTATTATAGTTTAAACTCTTGCTTTACATTGAAGTTCATCAGTGCCCTGTGCCCTGAAAGACTGAGATTGGATACTTGCTGGAATAATAGCATAAGAATATTGTGTGGTGTAGTGTGGTAAGGGAGATGTTAAAAGCAAATCTCTCTGAGTTTTGTTTTCTCTCTCTTTGCTGTGATACAAGTAAATAATTGAAGTCTGGTGTGGTTGGAGTGACTAATTGCTGTGTTTGTAATTGGTGGATTCCTGGCTTAAATAGCAGATACATAGTGAATACTTGAACGTGTGAATCTTGCCTCAGTGTGTAAGTGCAGAAGGGTGGTAAGTGTAGGAATTTAAAACGGGGAATTAAAGTGCAGAAGGGTGGTAAGTGTAGGAATTTAAAACAGGGGAATTAAAGTGCAGGAATTTAAAACAGGGGAATTCAAAGACAGAGGATTACACAGGGAAACACATTTATCAAACTTATTGTGCAGCTATTTTGCCTGTCTGCCTTTTTATCTTGTGGTAACTGGCACATATGAGTGGTAGCATGATTGTCCATTTAACTCAGTGCACAAACTGCCATATGTTTGCACACCTGGAACAACCATTCCGGGGTGCATACCTCTGTGGCAGATGTGAGCAAGTGGTCTCTCTGGAAGCTCGTATTACAGATCTGGAGGGCAGGTTGCAACATTGAGAAAGAAGGTATCACGGTGCCCGTGATTGCTGCAGTTCCTTGTCTGTCACCAGTATGGGGCTTCTATTGGCTGTCTGCAGATAGCCCGCCTCTTATTGCCTATTTAAACCTGGATTGGGCACCTTTGAGTGCCCTTTCGTGTTGTTTCTGACCTTCTTGCTATCACTATGCCAGTGATAGCTGGGCCTCTGTTCCAGTGTTCCTGATCTCATGTGTTCCTGAGTTCCTGATCTCTACTGTTCCAGTGTTTCCTGCATGCTGAGTACTTCCAGTCCTGGTTCCGGCCTAGTCTCTGGTGTTGCAGTTCCTGCTGAACTTCTTCTCTGCTGTTTCCTGACCTGACTGATCGTTGCTGGTTCCTGTCATCGCATCGCCTGTCTCCTGTATCCTGGCGACCTCCTGCCTGGTCGCGTCGGCGACATTGCTTGTTACACCTGTGTGCGGTCACTGGTTTGCTCCAAAGCCTATCGGCTATACAATTCTGTGTTGGTCCCAGCGTGCGGACGCTGGTTTGCTCCTAAGCCTTGCGGCTAGACAAACTCGCTTGTTACACCAGTGTGCGGTCACTGGTTTGCTCCAAAGCCTATCGGCTATACAACCCTGTGTTAGTCCCAGCGTGCGGACGTTGGTTTGCTCCAAAGCCTTACGGCTATACTAACTCGCTTGTTACACCAGTGTGCGGTCACTGGTTTGCTCCAAAGCCTATCGGCTATACAATTCAGTGTTGGTCCCAGCGTGAGGACGCTGGTTTGCTCCAAAGCCTTGCGGCTTTACGATTCCTCTGTTAGTCTCAGTGTGTGTACACTGGGTTGCTTACGATCCTGTCAATTTGCCATTACCATCTGACTGCTGCTACATTCTCTGGGCTGCCCTGCCCGGTATTGGTAAGGCCGGTAGAACCTTTTGCCACATTCCATCTGAGGTTGCCTTACCCGGTATTGGCAGGGCCGGTAGAGCCTACATTATGAATCTATTGAGGCTGCCTTGCCCGGTAATTTGGTAAGGCCGGTAGAACCGTTATGCGATTCCATCTGCAGGTTGCCTTACCCGGTATTGGCAAGGCCGTTAGAGCCTAACATTCTATTACTTCAGACTGTCCTGTCCGGTATATTGACAGGACCGGTAGAGTCTGCCTTCTGTCTTGTTATATTCTGAATATATCTGTATGTATGTGACTGCCATCCTACGTTATCAATTTATTATTTCAATAAAATTGATTTTTACCTAAAACTTGTGTCTGAGAGTCATAATAAACCGTGACAGTACGAAAGGGCCATGACCTCAGACAGCAAAGGTGAAGGTAACGCACAGAATATCCATTGGAGGATGGATGTGCACGAGCAACGTTTGGATCAGTTGGCAGTTGCAATTCAAACGATCCTTGAACGCACGGTACTTGCTGACAAATCTAGCTCTAGCCCGGTGGTCTCGCCAAGTCAGACACCGGAAAGTGATACCAGACCCCTAGGGGGTACTGTTAAAGGGTTAACGGCTTCTGCACCCTTGCCGCTAAGATATGATGGTGACCCTAGTCTCTGCAGAGGGTTCATCAACCAACTCGAAATCTTTATGGAATTGACGGCACACGCATTTCCCAATGATCGTAGTAAAGTGGGGTTCACGATATCATTGCTCACTGGCAGAGCTTTGGCTTGGGCTAACCCCTTGTGGGAGAATGCTAAACCTTGTACTAAAAACTTTAGAGAATTTGTGCAATCCTTTCGAAGAGTGTTTGAGCCTCCTGGTAGAACCACCTCTGCTGCCAAACGCCTTATGGAGATACATCAGGGCAGGCGTACTGTGGGCGACTATGCCATCGAATTCCGCACATTGGCAGCAGAGGTAGGTTGGAATAACGAGGCATTATTGGCAGCTTTTTCTCAAGGCCTGAATGACCACATTAAGGACGAAATCGCTGCTAAAGATCTACCTATTGATCTAGATGACTACATTGAGTATGTTATGATAATTGACTCCAGAATACGTGAGAGATCAATTGCCAGAGATCGTAAGATACGGTCAAAAAATAATGAGCCTAGTGGCATGTTTTGCCCACCCATCCCTCCCCTGGCATTGAAGTCTAGTGAACCTGTACGGGAGACAAGTGAACCTATGCAAATAGGCTTCACTAGACTAACCAAGGCTGAGAGACTATATCGCAAAAGACAAGGGTTGTGTTTATACTGCGGTAAAAAAGGGCATTTGCTAAATTCCTGTCCGGTACGTCCGGGAAACGCACACACCTAGGGTACCTCGGGGGACAGGCCCTAGGTGGTGTACAATCATCCCCAGTGTCGGGCACAATGAAACCCACCATACAGGTGGTATTATCTTGGGCACAACGCTCTGTGGAGGTTTTGGCCTTGGTTGACTCTGGTGCAGCAGGGTATTTTATGGATAATACCTTTGCTGAATTGCACGGAGTTCCACGCATTGAAAGAGAAAACCCCTTGACTATTGAAGCGATTGATGGCAGACCCTTAGAACCGCCTCAGGTTATATTTGAAACTATGCCACTGTCTATGACTATTGGGGCACTTCACAGAGAAGAGCAGCAGTTTCAACTGATTAATTCTCCGCACCATGCGGTAATATTGGGATTTCCGTGGTTACAGTTACATAACCCACAATTTGATTGGAAAAAGTGTGAAATTGCTGCTTGGTCCCAGTTTTGTATGGACAAGTGCGTCATCCAGCCTATTAAGGTCCTGTGCACCTCCTCGGCTATACCGGATGTGTACCAACAGTTTGGCGATGTTTTTAGCAAAGGAGAGGCTAGTTTGCTACCCCAGCATAGACCTTATGATTGTTGCATCGAATTGCAGCCTGGGGCAGTACCTCCAAAAGGACACACTTATCCATTATCTTGTGAGGAAAATAAGGCTATGGAGGATTATATTTCTGATGCCCTTGCTAGAGGGATCATACGAAAATCTACCTCTCCAGCTGGGGCTGGGTTCTTTTTCGTAAAAAAGAAAAATGGCGAATTAAGACCATGCACTGACTACCGGGGCTTGAATAAACTAATGGCAAAAAACGCATGCCCAATACCACTCATCACCGAGCTTTTTGACAGGCTTAAGGGCACTTCAATCTTTACCAAATTGGACCTACGGGCCGCTTACAATCTGGTGCGCATTCGAGCAGGTGATGAGTGGAAGACTGCCTTTAATACTCGAGCTGGGCACTACGAGTATCTAGTAATGCCATTTGGGCTGTGTAATGCCCCCGCAGTTTTCCAGGAACTGATAAACGATGTTCTGAGAGATATGTTACAGACATGTGTTGTGGTGTACCTTGACGATATACTGATTTACTCCCAAAATATGGCACAGCACATCAAAGATGTATCCACAGTATTGCTACGACTCCGTGAGAACAAATTATTTTGTAAATTGGAAAAATGTGAATGTAACGGATCCTACCCGTTACTGAGCCCTTGTCTGGACCTCAAACTATTTATTCAAAGACTATGGACATTTATTACTGTTTGGACTCTGTGCTGTGCCTTGGCGTACAAACTGGCCAGCTATTCCCTAAGAGAAAGACTTAAATTCATAGACTTTGGATCACATAGTATGTTTAATGTATGGCGAACGTTTTAGTTATTGTATATAGTATGTTGAGGGTTTACTCCAAGGGAATAGGCAGTGAGGGGTTAATTATTTCATTATGTATTGCAGACTCCCAAGCCTTTTGCTTAATTATTCAACCCCTGGCCATTGTTAAGGAAATGAATATTCTGGCCACTCAAGTCCTTGGAGTGAGAACTGTCCTGAGACCCCCCCTGCTGTGTGTGTTAATCCATTCACACCCCTCAGTCTGTGAGTCACCTATTGTATAGCCTGAAACTCTGTTGCCAGCCCTTTGTATTATGTTGTGAGTTGATTACCTCTGTGAATGCTCTCATGGTGTCAGCCCTTGCCTTTTGTCTGATGTGTTTGATTTAATCATGTTCCCTATTGTACCAGGTTTCACCATGTGATCCAATGTACTGTACTGTATATAAATATCTGTGGTTTGTGACAATAAAATGAGTTCTGTTTTGGAGTGAACAAGGAGTCCTGGAGTCTTGTATTGCTTATGGTCTAAAGTATCCACTCTGATACCCATCTGCGCCAAGTATCCTGAATCGCCGACCGCCTGCTGCCAGTTTCCTGCGACCTAACTTCGTGGACTGTCAGGCGGCGACGTGGACTCTTCCCTGCTTCCAGCGATCCTGCGGCTGTTTCCAGTGACTGTTCATACTACAACTGGTGCATCCGACAGCGCTTATCTGCGTCGAGAAGGAGAGACCCAGGAACGACGGCGGAAGGCGACGCGGTCCCTTCTCAGCATCCGTTACATTGGTGGCATAGCGGTGGGATTTCTCCTTCTTTTATCGGGTGTACCAGCTAAGAGATGGCGGCGAAAGCACGGCTGCCGGAGGCCATAGGAGTGTATGACATGCAGTACCACTACATAGGATGTCAATGGGAGACCTTCCTAGGTGATTTAGCCGAGGAGTTTTACCGGGAGGTCACCACCTGCATCACAGAGGAGCTCCAAGTCCAGGACGGATACTGGGAAATGATCAAGTGCCTTCACAAGGAGTATACAGGAGTTATGGTCAACTTTTTCCCGTTCAACTTGCGCCTGAAACTCCAACAACTGGTATGGATGGCCTTTCAGGAGGATGCTACTTTCGGCCAGAGGAATTACAGCCGCTACTGGGAGATTTGGGAGAAAAGAAAGGCCATGTTTGGAAGTTACTTTCCTCCAGACCAGGAGGGGAACCTAGACCGTTTAGTCAAGCAGGAATGGAACTTGGAGCTAATGTACATGGGCTGGATAGAGGAAGCCCAGGAGATACAAAGAGAGGAAAAAGACTGGGGGGGTTACTCATCTGAGGAGGACTTCAGTGGAGCTGAGGACTTAGATGGAGCTGCCCCTGTTCACTCCACACTGGTGAGTGGGAATACGTTCCTCACCAGTGCCCCTGTTGCCCTGCCTGATACCCCTATTTCCCTAGACTGTCTGTTGCCTGAGCTGAGGGGTGGGAATTTGTTCCCCCTCAGTGCAGAATATGCCTCGGCATCAGGGGATGGGACGGACGTCTCCCCTGAGAGGCCAGTTGCCCCTTTCCCTGTTTTCCCAGCTGCGGTAGACGAGACGCAGGTCCCCACCAGCAGCAATTGTGTGCCCCAACTGATGGGTGGGAGCGAGCCCATCAGTCCCCTTGAGCCCCCTGCTGTAATGGGTGTGAGAGAGCCCAGCAGCAGCCGCAAGATGTTGCCCCTGGTGGGGGTGGAAGATGCCCTGGGAGCGGAGCCGTGCGTGCTCCCCAGGATTATGAGTGATGCCGCCTGGAGGGATGGGACTGCGGTCTCCCTCCAGGGAGAAGAAAGGCCGGTGTGTGATGGCCTGCAAGGGGAGGACCCCAGTGGGCTGGGAGAAAACAGTGCCGCTGGCCCTCCTAAAGACATGGACTGTAAACTGCTGGGTGGGAGCAAGCCCATCAGTCCCCCTGAGACCCCTGCTGTACTGGGTGGGAGAGAACCCAGCAGCAGCCACAAAATGTTGACCCTGGTGGGGGTGGAAGATGGCCTGGGAGCGGAGCCGTGCGTGCTCCCCAGGAGTACAAGTAATGCCGCCTTGAGGGATGGGACTGCGGTCTCCCTCAAGGCAAAAGAAAGGCCTGTGCATGATGGCCTACCAGAGGAGGACACCAGCGGACTGGGAGAAAGTAGGGCTGCTGGAACTCCCCTGGATATATTGTTTGACCTGATGGGTGGGGAAGAGTGCCCCATCAGTCCCCCTGTAACCCCTGACTTGGTGCGGGAGAGCAAGAGCACCAGGTCATGTGAAGACCTGGCTGGGATGAGTGGGACAGCCGTCCTCATCCCCAGCCCAGCATCTGTTCTGCCTTCCCCTGAGACCCCTGGCCTAGTGCGTGGGGCCACGGTCATCATTAAAGAGCCTGCTATTCTCCCTGCACTGGAGATTCCCACCTTGGTGAGTGGGACCAGGATCCTCACCAAGGACATTTGTGTTGCCCTGTCCCCTGTTGACCCCAGCTTGGTGGGTGGGAATGTATTCCCCATCAGGCCCATACCTGATTTGACCCAGGAGCGTGGGAGCTGCATCCGCTCCTGTCCCTCTGGGGCCCTGGCCCAACTAAAAGGGGGAGATGGGTCTCTATCCCCAAACTCTGGTGCCCAGAAGCCAGAGGCACAATTGCCCCAGGGAGATCCCCCTTATAGACTGGCTCTTGACCCTGAGCCACTGGCCCCAGACCCAGAAGGATTTGACTTCAGCACTGCCTGGAGAAGGGCCCAGGAGAGGCCACCTGTTTTGATGTTTGTCAGGACAAACAGGCATCAGTTCCCCTGGCCCAGGTTTAAGGACACAGGAACTGGCATTTTCTTCACTGGCCCAGGACAAGGGCCCTGTACACCGCTACCGGGCCCAGACAAAGGGCTCATGTTTTCCCCTGGCCCAGGACAAAAAGACTGCTTCACCCTCTGGCCCAGGATTAAGGACAAAGGGACTTGCAATTGTTTCCCTGGCCCAGGACCAGGGCCTTGTTTCCCCCTACCTGGCCCAGACAAAGGGCTCATGTTTTCCCCTGGCCCAGAACAGAAAGACTACTTTAACCACTGGCCCAGGACAAGGGGCCCCTCAGTAGAAACTGGCCTAGGACCAAGGCCTTCGGACTAGTGCACTGTCCAGACAAGTGCCTCACCACCTCCATGCCCTCCTACAGCTCCAAGCCAGCGTTTACTACCGCACCCGCTGGCTTGGAACCAAAAGGGGGAGAAATGTAACGGATCCTACCCGTTACTGAGCCCTTGTCTGGACCTCAAACTATTTATTCAAAGACTATGGACATTTATTACTGTTTGGACTCTGTGCTGTGCCTTGGCGTACAAACTGGCCAGCTATTCCCTAAGAGAAAGACTTAAATTCATAGACTTTGGATCACATAGTATGTTTAATGTATGGCGAACGTTTTAGTTATTGTATATAGTATGTTGAGGGTTTACTCCAAGGGAATAGGCAGTGAGGGGTTAATTATTTCATTATGTATTGCAGACTCCCAAGCCTTTTGCTTAATTATTCAACCCCTGGCCATTGTTAAGGAAATGAATATTCTGGCCACTCAAGTCCTTGGAGTGAGAACTGTCCTGAGACCCCCCTGCTGTGTGTGTTAATCCATTCACACCCCTCAGTCTGTGAGTCACCTATTGTATAGCCTGAAACTCTGTTGCCAGCCCTTTGTATTATGTTGTGAGTTGATTACCTCTGTGAATGCTCTCATGGTGTCAGCCCTTGCCTTTTGTCTGATGTGTTTGATTTAATCATGTTCCCTATTGTACCAGGTTTCCCCATGTGATCCAATGTACTGTACTGTATATAAATATCTGTGGTTTGTGACAATAAAATGAGTTCTGTTTTGGAGTGAACAAGGAGTCCTGGAGTCTTGTATTGCTTATGGTCTAAAGTATCCACTCTGATACCCATCTGCGCCAAGTATCCTGAATCGCCGACCGCCTGCTGCCAGTTTCCTGCGACCTAACTTCGTGGACTGTCAGGCGGCGACGTGGACTCTTCCCTGCTTCCAGCGATCCTGCGGCTGTTTCCAGTGACTGTTCATACTACAACTGGTGCATCCGACGGCGCTTATCTGCGTCGAGAAGGAGAGACCCAGGAACGACGGCGGAAGGCGACGCGGTCCCTTCTCAGCATCCGTTACAGTGAGTTTCATAGAACCAGTGTGCCATTCTTGGGGTTCATTATTGGCAATGATGGCATTGCCATGGACAAAGAAAAGTTGTCAGCTGTCCTACAATGGCCAAAACCCAAGGGTCTTAAAGCCATACAACGTTTCCTGGGTTTCGCTAATTATTATAGGAGGTTTATTAAGAACTTTTCTTCCATTGTCAAACCTCTGTCCGATCTTACGCACAAGGGTGCTAATCCTTCTTGTTGGCCGCTATCTGCTGAGAATGCCTTTGAGAATTTGAAGCTGGCATTTGCTGCGGCTCCTGTGTTATCCCACCCCAATCCTCTACTTCCATTTACGTTAGAGGTTGATGCCTCAGATATTGGGGTCGGGGCAGTACTTTCGCAACGACACGATAAAGGTGGAACTCTCAGACCTTGTGGGTTTTTCTCGAAAAAGTTGACTGTCACTCAAAGCCACTATGAGATAGGTGACAGAGAATTGTTGGCCATTATCCTCGCTCTTAAGGAATGGCGTCATTTGCTTGAAGGTACTAAGAATCCTGTCTTAATTCTAACAGATCATAAAAATCTGACTTATCTCTCGGAGGCCAAGAGATTGTCCTCTCGTCAGGCCAGGTGGGCACTGTTCCTGTCTCGATTTAATTTCATTGTATCATATTTACCGGGGTCAAAGAATATCAGGGCTGATGCACTGTCAAGACAATTTGAGGCCGACAGTGACAGAGTGGAAGCACCAGCACCTATCATCCAACCTAATAGAATACTGGCTACTATACGCACGAGTATTACTTCTCCTTTAGGGGAGGAGATCCTGGCCTCTCAGGGGTCCGCTCCCCATGAAACCCCAATGGGCAAATGTTTTGTCGCTGAACCATTTCATACTAGGTTGCTCGAAACCTACCATTCCTCTAAGACTGCAGGACATATTGGTAGAGACCAATTGTTATGGTCCCTTTCTCAGTTATTTTGGTGGCCTTCCATGAGAAACGATTGTGCCGAATTTACGAACGCCTGTGCCACCTGCGCCCGCGCTAAGACCCCGAAACATCTCCCAGTGGGCTTGCTTCAACCGGTGCCTAATGGCGAACGCCCCTGGTCTCATGTTTCCATCGATTTTATGGGAGAATTGCCTATGTCTAAGGGGTATTCCTTTATATTCATGGTGGTGGACAGGTTTTCTAAAATGGCTCATTTCGTGCCCCTCCGTGGCCTTCCTTCAGCTAAGGAATTGGCAAGGTGTTCGCCAGAGAAGTATTCCGGTTGCATGGAGTACCTAGGGTACTGGTGTCTGACAGGGGGAGCCAGTTTGTGTCTAGATTTTGGAGGGCATTTTGCCAACAGATGGGCATACAGCTGTCCTTCTCCTCTGCCTACCATCCCCAGACCAATGGAGCCGCTGAACGAGCTAATCAAGGCTTGGAACAATTTCTCCGTTGTTTCGTTACTGACCATCATGATAATTGGTCCAACTTGTTGCCTTGGGCAGAGTTCGCCAGGAACTGTGCGGTCAATTCTTCATCTGGGAGCTCTCCGTTTCTGATTAATTATGGGTTCCAGCCCTGTCTGCTTCCAGATTCATTTCAGACGCAACAGATTCCAGCTCTGGATGAGCATATCGAGCAACTCCGTTCCACATGGGCACAAGTTCAGAGGGCACTTGGACAGTCATTTCAGCGTCATCAGCGCCATGCTAATCTCAGAAGGCTTCTAGCGGTTTCCTTTCAGGTTGGGGATAGAGTATGGCTTTCCTCCAGAAATCTCAAGCTGCAGGTTCCGTCTAATAAGTTGGCTCCCCGGTTTATTGGTCCATACAGAGTTATTCGCAAAATTAACCCTGTCTCCTATGCACTAGAACTACCTGCATCCATGCGTATCCATAATGTGTTCCATGTGTCCCTTCTTAAGCCTCTGGTTTGCAATCGCTATACTACCACACCTGTGGTGCCAGGACCTGTTGAGGTCGAGGGCCAGGAGGAGTACGAGGTTCAGAGCATTATTGATTCCCGTAGGCTTAGAGGAAGGGTACAGTACCTGGTACATTGGAAAGGGTACGGTCCTGAGGATCGATCATGGGTGGATAGTAAGGACCTTCATGCACCTAGGCTAACTAGGGCCTTTCATGCCAATTACCCACAGAAACCTAAACCCTATTCTAGGAGAGGGGGTCTTTGAAAGGGGGGTACTATCACGGTGCCCGTGATTGCTGCAGTTCCTTGTCTGTCACCAGTATGGGGCTTCTATTGGCTGTCTGCAGATAGCCCGCCTCTTATTGCCTATTTAAACCTGGACTGGGCACCCTTTGAGTGCCCTTTCGTGTTGTTTCTGACCTTCTTGCTATCACTATGCCAGTGATAGCTGGGCCTCTGTTCCAGTGTTCCTGAGTTCCTGATCTCATGTGTTCCTGAGTTCCTGATCTCTACTGTTCCAGTGTTTCCTGCATGCTGAGTACTTCCAGTCCTGGTTCCGGCCTAGTCTCTGGTGTTGCAGTTCCTGCTGAACTTCTTCTCTGCTGTTTCCTGACCTGACTGATCGTTGCTGGTTCCTGTCATCGCATCGCCTGTCTCCTGTATCCTGGCGACCTCCTGCCTGGTCGCGTCGGCGACATTGCTTGTTACACCTGTGTGCGGTCACTGGTTTGCTCCAAAGCCTATCGGCTATACAATTCTGTGTTGGTCCCAGCGTGCGGACGCTGGTTTGCTCCTAAGCCTTGCGGCTAGACAAACTCGCTTGTTACACCAGTGTGCGGTCACTGGTTTGCTCCAAAGCCTATCGGCTATATAATCCTGTGTTGGTCCCAGCGTGCGGACTCTGGTTTGCTCCAAAGCCTTGCGGCTAGACAATCTCGCTTGTTACACCAGTGTGCGGTCACTGGTTTGCTCCACAGCCTATCGGCTATACAACCCTGTGTTAGTCCCAGCGTGCGGACGTTGGTTTGCTCCAAAGCCTTGCGGCTAGACAAACTTGCTTATTACACCAGTGTGCGGTCACTGGTTTGCTCCAAAGCCTATCGGCTGTACTATCCTGTGTTGGTCCCTGTGTGCGGACGCTGGTTTGCTCCAAAGCCTTGCGGCTATACAAACTCGCTTGTTACACCAGTGTGCGGTCACTGGTTTGCTCCAAAGCCTATCTGCTATACAATTCTGTGTTGGTCCCAGCGTGCGGACGCTGGTTTGCTCCAAAGCCTCGCGGCTATACAAACTCGCTTGTTACACCAGTGTGCGGTCACTGGTTTGCTCCAAAGCCTATCGGCTATACAATTCAGTGTTGGTCCCAGCGTGAGGACGCTGGTTTGCTCCAAAGCCTTGCGGCTTTACGATTCCTCTGTTAGTCTCAGTGTGTGTACACTGGGTTGCTTACGATCCTGTCAATTTGCCATTACCATCTGACTGCTGCTACATTCTCTGGGCTGCCCTGCCCGGTATTGGTAAGGCCGGTAGAACCTTTTGCCACATTCCATCTGAGGTTGCCTTACCCGGTATTGGCAGGGCCGGTAGAGCCTACATTATGAATCTATTGAGGCTGCCTTGCCCGGTAATTTGGTAAGGCCGGTAGAACTGTTATGCGATTCCATCTGCAGGTTGCCTTACCCGGTATTGGCAAGGCCGTTAGAGCCTAACATTCTATTACTTCAGACTGTCCTGTCCGGTATATTGACAGGACCGGTAGAGTCTGCCTTCTGTCTTGTTATATTCTGAATATATCTGTATGTATGTGATTGCCATCCTACGTTATCAATTTATTATTTCAATAAAATTGATTTTTACCTAAAACTTGTGTCTGAGAGTCATAATAAACCGTGACAGAAGGACAATCTTGAGAGGGGTCTGCTGACTGAGCAGCGGGAAGCGGTGGTAGGTAGTTCTGGGGGTGGAGACTGCACAAAGAAAGAGCAGGTAGCCAGATGGGTTACAGTTAGACATAGCAAGGGGGGTGAACAGAGAAATAGGGAGGACACTCCTGTGTTTAATAATCCTAACAGATTTGCTACATTAAGTAATGATGTTGGGGATGCTGACACAGGAATGTCTTTGCTGGAGAGGACTGTTCTCTCTAACAGCCGAGTGAACAGCCCCTCTAGCACGGATGGGATCCAGGACTCAGGCAGACCTAGACAGATGGTGGTGGTAGGGGATTCTGTTATTAGGAAGACAGACAGGGTAATCTGTCACCAAGATCGCCACAATCGTACAGTTTGCTGACTCCCGGGAGCTCGGGTTCGACATGTGGCTGATCGGGTTGATAGATTGTTGGGAGGGGCTGGGCATGACCCGGCTGTCATGGTACATGTTGGTACTAATGACAGTCAGTGGAAAATGGAGGTCCGTTAAGAAGGATTTCAGGGACCTAGGATATAAGCTTAAGCAGAGGACCTCTAAGGTAGTATTTTCTGAAATTCTACCTGTGCCACGCGCTACATTAGAAAGGCAACGGGAGATTAGGGAGTTAAATGCGTGGATAAAGACTTGGTGTAAGCAGGAGGGGTTTGGGTTCCTAGAGCACTGGTCAGTCTTTTCCCTTGGGCGCAATCTTTATAGTAGTGATGGATTGCACCTTAGTGGAAGGGGGGCCACGGTGCTGGGCGATAGGATGGTTAGAGGGCTGGAGGAGACTTTAAACTAGAAAGGGGGGGGAGGGAGCTGCAACACAGGCTCGGGAAGGTAGTATAATTGAGGAAATGGGATTAGAGAAGGGTCATGGGGGTGGAGAGGGGGAATTGGCTAGTTCATCTAATAGGGAGTTGCCATTGTTACAGCCTGATAAAAGACAAATACATCTGAAAAAGAACGAAATCTTTAAGAATGGCAAAAAGATAAAATGTATGCATGCAAATGCTCGCAGTCTGGCTGGTAAGATGGGGGAACTAGAAATGATTGCAGTACATGAGCAGTATGATCTGATTGGAGTGTCTGAAACCTGGTTAGATGATATGTATGACTTGGCAGTCAATCTAGAGGGTTATTCACTTTTTAGGAGGGACAGGGTTAATAAAAGGGGAGGAGGGGTATGCCTATATGTAAAGCGGGCCTTAAAACGTAGTTTAAGGGAAGATATAAATGAAGGGTCCAATGAAAAGGTAGAGGCCTTGTAGGTTGAAATACATACTGGGGGCACACATAATAAAAAGAAATTGGTGGGGGTTTGCTACAAGCCACCTAATATTGGGGAGTTGGAGGAAGCCCAACTTTTACTGCAAATGGAAAAGGCTGCTAGGTCAGCAAAGGTAATTATAATGGGAGATTTCAACTACCCTGAAATTGGCTGGAGCAATATGACTTCAGGCACAACAAAGGGAAATATTTTTCTAAGTATGATAAATGATAATTTTATTTCCCAACTAGTAGAGGAGCCAACTAGAAAAGAGGCCTTGCTTGACCTAGTGCTCTCAAACGATTCTGACATTGTAAACAATGTGCAGGTAAGGGAACATTTGGGCAGCAGTGACCACAATATTGTATCCTTTGAAGTTTACAAAGTTAAAAGAAGCTTTAAAGGATATCCAGTAGGATGTAATTTTCAAACATAAAAATGCACAAGAATCATGGAATGTATTTAAAATGCTCTTGGGCAAATATACACGTCAATATATACCATTGGGGAATAAGCACAAGAGAAGTAAAGCAAAACCAATGTGGATTAATAATGTGGTTAGCAGGGAAATGAGAAATAAAAAGCAGGCTTTTAAGGTGTTTAAGTCAAACGGGTCAGATGCATCATTTAAAAAATATAAAGAATGTAATAAAATCTGCAAACAAGCAATTAAGCTAGCTAAAATAGAAAATGAGCGAAACATTGCAAATGAGAGCAAGAAAAACCCTAAACAATTCTACAAGTATATTAACAACAAAAAAGTTAAGGTTGATATTGGTCCTCTTAGGACTGAAACAGGTGAATTGATTAGTGAGGATAAAGCTATGGCTGAAACCCTAAATACGTTCTTTGCTTCAGTATATACAAAGGAAGCAGAAATGACATGCTGTGGGCAAACAGACAAAACCATGGAATTTCCTCCAACATCTACATGGCTTACTGAGGACAAGGTCCAAAAGAGACTGGAAAGGGTTATAGTGAATAAAGCGCCTGGACTGGACGGTATACACCCAAGGGTACTTAAGGAACTTAGATCAGTAATAGCAAAACCATTGTTTGTTGCCTTCCTCTGGATCAACAGGGGTGTTATTGGCATGGGCTGGACTTGATGGACGCATGTCTTTTTTCAGCCTTATCTACTATGTTACTATGTAACAGTGCCATCTAGTGGTCAGATTCCAATTAGTTATTGGGTGGCATTTTCTGGGGGGAGGGGAGTCACCGTAATAAAACAGTTCTCCATTGAAAATGATAGAAACTGTTGAGTCATGCTGTCAGTTTAAACTTTCAGCAAGTAAATGTGCTTCAATTCACTTCATGATAAACTGTTATCACATTTGAATCAAACAATTTACAGCAGTGGAGTACTCTTATTTTACTCAACAGGAAAAGCCCTATAACATATCCTATATAATAATTCTCTAGGATGTTTGTCAGAAGCCGTCATGCGCAGTAGAGACTGCCCTAACGCACAGAATGCTAGGAGCATCCTGTGCTTTTGGGCAGTCTCTACAGTGCATGACTGCATCGGCGGCAGGACGCAGAGCAGGACCGGCCTCTTAACTCTTTGAGTGCCAGAGGGGTATACAACGCATTGCAAAGCAATGCGTTGCGTACCCCTCTGGCACTCAAAGGGTTAACATCACATGGACCTTGGGCCGTGTACACAGGCTTTTACACTAGTAGGTTTCATAAACAAGAGTTTACTAATCCTTTAAAACACAACTAGCACCTTACAACAAAGTTAGGTTCATTTGAAAGAGCTTTCAAAATCACATATATTTATGTTAGCCATGTTTTAATACTTTATTAGATTTAACTTTACTTATTAGTTTAGGCACATTAGACAGTACTGGGTGGCATGCAACCTAAATACTAACATTCCACATTGCTGTTTATTCCCCTTTCTACTCCCTGCCAACCAGCACTGGCTAATTTAAATAAACTGACAATAATTATAATCCTACATGTTCCCACTGAGGTAAAATGTGGACAGATGACAGCTCAACTTCTCAATGAAATAAAGAATTTTCTAGCATCCAAGAGGTTTAAAAAGCCTTTCCAACCATACCCAGTGGGACCTTCAACATACTGCAACTAATTTTGTGAAATAATACAATAACTTTCAAGCAGATGGTAGGCCCTCTTGTTGATCTTGTGATGGGAGGATATGATTGCAACATCTATGAAAGGCCAAAGGATACAGTAGGTAGGTAAGAAACAATCATACCAGGCATAATTTTTAAAATATCAAAAATGTATGTGAATTTACATTAAAATATATATATCATCCTAATGAAGTTAAAGGGACAGTAATGTCCCGGAAAAAATATTTAGCATTTTGTAGGGATTAAAATGTTGAATTGAATGCAAAAAAAGTATTTCTCAAACCGCTATGGTCTGATAATTTTAGCAGGGAGACCAACATGTTATATGCCTCAAACTGACAATAAGACCTGAATCTTTAAAGTGGCAGTGCCTCCTAGGACAAAACTGAGATAAGTACAGTAGCATGTTAAGGGTAGAATATAAATCAGACCTGTGTTTTAACATTTGCCCTCACGTCTCCTCTTCATAAAGAAATAATAAAAAAGTATTTCACCATTGCCTCACTGACAATTTGTTGGTGATATCAGCTGCTCATATTTCTCCCTCTCAGCTCCTGCTGCCACTTCAAATGTCCTTCAGTGAGGTTGACTTTTCATCATCGGTAGGAATTTTAAATTAAAAACAGAAGGAAAAGAAATCAGCTGAATTTAGGCGGCCTAGAGAAATTCACATAATCGTGAAAAATATCAAAAACTAAGTGTGCCTTTTTAAGGTTTGTGGATCAGATTTAGAAACATTATGGATAAGCTCTTCAATGCTGTATTTATTAAGAAAATATTTTTTTAAGGGCACCTAATTTTAAGTATGAGACTTGAGGCACCTTCAGTAATTAACAAAGCCCATGCCCAGTCTGTTTAGTACATGCTCCCCAGATGTGTCACACACATCAGAGTGATGATATCACAGAAAATTACGATTACAAGAACATCCAACAAATGACTTGCTGCCAAGGGCAGAGTTATTTAAACACTTTGTACACATCACATCTGTTGAGACTTATAAATATTAATGAAATACCCGCTCATGCTGTTGTTGTTATAGGCAGAGCTAGACATTACATCACAGGAGATGAACAGCAGTCTGAGACTTACCATATACAGATATTGAATTCAGCTTGTCCACCCAGTATACAGATGGCCTGCAAACACAAAAGCAGAGTTGCTTAGCACAGGCACTACATTAGACTAATGGGTATATCTATCATGACAAAAGTGGAGTCGTGTTGGGGTAAACCAATAGCACCACACCACAAATACTTATTAGTCATGAATAAGCACGTGTAACACAAAACGCATGGACTGTGTATATCATGTGCTTCTTTAAGATCAGAGGCTGTGAACGGCTGTCTGAAATGTGGAAAACGTTTTTTAACTTTGGATATCAATAAAACATGTACTTTTAAGTTTGTCTGTCTGATACCATGTGGAGCGGTGCTGTTGTTTTCGTTTTTCATGTCACTGCAACAAATAATTATTGCCATTGATTTCATTGGGATGTTTAGCCCCTTGAATAACAGACAGGTGTTATAAAGAAATTATTTAAAGAGATAGTAATATCTGAAAATAAGTTTATTTTATATTGTAGCCCTTAAAAAACCATGAAAGATGATATAAGTCTTATCTCCCAAACCTTTATGGTTTGGGAGATATTCATATTTAAAATACAGTATAGTTCACTTTTCCTTGCTGTTTCAGCCAAGTCTGCCATCTAGTGAACAGATTTGGAATTCGGTCCACATAGCAACCTGCAGCTCTTTAGCAGTGCCAAGATCACGATCTTTGAAAAGAACTACTTCATTGGAACAGTGTACAAAGTGTGCCTGGCTTGAAAGCACACTTTGTAGACCATTCCAATGAAGAAATTCTTTTTAAAGATCATGAACTCAGCATTTCTGGAGAGGCACTGCTGATCAAGTGACCGGATTCCGGATTCCAAATCTGAAGGGTGGAGCAATGACGTCACTCCAGGGGAAACTTTATTTCTGAATATCTCACAAACCATAAAGGTTTGGGAGATAAGACTTGTATCATTTTTCATGGTTTTTTAAGGGCTACAATATAAAATAAACTTATTTTCAGGTATTACTATCCCTTTAAATTTACTGGTCATGGCATCCTCTTGTGTGATAAAGGATCCTTCAAGAGACAGTTTACATCGCTGTTGTAGAGATATTAAGTCAAGAAGTAGACAAAGCTTCATTGTCTGTCATATAAGCTGGAGGGGGTATACAAGTAATGTATGATAAAGTCACCAGGCCCCAAAAAAATTATTGTGTTTGACAGGTGATGTAGAGAAGAATATTACAGCTTAACCCCTTGAGGACCAGACATGTGTGCAACACTTTGCTTTACAATGCTTTGGGCACCTTTCTGGTCCTCAAGGGATTGTAATTCATAAGGAGAATACAGGAATAAGGTATACAATACTGAAAATGTGAGAAGAAACACTAGAAATGATCTCCATGCTATTTGTACAAATGCTCCTAATTTAGGGAATAAACCCCCATAATTTCAGTAATGAACATAGATAATTTAGATTTGCTGGTGATAATAAGTATCATGACTGGGTTATAGCATTTACTGCAAGGAAAGACAAGGAAAAGAAAGAAAAGTTAGACAAGGGGAGAAGGGAGGAAGAGTTGTTCTTTATGTAGACTAGCATAACAACTTCATATAGCAACTAACCGCTGTTTTAACCCTTTGATTGCAAGACGCGCTTACAATGCATTGCAAAGCAATGAGTTGCATATCCAATTTGGCATTCAAAGAGTTAAATGTAAAATGGGTAACATAAATATTCGTGATTTTGAAAACCGTTTCAAAATCACCAATTTTTTTTTTATTTTTTTTTTACAAAGTGACAGTTCATTTAAAGCTTTTGACAGTGCCACACATAGGAAGATGATTTATAAGATGTAGGACTGGACACAAAGGTGGTTGATTGGATAAGAAATTGTCTGAAAGACAGGCAACAGGTGAAGGAGAGGTTACAAGTGGAGTTCCACAGGAGTCAGAGCTAGGACCTGTTCTCTTCAGTAGGAATATTCATATTCAAGGTAAGGTTTGACTTTTTTTTTTGCAGATGTTACAATGATTTGTAACAAGGGTGACACTCCAGAGTCAATAAACCTAATGCATACCAATTTAAGAAAATGTGAGAATTGTCAAGAGTATAGGATCTTAAGTTTAATGCTGCAAGATACAAGGTAATGCATTTAGAACACAGAAGCCAAAAGGAAGAATACAAGCTACAGAAAGTATAGGAAGAAGAATTAGTAGCCGCCTGATAGATTGGTTAGACTGGTAAGGCCTCCCCTGGAGTGCTGAAGAGCTTCAATTTTCTCATTTCTTTTGTTTCTTTTTACTGTGTAACAAGTCCCATGTGTTGTCTTTTCCATTGCATGTATATAAAGGGATCAGATCTCTAGGGACTTCTGAAAGTTGGATTTATTTTGTTTTGCACAAGTGGTCAAAGACTGGCTAGGTTGGAGCTGTACTCTCCAGCAGATGGTTGCCTAACCTTTATATAGGGGATTCAAAAGCAGTGTGTTTGTGACAGCAGAGGAATTCTAGAGAAGACCAACTCTGGAAAAGACCAACTATATCACAGTGGACAAAGGGTGATTTTTTTTGTCTATGTACCAATAATTTATTTTATCTTAGTCGATGAGGAACAAAGGAACCATGATATAAACTATCCTCCTGCAGGACAGGGCACTAGCTTTAAAATACTCTCTCCATCTGCACTTTACCCCTACCAATCCAGCTCAGATTTACCAAACAGCAAAGATAGAAAAAGACAGAAAAGAGGTAGGAAACCAGGTCAGCTCAAAGGATCCCCTGGCTGGAAAGCAACTCATTTTTCTCCGGAAGGGAGACCTGTTCCATGTGGACTAAAATAAAAGCATTTATCTGTAAGTTAACACACATCCCCTTTTCTCTTCCATCCAATGTGGAACACAGGAACCATGGTGATATAACAAATCCATCTACCAAGATCTAGGAAGTGACAGAGAAACCACACAGACCAGTTCTAACTGTGAGGAAGTGGAAGAGATACAACCTCAGGTGTCAAAGGATACCTACACACCAAACAAAGTAACTGTAAAAAAACACAAGTTACTGGGGAAAAAAAGAATACGGATACCCACACAGGCCCAAAAGCCTGTAGGACCTCCATCCAAAACTGGCTTCACCCAAATCCAGTAAATTGTCATGGTATTGTTCAACAAATATGTAAAGGAATGGACAGTCTGCTGACAGAAACAAGTGCTCCACACAACCCCTCCTCCCCTACAGGAGCTTTCCACCATTCATATTCACTGTTTTACCACAATTCCTCCAATATCCAACCTCTTTCCAGCTATAGTTTCTTTACTGACTATGGGTCATTAGCTTCCAAGATTTATTGATACTTTGAATTATTATTTCCTCTACCCACACAATATTTCCTGTGCCACTGGCTATCAAACAACCCCAGAGCATAAAAGATCCACCCCCATGCTTAAGAGTTCACAAGGTGATCTTTTTTCAAATGCTTCTCCTTTTTTCTCCAAACATACCTTTGGTGATTGTAACAGAAGAATTCACTTTTAACTTTATCAAACCACAACACTTGGTTCCAAGATGGCTCTGGCTTATCTAATTGGTGTATTGTATATTTAAGACATTGACTTTTGTGACTAGATCTCAGGTAAGGTTTCCTTCTGATGACTCTTCCAAGCAGATCATGCTTGTGCAAGCAAATCTGCACAGAGGACTTGTGCACCACTACTCCCGTACCATTTAAATTTGCATGTAGCTGAAGTGATTTGGCGGTTTTATTTGCATTCCTGACCAGACCACAATCTATTCTATTGGAGACATTTTTGAACTTCCAGATATTTTCTTAACTTCAACAGTTCACTTTAACTTCCATTTCTTAATTACATTTTGGACATTGGAAATTGCATGCAAGAAGAGTTTATAAATCTTTTTATAGCCTTCCCCTGCTTTGTAAGAGGCAATTATCTTTATTTTTTCTGATCCCCTGTCAGCTGCTTAGAAGAGCCCATGGTTTTTGAGTGGAAAAAAATCTGAAACATGGCTAATAATAACAATAGAAAAACTAGTAGATAGAGACAGATTACGAAACAGAAAGGGTTAAAGAGCCATTACAATAAACACAGCCAACCTTGAAAAACACACAGAAATAAAAGGGGATTGAAACAGAGTGTAACACAGGAAAACACCATATAACAGTGACTGTCAACATAACAGGGACATAAAAATGGCATTTGAGAGTTTAAAGTGTTAGTAATGTCTAAAAAAAGTTTTTTGCATTTAGAAGAGCTTAAAAAGCTGAGCTAAATGCAAAAAAAAGTATCTCTCAAACCGCTATGGTTTAAGAGATACAGGCATTTAAATTCGCTGTTTCATACTGACAGCTGTAAAGCTGTCAGCAGGAGATTTGTGTCGGTCGACATTGAGGCGCTTGAGAAGTGCTGAGATCTCCTTACTTACAAGGAATCCCTTCATTGGAATGGTCTAAAACATGTGCCTGGTTTCAATCACCCAGCTTCAGTCTTCAGACTCCCTCGGTGTAAAATGAAGAGCTTCAGAGAAACTCAACAGTGAGGTAGAGAATTCTTCTTTATCTGTCATCGTATTTCATATTTTCTACATATTTGCTCTTCTTTGGTGTTCTTTGATATAAATAGGTACTGCCTTTTACATGGCCAGTACCTTTTCAAAATTGCTCCCATTAGCTGGAACGTGCCCTACAGTAACAACACCTCCCAGCCAATCAGCTTCTATGTAGGATGGAGGAGGAGGAGTTTATAGAATAAGAAGTAAAGAGAAAGACCAGGGTACAGAAAACCCCACTGGACATCAGGACTACAAGTAGGTGATAGGATAGTGTTAGGGTTATTGTTAACGTTAGGAGTAGTGTAGGGCCAAGTGGAGGATTAACCCCTTAAGGACCACAGAGCTTGTTTTTTTTGAGTAACCGATTCACGTTCACCCCACGATATACTTGTACGTCCTTACGGGGTTAATGTTTGGGAGGGTCACTGTGTTTGTGGCTCATGGTCGGTGTTTGTCAAACACCGAGCATTAGCTGGTTTCCTTTGATGTTTCCATTTTTCAAATTATTGGACTAAAAAAACCCACAACAAACATTGGGCCACAACTCAGGTTCTGTGTCCCAATGCTGGACTTCCGACAGTACCACTGTGTGTGCCGTTTGTTGTTCATTTTTGCCATACTGTGGGTTTTACCAGCTAAAATTGGATAGAGCCCTAAATCTTTGAAAAATGTGTGTTGTTTCTGCGTTTCCAGATGATCTGTGCCTGTGTTTAGTTCACTGTTTACATTGGAGAATAAAATGGTGG
Source organism: Rhinophrynus dorsalis (assembly GCA_037306005.1). NCBI lineage: Eukaryota > Metazoa > Chordata > Amphibia > Anura > Rhinophrynidae > Rhinophrynus > Rhinophrynus dorsalis. The sequence goes on along the minus strand of CM074718.1, from coordinate 266,262,156 downwards.
AAATTAGACCTATAGATTGTTCCCATCTACTAGGGCTCAATTCTATTGGGGCTGGCAAGAAAATAAAAATTGTGACGATACTTCTAAGTTCTATTCTATTACCTTTGCTGTGACCAAACACAGAGCAAAAATGCACGATGGTCTCTAGATTAGTACCCACAGAAATCAATGGAACAACCCATACCATTAAAGATTATTTTGTATGTGGTGGCTGTTAACATGCATTAAAGGAGATGCATTTCTGCAGTTAATTCAGCCCTTAATTCAGTCCTTCTTTCTGCCACCCCTGGGTGTGTGTGTATCTCTTGAAGGAGATGTAAATTATGTAATGATGCTTCCCCTTTTATATAGATGGAACTGTGGAGGAAGATGCAGAGGCCATGGAATCGAGAACACTGCTGGACTTCCAGCATCAAGGTAAGTGCTTCACATGCAAAACATGTGATGAGGGGGAATTGGGTTTAGATTGTTTTAGTGTAAGGTCTAGTGGGGGATAGGGGCTAGTTTTATTGTTATAGTTGATAGTGTTTGGGAGGGTGGAACTAGCTCTTGGTGTGAAACATCGAGCATTAGCTAGTTTCCTTTGATGTTCCTGGTTCTCGCACTATTTAGAAAGAGTTGGGGGAACACAAAGCTGAGACAAGAGTTTTGCTGTAACTTGGATTTGTGGTCTATGCTCATTATTGATCCAGCTGTGAAGATAATCAAATACCTCTGGAAAATGGATATGTTTTCAGGTCGGTACTTCCCTTAGAAGTAATGCTTGTTTTACTGGCTTGAATAGAATCAAGCTCCAGATTCCTTTTCAGAAACCTTTTCCGTTGGTCTCCTGTACAGCCTTGCCTCAATAGGTAGACTGAGTGATGCAATCACCTTCATCTTGAGGCAATAGCTTCTAACGTTCTCATGGTAGTGGGTTGCTAGATTTGCCTAGAGTATCAACTTTTAAGACATTGAATTTTAAACCTAAAGTGCTTAGGGAAGCTAGCTGCACTTCGCTGACGAGGCCCAAACAAGGCCGAAATGTAAGTCTGGGGTTAGCTGGGTTTTCCTTGCAGAGGACACTTGCCCATCATTTTGGAACTGGACTGCCCTTATGGGTGGGATTAGTTTAATATATAGGTGGAAATTTCTCCTCTGTAATGGCACTTGAGAGCTAAAATGTGATTTTTGAGTGGTGACTAGCCAGAGAACAGGCAACTTTGCATTTGTTTGTGCTCAGAGCGTCTCACATCTTTTGGCTTGCTTCTGAGAAACAGGATCTCTCCCTAAGTATAATGGGTAATCCAGATGTGGATCCCTTGCTCTCAGTGACTCTGTGATCGCTAACAAGCCAAAATTGGATGTCTTCCAATAGCTGCCTTTTCTGTTCAGAAGGGACTTGCCCATAAGTTTTTAAACTGGTCTCCCTTTATGGGTTGGATTAGTCTAATATGTATGTGGAAGTTTCTTCTCTGTAATGGGACTAGAAAGCTAAAATGTGAATCTTTTGAGTGATGACTAGCAAGAGAACAGGCATCTTTGCTTTAGTTTGTGCTCAGAGCCTCTTACATCTTTTGACTTTTTACTGGGAAACATTTAGGGTCTCTCCCTAAATGTAAAGGGTGTTCCAGATGCGAATCCCTTGCTCTCAGTGCTTAGGGAAGCCAACTGCACATCACTGACGAGGCCCAAATAAGGCTGAAATATACATCTGGGGTTAGCTGGTTTTTCTGTGCAGAAGGGATTTGTCCATCATTTTGAAACTGGACTGCCCTTATCGGCAGGATTAGTATAATATGTATGTGTAAATTTCTCCTCTGGAATGGCACTAGAGAGCTAATATGTGATGCTTTTGAGCTGTGACTAACCAGAGAACAGGTATGTTTGTTCGTGCTCAGAGTCTCTAGCATCTTTTGGCTTCCTTCTAAGAAACACCTAGGAACTCTCCCTAAGTATAAATCCCTAAGTGTAAAGGGTAATCCAGACATGGACCCTTTGCTCTTATTGCCTAGAGAAGCCAGCTGCACCTCGCTGATGAGGCCCATATAAATCTAAAATGTACATCTGGGTTGTTTTTTTTTTCATGCAGAGTGGACTTGCCCATCATTTTTGAACTGGACTGCCCTTATGGGCAGGATTAGTCTAATATGCATGCAGAAATTTCTCCATTGTAATGGCGCGAGAGAGCTAAAATGTGATGCTTTTGAGCAGTGAGTAGCCGGAGAACAGGCAACTTTGCTCTTCTTCGTGCTCAGAGACTCTCACATCTTTTGGATTTCTCCTGAGAAACGCTTAGGGTCTCTCCCTAAGTGTAAAGGGTCATTCAGATGTGGACCCCTTGCTCTCAGTACTTAGAGAAGCCATCTGCACCTTGCTGACAAAGCCCAAACAAGGCTGAAATGTATGTCTGGGGTTAGGTGGTTTTTCTGTGCAGAGAGAATTTGCCCATCATTTTGGAACTGAGCTGACCTTATGGGCAGGATTAGTTTACTATGTATGTGGAAATTTCTCCTTTGTAATGGCACTAGAGAGTTAAAATGTGATGCTTTTGAGCGGTGAGTAGACAGAGAACAGGCAACTTTGCTTCTGTTTGTGCTCAGAGCCTCTCACTTCTTTTGGCTTGTTTCTGAGAAACGCTTAGGGTCTCTCCCTAGGTGTAAAGGGCAATCTAGATGTGGACCACTTGCTCTCAGTGCTTCGCAAAGTCAGCTACACCTTGATGACGAGGCCCAAACAAGGCTGAAATGTACATCTAGGGTTAGCTGGTTTTTCTGTGCAGAGGGTATTTGCCCATCATTTTGGAACTGGCCTCCACTTATGGATGGGATTAGTCTGATATGTTTGTGAAAATTTCTCCTCTGTAATGGCACGAGAGAGCTAAAATGTGATGCTTTTGAGCGGTAAGTAGCCGGAGAACAGGCAACTTTGTATTTGTTTGTGCTCAGAACCTGTCACTTCTTTTGGCTTGCTTCTGAGAAATGCTTAGAGTCTCTCCCTAAGTGTAAAGGACAATCCAGAAGTGGACCCCTTGTCCTCAGTGCTTAGCAAAGCCAGCTGCACTTTGCGGAAGAGGCTGAAACAAGATTGAAACGTATGTCTGGGGATAACTGTGTTTTTCTGTGCAGATGGGATTTGCCCATCATTTTGGAACTGGACTGTGCTTATGGATGGGATTAGTCTAATATGTATGTGGAAATTTCTCCTCTGTAATGGCACTAGAGAGCTAAAGTTTGATGCTTTTGAGTGGTGAGTAGCTGGAAAATAGGCAACTTTGCTCTTCTTCATGCTCAGAGCCTCTCACATCTTTTGACTTGCTTTTGAGAAACACTTAGGGTCTCTCCCTAAGTGTTCAGGGTAATCCAGATGTGGACCCCTTGCTCTCAGTTCTTAGGGAAGCCAGGTGCACCTCACTGACTAGACCCAAACAAGGACAAAACATTCATCTGGCGTTAGCCATTGTTTACGTGCAGAGGGGACTTGCCCATCGTTTTGGAAATGGACTGCCTTTAAGAGTGGGTTTACTCTAATATGTATGTGGAAATTTCTCCTCTGTAATGGCACTAGAGAGCTAAAATGTGATGCTTTTGAGTGGTGACTAGCTGGAGAACAGGCAACTTTCCTTTTGTTCATGCTCAGAGCCTCTCACATCTTTTGGCTTGTTTCTCAGATACATTTATGGTCTCTCACTAAATGTTATGGGTAATCCAGACGTGGACCCCTTGCTCTCAGTGCCTAGGGAAGTCAGCTGCACATCACTGACAAGGCTCAAACAAGGCCAAAATGTATGTCTGGGGTTAGCTGGTTTTTCCGTGCAGAGGGGACTTGTTCATCATTTTAAAACTTGACTGCCCTTAAGGGTAGGATTAGTCTAATATGTATGTGGAAATTTCTCCTCTGGAATGGCACTAGAGAGCTAAAATGTGATGCTTTTCAGCGGTGACTAGCTGGATAACAGGTAAGTTTGCTTTTGTTTGTGCTCAGAGCCTCTCGCACCTTTTTTTTTTTTTTTTTTTTTTTTTTTAAGTTTATTGAGAAATAAAGCATACAAACATACACAGCATATTCCATGAAGTACAAAAGAAGAGTACAAGTCTGAAGCAAATATTACGTATATATTAAATATATGGTATACAAGATATTAACAGAAGATTTCAATAGGAATCTTGGAGTAAGAGTGTTCTGAGGGATACTTTGAAGACCTCTTCTGTAAACCAGTCATATTTATAAACGTAACATTGTTGTAAGCAGAATAACAGTCGATACATGCCATTGTAATTCTAAGGAAATAGGAGGATGCATATACGTACAGAAAACAAAAAAACATAAAGAATAAAGAGAAAAGTCTGAGTGACAGAAAGAAAGACGTTAGTGAAAAGAGTGGGTAGGAAGTAAAGAAGGGAAGGGGGGGGGGACCATGTGACTATGACGCATAGTACACCACAGTAAATCAGGAATTGGCTCCCATAACAAGTGAGATTTTAGTTGACGAAATCGTACCAAATGAAATATCACTTAATCAGGGGATGTAGTAAGTGAAGGGGAGCCAGAAGTTGAGAAGAACGCTATCCAAGGACTCCAAATGTCGTTAAGAGAGGGAACCAATTTGCATTTGTGAAAAATCAAACTCTCTAAACATCTAACTTTGATCACTTTAAGAATCCAATTCTGTAGGAGAGGAGGGGCAGCAAGTTTCCATTTCGAGGGGATGCAAGTTTTTGCTGAGTTAAGGAGGTGTCAAAACAGACAGAGTTGAGCAGGGGAACGGGGTATCTCTAAATTTGAGGGAGGAAGATTGAGGCAAATCATCCATGGGTCTGGTGATATTTTGACACATCAGATCTTTGATAATACCTCAAAAACCCCTAGCCAGAATGAGGATAGTGAAGAGCAATCAAGCCAAATGTGAAGGTAAGTACCTGGAGCAGAACCACATCTCCTGCAAGTGTCTGGAGTAGACAGAAAGACGGAATGCAACAGTGAAGTAGTTCTATGCCTTATATGAAGAAGCTTGAAATTAGTTTCCATAGTAAGTAAATTCCTAGAACTATTAACAGTGTGTTTAATAGCCGACCTCTATTGAGTATCAGTGATATCAGTTCCAAGATCACGTGACCAGTTCACCTTTGCAGAATCAACAGATGGAGGGTGCGCTTGGAATACTAAATGATAGAGAGATGAAAGTTTATAACTTTTAGGGTTGTGGCATGGGAATATTTTCTCAAACACAGTTAATGACCGAAGTAATTGAGACTTATCAGTATGAGATTGGACAAAGCTCACCAGCTGCCGATATCTCCAATGCTCATTAGAGTGGAGATGAATTGTGTTCTGCAAGGAAGAGAATGGAATCAATTGATTATTCTCCATTAAAATTGCAGGGCAAAGATAATCACATTCTGACCACTGATGAAAAGTCCCCGATGTGGTGCCAGGGGGAAAATCCTTATTGCCTAAAAGGGGGGGTTGAGGGAGAAGGAAATGAGGAAATCCCCAAGTTAGTATTTATATTGTCCCAAACATTTAAAGATGAGATGAGGAGAGTCGAATCGAATGCTACAGAGGGCCTCTCAGATTTGTGTAGCCATGGCAGAGCATTAGATTTAAGAGGATAAGTGATATCATCCATTAGTTGACTCCACAGTTTAGTATGTTTCGAGTGAAACCAGTGACATAAGAGAGATAAGTGTAGAGCCTGATAATAATGTAGAATGGTGGGGACACCAAGACCTTCCTCTCTTTTTGCCCGAGCCAACAACATCGGTTTTATCCTAGCTGGTTTGGCTTTCCAAATGAATTTGTTGAGGGACGTCAGGAGCTGCTTAATGAAGGAGTGGGGAAGGCAAACTGATATTGTTTGCAATAAATACAATATACGGGGCAAAACAACCATTTTTATTACATTAATCCTACCAGACCAGAAGATAAATTTATGTGTCTAGTGTGACAAAGAGGAAGAAATAGACTGGAGAAGTGGAAGAAAGTTGAGACAAAATAGATTAGATATGAAGCAGGTAGTAGAATGCCCAGATACTTCACATGACCCTTGACCCATTTGAAAGGCATATGGAAGATAAACGGGACTGCATAGATGTGGACATATTAATGTTTAAAAGTTCCAATTTACTCAGATTGGGTTTGAAATTTGAATAGGCACCATACCGCTTAAGTTCTAGTATTATTTCTGGAAGAGATATTGTCGGATCAATCACTGTTAACATGACATCATCTACAAAAAGTGATAACTTATGTGTATACCCGATATCTGAGGATTATGTCTAATGGAGTTGGCTAGAACGTCAATGGTGAGGAGAAAAAGGATTGGCGAGAGGGGGCAACCCTGTCTTGTTCCATTATGAAGGGTGAAGGGAGCAGATAACAGACCATTACATTTAACCCTAGCAGAGGGATTGGTGCAAAGAGAGAATATGAAAGCACAGAATTTTGGGCCTATTCCCATATGACAAAGAGTAATTTCTAGGAAACTCCAAGAAACCCTGTCAAATGCTTTCTCCGCTTCGAGCAAGAGACAGACAGTAGGGTTGTAGGATTTGTGCGCTAATTCAGTGAGCTGTATTAATTTCATGGTGTTGCCCCTGGCTTCTCGTCCAGGGACAAAACCTGTCTGATCTAGGTCTATCAGACCTGGAATAAATGTTTTAATTCTGGAGGCTAAAATAGATGCAAATAGCTTTGTGTCCGTATTTAATAAGGAAATTGGGTGATAATTCGACAGGAGAGATCGATCTTTGCCGGGTTTCAGAATGATAGCTATATAAGCCTCTGAGAATCGTGGACGGGAGGAAACAGTCTCGGTAAGTTCACTCAAAACACAAACCAGCAAAGAAGAGAGAACATGGCTGAATTTTTTATAAAAGGAGGGAAAAAAACCATGGGGTACTGGTGCTTTATTGGGAGAAAGACTCTTAACAGCATTATACACCTCCTGGTCAGAGAAATTGTCCTCTAATGACTGAGATTGACCAATTGTGAGTTTAGGCGTATTGTTTCATATCTGCAGAATGGTCAGGAGAGGTAGACATCAGGAGTTTGTACAAATCCAAATAAAATTCCCAGAATGTGTCAGCAATGGAAGGGAAATCTTTCTTGACTTCACTGGAAGAGGAAATTACGCTAGGAACAAAGGTGGGAGAGTGATGGTCTCACACCTGTGATGCTAACAATTTACCACATTTATTATCCCATTCATAATTCTTGCTCTGAAATTTATCAAAGATTCTATCAACCCTTTGTTGTGCAAGGCCAATTACCTGCTTAGTAGTGGTCTGTAACGAGAGCAATGACTCCGTCGAATTAGAAAGAAGATCATGTTGTTCTAGTTCCTCTAGACATTTAAGCATTGAATTTAGCTCAGCATCTTGCTTCTTACGAAGCCTTGATTCAATTTTAATATATAATCCTCTAATGTAACATTTCAAAGCCTCCCATACACTTAAGGCCGAAAATACAGATAATGAGTTAAGCTCAAGAAATGCCTTCATTTTGTTCTCAATCTCTTTGTGAGTATCAACATTGTCTAGTAAAAACAGTTTTAGTCTCCAAATGCACTTTCTAGGGTACATGAGTGGTAAGAACAATGAAAGTACAATGGGAGCGTGGTAAGACCACGTGGTCGGTAAAATATCAGCTGAATATATAAACTGAATGTGTGACTGACTCAAAAAAGATGGTCTATTCTGGTATGTGTCTTGCATGGGAAAAAGTAGAAATTGTATTGGCGGGAGGTGGGGTGGAGAAGCCTCCAAGTGTCAATTAGGTGAAAATTGTGAAGGGACTGTGTGATTTTTCTCAATTGTGAGGGGGGAATGGAGGATCTATTGGAGGAACTATCCATGGCTGGGCATAGTGAAGTATTTATGTCACCACCAAATATCACCAGACCTTGTTGGATGGAGGAAAGTTTGTCTAAGAAGGCGGTAATGAAGGCACTTTGACCTGTATTAGGCAAATACACATTAGCCAGAGTAAGTTTCATATTGCCTATTTCACCTATAAGAATTAAATAACGACCTTCCAGATCAACATCTGAGCATATAACCTGAAAGGGGAGAGACCTATGAATCAAAATGCCAAATGAGTTTCCTGTAAAAAATATATATGTGCACCCCATTTCCTACAATCATGGGTCAGCATGCTATGCTTTTGTGGAGAATTGAGTCCTATGATATTCAGAGAAATTATTTTTAATGGAAAATCAGCCATGATTGAGTATCATGTAGGCTGCAAAAGGATGGCTCTTAGAAACATCATAGTCCCCTGATGCACCATGCGCCAAGTCCCATGGGAAAGAACGGATGGGAGAAAGCAAAGAAAGGGGAGAAATGAGTACAAAGACGCAAATAAGCGGAAAGACGTAAGGAAAGGGAAAACGAAAGAGAGGAAAAGAAATAAAATATTTGACGGAATGAGGAAAATCAACTTCCCCATAACCGTCGAGTACAAAAATAGAAACATTAAACCACAATAATGCAAGTACTGTATTAGTGAGAGTTGGTATTTGCGGAGGATAATCATGGAATAGGGGAACAATCCCAAACAGAATCCAAGTGTGACAGGAGTTTTCCACAAGATGAGGAAAAAACCTGGCCCAAGCGTATATAGGTAAGGTGGTATCCCCAGCATGCCGCCCAGAAAGGGAGATGACCTTTTAGCCCCGAGGACAAACAGAGCCAAAAATACCTTATTAAGTCACACGAGTACAGAAAAACTGTTATATGCAGCCAGAGTGCCTACATAAGATCAGAGACTGACCATTATATACACAAACATGAATTAAATAGAGGGCATCCCACCCCCTAGGCTCCACCAGAGACACCACCCCCCTGCATAGTTACTTGAAGGCGGAAAGGCAATTCATAGCTAGCAGTACACCATGAAGGACCAATATGAAAAATTAGTGCACAACAGTATATGTGCAAGCAATTATACAATCCTAACAGCAAAAATAAGAAAATAGATGTATATAATTGGATATAAAGAGATATAAACTCCTCATCATATACCGTATAAAAAAAGTGAGATGTCCGAGCATGCAGAGACCTGAACACAGAGCCACCCCCCAGAATAGCAGGGGGCAACCCAAGTCTACACACCCCCACCCTCAAACATCTCCCTTGTACACAGACATCGGTCGAAATAAGTTGCTGTATTGAGTGAATCACACAAGCCCCTCCAGTTCATTAATCTCTGCCAATTTCCAAACTGCTAAGACAATGACCAACTGAAACAGAGGCACTCACAAAAGCCAAACAATACAAGCGGTATATAATTGTAGACCATCTGTATATTACAGCTGTCAAATTTGGGGCGAACCCCATAAGGAACAGATTATCTGAATTAAAACTAGAACACCAGTGAGCAGTTAAGACGAAGTAAGAAAGACAACGTCTAATAGTCCAAAACAGCGATGACCATTAATACATGATGATGTGGGGAAATTAATCCTTGACAGGAATAGAGCCTGAGACTCTTACAATGTGTCTACGTTAGATGCCCAAGGATGCGGGGACCCAGACCAGCCCATCCGAGACTCGGGAGGCTAGTCGAGTCCAAGACTCCTCATTTCCTACCATTATGAGAGATCAATAGAGAGAATAGGAAGCCCCAACGATAAGCTACATTATTGTCCCTCAAACGCTAAATAAGCGGTTTGTAAGCCCTTCTTAACTGAAGAGTGAGCGAGGAGAGATCACCAAAAAGTTGTATCTCATTATCTTCCAAAGATCTCTGGGTCTATCATCAGATGAATTCCTCGGCCATGATATGCGATGGACACGTTCCACTCGGATAGAATCCGGGGGACACTGTAGAATAAAAGAGAATATCTCCAGAAGGTCCTGCTGCAGGTAATTTTCTGGTAGGCCTCTAATACGCAGGTTGTTTCTACGGCCTCTATTTTCAAGGTCATCCAGATGTAATTTCAAGTCGTATTTCAGTGGTTTGGTGCATGAATCTTTGCACTGTATCATGTTGTGCAGACAGCAAGGTCTCCACATGATCCTCCAGGTCAGCGACTCTGGAGCCAGTATGAGAAATCTCTTGTTTGATGTCTGATCTGAGAGCATCACTTAGTTTGCTTATGATATCTTCAATATCTGATCTAGAAGGGAGCACCTTAATATTATCTCTGGTCAAAAATTTTTCGAGAATCCATTCAAGGAGGTGAGTTCTCCATCTAGTCTTCAGGACCTAAGGCTGACACAGTAACATGTCTGCTATCAGCAGTTCCAGCGGCCATCTACCTTTTAGTTGGAAAATTGGAGGGCGAATCGGAGTCGCTTTGTTTATTCGGTCTATCGGTTAAATAATCCATAATCTTCTTGGCTTTCTTCTTCTTGACAGTCATAGCAATAGAAGAAAGGTGTGGAAATGATTGTTATTACCACCAAAAGTCTATATGTCATAGGCTTGTGAGAAACGGGCCAGGAGCTCATTTACAACTCTGCCATCTGCAAGCGGCCTCTTGCATCTTTTGGCTTGCTTCTGAAAAACACTTAGGGACTCTCCCTAAGTGTAAAGGGTCATCCATATTTGGACCCCTTGCTCTCAGTGCCTAGGGAAGCCAGCTGTACTTTGCTGATGAGGCCCAAACAAGGATGAAATGTATGTCTGGTGTTAGCGGTGGTTTTTTGTTTTTGTGGAGAGGGGACTTGCCCATCATTTTGGAACTGGACTGCCCTTATGGCTGTGATTAGTCTAATACATATGTAGAAATTTCTCTTCAGTAATGACATTAAAGAGCTAAAATATGATGGTTTTGAGCGGTGAGCAGTCAGAGAACAGGCAACTTTGCTTTTGTTTCTGCTCAGAACCTCTCACATCTTTTGGCTTGCTGCTGAGAAACATTTAGGGTTTCTCCCTAAGTGTAAAGGTAATCCAGACATGGACCTCTTGCTGTCAGTGCCTATGGAAGGCAACTGCACCTCGCTGATAAGGCCCAAACAAGGCCGAAATGTATGTTAGGTGTTTTTTCCGTGAAGAGGGGACTTGCTCATCATGTGTGCCGAAATCTCTCTTCTGTAATGGCACTAGAGAACTAAAATGTGATGCTTTCGAGCACCGACAAGCCGTAGAACATGTAACTTTGCTTTTGTTCATGCTCATAGCCTCTCACATCTTTTGGCTTGCTTATGAGAAACACTTAGGGTCTCTCCCTAAGTGTAAAGATTAATCCAGATGTGGACCCCTTGCTCTCAGTGCCTAAGTAAGTCAGTTGCACCTTGCTGATGATACCCAAACAAAGGTGAATGTTAGTCTGGGCAAGCTGATTTTTCTGTGCAGTGGTGACCTGCCCAATGCCCATCATTTTGGAACTAGACTGAGCTTATGGATGGGGTTAGTTTAATAATTTCTTCTCTGTAATGGCATTAGAGAGCTAAAATGTGATGCTTTTGAGCAGTGACTTGGTGGAGAACAGGCAACTTTGCTTTTGTTTCGGCTCAGAGCCCCTCACGTCTTTTGGCTTGCTTCTGAGAAACATTTGGGTCTCTTCCTAAGTGTAAAGAGAGATCCAGACATGTACCCCTTGCTCTCAGTGCCTAGGGAAGCTAACTGCACGTCACTGATGAGGCCCACATAAGGCCGAAACGGGGTTAGCTGTTTTTTCCATGCATAAAAGATTTGCCCATCATTTTGGAACTCGCCTGCCCTTATGGGCTGGATTATTCTAATATGTATGTGGAATTTGTCCTCTGTAATGCACTAGAGAGCTAAAATGTGATGCTTTTGAGTGGTAACTAGCCAGAGAACAGGCAGCTTTGCTGTTGTTCGTGCTCAGAGCCTCTTACATCTTATGAGTTGCTTCTGAGAAACACTTAGGGTCTCTCCCTAAGTGTCAAGGGTATTCCAGACATGGACCCCTTGCTCTCAGTGTCTAGGAAAGCCAGCTGTGTCTCACTGATGAGGCCCAAACAAATCCAAAAATGTACATTTGGGGTTAGCTGGTTTTTTTTTGTGCAGAGCGGACTTGTCCATCATTTTTTAGCTGAACTGCCCTTAGGGGTGGGATTAGTCTAATATGTATGTGGAAATTTCTCCTATATAATGGCACTAGAGAGCTAAACTGTGATGTTTTTGAGTGGTGACTAGCCGGAGAACAGGAGAACTTTCCTTTTGTTTGTGATCAGAGCCTCTCACATCATTTGACTTGCTTCTGAGAAACGTTTAGGGACTCTCCCTAAATGTAAAGGGGTAATCTGGACATGGACCCCTTGCTCTCAGTGTGTGGGGAAGCCAGCTGCACCTCACTAACAAGGCTAAAATGTATGCTTGGGGTCATCTGTTTTTTTCCTGTGCAGAGGGGGCTTGCCCATCATTTTGGAATTGGACTGCCCTTATGGGAGGGATTAGTCTAATATGTATGTGGAAATTTCTCCTCTGTAATGGCTAAAATATGATGGTTTTGAGCGGTGAGTAGCCAGAGAACAGGCAACTTTGCTTTTGCTCATGCTCAGAACCTCTGACATCTTTTGGCTTGCTGCTGAGAATCATTTAGGGTTTCTCCCTAAGTGTAAGGCTAATCCAGATGTGGACCTATTGCTGTCAGTGCCAACTGCACCTTGCTGATGAGGCCCAAACAAGGCTGAAATGTACATCTGCGGTTAGGTGTTTTTTTCTGTGCAGAGGGGACTTGCCCATCATTTTGGAACTGGTCTCCCCTTATGGGTGGGATTAGTCTAATATGTGTGCTGAAATTTCTCTTCTGTAATGGCACTAGAGAGCTAAAATGTGATGGTTTTGAGCAGTGACTAGCTGGAGAACAGGTAACTTTGTTTTTGTTCGTGCTCAGAGCCTCTCATATCTTTTGGCTTGCTTCTGAGAAACACTTTTTTTTTCTGCCTAAGTGTAAAGGGTAATCCAGACGTGGACCCCTTGCTCTCAGTGCCTAGGGAAGCCAGCTGCACCTCGCTGATGAGGCCCAAAGAGGGCTGAAACGTATGTTTGAGGTTAGCTGGTTTTTCCATGCAGAGGGGATTTGCTCAGCATTTTGGAACTGGACTGCTCTTATGGGTGGGATTAGTCTAATATGTATGTGGAAATTTCTCTTCTGTAATGGCACTAGAGAGCTAAAATGTGATGCTTTTGAGCAGTGACTACCTGGAGAACAGGTAACTTTGCTTTTGTTCATGCTCAGAGCCTCTCACATCTTTTGGCTTGCTTCTGAGAAACCCTTTTTTTTCTGCCTAAGTGTAAAGGGTAATCCAGACGTGGACCCCTTGCTCTCAGTGCCTAGGGAAGCCAGCTGCACCTCGCTGATGAGGCCCAAAGAGGGCTGAAACGTATGCTTGAGGTTAGCTGGTTTTTCCAATCAGAGGGGATTTGCTCATCATTTTGGAAATGGACTACTCTTATGGGTGGGATTAGTCTAATATGTATGTGGAAATTTCTTCTCTGTAATGGCACTAGACAGCTAAAATGTGGTGCTTTTGAATGGTGACTAGCTGGAGAACAGGTAACTTTGCTTTAGTTTGTGCTCAGAGACTCTCACATCTTTTGCTTGCTTCTGAGAAGCACTTAGGGTCTCTCTCTAAGTGTAAAGGGTGATCCAGACGTAGACCTCTTGATCGTAGTGCCTAGGGAAGCCAGCTGCACCTTGCTGATGAGGCCCAAGCAAGGCTGAAATGTACATGTCAGATTAGCTGTTTTTTTCCTTGCAGAGGGAACTTGCCCATCATTTTGGAACTGAACTGCCCTTATGGGCAGGATTAGTCTAACATGTGTGCTGAAATTTCTCTTCTGTAATGGCACTAGAGAGCTAAAATGTGATGCTTTTGCGCAGTGACTAGCTGAAGAACAGGTAACGTTGCTTTTGTGCGTGCTCAGAGCCTCTCACATCTTTTGGCTTGCTTCTGAAAAACACTTAGGGTTTCTGCCTAAGTGTAAAGGATAATCCAGACGTGGACCCCTTGATCTCAATGCCTAGGGAAGCCAGCTGCACCTTGCTGATAAGGCCCAAAGAGGGTTGAAACGTATGTTTGAGGTTAGCTGGTTTTTCCATGCAGAGGGGATTTGCCCATCATTTTGGAAGTGGACTGCTCTTATGGGCGGGATTAGTCTAATATGTATGTGGAAGTTTCTCCTCTGTAATGGCACTAGAGAGCTAAAATGTGGTGCTTTTGAGTGGTGACTAGCCGGAGAACAGGTAACTTTGCTTTAATTCATGCTCAAAGACTCTCACATCATTTTGCTTGCTTCTGAGAAGCACTTAGGGTCTTAGGTTAAAGGGTGATCCAGACATGGACCCCTTAGGGAAGCCAGCTGCCCCTTGTTGATGAGACACAAACAAGGCTGAAATTTACATATGAGGTTAGCTGGTTTTTCCCGTGCAGAGGGGACTTGCCCTTCATTTTGGAACTGGACTGCACTTATGGGTGAGGTTAGTCTAATGTTTCTTCTCTGTAATGGCACTAGAGCTAAAATGTGATGCTTTTGAGCAGTGACTAGCTGGAGATCAGGCACTTTTGCTTTTGTTTGTGCTCAGAGCCTCTTGCATCTTTTGGCTTGCTATTGTTATAGTTGGTAGTGTTTAGGAGGGTGGAACTAGATCTTGATGTCAAACATCAAGCATTAGCTAGCTTCCTTTGATGTTCCTGGTTCTCGCAATATTTAGCAAGAGTTGGGGGAACAGAAAGCTGACACAAGAGTTTTGCTGCAAGTTGGATTTGTGGTCTATGCTCATTACTGATCCAGCTGTGTAGATAATAAAATACCTCTGGAAAATGGGTATGTTTTCAGGTTGGCACTTCTTTTAGAAGTAATGTTTGTTTTACTGGCTTGAACAGAATCAAGCCCCAAATTCCTTTTAGTAAACCTTTTCAGTGGGTCTCTTGTACATCCTTGGCTCATTGGGTACATTGAGTGACTCAATCACATTCATCTTGAGGCAATAGCTTCTACCGTTCTCATGGTAGTGGGTTGCTAGATTTGCCTAGATTATCAACTTTTAAGACATTGTATTTTAAACCTATCAATCATGTCTATATAACTTTATTAATAAGCATTAAATTAGCTGGAAGCCTTCTGTAATGGCACTAGAGAGCTAAAATGTGGTGCTTTTGAGTGGTGACTAGCCGGAGAACAGGTAACTTTGTTTTAGTTCGTGCTCAAAGACTCTCACATCATTTTGCTTGCTTCTGAGAAGCACTTAGGGTCTCTCTCTAAGTATAAAGGGTGATCCAGACATGGACCCCTTAGGGAAGCTAGCTGTCTCTTGTTGATGAGACACAAACAAGGCTGAAATTTACATATGAGGTTAGCTGGGTTTTCCCCATGCAGAGGGGACGTGCCCTTCATTTTGGAACTGGACTGCTCTTATGAGTGAGGTTAATCTAATGTTTCTTCTCTGTAATGGCACTAGAGCTAAAATGTGATGCTTTTTGAGCAGTGACTAGCTGGAGATCAGGTACTTTTGCTTTTGTTTGTGCTCAGAGCCTCTTGCATCTTTTGGCTTGCTATTGTTATAGCTGGTAGTGTTTAGGAGGGTGGAGCTAGATCTTGATGTCAAACATCAAGCATTAGCTAGTTTCCTTTGATGTTCCTGGTTCTCGCAATATTTAGCAAGAGTTGGGGGAACAGAAAGCTGACACAAGAGTTTTGCTGCAAGTTGGATTTATGGTCTATGCTCATTACTGATCCAGCTGTGTAGATAATAAAATACCTCTGGAAAATGGGTATGTTTTCAGGTTGGCACTTCTTTTAGAAGTAATGTTTGTTTTACTGGCTTGAACAGAATCAAGCCCCAAATTCCTTTTAGTAAACCTTTTCAATGGGTCTCTTGTACATCCTTGGCTCATTGGGTACAATGAGTGACTCAATCACATTCATCTTGAGGCAATAGCTTCTACCGTTCTCATGGTAGTGGGTTGCTAGATTTGCCTAGATTATCAACTTTTAAGACATTGTATTTTAAACCTATCAATCATGTCTATATAACTTTATTAATAAGCATTAAATTAGCTGGAAGCCTTCAGTCTTGCAATAAAATTGGGTGATTTTCCTACCTTCCGTTGAAGACGGTCAGGATTTTATTAAAGACAGAGTGGTGGATATTATCCCTCCCTGTCTTATTCCCGCAATCATAAGTTTTCTCTGCTTTTGACTATACAGCTTAAAATGAGAGTCTAAATATAAGCCATGAATTGAAAAAGAAGATGAACCAGACAAATTTTGTGTTCCATAAAGTTTTGGTCTTCAAGTTTTCCTTTTGATTGGTTGCTGTTCAATAAAAAAAGAGTATTTGATAGTTGGTGGATTGTGGTTTATAGGAAAATGCAAACTTGTGATTAGATAACCGTGGACAGTGCATGTCTTATTTCTGTTTAAAGGGATAGTAATGTTTCATAATAAAAGCAGCTTCAATTAATGTTCATTAATTAATTGAGCCATGGAGAGTGTTATTTCAGTACTGTCAGAGTTGTAGTTCAAGAGTAACTGAATGATGAAGTATCCCCCTCCCGCCCCTTTTACTTATGTAACACTACTCAGCTCAGAACAGCAGGGTGATGTCTGGATTGCAGAGAGGGACAATTTTCAGTTAATATAAGGCAAAACCTGAAAAACCTGTCCATGGGAGTAGGGCTTTCATTGTTCTCACAGTAAGAAGATTGTCCCTTGCTGTGAGCTGTCTGGTCATAGTCCACATCTGAGGGGAGGTGGCTTACACTAGGTAAAAGGGGCGGGAGGGGGAAACTTTATTGTTCAATTACTCTTGAACTACAGATATGACAGTATTGAAATAACACACTTTATTGTTCAGATTTTATGAAGATTAATTGGATCTGCTGTTTTTGTGAAACATTACTATCCCTTTAAATAAAAATTTTTTCATGCTACTGTGAGGGTCAGTAAAGAAGGAAAAAGCATAATATTTACATCTGTGTCTAATAAAATACTGACTTTCAGTCAAGGAAGTTAGAAAAATCATCCAATTTTGCATAGGTTTTGCAGTCAAAATGACCAAACTAACTAGTGCAACACCTGTGCAAAATCACGGTTATCCCAAAAACATGTATTGTGTTGGTTCATTAGGAATGCACTTTAATGACCCTGCTTTAGAATTAGTTCAAACTGTCAGGTTCTTAGGAAGTTATGAAGCTGCTATTCACTTCCTCACAGTTTGAACTGTTATAGATTTTGAATAAAACAACTGCTGGAGTTGAAGTTGGAGTTAGAGTTCCCTTGCTTTACTCAGTGGGAAAAGCAGTATACCATAGAAGTTTCCATAAAAAAAGTTTACTGCTCCTTTCAATGAAGTTCTACAAGTGATCACTAGATGGCAGGAAAGAGTATAAAATAAACATAAGTAGATAATACATTAAAACTAGTGCTTCTTTCGTCTGGGCCTACGTATAGGGACATTATGAACAAAAAAATAAAAATAAAAGTGCTCATATCCATTTAATATTTCTTACTCATAGTAAGCTTTTTTTATGTTTCTCCTTTGCCTCAAAAGTTATAAAATCTGTCATAAATGAATGAGCAGGAAGGCTAGAAGCTACAGTATAGTTACATTTTGTGTCAAGCTTGAAAAACCGTAAGGAACAAACACCTCCTAATACCTCCACTCACCTTAATATGGCTGCTAGAAAATCCTAATGGCCCTTATAAAATGTACACTTTTGCTTTGGTTCAAGAGATAGCATTTTCAGTCAGCCATGGATGTCATGTCCATGGAGGCAGCCATGACAGTTGTAGCAGGCAACAGTACTTCAAACTCTGCTCAGTGCACTCTTTATGGTCCAGAGGGGTGTGGTCTTTAAAGGGATAAGTAACAAACAAAAAAAAAAGCATGGACTGAAGATGTTATCTTATGAACAATGGCACAAGGGCAAAAAGCATTCCGGTCTTTAGTAACAGTTGATGAGGTTGAAAAAAAAGACATGCATCTGTCAAGTCCAGCCCATGCCAAATTACCCCTGTTGATCAAGTGGAAGGCAAAAAAACACAAAAAAACATTGAAGCCATTTCCAATTAAGCCCCAAGTGGGTAAAAAAAGTCCTTCCTGACTCCAAATGGCAGATATTTCCCTGGATCAACAACCTATCTGCTTTGAAACCAACTGTCATAATTCTCAATATTGTTCTGTGCTAGATAGGTATTCGTTACTTTTTTGGAAAGCAGTTACAGTTTCCACACACACAACATCCCGAGCAATGAATTCCATAATGGTACCACCCTCTGTTCTTAATGGATAACCTCTCATTCTTAGCGCAAAAGAGCTTAGAATTTTCTGGCAGAACGTAGACTTTTCTGGAAGCCATAGAAAGATAAGTATGTGCTTTAGTTCTCATACTAGGAGACAATCCCCTTTATTTTTTTTATTTTACATTCTACAAATGCACAATCAAACTGCCTATTTTTTTATATTACTAAATTTTTAACCTGTTTTCAGCATCTACGGCACCACCAGATATCTAGACAGTAAAAACAGGGGTATTGGTATGTGCCACTATCAGTGTAGCAGAAGATTTTGGAGGGAACGGAACTGGATTAACCCTTGCAACGCAATGCATTGAATACCTTTCTGGCACTCAAAGGGTTAAGACTTAATAGGGCCCAAGGCCACAAATCAGTTTAACCTCACACTCCAATTGCCCCTTGGCATAGCTACCTTGGCATCAATTACAAGCTGTTTTTAGACTACAATTCCCAAACTCCTCAACCGGCTGATGATGAAAAGCTGGCGGGCCTCAGGTTGCCTATCCAATGTGTAGACATATGCACAAAAGCATCAAGTATTTGTCATCAAAGATGTGCTAAATCTTTCTGTCTCTTTGAATGACGGGGGCAGACCCATCTTCTGTTCTCTCACTTTGATTGCCAAACTCTCATTTATCTTCCATTTTTTGGATAATATGCAGAAAGAAAAGGTGACGTGCATAGCTAACAAATGCACCATAGTGTGCAAATGATAACTCCCAAGGATTTCAATAGAACTTGTAACCCTTTAAATGATAGAAGATTTAAAGAATACACTGCTTCAAAAAGAGATGAAAGGGGTAGTAATGTTTCATAATAAAAGCGGCTCTAATTAATCTTCATAGTATTTGGGCCATGGAGAGTGTTATTTCAATTCGGTCAGAGTTGTAGTTCAAGAGTAATTGAAGTTAAAGTATCCTGCTCCCGCCCCTTTTACTGATGTAACACTGCTCAGCTCAGAGCAGCAGGGCAGTGTCCATGTGGATTGCAGAGAGGGACAAACTTCAATTAAAATAAGGGAAAAACCTGTCAAGGGGAGAAAGGCTTTCATTGTTCTCACAGTAAGAAGATTGTCCCTTGCTGTGAGCCATCTGGTCTGTGGACCAGATTCCACATCTGAGGGGAGGTGTCTTACACTAGGTAAAAGGGGTGGGAGGGGGAAATTTTATTGTTCAATTTCTCTTGAACTCCAACTCTGAGAATATTGAAATAACACTCTCTATGGCTCAAATACTATGAAGATTAATTGGAGCTGCTGTTTTTGTGAAACATTACTATCCCTCGAAGGTCCCAATATTATTCAATGATTTAAAAGCCCAGTTGAAATCACTGGTGATTTTGGGAATTCATTTTGGCTACTTTGGTACAGTTGTGTTGATTCAGAATTTCTACACAGCAGCTTCTTGAATATGGCACTTTGTTTCATTCACTCATCACCTGTTTTACTGCTATCCTTCTTCCCTCAATCTCTTGCTCTCAGTCTCGCTATTTAGATAATCAAGTGCATGCAGTATAGCTTGGTTCTTATTATCATGTAGACTTTCATGTCTGATATAATTATAATTCTACATATATAGAAAATGGAAAAGTATAGAGCACTTATTCAGTGTTAGACAGGGGAACTAAAGGCTCACCAAGGAAAGGGTTTCAGGGCCCACTGACAAAGTGGAAGTAATAGGTAGGATGTAGATGGTAGACTTCCTTTTTTGCTGTTGTCCCCTGCTCTCACTGTGGCAGTGACAGGAGTAGGGAACTGGCATGTTTCTGTTGTGATGCTCAGTGCTTACTGGGTCTTTCTTAAACTGTTGGAGAGCCGGTTTCAAACTTGCTCTGAGGACAGACTCAGGGCAAGTTTAAATCTAGCATCCAAACAGCTGGAGAGAAACCCATCATGCAGTGCACATCACTGCAGTGCATCACACATGAGTCCACTGCTTCCATCACTGCCACATTGAGAGCAGAAATAAAAAATGGTTGATCACCTAATTTTCTAGTGTGTGCGTGCCTGTGTGTATGTGTGCGTGTGTTCACATTTGTGTGCCTGTTCTGTGTGTATGTATGTGTGTATGTATGAGTGTATGTATGAGTGTTAGTGGGTGTGTTTGTGATGTGGGTATGTATGTGATAGAGTGTGTATGTGCATGTAAGTATGAGTGTGTGTTGTTCTGAATGTATGATGTATATTTGTGTTAATGTTCATTTGTGTGTGTGTGTGTTTGTATATGTGTTTGTGTTCTTTAAAATGCTCCTTGGTTACAGACATTTTTTTCTACCCTATAGAAGTTTTGGGGCTTCTCTGCTCATTAGTACAGGAGTAGGGGGGCAGAGTACTTTCTGTCTTTCCAGCTCTGCTAGAACTGAAAAGGAGAGATCTTTCACTAATGAGTAATGCTCATCGATGACAGATGTATACTTCAAAGCCCATGCATTGCAAGAATTAATATGTTTGCATTTAGTGCTCATGATGCATATGTTTCTAATTCCAGTAATATATGAATTAACATAGTTATAGTCTGTGACAGACAATGGTGATAAGCAATAAGAGATTCACTTCCAGTGGAATTTAAATGTAAAAACAATTTGCATGAATCTATACCCTGTCGTGTATTTTGTATTTAGCCTTCATTCTAAACATGCCTGAAGTGAAGACCTAAGTCGTCTTGAAAGCTTGCATTCTAAACCTACTAATCCAATAAAGGTGTTACTTTTACTAAGGTGACCAGATTTTTAAAATGAAATCCGGGGACATTTTTTTTTCTTCACACCCTGTCCACATCTATCCACCTCCACACCCTGTTCACACACAAGGCCCACACTCAGGCTACCTCCACACGCTGTCCACACACTGCCCACATTATGTCCACCCTCACACCCTGTCCACACACTGCCCACTCCCTGTCCATACTCACCACCCCCTGCCCACACTGTCCACCCCATCCTCTTCCACATACTGCCCACCCATCCTCCTCCACACACTGCCCACCCTTTCCTCCTCCACACACTACCATACTGCCCACCTCAGTACTGTCTACCCCTACATTGCCCATACTGTCCAACTTTACATTGTCCACCTCCACACTGCCCTCCTCCCCACCCTGTCCACCTCCACATTGCCCACACTGTTCACCTCCACAAACTGCCCACCCTGTCCTCCTCCACACACTGCCCAACCTGTTGTCCTCCACACACTGCCCAACCTGTCGTCCTCCACACACTGCCCTCTTCCACACTGCCCACCTAAGCACTGTCCACCCCCACACTGCCCGCACTGTCCAACTTTACATTGTCCACCTCCACACTGACCACCCTGTCCTCCACACGTTGCCCACTTCCACACTGTCCACCTCCACACTGCCCACTTCCACACACTTCTCACGCTGCCCTGCTCCACACACTGCCCACCTAAGCACTATCCACCCCCACATTGCCCACACTGTCCAACTTCACACTGTCCACCTCCACACTGACCACCCTGTCCTCCTCCACACGTTGTCCATATTGTCCACCCCCACATTGCCCACCCTGTCCAACTTCACATTGTCCACCGCCACTGCCCACCCTGCCCTCCTCCACACATTGCTCACTTCCACACTGCCCTCCCTGTCCTCCTCCACACATTGCCCACTGTCCACCTCCACATTGCTCACCCTATTGTCCTCCACACACTGTCCACTTCAATGCTGCCCTACCTTAGTTCAGACCCTTGGTGTTATGGCGTGGTGGCCATGATGAGCTGAGCCCTGAAGTCTGGCGTGCTCTGCGCGAGCGCTGAAGCAATTTATATGTGTCCCCCCCCCCTTAGTTCATCATACCTCCCACCATTTCAAATGCCGAAAGAGGGACACCTTTGTTTTAGGGGGTTTACTGGGGGAGTGACCGGTGGGTGGGGCTTTATAGAGAATTTTAGGCTACTTGATGACCTACTGACAGCTCTCTCTATGTCACTGAATAAATTATTTGTTATGAGACCATAGTATTTTATTTACACAAATTTATAAACCAACATTAATGTGAGTTTTATTGCTGTGGAGCAATGTGATACACATATTCACTAGTGTTGAGCGAGCACCCGGATGCTCGGGTGCTCGGGTGCTCTGACCGAGCACCCCCTGAGGCTCGAGTGCTCGGCCGAGCACCCGAGCCCCATTGACTTCAATGGGGCGACACGAGCATTACACCAGGCACCCCCTGCTCTGATGAGGGGAGGGTGCCTGGTCAATGCCCCCCTTCATCTCCGCTATGCCCCCTTCATCTCTGTATGCCCCCTTCATCTCCGCAATGTCCCCCTTCATCTCCGCAATGTCCCCCTTCATCTCCGCTATGCCCCTCTTCCACAATGTCCCCCTTCATCTCCGCTATGCCCCTCTTCCACAATGTCCCCCTTCATCTCCTCTATGGCATAGAGGAGATGAAGGGGGACATTGTGGAAGAGGGGCATAGCGGAGATGAAGGGGGACATTGTGGAAGAGGGGCATAGCGGAGATGAAGGGGGACATTGTGGAAGAGGGGCATAGAGTCTATGCCCCTCTTCCACAATGTCCCCCTTCATCTCCGCAATGCCCCCTTCATCTCCGCAATGCCCCCGTACCTCCAGTCCCTGGTGGTCCAGCGGAGCGTCTTCTGATCTGTGCCTCTTCCGGCACAGATCCCCGCCACCCGAACATGGCGGGAGAGCACATGGCGGTACTCGACGAGTACCGCCATGTGCCGAGCAGAGCGATGCTCGAGCCGATCCGAGCATCGGCCGAGCACGCTCGCTCAACACTAATATTCACAACACACAGTCTGATCTCCTAAAAAGAGAGACACTAGGGTGGGATACACGGAGATATTTTGGGCTAAAATAGGGACTGTCCCTCCTAAAGAGAGACACAGTTCTGCCCCAAGGTGCTTTCAGTAGAGCAGTTCACTGTACCACTTGTGTTCCCGTTAGCCTCTAGTACTTGAAACATAAAGATTGCTATATTTTGCTATCAAATACTTGACAGATTATAAAATGCTCTTGGCCATCAGATGCAGATCTATCATCATAATATATTTTTTTAAACCAGCAAACAAAGAGTTAATGGCTGAAACCATTCTCATGTGGCATTAGTCCCAATCCAGTTAAAATATCTTCATTTTGTTAAAGAGAGCATTTCAGTAACTAAGAGAACGATTGTTTAGCCGGATCAATATGATAAACTCAGTGGCGTTAACCTTTTGAGTGCCAGAAGGGTATGCAACTCATTGAAAAACAATGCATTGCATTCGTCTCTGGCACTCAGAGGGTTAAATTAAATGAGTACAGTACCTCGTATGACTCCCATTACCACTTGAATTCAGTTCAGACCAGACATCAGAGTCAGGCTCAGCGCCACCCAAGTCTGCATGCTCATTCACAGTCACTCATTGCTCCGCTGCTACACATGATTACTCAAAGGTAGGCAAGGAGTGGATTAAGAGGTACACGCGCATATTATGATGCGCAACACGCATGCACAGTCAAATTTCAACACCTCGTTTCTACAAGTGTGCCGATGTGGCCAGGCAATGCATGGAAAGCGGGATAGAAGCCTGGGAAGTGGGACATTGTGGTGGGACAGAGGGATTGGGCCCAAATATCGGGACTGTATTCAAGTAGCTTAATTTCACTGAGTCTAATAGACTCAATGAAGAGAAGCAGAATGTCAGTGCCAGGCACTGAGATCCAGGGACGTTTCCGGGGACAGATTCTCTCTCGGGATAGCGAGCTGAAACCGGGGACGTCTGGTCACCCTAACTTTTACTCTACTTGTCTCTTGCTTTTTCTAAAGCTAACAGGGTATCATCTTTCACCTAAGGTTGTAAGGAGAGACTAAAGTTGGGAAGAGAGACTGGGGTTGGAAGGAGAACTGTGGCTGGGAGGAGAGACTAGGGCTCAGAATAGAGACTGTGGCTGGGAGGAGAGACTAGGGCTCAGAATAGAGACTGTGGCTGGGAGGAGAGACTAGGGCTCAGAATAGAGACTGTGGCTGGGAGGAGAGACTAAGGCTCAGAATAGAGACTGTGGCTGGGAGGAGAGACTGTGACTAGAAGGAGAAGCTGTGACTAGAGGGAGAGACTGAGGCTGGAAGAAGAGGCTTGGGTTGGATAAAAGAGACACAGGATGGACAGACAGATTGGGGCTGGAAGAAGAGGCTTGGGCTAGATAAAAGAAACACAGAATGGAAAGACAGACTAGGCCTAGAAGACAAGAGACTGGTGGACAAAGGAGAGGGGTCAGTAAGAGGAAAGCAGGCTATATGGGAGAAGAGGAGAGACTTTGTAAAAGACAGTGAAGAGAGACTATAGAGACGAGGGAAAAGAACTTAGAGATGAGAGGGAGATTGATGGAAATACCCCTTGAGCTTGTTTTTCCTTCCTGTAATTTTGGCAAAGATATAGGAGGAAGAATAGAGATTGACTAGAATTAGAGTGTGGGACCACAGTGAAAGATGGGATAGGAA
The DNA here is from genome assembly GCA_037306005.1 of Rhinophrynus dorsalis. Taxonomy (NCBI): domain Eukaryota; kingdom Metazoa; phylum Chordata; class Amphibia; order Anura; family Rhinophrynidae; genus Rhinophrynus; species Rhinophrynus dorsalis. Next base: position 266,237,494 of record CM074718.1, on the reverse strand, counting down.
GTTCAATTTAAGTGTTCTGACTTTAAAATTAATTTAATATTACAGCAAGCAACATGATCCAGCTCTCAAATTAAAATCATGTTTTGTGATCCCTCCTGACAGATTGGACAAATGAGCACAGGCAACTGAGATCAGAAGGTACTTTTTTAAGGTCCTGGTGGAGGAGGCATACATGGGGTGGTGCAGTAAAATACTCCTCTTGCCAACCAGCTGCAGCCATCCAGTCAGAAGACAAATTTCTATCCTTTCTCTTGGGACAGTACTTACCATACTGAATTGAAGTCCTCTGGCTGATCAGTAACATGACATTTTTGAATGGGAATGGTGTTCAGACATAATTAGATCAGAGGAGCTTATGAGCAGACAGCAAGGGCAGGGAAGCAGCATGAAACAGAGTTGCTGCAGGCAGGCTGGCAACTACTCCCACATGGGACATACAGAAAAAATAGAACAAGACCTCTGATGTTTCAGTGTCTTTCTCTGCTCCTGTTCTGCTTACAGTTTGCAGTGTTCCCAGGTTATTATAAACAAGGTGACAGCCCTAGAAATAACTCCAGCTGTCCAATTACATGCAGGAACAGAGAACATGTGGTATCTGCATATGAGCTTCGCCCAATGAGCAGGGAATCTTAATCTGCCCTCATGAAAAAGTTTAGGTGGAACGCTAGCAGTTATCTTCCAGGCCTCGCACGTTTCCACAGCCCTAAGAATTAGTCTAGGATGCCTAGTACATAATCTGCCTCTGGAATGAGGGAGCGTAGTGAGCGCTCTCATTTCAGTTATTATTACATACATTATAGAGTCTGCTTTTTGCTCAGTTTACTCTTGATGTAATTCCAAACATCTAGGGGATTCCCTACTTAGCATCAGGATACTAGTGAGGTCTTTCCAGAATGCACACACTCTGCCATGCAGACAATGCATTGAGACATCAAACTTATGTTTATATTTCACACAGCCCTGTTCTCCTCTAGCACACCATGGTTAATAGGCCTTCAGAAATGACCAGTTACTTAGTATGAATACAAATATACAATAATAATAATTATATTTCCTTTATTTGAAAAATGAGATTATGGGAATAAGGAAGCAAGAGGCGAGGAGTCTGCCCACTGACAGAGATGCTTTGACCTATTTGTTGCACTGGCCACCCACAGAAACATTGCAGATTACACACACACATACACACACTACCATGCAACAAGGAAGACATGTTGTTGAAATACAGCTCCCATCATCCTCGGCCAGTAAAATAGGTAGAGAATATTGATGAGAGATTCATCTATCTGATGCCCCAGAAGGATCTGGAAATAATTCAGATCTGTCCAAATCAATTCACAATGAAAAGTGGAGGGACAGAGGGAAGGTAAATCAAGGGAGCGCAGGAAAATGAGCACACACAGCGGGGGTGGGAGTAAGTGGGAGGCTGGAGGGCAGGAATGGGATACACACCAAGAACATGGAAGGGTGTGTACTGGACCAGAGAGCATGGAAGGGAGTAGAGTGAGCAGAAGACATGAAAGGGAGGGGAATGTACTACAAAGAATGTGAAATGCACCCACTGAACAGGAACAAATTAAAAAGTGTTTGTTTTTTTTAAGGCATGGCTGTCCAATTAGAGGCCCACAGGCCACAGGTGGCCCATCATGCATTCTTTGTGGCCTGCAGCTCATTTGTCCAGGGGTAGTAGATTTTAAGCTGCATGTTCTGACAATATTCCTCTTACACCAGGGATAATATCAGTGCAGCTTTAAAGCTGACTCAGTGTCGTATACTGGCCACTACAGCTCATCTCTGTGCAGACTAAGCACTTCTCTGAAGTGGCTGATCGGGTTTGACCTCCACACTCATGTCATCCTCAACCATCATTTCATTGAGTTTGCCTCCCCTGCAAGGAGATAAGCAGTATTGGCCTTTATAAAGCACTTGGTCAGAGGTAAGATGTTGTGCAAATGTTGTAGAAGGATTTATTTGAGATAGTAGCCTTTGGATTTATTTCATATTGAGATAGTAACCTGTCCGTAAATAATAAATAAATCCAAAGGCTACTATCTTAATATGAAATAAATACAAAGCCTACCATCTCAATATGAAATAAATACAAAGGCTATCGTCTCAAAACATGAGTATCATATAAATCCAGAGGTTATGGTCTCAGCACAAAATCAATCCAGAGGTACTGTCTCAATATGAAATAAATCCAGAACTTATGGTCTCAATACGAAATCAATCCAGAGGTACTGTCTCAATATGAAATTAAACCAGAGGGCACTGTCACAATATGAAATACATTCAAAGGCTAATATCTCAATATTAAACAAATCCAGAAGGTACTGTCTCTAAGAAATGTGTACCCACCAAATTAGATTAATAACTGGTACTACTGATACATACACATTTCTTTGAACCCTGGGTTATTTTTACTTTTTCCTTTAATTCTTTTCTTTATTTTGTCAAATAATATAAGTTGATGTTTAGCCTATTTAGTTGATTTATTTCCCCTATTTGGGTTACCCCCCATGACTAGGGCTACTGTCAAGAAAACCTTTTTTAATGATAATGAATAATACAATAAAAATGAATTAATATCTCAGACATGATAGGGATAATTATAATAACATGGCAGACATGATGTGGAAAATATAATATGGCAGACGCGATGTGCATTTGGAAATAATATGTGTAAGGAGAACAAATATGTGGTGTCTGTGTGGAAAGAGGCATCTGTATTGTTTTTGTGAAGGGAATACATCTCTGGTGTCTCTGTGGGGAAGTCCATCTGCAGTGTCGAGAGTTAATTACTGGTGTCTATGAAAGGAGAGAGAGATTCTGGTGTCTGCATGGAGAATTCATCTGTGTGTATGTGGGGGGCACACAGGGAGGGGAGAGCTGTGGTGTCTAAATACAGTTTATCTGTAAGATTTATGTAAGGACAACAAATCTGAAGAGACTAATAATAAACAGAGCATAGCTGTCAGCGTGAGATGAGTGAATCTGTTCGGTCTATGTGTGGAGTGTTCATCTGCGACTTGTGTGATACAAAAGAAATAATGTGGCGTGTATCTTCTATAGAGGGTGAATATTCTGTGTAGACTTTTGGTTATATTTTAAAACTGTGTGATATTCTACACATATGTATATTTATGTGCTAGTTGAGTCCGGCCCCAAAGCATGTTGGTCCAATAAAATCTGGCCCTCCAAACCAACAAAGTTAGAGAGCGCTGTTTTAAGGCATTGCGGCCCCTCAGTGGTGCTCAGATCACATTTTTCACTGGCATGTCCCATAGCATAGAAGAGATTTCCATGGCCATACCAGCATGCTCCCACCCACAGACAGTCCAGCTCAAAAATGTCATGCAACTCCTCTCTGTAAAAGAGAAGCAGCTCAAGCACAGAGGTAAGTTTCAGACTACATGGGCCTCCTCAGTGTAGTGCAGCTAATTCCCTCTAGGCACACTGAGAGAAAGGAACCATGCCTGGGATACCTTTCCAACTTAGAGAGATCTACAACAAAGAATGTGATGCGCACCCACTGAGAATGAACAAAATAAAGTGTTTTGATCTAAGGCTTAGTGGTCTTAGTGGTGCTGAAGTCACTTTTTTTCCCGTGTGCCATTGCGCAGAGGAAATTTCCATGTCCACATCAGTTTGGTCCTACCCACAGGCAGTCCAGCACCAAAATGGTAGGCAAACTCTCCAGTGATAGGTTGTTTAATATATTAAGCTGATATTTGAGACATTGACCACCTTCAATACGGATATCCATAGAATACTTAGGTACTAGGGACGATTAGACAGCTACTGTCATTTGTGAGCCCGTTGGGAAAAAACTGTGGCTAAAATAGCTAGCGTTTATCAAAGGATCTGCTGTAGATTACAAGTGTAGTTATACTTAAATGAAGGCTGTTTAACTAATGCACCTTGCTTAACTGGGGACCAATTAATTTCAAAAAAGTTATTACTGTCTTACTCTTAACATTTACGTTAGTTGAGGTTTGATATCCTTGGTTAATTACGTCAAACTAAATATTTAACCAGATTCGCATCCATTCCCAGTATCCCAGGAGTTTAATTTCCACATTTGAATTCATGGACAGGGCCATAAAATGAATACGGTGAGGCCCATGTTAACTTTGTAATCATTATTTTACTTAGTGACTAATAAAGTTTAGTTTTTATTGAATATTTCTACTTTAATAACTATAACTTTACAGCACTAGACTAGTCCCCTTCTTCACTAGTCTGTGGGACAACAGTATTGTGTTTTGTCTGTTTCCCCTAAACTGACTATACCCTCTGTCCTATATTCTTGTTTTCTCTATGTATCACGTTAGGAAGGGGAATGGGCCAAAAGACATAGAAGGGAGGGAAAAAGGTTAGAAAACATGGAAGGGAGGGAGCAGGCCAGAAGACATGGAAGAGAGGGAATATACTGAATCTGAATCTTCACATGCTTCACTAGTTTTCCTTTTAATAAACCTGAACAAATTATGTTGTATTTTTCAGCACAAATTATACTTTTTCACAGTACCTTACTTGAAAAGGTTCAATCTGATCTAATAGATATGGTGTTATAAACATGAACTAAAAATAGTTTTTATTTTATTATGTTGTACCAGATATCTGTAATCTAGTACATTAAGAACTTCTCTGAATCATAGAGATGCTAAGGTGCAGAATGGCCAGGACAAGGGTTAAGAGAAAAAATAGGAAGGGGTAGGTTTGGTGGTTTGGGTATGGGAGCAAGAAGGGGAGGGGCCTTGCTCTAATAAAAGGGTCATCGTCCCCTTCCCACTTCCTCTTTCTGCTACAGACAGCGTGGAGTGAGTTTTTCATTCCCTTGCCCCCTGAATATTTAATTATAGCAGATACCTGTTTTAGGGGTGCAACATTTTCCACAGCTAGGTGGGACAGGGATCCTTGGCATCTCAAGGCAAATGGCTGGTCATGCCTGGTCTATTTGAGGGCATGAGGTCCCTGGGAGAATGGGGAGAGGTGTGGCTCTTGGTGGAAACCTATTGTTTTAACAATAACAAATGCTTTCTCCATGCCATACATTTTGTCATTTTTTGGGTTACATAATAAGGAGGTAGGTAAGGGGTAGGGAGTGTGGTTATTTTTTTTGTATTGCGTTGGATACATCTCTGGCACTCAAAGGGTTAAGGCTACTGAATTGATGTTGTCATGGTCATGTTATTAAAATTAATAATGCATTGTGTTGTCCTAGATCATATGTGTAAAATACCAAGTATGTGTAGGATTAATTAATATTTAACGTTTATATGCCCATAATTATAATAACAGTCCATACGTAAATAGTATGATAATAAACAAGGCTCCTGTCTTTACTTGTCCAGTAAAACAACTTTTCAACATAAAAATATCCAAGACAAGTATATATTTTAAAAATTACTCAGCCAAAGGAGTTTACAGAAAGGCAACATGTATGGTCATGAAAACTTCAAACATGAATGTATCTTCAGCAATAGAGATCAATATAGCAGAAAAAAATGCATATATATTTACTTCCTAACGTGCAGAAATATTTTTCATATATAAATCGCAATAGTTCCCTTTATTAATAAAGGTCTTTTGGAAAAAATGGCACCCCATTTGTTTGGTTTCCATATCATATGGGGTGCTAAGAGAATAAAACTCTACCTACTATAGATCACAACTTTCAAGTTCATTTTTTCCATTTTTTAAACTTAATATGCTTGTAATTAAATTATCGTAACTCCAGGCATAAAAATAACTTAGATACATCGCATCATTTTAGAAACTAGTTATCCTGCATCTTCAAATGAGGGGTCACTTGGATTTGTACCTCTATGCTGGACTGCATAAATATTTGCATATAGTGGCACTATACTACAAAATCAAAATATAAACAAAAAAAAAACATTGTTTATGGTTCCGCCACTTGAAATTTATAGAACAAGGGCTACTCTACCACATTAAGTATCTATGAGTCTTCCGTAAAAAACGATACCCAAACAGTATGAGCTGACATAGTATAATGGGTACCAAAAATCCATAGCTGCCCAAACCAATTCTGCAGGTTGTCTTGATTTTTTGACATGGACCTCACAAGCAAAATGGTACCCTGTTTGTATTGGTTTACTTATAGTAGGAAGTGGCAGGAAGGAAAATAGGTTCTGATGTAGCAGTATACCTATTGCTGTCCTATGGTCTAGGCTATCTTGCCAATACATATCAAAAAATGATAGACTGGCGGTCTGTCCTGGATCATAGGGTTGCAAACAGATTACAGCTGCTGTTGAACTTCTTCTGAAGTAAAATGCTGGCAATCACCATTCCATTTTATGCCAAGTGTACGGTCAAGCAGCAGGGCTCAAGAAACTCTGCATCTGAAGAGTTTCTGCAGTAGCCACAGACACGTGTGTCAATGTATAGCTTTTTTAAAAGAGCAAGAACAGTGGTGAACACATTCTGGCTCTATGAGCCATTAAAATGCTACCTCAGTTGATCAGACCTCTTATACATAACTAGCAATGTGGGACGGCGTTGCCCGTCATGTTATGACCGTTGGGCGCACGTGTGTGAAATGCAGACACACTGATAAACACAGACATATGCAACACACAGGCAGACACATACCATACATTCCAAGTGTCCCTCTTTAGGAGGGACAGTCCCTCTTTGAGGGCCGGATCCCTCTGTCCCTCTTTTTAGGAGGTCAGACTGTGTGCAGGGCCAGCTCCACCTATAGGCGAGGTAGGCGCCGGCCTAGGGCGCACACGTACTGGGGGCGCTGGCATGCAGCGGAGAACAGCTGCGCCCGCACACACCACGCCGGGAACCACAACACAATCAGGTCTGCGTTGCTACAGCGCTCCCTCATTGGGTTGGATCTTTAGTAATGCAGAGCGCGCTGGGAGTCATGATCTCCCGCCTTGCTCTGCATTACTGAAGAGAAGACTGCGCGGGAGCTACAGGTATGTGATGGGGGGCAAGTTGGAACTGAAGGGGCATAGTGGAGCTGCTGGGGGCAAGTTGGAGCGGATGGGGGACAAAGTGGAGCTGATGGGGGCAAGTTGGAGCTGATGGGGGCAAGTTGGAGCTGATAGGGGAAAGCTGGAGCTGAGGGGGCATACTGGAGCTGGTGGTGGCAAAGTGGAGCTGATGGGGGTAAGTTGGAGCGGATGAGGGTCAAAGTGTAGCTGATGGGGGCAAGTTGGAGCTGAGGGGGTAAAGTGGAGCTGAGGGGGGGCAAAGTGGAGCTGAGGGGGGGCAAAGTGGAGCTGAGGGGGGCAAAATTAAGCTGAGGGGGGGCAAAGTGGAGCGTGAAGGGGGGCAAAGTGGAGCTGGTGGGGGCAAGTTAGAGCGGATGGGGGACAAGTTGGAGCGGATGGGGGGCAAGCTGGAGCGGATGGGGGTCAAAATGGAGCTGATGGGGGCAAGTTGGAGCTGAGGGGGCAAAGTGGAGCTGAGGGGGGGCAAAGTGGAGCTGAGGGGGGGCAGGTTAGAGCAGATGGGGGGCAAAGTGGAGCTGATGGGGGCAAGTTTGAGCAGATGGGGGGCAAGTTGGAGCTGATGGTGGCAAGTTGGAGCTGCTGGGGGCATAGTGGAGCTGCTGGGGGGCAAAGTGGAGCCGGTGGGGGCAAGTTGGAGTGGATGGGGGGCAAAGTGGAGCTGGTGGGGGCAAAGTGGAGCTGGTGGGGGCAAGTTGGAGCTGGTGGGGGGCAAAGTGGAGCTGACGGGGGCAAAGTGGAGCTGATGGGGGCAAGTTGGAGCTGAGGCGGCAAGTTGGAGTTGATGGGGGACAAAGTGGAGCTGATGGGGGACAAAGTGGAGCTGATAGGGGCAAAGTGGAGCTGGTGGGCCAAAGTGAAGCTGATAAGGGGCAAGTTGGAGCTGGTGGGGGGCATCTCCAGACCAGGGGCAGACTGGGCCAGGGGGCAGAGAGAGGACAATCATGAAAAGAGGTTGGGTATAAGTAGGTGGGGTATAAAGGGGTGGGGCACAAGGGGAGCGAAATGGGCAGCAAAATTAGGTTTTGCCTACAGTGGCAAAAATCCTTGCACCAGCCCTGACTGTGTGGTGTGTATTACTTTGCTCTACAGCAATAAAGCTCATATACATATTTTTGTAAACTTCAGTATATGTGTTTATACATTAGTCAGTGCAAATAAAATACTTTGGTCTTGCACTAAATCATTTATTCAGTTACATAAATAGCCAGTAATAGGTCATGAAATAACCTAAAAATTCTTACTAATGCCCTGCCCACCAGCCACGCCCCCAACAATATCACCTAAAACCAGGGGCGGATTGTAAGGGAATACCGGCCCGGGCTACCCCCCCCCCCCACACACACACCCCCGGTGCGCACTGAAAGAATTGCAAATAAATTACAAGTGCTGTACAGCGCCGGACATCTCTCTCCTCCACTAACTTCCTTTAGTGCCCTCATTCTGCACTCAAGACAAAGTGGAGCGGAGGGGTAGAGAGATGGCCAGCGCTGTACAGCACTTGTATTTTAATTGCAGTTCTTTCAGCGCGCACCGGAGAGGGAGAGAGTCTGCACAAAGTGGATCGCGACTTTTTAAAAGTGAGCCGATATAGCGGCCCACCAGGGGATGCCCGATCCCCCGATAGGACAATCCGCCCATGCCTAAAACTAAAGTGTCCCTCTTTGGCCATGTGAAATGTTGGGAGGTATGCACATACACACAGTGAGCGGCAGAGACATGCAAAAGACACGCACACACACAGACACACTGGAGATGGACACACATATGTAACAGAGATGTACACACACAACATATATGAGCAGAAACACATGCGTGCATGAGTTGTGTACCCCTCTGGCACTCAAATGGTTAATGTATAGAGAGGCATGTCAGAGATAAATAGCAGTGGGAAGTGTATTCATACCTGGGAACTTTGATTTGTGTAGTCCCTAGAAGGGACTGATGTGGTGCTGATGTGGAGAGACAAATGGGGCAATCTGGGTTAAAAGTGGGCGGGGCTTAATCGCGAGTGGGGGCGGGGCTTAACATAAATATGGAAAAGTGCTAGTAATAGGCTAGGGAAGGAGGAGAAGTGGGAGGGAAATGCAAGTTTACAGTGTGAGGGGTTTGAACACACTCCCTGAGGGGTAAAACTTGATACACAACCCTGTGGCAGTCAGTGGGTTAAGTGTGAATCTGATGGCTGTCTGTCCTGTGTCTTGCATGGCAAATGATGACAGTGAAGAAATAATTGAGCAATGAGGGCCTACCTTAACCCTTTGAGTGCCATTTTGTTCCCCTGGTGCTGCACTACAGGTCCTGCTGAGGCCACTGGGAGTCAGGGTGAGTGACTGTGTATGTGTGTCAGCCATATTTATTTCTGGCTTTGTGCGTGTATGTAGTGCTGTGTGTATGAGTGGGGGCATGTGTGTTTGGTGCTGTCTGAGTGGGGCATGTGTGTGTGTGGTGGTCTGTGTGTGTTTGTGTGGTGCTGTATGAGTGAGGCATGTGTGTTTGTCTGTGGTGTAGGAGCAAGTGGCGGCCATATTGTTTTTTTCTGACTTTGATAGTGGTGGGCGGGCTGCATAGTGGGGGCGGGCCAACTCCCTGCATGATTGAATCACCCAATAGGAGTAGTAACTCCTGCTTTATGCCTCCCCTGGGTGTGTTTGCCAGGCACACAGAAGTCTTCTTTTATATATATATATAGATTTCCCCAACCCCTTACAGCTTATCTGCCTGTTTAATGTTGTAGAGAAGTGTTGAAAGCTCCCTGTACTGAGCAGCATCCTCTGCAAATGTACAAAAACAGAAAAAAACAGAAGAAAACTCACAGCGCTAACTCATCATAAAATATCCATATAATAAATATAAAATTAAATATAAGTATAAAGATGACAGATATAGATAGCAGCAAGAAATGAGAGGGTTCTCCAGTCCCCCTGACTTTAGGCCTAGACCCAAAAGTGAAAACACATACAAACAAACAAATCTGCTCTCCTCTATATACTATGAATGATGTGTGAGACACCTTGGCGTGGGTGGTAAGCTTACACACGGATTGGCCAATATGTGGGACAAAATTCTCACTTATTTCACTTAGATTTACTAAGGATTATTATATATGCCCATTACAGGGCACGCATCAGTCACAGTATATAGAGGAGCGCAGATTTGTTTGTTTGTATGTGTATCTTCTGCAAGTGGCTGCTATCACATGGTGCTGGTTCTCTGCTATGCTGTTTCAGACCAAATACAAGCTGACCTGGAAGTACCAGGAACAGCACCTTAAGAAGACTTTACAGTGGTAGGTCCTTGCACCCTTGTACATTTCTTAGGTAGAGGAGGTGTGAGAGAGGTAGAGAAATTTAGTATATAAGGCCTAATCACTTTGGGCAGCATTTTGATGGCTCATAGAGCCAAACGTTGACGACCACAGTTGCTACCCTGATAAAAATGTTAAAATGTTTTGGTGGGAAAGGGGGGCATATTATTTGATATAAGGTCTCTCCTGACCCTTTGTTCATCTGAGCCCCCCTCCCCAAAAATAGTATATTATTATATTAAAATAGTATATTATTACTTTTATTTTTAAATTAATTCTATATTAGGACACACAAAGTGATCTAACTGGATTCCAGCTTCTCCTGCTGCTCAGTGCTGCCCAAGTGCAGGATGTTATTTCATTGTCTTAGAGACACTTTTCTGTGACATGACCAAAAAGTCCTGGGGCACTGAAAAAGTTAAGTAGAACCTGTTGCACCAAATTTCAGTAGTCTGATCAGTATTCTGTGTTTTTCAGTTTTTCATTAGAAGAAAAAGCCCATTTTTCAGTGACACCTACCAAACTGGTTAAAATTGTGGTAAGAAATAAAAGAACCTATTCAAAAGACAAATTTCACAGACTCAATATGAGTTGAAACATACTCAACACAATGAGAGTTATGCACTAAGGTATGATAAAGAGGAGATGGAGTGGAAATTACTTCTACAGTGTGATAAACTCTCCAATTCCCATGTTATCCTATGGAACCAATTCACAAAAAATCACCAAGGTCAGATATCTTAATTAATGCATAGGCCCCATAAAGTAACATAAGGCTTGGTGAGTTCATAACGCTGGAGACAAAGAAACAAGCAAACAAAAAAACTACTATACTCACATCCTATATAATAATTAGTTAAATCGTGTGTAACGCCGCGACATGCGCAGTAGACACTGCTGCGCGTGCTGCAGTCATGAGCAGTAGAGACTGCCCGCGCCGCGGCTGATACAGACCTGGGAGCTCCGAAGGCGCGTCCAGCTCTGTATCAGTCGTGGCGAGGACAGTCTCTTCTGCGCGTGACTGGCTCGCGACCGGGTGGGAGTGGCACTGTGGCCAGTGTAACAGGCTGTTCAACTAGTTTTCAATATGTCATTGGGAAAATATCAATGAAATATAAAACATGTGGAGGATATTAATTCTGCCTCCACCCAGTTAGATTGGAGCCGGTCACTCGATCACTCAGAAACCATGACCTCCAGGTGACACTTGACATAACAGACAAAAATACGAGGAGAGCGGCACTATCACCATATCAGAACTTGTATCTTAAATATAATAAGCCACAGTATTCATATGAACAATCCAACAGGTCCAAATATTGGTTCCCGGTTCTTAGAGCTTGCAGGGAATTCTGATGTTGGTCCTCCCTGCTAAGGAACCCAACTTGTAAGCATCCACTGTTATGCTGACTGTTATCCACGATGTCAGAATATATAAATGCAGGCCGGAGCAATATAAAAACTAATTGTAGCTGCAAGGTTGTAGTGGACTTAAGGACCTTTGTCGATGCCATAGTGACATCACTGGAGAAGTCATCTTAACTTTATCGACTCCTTATCACACCTTAGTCTATAATCATCCGTGTTAATGTGGGACCAAAGTCAGTGAAGGCTGATGTCTCAAAATAAAGTTCTAAAGTGACTTACCTGCAGTAAAACAGCTGACTTCAAAAGGATCAAATGTATTTTATTTATTGACATATATGAAAAAGGTAGAAAAAAACAAGAGGCATCATGAAAACAAAAAAAAGTACAAAGACAAAAGGGTGATGATATGGTAGCAATGACTTATAAGGGCCCTATGTTTATAAGAAAAATTAAGTTATTTTGGAGCAATCCAACTGAACCACAGGGGCAAATTTCATTTTGATTTAAATTTTACTTTTAACCTCTTGAATGCATTGTGAAGCAATGTTTTGGATCCCTCTCTAGTAATCAATGGGTTAAACTCCCAACAGAAATACATTTTTTCCAATTTGGTGCTGTTGGTTTGCCCCATGTTTACTCTAGTTCTCTTTTGAACATAGGGTCCTTAACCCCTTAACGACCGGTAGCGTGTCAGGACCGTCACTTATTTTGTACTTACAGCCTCCTATGGGAGTGCTGTAAGCACTGATGGGGTATGAAATTGACCGCTCCAAGACCAAAGCAGTCTCTCTCAGACTGGTGCACCGGTATATGTCATCAGTCATGTGTAATGGCACGCCGATAAAGATCAAAGTGGTCCTTAAGGGAAGGTTATTTCCCTGGACCACTTATTGTTAAAGGGTTAACAATTAACTAACACCTTATAACAGCTTAATTTGTAAGAGCTTTCAAAATCACCTATGCAATGTTAGCAGTTTATTGAAAACTAACTGAAGAGCCCGTGTACAGGGGCCACAGTGCCACCCAGCAACGGCCACGGTGCAGTCATGAACAGTACAGACTGCTCGCACCACGGCTGATACGGAGCGGGGTGCTCTGAATTCAGACCGTAGTCCCTATGGTCTGAATTCAGAGCCCCGCTCTGTTATCAGCCGCAGTGCTGCCAGTCTGTAGTGTGCATGACTGCAGCACGCACAGGCATCTCTACTGCGCATGATGGCTTCTGACAAACACACATTTAGCGAATTATTATATAGGATTAGTGTAAAGGCCCGTGTACACTGGCCACGAAGAACTACACCTCCCAGGATTCTGCGCGTTTGGTCAGTGCCCAGTACGCATGGCTGCATCGGACAAATATGCATCTGGCCTTATATTATTAGTCATAATAGTTTATTTTTGTGTCAACTTATGTAAAGTAGGGAGTACTTGCTAGCACAGCCATTTGCCATATACGAACTGTCATTCCTTTATGCTATGACTTAAAGATTAACCCTTTGATTGCCAGAGAGGTATCTAGTGCATTGCAGGGTTAAGGGAACAATCAACCACCTTTTTGACTTTACATATTCTGCAAGTGCAAAATATATAAAATCAAGTTGTCTATACTTTTTACCACCTTCAATAATTTTTTTTTTACACTTTTTATGTGTCTTTAGGAAGTTGTTCGAATATGCTTACAGAAAGCTTTCTGTGTGGGATAGTAAAAGCAGAGAGAATGCAACAATGTAAGAAAGATACAATGTAAAAAAAATAGTGAAACAATGTAGAAAAGCCTATATATACAGCAAAAAGAGAATTTGGTGATGCAGGGATAAATACATCTACTTTCATAGTCTCTAACTGAAAGCCCTCTGGAAACAGGGATACAGGGAGCTCAGTCAGTGAATTAAAAGTGTGGAGGGGGGAAGTGAAGAAAATGTAGGCAATTTGAGTGAAGATGAAAACACATACTAGAAAATATAGGCAAGTTAACATAATATATACTGCAAAAGGGGATCACCTTAGTTTTTATTCTAAATGTAAAATATGGATTGTTTCAACCTTAGTAGAAGTACTATAAACCACATTTGATTGCTGATTAGCAAATACAACATAGTAACATAGTTGACGATGCTGAAAAAAAAAGACCTGTCCATCAAGTTCAGCCTGTGGCATATCCCCCTGTTGATCCAGAGGAAGGCAAAAAAACCAAAAAAACACTGAAGCTTCTTCTAATTAAGCCACAGATTGGAAAAAAAAATCCTTCCTGACTCCAAAAGGCATTCAGATATCTGCCTGGACCAGAATCCTATCTGCTTTGAAACCAACTGTCATAATTTTTTTGTGAAAGTATTTTACCAGGAAGAATACATTGAGAGTGTCTCTCATTTTCAAGTATGGCCTGGACTTATTTTATCTACCTCAGGAGGGTGAAAGGCTGAGTTGACCTTTTAGCTTGAACAGATTCTACAGCTGGTGCATTAACCAACTGAGCCATCTCACCGGCATAACTGTCAGTATTATTCTATGTTAGAAAGGTATCCATTAGTTTTTGAAAGCAACTACAGTATCTGCAAACACAGCATCCCAAGGCAAAGCATTCCATAATGCAGCGCTGTCCAAGTTCAGTCCTCAAAGGTCACCAACAGGCCAGGATTTAAGGATTTCCCTGAATAAGCACTGGTGAGTTAATCAGTGGCTCATTCATTTTGACTGACTCACCTGTGCATAATCATGGAAATCCCTAAATCCTGTACTGTTGGTGGCCCTTGAGAACTGAACTTGGACAGCTCTGCCATAAAGCATTGGGATGGAAACCTGAGGTGCCCCACTTACAACTTTAGACCAACTTGAAAGTGTTCTATTTAAAACAACAACTCTCTGCAATCTAATTCTGTATCCATTCACGGATACTACCTCCCAAACCAAAGCCTTTTACTTTATGCTGTAACCTGTTGTGAGGCACAGTATCAAAGGCTATTGCAAAATCCAAGTATACAACATCAACAGCAATACCTATGTCCAAATTGCTACTTAGCCTTTTGTAAAATGCAAGTAATTGGTTTGACATTATCTATTCTTCATGAAATCATGCTGGCTCTTACTAATAATGTTGTTGGATGTACACAGTCCTGAATATTTTAGTTAGCATCCCTTCTAATATCTTACCCACTATGAATGTCAAGCCCACAGGTCTACAACTTACTGGTTTAGATCTTGCTTCCTCTTTGAATAATGGGACTATATCTCCTTTCCTTCAATAACAGGGCCTTTTGTCTGATGATAGTGAATCAATAAATAAGTATAAAGATCATGCTTTACTGAAATAAGTCCCTTATGTACCCTTGGTGTATGCCATCAGATCCAGGTGCTTTATTCACCATAACTTTTTCTGTCTCATTTTGACTTTGTCCTCAGTAAGCCATGCACATGATTGATAATTCATGCATCTTCAGTCATAGCCTGGAATTGTTCCTTCCTTTGTACATACAGAAAAAAGAATGTGTTTAAGGCATTGACTTATCATCACTAATTAATTGACCTGTCTCAGTTTTAAAAGGACTAATATCACCCTTAATCTTTTTGCTATTTATAAACTTTTTTTTTGCTCTTTTTATTAATATATTTCTTATTTTCAGTTCTAGCTAGCCTATTTGATTATTTTAAGATCTATTATATTTATATTTTTTAAATGATCCATCAGACTAAAACAGTTTAGAAACCTGCTTCGTATTTCTTGTTTCCATGCAAACATTTTTATTAAGTTAAATTGGTCTTAATTTGCTCCTCTTGTATTTATTCTCCAGTGGTATATATTGATGTGTATAATTATGTAAGAGAATTTTGAAAACCATGCCAAAACATGAGCTCTGAGGCTGAACAAAAGCATAAGTGGCTAGATCTAAAGCTAGTCACCTCCACTCAGACACATCACGTTTTAGCTCTCTAATGCCATTACAAAGGAGAAATTTCCATGTACATGTTAAAGGGGAACTATCACCCTAACTAAAGTCCACCCCACCTAATTAGGCATCTAGTGATAAGCTTAACAATCAAACTGTTATGTAGAATAAAGACATCTTTAGTCAAAAATCCTACCTCAGCCAACACTGACAGCCAGGCAACAGTGCAGACATCTTTGCTTACAGACGTCTGCACGCCTGAGCCATTAGTCCCGGTCTCCTCTAGGAGGCTTTGCATGGTACCTTAAGGTACCAGAAGGGACTGACAGCGCAGGTGCGCAGATGCCTCTAGAGTGCTGTTGCATGGCCATCAGCGTAGGCTGAGTAACACAGTCTTTATTTTTCATAATAGTTTGATTGTTAACTTTATCACTAGATGTCTAATTAGGTGAGATGGACTTTTGTTGGGGTGATAGTTCCACTTTAAACTTGTCTTGCCTAAAAGGGCAGTCCAGTTCCAAAATGACAGACATGTACTCACTGTATGGGAACATCAGATAACCCCAGATATATATATATTTCTGCCTTGTTAAAGAGATGCATCTGGTTTATGTAGGCACAAGGAGACATCTAGATTATCCTTCACTCTTAGGGAGACCCTCCCCAAGAGTATTCAATAATCATACCAAAATGCAATAGGCTATGAAAACTGACAAAAGCATAAGCGGCTTGTTCTACAGCTAGTCCCTACTCAAAAGCTTTACATTTTAATTCCATAATGCAACACTGTCCAATGCAGATTGTGTTTTTCTTCTTCCTCAGCGTCTTTCACTTTTTTTTTTATATTCTTAGGGGGTCTCTGTAAGAGTGAAGGGTCATCCAGATGTGTACCCTTTGCTCTCAGTGCCTAGGAAAATCAGATGCACCTCACTGATGAGGCCCAAGAAGAGTGAAATGTATGTCAGGTGTTTCTGTGCAGTGGGGATTTGCCTGTGAATTTAGAACTGGACTGCCCTTCTGGTGAGATTCGTATAATATGTATGTGCAAATTTTTCCTCTGTCGTGGTAGAAAGCTAAAATGTGATACTTCAGAGTGGTGATGAATTGTAGGACAAGCCACTTGTGCTTTTGTTCACCTTAGAGTCTCTCACATTTTGGTGTACTAAGAGTATTTTGAACAAATTCCATCTTTAGATTTACTCCCATTGGAATCAATGAATTTGCAGTTCAATTACATGAGGTGGCCAATAACATGCGTTAAGAAACTTATATTTATCACCAAAATTTTAAGCCTAACAAAATCGGAGTCGAGTCCCCTAACACGAGTTCCTAACAACCGACGTGCAAGTGAAATGTGTAAAAACACGCATGCGCAACTAGGGATCACTACACTAGTAATCCCTGAATGTATTGATATGAGACCCTGAGCCCCATATCAATACATTCAAGGTACCAAAAGCATGAGTGATAAAAAAAAAACCTTTGCGTGCCAGTGGGGTATGCAACACACTGCTGAGCTTTACATATCCCTCTGTCACTCAAATGATTAATCTCCCAAAAGCTAACACCATCACATTAACATTAAACATTTACCTGTAAGTTTGAGGTCCAGCAAGGTCTTCTGCACTCTAGTCTTCCTCTTGAATTCATCTTTAAAGGGATAGTAATACCTCCATAAAACGTAAGCTCCAATTATTCTTTACCATTTTTTTAACATATATAGTTACTTAAAGATTTGGAGTTCGAACGCTATTCAAGAGGAAAGTACCCCCCTCCTGCCCCTTCTAACCACCTCTCCTTAGATTTGTGATCCAATCATGTGACCGGACGGATGCAGCGAGGGACAATCTTCAGTCAGTAAGAATAAGGAAAACCCTGACCCCCTTCACAAAGCAGGGCAGGATTTTCCTTTTGCTTACTGAAGATTGTCCATCGCCGCGCTCCATTCAAACATGACAGAGAGGCAGCATGACAAGCCCAAAAGGGGCAAGAGGGAGATCTTTTCTCCTTGAATAGGGTTTGAACTGACTTCAGGGAAGGGGAGGGAGGGGGGAATTTTGTGCACTATTATCTCTCAAACCATAAGGGTTTGAGAGATGACACTGGGGGAAATAAATTTCTTTTTAGCATAGCTACAATATGGGGATTAATAATTTGGAAGTATTACTATTCCTTTAAGTCTTCTGCTCTATGCTTCTTTCCTCATCTTCTTTCTTCATTTTCTTTCATGTGAATTCTGTCTGTATAAAACAAGAATCATACATGAGATACAATGTCCCGTACAGTGTCGTTGTCGCCGCTTCCGCGAAGAACAAACCCTTCTTGTATCCACAATGAGAGAAATTTGAATAGAGACTGGCTTTTATATGGCCGGTATCTGTTCAATATGGTTCCCACGCTCCCATTGGCTGGGATTTGTGGTTACGAAGGGCACAGAATGTGCTCTGCAGTAACCACACCTCCCAGCCAATCAGCTTCTAGCTGGAGAGATGATGAAACACGCTAGAAGCTGATTGGATGGGAGGTGTGGTGCTCTGCTTAACCCCACATCCCAGCCAATAGGAGAGTGTGAACCATTTTGAACAGAGACGGGCTATATAAAAAAACAGTCTTTGTTCAAATTCCCCTCTGCCCTTGCCCAAAAGGTACAAGAAGGTTTTTTTTTTTTTGTTATTCTGCTACAGCGACAATAATGACACTTTATAGGGGCATTGCATCTCATGTATGATTCTTGTTTTCTCCAGACAGGATTCACTTGAAAGAAGAAGAATAATGAAGAAAGGAGATAAAGAACAGAAGGTTAGAGAAGAAGACTTAAAGATGAATTCAAGAAAACGATCAGCTTGCAGGAGACCACTCTGGAACTAGACTTACAGGTACGTGTTACAGCTTTGGGGGTATGGGTCAGGGGATAGTGTTAGGGCTAGGATTGTTTACCTTTATTGCTAATGTTAATTGTAGTGTAGGGCCAAAGATAGGGTTAGCGTTTAGGAGGGTCATTGTGTTTTTTAGCTCACACTTGATGTTTGACACTGTGTCAAAACCGACGTTAGCTAGTTTCCTTTGATATTCCTATTTTTCATGCTATTTAGCATGCATTATGGAAATTAAAAACCACAATGAATGTTGGCCACAAGTTAGGTTCTGTGGGCCAATGCTCATCATGGTTCTTGTTGGTAGGACAAATGAATTCCAACAGTACCACTGTGTTTGTACAATTCGATATTAACTTTTTTAATTTTACTGGTGGTAACTGAATCGAGCCCTAAGTCAGGCATTTGGAGTTGTGGGTCGCATACTCAACATTATCCTCCAAGGAAGGCCGCAACATTGACTGCTAGGCAGGCCCGGATTTGTCAACAGGCAGATGAGGCACTTGCCTAGGGCGCCCGATTTTCAGGGGAGCCTGGCAATGCCCAATCACGCCCACCAGCTGCCCACTTTAGATTCCCAATTGCCATAACATTTGAATACAAATGTTCTGCTGTGTCACTCGCTTAAGGCACTTAGTTTCTAAATTAATGCATAGCTGCCAACTATCCTGACTGTGGAGAGCTGGAACGCACAGCATTCATCACAGGCTGGCAGATCCTTATTGTAAGTAGGGTTGCCACCCAGCTGGTACTTTACCGGCAGGCCGGTAAAAAATTGGCTTCTGTCCAATGTTAAGTCTATGGAGGGAATGTCATGGCCGGTATTTTTTTGAAAAAAAGGTGGCAACCCTAACTGTAAGTGCAGTGATAATGTGACTGGGATTAATGCCCTACATGTTCCTATCATCTGGTATTAAATAGATAGTAACTTCCCTGCCCCCATCATATGCTATTGAGCAGTGTTACCACCCTCCGATTGTGTGGAAATACCTCCTTCCTAGTTGCTGCTGCCTCCAGTATCCCAGGGTTAGCTTGTGTTTGTCCCGCAGCTGTCACATTGTGCATAGGCCAGCTGATCAGTGCACACAGACACCATGTCCTCTTACAGTAGGGTTGCCACCCAGCCTGTGTTTTACCAGCAGGCCGGTAAAAAATTGGCTTCTGTCCAATGTTAAGTCTATGGAGGGAATGCCATGGCCGGTATTTTTTTGAAGAAAAGGTGGCAACCCTATCTTACAGCCATGGCCAGCAGGGTGCTCATCGTGGGCGCTGGGCTTGGAGCCGGTGTGCTCATCTCCTGAGGCAGAGACTGGCTGGCAAACTGCAGCAGTTACTGGTGTGGGATAAAGCCAGAGGTTCAGGTAAATACATACACTGCTGTTCCTACGTCACTTCCATTATAACTCCCTGCAATTTCTAGCAGGAGTATCAGAGGTTTTGCACACCCTGGCAATTAAAGGGTTTAAGCACCTTGCAGGGATAGAGTTGATCAATATTTGGCTGTCCAGGTGTTGATGGACTACAGCTTACATTATTTTCTGGCCTGGCTAAGGATGAAGGAAGTTGTAGTCCAACAACAGCTGGAGAGTCACATGTTCTTCACCATTGGAAACAACAACTTGACAACCACAGGATGCTAAATATTTGAGAGCCACACCTTTGTCCCTAGTCTTCCTGCACAGCAGCTGCTCCCCTACTACAACTTTACTTTGTGTTAATTTCAGGGTAACATTATGACTGTCAATTCTAAATAGCAATATATATGAAAATGCATGCTGCAGACCTACATGGCTACCACTGCAGCTATGTAGGTGTTGTAGTCCCGCAACCGCCGGAGAACCACATGTTTACATCCTTGGAAGAAGCAGGCAGATTAACCCGTTATAGCCTTAACGCCCATCTAAGAAAAAACATTTTTTTTACTATATGATTCCGGAGTCACCAAACGGTGTGCAGTCGCACGGGGACCCGGACTTCCGGTACTACTTCCGGGACTTACCAGGTACGTCCTCTGTCACTAAGTGACAGTTTTTGCGGGACGTACTTGGTAAGTCCTTTGACATTAAGGGGTTAAGAACCACAAGATGTTCAGCCTTGGAAAGCTACGAGCTTATCATCAATTGTACTACACAACTGCTGAAAAATGCATGCTGCAGGGCTACATGGGAACCCTTGCAGCCTAGAAGAAAGCAATGTATATTTCAAAAATATTAAGTTTAATACCTTAAAATTGTTTGAATAATTTGAAATATAGTGTATTTCCAGCTAACATCCATAAAATGTATATTATATCCCTATAATATCATATCTCCCAAGTGTCCCTCTTTGAGACCCAAATCCCTCTTTCCCAACCTGGTATCCCTCTATTTAGGAGATCAGACTGTGTGGTGTGTATATAAGTGTATCACATTGCTCTACAGCAATAAAACTCACATTAATTTTAGTATAAACTTTAGTATATATGTTTATACATTAGTCTGTGTAAATACACTACTTTGGTCTTGTTCTAAATCATCACCCCCTGAAATAGTGCCCCTCTTTGGCCATTTGAAATGTTGGGAGGTATGTTAATGAATGCTGCTCTGCTGGTGCCTGTGCCTGTCTAGGCCGCCCCCTGCGACTCACTGCTAGAGCTCCCCAGCTTCCACTGAGCTGACGGATCTGACCTCTTCCTCCTGCACCTACGACGTGACCCTCATGTCACGTCGCACGGATGAGCAAGTCAGCAACCGGACAACTCCAATCTCCAGAAGATAGTTATTGGCAGGCAGAGGCAGCAGTAGCCCCACCAACCAACGTATGTGTTGCCTCCTAAATTCACCCAGAATCTGAATCTCTAAACAAACTGATGTGTGGAATGCCAAACAGTATATTGTCAGGGCTCAAAATTTCCACTCGCCTCCTCGCATTTGGCGAGGAGAAATTGAGAGAGAGCGAGTGGAAATTGAAAATGGCCCTTTTCCCTCAGCACTGTAACTTGGCCTAGGGCCGGCACTTTAGAGGGGGCGGCACGGCATAAAAAGTAGCCCCACCCTATCGCTTGTGTGTGTCAAATGGGCGACTTGCAAATGTTGCTCGTGTGGGATGTGCTCCTGACAAAACGGCATGCGGTGGATTAAAAGGCAACCGGGGATTTCAGCTCCTTGTGTGAGCGCACACTGGGGCAGAAGATAACTACAAGAAGCAGGTGACTGACGATTTTAGCTCTGTTGTGTGAGCACATTGGAGTAGAAGGTAAGTGCTATGTGGCCGATTTCCATGTAGCTAGTTACAGTGTATGTTTTATTTAAAGTCAACTTATCTGAAGATGATACGTCCACCTTAAGCAAATTCACCCTGTGATACTCCCTCATCTGAATGTATGCAGCTAACTTCTGCAAGAGGTTTTGCAATCATAAGGAACATTAAAGAAGTGTAATGATGGCAAAGATTTACGAAAGGCAAATTAGAGCTTTTTTTATCGCTTGAAACAAATGTGTTGTCAGTGAAACCATTCTAGTGAATTATGTGAGAGGAAATGACCAAGACTTTCCCTACTTACTTCTCCTATAGCTGATTATGGGGACTCGGCCGTTACATATTAAATGAGCACAAGGCTGACATCAGTAACTATAATTATCATAGAAAAGGCTGGGAAACTCCAAATGCTAAAACTTTGAGTGTCATGTAATGTCTTACAATTTAAGGTGAAAATATTTGGAAAAAGTGCATATCCACCCTTAGTGAAGATCCTACCATTAAACTATTGCAAATGGAAAGTTCTTGAATGTGGAGTTTAAGCATTGTGAGTCCTTTCAGACTTAATGAAGACTTTGCTTTCCAATATTTTTTGTGTACCTAATGCATAGTTCTTGTTTGAAACTGATATATCTGCTGTAATATAATATTTGATTGTTCTACTGATGCATCTAAACGGACTCTGTTTTTTGGACTTCTAATAAAACAGACACTTAATCCAAGTCATCCTAGTGCAGCTTTATATATACTTTTGTTTTATGTTAATGTTATGTTTTTTCATTAATAATTCTATAACGTGCAAAATATATTCCCATATGTGTTGGAACTGATTCAGAAGCTCCCAGGCCCACCCACGACATTTTACCTGTTGACATAAGATCACTATTTTTAAACGGGCAGCATTCTGATGTCACCATTTTGACTGTCGCTATTTACAATGCGACATTTCAATAGTAAACCCCTCTCAGACACCCCCACCCGCCCAAGCTGAATCAAAAAGTATTGAGCCAGTCAGTAATTTTCCATGGGTGGCCGTGGTTCGTCTTGTTTAGTGCTCGCCTCCCCCATGAGGAAGAGAAGATGGTCATCCACTAGGGGAACATTAGAAGGAGACAGTGGGAAGCCCCTGCCATGAGATGCAGGAGAAGGAAGAAGGTGTCAAGACTAAAAGCATGTTCCTATCCAGGAAAATTGCCACAATATTGTGAAGAATGAATTGTAAAATGGGTTTTGCCACAAGTGGGTGTGCCTATGTGAGGGGTGTGGCTAAGTATGGGTGTGGTTATGTGTGGGGCAAAGGCGGGGCTAGGGGCACCAGTGGGTATTGTGTCTAGGGGTGCCTGAGATGTAAATCCGTCCCTGCTGCTAGGATCCGAACATGTGTTTGTGTGTAAATATGTACCCACGCATTATATGATATTTATTTAGAATAGTACAACGTTTGGATCCTCACTAGGATCTTTATCAACATAATCTCATAGTGCGTACCACTCCCCTTAAATACCCCGCATAACTCAGTACAGAAGAAGCAAAATTCCAAATATTGTTGACAGAAAACAAAATAAATAAATAAAAATTAAGAAATAAAGTCACAACACTACAGTATATAAATCCTTATCCAAGTACCTTAGTAAAAATAAAGGCAAAGCGATTTAGTGCATGAAACATCTAAAAGTAATAAGTGAAAAAAATCACCATATGCAAAGTGTCCACACTCTATTTACATATGGCTAATAGGGAGGCCATGTAACACCCCACCAGTAAACATATGGAAATGTTATTTATTCATTGAATACACGCAGATGTGTTACATTTGTATATGTATACTGGTGGAGTGCTACATGGACGCCTCTCTGCCAGCCACTTCAACTCTCTTAATGAGCAAAACAATCCTGTTAATCTTAATTAGGCTTTTTAACCCCTTTTGATGCTGGCCTGCAGGGGACTTCTAGTTTCTCTCTATTATAGTCTTTCACTGCCAGCACACCAGTCGCACATTTTCAGCCCAAGGGCTGCGTGTTTAACATGCTTGCTCTAGACTGATTGCTCAGCCATGTGTATCGTCTAACCAGGTGTTAGTAACATCAGTAAAATGATATTGATCATTCATCATAGTCAGTTCCAGTTCCCCATCTTACCAGCCAGACTACGAGCATTTAAATGCATTCATTTCATGTTACTGTCATTCTGAAGAAATGCATTATTTGAAATATTTATTTACTTTTACCAGGTTGTAACTTAGGCACCTCCCTATTAGATGAACCAGCCCATGTCCCCCTCTCCACCTCCATGCCCATTCTCTAATCCTATTTACATTTCTACCCCATACTAATAACAAAAAAAAAAAATAAAAAAAAAAAAAAAAATATATATATATATATATATACACACACACACGGAACCCTAAAACAGGAAGAGATAAATACAAGGTTGTTATATAATAAATACAAGTGAACAATCGATAACCCCTAATAAATAACAGATGGCCCAAATAATGATGATAAAATATGTCCTATATAATAGGGTGACCAGACCTCACCTTTAACTGGGGACACATATGAAAAATGCATTCTACAGGGCTGCTTTGATTTCAGTGAATTACTGAAATATGCCTATTTCCTATGCGTCCCCGGTTAAAGGTAAGGTATGGTCAGCTTACTATTATTATTATTAATAATCTTTATTTATATAGCACCAACAAATTCCGCAGCGCTTTACAGTAGGGAGTAGACATACAGAGGTATTAAATAGTACAATCAAGTGTGGAGAACAGAAGGATCAGAGGGCCCTGCTTGTGGGAGCTTACAGTCTAGAGGAAGGTAGGTATGACACAGGAGGATGCCATTTGTATAAAATATATAAATGAATGGGGAATCAGTATTGAAATTTAAGAATATACTTTAAACACATAATTGCATATTTGCGTAACCTTTACAGCAAAAGTATACATACAGAATATTAATCATAGAATGTGACAGAGGATAAAATCCCATTGGCCCATCTAGTCTGACTATTTCCATATCTAGTTATTTTAGGGTAATTTTATTCTTAGGACAGCCATCTATCTATCCCAAGAGTTCTAATTTTAATTTACTGTTTTAACCCCAACCACTTCCACTGGGAGCCTATTCCATTTATCTATCTCCCTTTTCATAAAGTAATTTTATTCTTACCTTTCCTCTTATCTCTTCACCTTCCAGTTTTAGGGCATGATCCTCTTTTCTCATATTAATTTAATTTTCTAGTATTCTGAAAAGCAGAATCCTTCTAAACTTTATTAAGTCTCTTAATATAATAAGTTATATAGAATGTACAGAGTAAAGAAAGCACTCACATGTCTTGTAGAGGTGAGAAAAAGTGTTGGTTTATTCCATCAATGTTTCGGCCCCACTTTGGGCCTTTATCGAGATGCTACTTGATAAAGGGCCAAAGTGGGTCCAAAACGTTAATGGATAAACAAACACATTTTTTCACCTCTACAAGACCTGTGAGTGCTTTCTTTACTTTGTAAATTATGTTACATGACTTATTTATAGATTGGCACCCAGGCATATAACCAATACTTTTGACAGAGAGCACACCTTCGGACATTTATAGAAACATAGAATTTGACGGCAGATAAGAACCATTCGGCCCATCTAGTCTGCCCATTTTCCTACAGTAAAAACCTCAAACTTTTTTTGGTCCTTGGTCTTTTCTTACACCTTATGCCTATCCCATGCATGCTTAAATTCTGTCACTGTATTAACTTCTACCACTTCTGCTGGTAGGCTATTCCACTTATCTACTACCCTCTCAGTGACAAACTTTCTTGCATTACATCTAAACTTGTGTCCCTCTATTTTTAGACTAAGGGCTCTTGTCATTGTATATATTTATATATATTTACACACACACATATATTTTATATATATATATATATATATATATATATATATATATATATATATATATATATATATATATCTGCTATTACAAAAAACATATAATTCCCAACCTAAAACACTGTTGCTAGATCTATTGATTCATTACGTCTAATGGGACCATCACCCTCAATCTGAAAATCCAGTAAGACTGCCAATTTATCAGGTGTTCTATACAATCAAAATGTGGGAAGGGAACTACCTGTTTTACAGGTTTCATAGAAAGCGTACAGGGGTTTCTTTGGTGATGTCTATTGCAATGACTGGAAAGGACTTGAAATTCAAGATATTCTGGTAGTGTTGGACAAAATGTGTCCTTGATTTTTGGGTTGTACAACCCACGTACTGTAGGCTTCATTCTCATTCAGGGAGGTATACTACAAAAAGAACTACAATTCCTGAGGTTGCTAAACTTAAAATTTAAATCTGTGGTTACATGTACATCCTGAGCCGATGTCCCAGGTGAACAGAGGACGTACATATACGTCCCGGAAATCGTTTTAAAAGAAGAAAAAAAAAATGCTCGGCGGGCGTTAAGTGCCAGCCGCATGTGCGCGCGGCCGGTCACTAAGGGGTTAAACTTCTTTAATCTTCCCTTAAGATTGGATTTAATGGTTCCTTGCTCTCTAAAACTGCTGGGGGCCGATGCCTAAAAATCAGAAATTTAGGTACAGATGTAAATGCACCTAGATTACATTCACTCAGTGGCAATTTAGTATATATATATATATATATATATATATATATATATATATATATATATATATATATATATATATATACGGTATATAGTAGCGTTTATTATACCAATCTCAATGACAAACATAATATTGAGCCTTTATAAGGCATATGGGCATATCAGATGTCCCTCTATATAACCAGTGTTCCTGTACTCTGACTAACTCTCTGCATCTCACTCTTCCAATCTACCCCTGGTCCTCTTCCGTTGATAAGTCCTCAGGGGAGATTCATTAAGCAGTGATAAAGAGGTGATAAAGTGGGGATGACTTCTCCCGTTTATCACTTCTCCAGTTCCATTGTTATTCTATAGAGTCTATGCACTAAGATTTCCAAACTGGAAGAAATCATAAGGCATAGGCTCCATAGAATAACATAGGAATAGGAGAAGTGATAAACTGAAGAAGTCATCTCCACTTTATCACCTTTTTAACAATGCTTAGTGAATCCTCCACCCCCCTTTGCTTGCCGAAGGCCTGGAGAGTGGTACAAGAATGAGTGTCTGCAGGCAACAGTGAAGTATGGTGGAGGCTGCATTTCTGCAAAAGGAGTTGGGGAGTTGGTCAGAATTAATGGTCTCCTCAATGCTGAGAAGTACAAGCAGATGCTTATCCATCATGCAATACCATCACGGAGGCATCTGATTGACCCCAAATTTATTCTGCAGCATGACAATGACCCCAAACATACAGCCAAAGTCATTAAGAACTGTCTAAAGCGAAAAGAAGAACAAGGAGTCCTGGGCCTAGATTCACTATAATTCGTAGAGGGCTGAAAATGGCAATGTCCTGTCGGAGCAGTGTTGTAGGCACATCAATAGTATTCACCAGCACTCCAACAAAAATATGCCCACATCAACATCAATCCAACAGGTATATGAATTTTCATTCATCACATCGACAATGGCCTATTTCCCTATGGCAATGAGGCATTATGAGACTCTTTACTATGCAAGGGTGTGTGTTGATATGTTAATGTGACACTTCAACACATTAACTAAACTCCGATAGCAGCCTCTGCTGTCAGAGTTCACAGTCACAACTTCACCTACCTCAGGATGTCAAAGTTGAGATCTCCGTTTAGTTTCCTATGCAGTAATAGCTCTCAAGCAATCACAAGCAGGGAGGGCTGTGACCTGTTGTGGAAGGAATTTCCTCCCTTCACACATCACCAACACTACGACAATTCTGAAGTTGAACAGCATTCTCTCTTCTTCCCTACTTGTCCAGTAGGGGGATAAAGAGAAGGCTTTCAGTACCATGGTCTGCATTGAGTGCCATAGGGATATGCATTGCTCACCCATGTGGCACTCAAAGGGTTAAAATAAAACAATTACTAGACCAAGCATTACACAATTATCTCCTAACCTATATCCTATAATATAAAAGGCCAGATGTATGTTTGTCCGATGCAGTCATGCACAGTAGAGACTGCCCGAATGTAGGACATGCGCAGTAGAGACTGCCCGAACGCACAGAATGCTAGGAGATGTAGTTTTGCAGTAGTACACCTGCACACTTTGGCCTGTGTACATAGGCTTTTACACTAGTATCATATATTATACATGTTGTGCACTCACAGGGGAACAAGACTCGGGGTCACGCAGCATCTACGGGGATTTGTGGCAACCACATACCCCCCAGCCTTGTTCCCTTCTCCACTGGTAGCCATAGAACTCCATATACACTGCTTGGCCCCCACACTTGTTCCCTTGACCACTGGTAACCACATATCCCCATATATACACTGTCTGACCCTCTCCAGCCTTTTCCCCTTGCCCACTGCTAGTCACAAATCCCCATGGGAAAAAGGCTGGGGGTGTCAGGCATTGTATATGGGGCTAACACACAATGGTGTTGTTCCCCATGCTGCACAAAATGTTAGCAATCCGACACAGAATGCCCCCTTCGACATATTTACCCCCCTCAGTAATTCGACATATAGTGCTCCCATTCGACATACTAACTTTCTCCAACTTTATTCAATATACACTGCCCTTTATTCGACATACACTATTAAGTATTGCATACTTAACCCTTTGAGTACTAGAGAGGCAGCAACGCAATGCTTTGCATCTGGACCCCTCCTGATACTCCCGCTAGCATGGATCACCTATACTACTGGAGGGCGACAATGCCGGCATTTTTAATACAGCATATATAACCTATGTGTAACATTGGTTATATGCGCTTTATTATGAATATACATATATTTCAGATGTCGAGGGGGGCATCAGGACCCCTCCTGATATCCCACCTAGCATGGATCACCTATCCAGTAGAATAGGTGATCCATGCGGGTGACAAGGAAGGCATTTGATGCCTTCCATTCTTTCTACTGGAGCTGCTATTATGCCGGTTCCAGCAGAAGTGCTTGTAGTGAACCCTGTAACTGGGTTAATTCATGAGAAGCACAGCGCTGCTTTTTAATTTATGAATCAATCAACCAGTCATTTAAAAAAACCTTTGAGGTCTGAACTCTATATATTTAATAAATACTATAATAATTACAATAAGAAAGCGCATTTAACCTATGTTACACATAGGTTATATGCACTTTATTAAAAACGCCAGCATGTCACCCGCATGGATCATCTATCCTACTAGATAGTTGATCCATGCTAGGGGGCTGAAGGCTAGCAGGACCACAGGATTTCAGACTCCTCCTGCACATGTTAATGGTCTGCAGGCTCATGCTTGATGCCTGCTTCAAGTCTGAAAAAAAAGGGGCATTACAACAGTCAGTACCAGTAGTCCTACCAGCAACTATCATCACCAAAAGTAAGTGAGAGGCTACTATTAGGAAGTGTTACTATTCCTTTAACAAAGAATGGAATATTAGTCATATATTTTAATTGAACAGTGCAAATTCACCCTGCTTAATATTTATCTTAACTGAATTACATTTCAGTCACACTGTATTTTCCTTTGGTTTATCTATGTACTATTAATGAGATCCACTGAAGTAGACTTACGTCATCCCGGTTTAAGGCTTAATTGTTTGTGTGTGTTTGATGGAGACAGTCTATGATTAAGCACCCCAGTTGCACAAAACATGTAAGTTTTAATAGAGAGTTGTTTTTCTAATGCCTCCTTTATTTATTATACCTTTTAATATATTCCATTAAACAGAAAGTGGATTCTTTGCTTTTGGAGCAAGTAATGACTTTTATCCAAATATGCTGAACCGTGGTGAATCACTTGGCTCATTTAAATCAGGCAAAATAATAGTAATTCCTACCAATCTTACTTTTCTCTGTTTATGATTTCACTTAGCTTGACATAAAATGAAAGTACTAAACATTTATTCCAGGCATGTGACTATGAGTGAATCATTTAACATAGATAGTTTAATCTGACTGGCTCTGTCATTTGTCTCGAGTTTGTTTAAATTGCTGCAATAAAAATCAGCTATTAGGATTAGGCTATGTTCACATGCAATGGCAAGGGGTTTCCAAGATATAAAATAAGTAAGTGTGCAATAAAAATAGAATATTACGTCATTCTGAATCCACAAAATGCCACTGTCAGTATCCTTTTTAAATGTCACCCACTATTGGGTGACCAACTAAATGGAGCATTAAACATGTTGTCAGTGTGACAAGGGCGACATGATAATCTCGCCCGCATCAAAAGGGGCGAGATTGTCATGTTAAGGGCTTAAGCGTCTCTGATTTGCAATCAATGTAAAGATACCATGCTGATGTGTCTGTATTAGCTGTGTGTAGTCCTGTTCTCCTTCCCCTCACTGACCGTGGCTCAAAATAATAAAAAAAATCATTGTGAGAAGCACACGTACCAGAGAAACTCGCAAAAGGCCCAAAGAATGCAGCAGAAGTTAAATATAGCACAAGCTGGTTGAATCTATATACATACTGTCACAGCTTACCTATATCCACCGTCGCCGCTTCGGCTGGAGTTGGAGTTGTATCGCTCTAAATGACACTTCTGCGTCATCCCACACATTGCTTTTGGGACTGGGCTTGGGCACGATTGGCGTCAGTAGCGGACGCCCGTGTCCTCGTGCTAGGTGATTCGGATGCTCCATATGACGCAGTACTGTTTCAGGTGTGTGACGCATCTCGCGGCAAGATGCATCAATTACAGGGGCCCGAGGAGGCATATTTGACACTGGCTACCTTGTTATACTTTGGGTTCTGGTCTGGCTCCTCCTATCTACTTTCTGGCACCTTGTATTTAAAGGGAATTGGATTTTCATCCAGTTACCCTTACGTTGGTGTGCAGAACAGTTCTACTTCTTGCTCCTCTGTGTATGACCTGGTTTGTCGGACCGTCCATCCTGGTGCTGACCTGTGGCTCTGTCTGACTACTCTCGTGTTGCCCCTTGTAGTGGACACCCAATCTGCTGCAGACCTGTGGCTCTGGCTGACTACCCACTCCATGTATAACCTAGGCTTGTCTGGCCATCCATCCTGGTGCTGACCTGTGGCTCTGTCTGACTACTCTCTTGTATTACCCCTTGTAGTGGATACTCAATCTGGTGCAGACCCGTGGCTCTGGCTGACTACCCGCTCCGTGTATGACCTAGACTTGTCTGACCATCCATCCTGGTGCTGACCTGTGGCTCTGTCTGACTACTCTCTTGTATTAACCCTTGTAGTGGACACCCAATCTGGTGCTGACCTGTAGCTCTGTCTGACTACTCTATTGTGTTGCCCCTTGTAGTGGACACCCAATCTGGTGTAGACCTGTGGCTCTGGCTGACTACCCACTCCATGTATGACCTAGGCTTGTCTGACCATCCATCTTGGTGCTGACCTGGGGCTCTGTCCAGCTAACTTATGCATTACCTCCTGCTGAGCGGATATCCTATCTGGTGCAGACCTGTGGCTCTGGAAGACTCTGACCTTACTGACTGCAGGCGTGAGTCAGTAGGTTCTTTGGTTGTCTAACCTTCAGGTGACGGTCTTCTCTTGGCTGGCTGCAGGCGTGAGTCAGTCGTCTTCCGATTACCATCATTGGGGTAACCGTCTGGCCTACTCTTCCTCTCTGACTTAGAGACTACCAGTGGCTTCGGCTTAGTCTCTGCAGTTCTGGGATCTGGAGACATACTACTAGTGCTGATAGAGTCCCTGACTCTTGGTTACCCTCTGCTTCATCCTGAGTATTGTTATTATTACACTTACTTTAAAGCGGAACTACCACCCCGCAATAACTTTACTTACTAAGCAGCTAGTCGCCAGATGAAGAATTAATTAATGTAAAGTTATTGCGGGGTGGTAGTTCCCCTTTAATGAAGGGGAATTTTACTTTACTGTCTGACTCTTGTCTTTGCTTGCAAACCGTGACACATACGTGTGCTATATTTAACTTCTGCTTCATTCTTTGGGTCTACCAGCTGTTATTGGTTGGCCGAGGATGATGGGAGTTGTAATCCAGCAACAGCTGGAAGCTTGGTGACAATTACTTAGTCATAAAAAAACACCCAGAAGGCCACAGTTTGCCTGCTCATATCATACATATATGCATACCAGCATGCATTTCTCATTATCAGGATGCATAATCTTTGTCCACTATACATTAAAGACAAAAGGCTGAATGCACAATTAAATCTGAGTAATCACCATTCAAAAATTAATTAATGGCTGGATCATATCTGGTAAGCAAGCATTCATCATTGAGAGAGCGTGCCATGTGTATCCACCATTTTTGTCTACTCAGCCATCAGATCGCTCTGTGGGATGGACAGTGTATATTTCTCATATTTCCGTAACTTGTATACAAAAGGCAGGCAAGTATGTCAAAATATTGATAAATAACTGACAGCATCTGTCATTGATCACTGCAAAGGGCAGTGTACTGGATCACGTTTTGATGAATTCCCTACTTTGTTTCTCCATGATAGCATAAGGAAAAAAAGAGTGCAAAGGGGAGGGGGTTTGTGCAGGTGGAAAACCCCTTTTTGGTTTGCCACTGACATCCTTGCCCTAGACATGGAGGAAATCAGCACATCACTGATGTAAGCACACTACTGTCTTTTCAAATCATGGACTGAGTTACTTTGGGCTGTTCACAGAGATGCTGTTATCAAACCTTGCCTGCATGGACATGCTTGTGTACTAGCAGACCGTAAGATTCTCCTCCCTCTGGTACACTCCCTTTATCGCACTATCCTACTCACTACCTGATAGCTACCTCTCTCCAGGTCTGCGCGTGTCAAACATCATAAATGTGGTTCTTTGGATACAGAACAGTGAAACAAAGCTGGGGTGTCAGACATTGTATATGTGGGTCTGTGAATACCAGTTGGACAGTGTCAGATAGTTTATGTGTGATTATGTGGCTACTTGTGGGCCCATAAAACAAGACAGGGGTGGCAGCCAATGTGTGGATCTTTGGCTACCTGTGGTCAATGGAACGAAGTTGGGATGTATGTGTTGGTTCATGACTACTGGTGGATAGTGGAAGAAGGCTGGAGAAGAAGATGATGTATGTGTGGTTTCTGTGACTACCAGAAGGACAGTGGGACAAAGCTAGGGTGTCAGACAGTATATATGTGGTTCTGTAACTACCAGCAGACAGTGGAATACCTCTCCCTTCCCCACTGCCTCTTCTTGCTCGGGAAATGCTGTGCTTCTTTTGCTAATAATAGATATAATAAAAAACTATATTAAAATATCCTTAATATGTTCAAATTAGATAAAATTTAAACACTGTGAATTGTTATGCACTCAGTGATTCATTTCAAAATGTCACACATTATGAATAAAAAAAATCATCATTGTGTTTCATTAAAACCTGATGGTACAAAGATACTCAACTCATATATTCAAAATGATTCATGGTTTATTATCTTTTGTAACCATTTATAATTGTCACTAGGAAATATTTGTTCATTTGGAATTATAGTTAAGAAGGAAGGAGTTTTTCCTGTGGTACCCAAAACAGTGTCTAGACCAATGGTTCTCAACGCATGCTCTCAGGGCTGCCTAACAAGCCAGGAACTGTGAGTTTCCCTGCTAGAACACAGGTGTGTTGATCAGAAGTTAAAAGAAAAGTTCTTGAAGCTTACAAAAACCTAAACAAAATGACCCAAGTCCTATCTCTCAAACCTCTATGGTTTGAGAGATATTCAGCGGTAAAGTTCCCCCCTCTCTCCCCTTTCCCTGACGTCAGTGTCTTGCTGACAGCAGGGGAATCTGGTCCCAGGATCGTCGGAGGCTCTTCAACAGAGCCGAGATCAAGAGACCTAAACACAGTTACTTCACTGGAATGGTATACAAAGTGTGCCTGGTTTGCAAGCACACTTTGTATACCATTCCAGTGAAGTAACTCTGTTTAGGTCTCTTGATCTCGGCTCTGCTGAAGAGCCTCCAACGGTCCCAGGACTGGATTCCCCTGCTCTCAGCTAGACGCTGACGTCAGGGAAAGGGGAGAGAGGGGGGAACTTTACCGCTGAATATCTCTCAAACCATAGCGGTCTGAGAGATAGGACTTGGGTCATTTAGTTTAGGTTTTTGTTCGATTCAAGAATCTGTTTTCTAAAAATATAACAATACTATCCCTTTAAGTAATTCACCTGCCCTCTAACAAGGACATTAGGGCTTCAACTAACGATTATTTTGATAATCGATTAGTTGGCCGATTATTTTTTCGATTAATCGGATAAAAAAACAATATGTTAATTTTTCATTATTTAACCCTTTGAGTGGCAGAGGGGTACGCAACGCATTGCAAAGCAATGCGTTGCGTACCCCTCTGGCACTCAAAGGGTTAAAATGATATAATGAACAAACTGAGTGTTAAAAACAAACAGCAGAATAAAAAACTTTACACATTTAACATGCGTCATTGTTATTATTTTACTATGGGGTCTATGCACTTCTCTTTCTCCCCCATGTACTTCTTTCTCCCCCATGTACCTTTCTCCCCCCCTTGTGCCTCTCTTTCTCCCCCTTGTACTTCTTTCTCCCCTTGTACCTCTCTTTCTCTCCCTTGTGCCTCTCTTTCTCTCCCTTGTGCCTCTTTTTCTCCCCCTTGTGACTCTCTTTTTCCCCTTGTGCCTCACTTTCTCCCCCTTGTGCCTCACTTTCTCCCACTTGTGCATCTTTCTCCCCCATGTACTTTCTCCCCCATGTGTCTCTTTCTCCTCCCTTACACCTCTCTTTCTCCCCTTTGTACCTCTCTTCCTCTAGACTGTCACTCTCCTTGTCACTGCTGCACTCCTCTTGCGTTGAGTTGGTAGGCTGGGGGGTAAGTTGAGTGGCATCCGGTCCCCTGCGGCTGGCTGGCTCTGAGTTCCCTCCTGCCCGCAGGGGACAAGATCCATCCACCCGCATCATCACGCTCCCCTGCGGGCCGTGATGACATACATACAGAGAAGGGGAAGAAGGCAGAGGCACCGGAAGAGAAGAGCTTGCTGCCAGACAGTAGCGATCAGTCTGCTGGCAGGAAGCGCTTCTCTTCCGGTGCCTCTGCCCTCTTCCCCTTCTCTGTCTGCTCCCCTGCGGCCCGTGATGATGCGGGCGGATGGATCTTGTCCCGGCAGCCACATACAATGGGTGGGTTTGGGAAGTGCAGGTTGACACTGGCAGCAGCAGTCTAGGGCTGCAACTAATCGATTATGAGAATCGTTGACAACGATTCTCATAATCGATTTTTATCGATAATATCGATTAGTTGTTGCAGCCCTAAAGGACATCCTCAAATATTGGCCTGATAGTGGGCCTTGATGGCATGGGTTGAGAACCACTGGTCTAGAGACACTATGGTTTAGGAGAACAGCTTTGACATTTCTACATCAACCTAACCTAGGCCACAAATGTTTTGTCATTTGGCTGACATACTGGATGCTTCATTTACAATTAATTAAAAAGAGGACATAAGTGGATACTTGATTCATAAAACTCTCAATATTGAAAGTCTCCTGAGTACATGACAATCTAAACATGTTAGCCCTAAACAATGTTTTAATTAACATTTAACAGACCACACTTAAATGAACCATTAAAGGTATAGTAATACTTTATTATTACTGTCCCCCATATTGTAGATATTTGTAAAATAATTTAATAGCCCCCAGGTTCATCTCTCAGATCTTTATGGTTTGAGAGATAACAGAAGGCAAAGTTCCCCCCTCCCTCCCCCCTTCCCTGAAGTCAGAGTTGTACTGACTGCAGGGGAAGTCTGTCGTACGACAGGCTTGTGGCTCTGCAGCTGAACCGAGATCTCGTTAGTGAAAAATAATAATTTCACTGAAACGGTCTTCTACATGTGTTTGGTTTGCAAGCACATGTAGAAGACCGTTTCAGTGAAATAATTCTTTTTCACTAACACAATTGCAGCTCTGCTGCAGAGCCGCCTGGCGAAAGTCAGACCGGATATCCCTGCAGTCAGTACAAATCTGACTTCAGGGAAGGGGGAGGGAGGGGGGAACCTTGCCTTCGGTTATCTCTCAAACCATAAAGGTTTGAGAGAAGAACCTGGGGGCTATTAAATTATTTTGCAAATATGTACAGTATGGGGGATAGTAATAATAAAGTATTACTATCCCTTTAAAATTGCATACAAATCTTGTGTTGACATTTGAACTTTTAATACTACTTAATCCCCTGAAGACCTGAAGGGTGTGCACTTTGCTACAATGCTCTTTAGGGCTGAGAGAAATGTGAGAGTTTAATCTCTGTGCATTGAATAAGGTGGGGAATGCCAAGGAAATAATAGAGCGACATCATAATTATAGGTTTTCACAGCATTGTGACATTTAGAACGCTTGTTAGCAAGGGCCACCTGTAATTTCAGCCTTATTGTTCTCTGTAGGGGATATGTGATTAATAGACTGTAATTAAATGATGCATAATAAGAAATAATGTGTATCCAGCTCTAAATAATAACTATAATTGTGGTTCTGGTGACTGGTATTTATATGTAACCAACAGAACTTCTAAATGTGATTAGTGCTTGACAGTAAAAAAAGGAAATGCAGCATCAGCTGGAGTTAATATAGAGAATTCCCAGGGGAATAGTCTGATTCCAGGAAAGCCAGAAATTGTACAATAAACACTGAAGTTAATCATATGTAGAAGCAGGCATAAGCAGTGGTTGGAGGAGTTATAGGGAGATGTTATACTGAACAATAGGAGGCTTACAGGATGAGGATATATTGAGTAATTAGAAGGAATTATGGGGTGAGGTTATATGGATGAATAGGAGGAGTTATAGGGAGGGATCTATAGAACTACAGGTAAACTTATAGGGAGGGGGTGTATGGAACAATAGGAGGAGTTATATCATGGGTGTCCAAAGTGTGGCCTGTGGGTGCGGACCACCTGAGATTTCTAAAAGACAACCTAATTAACTAGCACACATGAACTAGTAGGACAATAAGACCTAATCTGCTGCTTGCAAGCACTGCACATTTCAAGAATAGATGTCTGTTAAACACCAGTGTTGTCAATAAGTTGATCAATAAATAAAATTCATATTTTTTAATAGAGGAAGACTAAAACTTAGCATGGTTATCAATAAAAAAAAAATGCGTCTTTCACACTTATGGCCTATGACTGAAAAAACCTGCATGCCCCTACGTTTCAGGGAGTAGTTATATGGGGCAATACAAGGGGTTATTGGGAGAGATTATATGGAGCAATGGGGGAGTTATAGGGAGGGGTTAAAAGGGAGAGTTATATATGGAGCAAAAGGAAGAGTAATAGGTTGAGGTTATATGGAACAAGATGAGGGGTTATAGGGAGCGGCTCTATGGAATAATAAGAGGACTTACAATAAGCAACAGGTGTAATGGGGGATGCTATACTGAGAAAAAAGAAGAGTTATAAGGAGAGGGTATACTGAGAAAAAGGAAGCAATACAGATAATATTGAGACAAACAATGAATATGTTATAAGAGGTGATAGGAGGAGTTATAGAGAGAGGTTTTATGGAGTAATAAGAGGTCTTACAGATAGGGGTTATATGGATAAATAGAAACAGTTATATGGAGCAGTATGAGTTATAGGTGGAAGTTATATAGAGAAATAAAAGGAGTTATGGGGATAGGATATATATGGAGCAAAAGGAGAAGTTATAGGGAGGGGATATATGGAATAATATGAAGAGTTAATGGGAAAGCTTATGTGTAACAGTAAGCTAAGTTATAGGGAGCAGTTATATGAAGCAGTATGAGGAGTTATGAAGAGATATTATACTGAAGATTTTAGGGAGGGGATAGATGAAGTAATATGAGGACTTAAAGGGGAACTACCACCCCGCAAAAACTTTACATTAATTAAGTCTTCATCTGGCGACTAGCTGCTTAGTAGCGCTAGTCGCCAGAAATATTACCTGGTTTCAAAGATTTTCGAGTTTTTCGGAGGCTGACAGTAGCAGGAAGCATGGACATCTCATCATAGTGACGTCCGTGCGCCTGCACTGTCAGTTCTTTTTTGGAGCTGGCCGGCTCCAAAAGGGACTGACAGCGCAGGCGCACGGACGTCACTATGACAAGATGTCCGTGCTTCCTGCTACTGTCAGCCTCCGAAAAACTCGAAAATCTTTGAAACCAGGTAATATTTCTGGCGACTAGCGCTACTAAGCAGCTAGTCGCCAGATGAAGACTTAATTAATGTAAAGTTTTTGCGGGGTGGTAGTTCCCCTTTAAAGGGAGAGGTTATACAGAACAATAGGATAAGTTACAGAGAGTAGAGGTGTTATGTTGGGTGTTATACAGAGTATTAGGAGACGTTATATGGAGCAATAGGAGGAGTTATGGGGAGGGAGGGATTATATGGAGCAATACGAAGACTTATAGAGGGGGACATATGGTACAATATGAGTAGTTATAGGGAGAAGTTATATGGAACAATAGCAGTAGTTACAGAGAGAAGCTATATGGAACAATAGTAGTTATAGGGAGAGGATATATGGTACAATAGGAGTAGTTATAGGGAGAGGATATATGGAACAATAGGAGTAGTTATAGGGAGAGGCTACATGGAACAATAGGAGTAGGTGTAGGAAGACGTTATATGGAACAATAGCAGTAGTTATAGGGAGAGACTATATGGAACAACAGGAGTAGTTATTGGGAGAAGTTTTATGGAGCAATAGGAGTAGTTATAGGGAGAGGCTATATGGAACAATAGGAGTAGTTATAGGGAGAGGCTACATGGAACAATAGGAGTAGGTGTAGGAAGACGTTATATGGAACAATAATAGTAGTTATAGGGAGAGACTATATGGAACAATAGGAGTAGTTATAAGAAGGGGTTATAGGGAGCAACAGGAGAAGTTATAGGAAGGGGGTATATGGAGCAATAGGAGGCATTAATAGGAGAGATTATATGGAGCAATAGGACATATAATAGGGGCAAGTTACATATGGCAAAATATGAGCAGTTACAAGGAGAGGATATATGGAACATTTGAGGGGTTATAGGGAGTAATATGAGGAATTTCCAGGAGAGG
Organism: Rhinophrynus dorsalis; assembly: GCA_037306005.1. Classification (NCBI taxonomy): domain Eukaryota; kingdom Metazoa; phylum Chordata; class Amphibia; order Anura; family Rhinophrynidae; genus Rhinophrynus; species Rhinophrynus dorsalis. The sequence goes on along the minus strand of CM074718.1, from coordinate 266,198,747 downwards.
TTATATGGGGCAATAGGAGGAGCTATAAGGAGAGATTAGATGGTACAATATGCATTATATTGAGGGGTTGCATTGAACAGAGAGCATCATAGTGGGGCACTGGAAAGGAGTAAGGGCAATCAAACTGAACAAAGGGAGAGATTATAAATCGTGAATTACACTAACAATCTGCACATTGTAACTATACATTTGGTAATAAAAACATTTAATAATCAGAAAAAATAATAGTTTCTGTTGTATCCCTCATTCAACCCATTTATAAAAATGTGCCTCTCCGACTCCTCTGCTGCACTGACCTGTCCCGGTATTTCAGGAAATTGGTCTTAGGACGGGCAAGGTAATCCAACCGCCTTTCATGAGACACAGAATCAAGAACTGTAGACATTCTGAATGTGAAAGGAGGTGACTAGGAACGACCTGAGAGACCAGAGAAAGAGTTAAAAATTCAAAATACATAGGACCGCAAGCACTCAGGAGCTGGGTTTAACTCAGACAATATCACATTGTGGCAGGTCACCAGAGACTTTCCACCTGCTATAGTCACACAAAAGCTGGGGAAGCACATGCTGCTCACCCGATAAAGCCAACTACTGAGGAAATATATCTCTATTAACCCTTTGAGTGCCAGAGGGGCATTCAATGTGTTAATCCACCTTTGCAGAACAGTCTTATTGCTTCCTACTCAATATGGATTTCTCTGTTTTGCAAGGATGGGCAACCTGACATGTTCTATGTGTTCCCATCATCTACAGCTGGCCAGGGATGATGGTAATTGTAGTCCACAACAACTGGAGGTACTCGGGTTTCCCAACTGTGCACTAATGGTATATATGTCAATAAATATATTTGATCACTCACACAGGACAGACAGATGAAAAAAACTGACATATCTAAGTCACTTTATGGATATATATACAGTCATACTTACAAATACACATATTTCCTTAGAAACAAGTTAAGATAAATTAACAATTACATTTTACCCTGACTAAATATAATATACAGTACACTTGTTACTTTCTTAGCTGTTTCTCTGTCTATTTATTATATATATATATATATATATATATATATATATTCCCAGGTAAATCAGTATTCAGAAGCTTTATTTGCTCAGCTGTCTGAGACTGAAAGTCAATAATAATCATATTTATACTAATACCACTTCCTTATCTCTGTGTGCACCCAGTCATCTGTCTCTCTACCCACAGACTTCTAGTGTCAGTCCTTCTAAGATATCTAAATAAACTTCCTATAAGCTTACTTCGTTCTGTGTTCACACACATTATACACTACACATACAACTTCTTGTTCTCCAACACTTACCCACTATCTCACCTTCCTTCTCCCCTTGTGTGTCTGCAAATCACCCACCCCCTCTATTATCACTGTTGCTGGGAGACCATGAACGCTCTGGTTTCCAGGAGAACCTAGGGAGGAAACAGTCACATGATGAGCAGGCGATTCCTGATGACCAGCAGGGGATGTGGGACATACACTGTTAGTATCAGGTTGTAATATGGTATATGCACAGACAAATGCTAAAATGTGACATATACATACACAATGCTATAACAACATATTTGCTGTAAATGTTTTAATATTACTTAAAGGGGAACTTTCACCCCGCAATAACTTAATGTTAACTTATTGCACACCTGGCAACTAGCTGCTTAGTAGCGCTAGTCGCCAGCAATATTACCCGGTTCTTCAGATATCGGCTTTTTGCCGATGGTGACAGGAGCAGGAAGCACGGACGTCTCTTCACAGTGACGTCCGTGCGCCTGCGCTGTCAGTCCCTTTTGCACCGTGTGGTGCAAAAGGGACTGACAGCGCAGGCGCACGGACGTCACTGTGAAGAGACGTCCGTGCTTCCTGCTCCTGTCACCATCGGCAAAAAGCCGATATCTGAAGAACCGGGTAATATTGCTGGCGACTAGCGCTACTAAGCAGCTAGTCGCCAGGTGTGCAATAAGTTAACATTAAGTTATTGCGGGGTGAAAGTTCCCCTTTAATAGTAAGGTCGATGTACTTAAAAGTACTTCTTGAGCAAACCAACTGCACCATAGGGGACAAATGAAAATACCCCTTGAATGCTAGAGAGGTCTCCAAAGCATTGCAAAGCCACTTTTAAATCAATGGAGATTTTAATTTGTCCATTGTGGTGGAGCTGGTATGCTTCAGAATTGATACAGCTAGTCTTAGTACATATCAACCTCACTGTGGTATATGTAATGTTTTAAGGAGTGCATGCCATACCCCTCCCCCTCTTGCTTTACCCCCAACTTCACCACATACATACCCCAATTCAAGCACAAGACTACCTAACAACATTAGGCCTATTTAACTATTTAAAGCCCTGGACCCACCCTTATAATGTGGTGCGCCTGGACCCTGGTGTGGCATGGGAACAGTATAATCCTCACCCCCAGCCTGGGCAGCCACCTAGGTGGGAAGGCCTTTTACTAGACGCTCTTAGTCCAACCTCCCCACCCTCCCTGGTGGCTCACCACTTCGTACCATTTGTGTTGTCACTTGGCAATGCCTTTACCCCTCAGGCCGCACCAGCCAGTGCCCTGAATTTTACCGTAAGCTTCAGGCATGGCACACCCACACAGTGTCCAGGAAAGCCACACTGGGGAAGGTGAGAGAGACCACCTCTTACCTCCTCCAGAATTTCTCACTGCACAGCAAAGGCCAGCCCACCTCTTTGTCCTCAGGCTGACCATTGCTGTGAAGGGGAGTGACACTGAGGGGGAGGGGAGGGCAACCCATCTTATGTGACTTTGGGTGGATGAGCCACCCGCCACCATTATAAAAACAAAATTAGTGGTGCATGTCTCATATAGGAATTATAAATGTAATCAACCTGAGAGACCTTCAGAAGATACACGAGACAGGACATGGACTACAGGTAAAAAAATATAAACATTTTCCAGGAAGAAGGTTCCAGTCCAGGACAATGCACCGCTGGATATCTCTCTGGCACTCAACTGGATAAACATTGTGTTTTACAACTATTTTCTGCATAATATATACACATGCACACACAAAAATCTGACATATAGATAAATTGATTTAAGATTGAGTGCCAGAGGGGTGCACATTGCATTGCTTAGCAATGCAATGTGTACCCCTCTGGCACTCAAAGAGTTAATAGATGCAATTTCGACTTGCAAATGTCCTGTTTGATAAACCATTGTTTCCCAACCACATTCCTCAAGTACTCCTAGCATTGCAGGGGAGAAATGCACTAAGGGTTGATTCTGTGGTGATATTTGTCTGCTGATGTCTGGTGAGCACATTGCCATGGCGATGGAGACACACATCTCCGTATGCACTAAGATTTAGGAATGCAAGGGGAGGGGGGAGAATCTCCTCATTAGCATGGAGGGTTGTCAAACTGCTGGCGATGAGGATGGGATGCCCCCACTTAAAAGATGAAAATAAAAACACCCCAGAGGCAGGAAGCAAAAGAGCTACCTTAAATGCAATCTAAGATGCTCAATGGTCTCTAATTAAGGATGTGAAAGGAGACACAAATTTTGCACAATCTAAAAACAACATGTTTCATTAAACTAATAATAATTAAAATATGTGTTAGAAATAAAAGTGCAAATCTCTGCAGGTGCCAGAAACAGAAATCACAGGCTTACTAATGAGAGACATAATACATTAATAATATGGCAGATAAGCAAGAGTCCATGACAATGTATTGTCTACTAGTGTGTGATAGATAGCTCTTCAGTATTATAAGATAGTGATTGGTATGAGAAGCAACCAAGATATCGACTTGCACTCACCTAGCCAGTGACCCCACTTGGCAAAGTATCCACTGCCATCTGCTCACCTCTCTAGCTTGCACAGTGTGTCTGGCGATGTGAGGGGATGTAATTTTGCCAAGAGGTGCAGCACATTCTCCTTCCTGCCCTATGCCCCTTCTCCCACTCCCCCATTCTCACTTCCACCCATATAATAGTGCTCCTTACACTGTCACCTTCACCGCTCCACCTGTCCTTCCTGTACAGGGCTCCAATGTATAACCGGAGTGGCAGAGGGGTCCTCAATGCATTACAGAGCAATGCGTTGCAGACCCTTCTGGCACCCAGTAGTGTTCTCTGTAAAAGAATAAACTGGTGCTATGCTGGGACCCCGTACAGGGAGGACAGCTGGAGCAGTGAATGGGACAGTGTAAGGAGCATTATTATATGGGTGGAGAGTGACAGGGGAGATGGGAGGAGGGAGAAGGGGCACAGGGCAGGAAGCATAATAAGCTGCACTGCTTGGCAAATTCACATCCCCTCACATTGCCAGACACACTGTACAAGCTAGTGAGGTATGCGGATGGCAGGGGATGCTACTCCAAGTGGGGTCACTGGTTGGTGAGTGAAAGCCAAGATCTTGGTTGGTTCTCGTACCAATCACTGTCTTATAATACTGAAGAGAAATCTATCACACACTAGTGGACATTAATGTTTCATGTACTATTACTAATTTGCCATATTTTTCATGTATTATTTCACCGATTAGTCAGCCCCTGATTTCTGTTTCTCACAACTGTAAAGATTTTAAATTTTATCTCTAACACACATTTTAATTATATTACCGTAATAAAGCTTGTTTTTATGTATTGTTCAAAATGTGTCCCTCTGAGCATTTTAGGGTGCATTTAAGGTAACTATTTTGCTTCCTGCCCATGAGTAGTTTTTCTTTCAGCCCTTTCGGTGCCACAGGCGTGTGCAATGTACATCACTATGGCACTGAAAGGGTTAAGAGAGGGCAGCTGCAAACTGTTCTCTGGCTTTAGAGAGCTACAGTGAGATCCTAACTCACCAACCTCGGGCAGGCGATGTTGGGACTGTGAACTCCAACAGCAGAGGCTGCTGACAGAGTTTAGTGCATGTGGGGCTCGATTCTATTACCAGCGCTAAAACCAACGCTATAGTAAAAACAAGCAACGTGTATTTTGCAAACGTGTTTTACCAGTATTCTATTGCAGAACCACGGTTAAACAAAACCGGTGTAGATAGCACATTTCTACGAACTAACAAAACTGGAGCTGTCTGCTTCTATTCAACTACCGCCTAAAAAAAACATGCAAAACGTCGAAGACCAAGGAAATAGGCGTACGTTTGACAACAGAAAGATCAAGTTTAGCATTAGGTGTGTCCCCCACATTATCTAAATCCAACATAGAGTGCACCCTTTGACATATTAACCCCCCCTTTGAAATTCGACTGATAGTGCTCCCATGACCTTCTTTCTCCATTTAAATTTGACCAATATTGCCCCCCTTCGACATATTACCCTTTGAAATTCCACTGATAGTGCTCCTATGAACTTCTTTCCACAAATTCGACCAATATTGCTCCCAATCAACATTGTTTCTTCTACAATTGTATATGACATGCCCTCGTTGTATATTTATTGCATGATTAACCCTATGGGTACCAGAGAGGTAGCAATGCATTGCAATGTGTTTGCTACCCCTCTGGTACTCAAAGGGTTAATAGGCAAGGTATGCGGCTGCATACCTTGCTTGTATATGTGTAAAAAGTTTATTTTTATTGTATGTAAAAGAAAACTTCAGACTTCAAGGGGGACATCAGGACTCCTGACACCGCCCTAGCATTGATCACCTATCCAGTAGGATAGGTGATCAGTGCAGGCGACAATTGCCAGCATTTTCAATAAAGCCCATATAACATGTGTCACAAATGTTATATGGGCTTTCGTCTTATAATTCTTTTTATGTTTTTTTTTAAATATAAACTTCAGACTTCAAGGGGGGTATCAGGACCCCTCCTGACACCACCCCTAGCATGATCACCTATCCAGAAGGATAGATGATCCATGGGGGGGGGGGTGACTTTTTTAACCCTTTGAGTGCCAGAGTGGTACACAACGAATTGCAAAGCAATGCATTGCGTGCCACTCTGGCACTCAAAGTGTTAACAAAGCATAGGTTATATGTGATTTTTTGTAATATAAAATAATTTCAGACCTCGAGGGGGGCATCAGGACCCCTCCTGATATCCCCCCTATCATGGATCATCTATCCAGAAGGATAGATGATCCAAGTGGTGACAAGGAAGGCATTTTCTGCCTTCCTTTATTACTACTGGAGCCAGCTTAGACAGAGTAGCTTGTAGTGAACCTTGTCACCAGGTTCATTCATAGAAAGCGCAGTGCTGCGCTTTAATCAATGAATCAGTCACCCGGGTCAGACCGGGTCACACCCTCAATATGACACATCCATGGAACAGCTGCTACATGCGTTATATACTGCAGGCAATCTCAGGGCTGTGTATGTCATTTATCCTGTGGGGTGAAACAGATCATTATGTTTTGTGTTAGTGTGTTTGCACACATTCCCAGAGGTTGATCATGAACACACAAGGATTGTGATTGTTTTTGTGTTTTACTCACAGCTAAAGTGTTCCCTGATGAGCCTGTCTCATATCTGCACCCCTCTCAGGGTCTCCTCTTTTTGTACAATTAGCAAAGTTATATGAACTATATTTATTGGCTACATATTGTCCACTAGATGTGTGTCAACAGCTATAATGTGTAGTATTGCACACTCCAGGATTATGTTGCATGCCTTTGCTGGTACATATTGTAGAGCTCCCACTGAGTGATCCAGGCAATACGATCTTGATCTTTGCAGGCAAAATATGTGCTCAGTGGCATTCCTTGTTCTCATATGAGCCTCATTGTAGCGCTCCTGGGCAGATTTTTGGTGATTTGCTAGTGGAGTGAAGAGCCACGGTTTACACCAATAGCCTGCATCACCTGTGGATAGAGAGTGAAATGGTGAGACATGGACCACATGTTATGTGGATGATGTGTTGTGAACATGTTGAGTAGTGATGAGCGAGCATGCTCGGCCGAAGCTCGGTTCGGCTCGAGCATCGCTCTGCTCGGCACATGGCTGTACTCGTACGAGTACCGCATGTGCTCGCCCACCATGTTCGGGTCTCCTCCCCGCACGTTTTGCAGCTGCTGCGCAGCCAATAAACGTGCGGGGAGGCTCTGACATCAGTGTAATGCCAGCAGCCATGTTGGCTGCTGGCATTACACTGATTGGCTGGCCAGAACCCGTGATCGGGTGCTGTATAGTACCCGACGCGCGAGTTCGGCTCATTCTTAGCCAGGGAGAGATGCGCTTAGGCAGGGAAAGTCAGTGTAGGGAGAATAAAATTGTTGAAACTCTTTCAAGACCCAAAAGTCCTTTTTAGGACTGTTGTGTGTGGGGGCAGCATTTATATTTTGTTTGGGGGGGCACAATTTCCTTTTTTTTGTGGGGGGGATATTTGTAAGGTGACATATAATACTAGATGCACAGGAAGTCAATGTAGGGAGAATAAAATTGTTGAAACTCTTTCAAGACCCAAAAGTCCTTTTTAGGACTGTTGTGTGTGGGGGCAGCATTTAATTTTTTTTGGGGGTGGCAGAATTTCATTTTTTTGTGGGGGGGGACATGTTCTAAGGTGACATTGTACTAGGTGCACAGGGACAAATATTTCACAGTGCAGTGACAAGCTGACATATTCTGTTAGGTGCACAGGGCCAATGATTTTACAACGCAGCGACAAAAAGGGCCATTTTAAACGTGTGCCTAGCCATAGATTATTGTCACATTCTGTTTAGTGTGCAAATTCACAAATTAACGTCACATATTCCGTTCACTGTGCCTAGCCGCAGATTAGCGTCACATTCTGTTTCGTGTGCCTAGCCACAGATTAGCGTCACATTCTGTTTCGTGTGCCTAGCCGCAGATTAGCGTCACATTCTGTTTCGTGTGCCTAGCCGCAGATTAGCGTCACATATTGTTTAGTGTGCCTAGCCGCAGATTAAAGTCACATATTGTTTAGTGTGCCTAGCCGCAGATTAGCGTCACATATTGTTTAGTGTGCCTAGCCGCAGATTAGCATCACATTCTGTTTCGTGTGCCTAGCCGCAGATTAGCGTCACATATTGTTTAGTGTGCCTAGCCGCAGATTAGCGTCACATTCTGTTTCGTGTGCCTAGCCGCAGATTACCGGCATATATTCCGTTTAATATGAAGAAGGCGGGTAAAAAGGGACAGGGAAGTGGGGAAGTGTGTGTTTTACGGTCAGTCTGTAAAAATGGCGTACTACGGGCGAAACATCGTTCCCAGCAGCGACGTTGGAGTCCAAGATGCATCCAGACATCCTCCCTATGCTGTCCCTGAACCATTTCTGTGGTGTTTCCATCATTTTCTGACCTTTTCCTATGAACCAGGCACCCTCCCCTCATTAGAGCAGGGGGTGCCTGGTGTAATGCTCGAGTCCTCCCATTGACTTCAATGGGGCTCGGGTGCTCGGCCGAGCACTCGAGCCTCCGGGGGCGCTCGGCCAGAGCACCCGAACACCCGAGCATCGGGGTGCTCGATCATCACTAATGTTGAGCAGTGTTGTGTGTACACCTGTGGATGTGGCATGATTTTGTATTGTTAACTCACCCAAAAGCTGACCCCCTGTATAGGTTCCATTCTGAAAGTTTCTGTGGATGGAGGAGTACTTGACGATGTATGCATCATGACAGTGGCTGGTATAGGTGCATGACCCTTTTGCGGTATATCCTGGGCCTTGGTGGTCATCTGTCAACCCTGTGCTATTCCACAGGTCCCTGTGAGAGCTATTGGAGATCCTTTTGGGGCAGCTGGGCTGCTGCTGCCTGGTGCTATTTTCCAGGTGGAGATGGGCTCCTCTCTGTCTGTCCAGGCGGAGTACCAGCATCAACAGTTGTGACTGGGGAGGGTGGGGGAGGATGATGAACCCTAGCTCTCGCATGCCTTCGTCTCCCCTATCTTTGAAGGAATAGGTATGCAAACATACTTGTCGTAATTTCTCTCTCTCTGTCTGAGTGGTCTCATTGTAAACACGCCACATCTGAGGACGGTGAGCTGTCCCTTTAAGACAGTGGTGGGCTGTTGTCCAGTCTCTGTCATGAGATAGGTAGTGACCAATGGGAAGGTGTTTGTTGTCAAGGTAAGTGTTTGTGTGCGTTGTTTATTTTCTGATCTTTTCTGATTGCTGTGGAGCGGTCAGGTGCAAGTGTGATGTTGTAAGGTGTAGGTTGTGTCTCGATTGGCTGGTGATGTTGCACAAAAGAGCTTGGGTTGCTTTGGATTGACAGGTGTGCATGTTGAGAGTTAATCCCCGTTGTTCTGGGATATGTTGTGATGGCTTGTTTGGGATGGTTTTTGAAGCCTTTTTCCCTGGGGGGGGGTGCTAGGTTTTTGTGGTTTGTCCAGGACTTGTTTGTGGGGCATGGGCATTGTTGGTGTGATTGCTTGGCTTTGCAGGGGTTAATGGTGTCATAGTTGTACTTGTGCTATATGCTGTGTATTGTGAGCTGCTGTTTCTCTGCTTTGTTTTGTCCAACTGTGTTTTTTTGTTTTGTTTTTTTTTATTTTGCCAGTTGTGAATTTTACGGCTGAGAAAACTAGGTGTAGAATTTCCTCAGTAAAAAAGTATCAATTTATCGTGCACTAGCACTACCTCACACATATGAATGGCTCTGGGATATCTGTTCCATTGTTCTCAATGGACATAATATTATAGTCTGCTGTGTTTTTAAAACTGCTGTTAGCTGTTCATAAAGCGGCTAATTGAATGGCTTACCGCGATTTCAAAACCGCTGTTTTTTTTGGTGTTTTGGACATTTAAATCTAGGCCATACACTGCTGACAATTCTGAATTTGAAAATAGCACCCTTTGTAACATAAAAAGATGTTTGTATATTGACATTTAATTTAGTGCCTTTTTTCTAAAGTAATTATTTACTTTTTCGAGTCCCAACCATTCAGGGTGAAGCTGAACACTCAAGGATGTCTCTTGACTGTCACTGGAACAAGTATACAGGTAATTAAAAAGGAGGAAATATTTTTTTTTATATATATAAATGAAGTGACCATGAACATCTGTTTTCCAAGCGCCAACATATTCTGCAGTTATGCGCAATAATGCTATACAAGTGATGTGTGTATATATATATATATATATATATATATATATATATATATATATAAATATATATATATATATATATATATATATATATATATATATACACACACATAAACACATCAGTACAAATGGGAGCAAGTACCCTGTTCATGAGCTGACAATCTACACGTGGAACAAGCGCAACATAAGATACATTCATGAGAATTTTCCATTAAATGTAAGCAGGCCTGGACTGTCCATCGGGCATACTGGGCATTTGCCCGGTGGGCTGGTCCGGGGCCAAGCTCACCACAAGACACTGCCAGGATACCGACTCACCGTGATGATCACACTCTGAGCACACACTGATCCCAAGAGACCGGATCCGCCATGGGCTCAGAGGATCGGGATGTTACCGAGGAAGACCTGGAAAAAACAGATCCAGAGGTGCTGATGAGCAGGCTTTACCAGCTGGATAAGAATGGCTTCCCCCAGGGGACCTGGTTGGACACTGAGAATCAACTGCCCAGAGCCGAGTCAGAGGGACACATTGGGAATCCAGGTGACATCAACTTCACCTCAGACTGTCCCCAAGTCCGTGACACACAACAAAGGACCTGTTGCTCCCCTATACCTTGTGTCAGCTTCATAGTGAAAGATGAAAAGACTGGTAAGGGATAACAGACACATGAACAGAAAGTGATTTACTGTATTCTCTGCTCACGCCTATTTATACTTAGATATTCCATTTATAAGCTGGTTTACCTGGGGTCATTTCTCCAATGGAACTCCGGGCTTTAAAAAAAAAAAAATTAATCATTAAACGAGTTTGGGCTGTCTTTCACTTTCTGAAAGACGGCCACCTTGTTACATGTTTCCTGGTAGGCAGGCAATCAACGTGCGGCCGTGCGGTGCACATGATTATAAGCTCCGCCCACGATCACCGCCACTCCAGAGCAGAGAGGCCGCCACCACCTCCCACATGGGCTGCTCAAAAAAATAAAAATGGGCTGCTCACTCTTAAATGCCCGGGCCTATTTTTTGTCCCAGTCCGGGCCTGAATGTAAGGAAGGGAGAGATGCTAAGCTTAGAGAATAGTTGTCTCCAAATAACACTATTTTATAGGTTTATATCAGTGTTGCTCAACCAGGGTGCCATGGCACTTCGGTGTGCCACGGACATCCACTTAGGGTGCTCCATTTTATATATAAGGTTTTGGCAAAAATGTGAATGCAGACTGTATATCTAAGGATATTACTATGCACAACATGTTTATTTTAGTTTTGAGATCTAACAATAACTCTATATTTATGTAATTGTAACACCATTCACAAATGACATAAAATGATAGGGGTGCCCCGGAAATGCCATACTGCGTGTTAGGATGAAGTTTAGCCAAATGCCAACTAGTCATTGTTCTGGCTTGGGTCTATTAATAGTGTTAGTTATAGGTACCTTTGAAGAGATACATAGTGTGTTCCAGTTACCGATAAGCCCCCCTTTGTTTACCACTTTGAGCTGACAGCATGGACTACCCAAAATACTGTTTTGGGTCACATAGGACATCATCCATACATTTCTGACTGACACCCATTTGTGCCCTGGATGGACTGGATGATATGATGTGGATCTCAATGATGCAATCACTTTGTTTGAAAATCGGAACAGCAGCCGCATAGCTCACCATGCATACATCATGCCGCAGTTTCCCTTTGTTTATCTCAAACCACATTTAAAGTTGCAGCATGCAGTGTTGGTCTACCACATGAGCAGTGAAATTCACCCATGTGAACCAGTCTGTATGGGCATAATACAATCTAGTGTAAGGGACTAGTTCTTCATTTTCATTGCTGTATAAAGTAAATCTATATGTAATAGGCTAGTATACTGCATAGAGTTTGAATTTATGAAGATTTATTGAGAATTGCAAAAAGGATTTACATATGAAAAAGGAATTGCTATCAAACAGTCCATAGTGATGAATTTATAAAATATAGAATGAAATACAAGAGTACTATATATCACTGGCAAAATTGCTTTTTCTGTTTGACGCTCATCTCTCATAGATTTGTCTGTTTAAAGGAACACTAATCCCTAAAGGGATTGTAATACTTGTTTTCTGTAAGCGTTAATATTGTAGTTCTGAAATAAATAAGGCAACACATCAAAGTCTTTTTGCTATAACTTTCATACTTTTAATGTAATATCGATCTAAATGTTCCCCCTCCCTCCCCTTTTAGATACGTCAGCGCTCTAGCTGACAAACTTGAATTCTGATCTGCAGAGCGGACGGCTCTGGTCCTGGGGAGCCGAAATTGCAGTGGATATACAGCAAATTTTCATGACAACGGTCTACTGCTTCAAATCAGGCACACTTTGTAGACCGTTGTCATGAAGATTTTTTGTGTAGGCACTGCTATTTCGGCTCTCTAGATGAGCTGTCCGGTCCCTGGACCAGAATCCAGGTTTGTCAGCTAGAGCGCTGACATAGCTAAAAGGAGCGGGAGGGGGTAAACTTTAGATCAATATTACACTAAAAGTATAAAGTTATAGCAAAAAGACTTTGATGCTTCGCTTTATTCATTTAATAACTACAATATTAAAGGGATAGTAATGTTTCATAATAAAATCAGCTCTAATTAATCATCATAGTATTTGGACTTTGGAGAGTGTTATTTCAATTCTGTCAGAGTTGTAGTTCAAGAGTAATTCAATGATAAAGTATCCCCCTCCCGCCCCTTTTACTGATGTAACACTGTTCAGCTAGATCAGAAGGGAGGTGCCCAGGTAGACTGCAGAGAGGGGCAATGTTCAAATAAGATAAGGGAAAAACCTGAAAAACTTATCAAGGGGGGCAGGGCTTTCATTGTTCTCATAGGAAGAAGATTGCCCCATGCTGTTATCTGTCTGGTCTATGGACTGCATTCCACATCTGAGAAGAGATGGCTTACACTAGGTAAAAGGGGCGGGAGGGGACACTTTGCTTACGAATATCTCTCAAACCATAAAGGTTTGAGAGATAAGACTTATATTGTTCTTCATGTTTTTTTAATGCCTACAAAATAAAATAAAGATAAAACGAAGTATTACTATCCCTTTAAGGCTTACAGAAAACAAGTATTACTATGCCTTTAAAGGGATAGTAATGTTTCAAAATAAAAGCAGCTCCAATTAATCTTCATAGCATTTGGGCTATGGAAAGTGTTATTTCTCTGCTGTCAGAGTTGTAGTTCAGGAGTAATTGAATGATAAAGTATCCCCTTCCTGCCCCCTTTACCTAGTGTAAGCCACCTCCCCTCAGATGTGGAATCTGACCAGACAGCTCACAGCAAGGGACAATCTTCTTACTGTGAGAACAATGAAAACCCTGCCCCCCTTGACAGGTTTTTCAGTTTTTTTCCCCTTATGCTAATTGAAGATTGTGCCTCTCTGCAAGCCGTCTGGACACCATCTGTCTGTTCTGAGGTGAGTAGTGTTACATCAGTAAAATGTGCGGGAGGGGGATAGTTTATCATTCAATTACTCTTGAACTACAACTCTGACAGTATTGAAATAACAGTCTCCATGGCCCAAATACTATGAAGATTAATTGGAGCTGCTTTTATTTTGAAACATTACTATCCCTTCAAAAATTATCTTGGCTTTTATACACTTAAGCACCTTGTACTGCACGCTGGCCTTTTTAAAAATTGTCTGTTGTGAAGCAATGCGTAGGATAGCCCTCGGGCACTCAAAGAGTTGAGAAGTGATTGTTCTCCATTGTCTTTAAATGTACTGTGCTTATGTAAAAGCCTTTCTAAATAGAACAGAGGACACTAATGTCAATGCATTAACTGTTTTATCTCTGCACAAACAAACAAAATCTGTCTATGTAAGATAGTTTACAAATGCATTAACCTTTTCAGTGTCAGAAGCTGGAGGAATTTTATCTGCCCTGGTGGCTGGATACAATTTTAGTTTTTTTTTTATGCTACCCCTCCTTCTCTCAAAGGGATAAAATAAGTGTGGCATCTCTGTTCAAAGTCATGGGTTGACCTTTTTTTTTTTTTTTTTTTTTTTTTTTTCAATAAAAGTCTTTCTTTGTTCAAAAGTCCTTCTGTGGGACTCGGGTAACGGCCCAGTATGTATTGAGTGTATGTGTATGAGGGGTCTGTGGCCATAAGCATACCTGCCGCCCCCAGCGGAGCCAGCAGCAGTGGTAACGGGTATTTATATACAATTTGGATAATTTTTTCAGCAGAACAAAAAAAGAAAGGCTTTTCTTGAAAAAATAAAACAAAAATTTGATTTTACAATCAGGTCTAATTGGATATTTTTTTTTTTTCTAAACAAGATTTAATGAGGAGAGAAGAAAAAGAGAAAAAAGATTAAAGAAGAAGAGGGCCAGTAGCTGCCCAAGGTGCTTAGGACCCTGCTGGACATCAGGATTACAGGTCAGTTTTTATTTTCAGGACATGTGTTAACTCTTGGGAGATTAACACTATTAGTCCCAGTGGGGTATGCAGCGCTGCACAATGTGTTGCATACCCCACTGGTACTCATGGGGTTAATCTTTCTTTCTTTTTTTTTAAACCAAAAGTGTGTGTTGGAAACTACTTTTCTAACACAAATATAATATATAGAAAATGGAACGCTACAAGCCTAACTAGTAAGATGCACAAATGTAAAGTATCACTCACCAGATGTTATTCTGTTTGCGGTTCCGGAGCGCCTCACACAGTTCCAGCCAAGAAACTCCGACAGACAAGAGGACACAGGTATGAAGCGCTTCAACGGACCCACCGATCAACAGACAGCCATGCAGTTCAATTAAAAACTTGCTCTTTATTGTAATTTGTAGTTAAAAACATATAAGGTCAAAGCCTCGTTTACAGTATATGGTACAAAACACAGCACAGATGTAGCTCAGTCATTCCATATGTTAACCGTAGTTTTCTAACACACACTGGTGTTTTTTACCTCATGTTGGGAGCTCTGCTCCTCCTTTTCATGGCGCAGCTTTTGCACCATGAAAAGTGCTATCCTTAACGTGCGGTGAAGCTACCGCATGGAATAGAATAACAGATTCTACGTGTTTTAAGTGGTGTCCGATGGCAGGGCCGGCGCTACCATTAAGGCAGCACAGGCAGCTGCCTTAGGGCGCCTCATCAGAGGGGCGCCGGAAAGAGAGAAGCTGAGAATTTTTTTTTTTTTTTTTAAATATATCTGCCGCGAGGGAGCGCTCATTTACATGACCAAGCGCTCCCTTGCGGCGTCTATGGGACGCTCACAATGCAGAGGACCCAGGCTCTGTAGTAATACAGAGCGCTGGGAGATGATGTCTGCATTACTGAGAACAGCGCTGGGAGGTTCAGCTCTGTGCCGAAGGAGATGAAGGGGCATAAAGGAAGGAGCAATGTGGAGATGAAGGGGCATTATGGAAGGGGCAAATGAAGGGGCATTATGGAAGGGGCAATGTGGAGATGAAGGGGCATTATATAAGGGCAATGTGGAGATGAAGGGGCATAAAGGAAGGAGCAATGTGGAGATGAAGGGGCATTATGGAAGGGCAATGTGGAGATGAAGGGGCATAAAGGAAGGAGCAATGTGGAGATGAAGGGGCATAAAGGAAGGAGCAATGTAGAGATGAAGGGGCATAAAGGAAGGAGCAATGTGGAGATGAAGGGGCATAAAGGAAGGAGCAATGTGGAGATGAAGGGACATTATGGAAGGGGCAGATGAAGGGGCTTTATGGAAGGGCAATGTGGAGATGAAGGGGCATAAAGGAAGGAGCAATGTGGAGATGAAGGGGCATTATGGAAGGGGAAATGTGGAGATGAAGGAGCAATGTGGAGATGAAGGGGCATTGTGGAGATGAAGGGAGCATTGTGGAAGGGGCAATGTTGAGATGAAGGGAGCATTGTGGAAGGTGCAATGTGGAGATGAAGGGAGCATTGTGGAGATGAAGGGAGCATTGTGGAAGGGGCAATGTTGAGATGAAGGGGGCATTGTGGAAGGTGCAATGTGGAGATGAAGGGAGCATTGTGGAGGTGAATATGTGGGCGGGGGCAGGGGACTGTGGCAAGGTCGGGTGGGGGCATCAAAATGCACCATTGCCTGTGTATACAAAAATTCTTGCACCGGCCCTGTCCGATGGGTGCAAATTTTGCGGCTGTGGTTGTTGACAGCACAGTAAATAGAATAGCAAACTGTGCTGTCAAAATCACCATTGCCAGATTTAAGAAATAGTGGGGGAATAGATGTACTGAAGTCTTTGAAAACTATGGAAATTTCTACTGTTCTCATTAGCTACCAGTCTTATGAGGAAAAATGGCACTCCATTGGTATGAGTTGACATTCTGGAGGGAGTTTTCAGAAGCACAAAACCACATCTACATTTTTTTTTCTGCACTAAAATGGTAATAAATTTAAAAGGGGAACTCTCACCTCCTTTAAAATCCTTTTTTTTTTTTATTCTTGCTTCCCAATAAATGTTATGTCCGTTTATTTTGTGTTTTGTTGTTTTTTTTTTGGGGGGGGGGGGTTAATGCTCTTTTCATGGATAAATAGGCTTTAAAAATGTAATCTCTTGACATCGCTTCAGGACAGGCTGGAGTACAGCTCTTTACAGCAGCCTGTCAATCTTTGCCTCTTCCCCTCCACAGTTGATCTCAATTACTATCTCCTCCCCTGATGGATGAATCAAGCATGTGAGCTGGAGCACTTTAATTGGCAATAGAGTGCACCAGGTCACATGCTGGATTCCTCCATCAGAGAAGGAGGTGGTAGCAGGGAACAACTGGGAGGGGAAGATGCAAAGATTGACAGGCTGTGGTACAGAGTTGTACCGCATCCTTTCCTGAAGTGACATCACGTGGTTACATTTTAAAGCCATGAAAAGAGCATTTAAAAAATAAATAAATATGGATTTAAAATTTATTGGAAAGCAAGAATCAAATAAGGACTTTAAAGGAGGTGAGAGTTTACCATTAAATGTTTGAAGGAAAGATATACAAAGGGTATAACTTTGGAAAGTAGATGTTCTCCTGAATTAGATGCAAGGATTTATTCTTTTTTACCTCTAGTCTGGGGTGCACAAATGTATCCAAAAATATTGTTGTTGGTTTTTTTTTTTTTATATAGTTCTTCCACTTTAAAGTTATTAAAATCTCTGAAAAACATGTAATTTCCTGCTGTATTCAGTACTGGCTTCCAGCCCATGAAAAATGCACCCCATTTGTAGGAGCTGACATGCTGTACTAGGAACACTAACCTACACTTGCCACTTTACTTTTTTGAAATGACCTGCCTTCAATAAAATGGTCATATCCATTACATATATGTGGAAATGTTAAGCAAGGCATAATATATTGAAAAGAAGACTTCAGCATCAAATATATGGACATCTGCCTTTTTTTTTTTTTTTTATAATTTTTATTGAAGAATAGACAATACAAACAATGACCTCACAGAGGTCCAAAAGGAATAGCAATTAAACTCTGAGCCAAAGAATATAAGCTTACAATAGAATGGCTGCATTGGAGTATACAAATCAGATGCAAAGTTATGTAAAAAAAAAAGGAGTACATGACAATTTGTTATGAAATTTGCAAAGAGAGAGCGAAAGATAAAGAACGAGAGAAAAAGCAAAAATAGAAAAGGGAAATCAGAGGCAGCAACAGCAAGAAATGAGGGAGAGGATACAGGGAATCGGAAATGGGGAAGAGGGGAAGAGGGAGGATGAAAGGTGATGGATACATGATACCACCGCACATCAATACATGTTGGGAAAAGTCATCCCCATCTCCGAGCAGACCCACATACAAGAAAGGTAATATAATAGAAAGGGCAAATCAAAACCAGAGGGAATATGGAGAATCTAGGATGCTCTGGCCGAAACATAATAGTTCAGCCAAAGAGACAAAACAGAGTCATAGGCATGCCCCCTCCTGGAGGTGACATCTGCCTTTTTGTCCTTAGGCTGGTGTGCACAAATGCTTTCAGAAGAGGATGCTATAGAAATAATAGAACTATTTTACATTTCTACTACTTCAAAGATACTTATAACAATAAAGAAAAACTGAGTTTTCTATTGTAATTGTTAGCTACTGCTCTTTCAAGGAAAATTGTCCAGTATAGGCAGATGGACTCAACTCTAAGGTATTACACGTATATCATTCTCAGTGCAGGAAGTCCACTCGGTCTCCCGTTAACAAATAAATCAAGTAGGAACAGTATAGGAGAACATGCTGAGAGAGATGTGCAAATCAGCTCATGCAGGGCTTTATTGGATGCAATATAATATACAAAGTTTCGGTGAGCTCAATGCCCGATGAAGAGTGGCATTGCGCCCCTTGAAACGTTGTATATTATACTGCACTCAATAAAGTTCAGGGTGAGCTGATTTGTACATCTCTCTGAGTGTGTTCTCCTATATTGTTCCTACTTTCAAGGAAAACATCACCCTATTGGTATGAGTTGATATACTGTAGGAGTGCCACAAGCACAACATTCATATCATATATGACTTATGTGCACTGAGATTATTATAACAACTACAGAAAAGAAGAAAAGGTAGAAAAAGCATACCATTTTGAAATTTAGACAACCAGCTACATCAAATGAGGAGTCATATGACTTTTTCCTGTTCCAATGTACACAACTATTTGCAGAAATGTGTGATATAGGACAAAACACATACTTTTTCTAAACTCTAATACTTCAAAGAAACTACAGTCTTTGTGCAGATTGTAATGTCCTAGTGTATTCAGTACATAGTGCCAGACTGAGAAAAGTTATACTTTATTGGTATAGTTTGTTATATGGTAATGGGTACCAGGAGCATGGCTATTAGTGGAACAAGGCTAGAGAAGCAGACAGTGTATGTGTGAATCAATGACTACCAGTGGAACAAGGCTGAGGTTTCAGACAGTGTAATGTGTGGTTCTGTGACAACCAATGGAACAAACCTGGGGTGTTAGACAGTGTTTTCGGGGATCTTTGACTACCAATGGGCAGTGTAACCAGGCTGGAGTGGTCAGACAGTATATGTGGGTATCTGTGACTTCAAGTGGGTAGTGGGATCAGGCTGGGGGGATCAAATGGTGTATTTTGGAGTCTGTGACTACCAGTGGGCAGAGGAACCAGGATGGGGTGTCAGAGAGTGTATGTGAGGATATGTGATTGCCAGTCAGCAGTGGAATCCAGTCTTGGGGTCAGACAGTTTATGTGGCTATCTGTGGCTACCATTTGGTAGTTGACCAGGCTGGGGTTATATGGTGTTTTTGGGAATCTCTGACTACCAGTAGGCAGCAGGCTGGTGGGTCAGGCAGTGTTTGTGAGAATCTGTGACTACCAGTGGGCAGTGGAAACTGGTTTGAGGGGTCAGACAGTGTATTTGTGGATATGACTACCAATGAGAGATTAAACCAAGCTTGGAGGGGCAGTACATATGGGGGTCTGTGACTATCAGTGGACAGTTCAATCTGTCTTAGGTGTCAGACAGTTTTTGTGGGGATCTGTGATTACCAGTGGGCAGTGGAACCGGGTTTGGAGGTCAGACAGTGTATGTGGGTAGTTTTGACTACCAGTGGGCAGTAGAACCAGGCTTGAGGGCCAGCCATAGTATATGGGGATCTGTGACTAATAGTGGGCAGTGGAACTAGGCTTCAGGGAAGCAGGCAACAAATGTGTGTATGCCAGATGTGTGTCAAACACACATGCCTGTTAATTTTTTTTTTTTATATTCATCGGACACACCCCGATGCCCCCCCCCTGATATCGATAACCTACACATTGTCTAAACAATCAATACTGTGACCTGGAAGGTGCTTGCTGCCTTCCCCTACCTGCAAACTTCACCCAGCTTTCTCAGAAGTTCTCAGCTGAGTTTGAGGAACTTTGAGGATCTGGAATTCCCCCTCGTCATAGGTCCCCACAGTTCCTCAAACTCAACCCAGAAGCTTTGAGAACAGGTTGAGTTTACTGGGGAGGGAATACTGGACATGTCTTCACATTTGCATACTGATCACCTATTGCAGTTGGATAGGTGATCAATACAGGGGTGCATCAGAAAAGTCCTGAGGGAGGCAGGGGCTAAAAAGTGTACCCAGAGGATGCACATTAAAAAGTCAGCGGCCCTGGGATTCCACTTTTGTGCAGACATAATTTGTACATATGTGGTACTCAAAGAGTTAAAAATGAAAGTTAAGGATTAGATTATGGGAATCTAACATAAAATAACTTCATTTTACAGATGCTAGCTGTAAGAACATTATATATATATATATATATATATATATATATATATATATATATATATATATATATCTCATGATATAACCCAATTTCATTTTAGTTGATGTATCCCTTTAACATAAATATCTTCTGGCTGTAGACTGTAGCAAAGTCTAGATCAGCAATGGGCAACTAGCCAATAGCTGGCTGAGGATGATGGGAATTGAAGTTATCAAAAACTGGAAGATTGGTATTTGCCCACCCCTGCTTCAAAGAGCCACAAATTCAAATAAGAAATTCCCTGGAAGGGACCGCAGGGTACAGGAGGGGAAGCATGTCATGGAAAGGGTTGAGTCATAAAGGAAGTGTGTGGGATGGGAGGAGTAAAGGAAAGGACTTAAAGGGTTGGTGATAGGAAATGGGCTGTTGTCTGGAGGAAGAGGGGACAGAGGAAGCATCATCCCTGCAGCTGTCTGGCTTCCAGCGTTCCTGCCTGTCTCTCACCATCTGCTTTCCTGGTGCTGTGGCTGCTCACTCCAGACACCATGGAGTCTCCTGGCTTCTGTCCTCCAGTCTGCCTCCGATCACGGCCTTCTGGTTACTGTCCTTCCCTGTCTTTTCCTTTTCGGCTGTCTTTTCCCCTCGCCCATCATCTCTATCCCCTCTACGGTCCTGCTGGTGGTGTTTTTTCTCCCCAATCCTTTATCTTTCTGTCTCCCCTCCTGATTTCTGTCTCCCCTTCTGCCCACTTCATGGCATATGGCCGGAGCTCTGGGTACAGGCAGGTGGCCTGGGGGGGTGCATGCCCTGCAACAGGTGAGCCGCTACTCTGCCCGGCATGGGTGCTGCTACAGTTTTGTTCTTGACACATGGGGCTGCCTGCAGTCACTGCCTGGCAGGGCGGTCTGTCAACGGGGATGGCAAGGGAGTCGTGGCTGCTGGACGAGGACCGGTTGGCTTTGGAGGGTAGGTTTCCCCTTCCTTGAGAGCTGTGCTTTCCTGTTCCTGTGGCCGCTGTTTGTTTGGAAATGACTGTGCTCACCTGTGGCTTTGGCTGACTACTCACTCTGTGTATGACCCCAGCTTGCCTGACCTGTGGTCTTGGCTACTACCCACTCAGTGTAGCCTCCGGTTGCCTTTCCTGAGGGCCTGGTTACTTTCGCTCCTTGTAGTCCTCTGTTTGCCTGAACAGTGGCCCTGGCTCCTACTAGCTCAGCATAGTCTCTGGTTGCCTGACCAGTGGCCTGGTTACTCTCGCTTCATGTAGTCCCTGGCTTGTCTGACCTGTGATTCTGGCTGCCTACTCGCGCCCTACACTACCTGCTTGCCTGACCTGTAGTCTCGGTGGCTTCTGGCTCTGGACTGATTTCTCTCTCTGTTGCCTCTGTTCACAGACCAAGTGGTGACTTACACATATTCTACCATTCTTCTGTTGTCCCACTTGAGCCGCTTCCCTAGTCTCGAGATCTTGAGTAGTACAGTGCACAGCATAGTGTGCAGCTCCAGAGGGACCTTGGGTCCTATTTACATATGTCTGGGGTTCTGTGTGGGCTCTACCATTATTGTTGTTATAATAAATAAAGGTGATTATATTTTATCTTTGTGTCTGTCCTTATTTGCATGATTACTGTGACAGTACGTAAGGGCCATGCTGATTGAAGGTACAGGCAGTCCACCTAATCAGAGCATCCTGTCCAGGATGGATTCTCAAGACCAGAGAATTGACCAATTGTCTTTTGCTATACAGACACTGTTAAATTGCACGGCTCAACTAGACCACTTTGCTTTGCAAACGGTGGCTTCCCCAGCACCTGCACCGGCTGTGGCCACTGCCCCTAAGGCGGGCATAAGTAGAGGATTGTCTGGCTCTGCTCCTCTACCCCAAAGATATGATGGGGAACCTGCTATGTGTAGGGGGGTTCCTTAAACAGCTGGAAATTTTTTTAGAGATGGTACCCCATGCATTCCCTACTGAGCGAAGTAAGGTGGGACTCCTTATCTCCCTTCTATCCGGCAAGGCATTGGCCTGGGCGAATCCACTATAGGAGACAGAGAAACCCATAATCCACAAATTAACTGAATTTGTAGCCTCGTTTCGGACAGCCTTTGACGTTCCTGGGCGTGCTACCTCCACTGCCAAATGACTGATGACAATACGGCAGGGTGCACGGACTATGCTATTGAGTTACGCACTCTGGTGGCGGAGGTTGGTTGTAACAATGAAGCCCTCCCAGGGCTTGTGTGACACAATTAAGGACGAGACGGTAGCCCGGGAACTGCCTGGTGATCTGGAGGAGTTGATCTCAGTCACCATCCTGTTAGACACGAGAATCCATGAGAGGCCATCATTCAAAGAGCATGGGTGTAAACCTTTAGCCAGGTTCTCACCTCCCACACCTCCTAATTCTGACCCCGCCAGGGAGGGGGGGGGACCTCTGCAGCTAGGCTTCGCAAGCCTTTCTGAGGAGGAGAGGGGTCGGGCAGGAGGAGCGGTCTTTGCTTAAACTGTGGGGAACCTAGCCATTTGTTGTGTGCTTGTCCTATTCAGCTGGGAAATGCCTGCACCTAGGGTCAGGTAGGGGATAGACCCTGAGTGGAATTTCATAGTCCCCAGAGAGAGTAATGGACAAGCCTATTTTTAAAGTCGTACTATTTTGGGCCGAGTCTTCTGTGGTGGCTCCGGCACTACTGGACTCAGGGGCCGCGGGGTTTTTAATTGATGCGGACTTTGCAGCTGAACACGCTATTCTGTAGTTGCCTCGCTCTGCTCCATTGGTCATTGAAGCTATTGTCGGCAGACCTCTACAGCTGGCACAAGTTACTCATGAGACTCATCCCTTGTCTCTGAGGGTAGGGGCGCTCCTTGAGCGGTCCCTCGAAGGGACCGCAGGGTACAGGAGGGGAAGCATGTCATGGGAAGGGTTGAGTCATAAAGGAAGTGTGTGGGATGGGAGGAGTAAAGGAAGGGACTTAAAGGGTTGGTGACAGGAAGTGGGCTGTTTTCTGGAGGAAAAGGGGACAGAGGAGGCATCCCTCCCTCCCCTTTTGATGGTGTGGTGGTGTATCTAGGTGGGCAGATAGTCCTTGCATGGTTTTCAGAGATTGATAACTGATGTGGTAAAGTTAGGGGATTTTATCCTCGGGCGGAAGCCCTTTGGGAGTTTGCCCCGGACTTAGGTCGCAGGAGGTGACGTTACCCATTGAAGCTAAAGTGGTGGCCAATGGGGTAATTTATTGGGAATCAGCTGTAAGTGCTGAAAATGGTGGAGTCAGCTGTAAGTGCTGAAGAATGGTGGAGTCAGCTGTGAGTGCTGAGGAATATGGGAATTTTAGCAACCTGGACAATTTGGCCATGCTTGGTTTCAAGGAAATTGGATTGGCAAGGACTGTCAGTTAATGACTGATTATTGGTTAATTATTGTTGTGTTTGAATAAGAACAATAATAATGTGAGTGAAAATAGTTAATAAAGCTGTGGTCTGTTAACCCCAAAGTAGGTGTCTGTACTTATTTATGGATCATACCCTCTCACTATGATATGCTTTTGTGCCAAATGACAGAATGGGTCACAGCTTTATAAACCAAAGCGAACTTAAGAGGCTTAGGTCAAAGTTGGCAACATGAGGCCCTCTGACTGTTCAGGACTACTATTCCCATAATTCACAGCTGGGCATGATGAAAATTGTAGTCCTGAACAGCTAGAGGGCCTCAAGTTGACCGCTGTCGGCTTAGATAAATACCAAGCATTTTTAAATGCTCCTGCTGCTTTTATTTGATTAGCGGGCTGAGCTTTTATACTAAGACAAGCTTTTATACTGAGACAACTTAGCCAGCCCCCCTCCCCTTGGTATAATGCAGACTTCTTTCATCTTAAAGTGCTTGCACCTGACCAGATCTGCTACATTTCCCCCCAACAAAGCTGCTAGGCAAAATAGCACAATTTGAATCCTGGACCAAATAAACCAATAGCTTTTCCCTTTTTGTAGCAACACCATTCAAGGCAATTAAAAGCCTACCATCACCCCCATCCATTTGACTTCACTAGCAAATGCCTCTCAGAAGCCACTGTTCTTGGAAACACATCTCTAATAGACATGTACGATAACAGAAAGGGCAGTCACAAAATTGATGAAGGATAAAGACTCCTGTATTAGATACAGTATGATTATGGTACAGTTTTTTTTTATTTAATTTGGGGGATGTGGGCGACCCTCCTTTCTTCAAATGGGTATTCAACCTTCATATATGCTTTAAAGGAACAGTAATGTCCCATAAAAATATTTTTTGTGTTGTAGATGAAAGAAAAATAAATCATGTGCAGCAAACCCTATCTCTCAAACCTTTACTGTCTGAGAGATATTAATCGCTAAAGTTCTCTCTCTCCTGATGTCAACTGACAGCAGGAGATCCATGTCGGCCAACAGGAGGAGGCTCGTCAGCAGAGCTGCAATAACGCTATTTAAAAAGAAATACTTCTTTGGAACTGTCTAAAAAGTGTGCTTGCAAATCAAGCACACTTTGTAGACTGTTCCAATGAAGTATTTCTTTTAAAATTGCACTATTGCGGCTCTGCTGAAGAGCTGCATGTCAGTCCCCAGACCGTGAACTCCTGCTGTCAGCTTATAGCTGACGTCAGGAGAAGGGGAGGGAGGGGGGAACTTTAGGACCGAATATCTCTCAAACTGTAAAGGTTTGAGAGATGGAATTTGCAGCACAGAATTTATTTTTTTTAATCTACAAAACAAAAGACATTTTTTATTGGACATTAGCGTCCCTTTAAGTGCAGTCTGCTTTATTTTTAAGTATTTTGTTGCTCTTCGGGTTGTTGATGTATGCGCATTGTGATTTAAAGGGATAGTAATGTTTCACAATAAAAGCAGCTCCAATTAAACTTCATAGTATTTGGGCCATGGAAAGCGTTATTTCAATACTGTCAGAGCTGTAGTTCAAGATTGCTTGAATGATAAAGTATCCCCCTCCTGCCCTTTTTACTGATGTAACACTGCTCACCTCTGAGCAGCAAGGCTGTCCGGATGGATCTCAGTGAGGGACAATCTTCAGTGAGCATAAGGAAAAACCTGTCAAGGGGGTCAGGTTTTTCCTTATGTTCACAGTAAGAAGATTGGGGGAGAGTTATAAAAAATGTAGTTACCGTGTAAATTGTATTTAAAGTGAACTTATAACGCGTTTTGTTATTTATAAACTGTGTAACGTCAGTATTCTTGCATGTAACGCCAACTAGTAGAGGTTGAGGAAAATTGGCTTTAGGGAGAAGGAAAATATTGGCACAGCGAATTTATAAAGAATTGTCTCAGTTTGCAATAGATTTGCGACAATATTATAGCTAGAATTTTAACGCCATGTGTAGGTTGTTCATGAACATTTCAGGCGTTAAATTATTCATAGTAACGCCATATTTCTAAAAACTTGTTTAAAACATTTATAAATCAGACATGGCGCTATCTTCACTTGCCATGCTTTAAGGACAGTTCTTTTAAACGGTCCGAAGAATGTTTTTTTTTTTTTTTTAAATCTCCCTCATTGTCCCTTGCTGTGAGCTGTCTGGTCCCAGGACCAGATTCCATATTTGAGGGGAGGTGGCTTACACTAGGTAAAAGGGGTGGGAGGGGGATACCTTATCATTCAATTAGTCTTGAACTACAACTCTGACAGTATTGAAATAACACTCTCCATGGCCCAAATACAATGAAGATTAAATGGAGCTGCTATTTTTGTGAAACATTACTATCCTTTTAAGCAACAGCAACACATTCAAGCCTACAAAAGCCAATAAAATGCCCTTGTATATTATGTGACTTGTGCTCTTGTGCCTTTGTTCAAGATATAGCGTTATCAATCATTCCTGGATGTCCTGTTCATAGAAATGACAGACATGACAGTTGATGTTCTTTTCAAACTGAAACAGGCAGACTGCATTAGCCTACTTAAAGGAACACCAGGAAAAGAAATAGGTTGGTACACCTTTAACTATCTCATACACACTGCTAGCGTATGTAAAATGAATTATTCATCCCTAAAATATAATCAGAAACTTTCTTCTAAAAATCTGTGTAAATTGCACTGCTAATGTCAGTTCATTGATTGTGATTAGTGTCCAAAGTTCTTGTGTTCAGAAAGGTTGTTATCTCAGATCATTTACAGAGAATCCTCTACAATCAATTGGATCCCCGGAAAAGGCAGGAATGTCTGCTCCCTCATGGTATATGTTAAACTAGATTTTAAGCCTCAGAAAACATAGCTTTTTTTTTACAGGTGCTGCAGGAAGTACAAATTATTTAACCCTTTGAGTGCCTGAGAGGTATCCAACATTCATAGTTTAAATCTAACCCGTTCCCTTTCTGTTACACCTGCAGAGCACAGGGATCTGCAGGGCTGCGTGATATCAGCTCCTCATTCAGACTTATAGGAACCAACACTGCTATCCTCCACATAGAAGCCCCATGTCATTGAATCCACAGTCAGTGGGCTTCCCTGGAGAGGCTAGAGCTCTCAATTACATGCTGAGTGAGTCTCTGACATCATCCAGCCCTGAAAATCTTTGTAATATGCAGGGGTACCAGATTTTAAGCAGGGGCATCACTTTTATGCTAATTCAGTTCCCATAGCTGTGAATATACTTCCTATAGTTTAAAATGATTCTGTATTGACCTTTTACTGCCCCATTAAATAAATAAAAAATATAAAATTAAAAATACCATGATTATTTAGAAACTATTATATTATGTTTTAACATAATGAGGCAGATGTATATATAAGATATTGGAGACATTCTGGAGCAAACCAATTTCACAACAGGGGAAAAATTAAAATTTAAATTGGTTACTTAGAAATAAGTTGGAGACTGCTATAGCAATCAATTCCAGTTTAATCCATTGTGAATTAGATGAATTTGTATTTGACCCTTACAGTGCAGTTCCCATTAATTGAAATTGCCGTTTTAAAGGGATAGTAATGTTTCACAAAAACAGCAGCTTCAATTAATCTTCATAGTATTCGGGCCATGAAGAGTGTTATTTCAATACTGTCAGAGTTGTAGTTCAAGAGTAATTGAATGATGAATTATCCCCCTCCCTCCCTTTTTACCTAGTGTAAGACACCTCCCCTCAGATGTGGAATCGACAGCTCACTGCAAGGGACAATCTTCTTCCTGTGAGAACAATGAAAACCCTGACACCCTTGACAGGTTTTTCATTATGTTAATTGAAGATTATCCCTCTCTGCGATCCATCCGGACAGTCTTGCTGCTCTGAGGTGAGCAGTGTTACATCAGTAAAAGGGGCGGGAGGTGGATACTTTATCATTCAATTACTCTTGAACTACAACTCTGGCAGTATTGAAATAACACTCTCCATGGCCCAAATACTATGAAGATTAATTGGAGCTGCTTTTATTGTGAAACATTATTATCCCTTTAATTCCTTGAATGCTGGAGAGAGGTATCATGCATCAGAGACCTATCTAGCATTGAAGGGGTTTATAGCCCCATTGAAATCAATGATCATTTGTATTTGTCCATTATGGTGCAGCGAGTATGCTCCAGAGTTGCTCTAATTTGCCTTTCTATATAACGAATATTATGTTATTCACTAATATATAAATAGGTAGAGGTAGTACCATATCTAATCACATAACATGTTTTTTTGCTTTGACACATCCTAAGTAATGAGAAGTTTGAATTGTTCACAACCTCATAAACACAAGAAACACCTTCCCTCTTAACACCTCCTACTCTTCCCCCCCACACACACACACTCACACCTTCTACAACTGAAACCAAAATAAATACAAAATAAGTTATATAATTGCCACGGTGAACAAATAGGTAACCAAATGTTAAGCAATAATTACATTTGTAAAGTCAACTCTTAAAGGGATAGTAATACTTCATTTTATCTTTATTTTATTTTGTAGGCATTAAAAAACATGAAGAATGATATGTCTTATCTCTCTAACCTTTATGGTTTGAGAGATATTCACAAGCAAAGTTTCCCCTCCTGCCCCTTTTACCTAGCGTAAGCCATCTCTTCTCAGATGTGGAATGCAGTCCATAGACCAGACAGATTATAGCAAGGACAATATTCTTCCTATGAGAACAATGAAAGCTCTGCCCCCCTTGACACGTTTTTCAGGTTTTTCCCTTATCTTAATTGAAGATTGTCCCTCTCTGCAATCTACCTGGGCACCTCCTTTCTGATCTGGCTGAGCAGTGTTATATCAGTAAAAGGGGCGGGAGGGGGATACTTTGTCATTGAATTACTCTTGAACTACAACTCTGACAGAATTGAAATAACACTCTCCAAAGTCCAGATACTATGATGATTAATTAGAGCTGCTTTTATTATGAACCATTACTATCCCTTTAAACTGCTTTAACCCTTTGAGTGTTAGAGGGGTATCCAATGCATTTATCCACTGTCTGACACCATAGCCTTGTTCTACAGTTAGGGAAAAAAATATTTGATCCCCTGCTGATTTTGTACTTTTGCCCACTGACAAAGAAATGATCAGTCTATAATTTTAATGGTAGGTTTATTTGAACAGTGAGAGACAGAATAACAACAAAAAAATCCAGAAAAACGCATTTCAAAAAAGTTATAAATTGATTTGCATTTTACTGAGTGAAATAAGTATTTGACCCCTTTGCAAAACATTATTTAGTACTTGGTGGCAAAACCCTTGTTGGCAATCACAGAGGTCAGATGTTTCTTGTAGTGCAACACTAGGTTTGCACACATCTCAGGAGGGATTTTGTCCCACTCCTCTTTGCAGATCCTCTCCAAGTCATTAAGGTTTCGAGGCTGACATTTGGCAACTCGAACCTTCAGCTTCCTCCACAGATTTTCTATGAGATTAAGGTCTGGAGACTGGCTAGGCCACTCCAGGACCTTAATGTGCTTCTTCTGGAGCCACTCCTTTGTTGCCTTAGCCGTGTGTTTTGGGTCATTGTCATGCTGGAATATCCATCCACCACCCATTTTCAATGCCCTGGCTGAGGGAAGGAGGTTCTTTCCCAAGATTTGACGGTACATGACCCTGTCCATCATCCCTTTGATGCGGTGAAGTTGTCCTGTCCCCTTAGCAGAAAAACACCCCCAAAGCATAATGTTTCCACCTCTATGTTTGACGGTGGAGGTGGTGTTCTTGGGGTCATAGGCAGCATTCCTCTTCCTCCAAACATGGCTAGTTGTGTTGATGCCAAAGAGCTTGATTTTGGTCTCATCTGACCACAGCACTTTCACCCAGTTCTCCACTGAATCATTCAGGTGTTCATTGGCAAACTTCAGATGGGCCTGTACATGTGCTTTCTTGAGCAGGGGGACCTTGCAGGTGCTGCAGGATTTCAGTCCTTCATGGCACAGTGTGTTACCAGTTGTTTTCTTGGTGACTATGGTCCCAGCTGCCTTGAGATTGACAAAATCCTCCCGTGTAGTTCTGGGCTGATTCCTCACCGTTCTCATGATTATTGAAACTCCACGAGGTGAGATCTTGCATGGAGTCCCAGACCGAGGGAGACTGACATTTACTTTGTGTTTCTTCCATTTGTGAATAATTGCACCAACTGTTGTCACCTTCTCACCAAGCTGCTTGGTGATGGTCTTGTAGCCATTCCAGCCTTGGGTAGGTCTACAATCTTGTCCCTGACATCCTTGGACAGCTCTTGGGTCTTGGCCATGGTGGAGAGTTTGGAATCTGATTGATTGATTGCTTCTGTAGACAGGTGTCTTTTATACAGATAACAAGCTGAGATTAGAAGCACTCCCTTTAAGAGAATGCTCCTAATCTCAGCTTGTTACCTGTATAAAAGACACCTGGGAGCCAGAAATCTTGCTGATTGATAGGGGTCAAATACTTATTTCACTCAGTAAAATTCAAATCAATTTATGACTTTTTTTGAAACATGTTTTTCTGGATTTTTTTGTTGTTATTCTGTCTCTCTCTGTTCAAATAAACCTACCATTAAAATTATAGACTGATCATTTCTTTGTCAGTGGGCAAACATACAAAATCAGCAGGGGATCAAATATTTTTTTCCCTCACTGTACTGTCCACTGGTAGTCACAGACCCACATACACTGTCTAACACTCCATCCGTGTTCCACTGTCCATTGGCAGTCACAGAACACCACAGCCTTGTTTCAGTGTTCACCGTTAGTTCCAGAACTACACATACACTGTCTGTCTCTCCATCTTTGTTCCACTGACCCTCTGGTAGTCACAGACCCACATACACTGTCTGACACCGCAGTCTTGTTCCACTGACAGCTGGAAGGTACACATATGCTATCTGACACCATAGGCTTGAATTACTCTCCACTGGTAGCCACAGACCCACATATACTGTCGGACACCCTATCTGTGTCCCATTGTTCATGGGTAGTCCCAGAACCACAAATATGTAGTCTCTACCAACTCAGTCTTGTTCTGTTGTTCATTGGTAGCTACAGAAACACACAAACACTTTCTGTCTCTCCAGCTTTGTTCCACTGACCACTGGTAGTCACACATACACTGCTTGACACACTAGCCTTGTTACATTGTCCACTGGTAGTCATGGACCCCCCACACACTGTCTGATGCCCCATCAGCGTTCTACTGTGTATTACTAGTCACAGAACCACACATGTATAATCTCTGACACACTATCTTTGTTTCATTATTCACTGGTAGTCTCTAAACCAAACATTCACTGTTTGTTTATCCAGCCTTGTTCCTCTTTCCCACTGGTAGTCACAGTCCCACATATACTACATGACCCCCCCAGCCTTGTTCTACTGACCACTGATAGTCACACATCTGCATACACTCTCTGACACCCCTTCAGTGTTCCAATGTCCACTGGTAGTCACAGAACTATACATATGCAGTCTCTTACACCCCTGCCTTGTTTCACTGTTCATTGGTAGTCACTTGAACTACACAGTCCCACTAGTAGTCATTATCCCACATACACTGTCTGAAATCCAGAGTTGCTCCACCATCCACTTGTTGTCATATAACTCTTCAAATACTGTCTCAAATAACATACATGTTACACTCTCTACAGGTAGTCATAGAATCACACAAAACACTTATGTCTCCAGCCTTGTTCCACTTACCCACCATCATTTTAGAAGGCTTTTATTTACACCTTCCTAAAGGTACGGGGGATGCAGAGGAATATATTTTTCTGTGGTTTAGTGCTCCTCATTGGGTGAAAGGGGATGTGAGCAGGAAGGAGAATCTCTGGAAACTAATACAGATTTCACTACCAGACAAAAATCCAACTCTCAAACTGGCACACTTGCAGTATCTCCTGGGGGATAGAATAAAAGAACAGATAGAGGCTTCTAAAAGTCTGGAGGGTGGGAGGAAGAGAGAGGCAAACAAAAAGGTACTAAAGATATGGGGGGTCAAGGGGACAGAGAGAGGACAAACAAAAGGCTTCTAAAGTTATGGTGGGTCACAAGACAGAGACGGGGCAAAAAATACTTTTAAAGGCAAGGGGATGTGAGACAGCAAACAAAAGGCTTCTAAAGGTACAAGGGAAGCATCAGGCAGACATAGGGCTTCCAAAGATTAGAAAGGGAAAGAGAGTGAAAGAGACCTTCCATTTTATTAAGAAAAGACTGACAAAAGCATTGCAGTGAACATCCCCCTGGCGCTGTAAAGATGGAGCATTTAGAACCCGCCAAAGGAAGGGCAGGGAGGGAAGGCATAAAAGGTAGAAAGGAATGCATTCAATAAAGCATGCAGGGCTTCACCAGACATGCATTAGTCAACTCACCCCTTGCTTGTGTGTGTTTTGATGAACAGGTCCATCTGTGAGTGGACAAAGTATAATTTACTGGGGAGGAAGTATGAATCTGTTAGTTAAGTTCTTTATCTGCGTTTTTAATTGTCAAAAAAGTCATGTGCCTGAACTTCAGGGCACACTCACACACTCCACCACCATCAAGACTTCCAGATGAAGGGAACCCTGTGTTATCCTTTACTATCTGCCATGAAGCTTGAGTAGGTAGCTTAACAGTGAGGGGGAACAGTTGTCCTCAACTGTGGCCTTGCTGTGGCTACAGTCCATAAAATATGATGCCAATTATGAGGTCAGATAGCCAGACTTTGGCTGAGCCAGGTAGAAAGAAAAGGTGAGAGATGCTCAACTAAGCTCATGAGCTAACAAATACTTGCAAGAAGCTCACTGGGACTGTGTCCTTACAACCAGGGTGTAATCTCTTCTAGCTCACCGGTGCCATGCACAGAGAGGAAATCTTCTGAAGCATATCATACTGGTCCTGCCAAATGACAGTCCAGTCACAAAATGCCAGGCAAGTCCTCTCTGAACAAGGGAAACAGCTAACCCCAGACGTACGTTTCGGCCTCCTTGGGCCTCGTCGGTGAGGTGCAACTGATCCCTCTAGGCACTGTGAGCAAGGGGTCCACGTCTAGATTACCCTCATAACTCTTAGGGTGACCAAACCCAAGAGCAATTTGCATATGTAGAACAAAAGGTGAGAGATGCTCAACTAGGCTCATGAGCTAGCAAATTCTTGAAAGAAGCTCACTGGGACTGTGTCCTCACGCCCAGGGTGCAATCTCTTTTAGCTCACCAGTGCCATACACAGAGAGGAAATCTTCTGAAGCATATCATACTGAGTTTTCCACCCTCTAATTTCAGATTGTGACCTCTGCTTCTAGTAATTTTCTTATACTCCTTCACTGCCCTCCCCTTCGCACAATCAGTGTTAACAGTATAATTTCCTGTATTGATTGCCTAGTAAATTGTTGTGGAGTGTGAAGCACACAAATACCAGTTCTGAGGCCTAGTAAGCATCAAATCATAATAGGACATCCAACCTACAATGTTATTAATATTATAAATTACACTGTGTTCTTATTGAAAGAGAAATCTCCTAATTATTATGATACAAATCAGTAAAAAAAAATGTAACTACTGATTCAATGAGCCTATCTACCTTAACTCTTTGAATCCCAGAGGGGCATGCAACACAGTGAGTTTCACAGTGATCTGGAACTTAAATAGTTAACTTCATATTTTACAAGCTGGATATGGATTATGATTAGCGATGGGAGAAAATGTTTGCCTCAAGCTGAAATCGGCGAATAATGGCACTTTCCGCTTGGTGAAAAATTTCCCGTGAAAAGTGCTGTTTTTCCTCTTTTTCCCGCCTTTTCTGCCCATTGAGATCAATGGGAAGAAAAATATTTCTACACCACACAAATTTTTTCTACAGCCATATAAAAGGCTGTCAGGCTGTCACAGCAGCCATTCTGTGTTTGTGAGAGGAGAGAGCAGCATGTTTTTTAGCTAGAGGAGATAGGCAAATAAAGGGGAACTGAAGCTTAGTTTAGGAAGTCATTTAGGTAGGACATTTGTTCTCTGTATTAGGGGAGTCTGGGGGCACTCTAGAGGATAAGAAGGGAGGAAGGAGGTTGTCCCCCAAATACTCCAAAATTCCATGTGACTGACAGGCAAGACACAGGCAAACTATTTGCTTGCTGATCTTGCTGTTATTGTCCTTGTGCTGGGTGGGGAAGTCTGGGGAAAGACATTGTTGATTTTCTTTTTCAGTTATAATTTTTTTTGGACAGACTGTGATAAGACAACAGGGTGGACAACTTAAAAAAATAAAATAAATAAAATAAAAAAATAAAATATAAAAAAAAAAAAACGAAATATCTTAGGTGACAGTGGCAGACAGCTGACTGGGCTTAGGCAAGGCACCATACAGTGCCCTCAGTTGTGTTGTGCACTATACAGTAAAAAAACACAGTGTAGTTGCAGAATGTCCAGCAAACACACAAGGGGAAGGGGGAGGGGTGGAGCAGTGTAGGGACATGAGAGTAAAGTAGTAGTCCAAAATCCTACTGCAGCAATGATTGTTGCAGCGTGTGCAATCAATGATGATCCGTTTACTCCAAGGGAGGATGCAGTTTGTCAAGGTCCCAGCAAAACTAGGTCCAGCACCACCAGTGCCAGTAGAAATATAGAACCATATAAGAAGAACACAGAAGACAACAAGTCACATTCAAGTGGTGATGATGCTGGCAACAGCATAATAGAGGAAGGTGTAGCAGCTGAACTACCTGCTGCATCAGACAGTGAGACACCAAAACACCTATCCTCAAAGTAATAGTGAATTTTGTTATAGTAAAAGTAAAAATAAATTGTTTGAGACCTCCAAAAGCTTAGAGGAATATAAGGGTAGTAGTGGGCAAGACCTGTCAGGTGATGCTGATGCTGCTGAGGATGACCTAATGATGACTGATGATGATGCAGGTCTAGAATATATCCCTCAAGCATCCGTCACTTGTTCAGATACAGATGAAGTGGATGGATGATGACAGGGCTATAAGGTTAGCAGAAAGTCAAAGGCTGTATGTTCTGCCACTTTTAATGAGCACTGTGCCTGTCTATAAACTGTTTGAGAAAGCCATTGTAATGTCTGACCCTGGACATGCACAGATGACAAAAAGCACACACTCACTCTATAAGTCATCATCGGCATCATCGCCTCTTCATAGTCCAAGTCCCACTCAGCCACACACACCTTTTTTAAGCACCCAGCAACAGCAACACAGGTCAACATCCACAGTGTTAGATATGAAGAGTACCTCTGGTGCTGCTGCTGTAAGTGCTGCACCTTTGACACCTAGTAGTTGTGGTAGTAGAATTATATCAACATCTAGCTCCAGTAGTAGTAGTAGCAGAAACCACACATGACAGACAAAGCCAGGACAAATATATTAACAGCAGCACAGATGAGGAGGTGGAGGACAGATGGGACCACTGTTATGACCGTTAAGTAATGTGTGTCAATATTCTGAGAAGGAGGATAGAGTATGACAATGGTAAAAATACATACACAAATCACACCATGCCAGTCCCCCCCCACCACCACCACCACCACTAAAATACATATCTACCACATTGTAGGTTGTACTTTATTTTTTTTATTAATTGATATAATCATGAATATGTGCCAGTGTGACTTAAGCAAGAAAGTGTTGTGGGCACAGGACAAATGCATTCTGCATGCTAACACATTTTTCAAGCCATATTTTGCTGTAAGACTCACAACTTTGACTTTCAGACACTTATTTCTAAACTTCAGCCCTCAGAAGAAGTAATATTACAGTGGGAAATGTAGTACCTATAGGAAATATAGGTGAAAAATGTGTTAAAATAGGCGAAAAATGTGTTAACAGGCGGAAAATTTGTTAAAATAGGTGAAAAGGAGGACATTTTTGCATAGGCGGAAAGGCAAAATTTTTCACGGGCAAAGCGAACAATTGGCACGTTTTCGCAAAATTTTTTGCAGGGAATTTTTCACACTTTTCGCCCACCCCTAATTATGATAAGATGTAGGGAAATGGAACCAAATGGTTTAAAGTAGACCCCTCTTTTATGTCCAGAGGTTTCAATTGTCTCTTTGTGAAAGCTGCATTTATAGCCCTGAAACACGTTACAATACTTCTCTGCTTTTTTATAATTTGATTTTACATATAAGTATATTGTTTATTTTTAATAAATTTTTATACTTTTTTCGATTGGAGCCATGGGAAGTATCCTGATTTCCAGCTGTCCTGAACATTTAATTGTGTTTGCCCCGGACAGAGACAGGTCTAACATCTCTGTATGTGCATTTGTCAGCTTACATTCCAGCTGACCTCTACAATTGTGAGTATATATAAGTTTTTTACTTACAATCTATAGAGACAGTATTGCACTACTAGGTGCCCTTCTCTTCTTCTTCTTTTTGTCTTTTAAAGTGGACCCGTCACCTTGATTTTTTTAAAGACTTGAAAACATAATTCAGCACTGCTTCTGCATTCTATTAGCCAAAAATCCAGAATATGTATAGTGTAGGAATTATTCACACTTTTAGTTCTGGGGGAAAGTGAAAGTGTCCTGGTTCAGCACAGTGCTTAATTTGCATATGAAACAGAAAACATTCAGAAGCATATGAAATATCACTGAAATGGCTTCACTAACATATAAAATGTTACTGAAAAGCTTAATTAGCATATGAAATCGCACTGGTCTCACACATGCACTACAATTAGATACATTAGCAATGGCTCAAAGTATGAGTATCTTCTTAACTGTACATTGACTGGTCTTTTGGCTAACGTGACCCACAGGCAGTTTTTTATGAAGTTTTCAAGTATACACACTTGAATCAAGGTGACAGGTCTACCTTAAATACGTTTATTCTTGTAGTCTGCAAAATAACTAAAAAAGTAAGATATTTTCATTTGAGACCATATGTCTGGCAACTCACACTGGATCAAGTGGGCTGTTATGTTAAGACACACATTTAGTAGGTATCATTGACAGTAAATGATAGCCTTTCCTATTGGGTCACATAAGTGGAGCGTACCAGCAGCTCTCAAACTTGTCCTCAAACCACCCCCACCAAACTCCATACACGTCCTGCTGTGGCAGAGGGGTCTTGGGAGGGCAAGGAGTGCAATTGTGCCAATGTATCACTTTGGTATGTGTCATTGTGTCCCATTGTATAAGTCTGTGAATCATGTGTCCCACTCCCAATGTATCACTGTGCGTGTGTGTGTGCGTCACTATATCATAGCGTATCTCTGTTTGTATGTGTCAACGTGTCACACTGTATCACGGTGTGTATATGTGTCACTGTTTGAATTAAAAAGGAAGAAAAAGATGACATAACACACCACAGTTTATTATCCAAACATAGTATTTTGCATACTCACTCCGGAACAATTAGGCAATGTTTCAGACCTACCTAGTCATTTTTCAAGTCTATACATATGTGATAAACCCATTGGCACCAAACATCTCTTGTAACAGGCAACAACAGGGGAGATATTCACTAAAGTGTGATAAAGTGGAGATGACTTCTCCAGTGATATCACTTCTCCAAGTCCTATGTTATTCTATGGAGCCATTGCACTGGTTTCTAACTTTGAATATCTTAATGCATAGACTCCATAGAACAACATAGGAACTGGAGAAGTGATAACACTGGATAATATTTGCTTTATCTCCTCTTTATCACACCTTAGTGCATAATCCCCAAATAACACTCAGCTGGCCCTTTTAATACACAAGACTTCTGTACCTATAAATCTCATTATATGGTCTACCTACTGATCTGTTAGTGTGGACTTGGATATGTGGGTGAAACCACACAAAAATTTAAAGATTCAGTGAACACACATTTACTTTAGGAAGGAATATATGAGGTCTGCCAATTAAAGCATACTTCTACATACCTCCCAACAGTTTAAACTGCCAAAGAGGGACACTTGTGTTTTAGGGGGTGTGGCTAGTGGGCTGGGCATTAAAGAGAATTTTTAGGCTATTTCATGACCTATTGACACCTTCTTGTGTAACCTAATAAATGACTTATAACAAGACCAAAGTATTTTATTTACACAGACTAATTTATAAACACATCTACTGATGTTTACACAAACAATAATGTGAGTTGTATTGCTGTAGAACAGTATGATACACTTATATACACCCCACACAGTCTGATTTCCTAAAAAGAGGGACATCAGGGTGGGAAAGTGGGACAGAGGGATTTGGGTCTTAAAGAGGGACTGTCCCTCCTAAAGAGGGACACTTGGGAGGTATGCTTCTAGCAAACCAAAACTGGGCACTAGTCAGCTCGCTTTCCAGATTATTGACAATATAAAAACAGTGTTTTTTAATAAGAAAACATATTGGATAGAGAAATTATATATACAGTGGCCCAAAGGGCACAGTAAGGCATATAAGTATTTATTCTATTTGAGGGTATTTTGTACATACTGTATATGTATGATTTTGAGCTTGATTGCTTTATTTGTTTGCACATATCTTCCTTTTCTTCTTATAACCATATAGTTACCATGGATGCATTCTTTTTCTGAATTATCACAGTGTTATACATTTATAAATGTTGCTGTTTAAATGTACTCTGAACCCAATAGGTAAAATAATTTAAGATGTCTAAAATATTCACTGTTGTTTATCCCTATTTGTATATATAGCATGCTTTTTTTGGTTGTCTCTTTTAATTTTCCTATTTTCACATCCGTTACCATGGCACCACTATTTGCCCTTTGTAAGTGTATTTTGATCAAGATTCTTAATCACTAGGATGTTATAACTGTGATACCAGCTATCAAACATAGTTTGGAAAGATATATGTTGTGATAATGTTTCCTCATATGTTGATGCTGTAAATGATGTGCTTATTATAAAACATAACATTTGCTTATTTTTCTTGTCTATAAATTTGGCAACTGGAGTGATGTGCATCTGCAGCTTTATAATGACTGAATAAATATTGTACACAAACGGATTTTGCCAGGACTTACGATTTTTGCCACTCTGTGGCTAGCTGAGTGTTATTTGGGGATTATGCACTAAGGTGTGATAAAGAGGAGATAAAGCAAATATTACTTCTCCAGTGTTATCACTTCTTCAGTTCATATGTTGTTCTATGGAGTCTATCCATTAAAGAGATAGTAATGATTCATAATAAAAGCAGCTCTAATTAATCATCATAGTATTTGAACCTTGGAGAGTGTTATTTCAATTCTGTCAGAGTTGTAGTTCAAGACTAATTCAATGACAAAGTATCCCCCTCCCACCCCTTTTACTGATGTAACACTGCTCAGCCAGAGCACAAGGGAGGTGCCCAGGTAGACTGCAGAGAGGGACAATCTTCAGTCAAGATAAGGGAAAAACCTGAAAAACTTGTCAAGGGGGGCAGGGCTTTCATTGGTCTCATAGGAAGAAGATTGTCCCCTTCTGTTATCTGTCTGGTCTATGGACTGCATTCCACATCTGAGAAGAGATGGCTTACACGAGGTAAAAGGGGAGGGAGGGGAAACTTTGCTTGTGACTATCTCTCAAACCATAAAGGTTTGAGAGATAAGACTTATATCGTTCTTCATGTTTTTTTAATGCCTCCAACATAAAATAAAGATAAAACGAAGTATTACTATCCCTTGAAGATCTCCAAAGTTAGAAATCAGTGCATTGGCTCCATGGAATAACATAGGACTTGGAGAAGTGATATCTCTGGAGAAGTCATCTCCACTTTATCACACTTTAGTGAATCTCTCCCCTGTTGCCTGTTACAGGAGTTGTTTGGTGCCAGTGGGTTTATCACTTATGTATAGACTTTAGAAATGACTAGATAGGTCTGAAACATTGTCTAATTGTTCCAAAGTGAGTATGCAAAAAAAACGTGTTTGGATATTAAACCGTGGTGTGTCGTGCCTTCTTTTTCTTCCTTTTTAATTCACACAGTGACACATATACACACACAGTGATACAGTGTGACACGTTGACACATACAAACAGAGATACACTAGGATATAGTGATACACACACACACACACACACAGTGATACGCTGGCAGTGGGACACATGATTCACAGACTTATACAGTGGGACACAATGACACATACCAAAGAGATACATTAGCACAAGTGCACTCCTTGCCCTCCCAAGACCCCTCTGCCACAGCAGGACATTTATGGAGTTTGGTGGGGGCGGTTTGAGGACAAGTTTGAGAGCTGCTTCCCTATAGCAGTTGGTTTGCTCAAGAATGAATCCACTTTTGTTTTGTGCATACATCCCTAAATGTCTGGCAGCAGCGATTGCAGCTATTGCCACATGTTTTTATTCCTTTTAATGCAATCATGAATGTTCTTGTTTGCAGTATTATGAGACAACATAAAACATGAATATGTATTACTGTTTACGCCTGCCTCAGTTCAATACCTTTATTGCTGGGTCACATTGTATTATTGTGTTTATCTTTTGGAGTATTGTGAGATAGGACACTCAAGCACCGCATTAATAAACAATGAATGAAGGGGCTATAATTAGTCCTCATGGGAAACAACAAAGTATTGCAGCAGAAATTTAATTATAGGGTTTCCCTCAAAAGGAATACTCAAAATAAGGATCTTGATAAAAATAGAATGTAAAAAGTAATGGTTTAGTAATAAGCAGTTATCCTCTGCACATACAGCAGGAATGGGAAACAGGTGGTTAGACAGCATATCCAATATCTGACTGAGACTGATTGTAATTGTAGTCCAATAACATCTGGAGAGCAACAGGTTACACATGCTGTTTTCTGTAATTATATAAATATGACTGACTGCTGCTTTATGATGGACTCCTACTAGGTGTAGGGTTGCCACCTTTATTTAAAAAAAATACTGGCCATGGCATTCCCTCCATAGACTTAACATTGGACAGAAGCCAATTTTTTACTGGCCTGCCAGTAAAATACCCGCTGGGTGGCAACCCTAACTAGGTGTGTCCTTCTGTTATATGCTATGATTATATAGGCTAGCTATACATGAGTGCTATATGGAGATACTCCTACCTTGGAAAGTCCTTCTGTCACACACTAATTATTTAGCTAAACCAGACTGCTATATGAGGGACTCCTACCTACTACACCCCATGTTCCTGACATGCAATAAAATGAGTTACACATTTCCTCTACCTCATCCATGAATTTTAATCTTTTCCTGAGTGGAAGAACCTCTGCCATACTTTACTTGACATAACATTGTCCTGTACACAAATAATTATAACTGTTACCAGCAGACTAAACCCTTTCTTCTGTGCTGAAATAATGTACACATGTTCATGCTGTTTTATTAGGTACAAAAACACAAAAAAGGTAATGTACCTACTAAAAAAGGAACAGTTGGAGGGTGTGACTAAGGAACATGGAGGTGTGGCAAATAAGACAACAGGCAGTCATGCAGGCCTTGCCTGAGCTGATAAGCCTTACCAAGGAACCTTTCAAGGAAGGCCTGGAAATAGTATTGGTTCACCGGACAGTCATGATCTTTTGAAATATTTATTTAGAAAATGTTTTACCTTGAAGAAAACAGTGAGATTTCTCTTGTTTTCAACCAGTCCTGGAAAGCTTTTACAGTAAGAAGCTACATATTTATACAAAACAGAGAAACACTAAATACACACACACACACACACACACACACACACACACACACACACACACACACACACACACACACACACACACACACACACACACACACACACACACACACACACACACACACACACACACACACACACACACACACACACACACACACACACACACACACACACACACACACACACACACATATATGTGACTCTTAATAGCTTTAGAAACAGGGGTCTATGCAACACATTCCTTGGCAATTCATTGCACCCCCCCCCCAGGACGTCAAGGAGTTAATCATGTCTTATGAACGTCTTACTTAGGAATTTGTCCTCTGTTTAGCAGCCAGGTATATTTATTTACTCTATGCATCTGAACTGCACACCTCCCAAGTGTCCCTTTAAAGGGATAGTAATACTTTGTTTTATCTTTATTTTATTTTGTAGGCATTAAAAAAACATGAAGAATGATATACGTAAAGGTTTGAGAGATACTCACAAGCAAAGTTTCCCCTCCCACCCCTTTTACCTAGTGTAAGCCATCTCTTCTCAGATGTGGAATGCAGTCCATAGACTAGACAGATAACAGAAGGGGACAATCTTCTTCCTATGAGAACAATGAAAGCCCTCTCCCCCTTGACAAGTTTTTCAGGTTTTTCCCTCATCTTAATTGAAGATTGTCCTTCTCTGCAGTCTACCTGGGCACCTACCTTCTGCTCTGGCTGAACAGTGTGACATCAGTAAAAGTGGCGGGAGGGGGATACTTTGTCATTGAATTACTCTTGAACTACAACTCTGACAGAATAGAAAAAACACTCTCCAAAGTCCAAATACTATGATGATTAATTAGAGCTGCTTTTATTATGAAACATTACTATCCCTTTAAGAGGGACAGTCCCTCTTTGAGACCCAAATACATCTGTCCCTCTTTCCCATTCTGGTGTTACTCTGTGTAGAAGATCAGACTGTGTGGAGTGTATACACATTTATCACATTGCTATACAGCAATTATACACACATTAATGACTGGTATCTGTGTTTATAAATTAGTCTGTGAACTTAATATACTTTGGTCTTGTTCTAAGTCATTCATTCAGTTAGACAAAAAGGTGCCAGTAAGTCATGAAATACCGTAAAAATTCTTGGTAATGCCCCGCCCACCTGCCACGCCACAGGCAGCTCCACCTAAAGGAAAGGTGTCCCTCTTTGGCCATTTGAAATGTTGGGAGATATGGAATTGTTCTGTAGCCTATAACTGAACAGAAATAAATAACTACCTTGAGAATGTTTACGTGGGTGAGTCTATCAGACTGATAAAATTTTAATTAGAACCATGATAAATGATTCTTAATTGTTTCATCAGAAGTACTTACATGGGTGTGTGCCATTCAAACAGCAGCCCGCTATGTCTGTGTGCTATCTTTGTTTTTATTTGATCTATGTTATCTCTAATAACAATTAGGGCCCAGTACTATCCATTCAGATCTATTGAAGCTTATTATTATTTGCTGAAAGGAGGGGTGATCTAATGGCAGGCTTGAGTAGAGATGACTATATAAGGTAATTGCATTTATACAATGACCTATCGAGATAGGTCAATATGTGATAAACAAATTACAAGCAACTTAGTAGTAGGGTATATTTTCCCTATAGTTTAGATTATAATTCAGCAAATGGTTAATGCTGTTGACCCCTCTGGCCTTCCAAACCTTTTATTGTGTCCTGAATTAGTGAAGATAATAAACACACGCAGAAAAAATTGTAAACGTCTGAAACAATGGCTTCATCGTATGATTGCTCTGGCAACATAAGCACTGCGGACGAGTCTGCTTTGCCCTGAAGACATAACTTCACAATAGGTTGCCATGGAAATACAATAGTAAATATAGGAAATACCTTTAATCTTTTCATTTACTCCTGTCAGGAACAGTTCATTCCAGTTTATTGGAAGGGTTAAATATAGATTATTCTTAGTATCAGTGTTGACACTTGTTTAATGAGCCAGTATTTATTTCTTCATTATCCTGATTTTTTGCTGACATCATTTTACTGTATTGCTGAACCCATCATTTGTTTACAGAAACATTTGGTCTTTATGTTCAAAGAAAAAGTGGAGCGATTCTAGGACAAACAGTTTTCACCATTGGAGCCAAATAAATTCCAACTGATTTAACCATTTGAGTGCCAGTGAGGTACCCAAATGCATTGAAACACAATGTGTTGAATACCACTATGACAATCAAATGGTTAAAGGGATAGTAATGTTTCAAAATAAAAAGCAGCTCCAATTAATCGTCATAGTATTTGGGCCATGGAGAGTGTTATTTCAATACTGTCAGAGTTGTAGTTCAATAGTAACTGAATGATAAAATATCCTCCTCCTGCCCCTTTTACTGATGTAACACTGCTTACCTCAGAACAGAAAGGTGGTGTCCAGATGGCTTGCAGAGAGGGACAATTTTCAATTAGCATAAGTGAAAAAACCTGTCAAGGGGGGCAGGGCTTTCATTGT
Source organism: Rhinophrynus dorsalis (assembly GCA_037306005.1). Lineage (NCBI taxonomy): Eukaryota > Metazoa > Chordata > Amphibia > Anura > Rhinophrynidae > Rhinophrynus > Rhinophrynus dorsalis. The sequence continues at coordinate 266,155,064 of CM074718.1, read as the reverse complement.
TCTCACAGTAAGAAGATTGTCCCTTGCTGTGAGCTGTCTGGTCTGTGGACCAGATTCTTCATCTGAGGGGAGATGGCTTACACTAGGTAAAAGGGGCAGGAGCCAGGAGGGGGATACTTTATCATTCAGTTACTCTTGAACTACAACTCTGACAGTACTGAAATAACACTCTCCATGGCCCAAATACTATGAAGAATAATTGGAGCTGCTTCCATTTTGAAACATTACCATCTTTTTAAATGGGGCTTTATAGCCCACTGAATGCTAGAGAGGGCTTCCTTCAATGGCTTAAAGGAGCAGTAAACTTTTGAATTTTTTTTTAATAAAAAATATCTTACAGGGCTTTCTCTGCTGACTAAAACAAGGACGCACAACCGTTTGAAGATTTTTATTTAAAATTTATTACAACGCAAACTTGCTTTTTTAATTATTATTATAATTATTCTTAAAATGCAGATTTCTATTGCAATCACCAATGGTATCACTTTCTATTGAGAGCCATAGTCTGTCTCAAGCTCTCCCATAAAGTGCATTGTAAAAGAATTTGCATTCTGACCACTAGTTGGTGCTGTTGCTATGATATGAGATGTAATAACTTTTGAATGAAATATATTCCAGCACTGGGAGTAACCTTGGTTTACTTGCGGGAAAATCCATATTTTTCCATAAAAAAAACTGTATTGCTTCTTTAAAATGACTGCTTAAATCAATGAGGATATGGGAAATATTTAATTATCCTGCATGGTCCACTCTCTTAATGCAGTTGGTCCTCAGTGTTGCCCAAGTGACGGCAGGATAGGTTGTTTTTTTCTTCAGATTTTTTGTTCAGATGTCTTAATATGCTTGTAATGTATTTTGATTAGATTAATCCCATGGATTCTAGAGACATATCCATTTTACTCTTTCACAATGCATTGGAGACACCTTTAGGATCCAAGGGGTTAATAACAAAAAGAGCAGAGATTCGGCTAAAAATGATCAGCTTGCTGTATTACAAGTCAAAACAAAATTATGACATAATGCCTCAGTAAACAGGTTTATGCAAGAGTTTGGGTACCCTTGGCCAAATTACATGTTTTGTTGATGTTCTAAGTGTACAGACGTTAACACAACCTTTTGAAGTGAACAAACTTATACTTCACATATTTTGCTAATTATAATGCATAGCTGCTATTTATTTGCTGAACTTAAAAGGACAGTAATGTCCCTTAAAAATGCTTATAGTTTCGTAGTGCTGACAGCAGGAGATCCCGGTCTTTAGACCAGCCAGAGGCTCTGCAGCAGAGCCAAAATTGTGTTATTGGAAAAGAATTACTTCATTGGAAAGGTCTACAATGTGTGTCTGGTTTGCAAGCACACTTTGTAGACCGTTCCAATGAAGAAGTTCAATAATGTGATTTAGGCTCTGCTGAAGAGCCTCCTCATGTCGGTTGACATGGATCTCCTGCTGTCAGCTTTACAGCTTTATTGATGTAGTTTGTGTTTGATTTGGAGGTATATTTTGAATCATTGTCTTGTAATAGCCAACCTCTTTTCAGCTTCAGTTTTTTCACTGGCTGTGTGATACTCGCTTCCAGGATTTGTTGATACTTACTAGAATTCATTCTTCGCTCTATCCACACAACATTTCCTGTGCCAATGTCTACCACACAACCCCAAAGCATGATAGATACACTCCCATTCTTATAAGCTGGCAATGTGTTATTTTCTTCAACTGCTTCTCTTTTTTTTCCTCCAAACATACCTTTAGTGATTATAGCCAAAGAGGTCTATTTGAACTTCATCAGACCACATCATTTGGTTCCAGAATGCCCCTGGCCAATCTAAGTGTTGTGTTCCATACTTCAGACATTGACTTTTGTTATGATATCGCAAGTAAAGTTTCCTTCGGATGACTCTCCCATACAGATCATGTTTGTATAACAAACTGGTGGACTGGTGCTCCCCTACATGTGTGCCAGCTAAACTTTCCTACTGGCTCTTTACAGTATTATGGGGGTTTTGCTTTGCATTCCCAATGAGTCTATGAGCAGTTTGGTCTGAGATTTGCTTTAGTCTTGACTTCAACAGTTCCCCTTCACTTCCATTTCTTAATGACATTCTAGACAGTGGAAATTACAGAGGGAAGTGTTGAGATGTCTTTTTATAGCCTTCCTCTGCTTTGTAAGAGTCAATTATCTTAATTTTCTGATCCTCAGTCAGCTGCTTATTGGAGCCCATGGTTATTCAGTGTAAGCACAATACCCAGAGAGAGGCTCAAACAGTCAGGAAATTTATTAAGCTTTGTAATTATCATCATTTAACTTAGATTAGGGCCTTACGGGTCAATTAAAGGGGATGTATCACCTTATAAAAAGGTGTTACCATATGCTTTGTTAATAAAAGTTATACTAGGAAAGCTGTGCTTTTTTTTATTTATTTAACTACTTCCAAATATATCGCCTCTTCAAGTGCAGAAGAGCTTTGCCGAAGAATCAGCGTGTACCAGCATGTCTGGACGTCGTATTTCTCCTCCCACCTCCCAGCTGCCCCAGGGAGCGCGTTCATACTTCCCTTCTGTGTGCTGTGAATGGCTCCTAGTGTTACAGCAAGCTCCGGTAAGCATTATGCTGAGGTTGCATACAGCTGTCTTTGTCAGTAGGATAACATGAGACTAAAATAAACCCAGTGTGAGTAGTACACCACCCCTCTGTAACTGGACAAAGCTACCTGTGTTATGATTTGCTGAACACATGCTCTTCTTATATTTTAAATGTCCAGAAATAATTTGCAAGAATATGTATATATATATATATATATATATATATATATATATATATATATACATACACACACACACACACATACTGTAGGTATTTTTTGGCTGAGTGTACTCTTCTGGTCCTTAAAGGGTTAAAGTGGCCCTGACATCCTAAGGCAAGTTTAGTTTGTTTTGCAGAGACTTAAAGGGATAGTAATACTTGCAAATTACTAATCCCCATGTTGTAGCTTTGTTAAAAAGAAACTTATTGCCCCCAGTGTCATCTCTCAGACCGTTACGGTTTGAGAGATGATAGCGCTCAAAGTTCCCCCCTCCCTCCCCCTTCCTTGACTGAATGCTGACTGCAGGGATATCCGGTATTACTTGAATCAGGCGGCTCTGCAGCTTTGCCAAGATCGCATTCATAAAAAATAAATCTTTCACTAAAACGGTCTTCTACGTGTGCTTGCAAACCAAGCACACATAGAAGACCATTTCAGTGAAAAAATTATTTTTTATGAACATGATCTCAGTTCAGCTGCAGAGCCGCCTGATGCACATAAGATTGTCGTACGACAGCTTCCCCTGCAGTCAGCGTTCAGTCAGGGAAGGGGGAAGGAGGGGGAACTTTGAGCGCTATCATCTCCCAAACCATAAGGGTTTGAGAGATGACACTGGGGGCAATAAGGTTATTTTTAACATAGCTACATTATGAGGATTAGCAATTTGCAAGTATTACTATCCCAGGGTGAAGACCCTCCTCTCCTTCCGGGGAGGAGGAGAAGTCCAAAGGGGCCCCCTAGCTAGGATGGCAAAGGGGACTGTAGGCGGACCTGGCCCCAGGAAGTTCACCGTTTGAGCCCACGTGAAAACATGGTGCATGGAACGGAAAAAGGGACGCACGGGATTGTACAGCACAGACTGCACAAGCACCTCGGACTTTAAATAACATCCCTTTAAACTTTGCCGATATATTATACTGACAGTTTTTTTTTGTAAAATATATTGTTTTAGATAAATTAACCTTTATATTTTGAAGGCACAGGTTGACACTGTATGCTAATTTTCTGCACAGTATGCTAATTTGTTCTGTTTGAGGCCACAGTTATCATTCGTTGTGTTTTGAGAAATGACCCCAGTGTGCTCCAACAACAAACAAAGGTTAATTTCTCAAAAAATGTTTATATTACAAACAAAGGTCTAGCACAACATATACACTTTATTTGTCTTTAACCCTTTCAGTGCCAGAGGGGTGCCCAACACATTACAAGGCACCTTCCTGGCACTGAAGGGTTAAACCCTCTTGTCACAGTGACACCTGAACAGCGATACTCTGTGACATAAGTAGATAAACTGATCCAGTGTGACACTGACATAGATACATGTGCTGATACAGTGATACATGCACTGACAGAATGGAACACAGATATACTGACATATAAAGACTAGTACAGTGACCTACTGAGTCTGAGCTGTTACGATGAAGTTGAACAGCTGTACCATAAGTGGTAAATAAAATGTCCTGGATTTCCCATTAACCCTTTGAGTGCCATAGAGACCTCTCTGGCACTCAAAGTGTTAATTTAAATGGGTATTATAGCCTAAGGGTGGTCTCCAATCCAGCATTCAAGTCCCATTTAAATGGTTATTTGCTCCCTACTGTACACAGAATTTCTCCAGTTCTTAATACATCAGCCTCATTTGACCAAAATAACATGTAAATGTGCTGATACAGTGAGGCTGATGTACTAAGGAATGGGGAGCAATCCAAGGGCATACCAGCCTTACCTTAGGGGACAACTACCTCCCTATTGCTTTAAATGGGGCATTTTACTCCTTGAATGCTTCGCTTTTCCCTTAGAATCTTAATGTCAGTGTGACAGATACAATGATATAATGCAATGCAGTGACAGAGGGTTGTATGGTAAAACAGCGATATATTTACAGTGGTTGGGGGAGGATGACAGTATGCGTAGTCTGTCAGCAGATGGAGGGCATCATGTTGTCTTCCCATGCATTATAATGTTCCTGCGTCTCTGTCTACTCATTTCTCCCAATGTCTATGCACCTACATATCCCTCGTGCTCCCCATTGTTAGAAATCCTTTTCTTCTAATAACTCCAGTACCACTTCTACTTTATAGAGAAATCTATTATCCAAATGAATCTGTGGTTTTCAGGCAGGTACAGCTCCTTCAGTGTATCATATCATATGCAGCAATGTATCTCCATTGTACACTTGGAATTAGGAATACACTTGTGAAACAACATGAAGACTCTCTTTTACAGTTTCTAAACAAAGGATTACATGATGGACACTCCTATCTACACATCTGGTCATGTATGGACATTGTATAAATTAAAAACAGAAGCAAGCTGTTCGGAAGAGCAATTCCCTTTTTTGGAAACATTCCAATAGCATGAGCTCACTTAGCCACCATTACACATTGAAAAATTCCAACAAAGGCCTGCATTGCATCCATTTTGTATAACTGCAGACATAATGTATAATACAATTTATCACCCATCTCCTCCACAATCTGTCCTGTCCAGCTCCACCACTGCCTCCACATCCCCTTCCCTGCCACTGTATGTCCCCTCACCCCCTGCTCCCTGTTCTCCCAATGTTTCCCACAGCCTCTGTACCCCATATCCTGCACTACTCATATCTCTATATCCCTATTTACCCCTCTATATTTGTTCCCTTTGTCTTGCCGCTGCACCCATATCTTTCCTACTGTATGTCCTCCCCATTTCATTCCTACAACTGCACTGTATACCATTCTCCTCTCCTCCATTGCCACTGAACCCCATCTACATTAATGTATGCCCACCCCATGCCCACTTCTGCCTGTTCTCCCACTCTCTCCTACTTCCTCTAAACCCCATATCCTTCACTACTCATATATCTACACCCCCATATACCCTACTATATGTTCTCCCCATTTTCCCCCTGCATGTGCTCCCTCATCACCCCCACTGTATGCCCTTCCCATCTCCCTTGCTGTCTCTGTGCCCCTCATGCCCCATCTGCTTGTCCTCCTCATGTGTCCTACTGCCTTTGCATCTCTGTTTCCCCCCACTGTTTATGCAACCCAAATCTCCCCCACTTTTTCTGCACAGCCATCTCCCCCACTGTCTCTGCGTCTCCATCCCCACAATGTCTTCAGCCTCCCTCTCTGTCACTAGTTATGTTCTGCATCTTCACCATTCTTTGGTTTTCCAGATATGACTTTCTCGACCTGTCCCTTTATCTGTCCCCTTGTATCTGTCCCTCCTTCTCTGTTACTATCTCTGATACTAGCTCTGCTCTGTCTTCCAGATCTGCCCTCCTTTACCTGTCCCTCTATCTCTCCCTTTGGCTATGTTCTCCTCTGCTAATAGCTCTGTCACTATCCAGATCTACTCTTCTCTCCCTGTCCCTCTATTTCCTCCATTGATTCTGCCCCCCATCCCCATACCAAAAACCCGAACATTCCAGCTGTTGTTAGGATTTGTAGTGCAATAGCTACAAAGGATGGGGCAGTCCTACCCCCTCTTGCCCTGCATTCATTAGTGGTATAACTAGAGTTGTAGTGTCATGATGAGTAATCTGCATTCATCCAACAAGAGCCAGTGTTCAGTTACACTGACACACAACCTCTATCAACTCCACCAGAGAGGACAAGTAAATCCTCACTGATTTAAATTAGGCTTTTATCCCCTGGCCCATATGTCTAAAGAGGGCAATGCAGTTCAGAAAGAAACCAACTGCACTATAGGGGACAAGTAACATTTCTTGAAAGTCCCATTGAATAAAATGGAGCTTTTCAACCCATTGAATGCTAGAGAGATCTCCAACACATTGCTTCTCAATACATTGGGGAGCTCCCTAGCATTCAAGGGGTTAAAAGCCCAATTTATGTTTTTTGTTTGTTCCTTGCGGTGCATTCGGTTAGCTCCAGAAATGCACCTCTCCAGTTTTAATTAATAAATGAGATTTCCAAAGAATTGCAAAGCAATGAGTGGGAGACTGTCTAACATTCTAGAGATGAACCATTTGAGTGCCAGAGGGAAGTGAAACACATTACAAAGTATTGAAAATTCTTTAAAGGGATAGTAATACTTAATAATTACTAATCCCTATATTGCTGTCATGTTAAAAAGAAATGAATTGCCCCCAGTGTCATCTCTCAAACCTTTATGGTTTGAGAGATAATCGCAAGTAAAGTTCTCCGCCCCCTCCCCTTTCCCCGAAGTCAGCATTCTAGCTGACTGCAGGGAAGACTCTCGTACGACCGTCAGGTAGCTCTGCAGCAGAGCCAAGATCGCGTTAATAAAAAATAAATCTTTCACTGAAACGGTCTTCTACGTGTGCTTGGTTTGCAAGCACATGTAGAAGACCGTTTTAGTGAAAGATTTTTATGAATGCAATCTCGGCTGTGCTGCAGAGCCGCCTGATGATCGTAAGGAAGGGGGGAACTTTAGGAGCGATTATCTCTCAAACCATAAAGGTTTGAGAGATGACACTGGGGGCAATTAATTACTTTTTAACATGATTGCAATATAGGGATTAGTAAATATTAAGTATTACTATCCCTTTAACGCTCTACAGAAAATAAAGTGTGCACAGTCTTATCTGCTCTAAAACATGGCTGCAGCTTTCCATACATTTTTTTTTTTTTTAAAGGCAAAGAAGAAGATACCATAAAGACAGTGAACAGTGAAATCTAAAACAGCACCACCTACTGATGGAACAGCATATAACACAAACAATATACACAATAGTTGTTGCATTAGAATACAAGTACACAATATTCCAACACAAAGCAATGTGTTGCATACCCCTCTGGCACTCAAAAGGTTAAAATTCCCTTTTAAACCAATAGGATTGTTATGTGTCCCCTATGGTGCAGATGGTGGACCCCAGAATTGCTCCTTTTTTTCCTATGTGCATATTGTACTAAATCTTTTGTAATACATGATATGCACACACACACACACACACACACACTGGGGCTGAAACTCACAGCTAAACATGTATCCATTCAAAGTATCAGTGGCGCACATAGTAATACTGCATGACACACTGACATACTGAACAACATCCAAAGAACCGCAGCACACACTTTGTAATATTTGCAGGGTGCTCCAGGCAAACGAATAGATCATTTAAAGAGCGTATTTAAAGAGCATAGATCTTTGATCATAAGAGGTCTGAATGCTACATTAAATGATCAGCAACTAAAAAAATCCCCAGTGGCTAGGCATTTCATAAAATAAAGACATAATGTTAAAGATTTAAGATGTTTCCCTTTTGAAGTGGTTAAGCAATCATCACTGGGAGGATGGGTGATAGGGAGTCCAGGCTAGCAAAGAGGGAAATGTTCTGGATATACACCCTACGAACTCTGTCACCACAGGGGTTAAATGAACAATTCAGTCTGATCAATTATATTTAATTGCGCATTTTGATTTTATAGTATTGTTTTGAATTTTTGAGCCAGATAATATCTGTTCACAAGTCTTTTGACAGTTTAAAGTGGATGTTGAGTGGACGCCGGGCTAGCATCTGGGGTTGTCAAGGCAACCATACACACGTTGACCCAGCACCAAATTAAACAAAGGAATATTTAAGAGAAGGTTACAGAGGTAGTCGGTAACATGTCTGTACCTGATGAAAGTCCCATTGAGGACTGAAACGTTGGACTTTAACTGGTGATGAGCAAAACTAACATATTGTACATACATATAATTTTGTGCCTAAGTGTCAAACCAAGAGGAAGGACTAGCACTGGATCAGGACAACACTAAAGGTGTTAGTAGGTACAGATATATGTACTTGTTCCCCGTGTCATAATTTCCAACATTTCACAAATATAAGAGGGTACACACAGCCGTAGCCTCTATATAAGTGCTAAAACACACATTTTCTGAAAAGTATCCATGCATTGCAACGCAATGAGTTGCATACCTCTTTGGTGCTCAAATGGTTAACGGTCAGACACAACACACAGCAGTAGTGAATAGTCATAGACTTGATAATGAGATTTTCTTTTCATAGTATGACATTTTTTTTGTCCTGCAAATTCACTTTCATTACATTGTATATCTGTATATCACTCCTGCGCCTGGGGTAACCACTGTTGCAGAATGAACCCAACTGAACCAAGCTAGGCTGAAAAAAAATGTATAAAATGATCATTCTGTTATTAAAGGTACTGTATCTAATAGAATGGTACAGCTGTAGGGTATGCTCTGGTTACACTACCTCAAAACAATTAGAACATATTCAAAGCAAACCATTAACAAACTTGCCTAGGGAAATTAACATTATGAATGCTACAGTGTTTTTTTAGGGTGTTGCACAAGACTAGCATAATTAATACATATTAGAGATAAATATACATTTACCTTACTTACATGTTATCATTTGTGTGCGGGGGGGGGGAGGTGATGGAATATTAATAGGCCAGGAAATATGCTATGTTAATTTAGAACAGGAACACAGGAAACACTGGGTAAAGTATCTTCCTTTAGTAGGCAGAGCACTTGTATACAGAGTTCTCTCGAGGTGGAGTCTATTACCAGCTTCACTGTCCTTGAATGCTATCGACATTTCCATAGCTTTACTTTGAAATGCAATAAAGGGATAGTAATACTTAATATGTACAAATATATATTGTAATGTTTATCCTCCTGAGTAAAACAAGGGCACTCACACTGCTGAGAGGTGTTTATTCAAAAGCTATTGTAGCTCAAACTTGAATTATTTTGGTGCAGTATCACAGTGGCCTGAAATTGTACAGTGGCGCTGTTGCTACACCATCCTATGGACAGCTCTGTTCAGTTGACCATAAATCTCCAAAGGATGGTGTAGCAACAGTGACAATGTACAATTTCAGGCCGCTGTGATACTGTACCTAAATAATTCAGGTTTGAGTTTTAATTACTTCTGAATAAAACACCTTTCAGGCAGTGAGAGTATCCTTGTTTTATTCAGGGGGATAAACACTAATATATATATATATATATATATATATATATATATATATATATATATATATTTTTTTTTTTTTTTTTTCCATATTAAGTATTACTATCCCTTTAAAAATGTATGTAGCATCCAAGATATTGAAAGGGATAGTAACACTTCGTTTTAACTTTATTTTATTTTGTAGGCATTAAAAAAACATGAAGAATGATGTAAGTGTTATCTCTCAAACCTTTATGGTTTATGAGATATTCACAAGCAAAGTTCCCCTCCCCGCCCCTTTTACCTAGTGTAAACAATCTCTTCTCAGATGTGAGTCTGGTTGTATGACCAGACAGATAACAGAAGGGGACAATTTTCTTTGTATGAAAACAATTAAATTTGGTTTGCAGTGAAAGAATTATTTTTTATAAACGTGATCTCGGCTCTGCTGCAGAGCCGTCTGATGCACATAAGACCAGATATCCCTGTAGTCAGCTAGAACACTTTAGTTAGCAATGTGTTATGCATAGATAGGATATTAAATTGGTGCATGGTGTTGTTGTAATAAAATTGTAGTATATTTTGGCACATGTTCCTTGCCAGCAGTGAATGACATGGGGACTTGATCACCAGACCTACTGTATAGGTGGGTGGCCAGCTGCTGTAGGTTTTGTTTGTTTGGTTGGTTAGTGGTTGTTCTTGTAAGGTCCATCAATCTGTCTATAGCTACAGCTTACACTTCCATATTGCTGGAGAGTGATAGAGTAAAAATGATACCTTTATTGGCTAACTAAGTGGCTCTAGGATACAAGCTTTCAAGATGACTTAGGTCTCTTCTTCAGGCATATTTATAATGAAGGCTGAATACAAAATGTATGGCAGGTCATACAGTCATGTAAAAGCTTGCATCCTAGAGTCACATACTTAGATAATAAAGGTGTCACTTTTACCCTACCAGTCTCCTTCTTTTTCTGTGGCTAACATGGTAACATCTTTTACCTACAGAGTGGTATCTGTTATTATGTGAATCGGATTATGGGGGTTTCAGCCATGGGCATTTGTTTCTGCACAGTTGTGACTCCTTCAAGGGTTAGTAATGTCGTTTTAAACCAAAACAAAATATTGTAGCTATTAAAAAAATAAACTAAATGATCTCAGTCCCAACCTTTATGGTTTGAGAGATATAGTGTTTTAAAGTTCTGCACTCCCTTCCCTTTCCCTGATGTCAGCTGTAAGCTGGAAGCAGGAGATCCTGGTCCGGGGACTGGCAGGCGGCTCTTCAGCAAAGCCAAAATTCCGAAATCTAAAAAGAAATACTTCACTGGAACGGTCTACAAAGTGTGCTTGCAAACCAGGCACACTTTGTAGATTGTTCCAATTAAGTAATTCTTTTCAGATTTCGGTATTTCGGCTCTGCTGAAGAGCCGTCTCGAGTCGGCCTACAAAAATCTCCTGCAGTCAGCTTTAAAAAGTTATATCTCTCAAATCATAAAGGTTTGAGAGATGGGACTGGGATCATTTAGTGTATTTTTTTAATAGCTACAATATTTCGTTTTGGTTGAAAATGACATTACTATCCCTTTCATACTACAGCTATTATAAAACTATATTGATATACGGCATCTGTGCTACAGGTACAAGTGAATTTGTTGACTGTATGTACTATGTAACCAGAGCTGGCTTCTGCTGCGTTAGCTAAACATTCATGGTTTTATTAAAGGGATAGTAATACTTCCAAATTACTATTCTCCATATTGTAGCTATGCTAAAATGACATGTATTGCTCCCAGTGTCATCTCTCAAACCCTTATGGTTTGAGAGATAATAGTGTGCAAATTTCCCCCCTCTCTCCCCTTTCCCTGAAGTCAGCGTTCTAGCTGACTGCAGGGGAAGCTGTTATACTACAGTCTTATGTGCATCAGACGGCTGTGCAGCAGAGCCGAGATCGCGTTTATAAAAAAGAATTCTTTCACTGAAATGGTCTTCTCCGTGCGCTTGGTTTGCAAGCACACGTAGAAGACCGTTTCAGTGAAAGAATTCTTTTTTATAAACGCAATCTCAGCTCTGCTGCAGAGCCGTCTGATGCACATAAGACCAGATATCCCTGTAGTCAGCTAGAACACTGGCTTCAGGGAAGGGGAAGGGAGGGGGGAACTTTGCATGCTATTATCTCTCAAACCATAAGGGTTTGAGAGATGACACTGGGGGCAATACATTTCTTTTTAGCATAGCTACAACATGGTAATTTGGAAGTATTACTATCCCTTTAATTTGTGGACAAACTGGAGAGTGTGGTGCAGTGAATTGCTTTACATCACTGTCCCTAATGGGGAGGGGTTAAGGTTTGCAAAAGATAATAGCTTTGAATGTAGTATACTTGGATATTGTTAAAGCCTTTGATGTGGAGCCTCACAATAAATACTTCATAACTGAAAGGGATAGGCTTGGTAGACAATATCTGTTCAAGAAATTCCCCGGAGTGGACCACAGGTTAGCGGAGGGGAAGCATGTCATGGGGAGGGTTGATTCAGGAAGGAAGTGTGTGTGTGTGTGTGGGTTAGGGAGGAGCAAGAGGTAAAGGGTTTAAAAGGTGCTAGAGACAGGAAGTGAGCTGTTGTGTAAAGAAGAAAGGACAGAGGAAGCATGGTTCTGACTCCTGTTTGCTTCCCTCACTCACATACTCTCTCCTGCTGTCTGGCTTTCTCGCACCCCCTCCTTCTCCCGTTTTCCCTGCATCTTTTGACGACACCGGGCGGTCCTATTCCTGGATGGGATGTTTTCTGTGTCCTGCCCTGTTCCTGTGCTGCGGATGGGGGATGGCTTGGCGACCCTGGCTGGTGTCTTGCTGGCGGGCTTCTTTGGCCCTTATGGATTCCCCTTCCTTCCTGGTTCCTGGCAAGCCCCGGTTGGTTTCTTCATGGTGCGGCCCTCGCGGAACGGCTCTGGGCCTTCCTCCTCCTTGGGTATCTGGTATGAGCGGTCTGCCTGGGGGTTGGATTCGGGCTCTAGCCGCGGTTGAGGCTGCTCTCCCCTCTGCTCTGTCATGGGAGTGACGTGGGGCATTGGGGGATTCCTTGGTGGTGGAGTTGGACCGGCGGTTTGGGCCTTCTGCTGGCCTAGTCTGGGTCAGCTGTGCTGCTGGGCCCCGCCCCGGGAGTTTTCTGCCTGAGTGTTGCCCTGCCGGCTCCGCGTGTCAGGCCCTCTGTTGCTAGGGTTCGTGCACCCCCCCCTCTCTTTTCTCTCTCTGCTTGGTGTGCCCTCCTCTGTTTCTGCTTTCTCCCACTCTCTTTTGTGTCCTGGTCTCGTTGCATGTCTTTTCATTTGCGCTCTGTTCTCTTTCCTTGCGGCCTCTTGGGTGGCTCCCCTCCCCCTCCCCCCCCCCTTTTTTGGTGCTGGTTCTGGCTCCTTTTGTTTGTTTTTATGTTCTTCTTCACGTTTCTTTGGTTCATTTTATGTTTTCCTGGGTGTCTTTGTCTTTTTGGGACTGTCAGGGACCCCCCCCCCCTCTATTTTTTTTTTTTCTGTATTTTCCTGTTTACCGGTTGTATTTCCCTGGGCTTTCTCTCTCCTTCGTTTGTGGGTCCCCTCCCCCTCTCCTTCCGTACCCGTTCTGGGGTTTTTTGTTGTTCTTGCTGTTTTTCTTTGGGCCTGACCGCGGGAGTTTTTGGGGATGTCCTACATCGCCTGCAGCTTACTCCTGTTGGTGTTTCATTAGCTTTTGGGAGTGCCATCATACCCTACGCCCGACACCGTATCGACACCAGCGCAGGAACGCAGACACCCTTGTTTTGTTGTATGTGACTGCTTGTTGTTCTACATGAGTGCTTATATGTCTCTTTCTGGTGGGTGTATGTGTGGGCTGGGTGTTTTTGTGTGCCTGGGTGTTTTTGTGTGCCAGTGTGTTTTTTGTGTGCCTGTGTGTTTTTGTGTGCCTGTGTGTTTTGTGTGCATGTGTTTTTGTGTGCATGTGTGTTTGGTGTGATTGTGTGTTTGGTTTGATTGTGTGTTTGGGGTGATCGTGTGTTTTATGTGTTTGTTGTTCTGCTGGGCATGGGGTTTTTTCTGTACTTGTGAGTTTTGCGGGCATGAGGGTTTTGGGTGTTTGAGTGCGTGTTTCGGTGCCTGTGTGTTTGAGTTCATGCGTGGTTGAGTGCATGCGTGGTTGTGTGCATGCATGGGTGAGTGCATGCGTGGGTGAGTGCACACATGTTTTGTGTGCATGTGTCTTTGTGTGTCTGTGTGTGTATTCATGTAGGAGACCGACAGCAACGACTGGTGCAGCGATGGGTATGACGAACATCTGTTTGTGAGTCTGTGACGGTATGTTTGGGTGTCCGTTTGTGTGTATTTGTCTACTTTCTACGTGTATGTATGTGTCTATTTCTGTATATGTTGGTTTATGGATGTGTGTATGTTGTGTGTGGTGACCTACAGCGACTTATATAAAAAAAAAAAAAAACAACAAAAAAAAAACAAAAAAACAAAACAAATATGGGTGTAGGTGTTGGAGTGGATACCAGTGTGTATGTCTGTGGTTTAGGGTGTTGGTGTTTATGTCTGTGTGCTATAGGAATGTCTCTGTGATTTCCTGGTGTCCGGGTCTCGGTTCCGGTAGTGCAATGGCCTTGGACGGCCAATTCCGCAGCGTTGGTTGTTTCTCACTGGGTATGTGCGGAGTTGCTCTGGTGACGAGCTGGTCTTTTCGGAGTCCGGGCTTGCTGGGGGGCTTCGGGGACTCCTGATTTTTCCCACTGTGCAGTGATACGGCAGCTGGTGGTGCCTTGGCTTGGTGGTGTTGTCACCACTGGCGGTTTGCTGGGTGGTTTGTTCCGGTGGTGTCCCCTCCCTATTTTCTTTTCACAGGTGGCTGGTGTTTCTATTATGTGCGCAGGAGTCCTTTGGTGAGGTCTTGCTGGTGGCGCGTTCCAGTTGTTTCCCATCCCCTTGTCGCCTTCTGCAGCCGTGCAGGGAGGTTTGTGGTGAGGCGGTGCCCCTGGCGATGTGACGGAGTGTGGGGTCTTTTGGGAGGCCATCCTTCTGGGTCCAGTGGCTCTCGTATGCGGGCCGGAGAGCGGCCTGTCGTGCCTGGGCGCTCTGTGGTGGCTGACATGCTGCAGTGCTGATGGATGGTGACGCTCTAGGGTCCTGCTGCGTGTGTTGAACACTACAGGTGGTGCGGCCAGTTGGGAGACTGGGCTTTCCTGGTTGATGCGGTGGTCCATGTTCCAGAGTCCCACTGATGGTGGGGACATCCTCGGCTGAGTGGTTTCTTCTGAGGACCCCGCATGTGGCCCACGTGGCAGTTCTGTCTTACTGTGCCTCTGATCTTTAGTTCCTCAGGACAGTGGTGTTTCTTCATTGATGGTTGTGTGGTTCGTGTAGGTGGGTTCAGGGATGGTTGTGACTGTATGCACATTGGTGGTCTGTTTACTGGCTGTCCGCGGCATGGGCTGCGGGGTGTTGCTGCGTGTCCTTGTAAGGTGGGTACTGTAGTGCTGGCGGGGATTCAGGGTGGTGTGTGGGGTTGCTTCTCCTGTCTCCCGCTGTGGTTGGCCTTGGATGCGGATACTGCATGGGGCCGGCCTGGTGTTTTTTGTTGCATGTGTCTTGGGTTCATCGGGGTTTGCAAGGGGTGGAGGCTCGACCGGGCCTAGTGGTTCAGGCGTTGTGGCTGCCATGGTGTGGTGGTGGTGTGTTTTGTGTTCCGGGTGATCGGTGGTTTTTGCTGGGTGTGCATGTCAGTTATGGGTTGGGTGGTGGATGTTTTTGTTCTGTCTAGTTGCAGTCTGTGTCGGGCTCAGTGGCTGTTGGTGAGTGTGGGGGGTTTTCGTCTCCTTTTGTTGGGTGGGTTGGTACGGGATGTATGAGTTTCTGTTTTCTGTGCTTGGTTGGTGTGCGGTTTGGACGTGTGGGGTATGTATGGGTGGATGCAGGTGTGTTCCGCCTGGCTGGTTTTCGGTCGTTTTTTCCTGTGCGTTAGGGCTGGTTGGGTCTGTCTGCGGGGGTTTGGTAGTCGCTGGCTGCTTGCCTTTTTAGTTCTGCTGTTGCCTCCTGATCCTGTGTTGGGGTTGTCTTGGGGGTGCTTGGCCGATGCGTGGGTCTGCGTGAGTGTTGTCCTTCTTGTGTTTTTTCTGTTCCCTTCCGGTGTCTCCTGTGGTTGCTGGCTGATTGGAGGTATGTTCTGGGGGAGTTCGGCGTGCGGTGTTGGATGCTGTGGCGTTCGAGCTTGGGTTACTGGGTCTAGTGGTACCTAGGTTTTGTGGGGGTTTGTGTATGCTTCTGTGTGCGTGGTGGTTGGATTTTGCCTTCTGCTGTTCATTTGGTGTGTGGTCTAGGGTTAGTTGTTTTGGGGCGTTGTTGTTGGTGGTTTTTGTGGTGTACTGCGTGTGTGCGGTTGGGGCAGTGGGATTTTCAAGGGGTTTGGCTTGAGTGCTCTTTGAGTGCTGTTCGGGACTGGCGACTGGTCAGGGTTCAGTGCATGTTGGTTGGGGGGTGGTTGGTTCTCTTTGGTTCCTAGTGGTGTGCCTGTTGGCTCCGTTCTTTGGCCTTGGTTTGGGGGGGGGACCCCGGGACCTCCCCCCTCCCTTTTGGGTGTACGTATGGTGCTTTTGGTGGTGGGGATACAGACATTGGCGTATGGGGTGTGGGGGGCCAGCTGGTCATGGGGTTGCCAGTCTGGCCTGGTGGCGGGGGGCCCAACTGGTCAAGGGATTGACAGTTGGGCCCTGTGGCGGATAGTCCTTGCATGGTTTGCAGAGATTGATAAATGAGGTGGTAAGTTAAGGGATTTTATCCTCAGGTGGAAGCCCTTTGAGAGTTTGCCCCGGACTTAGGTCGCGGGAGGTGACGTTACCTATTGGACCTAAAGTGGATGGCCAATGGGGTAATTTATTGGGAATCAGCTGTAAGTGCTGAAAATGGTGGAATCAGCTGTAAGTGCTGAAAATGGTGGAATCAGCTGTAAGTGCTGAAATGGTGGAATCAGCTGTAAGTGCTGAAAATGTGGAATCAGCTGTAAGTGCTGAGGAATGTTGGGATCAACGGTAGTGCTGAAGAAGGTAGGAATTTTAGCATGAGCCCGTACAATTTGGCCATGCTTGGTTTCAAGGGAAATGGATTGGCAAGAACTGTCAGTTTAATTAAAGAGTATTGGTTATTGTTCATTCTTATTGTGGTGTTTGAGTAAGGAAAATAACAATGTGAATAAAATGTTAAATAAAGCTCTGGTCTGTTATCCCCACCAATAGATGTGTCTGTTTTTATTGCTGGATCATACCCTATCCCTATGACAAGAAATTCCCCGGAGTGGACCGCAGGTTAGCGGAGGGGAAGCATGTCATGGGGAGGGTTGATTCAGGAAGGAAGTGTGTGTGTGTGTGTGTGTGTGTGTGGGTTAGGGAGGAGCAAGAGGTAAAGGGTTTAAAAGGTGCTAGAGACAGGAAGTGAGCTGTTGTGTAAAGAAGAAAGGACAGAGGAAGCGTCCCGCCCGCCCACCCCTTGTTTCTGAGGGTGTGGTTGTGTGTTTTCTGCTTGGCGGATAGTCCTTGCATGGTTTGCAGAGATTGATAAATGAGGTGGTAAGTTAAGGGATTTTATCCTCAGGTGGAAGCCCTTTGAGAGTTTGCCCCGGACTTAGGTCACGGGAGGTGACGTTACCTATTGGACCTAAAGTGGATGGCCAATGGGGTAATTTATTGGGAATCAGCTGTAAGTGCTGAAAATGGTGGAATCAGCTGTAAGTGCTGAAAATGGTGGAATCAGCTGTAAGTGCTGAAATGGTGGAATCAGCTGTAAGTGCTGAAAATGTGGAATCAGCTGTAAGTGCTGAGGAATGTTGGGATCAACGGTAGTGCTGAAGAAGGTAGGAATTTTAGCATGAGCCCGTACAATTTGGCCATGCTTGGTTTCAAGGGAAATGGATTGGCAAGAACTGTCAGTTTAATTAAAGAGTATTGGTTATTGTTCATTCTTATTGTGGTGTTTGAGTAAGGAAAATAACAATGTGAATAAAATGTTAAATAAAGCTCTGGTCTGTTATCCCCACCAATAGATGTGTCTGTTTTTATTGCTGGATCATACCCTATCCCTATGACATGAATAGAAAACTGGTTAAATGACAGAATGCAGAGCATTTTTGTAAATGGTACCTTTTCAAGTTGGTCTAAAGTTATAAATGGAGTGCCTCTGGGTTCAGTCCTGAGCCCAGTGCTTTTTATTAATGATCTTGAAGTGGTTATCTCAATGACTCAAAACTATGTATTATTATTCATAATTTAATATGAAAGTATTTTACTAGGAAGGATACTTTGAGATTATCTCTTGTTTTCAGGTGTGTCCTGTGTACTCATTATATCTACCTCAGAAGGGTGAAAGGCTGAGCTGAACTTTCTGGGACTAGAACCTGCGACCCTGAGGTTTGACTAGATTCTACAACTGATTCATTAACCAACTGAGCTACCTCATTGGCAATTAAGGAAATGCTATAGTAAACTGATAAAGGAATATTCACCAGCAGCACAAAATTGCATACATCTTTAGATTACCAGGTTGCTATCATAACTGGTAAGCCCCATGATAAACTCATCGGGTTTAATGCAAAAAAAAAGTGCATCAAATCTGGAGCAAACCAGTTGTGCCATGAGGGGCAAATATATTTTCTCCAAATTTCCATTGATGTGCATGGGGTTTTTAAACCTTTTCTATGTTAAAGAGGTCTCCAATGTAATAAAAATTTAGGAAATTATATAATGTATTTGTCACCTACTGTGCAGCTGTTTGCCCCAGAATTCACTTTTTTGTGCATATGGCCTGTTAACCCCATTAAGACCACAGTGCAAGGCATTGTGAAACAATGTATAGAACACCCCTCTGGCCCTTAAGGGGTTAACTACAGCTTTCCAAAGGCGAAGTCTTCAGGGGTTGGCTTGTACAAATGACTCACTAATCCCCAGTGCATACAAGGCTCTATAAGTCTCTTGTATTCTTGACAGTAACGTGAGAAAATCATTGGCCGGGTCACAATAGAAAATAATACAGTGCTGTAATTCTTTGAAGACCAGAATGGTGCACAATGCATTTGCAAAACAAGGCATTTGAGAAGTAAGTTAACTTACATTAAAAGGAAATGTTTTATTTCTTTCTTATGGTTCGTTTGGCTTCCACCAGAATTGCTCCTGTGCTTTGTATATGAGCCTCCCTGGTAATATTTGGAGAGGATATTCTTGACAACTGGGCTTCTGTTGTGTCAATGGGACCAGCCTCCATGACTCTGGCCTATTAAACAGGATTACAGGGGCAGTATAGGGTCTATACAAGCACCGTTCAACTCATTGCCAGTGCCCTCAGATCTTATAACTACCCCCTTTGTTTGCCAGTGTGCTGTGAGATCATTGATATCTGCACAGCTGGGTGACATCATCGTCTTACTCTGGGTTCATGGGAAATTTACTCCCTTACACATAAAAGCCCACTGATGGCTTTCATGGAGCAGCTGCTTTGCTCCAGAATTACTCATCTGAATTTGGTGCTTCTTCCCTAGTAACGCTTATTATGGAAGAAAAAAACAAACAATAACTCTTGAATAAAAATCAGCAGTGAGAATGCCCTCATTTTACTCAGCAGTATAAACCTTGCAATGTACTGCAAAATCTCAGGTATAATACACAGGAAGAAATTATACCCCAAATTTTAGAAGTGCCTATGTATAATACTCACCCTTGTTTTCTTTCCCTCTAACCACCAAACATTAGTTTCTTGTCTGCTTCCCTCCCTCCACCTTCCCCTCCTCTAGTCAACCCCTCAGGAGTAATTTTGGGATATCTGCACAGTGTAGGGTTGCCACCTTTTCTTCAAAAAAATACCGGCCATGGCATTCCCTCCATAGATTAACATTGGACAGAAGCCAATTTTTCACCGGCCTGCCGGTAAAATACTGGCTGGGTGGCAACCCTAGCACAGTGGGCTGCATGCTTGAATATGCTGCCTTCTTCCAGCATCAGCCGTGAGGACCATTCACGACAATGGTACCTTTGAGGACCTGAAGATCCTTGCAGGGCACTAATAGATATACAAAGTATAGATCTCTGTGTACTGAAACTACAATAGTGCTGAAGGTCCACAAAGGCACCATTGTCATGAATTAACACAGGTCCTCACAGGGGAATGTGGAAAGTGGGATGCAAATGCAAGCTGCACACTGTGCCTATATCCTCTGGAGGAGGTGACTAGAGGGAGGGGGAAGTGTGAGCAGATTGAGGTGGAGGGAGAAGGAGATACAAACACACACACACACATATATATATATATATATATATATATTTTTTTTTTTTTTTTTTTTTTTTTTCTTGTGTATAATATGCACCCCCATTTCACTTAGGGTGAAAAGCGTCAAAACCGTGAATATTATACGTGAGATCCTACAGTATATTTCTTCTTATATTAAGTGTTACTGTACCTTTAATCCTGTCTGCTTATGAAATATGTATACTGTAAGGCTGCAAAAGAATTATTGCAAACTTTGGCTCTACAACTGTTGTTGGACTACAGCTCCCTTTATCCTCAAATGGTACACTCATAGACCTGCTGCCTGTCCTAGTATCCAACAACTTCATCCCATAACTGCTATGTACATCCCATGCAGAGGATATCAGTAAGCAATGCTTTGTATTGGAGCTGCTTTCTTCTCTGTGAATGGATGTAAATGGTAACTCTTTGAGAACCAGAGGAGTTTGCAATTCATTGTGGATCAATGTGTTGCACTGCACTCTGGTCTTCAAGAAATTATTAAAATGCTTTGGTATCCCATATCTCTTTTCCTTTTGCCATTGTCAAACCTTTGCTTCTCTGAATTACAAATTCCAGCACTGGTGGGGTACCTTTAAATTCATTAGGTAACAGATGTGTCCTTTCACAAACAGTAATGTAAAACCTGACAGTAGATCCCACTCCCTCACACATTCCTATTACTAATTCATTGTTTATTGGGATTGAGAATCCAGAGAACGCCTTCTCTGATTCTTCTGGCAATGACCTCACACCCACAAATATACAACAGCCAAACAATTTCATTTTCACTCCAGATCTTCCTACAGTTCTTAGCTTTCCTGGTTAATGTCATAAAGGTCAATCCAACACGTTTATTAATGTAGTTATTGCAATGTTCATTCTCTTTTCCAAAGACTTCTTTCTGTTCTTCTACCCCCTATAAACACCTTGGATCAGGGCTGCCATAGAGGGTTATAGGCAGTACCGTGTATTGAGCCTGGCTAAGCAGGTGGGGTCCACCTCCCCGACCAGACACTGAGGACGCTCAATGTGTGTGTGTGGGGGGAGTGGTCCCTCTGTCAAAGGTAGAGATCAAACTGGCCCACAGGGATGCTGGAGGATCTCCTTTTGGTGGAATGCGCTTTTTAAAGGGATATTAATACTTCGTTTTATCTTTACTTTATTTTGTCTTATCTCTCAGATCTTTATGGTTTGAGAGATATTCACAAGCAAAGTTTCCCCTCCCGCCCCTTTTACCTAGTGTAAGCCATCTCTTCTCAGATGTGGAATGTAGCCCATAGACCAGATAACAGCAGGGGACAATCTTCTTCCTATGAGAACAATGAAAGCGCTGCCCCCCTTGACAAGTTTTTCAGGTTTTTCTCTTATCTTAATTGAAGATTGTCCCTCTCTGCAATCTACCTGGGCACCTCCCTTCTGATCTGGCTGAGCAGTGTTAGATCAGTAAAAGGGGCGGGAGGTGGATACTTTGTCATTGAATTACTCTTGAACTAAACTCTGACAGAATTGAAATAACACTCTCCATGGCCAAAATACTATGAATATTAATTAGAGCTGCTTTTATTATGAAACATTACTATCCCTTTAATCCCCAGATCTTTTGCTTAAAACTCAGGATCTTGTTGATATCTTTTGGGCATGTAATAGTACTGTCCAGTGGTGTGATTGGACTACACAGTGCACTAATAATAAGTTAGGTTGGTCCATAGATCAGTTGTTTTAAGAAACTAGCAACTTTTCTGGTTATAGGTGTTTAGAGCATCCAATGAATTAGCAGAATATGTGGAATTAAAGGGAGAGTGACATGAAACAATCGGAAGTGTTATAGGGAGAGGTTAGGTGAGGCAATAGGTGTTACGGGGATAAGTTATTTGGGAAATAGGAGGGGTTATAGTAGGGGTTGTATGGAGCAAAAGGAGGAGTTATAGAGTGAGGTTATATGGAGTAATAACAAGAGCCATGGGTAATTATGGGAGCGATAGGTGGAGTTATAGGGATACATTATATTGAGTGATAGGAGAAGTTAGAGAGAAGGTTTATTTGGGGCAATAGAAAGAGTTCTAGGGAGAGGTCATATGGAGTAATAGGATGAGTTATAAGGAAAGATTATATTGAGCAATAGGGGGTTATAGGGAGTGTATGGAGTAATGGGGGAGCTATGGGAAAAGGTTAAATGAGCAGTGACGGCATTATAGTAAATGGTTTTATGGCACAATAGTGATTGTAAGGAATGGCTAAATGGAGCAATAGGAAGAGTTATACAGAGAGGTTATATGGAGCAATAAGAGGAGATATAGGGAACAGTTATAAGGAGCAATAGGAGGAGTTATAGGGAGATGTTATTGAAGGAGTAAGAGGGAAGGTTATGAGGAGCAATAGGAGGAGTTATAGGGGGTTATATGGAGCAATAAGAAGAGATGTAGGGAGAGGTTATATGGAGCAACATGAGTAGTTATATATAAAGAAAAGTTTATGGAGCAATAGAAGTAGTTATAGGGAGGGGTTATATGGATGTCAGGGCTATCCCTAGGAGGAAGAATACCCTGCCAGATATAGAGAGGTGGATCGTATGGTGGACTCTCCTGGCATGTGAATACAAGGACAGATGTGAATGGAAAGGCAGGTCTTTCTGATAGGAACTTAGTCTGATAGGAAACTAGAAAGATTTCTTATGGACTCTGTGTGTAGTGAGAAGCTTGGGGGTGAAGGTTTGAGAGTGCTGCTTGTGAGCTTAAGCAGCCCCTGGTGATTCTTTTTCTGCTCCTGAGGAAGTGGCAAATGGCTGTGAAATGTGTAGAGCTTAAGTACAGTATGTGATGCCATTTTTTAAATTTGTTTTAAGTTACTATTTGCAAATATTGTGTTTTTTATTATTTTCTACTTTGAATTGGATGGCAAATCTTTTAGAATCAGTGGCGTAACTATAGGGGTCACTCCAGGGGCCCGGCTGCCCCCTGCAACCCCTCCGCCTGGTGACCACAATCTCCCTCCGGCGCTCTAGTAATGCAGAACACTGGGAGATGACATCATCTCCCAGCACTCTGCATTACTGAAGAGGACCGCACGGGAGCTCAACCCGCGTAGAGATCTCTCCTGCCCTGCCACTGGACCACCAGGGAGGTAGAAGATGGGGGCATTGTGGAGATTGAGGGGCATTGTGGAGATTGGGGGGCAATGTGGAGGGGCCAGTGTGGTCGATGGGGGCCAATGTAGTCGGGTGGGGCCCATGGCACTTCTTGTACCAGGGCCCTGAGGCTTTTAATTACGCCTCTGTTTAGAATAAATCATATTGCCTCCCATAATTTACCTTTGTGGTGCTCTTACTTATTAGTACTTGTTTTAATAAACTCCCGGTATCCACAGTCTTAGATTTTTTTGGGTGTAGGGGGCCAATGAGACCTACTTAGTGGGGTGTTAGTCCCTGCAGAGTGATCTCATAAATAGAGCCCCTAAATTACCCTGAATCAAGACAAACTGAGGATACAATTGATGGAGTGTAAAGAATATCTACCCTGGGGTATATATCGGGAAAGCGAATCAATCTTGGAGGCAGAGTAAAAGCCTCATAAATATGTGAGTACCATTCTAAACAGAGCACAGTGGTGAAGGTGGAAGCCAAGTTCAAGATCTTAATACTACACTTAATCTCCTGTGTCAGCTTTTTATTTTCTAATTTTGCTACACCTGGTGATTCTTTGCTGTGGCCAAAGCTGAGTTAAATGTGCTGGGCATGAAGCCAGATGTCTGATCCCAGTTGAGCTGGAATCACCAGGTAGCTGCTGAATACTGCACTGTGAGTCTGGGACAGAAACCTTGTGGACCATTATAGAATGGCTGAGTGGTCAGGAACAAATTAATCTTTACCTTCTGGAGTGAAGTGGATCAAGAGTAGGTCAGACTGATTGAAGAATAGCAGAAACTTGACTTTGAAAGTAGACTTAGTATCACTTGGTTGTACACAATAGATCTCTGTCCTATGTGCACCTCTTGGCGAATGAATGAGAAGGGTCTGGCAAATATCAGACACCCTGAAAGGCCTCTGGCATACATGCACAGCTTGGAGGATGAACAGGCAATTTCTGGTAAATGTACGGTCTGTTGGATAATCTGTGAGGCCTCTGGCGTACCAGCACCGCTCAGCGGATGAACGAGCAAGGTCTGGTGAATGTCTGGCGAAAGCACGCTCTATCAATCATTCTGCGAGGCCTCTGGCATACGTGCACCACTTAGCAGATGGATGGGAAAGGCCTGAGAAAACACAACCTGTTGAACACTCTGAGAGGCCTCTGGCGAACATGCACCTCTTTGAGGTTGAACTCTGAAGAAGGCTGGAGAACTAGGATGTCTTAAGCGGTCAGGCGAATGCTAAGAAGGAAAGCTGAGTCAGAGAAAGCTGGGGTCAAAGCCAGAAGTCAATCAAGGTTGCATTAGCAAGGGGAAAGCAGGAACCATATACCCGGTACAGAGGAGTCAAACAGAGGCAAGGTCAATCACAAACCGCATCAAACACAGAGAGCAGCGGTACCAAAGGAGTCAACAGAAGTGAGGTCAGGAACAAGCTGGGTCGTAACAACAGTAGCAGTCTCAGGAATACACAACAGGAACTTGCAAAATAGGTGCTCACCTGAGAGCGAGGCGAGTATAAAAAGAAGAGCTGCCTAACAGAAAAGAAGCAGCGGAGGATCACAGAATCTCAGGAAAGTAGCCAGGCAGATACAAAACAATAATAACAGCAGATGATGACAATGGAGCAATAAGACAAGTTATAGGGAGGGGGTATATGAAGCAATAGGAGACGTTTTGGGGGAAGTTATATGGAGCAATGGGGAGTTATAGTGAGAGGTTAAATGGAGCAATGGGGAGAGTTATAGGGAAATGGATATATGGCAAAACAGGAGTTATACGGAATGGCTATATTGAGCGATATGAGGAGTTATAGGGAAAGGTACTAAGGAGCAATAGGGGGAGTTATAGGGAGAGGTTATATGGAGAGACAGGAGGACATATAATGCAAGCTCATATTGAGCAATAGGAGAATTTATAGTGAAGGGTTATAAGGAGTAATAAGGGGAGTTATAGGGAGAGGTTATATGGAGTGACAGGAGGGCGTATAAGGCAAGCTCATATTGAGCAATAGGATAATTTATAGTGAAAGGTTATAAGGAGTAGTAGGGGGAGTTATAGGGAGAGGTTATATGGAGTGACAGGAGGGTGTATAAGACAAGCTCATATTGAGCAATAGAATAATTTATAGTGAAGGGTTATAAGGAGTAGTAGGGGGAGTTAGAGGGAGAGGTTATATGAATCAATAGGAGGAGCTACAGGGCAAAATTATATGGAGTAATAATATGAGTTATAAGGAGAGCTTATATGGAGCAAAAGGAAAAATTATTTTGGAGAGGTTATATGGAACAATAGGAGGACTTATAGGGAGAGGTTAAATGGAGCAGTGGGGGAGGGGAGTTATAGGGAGACAATATATGAAGCAATAGGGTGAGTTATACGGCAGAGATATATGGAGCAATTCAAAGAGTTATAGGGAGATGTTATATGGAGCAATACGAAGAGTTACAAGGACAGGCTATTGGACAATGCAATATGGCATAGCAGGAGGAGTTATAGGGCAGAGATATAAGGAGCAGTGTGTGGAGGTAATAGGAGGGGTTATAGGGAAATATATGGAGCAAAAGGAAGAGTCATCAGGAACAACAGGAGGATTTATAGGGTGGAGTTAATTGATAAAATAGGAGGAGTTAGAGGAAGGTGACATAGTATGAGGATATATGGAACAATAGGAGGAAATATAGGGAGCGGTTGGAAAGGGCAATAGGAGTTATAGGGTGAAGTTATATGGAGCAGGAGGGGACAGGGAGAGGGGGAAGAGAGGGGCAGGAGAGCTGGAGAGCAGCATTACAGAAAAGAGAGGTGCAGAAGTGTAGGAAAGGTGCCAGAATGATGAAGAGCGATAGCTAGCATATGATACAGACAGAAGAGATCAATATCTAGCCAATGAGATCACTCCAGCTTACAGGCAAAAAGCCTCTGTCATTGGAGGAGGCTGGATAGAGGGAGGAGAGCAGAGGCAGATTGACAGACAGCGATACAGAGCTGGTAACCGCAGTTGGTCCAGAAGTAGGTGCAGGGCAGCATTTATTACTTCAGTTTCGTCCAAATAGAGATTTTATAAATTAAATTAATACAGTTTTACACTTATTCGCTATATACTCTAACTTTTAAGGCTAACTTGTATAGGGGTGATAGATCCCCTTTAAGGGATTATCCCATTGAGTCCCAGAGATGTATCCAAAGCATAGTGTTGTAGTGCATTGGTTACCCCTCTGTCACTCAAAGGGTTAATACCTTGACTCATCCTCTCCTTTGTTTTGTGTGGAACCACGCATAAATAGATTCCACCCATACAAATCCATATCTGTTTGGTGAGTAAGTCAGAATTTATGATGAGCCAACACAAACAAAAATGACAGTCCACAGATACTGGAACATGTCTTCATTTCTTTTTTTACCATTATCATTTTGTTGCCACCTGGCAAAGAAAAGGTTAACTCTAACTGCACATGGAGACTTTGGAAAAATAATAGTATTCATTATGTGTATTACTAAATCCACTTAAATATACATAGACTGGAAGTGCTCTGTGGTGTTAAAGATTATGCTTTCATTAACCCTTTGATTGCCAGAGGGGTACGCAACACATCATAAAGCAATGCGTTGCGTACCCATTTGGCACTCATAGGGTTAACTCTTTGCATTTCAGAGGCATAATTAGCTTTAAAGAGGTTGTAATCTCTCTGGCCTTTATTATTTTTGCTGTCTGCCATTACAGTTATGATTTTTATAAACAATATCACTAATACAGCTTATAAGGAGTGATTTGGAAGATTAGAATAGCTTTTCCTCTAAATAAGAGCTTGTATACTGCTGTTCACTATTTGATTTTGCAGTCGTTGTTGGGCAAATGCAACTTCAAAGAGAGATTAGCTATATCGCTGATTATATAGCACTTTGCAAGCTATTTAATCTCAGAAGACATAAGCTGATTATTTCTAACTTGAAGTAACATGACTCTGTGTTCACATCACCCACTTGCATCAGTGATGCAAGTAGGGCCTGATTTCCTCTTCAGGGCTCTTTCACATGGGAGACAGAAATGTAGTACCTCCCTGGTATATTTCCTTCTATAGTATTCTTAGCTCTTAAACTTCTTTAGCATTATCCCCATGATTCCATTGCAGAAGTGGACATTGCTGATGGTCAACCCATGTGAGAATCAGACACAAATGATTGGCTGACACTCGTAATGGTAAGTAATTCCCTGGAGGTTGCTATGAGCCTGTTGGCTGCAGGCATTGTATTTTCAGCATTCTGGACTTTTGTGAATTTATATAAAGCAATAGAAGCCTGTGTGAAAATATTTTTAGTCCACCAGCTTACCTTTTAGCACCATTGATGCATTAATGTAATTCACGTGAAAGGGCTTTAGTTAGAGTAGTAGGGAACATTACTGTGAAGGTATATGGTTTATGGTTTTCATAAGTGTGCTGTTTTAAAAGTGAGGCCTAGCTACCTTATAATTATATAAACTTCATGTTCAGTTTATATACTAAGTTGGATGGATAGTTTATATACTTATGTACCAATTTATTCCCAGTGCAATAGAGACCTTCCTAACATCCATGAAATTAAAAGGCTGCTATCATTTAGATAGAACCCTTTTGGCAGGTCTGCTTCTCTGGCAGCAGATCTATTGAGGAAACCAAGGCTTCATTGTGCACCCCAATGGATTAGTGGGAGAGCCAGAATAGGGGTCTGAAAGGTGATCCTGCTATGTTCTCTTGTAGAACCGAAAGACTGATTGGATTGTAAGGTTCAAAGGAGACTATTTAATATGCTTTCTCTATAATAGCACAGCACAAGCTTATGTGGAAACATTATATGGAGATACAGGGAGATGTTCTCCATGCATCCTCTCACTGTCATACTTCCATGACAGCTGTTTATGGCTCCTGCAGCAAAACATTACATCTGGTCCAAAGTGAAACTATACAATATTTGGCTGAACAAGCATGAAGAAGACACTATGGAGATCTGATGGAGAGATGCACGAAGAACATCTCTGTGCATCTTCAGTTAAAATTTCTGCAAAATGTATGTATGGAAAGGCATCAGCACTACTTCATTTTAATAAACAAAGAGCATCATAAGAGCTTACTATTGAAATGGAGGTATGCTATTGCTACCACAGTGCTTATACTTGAAACTGAGCTTCTCTAGTGACACACAGAGCTTACAACAGAAATGTAGCTATACTACTGATACATAGCTACATAGCAAATTAGGCTGATAAAAAGTCCATCAAGCTCACCCCCTATAGTTAATTTTATAATTGGCAGTAATGTTGTGAAGTAAGGCACGTGATATCACAGAGCTTACACCTGAAATGTAGCTACACTAATACAATTGAAATGGAGTGAAGTAGTGATACCACAGAGCTTACAACTAAAATGGAGCTACACTAGTGATACAACAGAACTTACAGCTGAAATGCAGCTACACTGGGGATGCCATAGAGCTTACATTTAATATTGAGATTCACAAGTGATACCACAGAGCTTATAATTGAAATGGACCTACACTAGTGATATCATAGAGTTTGCAATTGAAACAGTGCTACATTATTGATACATACAGCTTACAATTAAAATAGAGCTGACTTGTGATACCGCGGAGCTTACAACTGAAAGATGGGTAAAGCGTGGTACTGTGTTAGCCATAGAAAAAGCAGGAGACTGGTAAGTAAAAATTATACCTTTATTGGCTAACTGAGTGGCTCTGTGATGAAGATTTCAAGAAAATGTAGGTCTCTTCTTCAGGCATAATAAGAATGAAGGCTGAATACACAATACATGACAGCTTAAACACTCATGCAAAGTTTTTTAACATTTAAAGGGATAGTAATACTTAAAATGTAAAAAAAATATATGTTGTATGGTTTATCCCCCTGAGTAAAACAAGAGTACTCCCACTGTTGAAAGGTGTTTCATTCAAAAGTTATTAATTTTCAAAGTTTAATTTTTTAGGTGCAATATTAAAGTGGCCTGAAATTGTACAGTGGCGCTGTTGCTACACCATCCTATGGAGATTTATGGTCCCGGGACCAGAGCTGTCCATAGGATCATGTAGCAACAGCGCCACTGTACAATTTCAGGCCACTGTGATATTGCACCTAAAAAAATTAAACTTTGAAAATTAATAACTTTTGAATGAAACACCTTACAGCATTGGGAGTACTCTTGTTTTACTCAGGGGGATAAACCCTACAACATATTTTTTTTACATTTCAAGTATTACTATCCCTTTAAATTCAATTGGAAGTGAATATTCTTATAAGTGTTGTCTATAGTTCCTTCCTTTGGCTCCAGCAGAGTCTCTTTGTAGTAGACTAGAAAATACAAACAAGATTTATTATCTTTTTGATGCTTCAGTGAATTTTAGTCATTAGCCAGAGATGGCTAAGGCTTCTATCGAATGTGAAGGTTAACCCTCCAAGTGCCAGAGGAGTGTGTAATACATTGTTTGCAACAAGCTGTGCAGTCTCCTGGCACCCAAAGGGCCCAACATATGTTTATTGTGCGGGATAATGTGACATCATTTCCTTTGTCACAGTACAAGCTGTATTTCAGAGTGTTAAATTTGATTATTGATTTATACTCCCAAAATTTTCTGTCTCTTTGTGTCCTAAACTTTCCCATCAGTCATGTTGAGATCTTTAATGCTGTGATCAGTTTTGAAAAACTGTTGACCCACTGGCATACTTGGGAACTTTTGAAGCAGGGCTATCCGGAGGGTAACCCTGTCCGTGCCGACTGGGGAGGAAAATGACGCGATTCGAGTCATAAAAGGGGTGGGGCTTAGTCGTGAGGGGGGGCGGGACAAACCCCCCCCTGCAAAATGGAGGTATGAGGGAGGGGAGTGGGAGGAACTGGGCGGGATGAAGCACAAGTGGGCAGAGTTTCTACTTAAACTCTGCCCACCCGGAGATTCACACATTGCCCTGGAGACCCGGTAATTCAGTGTGAAATCCGGAGTCTCTGGGGCATCCAATGGGATGTCTCTATTCTTGTTCACACAGGACCTATAAGAATTCACCCTTTTTCTTAGGGTTTGTCCTGACTCCTGCACCTACATATAGTCCTGTTTTAGGACATTTCACACCACGATGAGCGCCATGACAATTTACCCTTGATATTGTGGTTTCTATGAGAATGTGGTATGTGGAGATAAGGTGGTCATTGCACACTGATATTATACAACTGGACCTCCCATTGTATCACTTTAAAACAGGACCTGCTGGTAGGTCCTGAAAGTGTAGAAAAGGTAAGTAAAGACATAGGCAGCAAATTCCAAAGTGCCACCCACCAGGGGAATATGGATCACACTGCCTGCCGGCTGTATGGGCAACCTGATTAAGTGCTGGGCAGCAGTCTACTGGCCCAGTCTTGTGACCAGCCTACTGGGCAATTTCCCCAACGAAAACCCTGCAGGCTACCCTGCTCCTGTTTAAGACTACATAGCTCAGCCTCTGGGTTTTTCTGAGTTTGGTCTTATGGGAAATGGGATGTATGACAACTGTCCTTTAAGAGGTTTATATGTTAAGGGGATTTTCTCTGACAGAGACCCGTGGCTAAGTCTGGATGCAACAATGTAGGCTTAGATGGGTCTAAGCTGATCTAAGATGTAAATCTGTCCCTGAATACATGTTAAAGGGATAGTAATGGGTTAATTTAAGTACATTTATTATTAAACATATTAAAAAATAAGTCCATTGATGGCAGTCCAATCTCTCAAACTTGTATCGTTTGAGAAATCTAAGCTTATAAAGTTCCCCCCTCCCGCCCCTTTCATAGATGCCAGCATCTAGCTGACAGAAGCAGATCCTGGTCCCGGGACCAGCCGGTGGCTCTTCAGCAGAGCCGAAATAGCATGATCTGAAAATAAATACTTCATTGGAATGGTCTACAAAGTGTGCCTGGTTTGAAAGCACACTTTGTAGACCATTACAATTAAGTATTTCTTTTCAGATCTTGCTATTTCGGCTCTGCTGAAGAGCCACCGGCCGGCCCTGGGACCAGATCTACTTCTGTCAGCTAGATGCTGATGTCTTCGAAAGGGGAGGGGGGACGAGGACTTTGGAACCTTAAATCTCTCAAACTATACAAATTTGAGAGATCAGACTGCCATCAATAGATTTATTTTTTTATATCTATAATATTAAAGGTACTTAAAATAACCCATTACTATCCCTTTAAGGAAGTAGAATGAACAGTCCTTGAGCCAGCCAACTGCACCACATAGTAGGCTGACCAGATCTCACCTTTAACTGGCGACACATAGGAAATAGCCATTTTTCAGTGCTTCACTGAAATCAAAGCAGTCCTGCAGTATGCATTTTAACTATGCATCCCCGGTTAAAGGGCAGGTCTGGTCAGCCTACCGCATAAGGGACAAAAAAAATTCCATTTGTCTTAAATGGGGGCTTTTAAACTCACAATGAATTGCTTTACAATGTGTCGGAGACCTCTCTAGCATTCAGTGGGTTAAAATCCCCCATTTAAAGGAACCCTGCAGTGTGTGTTTTTCATATATGTCCTGCATTAACCCTCCGAGTGCTGGGTTAAATGGGAGGTCTGATCACCTTACCTTCAATGCTAGCAATGTCTCCAGTACATTTCTCTGTAAAACGCTGGTGTCGTCATTAACATCCAAGCATTAAGGTTTTATAAGGCTTTCAGCAGGAGATATGTGACTCATACCACCAGTTTTCATCCATGTATGTAATGATGATTAAATGCCTAAAGTTGCAATAATGCTAAATTCTAACAAGATTATAAAAGATTATTGGCAGTCTGAGAATTAATGAGTTAATTATATTGTCATCAGGCGATCGTATTTTTGATATGCATCACATTACTTGTCAAGTACTCATTGCATCTGTGTAGACTAGAGTTGTATGATCAAAAGAAAAGTGGAGGCGTTCCAGAGCAAACCATTTGCACTATAGGGGAGAACTAAACATTCCCATTGATTGAAAATGGGGATGTTTAACCCTTGAATGCTAGGGAGGTCTCCAAAGCATTGCAATGCAATGCGTTGGAGACATTCCTAGCATTCAAGGTGTTAAAATACCCATTTAAATCAATGGATTTTTTTTGGAATTTGTAGTTCTCCCCTATAGTGCAAATGGTTTGCCCTAGAACACGTCCACTTTTCTCTTCAACATACGACCCTAGATATAGGCAAGCCAGGTCCTGCAAGTCTGCTTAGAGACCAGATGCCAAGATATTCTGGAGCAAACCAACTGTGCCATAGGGGAAAAAGCAAAATTCCTAATATCCACATGATTTAATTTTTTGAGTGCCAGACAGGTATCCAGAACATTAAAACCCATTGCGTTGAATGCCAATCTGGAACTCAAAGGATTAAACGGGGATTTCAACCCCCTTCAATTGCTTGGAAAAATCATTAGAGACAGCTAGCATTCAGTGGGTTAAAAACTCCATTTTAATCAATGCACATGTTATTTGCCCCCTGTGGTCTGGCACAGAATTACTCTAGTTGATCTTAGAACATCAGCCTCAGGGAATCAATCAGTGGTTTTGTTCCTTTGACTGATTAAGGCTTAGTACACATGGGCAACATTTTTGTAGTAATGGTTTTGTTTAATGGAATCACATGAAATTGTTGTTGCCATTATACTGCAACCGTGTAGCAAGAATCCCTTTCTCATTACATAAAGAGCAGCATGAAATGACTATGAAAATCCAACTACCTGCAATATTTATACGATTCCATAAAAACCCACACTACAGAT
The DNA here is from genome assembly GCA_037306005.1 of Rhinophrynus dorsalis. Taxonomy (NCBI): domain Eukaryota; kingdom Metazoa; phylum Chordata; class Amphibia; order Anura; family Rhinophrynidae; genus Rhinophrynus; species Rhinophrynus dorsalis. The sequence goes on along the minus strand of CM074718.1, from coordinate 266,122,197 downwards.
TTGTAGGTGATTAACTCATTGTTTGTGTAGAGCTGCAGAATGGTGCTTAAGCTTGTGACATCCTCTCATATCTGGGAACTCTCTGGATCTGCCTCAGAGACTCAAGTTGTAAGATTTAAAGGGATAGTAATGTTTCAAAAAAACAGCAGCTCCAATTAATCTTCATAGTATTTGTACCACTGAGAGTGCCATTTCAATACTGTCAGAGTTGTAGTTCAAGAGTAATTGAATGACAAAGTATCCCCCTCCCACCCCTTTTACCTAGTTTAAGCCAACTCCCCTCAGATGTGGAATCTGGTCCTGGGACCAGACAGTTCACAGCAAGGGACAATCTTCTTACTGTGAACATAAGGAAAACCCTGCCCCCCCCCCTCCTGACAGGTTTTTCAGGTTTTCCCTTATGCTCACTGAAGATTGTCCCTCTCTGCAATCCATCCGAACAGTCTTGCTTCTCTGAGGTAAGCAGTGTTACATCAGTAAAAAGGGGCGGGAGGGGGATTCTTTATCATTCGGTTACTCTTGAACTACAACTCTGACAGTACTGAAATAACACTCTCCATGGCTCAAATACTATGAAGATTAATTGGAGCTGTTTTATTGTGAAACATTACTATCCCTTTACTGGGGCTCTGGGGACAGAGACGATTCTCTGGCTTGGGAAGCTTCCAGGGTAACTCCGCCCACTTCCCAGTCAATTTCACCCATTATTAGGTCAAAATGAGCTAAAGCTCATTTTAATTGCTGTGATATTATTCTGGTAATTAAATGTGAACTATACCCTTAGAATCAGTGGCTCTCAAATTTGATTATCACATAGCTGCCAACTGTCCCAATTTAAGAGGGACAATCCCAATTTTAGGGCTCAATCCCGCTGTCCCGCCAAATTAAGACGTTGTCCTGTTTTGCTAGCCTTTGGCCTGCTTCCGTGAAATGGCCAGGCTGCTTCTAGCCTTTTAAATTCATGTCAAGCTCTCCGAGCCCTCAGCCGCGTTGTGGCAAGACATCTTATTATATTGTACTGCTCATGAGTGACGCTCTTCATATATGGACACGCATGCAGCTTACACTCTGTATGGCTCTGCTCCTCTTTAGCTGACACTGCTGCTGCAGCGCTCACAAACACCAGAGATGAGCCAGTTGAGTTCAGCTAACAGCAACAACACGCATCTCCCTGTCTAGAGGTACTACTTTGTCGAGTAATGGCTGGCATCCTGTGATCAGCCGGGCAGGAGTGAGTTCAGAGGGATAAGTATTAGCTTAAGAAATAGAAAATGCCATATTACTGATAATAAATTGCCGCAGCAGCAAGCTAGCCAGCTGAGGCAGCTGAGTGGCTGGCTATGACAGTAGTATTGTTACCCTTCTCTGTACAAAACGTTGTGGCCTGCCTTCCCCAACAGCCTCATGCTCTGCATGCCTGCCGATAGGGTGTCGGATGCTGTTTCCTGTATAAATGGCACAATGTTGGGTAGAAGTGAGGCACAGACAGAGAAACCTTATGGTATGAAGGTCACAGGGGGAAAACATAGTCAGTGGGTATGCAAGGCATGATGCCTTGTGTAGATACGGTCAATCTGTCTGAGCCTCGATTCTACCCAACGTCATGTCATGCATACCCATTGCATTCTGTTTCCTGCATTTAGCGATGAGGGGGTGCACTGACTCTTGCACCCAGTAATCATATACTGAATTCCCGGTTGCTTCTGCCTACATGGGGGGCATTGGGAAGGCATACCTATGTCATTATCATGCCCTGCGTAACCAGGGAAACTAATTTTGTATTCCTCATGTACACATAAAGGGGCTTCTTAAAGTGTTTTTTTTTTTTTTACATTGAAAGTATCCCAGTGGGGAGCTATGTGTATTCTGTGGAGTTATACGGAAGAGGACAACCACTTGATAGAGTCTCCATATAATGTGACATTAACTACTTCAGTACTTCATTACGTTGATTTTTGAAATAAGTATAACCAGTGGTGCTTTGGGACCAAGGGTATGCAACAGCAATGCCATGCTACCCGTTTGGTAATCAGTGGGTTAACTCATCACAAGAAATGTCTTAAATCATTTGTGCTTTGGAGGTATTCAGTATACTAGCATCCTAGGAGTTAACATGTATCAGTCAGCAAAAGGGCAAACAAAATTACCCAGTTATCTTCTTAACCCATTGACAAAGGGCATACCTGGGAACTCTCAGGGTTTGACCCTGAGACTCAGGGTTTTGACCCCAATCTCAGGGTCTCAGGGTGAAGAGCCCAATTCTCAGGGTGAGACAGTCCAGTTCTAACTATTATCTAATCTGCTCCAATTAACTGCTTCATAGGGCCCTAAACTGGTACCACTTATACTAGGAAGGCCAAGGGATAAGTCCTGTTTGTCTTGTGTGTGTCCAAGCAGTGATCTGTCTAATTTGTTGCATTACAGTGGTTCCTTTAGGACCAACTGGAACACCTCTCCATTAGAGCGAGTAGGAGCATTTCACCAAGAACCTATGTTGAGGGGAACTTTGAGGGTTAATATCTATAAAATCTCAGGGTCAGCTAATTTTGAAAGCTCCCAGGTATGACAATGGGTTAAGAAGTTAAAGGGATAGTAATACTTCATTTTATCTTTATTTTATTTTGTAGGCATTAAAAAAACATGAAGAACGATATAAGTTTTATCTCTCAAACCTTTATGGTTTAAGAGATATTCACAAACAAAGTATCCCCCCCCACTGTTCAGCCACATCAGAAGGGAGGTGCCCAGGTAGACTGCAGAGAGGGACAATCTTCAATTAAGATAAGGGAAAAACCTGAACAACTTGTCAAGGGGGAAGGGCTTTCATTGTTCTCATAGAAAGAAGATTGTCCCCTTCTGTTATCTGTCTGGTCTTACAACCAGATTCCACATCTGAGAAGAGATGGCTTACACTAGGAAAAAAGGGCGGGAGGGGGAAACTTTGCTTGTGAATATCTCTTAAACCATAAAGGTTTGAGAGATAAGACTTATATCATTCTTCGTGTTTTTTTAATGCCTACAAAATAAAATAAAGTTAAAACTAAGCATTACTATCCCTATAAGTAGGAATATTTTGTTTGCCTTTTGCTTATTGATGAATGTTAACTCCTAGGATGCTAGTGTACTGAACATCTCCAAAGCACAATTGATTTGAGACAGACATTTCTTGTAAAAAGATGAATGGAAAATGTCAGAATGTCAGAACAGATGATGAACTCAAATGAAATACTGTTAAAATGTGTGCTGTTGTAATCAGCATAATTTAGGCTTCTTTGAAATGGGGGGGTCGGTGGGCGTTTGGGAAAAGTGTGTCCCTCTTTGGCAATTCCAAATGTTGGGAGGTATGTGATCAGATTGACTTACTCATGCAGGGGTACTTCATACAGCAGTCAGGTATTTCTGTCAATTAATTTTATGTATTATATCTGCAGTTTCCTTTGTACGATGACATATATTAACCTTCTGAGTGCCAGAAAGGTATCCAGGGTATTTCAATGCAATGAGTTGGATACGTCTCTGGTATTCAAAGGGTTAAAATCTGTCTCTAGATCAAACCTCCTCACCGCATACATTAGACTTCAATAGACCTGAATGAATTGGTTTTATCAGATTGTAAACTGAAACTAACTAGCAGTTATCTACAACAGAGATCAAATGAAAAAAGGATACACAGACCTAAGTTAGTCCTTCTGTTAAACAATATAAGAACCATTTATTTCTAGGGCATAGTTTCCCATTACTTTCTAATTCTGTGAAGCACAAGGGAGCAACCATATAAAGAAATAAATATGTACATTTATCACTTGCTTCAGGGTGCCAGTAGGTCTTAATCTCTATTGAGATGTAACTCAAGATAGATATCATTAGTTACATATATCTCCTGACATGGGTCACTGAGTGATAGCAATCACTGAATGAATTTCTGTCAGTAACAATCATAATCCCCATGTACTATCACCTCTGCCCAGTGATCTGTATGCCTCTATTATATAGCAGCTTCAGAGCTCATGACTTTGATTTAAGGTGCAGTACTCAGACTGACCTCTCTGGTGGCGCCAGTGTACCAAACATAGCAGTGTTACTGTAGTCAGTTTTTGTGCAAATAAACCCCTTGGATACTATAGAGGTATCCAATGCACTGGAAACCTTTCTAGCATCCAAGGGGTTAAGGTTTCCTCAAAACTGTAAGATCATATAATAAAGAAAATGCATACCCTGCTTGGTGTATACATAGGGTAGAATTAATGAAACTCAGAAATGGCTAAATGTACAAGGAAATGTTTTTTGCCATTTGCTAAATCACTAATAAAGGAAAGCCATATAAATTAACCATTTCCAGCATGTTCAAGCTGGCAAATCCCAGAGGACTCTATGGGATGGACACATACATACACTGTGTGTGTCTGAGTATATGTGTGTGCATGTGAGTCTGTGTGTGTATGTGTTTCTGAGTATGTGTGTCTGAGTGTGTCTGTGTGTGTGTGTGCATATGTCTGAGTCTGTGTGTGTGCATCTGCGCCTGAGTTTGTCTGTGTGTGTCCAAGTGTGTGTGTGTGTGCGCGAGTGTATGTCTGTGTATATCTGAGGTGTTTGAGTGTGTGTGTGTATATATAAGAGTTTGCATGTGTGTGTATGTCTGTGTATGAGAGTGTGCATGTGTCTGTGTACATCTGCTTGTGTGTGTTTGAGTGTGTGTGTATGAGAGTGTGCATGTGTGTCTGTGTATATCTGAGTATGTGTTTGAGTGTGTGTATGTGTGTGTGAGAGAGAGTGTGCATGTGTCTGTGTATATCTGAGTGTGTGTTTGAGTCAGTGTGATGAGAGAGGGTATGCATGTCTATGTATATCTGAGTGTGTGAGTGTGTGTGTAGATGTCAGTGTGCATGTGTGTCTGTGTATATCTGAGTGTAATTGTGTATGAGAGTGTGTGTCTGTGTATATTTGAGTCTGTGTTTGTGTGTGTGTGTGTGTGTGTGTGTATGAGAGCGTGCATGTGTGTCTGTACATATTTGAGTGTGTGTGTGTTTATGTAAGAGTGTGCAGGTGTGTCTGTATATATCTGAGTGTGTGTTTATGGTTGTATGAGAGTGTGATTGTGTGTGTGTGTGTGTATGAGAGTGTGCATGTGTGCCTTTGTATATTTGAGTGTGTGTGTGTGTGTGTTATGAGAGTGTGCATGTGTGACTGTATATTTTAGTGTGTGTTTGAGTATGTGTGTCTGTGTATATTTTAGTGTGTGTTTGTGTGTGTGTGTGTCTGTGTATATTTTAGTGTGTGTTTGAGTCTGTGTGTGTATTTGAGAGAGAGTGCGCATGTGTGTCTGTGTATGGTACAATGTGTTGCTCATGAGTTAAGTAGGATCAATCTTTCTGCCTGGTAAGTCTGAAAAAACTTCCAACATAGATATGACATCCAGCACATATTGAAGACACTATTTCTAAAACAAAAGCAAAAGGGCAAAATTCATTAGGGCCATTAGGATTGTCTGCTATAGTAAGGTAAGTGGGAATGAAGTGTTTAATTCAAAACTATAAGGCCCTGGGGCAAAATCTGAGGCTGGGGCCCCCGGTCTGGAGAAAGTCTGAATAATGCATGCAGACACCCCGCCCCCATTATTTAACCCTTTGACTGCCAAGGAGGTAATCCATCGCATTGCATTGCAATACGTTGGATACCTCTCTGGCACTGAAAGGGTTAAAGTCCCTGAGCAGGTCACACACAGACTCAGAACCAAGGCAACTCTTCAAGTGACAGAAGGGTGTCACATGCATTGCATAGCCTGCTGCAATGCGTTGCATATCCTTCTGTCACTCAAAGGGTTAAACAGCTGTATCCATTTGTAGTGGATATTTGGACTTGGAAGAACAAAGCTGAAATACCTCTTATATGAGTGATGTGACACACAACTTTTCATATGGCACTTCATGCTATACCTTGCACTGCAGAGAACAGATTTGTTTTTCTTCTACTGGATGTTGATGAGAGTAACTGAATGATAGCACTTGCTCCCTCTGCACATTTATCTTGTGGTTATTGTTTTTTGTGTCTGGGCCTGTGAGGATGGGACTGGTAGACACAGTACATTACAGGCAGTGGTGTAACAACAGGGGTCGCAGGGGTAGCAACTGCGACCAGGCCCGTCACTCCAGGGGCCCGACCTCCCCTGCAACCGGCACTGCACAAGCTGTGGTCTGTGCCTTATGCTGCACAGACCTCTATTAGCAGCTGAGTGCCATCTCTATCTCCTAGGGTTGCCACCCAGCCGGTATTTTACTGGCAGGCTGGTAAAAAAAAATGGCTTCTGTCCAAAGTTTAGTCTATGGAGAGAATGCCATGGATGGTATTTTTTTGAAGAAAAGGTGGCAACCCTACTGTCTCCAGCACTCTAGTAATGCAGAGCACTGGGAGATGACATCATCTCCCAGCGCTCTGCATTACTGGAGAGAAGGCCGCGCAGAAACTCCAGCTGCTAATAGAGGTCTGTGCAGAAGGAGGCACAGACCTCTCCTGCCACACCTCTGGACCACCAGGGAGGTAGGAGATGGACACTGGTGGTCATTGGGGGCAATGTGGAGAGGGGGACAGTGGTGGCAATATGGAGATTCTCAATGGGGGCAATGTGGTAGTGAGGGGAAGGCCGTGGCAATTTTTGCACCAGGGCCCGGTGACTTATAGTTATGCTTCTGATTACAGGTATACACTGGGAATTATATATAGGACAAATTCACGCAATAAGTTCTTAAAGGAATAGTAATGTTTCACAATAAAAACAGCTCCAATTAATCTCCATTGTATTTGGGACATGGAGAGTGTTATTTCAATACTGTCAAAGTTGTAGTTCAAGAGTAATTGAATAATAAAGTATCCCCCTCCCGCCCCTTTTACTGATCTAACACTGCTCACCTCAGAGCAGCAAGACTGTCTGGATGGATTGCAGAGAGGGACAGTCTTCAGTGAGCATAAGGAAAAAAACCTGAAAACCTGTCAATGGGGGCAGTGTTTTCCTTATGTTCACAGTAAGAAGAGTGTCCCTTGCTGTGAGCTGTCTGGTCCCAGGACCATATTCCACATCTGAGGGGAGGTGTCTTACACTAGGTAAAAGGGGCAGGAGGGGAAACTTTATCATTCAATTACTCTTGAACTACAAGTCTGACAGTACCGAAATAACACTCTCCATGGTCCAAATACTGTGAAGATTAATTGGAGCTGCTTTTTTGTGAAACATTATTATCCCTTTAATAACTATGAAAGTATTGATACTCTGCAATGTTTTTTTTTGTTTGTTTGTTTGTTTGTTTTTTGGTGGAGGGAGTACCAGTACTAAGCACCCTTGAGTATCCCGACAAACATAGCCCTGTATATGTATATACAAACAAGCACTCACTCTGTGTTCTGTGATCTGCGTGCTGCAGATCATTAACCCTTTGACTACCAAAGGGGTATTCAACACGTGTTGGAATGCGTTGGACACCTCTCTGGCTATCAAATAGTTAAATTCTTCAAACCACACTTGCAAATGTTCCATGTTGAACAAACATTTCTTTTTATTCAATCAATGTTTTGGCTACAATGCTGGGCTTTATCGAGAGACGGAGCCTTGATAAAGGTCAGAGCTGTGACCAAATGTTGATCAAATAAAAACACCATTTGTTTAATTTGGAAGATCTGTGAATGTGGTTTGTCCTTGGGCTGTATGTATATTAATATTTGTATGAACTAGCACCAGGCCTTTGATCTATTTTTGTGTATATGAATGTGTACCATTCCTAAATCCTAAATTAAAAGTTGTTCTTAAAAAGTATGTTGTACACATACTTTTTAAGAACAACTTTTAATTTAGGATTGTTAATACTTTACACTCAGGGCTGATTTGTAGTATTTATATAAGCACATGCCTCCCAACTCTCAAAGTGTGCAGTATGTAGAACTGAACAACATTACATTGCAAAGGCCAGTTTTTCTATTGCAAGCTCTATCATTCAATGATTGGTCAGCTGTATACACTGCAAGCTCCGATGGTTCACTTTATCTGTTCTTTGCAAGCTCTGTGATTCAGGATGTATAAATTACATATAATTTGGGTCTGTTATACATTGAAAGCTCTGTGGTTTAGTTTCCCTGTTCATTGCAAGCTTTGTTGTCAAAAAGAAAACTGGACCTCCAGAGCTTGCAGTCTCTGACATGAATATGCAGTACAGACAATGACTGATTCAGAGAGCTTGAAATCAACAATGAAAAAGCACTCTTAGAGCTTTCATTATATAGAAGGGCTGACCCCTTAAATGTTAGGTCAGTTTCACTCTTGATTGTAAAAGCTTGTGTTCAGCAGTGACATGTACTTCAGCCCTTGACTGCCTATTGCTGTAGGCTAAGATTTAATTGGAAGGCAACCGTGGCCTTTGGTTTGCTGGTCGGTAAATTCAATAATATAATTGGCTTGAGGATGTAGTCGCTGATTGACTAGAGCCTTTGGGTTTTTCTGGCCTAACTTATCATAGGTAGAACAACCTCCTCTATATCCTGGATTCTACTCAGTTAACAGAAGATAGAACATGTAGCACAGCGCAGCCTCACTTGTTAGGTTCTGAATTACATCTCAGGCACCCCTAGGTAAAGGCACCCAAGGCACCTTAACACACCTATGACCACACCCTCATTCCTGACATGACGCCACTCCTTGTCCCAACTACTGTTGCTTGGTGCAAAATAACCCCTTGCTACAAGAGAGCTCTCCAGTCAATTGTTTCACATTGCATTGCAGTCCTCTCTAGCATCCAGTATTTTAAATATGGGCCAGTAAAGCTGTATGTCAGTTGCTAAATAAAATGTATATTATAAATAAGAAACACTTTGATTTCTTTGGCCTCACCCACAACTCAAATTGTGAGTGTGGTCAGACTGTTTAGACACCTCTCAAAACTTGGAGCATTCGGTTCGTGCCTATACTGCCTAATGAGAAATCCAGTCCTGCTTGTGGAATCAAGACAGTGGAAGGGTATGTATGAATACTTGTGAATTGTCACAATTCTTTTGTACAGATGTAGTTTGAGATTTTTTTACTAACGTGACCCTCATTATCTTCCATTGTAAGCACATGCAATATGTATAGCTAGTTGAACTGCACAATGCATACCTCCCAGCATTTAAAATTGCCAAAGAGGGACACTTGTGTTTTAGGGGACATTGCTGGGGGCATGGCTGGTGGGTGGGGCATTACCGAGAAATTTTATCCTATTGCATGACCTATTGACACCTTCTTGTGTAACCTAATAAATGACTTTTACCATGATCAAAGTATTTTATTTACACAGACTAATTTATAAACACATATATGGATGTTTAAACAAACATTAATATGAATTTTATTGCTGTAGAGCCATGGGATACACTTATGTACACACCACAGAATCTGATCTCCTAAAGAGAGGGACATCAGGGTGGGAAAGAGGGACAGAGGGATTTGGGTCTAAAAGAGGGACTGTCCCTTCTAAAAAGGGACACTTGGGAGGTATGACAATGTAATATTGATAACTCAATACTGTAATATTCATCTCTAGCTTTTCGGCATGAAGAAAGACACATTAACTCCGGCTACATTTATCTGTGCTCTTTTCCATTGTTTGCACATTACAAATAAAGGAAAAAATATTGGTGATTACAGTGATAACTGCAGACTTGGGCAGCTCATCTGTAAATGATTGTTCAGAAAATCCATATTAATTTTATCTGCACTGATCTGCAATCAATAAACCCGAACCAGTGCTACCAATACATCTGACAGGCAGTCACCTAAAGCATTATCATTCGGGCTGCATGTTGTTGTGTAACAATTACGCCATTGCGGGAATCTTCTACAGCCTCATCATCCTCAAACAGACATCAACCAGTTGAGATTGATGAGAGGTGTAGTCATACCTTTCCCAGATCCATATCCACCCTGTAAACTCCGGTTTTCAGCATGAGTTACCAGGTCTATGGGGACAGAGGCTGATACTCCTGCTTTCTGAGTTCAATTGTAAACACGCCCTCTTTCTCACATGTCCCACCTACTTCCCACCCTGTTCCTCCTATTTTCCTGCCCATTTATGTATAAATCCCACCTCTCAGCCCAACAGCTCCGTGTCACTCTGATTAAGCCCTGCCCACATTATGCCATGAAAAGCATCACTTGGACACTCTCATCCTGTCTAAGGTTGCCACCCAGCCGGTATTTTACCGGCAGGCCGGTAAAAAATTGGCTTCTGTCCAATGTTAAGTCTATGGAGGGAATGCCATGGCCGGTATTTTTTTGAAGAAAAGGTGGCAACCCTAATCCTGTCCCTTGGAAGAGAAAAATCCTCAGGTATGGTTGTAGTCCAGCAACAGCTGTAGGGCTCTTAAAAGCCCACCCATGCACTACATCCTTAAAACGATGCCAGTGACATCTGAAGCTGATTTCTCTTGCCAGAGGCCACCTGATTCCTTAGTTTGTGTTCTGGTGTACTAAGAAGTTCTAGAACATCTGGGGCAAACCAGCTGTGTCTCAGAGGACACATAAACATTGTGTTTACAGGGGCTTTTAACCCCTTGAATGCTAGAGAGGCACAGCAATGTGTTTGAGGCCATCCCAGGTGCCCCAATGCAAGGCATCCTAAGGAGCAGACATTCCTGCCTTTCCCAGAGCTCCCATTGATCATCCAGGATTGTCTGTGAATGGGCTGGGATAACAACCTTCCTGGGTAAAAAAAGCAGTGGTCATTGATCTTATCGATCAATACAAGCAGAGCAAATAGTAATAAATGCTCTCTGAGCAAGACAAATTACATATGCATTAAAAATTTAGTTTACCCCTCTGGCAGTCAAAGGGTTAGGATGATATTTTGCAGATGTAACATGGGAATAATTCATTTTGTACATATTCCAACTGCATATACGTGACGTTTAAAGTTGTATCAACCTATTTCCCGTTTTTTTTTTTTTTTTTTGGGTTTAGGGTTCATTTAACCCTTTGAGTGCATCACAATGTATTGAATTCCTCTCTGACATCCAAAGGGTTAATATTTCCATACAGAAAACTGCACTGTTTCCAATGTAAACCTGCTAAGGCTAAAAAAGTGGTATATTATGTGGCAAACCATCTCCAACAAAGCAGGCTCCCCCATTGATTTAAATGAGACTTTTAACCTCTTGAATGCTACAAGATCGCGATCACTTCCCAGAAATGTGATACAGAGTTGTCTAGCAGTCAAGATGTTCAAAGTTCAGTTTAAATCAATAGCAATTTTTATTTTGTCCATAGGTTCCCCTTGCCTTGCACCAGATTTGTACCACTTTCCTTAGGTCATTCGTCTCTATGTGCATTTATCATACGCACCCTCTATCATATGTACACTCCTCTTATTCGTCTTTCTCTCCTTCTGCAATCATTATTCACTCTCTTGCCTTTCTTTGCCTTTTCGCTCTATCTAAGCCATGTATATACATCTGTTATATAGCACACACCTGCTATCAGACTCAGTGTGATGTCCTGACTTTGGGTTGAATCAAGCTGTCAAGGCCTGTGGGTGGCTAATCACGCTTCAGCATGAACTTCATTTCAGAAAATATAATAGTGGGCTGAAATGGGTATTAGCAGCCCTCTGCTTCCAAATGTAGACACATAGGAGATCTTAGTGAATAGGCTCCATAGAATAACATAGTAACATAGTAAATTAGGTTGAATAAAGACACAAGTCCATCAAGCTCAATCTTTGCCTCATACCCTAGTGACATGAGAACTGTATAGCTTTCCTGCTACCAAATAAGTTAGTCTTTATCAGACCTTCCTGATTTGCCTACTAATATACAGTATAACCCTGTATGTTCCTTTTTGAAAGAAATGTATCTAATCTTCACTTGACTGTATCCTTTGTATCTGCCAAAACTGCCTCCTTGGGCTAAGAATTCCACAATTTAACAGACCTTATTGTAAAAAAAACCCCTTCCTCTGCTGAAGTCTAAACCATCTTTCCTCTAATATCAAGGGGTGTCCCCTGGTCACAGAGATCCTTGTTTTGACCTCTCATATACTTGCACAATGTGATAATATCTCCTCTTAGTCGTCTTTTCTCTGGAGTAAATAAACCAAGTTTGTCTAGTCATTCCTCATAAGTCAAGTCTTCCATTCCCTTGATTAATTTTGTTGCTCTACCCTGAGCTGTACCCTCTCCAGTTCTAGTATATCCTTTTTTAGAACTGGTGCCCAAAACTGTACTGAATATTCGAGGGGAGGTCTTACCAATGATTTGTACAATGGCAAAATGATGTTATCCACTCTTGCTTCAATAACCCTTTTTATGCAAGACAGGATATTGTTTGCTTTTGATGCTGCTAATTGACACTGGTCACTGTTTCCAAGTTTGTAGTTTACAAGGATATCCAGGTCTTTCACTTGCAATGAGTCTCCTAAAATGATTCGATTAAGTTCATAACACAGGAACTGGAGTGGTGATATCCCTGGAGAAGTTAGCGCCACTTTATCATCATCTTTATCACACCTTAATGCATCTCCCCCATTGTCAGCATAATGCTTACACCAGCCCTGGGTGCTATGTAACTGCACATGGATAAGAAGAGAACAAACAGTGCCTTCTGGACAAAAGTAAAGTAGAGCAACGTGGGGGAAAACCAACAACCGTGAAGGGAACAAATTTCCCAAATTCTCCCTGATTTAAAAGGGACTTTTAACTCCTTGAATGCTAGGGAGAGGCTGCAACACCTTGTGATGTCATAAAAATGGGACTTGTTGTAAAACGTTATAGGCATTTCACAAGAAACTAAAGAAGAGCAATTACGGAGAAAACCAACTGAACCATGGGGGGGGGGGAATGAAAATAAGATACATTTCCATTGATTTAAAAGGGGATTTTAACCCCTTGAATTACAGATCACAGTCTGCTCTTTTGAAAGCTCTCAGGTATGAATATTTTTCGTCCCTAAAACAGTTGCTGGAATCGTTTTTTGCATGCTGTTCCTGCCTATGGTCTACGTACTTATTTATGATGAAAATGTTCCCCAGGGAACTATCCGACTTCCAATTGGAATCAGGAAGGATTTTTGTTACACACATACAGATTAATTGGAAATTACTTTAAAGTTTTTTTTCCCTTTCTCTGGATCAACAGGGGCGATTTGGCATGGGCTGGACTTGATGGACACATGCTTTTTTTCAGCCTTACTATGTAATACCCTTTTTGTCAAAAGAAGGGTAGTGTGGGAGTTTATGGGTGTTTGAATGTGTTCTGTACTTTTGTCTCATGTTTTATGTAATAGGGAAGGCGACAAGATAGTGTTGTACCATTACTCTACTTTCCTGAGCTTGAGGCTTGCTCACATTAATGTTTTAATGGCGAATTAAAGTAATAGTAATGTTTCAAAATAAAAGAAACTCCAATTAATATTCATAGTGTTTGGTCCATGGAGAGTGTTATTTCAATACTGTCAGAGTTGTAGTTCAAGAGCAATTGAATGATAAAGTATCCCCTTCCCACCCCTTTTACTGATGTAACACTGCACAGCTCAGAGCAGAAAGGTGATGTCCAGATGGCTTGCAGAGAGGGACAATCTGCAATTAGCATAATGGCAAAACCTGAAAAACCTGTCAAGGGGCAGGGTTTTCCTTATGTTCATAAGAAGAATATCCCTTGCTGTGAGCTGTCTGGTCTTAAGTAGTGTTGAGCGAGCGTGCTCGGCCGATGCTCGGATCGGCTCGAGCATCGCTCTGCTCGGCACATGGCGGTACTCGTCGAGTACCGCCATGTGCTTGCCCGCCATGTTCGGGTGGCGGGGATCTGTGCCGGAGGAGGCACAGATCTGAAGACGCTCCGCTGGACCACCAGGGACTGGAGGTACGGGGGCATTGCGGAGATGAAGGGGGCATTGCGGAGATGAAGGGGGACAGTGTGGAGATGAAGGGGGACATTGTGGAAGAGGGGCATAGAGGAGATGAAGGGGGACATTGTGGAAGAGGGGCATAGCGGAGATGAAGGGGGACATTGTGGAAGAGGGGCATAGCGGAGATGAAGGGGGACATTGTGGAAGAGGGGCATAGAGTCTATGCCCCTCTTCCACAATGTCCCCCTTCATCTCCGCTATGCCCCTCTTCCACAATGTCCCCCTTCATCTCCTCTATGCCCCTCTTCCACAATGTCCCCCTTCATCTCCGCTATGCCCCTCTTCCACAATGTCCCCCTTCATCTCCTCTATGCCATAGAGGAGATGAAGGGGGACATTGTGGAAGAGGGGCATAGCGGAGATGAAGGGGGACATTGTGGAAGAGGGGCATAGAGGAGATGAAGAGGGACATTGCGGAGATGAAGGGGGACATTGCGGAGATGAAGGGGGGCATTGACCAGGCACCCTCCCCTCATCAGAGCAGGGGGTGCCTGGTGTAATGCTCGTGTCGCCCCATTCTATTCAATGGGGCTCGGGTGCTCGGCCGAGCACTCAAGCCTCAGGGGGTGCTCGGTCAGAGCACCCGAGCATCGGGGTGCTCGTTCAACACTAGTCTTAAGACCAGATTCCACATCTGAGGGGAGGTGGCTTACACTAGGTAAAAGGGGAGGGGGATACTTTATCATTCAATTACTCTTGAATTACAACTCTGACAGTATTGAAATTACACTCTCCATGACAAATACTATGAAGATTCATTGGAGCTGCTTTTATTTTGAAACATTACTATCCCTTTAACAACAACAACTAATTATACCTCCTCCCAATCATCTTGCTATGGCCATAAAATCCTCATGGCCTCTATGAATTTTGTCTTTGTTCCTTTCTTCAGGAGATAATATCTTCAATAAGACGTGGTGTCATCTTCATGGAGGGAGACATGACAGTTGCTAATAGGACAACAGGACCACAGGACCTCAAATTAATAAGAAACATTGCATTGTATAATGATACTTAGCATGTGTATACACTGATAATAAACACACTGCTCTGTATAATGATATTGGGTATCTTTTCCCTGGTAATGAACCCACTGCACTGTATAATGATGCTGAGGATCTATATACTGAAAAATGGACACATTGCATTATATAATGATAGTGAATGTCTGTACACTATTAATGCACAAACATTACTCTGTGTAACATTGCTTAAAATCTATAGACTGATAATGAACACACCACATTATAATCTGCGTATTGATACATTGATGCTTTGTGATGCTTTTTGCTCTTTGTAATGATGAATATACACTCATAAGGAAAATGCTGCATTACATGAGAGTGCTGAGTGTCTATACAAACGGAATTGCCATGGTGCACTGTATGATAAAGGGAATCTGCACACTGACAAACACACTATATTGTAATGACAACTAGAGTCTATACTATGATAATTAGAACCATGCACTCTATACAGTGATACTTTCTATATGTTGATAATTGACATTCTGTCATAGTGATTATATATACTCCTACAATGAACATGCATTATGACACAGAGGGGGAGATGCACTACAGAGTGATAAAGAGGAGATAAACTAGAGATTACTTCTCCAGAATTCCCCCACCCATAAAGAAGGGGAATCATGTCTGGGCTGGGGGGTGATCAGTAAAAAATGTGTGTATTGGTTAGGAGGGCTACGTAAAGAGGAAGGGGTGGGTTGTACAAAAATGATATAAAGGATTACCGGTGTAGTTCTTCCTCTTTCGATTTGCAAAATCTCCCCCCTCCCTCCCTGCATTTTGTGTGTTGGGTTTGGGGTTGTCAGGTCGTAAAAGCACCTGGGTGTTGTTTTTGTCACAGCTTTGGCACTTTGGGCCCTTGCCAATGGTAGATGGTAAAATAATTGTGTGGTTTTGTTAATTAACAGGTGGAGGTCAGTCCGATGGCACTGGCTCATATTGCACCCGGACTTTTGTCGCGGGTTAGGTCACCGTTCCCCATTGAGCTGCATAGACCAGCTAATGGGGTGTGGTGGGTGGAGTGGTACATGTGGGTTGAGCTTTCAGCTCTGTATGGGTTGGGCATACAGGGTATGCCGGGTAGTTGGCAAGGGCTTTAAAGTGGTTGTTGTAAACTGTAAACATTTAATAAAGCTGTGGCCTGTTTTCATCCAACAAGGTTTGTATGTGTATTTATTGATCATTACCTCATGCCCATGACAAGTGATATCACTCCTCCAGATCCTATGTTATTCTATAGGGCCTATGCACTAAGATTTCCAGCTGTAGAAATTTTCGTGCATTGGCACCATATAATAACATAGGAATTGGAGAAGTGATATCACTGGAAAAGTTATATCTGCTTTATCACCCCTTAGTGCATCCCCCCAGAGTATCTAGTCATTGGTAATGAAAATGCTGCTTTGGATCTAGTATTTGCACACTGCCAATAAATTTGCTGCATTGTAGAAAGATATTGGTACACCTATAATTAACATGGTGCACTGCTGAGTATACATTGATAACGAACACACTGAGCTGTATTTTGATCTATACAAGGATGTGAACATGTTGCACAGTGTAATTAAACTATCTTTATACTTGATAAGAAACAGACTGCACTGTATTTTGCCATGTATATAGGGATAATGAACATAACATTCTGTATAATGATAATGAGTATCTCTATACTAATAATAATCCCACTATGACATTGAGTATATGTACACACAGATAATGAATCCACTGTGTATTGACACTGGGTATCAGTACATTGATAATGAACACTCCACTCTGTGTAATCTGAACTATGCACTCTCTGTATGAGACTATATATATGTATATCACCAAGTATCACATCCCTGGTAATTAATGTCATCAGGTCAATCCCCCCACTAACACTGAAGTGGGTGCATCATAATTAACTGTCCCACTGCTTCCTCAGCGGGTGTGTTAATAACCTTTTACCAGCTATAAATGTGTTGCACTAAGTACTTATAGACATGTGAGGAACGTTAACCATTTGAGTGCCAGAGGGTTAACTTTCTTACAAACCAATTGCACCATAGAGGACAAATAAAAATACCTAAAATTCCTGTTTATTTCAATTGAACTTTTAACCCTTTTAATGCTGATGAATTCTCCAATATATTGCGAAGCAACACTTTGGAAATGTCTCTATCATTCAAGGTTTTAAAAATCCAATTTAAATCAGTTGATATTTCTGGGATTTTTATCCCTCCCATCTTCCAATGGTGCAGTTGGTTTGCTCCAGAAGTGTTGTTCTTCCTGAATACTGCTAAAAAGGTGCAATTTTGGAGCAAACCATCTGCATTATAGAAAAAAAACCCATTAACTTCACTATGATTTAAATGGGAATTTAACCCATTCAGTGCATTGATGATCCCTCTAGCATTCAAGGGGTTAAAAGTTCCATATAAATCAGTGGACATTTTTAGATTTTTATTTCTCCCCACATGATGCAGATGGTTGCTCCAGAATGATCCCTCTAGCTTCCTGAATATGGCCCTTCATGTTTTACAGGTCAATAAAAAGATGGCTTCTCTTATCCCTCACCACAGAGCAACCCTCCATTTTCCCTCTCTTGCCATATACGTCAGAGCTTTCTGGTGGAATAGAAAAGTCACTCTGCCTCCCCCCCACACCCCATGCAGGACAAAGGCAGGTAATTTCTTTAAGCTATTATAAGAAACTGCGACTGAGCTGTGGATGAGAAGAGAGGGGGTCAGTCCTCTCACATCCGCTTCCAACCGACACCTCCTAGCAGCTATTTATAGCAGACCCCATGACACTCACTCTTTCACCT
The DNA here is from genome assembly GCA_037306005.1 of Rhinophrynus dorsalis. NCBI lineage: Eukaryota > Metazoa > Chordata > Amphibia > Anura > Rhinophrynidae > Rhinophrynus > Rhinophrynus dorsalis. The sequence goes on along the minus strand of CM074718.1, from coordinate 266,104,455 downwards.
CCTTGTCACTTTACCAGTCAAATGGGAAAAAAATACTATTTTTTGTAACGACCTGAACTAGGCTTTTGGGATTAATGGCAAAAGGAAATCATCATTTCATTCAGGTCATTTTAATAAGTAGACAGAATGCCCAGGTTGTGGAGGACCCCTGATATTAGTGCGTGAGGAGCAGCAAGGAAGAGGAAGTTGTATTCACAGAGCTGATCTTATATGTGTTATTGAGTTATCTGTGATTGGTTAATTTTTCTGTCTCTCTTCCTGCTGCTGTGAGGCCCAGTAAAAGGATGATATGCAAAATAGGAGCCTCCTGTCTTGCCATAAAATTTGCACCTCATGGAGATCCTTGCACTTGCAGGGCATACCTGGATTTCCAGGGATGGTCCCTGGTTGTGTCTCCTCTTCTCTGGATCAAGCCGTATCTGGGTTTTGACTCTGTTTTCAGCATTTTTGTTTAACATCATATTGGATGTGCAATATGTGTTTGTTATTAAAATTTTGAGTGCTAGAGAGGTATGTGATGGATACCTCTCCGGCACTCAAAGGGATTAAAGGGTTAATAATCTATGAGCTTCCCAACATATGCTAATACAGTTTATATGATATTTAGGTCTGGAAAATGTATTTTCTATTGTACATGTGCAGCTCTAACTCTGATGTAATGGGCAGGGCTATTTTAATGCACGGCTTTGGACAGGGGCATAGCTGGGAACTCTCCCGGTTTGCCTTGGAGACACTACGGTTTTGACTCTACATTACCAGGTCTCCGGGGCAGAGTCTGATTCTCCGGGGGGTGGGCAGTTTCTTAAAAAACTCTGCCCATTGGTGCTCCTTCCCAACTGTTCCACCCACTCCCGCCCACTTCTTCTCTTTCCCCAGCCCAGTTTAAACTTGTCTGAAGCCTCGCCCCCAGTTGTGATTAAGCCCTGCTCCCTATTTGGCGCAAATTGCGTCATTTGTCTTCCTCAATGACATCACAGGCCTTCCCCTCCAGGGAGGCCAGAAGAAAAAGATTCCAGGTATGGACAGGGGCCTCCAGTCAAAGGGAGTCTCTCCCCTCGGGCCTCTAATTGGGTTCCCAACAGTCCCATGTTTACAGAAAGGAACCAATGTAATCCTTTGGTCAGCAGGCAAGAGAGGAGTGAGGCAGTTCTTGGTGTGCAGCATGTAAATGGGAATGCATTTTCTACTGAAAGGAAGAGGAAGACTACAACTAAACTTTAGGATCATAAATGTTCCCTTTGGGCGCTTGAAGGGTATGCAATGCATTACTTTGCAATGCTTTGCCTATCCCTCTGGCACTCAAAAATATAACTTATATTTGGAGGCCTTTATTTACAGTTCTGCCGGGGGCCTCAGGGGTTCTTAAAACTGCCCTATAAGTGGTGTTCTGTTGGCGTCAGCTAAGCTGTACCATGGGTCCCTTATGATGCTATGGGCCTTAAGTATAAACATAGCTGGGAACTCTACAAATTTGCCCTGGAGACTCTTGTTTTTGCTGTTGATTATCAGGTCTGTGGGGCAGAGGCTGATTCTCTGGATGTGGGGAGTTTTTTTTATCAAACTCTGTCCACTTCTGCATCTTCCCAGCCTGTTCCTCCCACTCCCCGCCCACTTCTCCTCCTTCAGCAGCCTATTCCTTCTACTCTGGCCATGTATGTTAAGCCCCACCCCAACTCGGGATTAAGCCACACCCTATTATTGGTATGAATCCTGTCATATATCTCCCCCTCAGAGGCCCCACCGGGGAGTCCACAAGACATAGATCCCAGGTATGTGTATAAAAAATGCAAAGTGCAGTAATTCTAGGGCGAAACAACTGTACCATAGGGGGCAACTAAAAAGCCCCCAAATTCCCATCTAAATTAATCTTTTTAACCTCCTAAATGCTAACAAGGTCTCCAGCAAATGTTTTGTAGGTTACTAAAATGCAGGGCCGGATTTACATCTCAGGCGCCCCTAGGCACAAAACCCTCCGGCGCACCTAGCACCACCTTTGCCCCACCTCTAACCACACCCATTGTTTAACCACACCCTTCTCCTTCAGTGAATATAATTGACAGATCCTCTTTCTTGCAAAAAAAAAAAATAATAATTTGGGGCGGGATTTCCTTAACCTGCAGTGGAAATATCATACATAAATCAAAATTATACACAGGGCACATACATAGTGATTGGACAGAGGGCACTTATACCGCATTACACTACAGTGTGATTGTACAGAGAGGTAACATATGCCAGTAATGCCACATTACAGTGCATTTTGATTGTACAGACAACACACACCATACACTGCAGGCAGATTGTATAGTGTCAGTGGACACATACACCACACGACAATACAGGTGATTGTATAGAGGAATTAAATATGAATGGTATCATCACCATCATCATCATGGTCCATGAGGATGATATCATTCATATTAATTTCCTCACACAATCACCTGTATTGTCATGTGGTGTATGTGTGTCCACTATACAATCTTCCTGCAGTGTATGGTGTGTGTTGTCTGTACAATCAACATGCTCTGTAAAGTAGCATTACTGGCATTTGTTCCCTCTGACTGTACAATCATGTCCAATCGCCCATGGACATCAGATTCAGTGCTATCCCATGTAAACTTGTGAATTATGTGAATTATTTGTCCACATAGATGACTTAGTATGTCTATTTTGAGCATGCCCACACATGAAAACCTTTTGTAGACTGTTTATATTTTATATAAATTACAAACAATATTGTTTAAGTCAAGTAGCATATTTCTCACTCAAAGTAAAAAACTATAAAAATAAATCACATTTGGAATAAATAATAACATAATAAAACTAAATGTTACCACATTACAATATAGGTGATTACATGGAGAAACTATATTATTATGTTGAATATGACAATAAAAACTCAAATTGTAAGGCTAACTGGGCAACACATACAAGCTTGCTGCTGCTGCTGCACTTGAGGCTGTTGGCGGGGGGGAGGCTACTGCTGCTGCTGCCTCCTCTGTCCGCCAGTAACTGATTGTTGCTTGCTGTCTGTGCCTCCATTGAAACATGCTCCCACTCTGCCAAATCTAAGTCTGGTTCTATCCTGTGCTTTTTATTCAGCCGTGCAAGATATGCCAAAGTGCGCGGCTGCCTTTGATTACGTGTGTGACGGTACGTCCTGATGTCACCAAGGTCCCATCCGGGAGGTGAGGTGACCAATGAGTAGCTTAGGGAGTGGCATGCAACCACAGGTGCAGCGGTGGGTCACATGGGGTGGCCCAGGCTGTGCAGCCGCAGGTACAAGCCAACTGAACATTTATTAACTAGTACTTAAGTTTTGCAACAAAGTGCCCTCGCAGACACAAGGAGAGGGCGAGCAAGCAAGCACAGCATTATTATTTTGCACCTTGGGGCCATCACATTATAAATTGGACAGGACGGTGGGCGTGACAGGCCCATTGCCAGGCACCCCTGAAAATCGGGTGCCCTAGGCAAGTGCCTTGTCTGCCTATTCACAAATCCGGCCCTGCTAAAATACAAGTGTTTAAAAGCCTTGCTGCAATAAATGGAGTATTTTATTTTTTCTCAGTGGTGCACATGATTTGCCCCGATTGCTTTCACTTTACTTTTATACATATGGGGCTATGTTACAAGGAGAAATGTCCTGGAAAACATTTTTTTAAATATTAGCAAATATGAAAGGGTTAAACATGGACAGTTCAATAACTTCCCTTGTAACCATATGAGTTAATCAGTAGATGAGGGTACCCATCCAGACTCAATAGCTGAATGGACTCTGGTGCTGATTCTACTAAGGTGCTTGGCAACAACCAGACAACAGGTTACTATGCAGGGTGGGATTTACATCCCAGACACCCCTAGCCAAGGCACTGGCCACACCCCCACTACTCATATGACCCCACCCCTAGTCCCATCTGCTCTTTCCTGACGCAGATTATATCATTGACCTTTAAAAAGTAAGGACAAAAAAAAAAAAAAACTTTAACCCCTTGTTTTCTAGAGAGATTTTCAGCACATTGCATCATAATACATTTCAGATCTTTGTAGCATCAAGATGTTAAATAATGCTCTAGGCAGCTGCCTACTTGGCCTATTGGGAAATCCTGCCCTGCCAATATGTAGAAAGAGTATTGCACCCCAGGCTTATAACTCTGTGTGAACCTATTTATTGACAGATGAGCTATGAACACCCTGTGGCTCTTACACTAAGAAGAAATGGAGATATTCTGGGGCAAACTAACTACACAGAAGTTGACAATTCAAAATTCCCATTGATTTAGGGGATTTGTATTTGTTCCCTATGGTAGAGTTGGTTTGATTCAGATATATCCAGTCTCATAACATTCTGGAGGGGAGAATCCTCAGAACTCTCCCTTTGTCATAAACCTGGACTGCAATTCACTTTTTTATATAATGATCTCAAACCTTTGTGTGCCAGATGAGTGTGCATGCATTGTGAAACAGTGTGTTTCTCACCCTTCTGGCACTCAAGGGTTTAAACTCTGTCATAATAATAGATAAGAGCTGTGAAATGAATGTGAATCTTCAGTACATTATAGCCTCAGTTTGCTCTGCTACTTTAAGAGCCCTTGGCTTGTATATATATTAAGGTCTTAACCCTGCAATGTTAGAAAAGCAGGTGATACTTTATAAATATTAGCCTGTGATATCACAGGTATGCTGTACATACATGCACACATTTGCACAAAGATACACACAGAATGATGCGCTAATGTTCATTCCGTCTCTGGGGTCCGTCTCTACTGCCTCTCTCCTGTATCCTGACCGTTTCCATAGTAACACAGCATCCCTGGGACTCTGGCCAGTTCTGACTGACAAGCAAACAGAGCCGTATAGCTGAGCCCACAGTACAGTATATTATTACTTAATCCTGAGATAAAGTCATACCACCTTGTATGTATAACACCATATCCCTCTACTGTGAGTGTGACACTACACTGTGGGCCATATTCAATAAACTAAACAAAAGCTGTAAAATAAAAATACCCATTAACTAAAATTAGACTTTTAACCATTTAATTGATAGAAAAGTTCTGAAAAGCATTGCAAAGCAATGCATTGGATACTTCTCTATCATTCAGGGCTTTAAAAGCCCAATTAAAATCAATGTAAAATGCTGTCACCTACAGTGCAGTTGATTTCTTTACTTATTGAATGTGTATATTACTGTATCCTACTGCACTGTGGGTATCACTGCATCCTACTTCACTGTGTGTATCAGGATATCCTACTGCAATATGTCACTGAATCCTGCTGTACTGTGTGTATCACTGTATCCTACTACGCGGTGTATATATCACTGCATTCTACTGCGCTGTGTGTATCACTGTATCCTACTCCTCTGTGTGTGTATCACTGTATCGTACTACACTGTGTTTGTATAACTGCATCATACTGCACTATGTCACTGAACCTTAATGTGCTGTGTATGTATTCACTGTACCCTACTGCACTGTGTGTATCATGGTATACTATTGCACTGAGTCACTGAATCCTGCTGTTCTATGTGTATGTATCTCTGCATACTATGTCACTGTGTGTATTATTGCATTCTGTTACACTGTGTTAATAACCTCATCCTACTGCACCATGTATTATTGCATCCTACTACACTGTATCAGTGCATCCTATGACACTCTGTTCATCACCTCATCTTACTTTATGTATAGCACTGCATCCTACTGCGCTAATCCTGCTTAATCCTGCTGTTTAGTGTGGGTATCACAGCATCCTACTGCACTATGTGTATCACTGTATCATACTGCACTATGTTACTGAGTTCTAATGTGATGTGTTCATGTATCACTGCATCCTACTGCACTGTGTGCACCACTGTATCCTACTGCAATGTGTATATCACTGTATCCTACTACACACTGTGCCTGCATCACAATGCACTATGTCACTGAATCCTACTATGCTGTGTGTGTATATCACTGCATCCTACTGCATTGTGTGTATCACTGTATCCTTCTGCACTGTGCCACTGAATCATTCTATACTGTGTGTGTATGTGTGTCACTGCATCCTCTTGTACTGTGTATCACTACATCCCACAACAATACGTGTTAGAGTTGTGCAATTCGGAATTCAACGAAAATGGGGTCATTCAGTGAAATTTGGACCTTCTGACAGGCAAGGGTAGTTCGCCAAAAAAAAGACGAATCCGACTAGCCCTGGTCCGAATGTTGTCGAAACTTTCGGAAATTCGGCGACTACTATCCATGCTCGATTACTTGCCATCCATACTTTCCCTCCATGTCTCTAGTCCAATTAGCTTCTCCGTTTCATGCGATACTTTCCCGCTTTGTCTCTATTCCAATTGGCTTCTTCGTTTCATGATGGGGGTTGGACTAATGACACAGACACCCAGGCAGACAGCCTGCATTTCCTCATTGTGTTGTTGGAGGTCAGAGAGAGAAGAAGGAGACAGAGAGTGTCCAGTTGTTGTGTAGGCAGGCATTAGCATTATGCATAGACAGGCAGCCAGCATTAGTGCCTTATTGCCACTGCAAGGGAGAGTCATCTTTGTTCCTGTGCAAAAAATTTAAAATATTAGGGATTTGTTTGAATAATTTTCAGAGTGACACGTCAGCCAGTCTCACAGTTCTGTAGGCAGGCCTAGTACCTTATTACCACAGCAAGGGAAACACCTTTTTTTCTGTGTTTAACATTAAAAATAATAGTAGGAATTTGTTTGAATAATTTTCAGTGACACTTCAGCCAGTCTCACAGTTCTGCAGTCAGGCCTAGTACCTTATAACCACCGCAAGGGAAAGTCACCTTTGTTTCTTTGTTAAATATTAAAATTAATATTAGGGATTTGTTTGAATAATTTTCAGAGTGACAAAGCCAGTCTCACAGTTGTCGTGTGGCCAGATTTTTAAATTTTAAAACTATTATAGTTCACTACCTACCTATCTGTCATGGATTTGAGTTCTAGTGAACAACCTGATGTTCATCATCCTGGTACCAGCTGCAGTGACCCAGCAACCACCAACACCACCACAGTGATGTTTCTTTCAAGCAGAGCTAGCAGCAGCAGGCAGGCAAAGAAAAGTACTTCGAGTAGTACTAGTCAGACTCAGCAGCAGCACTCCAAACCAAAAACTTGAAAGAAGAAGGGAACTGCAGGTCGTTCTACCTCTACTAGCAGGGTAGAGAGGTCCAGGTCCTCCTCTGAGACCACGAAGCAGTCATCACTTGTGTCTAGTCAGGTGTTTGGCGATGATCCCCCCAGAACCACCTGCACAATGACTAGTGCCTCTGCCAGTTTAGTCACCACCTCCGCTACAGCCATATCTGTAAACCTGGGAACACCTAGTGTGTGTAACACTACTGGTCGGACACTGCGGGCAGTATCAACATGGGATTTCTATAGCGAACGTCCGTGTAAGCAGCCCAAATGGAAATTATTGAAGTATTTGGAGAAAATTTCTTCTCCCACCACTGTCACTGCCACTGAAAGCATATCTTCTCCAGAAAAGGTTATTGAGGGAGATAGTTTACCATTTCCCGTTAGCCACCAGGCAGAAGAGGGAATTGAGCAGGGCTCCCCAAAATCTGCTGCTGCTGATTTTTCTTCTTGTCAAAACCTACAAGAGGTAGAAGAAGAATCTGAGGGATCAAGGCCTCCTAAGCTTTATTTGTCCCCTGAGCTTGATTTTTCCAGTGACCTCGATTATTCCCCTGAGCTTAATTTTTCCCCTGCTTCCCATAGTACTCCTCCTGTTTCTCCAGTTATACTCGTGTCTTCTATTGGCAACTCAACACCTGCCTCTCCAGTTCCATTTGAGTGTCCCAGCCAGGTAGTAGCTGCTAGTGTCTCTGCTACTAGTACCACTGTTACTCCACTGTCCTCCTCCAATCCCAGTCCCAACATCCCTGCTGCCATCTTTAGGTCTACTGGTACCCCTGTAATGGTACGTAGAAAGAAAAAGCAAAGTGAGGTTGCTCCAGCATGTGAAGATCAAGAAAGTGTCACCTTAGTTTCTTCTTCTCCACCACCTTCCAGAGTCATCCGTCACTCCAAAGTGTGGGACCATTTTGTGGCACTTGGCAATGGCCGGCTAGCGAAATGCAAATTGTGTGGCAGGGAAGTTAGCCGTGGGAGGTTGTTGGGTCTTCTAACCACCTCTGGGACGAAACAACACCTGAACAACTACCACAAGTCAGTGTTGATTAGTGCAGAAAGTGTCAAACTCACCACCAGTAAGCAGGAGAAAGGGCAGGGGGATCATGCCACATCTGCTCCTAAGAGCAGACAGTAACAGCCCATCCCAAAATCAGTACAGGCCACACTGGAAGATTTTGGTGGGTTTCATTCAAAGGGGATGTGCAGACAGCAGTCCCGAAAAATCAGATGCCTCATTGCACAGCTCACAGCGGTTGGGAGTGCTACTTTTAATTTGGTGGACGGGGAACCCTTCTAGCAACTTATGGAGGCTGCCACACCCTGATATAAAATTCCATCCCACACCATATTTAGTAGAACTATAGTGCCCTCACTGTACCGGTCATGAGTTTGGCTTTTGAAGGACCTGCTAGGAAAGGCTGGTGGCCAGTCAGTGCTCTTTACCACTGACTTATGGAGTGCTCCGAGTGCCCGTGTGGCTTCCTGTCCTTGATGGCGCATTGGTGACAGCCCAGTGTGTTGCAAGACACACCATTACTGACAACAAGTTCAGGTGCAGTAGCTAAGTAGGCAGGGCACTGCTCTTTCCTCCTCCATGCTGAGGTAATGGATCAGCAGCACACCTCAGATAACATTTGCAAAGCACTGCAGAACATGGTGGCGCAGTGGCTAGGGGAGCAGGCAGGCACACAGGCACAAATGGGGTTTGTGGTCACTGATGGTGCAGCTAACATGATAAAGGCTCTCTGGGATGGCAGATTTGTGGGTGTGCGCTGCTCAGCACAGGTCCTGCATCTGGTAGTGAAGGCTGCTCTCTAGGATGGTAGTAACACTGGAAGGTTGCCAGCACTTGTGGAGTCATGCCGACAAATTGCTGGCCACTTCCATCGGAGCATCAAAGATAGCCAGCTCCTCAGGGAGGAACAGAAAAAGGCAGACCTCCCAGAGCACCACCTAAAACAAGATGTTGGGACCAGGTAGAACTCCACCTTAGATATGCTAGAGTGTATCCTGGAGCAGAAAAATGCAATTCATGCAATGTCATGACACCATTTCATTGGTAGTAACAGAACACTGGGCAGGGCTGACTGGGCCCTGATGGAACAGGTAGTGACAGTCCTCACGCCTTTCCGTGCTTTGATGGAAGATTTAAGCAAAGAGAATTCTGGCCTGGCAGAAGTCATTCCCCTTTTCACACACATCTCCTTGAAAATTGAAGATTTCCTTGCCCATAGGGAATGCTTGCCTAGTGCTGAGGGTAATATACGTCCCGATGTTGCTGCACTTCTAACGAGGCTGAAGAAGGAACTGACTCGGCGCATGGAAGAGTGCATGGACGTTTGTCCCAAGTTAATGTTTGCCATAATTTGCGATCCTCGAATCAAAGGCCAGATGGCAATTAGTTCCAATTCACTCACTGCCTGGAGGGAACAATTGATAGCGAGGGTGAGTGAGAGGCAAAGAATAAACAGGATTCAGTCACAGGAGGCGGGAGAAGATTCCGCAGATGTGCTGGAGGAGTGTTGTGGTCTTCTGGGACCTATCACCCACACGTCATAGCTCCTCCCCCCTCCAACCTCTACCCACAAATTGATATATAAAATATGCTCTCAGTTGGCCTCCCAGCTCATGGAGCAAATGACTTTTTTTAAAAGTCAACCTGCCAAAGCTAGGTTACCCTGCTCTCAGGTTCGATGCAGCTTAGAAGAAAAAAAGTACCATAGTACCATAATATGCTGAGCGCTCCAGCTTACCCAGCTCTAGAACAGTGGTAGGTTGGGCAGAGGACACCCCCCTGACTTGGAGGGACACAGGGGGGAATTTAAAGTCTACAATGTTGTCCCACTATACAGGTTGTTCAGTCTGGCTCTATTGTTTTTCATCTCTTGCAAAAAAAGAAGTCTGCAGTATCTATCTACTGAGTCCTGGCTGCTCCAGTGTTCTGCAGTTTGCTGCTGGCTACACCTCCAGTGTTGCTGTCATCCTGAGTCCGCTTCGCACCAGTCATCCTCAGTTGCTGTATCTCTACTGAGTCCTGGCTTCTGCAGTTTGCTGCTGGCTACTTTTCCAATGTTGCTGTCTTCCTGAGTCCATCTCGTACCAGTCATCCTCAGTTTTGTAGTCTCTTGTAAAAAAAGTCTGCGGTGTCTCTACTGAGTTGTGCCTGATCCACTGTTCTGCAGTTTGCTGCTGGCTACATCTCCAGTGTTCCAGTCATCCTGAGTCGGCCCTGCACCAGTCATCCTCAGTCTTCCTTCAAATTTAGCTACATCCATACTTCATCTACTTCATTCATAGTATCATAAGGCTAAATTCCCACCTTACCCTGTTCCACCATCTTCATTTAGACCCTGGAAATGGTTCCATTCATTTAATTTTCATTTATTGTATTTTTAAAGGTATTTTAAAGTCGCTGAATAATTCAGACTGTCGGCGACTTTAGTCCGAGTTGAACAGGTCAGATCCGAATTGTGGAGTCAACGAATGAAAAAAAAAATTAGTCCGACATCGAATTTTATCGAAAATTTCTGTCGTGCACAAGTCTACTGTGTGTATCTATGCATCCTATTACATTGTGTTCATCACTGCATCCTACTGCAGTGTGTGTGTGTGTGTCACTGCATATTACTGCACTGCATGTGTATCACTTCATCCTACTACGTGTCTATATCACTGCATTCTACTACAATGTGTGTATATCACTGTATCCTACTGCACTGTGTGTGCCTTGTATTTTAGTGCACTGTGTGTCACTGCATCCTACTACTACTGTGTGTGTATCACTGTATCCTCCTGCACTATGTGTGTGTGTCACTGAATCCTACTGTGCTGTGTGTATGTCTGCATTCTCCTACACTGTATGTGAATCCTACCACACTATGTGTATCAGTGCATCCTATTAGTCTGTGCTCATTACTTCATCCTACTGCACTATGTGTATCACTGCATTCTACTACACTGTGTGTGTATGTGTATCACTGCATCTTGCTGCACTGCATGTGTATCACTTTATCCTACTACATGTGTGTATAGTTGCATCCTACTATACCATGAGTATATCACTGCATCTTACTGCACTGTGTATTGTTGTATCCTAGTGAACTGCATGTATATCAATCACTTTGTTCAATGTGTGTGTATCACTGCATCCTACTGCACTGTGCCACTGGATCCTACAGTGCTGTGTGTGTGTATCAATGCATCCTATTGCACTGTGTGTGTATCACTGCATCCCAATGGTCTGTGTGTATCTCTGCATCCTAGCACTGTACCTGTGTCTCACTACATCCTACCATACTATGTGTATCAGTGCATCCTATTATACTGTGTTCAATACTGCATCCTACTGCACTATGTGTATCACTGCATTCTACTACACTGTGTATGTGTGTATCACTGCATCTTTCTGCACTACATGTGTATCACATTATCCTACTACATGTGTGTATAGCTGCATCCTACTATACCATGTGCATATCACTGCATCTTACTGCACTGTGTATTGTTGTATCCTAGTGCACTGCATTTATATCACTTTGTCCTACTGCAATGTGTGTGTATCACTGCATCCTATTGCACTGTGTGTGTGTATCACTGCATCCCAATGTACTGTGTGTATCTCTGCATCCTAGCACTGTACCTGTGTCTCACTACATCCTACCACACTATGTCTATCAGTTCATACTACTACACTGTGTTCATCATTGGATCTTGCTGCACCGTTCATACTATGCTACATCGTATTACCCTGTTTGTATTACTGCATCTTAATGCAGTCTGTATTACAGCATCCCACTGTGCTGTGTCACTACATCTGCTTCATGTGTATCACTGAATCCTGCTGCACTCTGTGTGCATTACTGAATGCTATTGCATTGTATACATCACTGTAGGTAATTCTGCACCAACTACATTATGGGCATGACAATGACAGTACATCCTATCATAACAGCATTTTTATGCATTGTGTGTGTGTCTATATATGTGTGCATAGTACCATGCTTTACATTATGGTGGATGACACTGCAGCCTTCTGTGTTGTGTATGTGCATCTCATTACACTGTGTGCAGGACATCTTCCTGCTGTGCTGCACTTGTTGTACTGCCTTTGTTACTTTTTATTTGTGTGGCAGTGTGAGTCATTATGAAGTATGCACATCACCCCCCCCCCCTCACTTTCCCACATGTCAATCATTTATAATGAGTTTTGGGGACCTTTTTGAGTCAATCCTCTCCATGCCCTGTCTCTCGCTCCTTTAATTACTAGAATCCCCTGGATGCTAAATGTGTGTGTGTGTGTGTTTGTGTGTGTGTGTGTGTGTGTGTGTGTGGAGGGGAGACTAAGACGTTGTGTGTGTTTGTGTTCTGTGTGCATCATGCATGATTTGTGTAGCGATGTGAATGATGTACAACATGTATGTATCTTGTAGATGCATGTTTGTTTATGTATGTATGTATGTAATAGGTGTGCATAATATGAGCTTATTGTAGAGGGCTGTTTGTGTTAGTGTGAAGGGGAAAGAATGATGAAAGGAAGGTCTGTGTGTGTGTGTTGTGGTGTAGATTGGCTGAAAAATGTGTCTTTGTGTGTTTATGTATGTATACGTTTGTTGTGCATTGTATGAGTTTGCTGTAGAGGGGTGTGTGTGAATGCCCACAGGTGCAAGTGTAAAGGTTGTTTAAAGGAACACGTTTGTTTAGATTTTTAGTATATTTATTATAATTGTCAATGTTTTCTACAGAACTGTAAAGTTGGGGAGTGAAATGCAATTGTTACATTCAGACACAGATCAATGCACAGTATATGGCTGTGTGAACGCTTCTCAAGAGAGCTTTCAGTCTAGTCAGAAGCAGGGAATAGGAGAATCAAAAGGTACATTTTTATGAAGAAAAAGTGGACCAGTTCTTTGGTAAAACAAGAGCTTACAAAAAATTACATTTCCTAACCTCATAAACATGTTGTCTTATACAAACTCCAGATGTTACCCCTCTAAATTACTGCCTCTGACATAAAATCTATATGTAGTAAAATTAGGCTGACCATACCTCACCTTTAAAAAGGGACACACATGAAAAATGCATACTACAGGGTTGCTCTGATTTTGGTGCACTCCTGAAATATGCCTATTTCCTATGTGTCCATTTTTAAAGGTGAGGTATGGTCAGCCTAAGTAAAATGTATCTGGAAAAACAAGCACCCTAAGCTCAGCCTGTTCAAATTTCAATGACCAAAAGATATGCAAAAGATAATAAGATACTTATACTAGTTATTGTAGGGAACAAAACGTAATATCTCGTGCGAACCTCACCTATTTGCTACACACCTCTCAAAACCATATTTCATCACATTGCCAATCTAATCCTCTAATAGTAAGTGCCATAACAGCCTGGCAGTTTGCAAGAAATCACATTTATGGTTCTAAACATATATTTCTTCCTTCTGTTTATCAGCAACCCTGATTTTCAACACGGCCAACCAGAAAAAGATTTTATCATTGGTATCATTTTGAGTGGTAGAGAGGTATCCATTGCATTGTGTTGCAATGTGTTGGATACCCCTTTGTCACTCAGATGGCTAAATTCCATTGGGCACCTGACTGACCCCTTAACAAAAGTGATACTACCATTTACAGAATACATACAAATTTCCTCTCAGTAATCTATTTCCTTATTTGCATGAAAAACATTATGTACAAACTTTCTTCCACACCTCACAACCCAATTAGACTCAAAGCCATTGGACAGTTTAATCAGGCAAACCAAATCCGTTTGCTTTTAATTCTGTCACTGTTTATAAACACTTACTACCACCCTTAACTTATAACGATCACCATTCAGGCTTACAAAAATGGTTCCATTATATACCCCCAGCTTTGTACTTCCATGAGTTGTCTTAAAGCTTATTACATAGATCATACCTCCCTTCCTCTTTAGCTAAAGTAGTGGGCTTGTCTCACTCAGACCAGTGCCCGAAATGCAAGTCCTAAGTTGCTGGTCTAATATATATGCTGTATTTCTGCCCACACATTTCCAAATTCAGACATACTGTCTTTCATTTCATCCGCATCAATATGCGTTTTCCACGAACAATAACATACACAACTTTCCTCTTTGGAATATATGACTTTGATGAACAAACATCTAAATTTCAAGTCTAACTGCTGGACATCATGATCATTTGTCCCTAAAATGTATCTTATCATTGTGGCGTAACACACTGAAGCAGCTTAGATGAGATTGCTATTTTTCATTAAAATCCGTCATAGCATTTGCACTAAACAACAATAAGGTAGATGGAGGAAAGTTCATATTCTTATGGAAACCGTTTATTAACATGCTCCCCAACACCCAAAAACAGGATTTTTAGATATACTAGCTGGCTGTCTATAAGAAAGCTCAGAGCACATTCAACACACTAAATGCCTTTTTCTTCAGTTAGACATGGTGGCACTCCATAATGACAAACTCAGCTTTTACCTATATTGGAGAAGAACAAAAGGTGAGTCTCTCACCTTGCACTGTGATTGTTCTGTATACTACTGAGTGTATAAGAAATGTGTTTCCATCTTACATACAGCAATGCAGCTGTATGTTTCCATTGTGAAATGCATCACTTTCAATAATTTCAATAAAAAAGTTATATAAAAAATAAAATTCCCATGAATTCAAATGGGACTTTCAACCCATGAGATTCCAAAAGAGTTGCTAGCTCTTTAGAATTTTTTTTTTTTTGCAAATAGGGTGATGATACCTAGCTCCAGAATTGCACCATTTTTATTTTTGCAACTTTGTGTGAGTGTCTGATAGTATGAGATAATCAGGTACGTCTGTGTTTTATGTGTTAGGTATAGTGTTGAGGGATGACATTTCAAAACCGAGGCAATGGTAGTTTACCACTACACCCATAAAGAACTACATTTATTGTATTTATTGTATTGTGGAGTTGGGACTTAAGTGAGGACTCTATAATCTGCTCCGTAACGTATTACTGGTACAGTCCCTTACTTTGTACCATTTTGTTAATTAGGACAAAGCAATTTGTGGATACTTCTGTTGAGTCAATAGAGCACTTTCAACATTTATAATTCGCCCCCTTTTTCATGCTTTTAATATTATTATTAATAAATGTTAAGTTTTATTTAACTCATGAATATTTGACTCTCAATAGACAATTTGATGAGATCTTTTTTGAGTGCTTAAGAATAGCAGGGATCTTCCCTTTTCTCCTTCTTTCTTTCTATATATTATTTACCCTGTGAGCACCATAAGTCTTATCAATCTTTTAGTCTTTGAGAGTTTTTCGTGCTGAACATTGAGTGTGCACCGGTAAAATCTCTTTTTTCTCCATAGTGTTGAGCGAGCATGCTCGGCCGATGCTCGGATCGGCTCGAGCATCGCTCTGCTCGGCACATGGCGGTACTCGTACGAGTACCGCATGTGCTCGCCCGCCATGTTCGGGTCTCCTCCCCGCACGTTTTGCGGCTGCTGCGCAGCCAATAAACGTGCAGGGAGGCTCTGACATCGGTGTAATGCCAGCAGCCATGTTGGCTGCTGGCATTACACTGATTGGCTGGCCAGAACCCGTGGTCAGGTGCTGTATAGCACCTAACCATCGAGTTCGGCTCAGTCTTAGCCAGGGAGAGCTGAGGATAGGAAGGGAAAGGCAGTGTAGGGAGGAAAAAAACCAAAATTGTGAAAAAAAAGAACCAAAAGTCCTTTTTAGGACTACTGTGTGTGGGGGCAGCAGGTTATTTTGTGTGGGGGGAAAAAAACAAAAAAAAAAAAAAAAAAATATTCTGTTTAGTGTGCAAAGTTGCAGATTAGAGCACATTCTGTTTAGTGTGCACAGTTGCAGATTAGAGCACATTCTGTTTAGTGTGCAAAGTTGCAGATTAGAGCACATTCTGTTTAGTGTGCAAAGTTGCAGATTAGAGCACATTCTGTTTAGTGTGCAAAGTTGCAGATTAGAGCACATTCTGTTTAGTGTGCAAAGTTGCAGATTAGAGCACATTCTGTTAAGTCTTCAAACTAAAATATCAAAGTCACATATTCCATTCAGTGTGCGTCGCCGCAGTTTAGCAGCACATTCTGTGTACTGTGCAGAGTTGCAGAATAGGAAGAAATACTGTTAAGTCTTCAAACTAAAATATCAAAGTCACATATTCCATTCAGTGTGCTTCGCCGCAGTTTAGCAGCACATTCTGTGTACTGTGCAGAGTTGCAGAATAGGAAGAAATACTGTTAAGTCTTCAAACTAAAATATCAAAGTCACATATTCCATTCAGTGTGCTTCGCCGCAGTTTAGCAGCACATTCTGTGTACTGTGCAGAGTTGCAGAATAGGAAGAAATACTGTTAAGTCTTCAAACTAAAATATCAAAGTCACATATTCCATTCAGTGTGCTTCGCCGCAGTTTAGCAGCACATTCTGTGTAGTGTGCAGAGTTGCAGAATAGTAAGAAATACTGTTAAGTTTTCAAACTCAAATATTAAAGTCACATATTCCATTCAGTGTGTGTCACCGCCGTTTAGCAGCCTATTCTGTGTACTCTGCACAGTTGCAGAATAGTAAGAAATACTGTTAAGTTTTCAAACTCAAATATTAAAGTCACATATTCCATTCAGTGTGTGTCACCGCCGTTTAGCAGCCTATTCTGTGTACTCTGCACAGTTGCAGAATAGTAAGAAATACTGTTAAGTTTTCAAACTCAAATATTAAAGTCACATATTCCATTCTGTGTGTGTCACCGCCGTTTAGCAGCCTATTCTGTGTACTCTGCACAGTTGCAGAATAGTAAGAAATACTGTTAAGTTTTCAAACTCAAATATTAAAGTCACATATTCCATTCAGTGTGTGTCACCGCCGTTTAGCAGCCTATTCTGTGTACTCTGCACAGTTGCAGAATAGTAAGAAATACTGTTAAGTTTTCAAACTCAAATATTAAAGTCACATATTCCATTCAGTGTGTGTCACCGCCGTTTAGCAGCCTATTCTGTGTACTCTGCACAGTTGCAGAATAGGAAGAAATACTGTTAAGTCTTCAAACTCAAATATTAAAGTCACATATTCCATTCAGTGTGTGTCACCGCCGTTTAGCAGCCTATTCTGTGTACTCTGCACAGTTGCAGAATAGTAAGAAATACTGTTAAGTTTTCAAACTCAAATATTAAAGTCACATATTCCATTCAGTGTGTGTCACCGCCGTTTAGCAGCCTATTCTGTGTACTCTGCACAGTTGCAGAATAGTAAGAAATACTGTTAAGTTTTCAAACTCAAATATTAAAGTCACATATTCCATTCAGTGTGTGTCACCGCCGTTTAGCAGCCTATTCTGTGTACTCTGCACAGTTGCAGAATAGTAAGAAATACTGTTAAGTTTTCAAACTCAAATATTAAAGTCACATATTCCATTCTGTGTTCGTCACCGCAGTTTAGCAGCCTATTCTGTGTACTCTGCACAGTTGCAGAATAGGAAGAAATACTGTTAAGTTTTCAAACTCAAATATTAAAGTCACATATTCCATTCAGTGTGTGTCACCGCCGTTTAGCAGCCTATTCTGTGTACTCTGCACAGTTGCAGAATAGTAAGAAATACTGTTAAGTTTTCAAACTCAAATATTAAAGTCACATATTCCGTGTAAGATGAAGAAGGCGGGTAAAAAGGGACGGGGAAGTGGACGTGATCCTGATAGTTCAGGGCGCGGGTCAGGACGCGGAGAAACTGTGCCTGGTGCCAGAGCAAAAGAAAGAAAGACATCCACCATACCTAGCTTCATGTGTAATTTTACAGGGCGTCGCAGGACATCACTCTCGAGGTCCGACCACTGCGAACAGGTGGTCGGTTGGATGACAGCTGATACTGCTTCCAGTCGGTTAAGCACCACCCTGTCTTCCACCAAGTCCACTCTCAGTAGCCAAGAGTCTGGTCAACATAATCCTCACTCTGATCATCCTTCCTCCCACCATACACGGTCTGGTCAAAGAAGTGATCCCACACTGGGATATAGTGAGGAGCTCGTCTCATCACCAATCCTTCATTTGACCCTCTCTCCAAGCACGCTTGCAGAGGAACATGACATCTTGTGCCCTGATTCACAACCTCTAGAGGCTACCCAATCACAAGAAGATGACAGATGTGAACGGCATTTAAGGTCAAAGGAAGTAGTGGATGATGATGATGATGATGAGACACAGTTGCCATTAAATCAACCACTATTTCCGTCTCAAGACCTTGTTGAGGAGAATGTTATACAGTTGTCAATGACTGAGTATGTGGTGGGATCAAGACTTGAGGAGGATGATCAGAGTGAGGAAGTGGAGGAGGACTTGGTGGACGATGAGGTGACTGACCCCACCTGGGAAGGTGTAGAGCCGAGCGATGACAGCAGTCCTGAGGGTGAGCCATCTGCAGCACCGCAACAGGCTGGAAGAGGCAGTGGTGTGGCTACAGAAAGAAGGCGGACCGCACCAAACCGGCCCGCAAATGTTCCACGGAGCACCCCCTTGCGTAAATCTACCTTGCCAAAGGGTAGGTGTTCCGCGGTATGGCGTTTTTTTAAGGAAAGTGCGGACGACAAAAGAATTGTAGTTTGCAACCTGTGCCACACCAGAATGAGCCGAGGAATGAACACTAGAAACCTCACCACCACCAGCATGATCCGACACATGGCATCCAAGCACCGTAGTAAGTGGGAGGAACGCCTGGATCGCCCATCTGTGTCTGCAGGCCACACCACTGCCTCCTCTTCCCCTGTTTTCGGTGCCGGCCAATCGCCTGTCGAAGGCGCAGGCCCGCATACCTCCCGCCCTGCACCTGTACCATCTGAAGCACCATCAGCGACCACATCCACTTCCCTGTCCCAGCACAGCGTCCAAATGTCGTTACCCCAGGCATTTGAGCGCAAGAGAAAGTACCCAGCCACCCACCCACAGGCCATAGCACTAACCTCACACCTTTCAAAATTACTGGCCATCGAAATGCTGCCATTTAGGCTTGTGGACACTGAGTCCTTCCGCAGCCTGATGGCAGCAGCTGTCCCTCGGTACGCGGTCCCCAGCCGCCACTACTTTTCCCGGTGTGCCATCCCCGCATTACACCACCATGTGTCCCGTAACATCACCCGTGCCCTGACCAACGCAGTTACTGGGAAGGTCCACTTAACGACTGACACATGGACAAGTGCTTGTGGCCAGGGACGCTACATTTCCCTGACGGCACACTGGGTGAATGTCGTGGAGGCTGGGAGCGACTCGGACCCTGGGATGGCACGGGTGCTACCCACGCCGAGGATTGCGGGCCCTACCTCCATCAGGGTTTCCGCCAGCACCTACGTTATTGGCTCCTCCTCCTCCGTTTCCACCTCTGAATTCTCTACACGCAGCGCCACTCCCCCATCAGCCAGTAGCTGAAAGCAGTGTAGCACTGCAGTGGGGAAGCGTCAACAGGCCGTGCTGAAGCTGATCTGCCTTGGGGACAAACAGCACACGGCCTCAGAGCTGTTGCAGGGGATTAGTCACCAGACCGAGCAGTGGCTCTCGCCACTCAACCTGCAACCAGGCATGGTTGTGTGTGATAATGGGCGTAACTTGGTGGCGGCTTTGGAGCTCGGCAAGCTCACCCACGTACCATGCCTAGCGCATGTATTTAATTTAGTGGTTCAGCGATTTCTAAAAACCTACCCCAATGTGCATGATCTCTTGACCAAGGTGCGCCGCGTGTGTGCACATTTACGTAAGTCATCTACAGCTTCGGCCGGCCTGTTGAAGCTGCAGCAGCGCTTACAATTGCCAGCTCACCGGCTGCTGTGTGACGTGAGCACGCGCTGGAACTCCACCTTCCACATGTTGGCCCGGCTTTGTGAGCAGCAGAGGGCAGTAGTGGAGTACCAGCTGTTACACGGTCGTCGCCTCTCCGTTCAACTTCCTGTAATCAGAAGTGAGGAGTGGGAATGGATGTCAGACCTCTGCGAGGTTTTACGCAATTTTGAGGAATCGACACAGATGGTGAGCGGCGATAACGCTATTATCAGTGTAACCATCCCACTTCTGTGTCTACTGAAACGCTCGCTGCTCACAATTAAAACCGACGCTTTGCATGTGGAAGAGTTGGAAATGGGGGAGGAAGAGCTTACACAAGGTGATAGCCAGAGCACCCTCACTTCGTCTTCTCAGCGACAATTGGAGGAGGCGGAGGAGGAGGAGGAGGAGGAGGAGGAGGAAGACACGGTTGCCTCCGCTACAGAGGGTAGCCATGGAACTTTAGTTCCATCTCTTCAGCGTGGGTGGGCAGAAGAGGAGGAAGAGGATGAGGATATTGAGAGTCATCCTCCTGGTGAGGACAGCGAAATCTTGACTGTTGGTACTCTGGCACACATGGCTGACTTTATGTTAGGCTGCCTTTCCCGTGACCCACGCGTTATACGCATTTTAAACAACACGGATTACTGGGTGTTCACCCTTCTGGACCCCCGCTACAAAGAGAATTTCTCATCTCTCATTCCTCCGGTGGAGAGGACAAGCAAAATGGTGCAATACCAGAAGGTTCTTGTTGAAAAATTGCTCCAAAATTTTCCATCTGACAACGCTGGCGGCAGAGTACGTGCTACCTTGGCCAACCGAGAAGGGGAGAAAAGGGGAGCACACAGCAGTTCCGAGAAAGGCAGGGCAACACTCTCCAAGGCGTGGGACACCTTCATGACACCCCGCCAGCACCCTCACCCTGATGCGCAGCCTAGTGTCACAAGGAGGGAAAAGTTTTGGAAGATGGTGAAGGAGTACGTAGCAGACCGTGTCAGCGTCCTCAATGATCCCTCTGTGCCTTACAACTACTGGGTGTCCAAGCTGGACACGTGGTATGAACTGGCACTCTACGCCTTGGAGGTGCTGGCCTGCC
The DNA here is from genome assembly GCA_037306005.1 of Rhinophrynus dorsalis. NCBI lineage: Eukaryota > Metazoa > Chordata > Amphibia > Anura > Rhinophrynidae > Rhinophrynus > Rhinophrynus dorsalis. Next base: position 266,083,405 of record CM074718.1, on the reverse strand, counting down.
CTGCCGCCAGCGTTCTGTCTGAGCGGGTATTTAGTGCTGCTGGTGGCATCATAACAGATAAGCGTATCCGCCTTTCCACCGACAATGCTGATAGGTTGACACTTATAAAAATGAACAAGGCCTGGATTTCCCCTGACTTCTCCACTCCACTGGAGGAAAGCCCCGGGGGAACATAAACTCACTTTATATATGTTATTTACAATGATGGGAATACTCTGTATTCCCATTCACCCCTTCCACCCAAAAAACGGGTATATGGTTGACTCTTAATCTTCTCATCCTCCTCCTCCTCTTCCATATGCCCTGTGCTATAATTTTTATATAGGGCCAGCTCACCAGCGGGCCCTGTGATATAATTTTTATATAGGGCCAGCTCACCAGCGGGCCCTGTTTGACAATTTTTATATAGGTCAGCTCACCAGCGGGCCTTCTCATATAATGTTTTATTGGGTCAGCTCTCTAGCGGGCCCTCTCATATAATGTTTTATAGCGTCAGCTCACTAGCGGGCCTTCGCATATAATGTTTAGGATGGTCAGCTCTGCAGCAGACCCTCACCCATAATGTTTTAGATGGTCAGCTCAGCGCACGTTTCCATCTTAATCATGGCCTCAGTTCTGAAAATCAAGGAAATTGTTGGGAGAATTTGCAGATGATATACAAGTAAATATACAGCAAATATTGTTTGGTAACAATTTTTCGCCTAAAGTCGTTTTTATTTTCCTTTTTGTGTGTTTTATGGTCAGTCTGTAAAAATGGCGTACTACGGGCGAAAGATCGTTCCCAGCAGCGATGTTGGAGTCCAAGGTGCATCCAGACATCCTCCCTATGCTGTCCCTGAACCATTTCTGTAGTGTTTCCATCTTTTTCTGCCCTTTTCCTATGGACCAGGCACCCTCCCCTCATCAGAGCAGGGGGTGCCTGGTGTAATGCTCGAGTCCTCCCATTGACTTCAATGGGGCTCGGGTGCTCGGCCGAGCACTCGAGCCTCAGGGGGTGCTCGGTCAGAGCACCCGAACATCCGAGCATTGGGGTGCTCGCTCATCACTAATGGTCAGCTCTGCAGCAGACCCTCACCCATAATGTTTTAGATGGTCAGCTCAGCGCACGTTTCCCTCTTAATCATGGCCTCAGTTCTGAAAATCAAGGAAATTTTTGGGAGAATTTGCCTCTGCGCACGTTTCCCTCTTAATCATGGCCTCAGTTCTGAAAATCAAGGAAATTTTTGGGACAATTTGCCTCTGCGCACGTTTCCCTCTTAATCATGGCCTCAGTTCTGAAAATCAAGGAAATTTTTGGGAGAATTTGCCTCTGCGCACGTTTCCCTCTTAATCATGGCCTCAGTTCTGAAAATCAAGGAAATTTTTGGGAGAATTTGCCTCTGCGCAAGTTTCCCTCTTAATCATGGCCTCACTTCAGAAAATCAAGGAAATTTTTGGGAGAATTTGCAGATGATATACAAGTAAATATACAGCAAATATTGTTTGGTAACAATTTTTCGCCTAAAGTCGTTTTTATTTTCCTTTTTGTGTGTTTTATGGTCAGTCTGTAAAAATGGCGTACTACGGGCGAAAGATCGTTCCCAGCAGCGATGTTGGAGTCCAAGATGCATCCAGACATCCTCACTATGCTGTCCCTGAACCATTTCTGTGGTGTTTCCATCCTTTTCTGCCCTTTTCCTATGGACCAGGCACCCTCCCCTCATCAGAGCAGGGGGTGCCTGGTGTAATGCTCGAGTCCTCCCATTGACTTCAATGGGGCTCGGGTGCTCGGCCGAGCACTCGAGCCTCAGGGGGTGCTCGGTCAGAGCACCCGAACACCCGAGCATTGGGGTGCTCGCTCATCACTAGTTAGGTAGAAATGGTTCCAGAAGTTGTGAGGTGCAGGTGGTCTCCCTTTTGGAGGGTCTGAACACTCTGGGTTGGAGTTACCTGTTATGGCCTCCCCCTGCAAGTCTGGGCGGTGTGAAGGAGCTCTACAATTCTCAGTCCTGCAGTCTAATGAGTATGGCAGTGCCCACCATTATTAGGGCACTTTCTTTATGCTTTATGGGTGCTTATAATATTGCTTGATTATGTTTTTCAGAAATGTCTGGGCTCTGTGATAATTCAGCTTTGGAACATGATTATATGTAAGAAATCAAACAAACAAAAAACTTATGTACTATATGTATTCATGAATATTGTCAACCAAGCATTCCTCATGATATGTCCTCTATGGCATCATGGTTTCAAGGTTGTACCAAAGAGTCAATTAATACCCTTAAAGCTCCTGGCAAAAGTGTTACAGTACCATCTATCACTCCTAAAGAATATTGTAGCCCCCCCTTCCCCCCATTCTTCAGGGGTACTTTGAAGAAGAATTTAGAGACGATTCTTATATATCTCCCCCAGTTAAAGCTGTCTTTCTATGGACATTAAAGATGATGGCAAACCTAGATCTATTAAAGATGTTATGTTTCTGGGGTGCAAGAAAGCATATACAGTTATCTTTGTCCACAAAGTGGTTTCTGTCTTGATTAAGCAAGAATGGGATGCACCTGAGAAAAGACTTCTATGTCCTATGTATCTTAGTTAAGTTTTACATTTTATCAGAAAGATAGTGTTTTCTAAGACTGTGCCCCCAAGGTAGATGGCCATTTAGCTACAGTTACCAAGAATGCTACTAACCTTGTTGAGGAAATATTACAATTTATGGACCTCATGGATGAAAAAAGTAGAAATGTCATTACCTAGATGTTATAAAACTGAAGCATTCACTTTTAGGCCTAATGTGGCCACTACCGGTGCTGCAAGATCTATAAGATTTCCAGAGATGAATTGCTTAGATCTGTTTCCATGTTAAGACTGGCTGCTAAATGTGTGTATGATGCGTCCATGGAAAATTTTAGAACTGTTGCAAGAATTACAGCCTTTTCCACAGCATTCTTCCAGGCTATTTAGCTTAGACAATGGGTGGCTGACTTTGCATCCAAGAGTAAATTGTTCTCTATGCCTTTAGAAGGTCCTTTCCTCTTTGGAAAATAGTTTAATTGGTTAATATATTCACAGAACAGAAGAAGTATCTTTCTCAAGTTCAACTTTTTTGTTTACACAAAGCATTTTTCATCCCAACAGGACATACAAGAGGAGCTTCAAGCCTAAAAATTCTGCTGACAATCCCTTTGCTGGTAAAGGGACCAAGTTCCCAAAACTATGTGCCCAGGATAGTTCTGACACCAGACTGCCATTCCTGTGAGAGGGAGATTGCATCGCTTCCATCATTGGTGGGGAAAACATCAGATTTCTGGGTCTTATTTATGAGGATAGTGTATGGATTGGAATCGTTAGCTGAAGCCAATTCATCAATATGCATTCAATTGCCTAACAAAGATATGGGATTCTTCTGTTTCTGAAGGATTACCCAGTGGAAGTAGATACACTTTTGTAAACTTGGTCCATTCAGCTGACCTACATTTTTCCTCCATTGTTTCTTGTTCCCTTGTTACATGAGAAAACAACAGTCACTTTGATTGCTCCTTACTGGCCCAGGAAGTTGTAATTTTGTGAGAATCCACTTACAAAGATCCTGTTCCGCTATTCCCTCCAGTTCTGTCTGCCTCACTGGAAAACACCTCACCACACTGTAACAAAAGGATTCCCTCCACTGCACAAATTCCTCAGGGAATCTGAGGTGTGAAGAACTGGAAGCAATGCTGAAGTAAGAGGCTAGCTCCATGTGCCAAATCAGATCCAAAGCCAGGTCAGAGAGGAGAGCCAAGGGTCAGAAACTGGAGCAGTAGACAGCAGATAACCAAGATCTACAATCAGAAAACAATGTCAGTTAGTGTAAGCTGAAGGGCAAGAGAATGGAGCAACAGCAGAGCCAGGGCAAGCCGAGGTTGATAAGAAGTTACATAATGAACCAAACAGCAATCAACGTCACTGGATAATGTGAGAAAGGTAAGACTGGATTTTAATGATCAAATAACCAATCAGAAAAAGGAAGGGATGGATATAGGTGAGAGGAGGTGTAACCACCAGAGAGGATAGACAGATGATGACACATTCGCTCCTACTCAGGAATTACCTCTTCATCAGATTGTCTTCATCTGTGTCAGGAGCCAGATTCTTCTATGTACAAAAGGACAGTTCCCTTAGATCTAGTATAGACCACTGAGATCTAAACAAAATTACTAAGTGAAATTGCTGCAACCTGCCTCACATTTCAGAACTTTTGATAAATTCGATAGGGACATCTATAATCTACCAAGCTTGGCTTTCGCAGGTCTGTAATGGGTTTTAACCTCATTTGGATCTCGGAAGGGGATAAATGGAAGACCACATTCATTACTCATTCTGAGCATTATGAATGTATTATGATGTTATTTGGGTTTGCTGTGTTTCAGGCATTTGTGAATGATATCTTCAGAGACCTGTCTCACACTAGTTTGCTTTTCTATCTAAATGACATCTTGATGTTTTCCAAGACCCTTCAAGAACATCATGCACAAATTACCCACATCCTTCCCACTTGCATACCAATGTGTTGTACTCAAAATTAGAAACATGCAAGTTTGAAAACTCTGTATCCTCTATGGTCTGGAAACGGGCCCAGCACAGATCACAGTCATAAAACAGTGGCTTTTCAGTTATTTAACAGTTTTGCCAACTATTATAGGTGATTTATAAAAGATTTTAAAAAATTGTTGCTCCTATCATGAAGATGACAGGTAAGGGAGCCTTGGCAGCATTTGAACTACTGAAAAGCTCCTTGTTCCCTCTTTTCAAAGGCAGCACAAAATAACTAATAATGTGGGAAACCATGAGCTTTTAACAGTAAAAATGGCTCTAGAGGAGGGGTGTTAACGATAGAGGGTATAGAAAGTAATATCATAATTCTGACCGATTGTGTAAACCTGGATTAACTGAGCAAGGCCATGAGGCTTAAATCACGCTAGGCCCACTGGGCTTTATTATCCAGTTGATTCTAATTCAACATCAATTGACAAGAGCAGAACTGGTAAGCTGGATCATAAAAACCCTAATTAGTGGTCCTTGGAGTGCTGTGGCTAGAGAGAGAAGCATGTGAGCAAAGCTGGGGAACAGGGCCAGCTACTAGTATATTCTTGCTTCAGCTCAGGGTTGGGAGAAGGCAAGATGTCTGACCCTAGTTGTCCCTAGCCAATGAGATCCCTCCAGCTTACATGGAGAAATCCTCTATCATTGGAGGAGGTTGGAACGCGACAATACTTGGGCAGGGATCAGATGAAGAGTCACAAGCTGTGGTACAGAGCTGTACCTGCAGTCTGTCCTGAAGTAAGGCCCTTGGTAACTTACTTCCTTCATCGATGAGTAAGAAAAGAACGTCAAATGCTTTCAATAGAATTTGGAAACATTGCTTTTCTGGTAATCTCACAAAAAGACCTGTTATCTCCATCCATCCTATGTCTTTTGGAATTCCTGTCTGAGAGTTCTATTCAATGTTTACTTCTCAACAACACACTCAAGATGCAGGTCTTGAACCTAGGGTGTTTTTACCCGTCGACTTGATAAACAGCTTCTTAACCAGCACTGGATCTGAAATTAGTCCTTAATGTACTGCTGGGTGATCTGTTTGAAACACCGCATAAGTGCTCTCTGAAATTGCTTTCCCTCAAAACAGTAATACTTGTAGCACTTACTTCAGGCAGGAGATTGAGTAAACTCTGTGCTCTTTCTATTAAATAAGCTCTGCAAGATCTTTAACCATGATGCTACCTCCAGAATTTGTACCCAATGTATCTTTATCCTTCCACAGGATATATGTTTACCTACTTCAAACTTTATTCCTGAAAATGCTGAAGAGGAAACCTGCATACAATGGACTTCAAGAGATGTCTAAAGTATTGTCTTGACAGAACAAGTTCTACCAGGAGAGCCTGAAGGAAAGAGAGAATTTCTTATTTGTCAACTCCATTTCTTTCAGGACTCCTCTATTAGCACACTAACATCCCTCCATTTGTTGTAATTTAATTATTTTTTGCTTTATCATGAATTTGTTTACTGGTGTGGGTCTGTTCTTATCCTGGGAATCATGAGGGTGTCCTGACATTTTTTTCTTCTTTCTCTCTCTTTTCCTTTTGTGCAGCTTGAGTGATGAAGTGGGCTATACTGGGGCTTTAAAGGGATAGTAATGTTTCATAATAAAAGCAGCTCTATTTAATCATCACAGTATTTGGACTTTGGAGAGTGTTATTTCAATTCTGTCAGAGTTGTAGTTGTAGAGTAACATAAATGACAAAGTTTCCCCCTCCCATCCCTTTTACTGCTGTAACACTGCTCAGTCAGAGCAGAAGGGAGGTGCCCAGGTAGACTGCAGAGAGCGACAATCTTCAATTAAGATAAGGGAAAAACCTGAAAAACTTGTCTAGGGGGGCAGGGCTTTCATTGTTCTCACTGTAAGAATATTGTCCCCTTCTGTTATCTTTCTGGTCTATGGACTGCATTCCACATCTGAGAAGAGATGGCTTACACTAGGTAAAAGGGGCGGGAGGGGGAAACTTTGCTTGTGAATATCTCTTAAACCATAAAGGTTTGAGAGATAAGACTTATATTGTTCTTCATGTTTTTTTAATGCCTACAAAATAAAATAAAGTTAAAACGAAGTATTACTATCCCTTTAAAATCACTCTGATTCCAGCATGCCAGATTTAACCCATTGAATCCCAGAGGGGTACCCAATGTGTCACACATCCCTCTGGCATTGAAAGGGTTAAACAATCTTGCTCACACCAGAGCAAATTTAAAACTCCAGCTTGCCTTACCGAACTAGCTTTTGAAATGTGAGACAGGGAAGACTGTGAGAATTGTCACTTTGATTCCACTGCCGCCTTCTATTAACAGCTTGACTCACCAATGTAGAACAGTGATTCCCTACTGCCCTGCTGCTAACCGGTCTGGAGAAAGTTGAAGCATACTCCATTTTACTTGCCAGTTAAAGGTAACAAATAAATGTTGTGGTGTGGGAATTACTAGGAAGAGGTTTCTGAGGCGACTAAGTATGTTATTATAGGGAATATCTAATGGATAGGTCTGTTTGTCAGTTTGAGTGACAAAGGAGTGTTCTAGAGATATAAATGGAGGGTTCTCATTAATTTGTTAATCCCCACTACCCGCATCCATCCCTTTTTCAAAACCAGATAAATGGATCAGTTTTATGTTCAGTGGTAGGCTTATAGGTAACTGGTTATAATGATCACATGGTACATTCCAGATGTGAGCACTCAGAAGGTGGACTGCTCATATATGTACAAGGGGTGTCAGACAGTGTATATGTGGTTCTGATACTACCAGTGGACAGTATGCTGGGGTAAGGTACAGAAGGTGTGACCTGAGTGTATGTGTACATAAATGGGGGCCCCACAATTGGTACCACGTCTAGAGCTCCATGGAGTCTTTAGGAGCTCTGCCTATTGAACCCACTACTCTCCTCATTCTGTCCTCCATCCCGCTTATCAATCCTGCTGACTCCCATTAAGCCCGTCTGTGCTGTGAATTGCCTAATTTGGATATCCCCACCTCCAGCCCTACCTGTTACTTCAGGGGGTATCTGCCAACAAAATTACTAGGTATGTCAAAGGGTTAAAACCCCCATTTAAATGATTTAGAATTTTGGAGATTGTTATTTGCCTTCTATGGTGCACTTGGTTAGAGCCAACATGATTGCATTTAACCCTTTGAGTGCCAGAGAGGAACCCAACACATTGCAATGCACTGCATAGCTCTCTGGCACTCAAAGGGTTAAACCAAAAATGAAATCATAGTACCCAAGGCCTGGGCTTCTGTCTAGAATTCAGCAAGATTCAGGGGAGATGTTCAAGGATTTTACTCTGCAATGTGCTAGACATTTATCTGGGTTTCAAAGGGTTAATTCCTTTTTTGGTTGGCACTAGAAAGAGAAAAGCTGAGATGAAGCATTAGGAAGTAATATTTACCAAGGGCTGGGTTCTTTTTCAGTCACCTCTTGTAAATAGCATATGTGATAAATGATTCCTGGACCTATAACAAGGTACTTCTACTGAATAGACAATGTGATGTTTACAGTGTTAACAGTTTTGACAGAACCAGTTTTAAACTGATAGATACATTGATAAAGCAACCAGAGGCTTTTAACATGTGTTACCACAACTGATAAGTATATTGAATGCGGCCATGTAGGGATTTGTAATGCTAACTCAGCAGACAGGTTCGATGGACAAACCCAGGATTTCTAGAAAAGGATTTCCAAACTATAAATAAGGACCGCGTCCAGGAATCTAAAGAAAACCAATTCTGGAGCAAGCCAACTGCACCATAGAACTGTTCATGTTACAATGCCAATGCATCACTACCCACAACAAATTAGACCCCACACATGCCCCCCCCAATATGCAAGTCAACACAACCCATGCCTATATATAATCACACAAGTCACAAGGTAAGGAAGCAATAAAGAGGTCACTACTTTATTAAATTGTGTTTGATTTATTTACCCTTGGAGGACCCCCCAATGTTGGAGCCTCAGACCAATTTCTAGCGTGGATCCTGTGTCGAGTTTCCGCAGCTTGGACCATTGCGCCCAGGGCTGGTGCAAGGAATTTTGCCACCCTAGGCAAAACCTAATTTTGCCACCCCTTGGCTCCACCCCTTGTGCCCTACCCATTTATGCCCCGCCTCTGTATGTGTTTAAGTGTCAGCGTGTTTGTGTGTTACCTATATGTGTCAGTTTGTGTGTGTGTTCTCTATATGTGTGTGTTAGTATGTGTTCCCTGTATGTATATGTGTGTCAGTGTGTGTTTCCTATATGTATATGTGTGTTAGTGTGTGTGAGTCTCTGTAAGGATATCAGTGTGTAAGTATGTGTGTGTGCTTCTCTATATCTGTATCAGTGTGACAGAGTGTATGTTCTCTATATGTGACTCTCCCCCCTTTGACTCTCTCCCCCTCTTGACTGTTGATCCCCCCTCTGACTCTCTCTCTCCCCGGTTGACTCTTTATCCCCCTCTTGACTGCTGATCCCCCCTTTGACTCTCTCCCTCCCCCGTCTGACTGTTGATCCCCCTTTTGACTGCTGATCCCCCCTTTCACTCTCTCTCTCCCGGTCTGACTCTTGATCCCCCTCTTGACTGCTGATCCCCCCTTTCACTCTCTCTCTCCCGGTCTGACTCTTGATCCCCCTCTTGACTGCTGATCCCCCCTTTGACTCTCTCCCTCCCCGTCTGACTGTTGATCCCCCTTTTGACTGTTGATACCCCCTTTCACTCTCTCTCTCTCCCCGTCTGACTCTTGATCCCCCTCTTGACTGCTGATCCCCCCTTTGACTCTCTCTCTCCCCGTCTGACTCTTTATCTCCTCTTGATCCCCCTTCCACTTACTCTTCCCAGGTGCAAGTCTCTCTCTCTCTCCCCCAGTGAGTACGTTTCGTTGCTCTCCCTTGGCTGGCTATTTTTTTTTTTAAACTTTTCAGTGCCAGAGGGGTATACAACGCATTGCAAAGCTATGTGTTGCGTACCCCTCTGGCACTGAAAGGGTTAATGTAGCACAGCGATGCCTGTTTCTCTCTCCCCCTCCGCTCCTTCAATCCTGGTCCAGGACTGAAGGAGTGGAGGGGGAGAGAGAAACGGGTATCGCTGTGCTACAGTAAAAAAATAACCAGCCAAGGGAGGGCACCAAAACTTACGTTTTTTTTCACTTTGGCAGTAAGTGGTGAGCGGCTATAGGTGGTGCCGGCCCTGCTCGCGCCCCACTGCCTGCCACCCGGAGGCATCTTAGGCACCACTTCCTACTCTGGACCCCCCTTGAAGGCACCACTCCAACATTTCCCAACCACAAGCCTCCCCCTTTACCTCAGTGCCCCATGACATTAACCCATCTTGTTAGACAAGAGCCGCAGTACAGTTGGGCCCTAGGGAAAACAGTGGGTGAACAAGGCCCCCAGTCTGCCAGGCCCTCCAGGGAAATTGTACCTTCTGTAGCTAAAATGCACTGGGATTACCTGGGGTATCCCACAATATGGGCCTAAGATTATTTGGACCCTGGACAGTAGGGTGACCACACATCCCGGAATGCCCGGGACTGTTCCTTATTGGGGGTCTGTGTCCTGCGTCTTGGGTCACCCCCCACCGGGACAACAAAGAGTCCCAGAATGGAGTAACACGCACCAGTCCAGCCAGCCAATGAAATCTATTTGCTATATGGTCCTCATTAGCTGGCTGAGCCAGCCAATGAAGACCATATAGCAAATACATTTCATTGGCTGGCTGGACTGGTGCGTGCGAGACAGCTTGGATGGAGCAGGTATGCTGGTGCTGCAAGTGAGACCCACGGCTGAGGCTCCCGCCGGCGCTCACCATCTTTCTGGGGCTGATACAGAGTAAGAGTTCCCAGTGGGAAATCTTACTCTGGGTCAGCCTTGGAAAGATGGTCAGCGCCGGTGGGAGCCTCAGCCGCAGGACTAGCATACCTCCCAACGTTTCAATCTGCCAAAGAGGGACACTTGTGTTTTAGGGTGTGTGGCTAGGGGTGTGGCTGGTGGGCGGGGCATTAAAGAGAATTTTTAGGCTATTTCATGACCTATTGACACCTTCTTGTGTAACCTAATAAATGACTTATAACAAGACCAAAGTATTTTATTTACACAGACTAATTTATAAACATATATACTGAAGTTTACACAAACAATAATGTGAATTGTATTGCTGTAGAACAGTAAGATACACTTATACACAAACCACACAGTCTGATTTCCTAAAAAGAGGGACATCGGGGTGGGAAAGAGGGACAGAGGGATTTGGGTCTAAAAGAGGGACTGTCCCTCCTAAAGAGGGACACTTGGGAGGTATGGACTAGGGTGACCACATGTCCCGGAATGGCAGAACGGAAATGTGGTCACTCTACTGGACAGGCCAATATTTTGACCTAAGCATGGCTTTTTCTGTAGCTCATGCTACGCTGCTACTGCAAATCCAAGGTAGCAGGTAGCAAGGTAGCAGAGGCAGTCCACAAGGGTTGGGAGGGAAAAGAGAAAAGGTAATTAAACAATCTATTTACACAACTCCTTTTTAAAAGCCTAGTTCCTTCTTTCCCTTCTCACCAGTACTCCCAGCGAGACCCGGTCATTGATTTAAATAGGAAATTTTAACTCTTTGTTTGCCAGAAAGGGCAGCAACACCTTGCAAAGCAATAAGTAGGATACATTGTAGCATGCATGGGAATTTTAATTTCTCTCCTATGGTGCTCCAGTTGGCATAGCAGGGAACTAATCGGATCTGCCCAGGAGACTCCAGGTTTTTGAGTTAACCTTTCAGTGCCAGAGCAATGCGTTGCGTACCCATCTGGCTCTGAAAGGATTAATTAGCCTGTCTCTGGTGATGGAGGCTAACTCTCTGGCTGTGGGGAGATTCCTGGGAAAATATGTCCACTTCCTGTCCTGCCAACTTCCCTTATATTATGCACAGCCGATTATGACCCACCAAGTTAATGGACCAATCCGCATCATTTAGACATGACCATTCCAAGCCCATAAGCCTTCTCTGGTGCTCCAAAGAAGAAGGTTCCCATATATGAGAAAAACAATATATAGGGCCATATGGACCTTATATGTAGAGGAGAAGGGAGACCAAATACCAGAACTCTAAAAATCACCATTGAATGCTAAGGAAGTCTCAAAGATGTTGCTTCTTCATATGCTGAGACCTTTCTAGCATTCAAGAGGTTAAAAAAACCCTAATGGAATGTTTGCTCCCAATGGTACAGTTAGTTTCCTCCAGAATTGCTCTTTATATGTAAGGCCTTATGTTCAAAAGGAAAGTGGTGCCATTCTGCACCACATGGGGTAATAAACATCCCCATTGATGTAAATGAAGTTTTAACCCCTTGAATTGCATTGCATTGAATTGGAGACTCATCTAGCATTCCATGGGTTAAATGTCCATTTAAAGTAATAGGATTTTGGGGGAATTCTAATGTCTTCCCTTTGGTGCAGTTGGTTTAGTATCGAATAGATTTCTTTTGAATATACATGTGTGGACACCTTGAGGCTCTCCAGCTGTCGAGGACTACAATTCCCAGCATCCCCCCTCTAGGGCAATGATGGGATTTTTAGTCCTCAACAGCTGGATACTCTGAGGATGTCTACCCCGCTCTATAATTTGTTTTGTGTAATTCTGAATTTGCTGTCTAAAAGTTGTTCTTGCACCACATTTCACATCATGGAATGATGTTGGGAGTTGTACTGTAACAACAACTCAGCTCTGACTGAAGATGATAGAATATGTAATCCAACAACAGCTGGAAGGCCACATGTTTCCCATCCAGCATGCATTTTTCATTATTTGGGTCCAAACATTTTGTCTCATTCTGATCTGAGAGGGGGAAAAAGAGTTTTAGAACGACATAGGTGCTGGACAGCTAGAAACCGCCTAATGGTTTGCCCTTGGTTGGTTTGACGTAATAGAGTAAGACAATACAATATTGTCAGTGAGACACATACGTATACTTGGGAATCTTCAAGATCAAGACCCCTGGGGAGAGATTCAGTAAGCGGTGATAAAGAGGTGATAAAGTAGAGATGACTTCTCCAATTCCTATGTTATTGTATGGAGCCTATGCACTAACATTTCTTCAGCTTTGAAGATCTTAGTTAATAGGCTCCATAGAATAATGTAGGAAATGGAGAAGTGATAAACTGAAGAAGTCATCTCCACTTTATCATCTCTTTATCACCGCTTAGTGAATCTCACCCCAGAAGTATCAAGATGGAATGGGCATATTCAAATGATGCAGTTTGTATCATGATGTGGGTGGAGCTGAATCATAGGGTGGATTAGACTGGGAGGTAGAAAGGCAGAGTCTGCCCAGAAATGGCCGGGCAGTGGATACAATGGGTCAGGAGTGGGTGGAACTGGGGTGGGATTGGGCAGAGTTACTGGGGAACTCAGGGAGCTGGAGAACCACCTTCTGTGAGCAAGTTTGAAAACTGGGGGGGTGGGATTCACTAAGTGGTGATAAAAAGGTGATAAAACGATGATAAAGTGGAGATGACTTCTCCAGTTTATCACTTCTCCAATTCCTATGTTATTCTATGAAACCTATTCACTAACATATCTTCAACTTTGGAGATATAATGCATAGAATAACATAGGAACTGGACAAGTGATATCACTGTAGAAGTCATCTCTACTTTATCACCTCTTTATCACCTCTTAGTGAATCTCCCCCTGTAGTCTCTGGGACAGATCTGGAGCATTCCCAGATGTGGATGGACATAGGGCCCTACTTAAAGGGATAGTAATACTTAAAATGTAAAAAAAATATGTAGTAGTGTTTATCCCCCTGAGTAAAACAAGGGTAGCCCCACTGCTGAAAGGTGTTTTATTCAAAAGTTATTACAGCTCAAATCAAAGCTGAATTTTTTAGAGGCAATATCACAGTGGCCTGAAATTGTACAGTAGCGCTGTTGCTACACCATCCTGTGGACAGCTCTGGTCCTGGGACCATAAAATCTCCATAGGGTGGTATAGCAACAGCGCCACTGTACAATTTCAGGCCATTGTGATACTGCGCCTAAAAAAATCAACTTTGAACTGTAAGAACTTTTGAATAAAACACCTTTCAGCAGTGGGAGTCATCTTGTTTTACTCAGGGGGATAAACACTACAACATATATTTTTTACATTTTAAGTATTACTATCCCTTTAAAAAAAAATAAAAGTTGAGTCATTCTGGACCAAACCAATTTCACCATAGGAGACAAATATTTAAAAATATGCCCAGTGATTGCAATGGACCTTTAAACCTACTGAATGCAAGAGAGGTCTCCAATAAAATGGGAAAATTTACGTGACCCCTGTGTTACAATTGGTTTACTTTAGAATGATTTAATTTTCTTTTGAAAATATGGCCCATAACAGAAAATCCTTAACTCTTTAAAGATGTCCAGTGCATTTCTTCATAATACCCCACTCACACTTCTGGTACTTAAAGAGTTAATAAAAAAAAAAAAAACAGGAATCACATAGGGCGAGAGGATTTACAGGTAGTAGAAGACAAAGCAGGCTGGGTTAGAGAATACAATTTTATCTGTTGTCACAATCAGTGTCTAACAGAAACTGTAATATGAAGCCCTCTATGTTTATCATCTGGCTGCAGCCTCAATGCACCCCGGAGTTCAGCTGTGTTTCCCAAATCCCTGGTACCAATGGGGTGCACACATTTACTGCCACACAGGTTTGACTGAATGAGAAAAGCTATTGACCTAGATTGAATAGCAAAGAAGCTGGTGCATGCAGAGAGGCAGACAGGATTCTGGGAGCTATCCCTGGGTATAAATAGCCCCAAGCAACCATTGTAATCTCATTCCATCTTGCATACGCTGGGATGCTAATAACAGTTGGTGATTCAACAAGGCTGCGGGAGAGAAGTGAATCACTTCCCCCTCCAGTTCTCTATACAGAATCACCCCCACCCCTTCACCTTTCCTTCACAATCACTCCCCCCTCCAATTCTCTATACAGAATCACCCCCACCCCTTCACCTTTCCTTCACAATCACTCCCCCCTCCAATTCTCTACACAGAACCACCCCTCACTCCTTCCCCTTTCCTTCACAATCATTCCCTTCCACTTCTCTATACAGAATCCCCCCTACCCCTTCACTTTTCCTTCACAATCAACCCCCTCCACTTCTCTACACAGAATCACCCCTTCACCTTTCCCTCACAACCTCTCCCCCTTCCACTTATGTACACAGAATCATCTCCATTTCTTCACCTTTCCTTCACAATATAGTTCCCTCCATTGCTCTCCTTTTCTTCATAATCATCCCCTCCACCTCTATACAAAGAATCACCCCATCCCTTCCCCTTTCCTTCAAAATCACTCCTCCCTCCACTTCTCTATACAGAATCACCCCACCCTTCCCCTTTCCTTCACAATCACCCCCTTCCACTTCTCTACACATAATCAGCCCTGCCCCTTCACTTAATCATCACAATATATCCCCCTCCATTGCTCTGCACAGAATCACTCCAACCCTTCATTTATCGTTTTCAGTCACCCATCTTCCACCTAGCTACACAGAATCACCCTCTTCACATTTCCTTCACAATCACCCTCTCCCCTTCTCCACACAGAATCATCCCCACCCCTTCTCCTTTCTATCACAATCACACTGGTCAGGTGATCTGAACAGGAAAAGGTTTAGACTGGTCTGGTAAGGGTCCACTTGACATCAACACAGATTAACCCCCACCCCTTCACTTTCATTCACAATCACTCCCACCCTCCACTCATCTACACATAATCACTCCCACCCCTTCCCTTTTCTTTCACAATCACCCCCATCCATCCACTTCTCTACACAGAATCACCCCCATTTCTTCACTTATCCTTCAGAATCACCCCCTACACTTCTCTGCACAGAATCACCCTGACCTTGTCACCTTCCCTCCACAATCACCCCCCTCAATTTCCCTACACACAATCAACCTTTCACCTTTCTTTCACAATCACTTCCCCTTACACTTATCTACATAGAATCACGTTATATGCACTTTATTATGAATACGTATGTATATATATATATATATATATATATATATATATATACACACGAAGTGGTAGCAAATAGATTTTATATCAATGCAGGCACTCTCAGGAATTTAGTAAAATAAAAAAATCTTTATTAGTGTCAACGTTTGACCCTACTGCGGGCCTTCCTCAAGACAATGTGACAATCATTAAACCAGACCCCAGCATTTAAACATCAAAAGCAAACCACGTGTTCCAAAGGACGCTAACCTGTTTGGCTAGTACAAATGACGTCATCACTATTAATATACTGTAACTGTATAAATGAATAATATATTTTAAAGTGTGTATAGTTATTGAAATGCTCACTGGAAGCAAAATATAACAATAAAATGGTAATCGCTGTCTTTGCTATAACATGCGGTAAAGGTACATAAGAAAGCCGACAGTCTTAAATATATTGTTCTTGAGAGCAGTGAATTAGCGGGGCTCACAGAATGTAGTGCACAAAGTCATCCAATCCCATCAGTGTAAATAGCAGATCAAAAAAACTTCACAATCCTTGTATTGCCTTCCTTAGTAGTAGATACCAAGATCCACCGTTTCGAGTAGACGGTGCTTTACAATAATCCTGAAACATCAGGGATAGAGGCTTATAATAGTTGTATTTAGAGGAAGCAATTAAAGGAGACCTGTTCATTGAGTCCTCTTGGTACTACTCTATCCAAATAAGTGATCCATTTAACCTCTTTTTGTAGTAAATTCTTTCCTCTGTCTCCCCCTCTTGGAAACAGTAGTACCCAGTCTATGGCCATGTATTTTAAAGTGGGCAATGTATTTTGCTTCTCTGCAAAATGAATGGCAACAGGTTGATTCCTAATGTTAGACATATTCTTCTTATCAGGATTGCGTGAAAATTCTAGGGCTGCCTTTATTGCTGCTCTATGATTCCCCATCCTTTCCTTAAAAGATTTGGTGGTCCTCCCAACATAAACAAGTCCACATGGGCACGTAATTATATAGACCACATACTAAGAGTTGCAACCAAGGTTATAGCGAATAGGTATTTTAAAACCCTTATGGGGATGGAGAAAGTATGTACCGCTCATCATGTACCTGCCTGTCACACAGGTAGCACACTTGAAGAAGCCTTTTTTCTTCTGCTCATCTTTCTTTTTATAACAATTTATAAGGTCCGTTTTTACTAGAAAGTCTCTTAAGTTTCTGCCTCGTTTGTAAGAGATCATTGGTGATTTGTTGAAAATTTTAGGAAGAAGTTTATCACTTGAGAGGATAGGCCAATGCTCTAAAATAGCTGCTTGTGTGCGCTTAGATTCTGTCACATACAAACACAGTTCTGTCAAGAGTCTTTCTTTCTTTAGTTTCTAAAGCCTGTGTACGATTTATGTTAATTTCTCTGTTTTGGCATGTTGCAATAGTCATGGAGTTGTATCCTCTTTCAGTAAATCTCTCTCCCATTTTGGTTAGTTCCGTTGTAACTTTATCTTTATCACTTACTATTCTTTTGAGACCTTCTCTCAAATGTTCAGGGTGGTGACTGGTGGCATAAAGAAGTTTATTTCTATCTGTAGGTTTTTGATATATATTAATGGACAAATGTCCATTCTCAAGGGATACCAAGACATCTAGGAAAGCTATTTCTGTATCACTATAGTTCAGTGTAAGATTAACTGGTGTGCCTGCATGGTTTAGATCCTCTACCATAGCAACAAGCAATTAATTGCTCACTCCCCTGCCAGATCAGGAACATGTCATCTATGTAGCGAGTGTACATGATGACATGTTCCCCAAATGATGGGTGGGTGGTCAATGTGTCCATCTTATACTCAGACATAAAAATGTTGGCATATGAGGGGGCCATACACGCACCCATAGCTATGCCAGTATATTGTAAGAAAAAATAATTCTCAAATATATATATATTTTTTTTTCTGACCTCGAGGGGGGGCATCAGGACCCTTCCTGATATCCCCCCTAGCATGGATCACCTATCAAGAAGGATAGGTGATCCATGCGGGCAACAAGGAGGGCATTTGCTGCCTTCCTTTCTTTCTACTGGAGCCGCTATTAAGCCAGCTCCAGTGGAAGTGCTAGTAGTGAACCCTGTCACTGGGTTCATTCATGAGAAGAGCAGCGCTGCACTTTCATGAATAAATCAACCACCTGCCTTGCAGTATTCCTGTATTGTCTGTTGTTGTGCTTTTGTCCTAGTATTTACATCAAATATCAGTCTGTAACATCTTTGTGGAGAATATACTTCACAGTGTACCAGGCAGCTTACATTGGACGCTTAGTCTGTCAGAACATTACACCTTTCCCCTTTACTTTACATCACCCCCTTCCACTTTTCTACAGAGAATCACCCCCACCCCATCACTTATTCATCACATTAGCTCCCCCTCCATCAGAGGCGTAACTAGAAGCCTCCAGGCCCTGGTGCAAGAAGTGCCATGGGCCCCCCACCAAAACCACAATGGCCCCCCTGGACCACATTGGCCCCCTCTACATTGCCCCCCAATCTCCACAATGCCCCTCAATCTCCACAATGCCCCCTCCTACCACCCTGGTTGTCCAGTGGCATTGCAGGAGAGACCTCTACACGGGTTGAGCTCCCGCGCAGTTCTCTTCAGTAATGCTCTGCATTACTAGCATGCCGGAGGGAGATTGCAAGCATCAGGCGGAGGGTCACAGGTGCAACCCCTATAGTTACGCCACTGCCCTTGATTGCTCTGCACAGAATCACCCCCAACTGTTCACTTATCCTTCACAGTCACCCTTTTCCTCCTACCTACACAGAATCACCCCCTTTTCACCTTTTCTTCACAATCACCCCCTCGCCTTCTCTACACAGAATCACCCCTTCTTTCTAGCACAATCATGCTTCCATTCCACCTCTGTACACAGAATAACCCCCACCCCTTCACTTTCATTCATAATCACTCCCACCCCCATTTCCTACACAGAATCAATCCCAGAGACAGATTTACATCTCAAGCTCCCCTCGGCACGGCACCCTCTGGTGCCATTAGCCTCACCTTGGTCCCACCCCTAACCACACCCTTTCATTTAATCACATCCTCTTTTGTGGCCAAACTCATTTTTACATTTATTCTTCACAGTAATGTGGAAATTTTCCAGAAGCGGATAGAAATGATATAGATAGGGAGGGGGTATATAAAGCACATAAACAGAAACCATAATGACCTTCACTAGATATGTAACCTGCCATTTCCCCCTGTTTAAGATCCAAGTAATGGGAAGGTATGGATACCAAAGATCAACCCAGTATTGAAAAATCATGCAGTACATACTAAATTATACAGTGTACAGCTACAGTATTCCTGAGTACTATATGCTCTCTGGAGTCTCTTCTGCCTAAAAGTACTGGTATTCTGTATTATTATCACTCACTCATTCACACCACCAACCACTGTGGCACACACACAGTGTCATCTTTATTATGTTACTAATTATAGTTCTAATTCCATAAAGTCGGTATTTTGGAAATACAAATTCTACACATTGCTCTTATGACCCTTGAAACCTAAAAATTCCTAAGAGCCTGTTCATACAAATACTTAATTTAAAATACGCATATGTCTGCTTTTACCATAAACCAGCCAATGTAAAAAATAATGCCCATCTCTCAAGTATCTACCAATAAGGAGATAAGAAAAAAAAGATTGGATCTTAATCCAGCATTCCACTTCTCAAAAACTGGACCAACAATAACTAATACTATAAAGATTGAACCTATAAAATAATTGTATTAACACATTTTAAATAAAGTCTCTAAAAGGATTCCCTCCCCCATACCTAGAATCAACCAACTACCTAACTGAGAGTAACTAGGTTGACCACATATCCGTTCTGCCATTCTGGGACATGTGGTCACCCTAGTTACAATACTATCTCACATCATAAAATTCAAAGAGCCACATTGATCCATAAATAATCTGCACTGTCAACATGGATTATTAAAAGCGAACGACAGTGCCTACGGTGCAGTAAGTAACACTTTGCGATTTGAGATAAATATTTGTTTGAGGATCGATCGCTGTTACCTTCAAACGGGTCAGGGTTGAAGTTGCAAGAAATGCACAGTAATCAGCAGCTGCGTGCGCTGCTCACTCACAGTCACTCCGATTCAGACATCACATGGCATGCTGCTGCGTTGGTCTGCGTCGCCGTCAGCATATCACACGCACACACAGACCAGCCAGCCAGAGCCAATGCGGAGAGGAACATTGTGCAAATCCTCTCTTCATTGGTTGGTGGTGTGGTGCGTGCAGCGTGCATGTTATTGTGTAATGGTGACCGGTGAGTGACTCTACCGGACCGGAATCCGGGTACTCTATATTGTCCCGGAGGGGTATCATTCAGGACGCGGGACACCAGCTATAATTAAGGGACAGTCCCGGGCATTCCGGGACACGTGGTCACCCTAAGATAAATCTGACTGCTGACAATCCAGGATATTCTTATAACCACATTTCTTTTGCATAATGAAATGCCTTTTGCAAATTGATTTTGATTCATTTTAACTGCTGTCATCTCTTCATTCTGGTAAGCAGTAACAGTAATAAATTGTGTCTCAGGAAAGGAATGATTAGTGATCATTCTTTGAGGACCCCCAGCATGTATTATATATTTATTCTAGGCTCGTAAAATGGAGCAAGAAACATTAGAGATCTTAGTGCCAGAAAATGGAGCAAAAAAAAAAATGAGCAAGAACACAGTGGAGAAAGAAAGTGAAAAAAAAACAGTGCAAAAAAACCCCAAAAAAACAGAGCAAGAAAATGCTGCAAAAAATGTTGCTTCAAGTCCTGTGTTATTTTATGTAGTCAATGCCTTACATGGAGCCAAAGTATTAAAGGAATAGTAATGTTTCATAATAAAAGCAGCTCTAATTAATCTTCATAGTATTTGGGCCATGGAGAGTGTTATTTCAGTTCTGCCAGAGTTGTAGTTCAAGAGTAATTGAATGATAAACTATCCCCCTCCAGTCCCTTTTACTGATTTAACACTGCTCAGCTTAGATTGCAGAGAGGGACAATCTTCAATTAAGATAAGGAAAAAGCTGAAAAACCTGTCAAGGGGGGCAGGGTTTTCATTGTTTTCACAGTAGAATATTGACCCTTGATGTGAGCTGTCTGGTCTATGGACTGTATTCCACACCTGAGGAGTGGGGGCTTACACTAGGTAAAAGAGGCAGGAGGGGGAAACTTTATAATTCAATTACTCTTGAACTACAACGCTCACAGTAATGAAATAACACTCTTTATGACTCAAATGCTATGAAGATTAATTGGAGCTGCTGTTTTTGTGAAACATTACTAATACTTTAAGATTTCTCCAACTTTAGCGATCTTATTGCAAGAAACTGGAGAAAGAAAATGGAGCAAAAATAAAAAGGAGAAAAAAGATGGAGCAAGAACCCGGAGCAAAAAGTGGTTCTCCCAGCCCTATGTTATTCTATGGTGCCAATACCTAAAGCTTTCTCCAACATTAGAGGTCTCATTTACTCTACAGAGTAAAAGAAAGTGTTCTAAGTCCTAAACACTCATGCAAATAATTTTAAAATTTTAATTCCAATGACAGTGAATATTATGTTTATTATATGGAATAATGTAACATCAAATCCTTGTCATAGTTCAGGCCACAGTACAGAGTGTTAAACCTTGTTATCATTTTATACTTCCAGTTCTTTCTGTCTCTCTGTATCCTTAAATTCCCCATCAGTACTGTCATGTTACGATCTTTAAAAGGATAGTAATACTTCGTTTTATCTTTATTTTATTTTGTAGGCATTAAAAAAACATGAAGAACGATATAAGTCTTATCTCTCAAAACTTTATGGTTTGAGAGATGTTTACAAGCAAAGTTTCCCCCTCCCGCCCCTTTTACCTAGTGTAACACTGTTCTCCTCAGATGTGGAATGCAGTCCATAGACCAGATAGATAACAGCAGGGGACATTCTTCTTCCTAGGAGTACAATGAAAGCCCTAACCCCCCTTGACAAGTTTTTCAGGTTTTTCCCTTATCTTAATTGAAGATTGTCCCTCTCTGCAATCTACCTGGGGACCTCCCTTCTGCTCTGGCTGAACAGCGTTACATCAGTAAAAGGGGCGGGAGGGGGATACTTTGTCATTGAATTACTCTTAAACTACAACTCTGACAGAATCGAAATAACACTCTCCAAGGTCCAAATACTATGATGATTAATTAGAGCTGCTTTTATTATGAAACACTACTATCCCTTTAATAATATGATCAGTTTTACAAAACTGATCACCCACTGAGGTGTTTCTTTTGTTTATGCTGGACCTATGAGAATTCATCCATTTTCTAAGGGTTTGTCCTGTATCGTCTACATATAGTCCTGTTTTGGGACATTTCACACATATGATGAGGTAGAGAACATCAGATGAGCTGCAGGAAATTTTGCCCCTGATGTGTTTTCGGCGGGAAAGTGGTTGGGCACCTTCTCTGTGGTACATATGTATGCACAGTTTAAACATGTCTTTTGTAGACAGGGAGAAGTAACATTTTCTGTAGCATTCTTAATGGAGTTCTTCACCACCAACTGGTTCAGGTTGGGGGGGCTGTTTGTAGGAGAGGAGTGGATATTTGGGGAATATTATTTTTAATTTGCCATCTGTATATAGTATTGTTTGGAGCACCTTTGATATTTTGCTCAGTTCTTCATCCTGTTGGATGTAGTTGACTACTAATGGCACTGTATTATCTTTCTGTAGTTGTTTGTAATCCGGGGGATTTCTGTACACTGGTGGCTCTCTGAATTTGGATGTCCGTGACATTAGCATTATAATGGTGACTGATAAAATCAACCCTAAGATTTTTAAGATGTTGATCTTAGACGTCTCAGAACATATGCAGTTATACCGTAGGACCTGGATGTGCACAATATCTTTTTGTGTCTGGGATGGAAACTGTATTTTCTGAGATAATTAGGCCTATCTGTTGGTTTGCCATACAGATATGTCCAGATGGAGTTGTTCATTGTGGTATCTAGAATGTTATTTTGTGTGGGTGAATGGCTGAGTTTGAGTTTAATGGTGTGAATGAAGGCACTGCAATTTTCGTGAATTGACAAAAGTTAATCTTTGCTGGCAGTCCAAATGATTAGGATATCATAATTTTTACTTTACCAGTCTTCTGCTTAACTCTCAAGAGCCCACCTCACATCTGTAGGGGAATATACAAATAAGGGTCTGCACAAAAACAGTCAATGGTATAACATTTTTAGCCCTACTCCTGCCTAATGGCAAGTTGCTAAGCTACTTACGCAGAAAATTCTCCCTTAAGAGCATTTGCGTTAAGTGAAAGGCAGTGAGGCAGTCTATGTGTGTTTCAGTGTTCCTTTCTTCTACATCTTATTTAATACCACTTTACTAAAGAAGGAGATGAGGAAATTGGAATAACTTTACACCATTTTCCTGTGCATGCTATAGAGTAGATGTAAAGTGTATGCTGGCATTCAGGTCCTAACAACAGCATAGTGATTGCTCCTGCGTGCATTGCAATGATTATAATTTCAGGTGCTGGCAATGTAGTGTTGTGACCGGCAGTGGAGGCTAATTCTAGCAGCATACCACTGGTAAATTTGTACAGTCACATCTTGATTCCTTCTATCACCTATCAAATTTTGGAACCTTAGTTGCTAGGTTAGTGAATAACCCAGAACTGGGCCAACTTAAAACATTATGGGCCTTAGGCAGAAGCCAAAAGATTAGCAAATCTGAGGCAAACCATTTGTACCATGGGAAAAAATATAAATATTCTCATTGATTTAAAGTGAACTTTTAATCCCTTGAATGCTACAGAGATCATCCATCAAATCACCATCCCCTTTTGTCTAACCCTTAAAATTTGGACAAACTGAGTAACTGGGCAGGCATATGTAAAATGAGATTCAATATAGACAAGTGTAAAGTTATGCATTTTGGGTATAATAATAAAAATGCAACATATAGTTTAAATGGTGTTTCTCTGGGGAAATCTACAAATGAAAAGGATTTGGGAGTTATGGTAGACAATAGACTTAGCAGTAGCATGCAGTGCCAGCTGGCAGCTGCAAAGGCCAATAAGATATTGGCATGTATTAAAAGGGGTATTGACTCAAGGGAGGAAGATATAATTATGCCTCTTTACAGGTCCATGGTAAGACCCCACCTAGAATATGCTGTTCAATTCTGGGAGCCCTTTCTGAAAAAGGACATTATGGAACTAAAAAGAGTGCAGAGGAGGGCTACAAAACTAGTAAGGGGAATGGACATTTTTAGTTATGAAGAAAGGCTAGAAAAGTTAAACTTGTACACACTAGAGAAACGGCGTCTTAGAGGGGATATGATAACACTATATAAATATGTTCAGGGCCCATACAAAGGGCTCTCCAAAGACATGTTCATTAGACTTGTGCGAATTAATGCGGAGACATTTGGATTTCGTCGAAAATGGAGTCATTCAGAGACATTTGGCCAATCCGAAACTCAAGGGTCATTCGGAAAAAATGATCCGACTCCGAACAGCCCAGGGCCGAAATTCGTCGAAACTTTCGGAAGTTTCGGCAATCGACACATTTCCAAAAGTTTTGACTACTTTTGACCAGGACTTTTTTGTACTTCCTGTGCGCGCTCAATTACTTTCCATCCATAATTTTCCCTCCATGTCTCTAGTCCAATTCCATTCTCCGTTTCATGCACTACTTCCCTCTTTTGTCTGTATTAGAATAGCCTTCTTCGTTTCATGATGGGGTTTGGACTAATGACACAGTCACACAGACAGACAGCCTGCATTTCCTCATTGCGTTGTTGGAGCTCAGAGAGAGAAGAAGAGATTAGAGAGTGTCCAGTTGTTGTGTAGACAGGCAGGTAGCATTAGGCTAGGCATAGGTAGGCAGCCAGCATTAGTTCCAGTTATTGCCATTGCAAGAGCGAGTAATATTTGTTCCTGTGCAAAATATAAAAAAATATTAGGTATTTGTTCGAATACAGGGCCGGCCCTTACATGGGTCCCAGTGGGTCCATGGTCCCAGGTGGGACAGTAGGGTAGGAGGCTGGTACCAGAAAATGAAACCTTAATCTTTATCCATGTACTAACATAGAATGTGACATGTAGTTTGTCCATGTTCGAGTCGACCACTTATGTTGAGTAGGATGTGACAGGCATGGGTTTTCGATGTTCGAGCATATGCTAAATTGAATGACAGGAATGGGTTTTCGATGTTCGAGAATATGCTATATTGAAGGACAGGCATGGGGTTTTGACGTTCGAACATGCTAAATTGAATGACAGGCATGGGTTCTCGATGTTCGACGTTTGCATTGTGACTGGCATCCCATGCTGGAGTAGAGGTGACATGCACAGACTGGCAATGTACGACAATGTCCGTTTTTAGGATGGATCTTTTTCTAAATGCACACCCTGTCTGCAAAGAATGATAGCAGCGTGCACGGAGGCGCACTGCTATAATTTAACCCATGTTAAATTCGGCCGAATAATTCGGAATGGATCAGAATTTCGTTCGAATCGAATAGGCCCGGTCCGAAATTAGGATCATCCGAATTAGAAAAAAAAAAATATGTCCGAATTTGAATTTTACCGAAAATTTGCCCGTGCACAAGTCTAATGTTCATTAGCAGAACAGTACACAGGACAAGTGGCCACCCGCTTAGACTTGAGGAAAGGAGATTTAATCTACAACAGCGGAAGGGTTTCTTTACAGTAAGGACAATAAAGGTATGGAATTCACTGCCTGAGGAGGTGGTGCTATCGAATACATTAGATGCCTTTAAAAGGGGCCTGGATACTTATTTAAAAGAGCATAACATAGAGGGCTATGTACGTTAGTATTGGGATTAATATGTAGTTAGGGCTTGTTGATCCAGGGAGAAATCTGATTGCCATTTGGAATCAAGAAGGAATTTCCCCCCCCCACATTCAAGGCAGAATTTCAAATTGCTATATTGAGGGTGTTTTTTTTGCCTTCTTTTGGATCAACGATGGTAAACAGGAATAGGAAAAGGGTTGAACTAGATGGACGCAAGTCTTTTTTCAACCTAAATTACTATGTTACTATGTTACTAAATGATTCCTCGACTTGCCCTTCAGAATTATTTCCCCATTTTCCCTTTAACTGCCATAGACGTATCCAACACATTGCACTGCAATCAGTAGGATACTGCTGTCTTTAACACTTGTTCTCAGTCGCTTACCTCTTCCTCGTAATCCTCTTCACCTTCCACTTTGGATTGCCTCCTTCACTTCGAACACATTGTGAGGCTTTTGTACTGAGAAGAACTTGAGTAAACAGATGCACCACAGAGGGATTGTGTTTTAAAACATTGGTTGCAAGTTAGGTCTGCAGCTCATTGCTTTACAATGAACTGGAGATCCCTCTATCATTGAAGATGTTAAACATCCATTTAAAGCAGTGGGAAGTTATATCAGACCTCCCAAATGTCCCTCTTTAGGAGGGACAGTCCCTCTTTCCTACCCTGATGTCCCTCTTTTTAGGAGATCAGACTGTGTGGTGTGTTTATAAGTTTATAATGTTGATTTACAGCAAAAAAAAACTCACATTAATGTTTGTTTAAACTTCAGTATATGTGTTTATACATTAGTCTGTGTAAATAAAATACTTGTTATAAATCATTTATTAGGTCACACTCATAGGTGTCAATAGGTCATGGAATTGCCAAAAAATGATCAGTAATGCCCTGTCCACCAGTCACACTCCCACACAAACCATCTAAAACAAAAGTGTCCCTCTTTGGCCATTTGAAATTTTGGGATGTATGGTTATATTATTTGTCCACAGTTGTGAACTTGGTTTACTCTAGAATTCTTAATATATCTTATTTGTACATCAGCCTCCTTAAATCGTACGTCACTATGGCAAGATGTCCACGCTCCATCCTGCTGTCAGTCTATGAAGAATAGAGATTTCAGTTTAATCTGGTAAGAATTCTGGCGACTAGCGCTACTGAGCAGCTAGTCGCCAGATGTACAATTATGTGGGCCAATACACTTTTTGGGTGGTAATTCCGCTTTAAAGGGATAGTAATGTTTCAAAACAAAAGCAGCTCCAATTAATCTTCATAGTATTTGGGCCATGGAGAGTATTATTTCAATACTGTCAGAGTTGTAGTTCAAGAGTAACTGAATGTTAAAGTATCCCCCTATGAAGATTAATTGGAGCTGCTTTTATTTTGAAACATTACTATCCCTTTAAGCAAGAGAACTAAAACAAAAGCATTCTGAGATGGGGTTAACTGCCCAGTATTAATATCTTATTACCAACATTTCTCCCCCCAAAAAAGGTTGTAAAATTAAGTACTAAGTCCATCCAAGCATGGGGGAGAAGCATTAAAGTTCGACGAGGGCTCAGAATGACAGTGTTGTGTTGGATCTGTGTCAAAGGCACATCACCAATATGCACTAAAATGAATTCACCATCATATCCCATCAATCCATCAACAATCCACCATCATCCACATGAATCCTCCATGGCTTCAACAGGTTTGCGATTTTACACTGACCACTTTGACAATGGATCATTTCCAAATAAAACACCAGGTTAATGAGCCATTGGCGTTTTCATCTGGGTGTGTTTATGTATTAATGTGGTACTTTGACAAATTCACGAAACTCCGATAACAGCCTCTGCTTTTGGAGTTTAGAGTCGTAACATCGCCAACCTCAGGATGCTATGAAGTCATCCAGTAAAGCATCCACTACCAGAGAAGACTCCGCTTGGTGAAGCATCAACTGCCATCCACTCACATCCGCTCACTTTGCCAGTCACTGATGAAATGAATGCATGGGGAAAATGGTCCACCAAGTATAAATATATATATATTTGAAGAATTATATGAATATTACACTGAATTAAACTTACAATGTGATGCTCTGTTCGGTGTTCAACACCACGAGGGACTTAGACTAGGGGCTGCTTACCTGAAGCTCCAAACCTGTGTTATTAACAAAATGTAACTTTTGCTTTGAATGCTAGGTCCACCAATATCCAAATTAATACATTTGTAGACATTACTTGGGAAACATAATTATGAGCTGTTCTCACACTATACTTAATTATAGGTTTTAGTAAACTCATTGAGATTCCACCTTGTTTCTTAGGTACAGTACACTACCAAAACACTAATGGGAATTGTTGGTCATAGTGCAGCTTTTAATCCTTTCAGGACCACAGGAGTATGCAATGCATATCCCTATGGCACTGAAAGGGTTTGTGCTGCTGACGTTTGAGCACATCATCTCTGATGTCCTAGGGGGAGAGTAGAGAGAATGCACTCAGACTTCAGGCTTGTTGAATTGCTAGGAACGTGTAAGGAAAGAATCTCTTTCACATTTTGACAATGCTCCATACAAATGAGGAGATTATCCTCCTTCCCCTTGCATCTCCTATCCCTTGATGCATATGGCAATATGTATGTCCATTTCCAGACACATATCACCACAGTCTCAAACATTACTACATCTCCTCACTGGACTTTTTCCCAGGCAAAGATTTAGGACTCAATCCAAATGCCGACGGCATTTTTTCAAGCACAGTAAGCTACTTAAATGCCTGTGCTGTGAAAAAAGGCCGTCATGTGATAAAGTTAAGAGGTGTTTTCATCCATTGAAAATTATGAAAACACCATAAATATCTATTCAAATGTCTGCGTTAGCCATGAAGAAATACTATAACTAGACACCATGAAGAAATGTCATGCATAAATGCTAAGTAAATGTACTTAGCTTAAATCTTCACCAGGCAGTGGTGGCGGAGACACTAATAAGTCGCACGGGTGCCCTTCAGTCCTGCATGGGCCGATGCCTATAACACACCAAGGGAATTGGAAGTTAACCTGCCTTTATATATGGGCAGTCTCACTTCCATTTTCCTCACAGCCATTGGCTGGGATGTTCTTATGCACATCCCAGCCAATCAGTTTAAAGAACAGCAGCTTGAATCTGATTGGCTGGGATGTGCCAATGGCTGTGAGGAAAATGGAAGTGAGATTACCCACATATAAAGGCAGTCTCACTTCCAATTTCCTCAGTGTGCTTCAGGCATCGCCCGAGCAGGACTGAAGGACACCTGTTCGGCTCATTAGTGTCTCCTCCGCCTCTGTGGATGCACCAAGCGGTGGAGATATGAAGGTTTAAGCTAAGTACATTTGCTTAGCATTTATGCATGACATTTCTTCATGGCGTATAGTTATAGTATTTCTTCATGGCATTTTTACATACTTTGGCATTAAATGGAGGCATTTACTTTACGGAATATTCATGGTGCAATAATATTTTAACTCTTTGAGTGCCAGTGAGGTATGCAATGTCACTCAAAGGGTTAAACAATGTCATTATTCATGCTTTGTAATATTGTTGTTATATTTTACAGGCAGAAGAAAGAAGGAAGAGAAGAAAGAAGATAGAAAAAAAGAGAAGACAGAAGAAAAGGACAGTGGATGACAGGTAAGTTGTCATGGTTTGCAAGCAAAGACAAGAGTCAGACAGAAAAGTAAAATTCACCTTTATTGAAGTAAGCTTAATAATGCCAATACTCAGAAAAGAGCAGAGGGTAACCAAGAGACAGGGACTCTATAAGAAATAGTAGTATGTCTCCAGATCCCACAACTGCACAGACTAAGCCGAAGCCAATGGTAGTCTCTAAGTCAGAGAGGAAGATAGGCCAGCCGGTTCCCCAGGGTTGGGAATCGGAAGATGACTGATTCATGCCTGCAGCCAGCCCGGAGATGACTGACGCCTGAGGGTGAGACAACCAACAAACCTACTGACTCACACCTGCAGTCAGTATTGTCAGGGTCTGCCAGAGCCACAGGTCTGCACCAGATAGGATAGCCGCTCAACAGGAGAAAGAGTAGAAGATAGCTGGACAGAGCTCCAGGTCAGCACCAGGATGGATGGTCAGACAAGCCTAGGTCATACACAGATCGGGTAGTCAGCTAGAGCCATAGGTCTGCACCAGATTGGGTGTCCACTACAAAGGGGTAATACGAGAGAGTAGTCAGATAGAGCCACAGGTCAGCACCAGGATGGATGGTCAGACAAGCCTAGGTCATACACTGAGCGGGTAGTCAGCATGAGCCACAGGTCTGCACCAGATTGGGTTTTCACTACAAAGGGGTAATACGAGAGAGTAGTCAGATAGAGCCACAGGTCAGCACCAGGATGGATGGTCAGACAAGTCTAGTTCATACACAGATTAGTTAGTCAGCCAGAGCCACAGGTCTGCACCAGATTGGGTGTCCACTACGATGGGGTAATATGAGAGAGTAATCAAACAGAGCCACAGGTCAACACCAGGATGGATGGTCAGACAAGCCTAGGTCATACACGGAGATCAGGAGAAAAAGTAGAACTGTAAAGAACACCAACGTAAGGGTAACTGGATGAAAATCCAGTTCCCTTTAAATACAAGGCGCCAGGAAGAATATAGGTGGAGCCAGACCAGAACCCAAAAGTATAAGAAGATAGCCTGCATCAAACATGCCTTCTTGCGCCCGTAATTGATGCATCTCGCCATGAGATGAGTCGCACACCAGCACCACCGCTGTGTCATATTGAACATCCGATTCGCCTGGCCCAGGAACACGGGCGCCCGCTACTGACGCCAAGCGCGCCCAAGTCCAGTCCAAGAAGTGATGTGTGGGATGATGCAGAAGCGTCAAGTCAGAGAGATACAAGTCCATTGCCAGCTGCAGCACCGACGCTGGATATATGGAAGCTGTGACATAAGTGTAAGACATATGAGTTAACGATCGATGCTTGGCAGTATGTCAGGCACTGATCGTTAGCTTTTTTACTGTTAAGTTCCCAATACTCCCATTATTTAGCAGCTTTTTTTAAATGTAACGCACAAAACGAATGTTTGGCCACAACACCATTTTTGTGGCCTAACGTCTGTTGTGCTTTTAGCCAGTAGGACATTTGAATACCGACCAAGACATTTTCTTTTTGTCGGTCGGTATCCATTTTGCCCTACCGGCTTTTTTATCTCCAATATTTGGATCGAGCCCTTAATGCTGAGTCTAACTTCTTCCATCATTAGCCATCCATCCTTTCTTTACAAGCTTCAAATTGATTTTAAACAATTTTTTCCAACCATTAAATTTATTCTCAGCCGTTAAAGATTTCATGTGGCCATATTGGAATTACCTCATTTTACCATTAATTTGAGAAGTGCGGTCTGAATTTACACTCTCTTCATTATTATCCCTTGAGTACAATATATTCAGCTTTCGTCTCAGGGCAAAGTACTGCAAATTTTGAGCATTCCACTCCTTTTGGATAAGAATGGGCAAAGGTTTTCGCCTCAACACAGAAATAGGAGGAAAATGGCACTTTCTACCAACAGGAAATTTGCATTGAAATTGCATTGAAATCTATGGGAAGGCTGAAGTTACACCCAACATATAGCAAATGTTAGTTTATTTCCCACAGCCATTGTACAAAAAGGGGTCTGTTGGTCCCTAGGTTGGTGGAGCGTAACGAAAGAATCAGTTGAACAAGGATTTTTTTTTTTTTTGACTGGGATAGGGAGGACAGTTAGTTAAAGGGATAGTAATGTCTTTTTAAAACAAAACAAAAGATTGTTGCTATTTAAAAAAATAAAAAATAAATGATCCCAGTCCCATTTCTCAAACCTTTATGGTTTGAGAGATATAACTTTTTAAAATTACCCCCTCCCTCCCCTTTCCCTGACATCAGCTGTAAAGCTGACAGCAGGAGATCCTGGTCCCGGGGCCGGCAGGCAGCTCTTCATCAGAGCAGAAATACCGCAATCTAAAAAGAACTGCTTCATTGAAATGGTCTACAAAGTGTGCTTGCAAACCAGGCACACTTTGTAGACCGTTCCAATGAAGTATTTCTTTTTTAGATTTTGGTATTTCGGCTCTCCTAAAGAGCCGCCTGCCTGTCCTGGGACCAGGATCTCCTGCTGTCAGCTTACAGCTGACGTCAAGGAAAGGGGGGGAGGGGGGAACTTTAAAATGTTATATTTCTCAAACCATAAATGTTTTAATAAATTAAAAAAAAATGGCATTTAAAATGACAGAGACAGGGACCCCCTGACATAAGCTGTGACTGGGGCACACTGATACTTGATGGAATGGAGTATTTTGTAGAGGACTAATACAATACATCACACACAATCAGTTCTATGGTGTACTTTACAGTAAAAACACACACACAGTAGCTGAGTAATGCCCAACAAACACACAAGGTGTAGGAGGAGGGTGAAAGGATTTAGGAGCAGTGCGTCAGCATATGAGTAAAGTGTTAGTCTAAAACCTGAGTGCAACCATGGTTGCTGCAGTGGGTGTAATAAATTATGGTGATCCGTCTCCTCCTCCTAACCCTTTTTTTATGATTTCTTTATTTCTCTTTATAAACTAGTAGGCAGCCTAGCAGCATGCTTACAAAAAGCAGAAAGATATTTGTGTTGTGCTGTGCACTATTCAGGACTCAGGTTAGCCAAACACAAGCCCTTTAAAGAAATTGATGTGTAGGACTTAGACTTGTTAGGCACAAACCCTGTGGAAACATTGATTTGTAGTACAGACTTGTTAGAGACCCAAGCCCTGATGAACAATTCATTTGTAGGACTTAGGCTTGCTAGAGGCACAAGCCCTGAGGAAACATTAAATTGTAGGACTTACACTTTTTAGGCCCAAGCCCTGAGGAACAATTGATTTGTAGGACTTAGACTGGTTAGGCACAAGCCCTGAGGAAAAATTGCTTTGTAAGACTAAGAAGTGTTAGAGCCAAGGCCCAAGACCGGAGGAAGCATTGATTGTAGGACCTACACTTGTTAGGCCCAAGCCCTGAGGAAACATTGATTTATAGGAATTTGTCTTGTTAGAGGCACAAACCTTGAGGAACCAGTGATTTGTTGGACTCAGGCTTATTAGCGGTACAAGCCCCGAGGAACCAGTGATTTGTTGGATTCAGGTTTGTTAGAGGCACAAGCCCTGAGGAACCAGTGATTTGTTGGACTTAGGCTTGTTAGAAGCACAAGTCTTGAGGAAGCAGTGATTTCTGGGACAGGCTTGTTAGAGACACAGCCCTGAGGAAACAGGGTTTTGTAGGACTTGTTAGAAAAAAGCCCCCAAAACTGTTTTTTTATATAGGCCTCCGGTTTGAAAGAACAAGCCCAGAGAAAAAAAAATGCCCCACTGACCAATGGCCTTTGGCAAATGCCAAGGTGACATTGTGGCATTTGCAACTGCTGTTCATGTTGCTGCTGCTGAGTTGTCTAAGTAGCTAGCAGGACAATTAGGCAGCTCCAAGGAAATGGGATCAACAACAGTTATATGAAACAAGTGATGATGCTTCCACTTGCCAATAGCTCCAGTGATGCGCATGAGGCAGTAGCAGTACCACCACAATTATCCCCCATCAACACTTCAGATACCTCTAGAGATAGAATTTGGCCAATAAATAATGCTTCTCCTCCTGGACCTCCTCCAAAATCACGGGTGTTGTTGGAATATAAATTTTTCCCTTGAGAGCAGTAAAGAACTGTGCCTTTCATAAGCAACTGCAATGAGCACAGTGTGTGTGGGAAATAGGGAAAGGACTGGAAACAATGGAGAAATCTGCACTCACATCAAACAACTGGCACAACTGAAAGCAAACACCTTGATGCTTAGGTCTGCAATGTCAAATCATTCCACCGTAAACCAAGCACTACTGTTGTCACTATGCCCCTTGTCTGCTCCACTAAGGACATGTGACAACTAGCAGACTTAATAATAATAATGAATCCTCCCTGCCACAAGCTTAGCGCATTCTCTGGGAAGGATATTTCCTCAGATGCTGCTTGATTCCATGCAAACCACACAATGTGCAATGGGTGGACATGAGCTGCCACATCCTCGAATCTACAGAATCACTATCAGGTGGTGGGGGAGGTAGCAATGACAGAGGCGGTTCACCTGAACACATTGCTATGTTTTCCCTCACCTGGACCCTAACCCAAGAAGCTGATGGCAATCCAGATGGTTCACCCACCATCTAACTTTCAGGCTCAGGCTCCTCTTAAATTTCCACCTAGATTCTTGATGCCCTTGGTGAGAGAGAGGGGGGGGGGTTCTTTTATGGAGGTTTGGCTTTAACATGCTTCTCATAAATGTCATGGTTTCTGTATTTCATGTGTGTTATCAGGGCGGTTGTGCCACTGACTTGTCACAGATAGTGCACAATGTCATCACTGATGGCTGTATCGTGATTGCCCCACGAGAAAAATAGCCCCACAGCCATGACCTCAGGGGGGAGGGGAAAGGTGGAGAAGAATGGCCTCTTTCCTCTTCTCCACAATCCCCTTCACTGGCTGACACAGAAGATGATGCTGCTGCTCCCTCAGAATCGGCACTAGAACTAGGACCAGGATTATTGCTGGCAAGTGGAGGCTTTTCTAGCCCTGCATGCCTACTGCTGGACCCCATTCCCACTATGGCCATAGTGGTTTGTGGCACACTAGCCTGCTCATCATCAGCCTGCTGCTGAGACAGATCAACATCTGGCCATTGCAACTCAGCAGGAAGTACAACAACAGCAAACTCTGCAATGTCACTGCTGGTAGTGGTGGTGGTGGTGATGCCCATCCCCATTTGCATTTCTGTATCCCATTGCTTTTCACTTTCAGCTAAAAAGGCCCTCATTGTCTACTCCAAGCCAGCTATTCTACCATCATCTTCACTCCCCAGTTCCTTGCTGCTGCTGTTCAATGAGAGTTGGACTGGTTGGCGATGATAACAAATGTAACAGACGGTCCCCTACTGTCACACTTGCCATATGTTCTTCAGGTGAAGAAGGCAGACTGGCAGCACTACCAGCAGGCACAGGCGACTGATCTGTGCTGATGATAATACTGTTAGCCAGTTCTGCTGCCTTCATCATCATGTCCCAGAGGCACAATCCCAGGAGAAGTGGAATCAGAGGGTCAGGGGGATGTTGTGGGCTACCTTGACCACTAGTCTGGCTGTTGGTCATCACTTCCCCTTCCATCTCAGCATTAGGAAGATCAACAGTCACATTAGTGCAACCACCAGCTGCTTCACAATTACCATCACCACCAACCCGTCCCTCACCCCCACCACTCTCTAGCTGCTGCGTGATTTTGTTGACAAGTGTGACTTAAGGTCCCCTGCTGTCACACATGAAATCATCTCCTCCTCTTCCTGAGTATCACAAGGCACACTGGCAGCACTAGTAGAAAGCACAGGTAGCTGACATGTGCTGTTCACACTGCTACCCAGTTCTGCCTTTGTTACAATTTTCCCACAGATCTCAAGGACCAATGTAGGGGGACTGAGCATCATTGGGTCTGGGAAAACAGGGCTCCCAGGCCCTTCTGTGCTGGTGGTGGTCACTTGCACCTTCTCTGACTCACTGGACACATCACTGTACTTCCAGCTCCTCTGTTTCTTTTTAATCCAGGTTCTCATAATGTTACTTTGTGATAGAACACACTATGAGCCTCTGCTGCCTTTATTTCTCTCAGTGAATAGCTACAAAATTGCCTTGCACCCTTTCTAGCTGCTTCGTTTTCTGTTGCACTTACTGAAAACGTCACGTTTTTGGTGCAAAAATGTAAAAAAAAAGTATGCATAGTAAATGGACAGGATGTTTGTAGCCACTGAATAAAATGGCAAAAACATTTTTGGTGTGGGCGAAAAAGTTTGTCAAAGGTGGATTTTCATGAGAAAAAGCAGACAACTATGTGGTTTTTGCTGAATTTCTTGCGGGAACACAATAAGACCTTTCGCCCACCCTTACTTTGGGCCTTAGACTTTAAAGAAAAAACTTTTAATATCTATTTTAATTTGTTCCCATCAGTCCACAGCATGGATTTCATATGATTATAAAAATCGACACATTATTTTTTAACTTGCTTGCTATAGCTAATGCTCTTACATTTAGTTTCCAAATGTCTTTCCCACAAAATATGCACTCCTTTATATTTAAGGACAGGCCAATTATAATATGTAATAGAACTCTACTAGAATAAGCTCGACATTGAAAGGCATGGACTGGTTTTTCACATATATTCAATCTAGAAGATTTACCTATTTCCCTTTATGTATGGGATTACACTTGAAAATAATTTCTTTCTACCTGTTATCATTTGAGGAGCATCAATATTAATGGTATGGTAATCCACATAATTTAGTGTGATATCTGCACTCAGCAACTTCAATGATACAATCAATTGTAACTTCACATTTCTTGAACAAAACACTAATTCCACTATGACTGTCAAGTGTTAAGGACTAGTGTTGAGCGAGCACCACGATGCTCGGGTGCTCGGGTGCTCTGACCGAGCACCCCCTGAGGCTCGAGTGCTCGGCCGAGCACCCGAGCCCCATTGGAATGAATGGGGCAACACCAGGCACCCCCTGCTCTGATGAGGGGAGGGTGCCTGGTCAATGCCCCCTTCATCTCCGCTATGCCCCCTTCATCTCAGAATGCCCCCTTCAGCTCCGCAATGTCCCCCTTCAGCTCCGCTATGCCCCTCTTCCACAATGTGCCCCTTCATCTCCGCTATGCCCCTCTTCCACAATGTGCCCCTTCATCTCCGCTATGCCCCTCTTCCACAATGTCCCCCTTCATCTCCTCTATGCCATAGAGGAGATGAAGGGGGACATTGTGGAAGAGGGGCATAGCGGAGATGAAGGGGCACATTGTGGAAGAGGGGCATAGCGGAGATGAAGGGGCACATTGTGGAAGACGGGCATAGCGGAGATGAAGGGGGACATTGTGGAAGAGGGGCATAGAGTCTATGCCCCTCTTCCACAATGTCCCCCTTCATCTCCGCAATGCCCCCTTCATCTCCGCAATGCCCCCGTACCTCCAGTCCCTGGTGGTCCAGCGGAGCTTCTTCGGATCTGTGCCTCTTCCGGCACAGATCCCCGCCACCCGAACATGTCGGGCGAGCACATGGCGGTACTCGACGAGTACCGCCATGTGCCGAGCAGAGCGATGCTCGAGCCGATCCGAGCATCGGCCGAGCACGCTCGCTCATCACTATTAAGGACCAATAAGATGGCCAAAATGTCCATTCTATCTGGGGTATAAGACATAATTATTTTGCCTAAGTCTTGTCTTCTGTAACAAACACACATCAAATGTTTTTTTTCTGCAAGAAAATTCATTACATTTTTTCTACATTTAATTCTTAAACTGTTTGTATTAAAAGAACAGATTTGTAGAGTCATCTGGTCTAAATAGATTTATTATATTTTTACGTTTGTCCTCAATATTTCTCATTACTTGTGATCCCCATCTCTTAAAAGAGAGAGATATGGTCTCCCTTCATCACAGGACATCATCAGGCATGTGCACACATAGAGACCAAGGGAGGCTTGAGCATCTGCCCTTTTGGTCCAAAGTGCCCTCGTGCCCTTTTAACATAAAAAAAAATAAAATAAAATAATTATGAGATGTGCCCTTTTTTAATTTGAGCCCCTGCCCCACAAAATGTCTGTGCACGTCCCTGGACATCATCATGTCTTTCTTTCTTTTAAATTCCACTGCATCTCCTGAGGAGTCTTCATAGTGACTAACAGTCACCATAAAAAAAGTATTCTTTCTCTGTTCACTCACCCCTGTATACAAATACTTTCTCTTTCCCTTCCTTTGCACCAACTGGATTTTTTTTCCCATAGATGACTGAACCTCTTGAATTGTTGGGGGGTTTGAGTTTCTACTTTATTATCCTCCGTCATAATGTTTTCAGCAGTACTGTCTTTCTGATGAAAATTTAGATTGTTTTGCCTTTTTGTCCATTGCTTGATTAAGTATGTTTTCCAGATCTAACACATCCTGATCCCATTTTTGTTGTAGGATGCTTCTGGACACTCTTTAAAGGTGTGTGGCCTTGTGTAGAACATAAATTGCATACCACATCTTGCTTGCATTCTGTTCTGCTGTTACCCAGACAGTTGCATTGTGAACTTTTTATCTTCTCATAGCTACATGCCAAGTGTTGTATTGAGTCTTGTTGACACACATTTATAACAGGTCCCGGACTGTCCTAAATAATAACAGATGCTTTTGTCAGAGCTAGTGAAATAACTGTGGGCTGAATGATGAGTAATGCCTACTGATTGCTATAGTAGAAGAAAAACATTTGTTCCGCAGAGCGCTTAGTCTTTATGGAGTATTTTTCTTTCAGGGCTGTTAGATGCTGCTGTTATCAACGTGGGTCTCACAGTCCACCACCCACGTCGCTTAGTATGGAACTAAGTCACAAAAGAAAAAAAGAAGAGAACAGCGCAAACACCACCCTCTAAGTGTAGTATTATTAGAAATATTGTGGCAGTATTCCTCTTTTTTTCCCCTTCTTATAGTTCACTCACATGGAACGGAGGTTTCTCCTGCCTCTCAGTATATGCGCGTACACTGGATATTCTTTAGATCACTCCAGGCTAATAACACCATTCTGTTTTTGCCGCACCCTATATGAGTGTTAATGTTGTTCCCTTATTGTTGTTCACATATATAGAGTAAACATGTTAACGCAATTGCGGCTCTGCTGCAGAGCCGCCTGATGATCTCTGACCGGATTTCCCTGAGTCAGCTAGAATGCTGACTACAGGGAAGGGGGAGGGAGAGGGCAACTTTAGAAGCTATCATCTCTCAAACCATAAAGGTTTGAGAGATGACAATGGGGGCAATACATTTTTTAAGTAGTACTTTGCTATAGGGATTAGTAATACTCAAGTATTACTATCCCTTTAAACTCTGAGGGCCAGAGGGGTATCCAAATCATTGCTTTGCAATGCGTTGGCTACCCCCTGGCACTCAAAGGTTTAAAACTAATATCAAACTTCCTTGATGCAGGAAAGTGAATTAGGAAGTATATATATCACTTGTAGCAAAGCCCATAAAGTCTAGTAGGAGTTCATGGCCAATAAAGATTCTTGCTGGCGTCCAACATTCTTCCTACTTGGAATATTACCTATCTGCCTTGTATCACTTGAAAATAACTGCACATTTAGTCTAGCTGGGTTTTCAAGTTTGTCTTTGAGACCAGGTCCTTAAGAATATTAAGAATATTACCATTATTGGTCTATGTAGGTACTATGTTACATTTGTTTTTTTTTTTTCAATTGTTTAACCATTCAATATTCACCTAAGAGAGTAGACACATCCACGTTGGTCAAATATACATTACCGTTCAAATGTTTGGGGTCACTTCAGAAATTTCCTTGTTCTCCATGAGAACATATATCAAATAAGTTGCAAAATGAATTGGAAATACAGTAAAGACATTGACAAGGTTAGAAATAATGATTTTAATTTAAATAATAATTGTATCCTTCAAACTTTGCTTTCGTCGAAGAAACCTCCATTTTCAGCAAATGTAGCTATTCCATTAAAAAAGCCATTTCCAGCTACAATAGTCATTTACAACATTAACAGTGTCTACACTGTATTTCTGATCCATTTAAAGGGATAGTAATGTTTCATAATAAAAGCAGCTCTAATTAATCATCATAGTATTTGGAAGTTGGAGAGAGTTATTTCAATTCTGTCAGAGCTGTAGTTCAGGAGTAATTCAATGACAAAGTGTCCCCCTCCCTCCCCTTTTACTGATGTCACACTGTTCAGCTAGAGCAGAAGGGAGGTGCCCAGGTAGACTGCAGAGAGGGACAATCTTCATTTAAGATAAGGGAAAAAGCTGAAAAGCTTGTCAAGGGGGGCAGGGCTTTCATTGTTTTCATAGGAATAAGAGTGTCCCCTTCTGTTATCTGTGTGGTCTATGGACTGCATTCCACATCTGAGAAGAGATTGTTACACTAGGTAAAAGGGGCGGGAGGGGGAAAACATTGCTTGTGAATATCTCATAAACCATAAAGGTTTGAGAGATAAGACTTATATCATTCTTCATGTTTTTTTAATGCCTACAAAATAAAATAAAGTTAAACGTTTGAACGGTAGTGTATATTGCAGGTTGTCTAGCTGGGTTTGTTCTGTTGGCCAATGACAAATATATATTGTGAGTTATCCATTTGGGTTTGTTTGTGTTTTATTAATAATATTAGTTATCATTATTGTAAGCATCAAACATGTTTATATTCTATTAATGTCCCAGACCTCTTTCTATGGTGCAGTTTTGTATCCACAGTTGGATCCCTGGGGATATCATAGTTTTACTTAATTATTCAATTTCCTATTCTAATTAAGTTAATCAGACAGCCAATCTGTGATTGCGCCTGGTACAGTGGCCTGTCCTTATGGACAAATGAGAATTTGGGCATTGTATAAACATTGGAAACTGGCGCTGCTGCTGCTAGTAAATTTATATAAATTTATATAAATTATAGTTATATCTCATAGTATAACTAGTGTAGCACCATTTCAAGTTCTGTGGTATCACTAGTGTAACTCCATTTCATTTGGAAGCTCTGTGGTATCACTATTGTAGCTCCATTTCAGTTAGCTCTGTAGTATTATTATGTAGCACTATCACATTGGTAAGCTCTGCGGTATCACTATTGTAACACCATTCCTATTATAAGCTCTGTGGTATCACCAACAAAAAGGAATCTCCATAGTATGGCAAAAGGCATGGGTTAACCATTAGGTCCTTCATTAGAAAGTCTGGAAGCATCCATCCAGGAAGTAAACCAAAAACTGTCATAAAACTGAGTTTGAGCCTCACTGGAAGGGTCTTGATAAAAGGCTCCCAGACAAGCATACATTTTACTACCTCCTGTTCTTTATTATACGTGGCCAATAGCCAAAATAACTTACAGAAATGGTTAGTCTTACCTATCCATTGTTTCAAGGAGGGAGTAGAGTCAGTGGTCCAATGAGTGAAGAGACATTTAATCACTGTGAGAATAAGTATGTCAATTAGTTTTAAGAGATTGTAAGGTATAGACTTAGCAGTGGCATAGATCCCTATAATGAAAATGGGGTTAGTCATAGGGATGTCTACCACCCTCCACATATTCTTAATGTATTTTCCCATATTTTGAACCAGAAACCTTGAATTTTGGGGCAATTCCATAACAGATGCATTATGCCAGC
The DNA here is from genome assembly GCA_037306005.1 of Rhinophrynus dorsalis. NCBI lineage: Eukaryota > Metazoa > Chordata > Amphibia > Anura > Rhinophrynidae > Rhinophrynus > Rhinophrynus dorsalis. The sequence continues at coordinate 266,042,765 of CM074718.1, read as the reverse complement.
CTGCTCTTCCTTATATTCCGGACAGTAAGGTACAGCTGCTACGTCTATCTGATGTCCCAGAACTGAGAAAGCATATGCCTTGTGCAGCAACCTATATTGGAGTTCTTGAAAATAAGCAGACAGCGTGCACGTCAGTCACCTGACAAAACTCCTCAAGATCAAATCCATGTCAGGTCCCTGTGTATCCATCTCCCACTAAGCCAGATCTCTCCCTTTTGAGCATGATCTATGATAGACAGAAACACTTGTAAATTTGTGAGATTTAATTTTTTGATTGATCAGAGTGCCCAAAGTAGGAGTCATACTGGCAACACTGTCGGAGAGGTGCCAGTTGTCGAAGAATCTTGTCTATGTATGATTTAGCTTGTAAATATAGGAAAATATCATGAGGAGAGAGTCTATATCTCTCAGGACAGGGAAGACATTATCCCACTAGGTGACTGGATCTATCAGCTAACTAAAGGCAAGAAGACCTGATGGTAGACCAAACACATTTTGGAATGGACTCCACTTGATACTAAATCACCAAGAAAAGACAAGATGGGAAGATGCAATTACCACATTTGGTACACAGTAGCAACAAAAGGCACAGGACCAGTGATGTTGGAGGCTTGCTGAGGCCTTCACCCTGCAGTGGATAGACAATGGCTAAAAATTATATATATATATATATATATATATATATATATATATATATATATATATATACTTTTTTTCTTTGCTTTATGAATTGTGTAGGGAAGATTTTAAAGATAATTTATGTGGAGAGATTATACTGAGCAATTATGGGGAAATAGAAGGACATATTGTAGGAAGTTATAGGGAGATTTATGGTGCAATAGGCAAAGTTAAAGGGAAATGTTAAATGGAGTAATAGAAGAGGGAGAGGTTACATAGAACAGTAGGAGGCGTTATAGAGACATTTTATAATGGGTAATGGTACTAGGAGGCATTATAGGGAGAGGGAAATTATATGGAGAAAAAGGAGGATTTGTAGGGGAGGATATATGGAACAATAAGAAGAGTTAAGTGATGCTTTATGGAGCAGTAGGAAAAAGAAGGAATAATAAAGAGAGTTTATATAGACAATAGGGGGAGTTATAGGGAGATTTTGTGTTGAACAGAAAGAGGAGTTATAGGTAGGGGTTATATGGGGCAATAGGAGGAGATAAAGAGACGGGTTATATAGTACAATAGGATGAGTTATCAGGAAAGATTATATGGAGCAATAGGGGAAGTTACATGGAGAGATGTATGAAGCAATAGGAGTTTTTCAAGGGAAAGGTTATATGGAGCAATAGGATGAGTTATAGGGAGAGCTTATATAGAGCAATAACAAGAGTTCAAGGCTGATGTTTTAGGGAGCAGTAGGAAGGAGTTATAGGGAGGAGTTATAGGTAGAAATAAGAGGAGGTATAGGGAGATGTTATATGGCAGAGTTATAGGGTGAGATTGTGTTGAACAGAAAGATGAGTTATATGGAGAGGTTATATGGAGCAATAGGAGGAGCTTATATGGAGCAATAGGTGCAGTTTATATGGAGGAATAGGAGGAGTTATAGGAAGAGGCTTTGTGGAGCAATAGGAGGAGTTATAGGGAGAGGATATCTGCTGCAAAAGGGGGAGTTATAGAGAGGGGTTATGTGGTACAACAGGAGTAGCTATTAGGAAAGGTTATATGAGAAAAAGGAGAATTATATGAAGAGGTTTCATGAAGTAATAGGAGTTGTAAAGGGGAGAGGTTATATGGAGTAATAAGGCGAGTTATATTTAGAGGTTATATGAAGCAATAGGAGCAATTATAAGTATAAAAAGGAGACACTGTTTGCAAATATAGTAAGGATCTGGGTAACTTTTGGCATAGTGGTAAGTATATATGACTCATACAAGGGTTCATGAAAGCCTAGCTATCGAACTATTATCTCTCTGTGGGTTTACCTTCATCATCCGCTGAGTACTGTCATGCACACTGCTTGTCAGATACCGACACGTGCCAGAGACGGCTGTTTTGATTAAACACAGAATATTTTAAGAAGCCAATTATACTGGTTACCTTCCACTTACACACTAACAATTTAATAAGTACTTCAACTGTACCAGAGTGTCTCCTTGACAGAGTGAGACAGTGAGGGGGAGAGGGAGAGAGGAAGGCAGATATTCTAATACAGCACTGGAAAGGGAATTACTAAGACAGATAAATAATAGAAGTTAGGCTGGGAAAATGATAGAATAAAAGTGAACAAGACAAAGGGGGGTTGGAGCTGCATGAGATAGACAAAAAGAATGAGTAATTTTAAGGCAATCCAAGAACTCTATAGAGGAGAACTGAAAACCCTATTGATTTAAATGGGTGTACTAATCCCATATAAATCAGTAGAGATTTAAGGATTTTAATTTGTCACCTCTTGTGCACTTGATTTGCTACAGAAATATTCCACTTTCTTTTTAACTGATGCCCCTCTATATAGTAAGGGTAAAGGTAAACAGTTATTGGGGGATGATTTATGAATATGATTATTCCCTAAACCAGGGAAAGGAATAGATTTTCTATTTCTACATCTGTCTATTGTCAACTTACTAAGGTGTTTACTTAAGGGTAGGCTGACCTTTAACCCGGAAACACACTGCAAATATGCATATTTCTTGGCTGTACTGAAATCAACGGAGCCCTACATTATGCATGTTTCCTATGAGTTACCACTTAAAGGTGAGGCCTGATCAGCCTAACTAACGCCTACAATTCTACCCTTAACTGTTAGAGTGCCAGAGGTGTGCAACATAATGCAGAGCAATGCTCTGTACACCCCTCTGGCAAAAAAAAAGAGTTAATGCTCATTGTGTAAAGAGGAGGATAGTGGGGCAGAGCATGGGCATTTCAGCGAGTTCCTCTTCTCTGCATCTTGTTTTACATGCTGAACTAACAAGACGCAGAGGAATTCATCCTAACTTTATGTCATTCTGCTGACGTTTCCCTGGGATTATGGCAATATGCTGGAAATATCTCTAGCATTCAAAGGGTTTGTCTCCTGTGGTCCAGTTGGTTTGCTTCAAACTCACCCCATTCATCTTTCTGTATATGGCCCTTGGTTGCAAAGTAACAAAACATTTGTGCATTTGAGCTAGCAGTCAGCTTCTGAAATCCCATCTCTTTACCAGCTCACCTCTGAATGGATGTGCTTGCACTGTAAAGAGGAACTATACCTAAAGAATCAGTAACAATGTATTTAATAGAAGGTCTTACCCAGTTAGGTGCTCTTCATACAGCTCTCTGGCAAATCTATACATATTCTTTCTTCTGTTGGAACTCAGTTGGAAAGCATTGTTGGTCAATTTTATTTCCCAGTTAACTACTGGGTCTGCAGAACCATGAGTGGGGCATTAGCTAAAGGGTTTCCCATTCACGTGTTTATATATGTTTTCTGTTTTCTGGAAGTTAGAGCTGAAGGCAAGCTTCCATAGAGGCAGCTTACAGATACATTACAAATCAGAGTCTTGTCTGAAGACTTAAAGGGATAGTATTACTTCAAAATTACTATCCCTCATATTGTAGCCCTTAATAAACTGAGTTAAATGACACCAGCGGCATCTCTCAAACCTTTATGGTTTAAGAGATAGCCGCTTTCAAAGTTTCCTCTCCCCTGCTGTCAGCGTATTGCTGCCAGCAGGGGAATCCGGTCCCGGGACAGGTGGAGGCTCTTATACAGAGCCGATATCTCGTTATGGAAGGAAAAATGATTCATTGAAACAGTCTCCTACATGTGCTTGGTTACCAAGCACACGTAGAAGACTGTTTCAATTAATTATTTTTCCATCCATAACGAGATATCGGCTCTGCTGAAGAGCCTCCTCTTGATTCAGAGACCAGATTCTCCTGCTGGCAGCAGAATGCTGACAGCAGGGGAGAGGAAACTTTGAAAGTGGCTATCTCTTAAACCATAAAGGTTTGAGAGATGCCGCTGGTGTCATTTAACTCAGTTTATTAAGGGCTACAATATGAGGGATAGTAATTTTGAAGTAATACTATCCCTTTAAATGGCAGCACCAGGAAATGGATATGGGATTCACATGAAATTCTATATATGGATGAAGAACAATATGAGAAACAAGTGATTAACATTTAAAGACAAAAATGTGTGAAACAGAACATTTTATGTCTTAGGGAGTATGTGTATGTGGCTAGGTGATAAGGTATACTGTCAATAAGATGGTCATTTATTTATTTTATTTATGGCCATGCAACTTCTGAAGGGTGGACAGTAGAGTTCATGTATAGGTAGCATCTTATATTGTCCCACACGTGATCGATGGGGACAAATCCAGCGAATGTGAAGGGCCATGAAGTACGTTGAAAATACAGATATTGTTTATGGTAATATGCTATGTGTGGATGAGCGTTGTCCTGCTATAGTTGAATGGCAAGAGCATTCTGTAAAAATAGTCTGACCACAGGTTCTGCAATCAGTTCTACATACCAGTAAGCTTTTTAGAGTGCTCATGATGACCTGTGGGGGTGTTTGATGATACAGAGTTTTGCCTGTCTCTCATTAGCACTCTTTTACAATATTGTTTGGCCCTCGTAATTTCCTACACCAAACAGGGATTTATCAGTGAAGAGCACAAATTTTCATTTTTGCTTCCAATGTTGTTGGGCTCAGGATCATTCATGTTGACACGTCCAGCACAATGACAGTAGTGGTAGACCTTCATAATGTCGTCTTGAGTTGAGAGAGCTATAACAGTGGCTTGGTTTAGCATGGTACAATTGTGAAAGAGTGTGTAAATCTACTCTCCAAAGCTGATGATCTTCACAAGCTTTGGTCCGGCATTGTGAGCAAATCTCTAGCTGTCAACTGTTTTTGTTTTCTCAAACTGAACAGGACCAACATCATTGCTCAGCAGAGGCATAACTAGAACGGTCCGGGCCCTGGTGCAAGAAGTGCCATGCCCCCCCCCCCAACCCCCGAACACATTGGCCCCTGGGCCCTCCACAATGCCTCCATTTCCTACCTCCCAAACCCTGGTGGTCCAGTAGGGCGGCAGGAGAGGCGGGCTGGTGCGACGTGCTCCCTCTCTGTCCTCTTCTGTAATGCAGAGAGCTGGGAGATGATATCATCTCCCAGTGCTTTGCATTACTAGAGCACTGGAGGGAGCTTGCAGTGCCAGGAGGAGGGGGTCGCAGGGGGCAGCCGGGCCCCTGGAGTGATGGGCCTGGTCACGGTTGTGACCCCTATAGTTACGCCACTGTTGCTCAGTTCTGACATCATGGCCAACATGTGTGGGATTGCCTAGCACAGGCAATTCAAACTGCCCTATCTTGAGGATCCTGCCCCTAATGTGTATGAGCAGTATATATGGAAATGTTTATGGAAAGACAGAGCTCTTGCAGGACATAAAAAGATCATATAATAGCCAAACATGATACAAGTAACCATCTCTAAACCCCTTGAGTGCTGGAGAGGTGTCTATCACATTGCAAAGCAATGTGTTACACACCCCGTTGGCACTCAGAGTGTTAAAACCTTGACAAAGGTTCTCATACAGATTTTCCTTTGTTACTTCTCAAGGTACACCAGCAGATCAGGTTTTCAGAATATACTTATTTAATCACAGGCGAGTTATCCATAGATTTGTCATTGTGATTGCTTTACTTGTGTTGAATTAGGGATATCCTTAAAATATGACTCTTTAATAAGCCTTAAGACCTGGAATTGGGAGCCACGGCTTAAATAACCCTTAGCACTGCATAATTGTGATAAATGGATGCAGGCTTTATTATCAACATCTCAGACTCAGCTTGGGTCAGCACTAATATCCTCCTATAATATAAAAGGCCAAATGTATGTTTGTCAGATGCAGTCATGCACAGTAGAGACTGCCCCAACACACAGAATGCTGGCCCATGTACACTACACACTAGTATATATATATATATATATATATATATATATATATATATATATTTTTTTTTTTTTTTTTTTTTCTGAAAGCCTGAGTGTTGTGTGGAGGAAGGACACATACACAGGAAAGTCTTGCTGTTAAACAAGATAACAATACTATATTCCTACAGATATAGCTAGCATTTAATCTGGATGTAAGGAAACCATAGGCTTTTCCAACAACCACTAATATGTCTGGTTGTACAAAACTTGGAAAGATTTAACCCTGTGGATGCTAGATTTAATTTTCCAGATGTAGGGGAGACATTTATAGCATCCAAGGCATTGGTGGGCAACCTAAGGCCCTCCAGTTGTTCAGAACTACAAATCCCATCATCCTCAGCCAGCCAACAGTCCTGAACAGTTGGAGGGTCTAAGACTGTCCAGTACTGATCCAAAGAATGATAATCAAACCATTGCTTTGACACAATGGGCCAATGTGCTTTAACCCCTTGACATCTCAGCATCTAAGGGGTTAATATGATAAATGTATTTAGAACTGTATGTCACCTCTTTTTTTGTCTCTGAGACTGATATATTAAGAAGAACTGAAGCAATTCTGGGGCAAACCAACTGAAGTGCACCACAGGAGGAAAATCAAAATGAGCACAATTCCAGGTGATTTTAACCCCTTAGGGACCCTTGACGTACCAGGACCGTCACGGTCCTTGAACTACTCAAGGACCGATGACGTTCATGGTACGTCACGTACTTTTTACTTACAGTGCTCTACCGGGAGCGCTGTAAGTAAAAATAGGGCCTGAAATAGACCGCTCCAAGATCGGAGCGATCTCTTTCAAGCCCCATAGTGACGCGCCGATACACGTGACAGGTCACGTGTACCGGCGCGTCAAAGTGCCCCTATGCGGTCATTATGGGACAGAAATGCCACCGGTCCTTAAGGGGTTAATAAGACTTTTAACCCCTTGAATATCAGGGAAGTCTCCACTGCATTATTTCACTATGCATTGGAGAACTCTCTTGTATTCAAGGGTTTAATATTCCAGTTTAAATAAATGGTAATTTGTACTCGTTCCCCTTATTTCAATTCTCCTACTATACCAGTCTCACTTCAGGAACTCTAAAACAGGTGCAGGAAATTATTTGTGTGTGTGCTTTGTCTGGCTATTTAATAAGCCATTTGCAACAGATTCTCCTCATGAATCCATCTGCACCAAGAGGTAGCCATTGCGGGTGAATTGGTTTTGTGAAGTGTTTCATGTTTACCCATATGTACTAACAAGATACAGAGGATGTCAAAGTAAAATGTTTCTTGAACATGCTATTGGGATGCTATTTAGAACTTACCTGAATTAAAGTATTAAAAGGACACTAATGTCCAATAAATTTTTTTTTTTTGTGTGATGCAAATCCCATCTCTCAAACCTTTATGGTTTGAGAGATATTCGGTTCTAAAGTTCCCCCCTCCCCTTCTCCTGGCGTCAGCTGTAAGCTGACAGCATTAGTTCCCGGTCTAGGGACCGACAGGTGGCTCATCAGCAGAGCCGCAATAGCGTGATTTTAAAAGAAATACTTCATTGGGACAGTCTACAAAGTGTGCCTGGTTTGCAAGCACATGTTTTAGACCATTCCAAAGAAGTATTTCTTTTTAAAATTGCTCTAATGCGGCTCTACTGAAGCTGAAGCTTTACAGCTGACAACAGAAGAGAGAGAACTTTAGCGATGAATATCTCTCAAACCGTAAAGGTTTGAGAGATAGGATCTGCTGCACATAATTTATTTTTCTTTAATCTACAAAACAAAAAATATTTTTATGGGACATTACTGTCCCTTTAACATTGGTGGCAAAAACTGGGAACTCTCTGGATATCACCTGGTGACAGTGGGAGTACACTTATTTTACTCAACAGGAAATGCCCTACAATATATATTTTTTAATTAAAAAATGTACTGCTACTTCAAGTACTGGTTCTCAAGACTCAGTAAGTTCCCTGGTAACTCCGCCTACTTCACTGCCAGTTCCCAGGTATGCTGATGGAGCATGTGTGCCAATATGCATTAAGAGATTGCACATACCTATAGGCATACCGGGAAGCTTTCTTCTTTGGAGCCCACAGGGAGGGCTGATGTGGCCTGGGAAAGTAAGTAACATAGTTGATGAGGCTGAAAAGAAGACATGCATCCATTAAGTCAAGCCCATGCCAAATCACCCCTGTTAATCCAGAGGAAGGCAAAAAAAAACAAAACAAAACACTGAAGCCATTCAAATACATGAAGGGGGTCAACAAAGTGCAGGAGGGAATCACATTTCAAAGGAGTAAAAATGTTAGGACAAGAGGCCATAGTCTAAAACTACAAGGAAACAAGTTTAGATGTAAGAAAGTTTTACTCCACTGAGAGGGTAGTAGATAAGTGGAATACCTACCAGGAGAAATGGTAGAAATTAATACAGTGACATAACTTAAGCATACATTTGATAGGTATAAGGATGTCCTGAACATAAGACAGGACCAAGGACCAAATAAGGTTTGAAGCTTTTACAGTGGAAAATGGACAGACTAGATGGGAAGAATGGTTCTTATCTGCTGTTAAATTCCATGTTTCTATTTTTCCAGTTAAGCCCCAAGTTGGTAAAAAAATTCCTTCTTGACTCCAAATGACACTCTGATAAATTACATGAATTGTGGCATAAAGTGGGTGGGGCTTAAATAGGAGGGCCAAGAGAAGGATGGGTTTGACTCTAGAATGGGTAGGAAGTAGGTGGAATGATGAGAAGCGCGCGGGGGGGGGGGGCGGGGTTACACTGAAAACTCACCAAAGCCAGCCAATCAGCTTCTATCCCTGGAAACCAGGTAATTAACTTAGCAGGGTAGATCTGGAGAGTTCTCAGGTATGCCCATAGGAGCAGGATAATGATTTTTGCTTGAACGCAGGAGAGCAATAAATAAGCTAAGCTGGCAGATTCGTACATACCACTTTCCCAGCTTTGAGAATAGGTTACCATGTTCCTCCTATAAAAATGTATTTTGGAGAACCCACCAGAGCTAATTTTCAGCAAGGTCATGCTAGGTCAATGGTACTTTTTTGTAACTGGTATTTTAAGAGATCAGCAGAGCAACATAGCACTGCATGCCACTAGCAACACATTATGGAATTAGTTCTGTATTCAATAAGCTGCAGAGATGCAATTCTGGAAACCATATACCCCATAAAGGACAAATAAACATTTCCTTTGATTTAAATAAGACTTTTATCCCCTTTGAATGCTAGAGTGGTCTTCAAAGCATTGATACACAATGCAATACAGACCTGATTAGCATTCAAGAATCTAGAAGCCCATTTAAAGAGATAGTAATGTTTCAAAATAAATGCAGTTCCAGTTATTCTTTATAGTTTTTGGGCCACGTAGAGCTTTATTATCATTCTCTACGATGTGTAGTTCCAGAGTAATTAAATGATAAAGTATCCCCACTCACTCCTTTTACTTATTGTAATACGCCTCCCCTCAGATGTGGAATTTGACCGGACAGCTCACATCGAGGGACAATGTTCTTACTGTGAGCATAAGGAAAACCATGAACCCCTTGAAATAGGAGGGCAGGTTTTTCCTTATGCTAACAGAAGATTGTCCCTTACTGTGATCCATCCGGACAGTCTGTGCAGCTTTACATAGGTAAAAGGGGAGGGAGGGGGACACTTTATGACTCAATTACTCTGGATCAACACATTGTAGAGAATGACACTCTACACAGCCCAAAAACTATAAAGAATAATTGGAGCTGCATTTATTTTGAAACAGTACTATCCCTTTAAATAAATAGAACTTCATCCTATAGTGCTCCAGAATTGCACCTCTTTAGTGTATTGATTGTAAACCTTAGTGACCTGGTATCTTTCCTTTTACAAAATCACCCATGAGAGGCACTCCTGACTTCCTCTGCCTGCAGAGATAATGCACGTCGGTGTGTGTGTGCTTGGTGGTTTCTATATGATAGTTCAGAGAGAAATGATATGATAAAGATGCATTGTTAGAGGAATGAGCGGAGACCTAGTGCCAATCCTGTATAAGGAGAGGAGATATTAGTTCTGCCAGGCTGGCTGCCTGTTACAAAGCTTTCTCATCAACTTGAGATCTAACACTTCACATAGCTTTCTTCACCACTAATTCCATTCTTTCTCCCCCCTCATATCTCAAGCCCAACTCAATTTCTCTCCACATTTCTCACTCTCCCCCCTCCCACCCTCTCTCTGCAGCTCTTAATACATGTACCTAATTCTTCCTTATCCTGCTGATATCCCTCTCTTTTATTATTATCCCCACCGGCCTTTCTTTCTTAAAGAAACACTGCTATCTTATATAATAATTTACTAGGATGTTTGTCAGAAGCCGTCATATGCAGTAGAGACTGCCCAACGCACAGAATGCTGGGAGTTCTGTGCTGGTAGCATTCTGTGCTTTCAGGCAGGCACTACAGTGCATGATTGCGTCAGCGGCAGGACGCAGAGCAGGACCGGCCCCTTAACCCTTTGAGTTCCAGAGGGGTACCCCTTGGGCACTCAAAGGGTTAACATCACCTGGCCTTTGGCCCGTGTACATGGGCTTTTACACTAGTCTCCTAATAATAAACTTCCATTTACCTTAACCTGGGCTGAAAATCCTAATGGCCACTATGAATCAATTATTTGTGGATCTTTGGGTATTCCCACAAAAACCCTGCTAGGATTCAAGGGGTATTTAACACTGAACATCATGTCCATGGAGTGGGGTTACAGGACTCCAAAATCCTCTCACTGAAGGCTTCCTTCCTAAGAATATATCATTGAGTGTGTAATTAACCCCTTGAGTGCCAGGGGGTATGCAACACATTGTACCAATCCTCTGGCATTCACAGGGTTAAAATGCATTTTGGACAACCAATCCATTTACAGTGGCCTTTTGGCATTTTGAGCCTCGATTTTGGTAATGGGAATGTATTATTAGGCTGCTCTGACTGCATCTAAATAAAAGAGAATGTGAACTCTTTGAATGTCAGAGGTGTATGCAATGCATTGCAGTGCAGTGAATTGCGCACCCATCTGGCCAGTGGCATAACAATAGGGGTCGCAGGGATCGCACCTGCGACTGGGCCCTTCACTCCAGGGCCAGGCCACCCCCTGCAACCCCCTGCCCGGCACCCACAACAAGCAACAAGCTGAGGTCTGTGCCTTCTTCGACACAGACCACTAGCAGCTGAGCTACCTCTTGGCACTCTAGTAATGCAGAGTGCTGGGAGATGACATCACCTGCCAACGCTCTGCATTACTTAAGAGATGACCGCATGGGAGCTCCAGCTGCTAATAGAGGTCTGTGCAGAAGGAGGCCCAGTCTTCTCCTGCCACGCCACTGGACCACCAGGGAGGTAGGAGATGGACACTGGGGGGGGGGGTCAATAGGGGCAGTGTGGAGGTGGAGATTGGGAACAATGTGGAGATTGGGGCCAGTGTGGAGATTGGTAACAATGTGGAGACTGGAAACAATGTGGAGATTGAGGACAATGTGGAGGTGGAGATTGGGGCCAATGTGGAGCTGGAGATTGGGGGCAACGTGGAAGTGGCCAATGGGGGGGCATTGTGGAGATGGCCAATTGGGGGGGCATTGTGGAGATGGCCAGTGTGGGGGGGGGGTCAATGTGGTCAGGGGGGGCCCATGGCAATTTTTGTACCAGGGCCCTGTCGCTTCTAATTACGCCTCTGCATCTGGCATTCAAAGGGTTAGATGTAGGAATAAATGGCTTTTTCATGTTGAAATGAAGGTCTTACTGTGAACACAAGGAAAACCTTGCTCCCTTGACAGGTTTTTCAGGTTATACCTTATGCTCATTGAAGATTACCCCTCTCTGCGATCCATCCGGACAGTCTTGCTGCTCTGAGGTAAGCAGTGTTACATAGTAAAAGGGTCGGGAGGGGGATACTTTATCATTCAATTACACTTGAACTACAACTCTGACAGTATTAAAATAACACTCTCCATCACCCAAATACTATGAAGATTAATTGGAGCTGCTGTTTTTGTGAAACATTAATATCCCTTTAACACTGGGTTTGTGCTGCATACAACTGAAAAAATAATGAAATATTCCTATCTAGGTAAGTTCTTCTGTTAAACAAATTAAAAGCCACTTACACCTGTACGTGAATTTTATTGCCAGAGAGATATCCAACAAATTGCACAACAATACGCTGGATGCCTCTCTAGTACTTATCAAGACTGAATAGTAGCAATTCTGGGGCAAGCCAACTGCTTGAAAGGGAACAAATAAAAACTTCCTTTGATTGAAACTGGGCTTGTAATCCATAGAATCTTAAAGAGCAGGGATGAGTGAAAAATGTAATTTCCTTTCTGTAGAATAAGAAAGGTATTTTCTTTTCTTCAAAGGAAAATACAGATGACAATTCAATTGTGTCTATGCTGGAAACGTTAAGTCCATTGATTTTAGTGGGCTTAACCTCCAGGCATGCAAGCTTGCACATATCCTCTATCATGTGGGCATGTGCATGGACACATAGGGCCTTAGGTAGAAAAGCAAACCAGAGCAATTCTGGGACAAACTGTCACCGCTTGCCTGGTCTCTGCATCCCGGCTGGGTCTCGCTCCGGCGGCGGTGCTTCCGGGTTTCAGCACGGTCGGGCTGCGCATGTGCAGTTCCCTGCTGCCTTCTCCTTGGCAGCCACGCATGCGCCCGGTCCAGTGCGCTGTTGGTCAGGCTGATCCTATCCTGTTCGGCTCCCAGACGAGCCTCTCTCTCACTGCCCTGTCCATTGGCTGCTTCTACTATTTAAACAGGATACCCCAGACATAGGGTTCCCGTTCCACGAGCTCCTTAGCGCTAGTTTACATTCTTCACTACTTCCTGGCTTGACCCTTGGCTCTGATCTTGATCACTGGTTTGTCTCCAGTCCCTGGCTTGACCCTTGGCTCTGATCTTGACCTCTGGCTTGTCTCCAGTCCCTGACTTGACCCTTGGATCTGATCTTGACCTCCAGCTTGTCTCCAGTCCCTGGCTTGACCCTTGGCTCTGATCTTGACCTCCAGCTTGTCTCCAGTCCCTGGCATGACCCATGGCTCTGATCCTGACCTTTGGCTTGTTTCCAGTTTCTGGTTTGACATCTGGCTCTGTGTACTATTACGTTGGAATCTCCCGTCCTGATTCCAGCTTGTCTCGTCGGCCTGGTTCTTAACGGTACCCAGGGCACTCCCATCCAGGTTGCACCCTGGCTCAACTGAGGTGGAACAATCTGGTTTCGTGACCAGCACCTTTACTCAGCTTCAGCTGCAGTAAGGGAGTACCTGACACGCCATTTCCTATCTCAAGCATTGCTCCCCAGCATCGCTCTCCAGCTACTGAACCAGTGCCGGCACCACTCAGGTCCCTGCCCCCTGCATGGTGACATAAACCAACTGCACCATATGGGATACATAAAGATTCCCAACATTTCAGATGACATTGGAATGTTTTGTTGACCTCTATGATGCAGTTGGTTTGACATGTCATTTCTCCACTTTGTTTTTGCCCATGCCTACTTGAGGTCTATGACACATTGCTTTCCAGTATTTGGAGAATGCTTTAGCATTCAAGAGATTAAACAACAGAGGTTTGGGACATTTTTATTTGCCCTCCTGTGGTGCAGATGATTTGCTTCAGAATTAATCCTGGGGGTTATGTACTAAGGTTTGATAAATAAGTGATAAAGAGTTGATAATGTGGAGATGACTTCTCCAGGGATATCACTTCTATAATTCCTATGTTATTCTTTGAAGCCAATGCGCTAAGATTTCTCAGAAGTTGACTCCATAGAATAGGACGTGGAGAGCTTAGAACACTTGAGACGTTCTCTGTACTTTATCACATGTTTATCACCTCTTTATCACACCGTAGTGCACCCCCCTCCCCAAATTCTTCTTCATCAGCCTCATTGGGGAAGATGCAATATGGCCTGATAAAGAGGTAATAAAGTGGAGATTACTTATCCAGTGGTATCACTTCTCCAGTTCCTATGTTATTCTATAGAGCCTATTCACTAAGATTTGCTCTATAGATTAACAAAGGAACTGGAGAAGTGGTATCCCTGGAGAAGTTATCTCCACTTTATCACCTCTTTATCACTCCTTATTGCACCCCCCCATTATATCCTTAAGTCTTTTTCTTACTTATTCTGTATAAAGGTGAAGACAGACCACTGCACCATAGTAACAGCACCATAGTAACATACATGGGATGTGTAAAAAGACATTCTTAGTGATATGTGTAACCCTTTCAGTTCCAGGGGGATAGCCAAAACAATGCGTTGGATATCCCTTTGGTGCACAAAGGGTTAAGAATGTTTAAAATTTGCAAACTGTGATATGGATGGGTCATATTTATAAATATGCTGCTACCTGAAAAAGATTGATAATTAATTTTTTTTTCTCATACATTTCTATCAATTAAACATATATACTTCCATAAACCCTTTGAGTGCCAGAGGGATAACTCTCTGGCATGCAAAGGGTTAAGAACGGGATATACCTGGCATTCAGGTTTAATCACTGACACTGCCCTTGTGTCTCGGTTAGCAAATTTCTTTATACACATGTTCTGACACAATCCTTAGTGGGACAAGACCATGGGGAGAAAGCACTGACAGGCAAAGCTATGGCGATGTGTGGGAAGCACATTTCCTTGGCGATGAAGAAACATATCGCCATATGCACTAAGAAATAGAGATGTAAGGGGAGGGGTGAGGAACTCCTCATTACCATGCAGGCTTGTCGAAGTGTAAGGGCATCCCTTCCACATCGCCAGCAGTTCAACAACTCAGAAGTCTGAGCGCATTATCTCTGCTTCCCCACTTGTCCACTGGGGTAGCAGAGAGGAGCAGATCTGCTCAGACTTCAGAACCACAAACAGCATCGCCCACTAACCATTTAGGTACCATAAGGATGTGGACTGCACACCTCTGTGGCACTGAAAGACTTCCAGAATGAGACAATGGCAGAGACGCTATCTATTGCAGCTTTTCTGCTCTTCTATACTCACTGTACCAGATGTAGTTTCTAGAGATTGTATACCGGTAATAAACATGTATATAGCTGTGTTTATAGCCGTAATGGCTGTTGTCTCCAACATGTTTCGGTGCAATTGCATATTGTACATGTGCCCCTTTGATTTCTGGAGCTGATACAGCATATGCTTCCTGTGAACCAACATGAATTTTTCCCCATGGATTCCTTCACTTGGAGATGAAAGCCATCACGTCTGTTAACATGGTTATTACCGGGATACAGTCTTCAAAAATGACACAGTTAACATTGTCTCAGATACTGAACAAATAACAGCATACGATAAGAAGAGGATCAGAAGATTTGGCATTCCTGGTTAATCATGATTAATTGAAAGAGATCACAAGAGCATCACATCACAGGGAAATTAGGAGCGGGCTCTCTGTCCTCATTTCAAGACACTTTAATGTTTGGACCATAATATAAAGTTACACCTGTACCAGAAACATAACCATATCATTTTCTATGTGTTCAGCATTTCACGTAAACGGCACATCTGTACCAGTATTTATATTGTTTATATCGTGGAAAGACACATATGTATATATATCTATATATACATATATATATATGTATATATATATATATATTTATATATATATATATATATATATATATATATATATATATATATATATATATACCAGTTATATATATACTAGTGTAAAAGCCTGTGTACACAGGCGTATTCTATAATATATAAGGCCAAAGCAGTAGAGACTGCCCGAACACAGCCCTACACCTCCCAGCATTCTGTGCATTCGGGCAGTGTCTATTGTGCATCTGGCCTTTTATATTAGGATATATATATAAAATATACCAGCTCACATTCTGCTGTACAATTACCATTAGTTATCACTGAGACTATTTCATCCACTACTACACTGCCTTTTTGTATGGTTAGTGTATATCTATGGTATACCCATTTTTTTTAGATTTTATTTCTCCTTAATTCAGATTGCTTTTTGATTGCTGTCCTACTGCACATAACTACTACACTTATAGTACCCTATTTCTCTTCCCTGCTCCCCATCCCTGCACTGCCTAACTATTATTTCTATCTTCTTCTGTAGAGCAGTATGAAGAAGGGGAGCATTCCAGTCTGTCTCCATAAGGATGGAGAGATAGACTGCACCTCTGACGACCAGGACAGGGAGGCAAGAACACACAAAAGGGCGCTTCCTAGTGCGAATTAACCTTTGCAGATATTAAACCACCACCTTCTCACCATGGTACTCACAATAGACAAGACCACTAAAAGTGATCAGTAGAGTAGTTGAGGGAATCTGACTGCCCCCACTCAGTCTCCTCAGAGTATGTAGTTGGATGCTGCTCCTTTAATATCGAACCACGGTACTTGGCCCTCGGAACACAGGAAACAAACAGGCAAAAAGAGAGCAAACCACCATATAATAATACCAGTAACATCAGTAATGTATATAACCATATACTCACAACTCTTGGATGAATTTGCTGGTTGGTACAACCAGCAGATGCAAACGGGGTCACAAAAGCTGCCCGATTCAGCTAATTCCTCCAATATTTGAAAAAAGTCCACAAAAATTAAAAATTATATATTTATTGATATTCATAAAAAATCAATACATATCTGCCAAAAATACGTCAACTGGATGATCAATAAGCATATATTTAATAAGCCTATGACGCATTTCGGATGCTCCTTTCTCAAATATTAAATGCAAATATATAATAATAACATCCAATGAAACGGCAGCAGTGAACGTCCATAAGGAAATAAGCGAATGGCAGTGAGGGAAAAGGCAAATGGCAGAGAGGGAAGAGGTGAATGGCAGTGATGGAGAAGATGAATGGCAGTGAGACAGCAAACTGTCCTCTGGCTCCATAGTGAGCTATAGGAAGATCCCTGAGGTTGGTGATGTTAGGACTGTGACTGTTAGGACTGTGCGGAGTTTTCAGCATGTGACGAACAGCCGCATTAACATATACAAGAATCCACGTGAATGTGGAAATGGCTCATTAACCTGCATTTCCCTATGGAAATGAGCCATTGTTGATGTATTCAGTGCAAAATCGTAAATCTGTCAAAGTCATGGCAGGTTGATGGCGATGAGGTAGTATTGTTGGCGGGTTGATCGTGATATGATGGTGAAGACATGTTAGTACATGTTGGAGATGTGCCTTCGACACAGAATCACTGTCTTAAGCCCTTATCGAACTTTAATACCTCTCGGGCCATGTCTTTTCCACTTTTTCAACAAGATCAACCAAATGGCATTAGTACTCAGCAAATATGTCACTAAACATTTGTATAAATCTTTGTGTAACTTTGCAACAATTCTACAGTTTTTGTTATGCTGGTTTTATACACTTCCCCATAATAAATAGATAATGAGGTTGAAATAAGACAGGCAACTTTCAAAATCAGCCTTTGCCATATCACTCTTATTTTCAGTAATCAAAAAGAAACAAGTAGAAATACAAAAAATTAACATTGCTTTAAACAGGACTTTTACCTCTTTGAATGCAAGAAAGGTCTCCCAATATAATTTCTATTTGTCCCCTATGGTGCAGTTGGATTCCCCCAGAAATTCTCCACTTTTATACATAAGACCCTTTCTCTCAATGTTTCTCTATGTCCTACTGTTTCTTTCTAAGCTCTTTCCTATGGGGCTGGATTCAAATGCAGGTGCTAATTTTATCTCAGCTTTTATCTCCAGGTATCCACATAGACTTCAATAGGAATTTTTTTTATAAAACGGGAGGTAACATTTATCTCCTGCATTTGAATCCAGCCCCTGGTCTCTTATTCTGGTGAACACATTTGTATTTATTAACCTCTCATATAGGCTGAAGAGAATATGCTGTGTCTGTACATATACACAGATCGAATCATTAGGTCACGAGTGGACAACCTGAGGCCCTTTAGGTTTTGTGGACTACATAGATGGGAGTCTGAATAGGGCCAGGAATGATGGTACTTGTCCATAAAATCTGAAGGGTCTCAGGTTTGCCCATGCATTAGATGGAACACTTTGGGGATATTTATTAATGAGTCACCAGTGATGTGTCACAAATAAGCCTTGCAGACACCAGGAGCTCATTTATGTAGTACTAGTTGAAAAGCCCATTTACACGGGCCACAGTGCCACCCAGCAACTGGCTGGATACTGTGTTGTCACTGGTTACGCTGCAGTCACACGCAGTAGAGACTGCCAGTGCCATGGCTGATACTGAGCGGGGAGCTTCAAATTTAGACTGTAGTCCTCTCTGTGCAGTCAACCTTGGCATGGGCAGTCTCTACTGCGCGTGACTGCAGCACGCGCAACCATCTCTACTGTGCATGATGGCTTCTGACAAACATCCTTAGCGAATTATTATATAGGATAGCTTGCCAATTTGCAGTCAGCTGTGATCCTCTGCATTGTTTTTGATCTCACAGAACAGTAGTTGTATTAGGAAATGCCTTTTGTACGTCTCAAAGTCACATTCCTGCCATACACTTTTGTTCTTACCTCATTTCCCTTCTAAATAATACAGATGGTTCAATTTTGCAGTATTTAATCCTTGGAATACCAATGGGGTAAGCACAGCATTTATGTAGCAATGAGTTACACACCCTGGCTCCCAAAGGGTTAATTTAATGCAACTGATACAGCAGCACAGCAGTGGCTTAGTGATGTGCTGGATCATAGGGAACAAGTAAAAATTCCAGTTGACGTAAATGGGACTCTTAACCTCTTGAATAGGGTACTCTGTACTGGAACCTTTTTCACCTAAATGTAAAAAAAAAAAAAATAATGATAATAAAAAAAAAAAAAAAAAAAAAAAAAAAAAAATATATATATATATATATATATATATATATATATATATTTATTGTTGACGTTTCGGCTCCCTATATGGGCCTTCCTCATGACAACATGAGAATAGCAATAACTGACCTTAAATACACTCAAAAGCAGGGAGAATGCCATATTTACACGTGAACTGATGTCAATGGTCCTACGACGTCAGTAAATTTAATATATGAACATCGATAAACATAACTAAATGATTCAAAACTACAACAATTATAGTACCTCAAATGTCAGAGACCTTGCCAAAAAATAAAGAGACTAGATGAAGATGGAAATGTGTCTAAACATGAAAAACTTGACCCCCCGAGCACCGGGAGTGTGCATACCTAGGCAGTTCTTTGCTGGGTTTGGTGCTCAGGGAGTTAAGCTTTTCATGATTTTTCATATTTTTTAATAATTTAGTTATGTTTATTGATGTTCATATAGTTAACTTACTGACGTCATAGGACCATTGACGTCAGTCCACATGTAGGTATGGCGTTCTCCCTGCCTTTTAGTGTATTTAAGGTCATGTATTGCTATGCTCTTGTTTTCTTATGGAAGGCTCATAAAGGGGGCTGAAATGGTGACAATAAAGGCTATTTTTTCACTTAGGTAAGTGATTTTATAAATACAGATGTCCCAGATCACCTCATACTGTAATGGCGTATTGCACTGCTTGTCACATGAAATGGTGCATCAGCATACCTCCCAAGTGTCCCTCTTTAGAAGGGTCTTTCCCTCTTTTAGTCCCAAATCTCTCTGTCCCTCTTTCCTACCCTGATGTCCCTCTTTTTAGGAGATCAGACTCTGTGGGGTGTATATAAGTGTATCATATTGCTCTATAGCAATAAAACTCACATTATTGTTTGTTTAAACATCAGTATATGTATTTATAAATTAGTCTGTGTAAATAAAATACTTTGGGCTTGTTATAAGTCATTTATTAGGTCACACAAGGAGGTGTCAGTAGAGCATGAAATAGCCTATAAATTCTCAGGAATGCCCCACCCACAAGTCACGCCCCCAGCAACACCCCCAGCAAAACAAGTGTCCCTCTTTAGCAATTTGAAATGTTGGGAGGTATGTATCAGTCTGCTGCTCAGAAGTAAGGGTGAATTGCACTACTGGTCATATGTAATGGTATATTGGTCTTCTGCTCACATGTAATGGCTGGTCACATGACATGATGCATCATTCTGCTGCTTACAAGTCTAATGCATTGCTTGTCACAGGCAATGATGTAACAGTCTGCAGGTCTCAAGTATTGATGTATCGAGCTGCTTGTGTTGTTCTGCTGCTCGCATGTAATTGTGTTTTATGTTGCTGGTTACATAAAATGGAGCAATGGTTTGCTGCTCATCCTATATAATAATTAGCTAAAACGTGTGTAAGGACAAAGTCATGCACAGTAGAGACTGCCCACACTGAGGCTAATACAGAGCTGGATGCTCCGAAGGTGCGTCAAGCTCTGTATCAGCCGCGGTGCGGGCAGTCTCTACTGTGCACAACTGCCCCGCGACCGGCTGGCAGTGGCACTGTGGCCTGTGTAACGGGCTCTTTAACTAGTATACAATGGTTGGTCACATGACATGGTTTATCAGTCTATTGCTCACAAGTAATGGTGTCATGATTTCCTGGTCACATAAAATGGTATATTGGTCTGTTGCTTGCATGTTATGGTGTATTGTTCTGTTGGTCATATGAAATGGTGTATTGGTCTGCTGCTTGCATGTAATGGTGTATTGCACTGCTGGTCACATGAAATGTTGTATTGATCTACTGCTTGCAAGTAATGGTGTATTGGATTTCTTGTCGTGTGAAATGGTATATTGAGCTGCTTGCCACATGACATGTTTATTGGTCTGCTCCCAGTATGTAATGGTGTATTGTGCTACTGCTCCCATGAAATGGTGTATTAGTCTGCTGCTCATATGCTGGTCACATGAAACTGTGCATCAGTCTGCTGCATGCATGTAGTGGTGTATTGCTATACTGCTCACATGAAGTGATGTATTGGTCTGCTGAGCTCAGGGGAGGGCTGGGAACTTGTGGCCCAGGGGGGCAAATACATTCAAGAGGCCCATTTCTATTATCTTTTGAGCCCACTGTTCCAGCCCACCCCCTTTTGTTAATTTTAAAATTGGCATTAATGTTGTGATGTAAGGCAAGTGATACCACATAGCTTACAGTTGAAATGGGGCTACACTAGTGCCCCACTACAAAGCTTACAATTTAAGTAAAGCTTACCTTGTGATACTATAGCGCTTACAAGGGAAGTGGTTTATGGTACTAGTTTAGCTCCATTTGGATTGTACCTCGGTGGTATCATTTATGTAGCTCCATTTCAGTTGTAAGCTCTGTGGTATCACTAGTGTTGCTCCATTTACAGCAGCGATCGGGAGATTTAGTGAGGTGCAGTGGCCTACCAGCCCAGACATATGACCAGCCCAGGGGGCAGTTGCCCCCCTACCCCCCAGGCCAGCCCTCCCCTGGCTGAGCTCATGTAACAGTGTATTGAGCTGCTTGTCACATGAAATGTTGTACTGGTCTGCTGCTTGCATGTAATCATGTATTGTTTTGCTAGTTTCATGCAATGATTTATTGGTTTATTTCCTTCTGGTCTCATGAAATGGAGTATTGTCCACATGTAATGCCAGATAAAACATGGATCATCGGCCTGGCAAGACATGGCTGAAAATCAGTTCCCAAATTTCCACTTAGTAACAACACCTCGTTTAACCCTTTGAATGCTTTACATGTCTCCATTGCATTTCACCCTTTCGTTCCCTTTTTTAATAGCTTTTGTCCTTTGACAAAGTGGCTGGTATTGCTGTAACATGTGTAAGATAGCCTTTTAACCCTTTGAGTGCCGGAGGTGTATCCAGTTTTTGGAGTTTATAGCTGAAGAATATCTACCAAGGTCCCACGGATGGAGACAGGCTAAATTTCTCCATAAGCCTGGTTTATTAATGTGCAACCTGTGTCCTCAATGGCCATCACCAAATATTTGTAAAATTTACTTGTGGTATATAAGCATACCTGGGAACTCTCCGGATTTGCCCCGGAGACTCCGGTTCTGAGAGAACTTTACCGGGTCTCCGGGGCAGAGGCTGATTCCTCCGGATGTGGAGAGTTTCTATTGAAACTCTGCCACATCTGCTTTTTCTCCTGCTGATACTCAGTCCCCAGCCTTCTGTGACACCTTTAACCCTCTGAGTGCCAGAGTGGTAAGGAATTCCGTACCACTCTGGCACTCAAAGGGTTAAGCCCCCCCCCCACTCGCGGCAAGCCCCGCCCCTTTTTGACGCGATTAGCGTCATTTTTGTCACCCCCCTGGTGAACAGAGGACTACCCTCCAGGGTAGCCCTCAACTGGAAGTTCCCAGGTATGTATATAAGTTTAATACTGGTGATAAGGCAATATTGGTGCCCTTTTGTTTTTTTTGTTTTTTTGTGGGTTCAGTGCATATCCGTACTACTGTTGGTTAAATGGAAGTGAGAGGATCAGCCTGCCATCTTCAGTGGTAACTGGAGAGACCAGTTATACTGTGGCAATTTAGATCTACCCACAGATGCTTTATTTGGGAAAGTACATAAGTATTTAGCTCAGCTACTAATATTGTGAGCAGCTGTCCATATATGGGCGATAAATGGTGATGGCATGTGTGACTAGTACCCAGATATACTGCACTAGTGTAATTCCCCCCAACACACACATAAACACACTTCCTCTCTCTTCCAGTAGTTTAAAAGTGTCATGTAAATCAATGGAAAAATGTATCTTTTCCCTTCGGTGCAGCTGATTTTCCCAGCAATTGCTCATTTTTTTCCTTAGTGCATATGGTCCATGATGCTGTTTCCTTACTCTCACATGGTGTTTTTTTTTTCTTGTCCTGACTTTGTTCAGTTTTGAACTCAGGAGATGTTAACATATAACCTCTCAGTGACAAAAAATGTGTTGCTGTATCAATTACGTTAAACACAGAACTATTGAACCATCTGTATTATTTACATGGAAATGAGGTGAGGACAATCCAGAATGGCAGGTATCTGATCCTGAGACTGTTAGGCTTGTCCTAATACAGCACAATTACAAATGGTTTTGTGGGATTAGAAAAACCAATGACGCGAACAGCTGACTGCAAAGTGTCAACCTGTATTACATAATGAGCCCCTGGGGGCGACAATGGTTATTTCAAGCACATTTACTGCTGGTGATGCAGTAATACATTTCTCCAATCTCCACAAGGTGCTGTAGCACTTTGGTGTGCTGCAAATATCCACTTATGGTACCCATTTTTTTATATGAATTCTTTGTCAAAAAAATTTAATTTTGAGTTTCACTGTAGATTTAAGGAAATTGTTACAATATGTTTGTTTTTGCTATTCTGATTGTCAGACCTAAAAATAACTATATATATATTTATGTACATGTACACCTCATTATACCCTTAGCAAATGACATATAAGATGATTGGATGCCCTGAAAATTCCACACTGATGTTAGTGATGCCTTGAGCAAATAAAAAAAGACTGAAAAGCACTGCCCCAATGTATTCCATCTAATAACTTAAAGTAGACCTACCACTTTAAAAACAATTTAGCCTATTAATTAAAAATGGAAACATTACTTTACATTATGTTTTTATTTTTTTTTCCTAAGATGCACTGCTTTCTTTATTTTTTTAAAGAGGATTTATCACCCGCAGTCATTGGGAAATAGAAAGAGAAAGCTGCTGAATTTTGACACTGGCTACTTGTGTGTAGAAGCAGACATGGAGATAGGGGGACCTGGAATTTGTTGATCTTAGAAGTATTGGTGCTAGCCAGTTCTCTGGGAGGTTGTAGGGAGTGTGGGGGTGATTTGGACAGTAACACTGACAGTGACAGGGGTAGTTGATAAACAAATTAATTAATTCATAGATATGTTGACTGATAAGTGGCAGAGACAGACAAGAGATCCTATTCCATCACCTGAGCAGAGACTGAGAGTGACAGAGACAGAGACAAAGACATACATCACCAGTCACACTCACTATTGTTGACTAAGCAGCAATACAGGTCAACATCCACAGCCCTAGCTACGAGTGCTTCTGCTGTTGTTCATATTGCAGCTCCTTTAACACCTACTGCTATTACTACTATTGACACCTACTGCAACATTTAACCCCTGTAGTAGTAACAATACGTCAGAAACTCCTCTGTGTATGAAATCTTCATTATGGAGATACTTCACTCATGATCCAAAAACGAAACATTTTACTATCTGTTGTCTTTGTAAAAAACATGATCAGGAGGGAAGCATGATCCCATCTAGCCACATCCTCACTGAGTCCATATGTCTGCCTCCGCTACTACCTCCATTATCACTTATCATGTCATTAAAACAATTAAATTATACAGTTCTTCTTCTATGTGCTGTCAACACACACTTACTGAGTTCTTAGAAAGAAGTAAAAAATGCATGTCATAGGGATAGGGTATGATCCAGCAATAAAAAACAGACACATCTATTGGTGAGGATAACAGACCAGAGCTTTATTTAACATTTTATTCACATTATGTTATTTTCCTTACTCAAAACACCACAATAACAATGAACAATAACCAATACTCTTTTAATTAAACTGACAGTCCTTGCCAATCCATTTTCCTTGAAACCAAGCATGGCCAAATTGTACGGGCTCATGCTAAAATTCCCACCTTCTTCAGCACTACCGTTGATCCCAAACATTCCTCAGCACTTACAGCTGATTCCCCATTTTCAGCACTTACAGCTGATTCCACCGTTTCAGCACTTACAGCTGATTCCACCATTTTCAGCACTTACAGCTGATTCCCAATAAATTACCCCATTGGCCATCCACTTTAGGTCCAATAGGTAACGTCACCTCCCGCGACCTAAGTCCGGGGCAAACTCTCAAAGGGCTTCCACCCGAGGATAAAATCCCTTAACTTACCACCTCATTTATCAATCTCTGAAAACCATGCAAGGACTATCCGCCAAGCAGAAAAACACACAACCACACCCTCTGAAACAAGGGGCGGGTGGGCGGGACGCTTCCTCTGTCCTTTCTTCTTTGCAAAACAGCTCACTTCCTGTCTCTAGCACCTTTTAAACCCTTAACCTCTTGCTCCTCCCTAACACACACACCCACACACACACACACTTCCTTCCTGAATCAACCCTCCCCATGACATACTTCCCCTCCGCTAACCTGCGGTCCACTCCGGGGAATTTCTTGTCATAGGGATAGGGTATGATCCAGCAATAAAAAACAGACACATCTATTGGTGAGGATAACAGACCAGAGCTTTATTTAACATTTTATTCACATTATGTTATTTTCCTTACTCAAAACACCACAATAACAATGAACAATAACCAATACTCTTTTAATTAAACTGACAGTCCTTGCCAATCCATTTTCCTTGAAACCAAGCATGGCCAAATTGTACGGGCTCATGCTAAAATTCCCACCTTCTTCAGCACTACCGTTGATCCCAAACATTCCTCAGCACTTACAGCTGATTCCCCATTTTCAGCACTTACAGCTGATTCCACCGTTTCAGCACTTACAGCTGATTCCACCATTTTCAGCACTTACAGCTGATTCCCAATAAATTACCCCATTGGCCATCCACTTTAGGTCCAATAGGTAACGTCACCTCCCGCGACCTAAGTCCGGGGCAAACTCTCAAAGGGCTTCCACCCGAGGATAAAATCCCTTAACTTACCACCTCATTTATCAATCTCTGAAAACCATGCAAGGACTATCCGCCACAGGGCCCAACTGTCAATCCCTTGACCAGTTGGGCCCCCCGCCACCAGGCCAGACTGGCAACCCCATGGCCAGCTGGCCCCC
This sequence comes from Rhinophrynus dorsalis, assembly GCA_037306005.1. Lineage (NCBI taxonomy): Eukaryota > Metazoa > Chordata > Amphibia > Anura > Rhinophrynidae > Rhinophrynus > Rhinophrynus dorsalis. Next base: position 266,017,104 of record CM074718.1, on the reverse strand, counting down.
CACACCCCATACGCCAATGTCTGTATCCCCACCACCAAAAGCACCATGCGTACACCCAAAAAGGGGGGGGGGGGGAGGTCCTGGGTCCCCCCCCCCCAAACCAAGGCCAAAGAACGGAGCCAATAGGCAAACCACTAGAAACCAAAGAGAATGAAACCACCCCCCCAACCAACATGCACAGAACCCTGACCAGCCGCCAGTCCCGAACAGCACTCAAATAGCACTCGAGCCGAAAACCCCTTGAAAATCCCACTGCCCCAACCGCACACACGCAGTACACCACGAAAACCACCAACCACAACACCCCAAAACCACTAACCCCCAGACCACAAACCAAATGAACAGCAGAAGGCAAACTCCAACCACCACACACACACCGAAGCATACCCAAACCCCCACAAAACCTAGGTACCACTATACCCAGTAACCCAAGCTCGAACACCCCAGCATCCAACACCGCACTCTGAACTCCCGCAGAACATACCTCCCATCAGCCAGCAACCACAGGAGACACCGGAAGGGAACAGAAAAAACACAAGAAGGACAACACTCACGCAGACCCACGCATCGGCCAAGCACCCCCAAGACAACCCCAACCAGGAGCAGGAGGCAACAGCTGAACCAAAAAGGGAAGCAGCCAGCGACTAACAAACCCCCGCAGACAGACCCAACCAGCCCTAACCCTCAGGAAAAAAATGACCGAAAACCATCCAGGCGGAACACACCCGCATCCACCCATACATAACCCACACGTCCAAACCGCACACCAACCAAGCACAGAAAAAACAGAAACTCATACATCCCGTACCAACCCACCCAACCAAAGGAGATGAAAACCTCCCACACTCACCAACAGCCACTGAGCCCGACACAGACTGCAACCAGACAAAACCAAACATCCACCACCCAACCCACAACTGACATACACACCCAGCAAAACACCGGTCAGCCGGAACACCAAACACACCACCACCACCACACAGTGGCAGCCACAACGCCTGAACCACTAGGCCCAGTCGAGCCTCCACCCTTGCAAACCCCGATGAACCCAAGACACACACCACAAAAAACACCAGGCCAGCCCCATGCAGTATCCGTACCCAAGGCCAACCACAGCGGGAGACAGGAGAAGCAACACCACACACAACCCGAATCCCCGCCAGCACCACAGTACAGGACACGCAGCAACACCCCGCAGCCCATGCCGCGGACAGCCAGTAAACAGACCACCAATGCGCATACAGTCACAACCATCCCAGAGACCCACCTACAGGAACCAGACAACCATCACTGAAGAAAACACCACCATCCGGAGGAACCGAAGATCAGAGGCACAGTAAGACAGAACCACCATGTGGGCCACATGCGGCGTCCTCAGAAGAAACCACGCAGCCGAGGATGTCCCCACCATCAGTGGGACTTCGGAACAGAGACCACCGCATCAACCAGGAAGGCCCAGTCTCCCAACTGGCCGCACCACCTGTAGTGTTCACCACACGCAGCGGGACCCTAGAGCGTCACCATCCATCAGCACTGCGGCATGTCAGCCACCACAGAGCGCCCCAGGCACGACAGGCCGCTCTCCAGCCTGCAGACAAGAGCCCCTGGACCCAGAAGGATGGCTCCCGAAAGACCCCACACTCCGTCACATCGCCAGGGGCACCGCCTCACCACAAACCTCCCTGCACGGCAGCAGAAGGCGACAAGGGGATGGGAAACAACGGTAACGCGCCACCAGCGAGACCTCACCAAAGGACTCCTGCGCACATCATCAAAACACCAGCCACCTGCGAAAAGAAAATAAACCACCCAGCAAACCGCCAGTGGCGACAACACCACCAAGCCAAGGCACCACCAGCTGCCGTAGCACTGCACAGTGGGAAAAAATCAGGAGCCCCGGAAGCCCCCCAGCAAGCCTGGACTCCAAAAAGACCAGCTCGTCACCAGAGCAACTCCGCACATACCCAGTGAGAACCAATCAACGCTGCATAATTGGCCGTCCAAAGCCACCACACTCCCGGAGCCGAAACCCGGACACCAGGAAATCACAGAGACAGCCCTATAGCACGCAGACACATACACCATCACCCGAAACCACAGACATACATACAGGTATCCACTCCAACAACAAAACCCATAATTGTTGTTTTGTTTTTTGTTTTTTTTTTTTGTTGTTAATTTTATATAATTCGCTGTATACACCACACACAACATACACACATCCATACACCAACACATACAGAAATAGAGACATACATACACGTAGAAAGTAGACCAATACACACAAACGCACACCCAAACATACCGGCACAGACTCACCAACAGATGTTCGTCATATCCATCGCTGCACCCGTCGTTGCTGTCGGTCGCCATACATGAAGACACACACAGACACACAAAGACACATGCACACAAACATGCGCGCACTCACCCACGCATGCACGCAACCACGCATGCACACAACCACGCTTGCACTCCACCACGCATGCACTCAACCATGCATGCACTCAAACACGCAGTCACTGAAACACGCAGGCACTGAAACACGCAGGCACCTAAACACGCACACAACACCCAAAACCCTCACGCACGCAAAACCCCCAAGTACAGACCAAACACACACGCACACCAAACACACAGGCACACAAAACACACAGGACCACAAAACACCCAGGCACACAAAAAAACACCCAGGCACACTAACACCCAGGCACACTAACACACAGGCACACTAACACGCAGCACACTAACACACCGACAGACACCCACACATACCCCCCCCCCAGAAAGATACATATAAGCACTCATGTAGAACAACAAGCAGCCACATATACACACATAAACAGGCCAACCGATGCCGTCACATACAACAAAACAAGGGAGTCTGTGGTGCTCCGCTGGTGTCGATACGGTGTCGGGCGTAGGGTATGATGGCACTCCCCAAAAGCTAAGGAAACACCAACAGGAGTAAGCCGCAGGCGATGTAGGATAGCCCCAAAACTCCCGCGGTCAGGCCCAAAGAAAAACAGCAATAACAACAAAAAAAACCCAGAACGGGGACGGAAAGGGGGGGGGGGAGGGGACCCACAAACGAAGTAGAGAGAAAGCCCAGGGAAGTGCAACCACTAAACAGGAAAATACATAAAGCGTAGGGGGGGGGGCCCAGACAGACCCAAAAGACAGAGACCCCCATGAAAAGATAAAATTAACCAAAGAAACGTGAAGAAGAACAGAAAAACAAACAAAAGGAGCCAGAACCAGCACCAAAAGGGGAGGAAAGGGGAGGGGAGCCACCCTAGAGGCCGCAAGAAAAGAGAACAGAGCGCAAATGAAAAGACAAGCAACGAGACCAGGACACGAAAAGAGAGTGGGAGGAAGCAGAAACAGAGGAGGGCACGCCAAGCAGAGAGAGAGAGAGAAAAGAGAGGGAGGGGGGGTGCACGAACCCAAGCAACAGAGGGCCTGACACGCGGAGCGGCTTGGGCGACACTCAGACCGAAAACCCCCAGAGCGGGGCCCAGCAGCACAGCCGACCCAGACTAGGCCAGCAGAAGGCCCAAACTGCCAGCCCGACTCCACCACCAAGGATTCCCCCAATGCCTCACGTCCGCGTCACTCCCAGGCCAGAGCAGAGGGGAGAGCAGCAGCAACCGTGGCCAGAGCCCGAATCCAACCCCCAGGCAAACCGCTCCTACCAGATATCCAAGAAGAAGGAAGGCCCCAAGCTGCTCCGCAAGGGCCGCACCATGAAGAAACCAATTTGGGCTTGCCAGGAACCAGGAAAGAAGGGGAATCCATAAGGGCCACGGAAGCCCTCCAGCAAGACACCAGCCAGGGTCGCCAAGCCATCCCCCATCCGCAGCACAGGAACAGGGCAGGACACAGAAACATCCCATCCAGGAACAGGACCGCCCGGTGTCGGCAAAAGATGCAGGGAAAACGTGAGAAGGAGTGGGTGCGAGGAAGCCGGACAGCAGGAGAGAGTATGTGAGTGAGGGAAGCAAGCAGGAGTCAGAAACACGCTTCCTCTGTCCTTTCTTCTTTGCAAAACAGCTCACTTCCTGTCTCTAGCACCTTTTAAACCCTTAACCTCTTGCTCCTCCCTAACACACACACCCACACACACACACACTTCCTTCCTGAATCAACCCTCCCCATGACATACTTCCCCTCCGCTAACCTGCGGTCCACTCCGGGGAATTTCTCAACAATAACACAGAAGTACGTTTGTGGAACGAAACATTTGCCAAAATATAGGTGGTTGACATGCTGTCCTATTCTTTTGTTGAAAAAAGTTTTTAAAGGATTAATGTCAGTGTTGCACCCTGCTGCTATATCCCAAGCCTCAGCTGTTTTTCAGGAATGGCTGTGTCACAGCTGTACAAACAGGTGGTTAGTTGTGGGCAAAGGGTCTCTGACAATGTCTTCAAGGCTTATGTTACTATAGGACTCAGCCTGCTAACAACTTATACTTTCAGCTTTTGATTTCTACAGTTCATCACCCAGCAGCAGTCACATTGCAGTGGGAATACTTGCAATCATAGAAAGCAAAAGTGGAAAAGGGCAATGTTTTTTGAAGGAAATTCATTGGAGGTGGTGAAAAAAGATTAATTATGTGTTGGAATATCTTGTGTTTTTTTTTCTATAAAAATCCTGCAAAAAACAATTGGAGCTTTTTGCCAATATATAGTAAAGGGGGGAGATGCACTAAGGTTCGATACTGTGTTGATGTGTGTCTGGCAATGTGTGGGGAGCACATCACCATGGCGATGTAGACACACATCTCCATATGCATTAAGAATTAGGGATGTGGAAGCAGGGAGAATTTGCTCATAAGCATAGTATTCAGGTGTAAAGGTGTCAGTGTCCTGGGGAGAGAAGGGTGGTAGGAGCCGAGAGATGTCAGCACCAATAACAGCAGTCCTGACTCACTATAGTGATGGAACAAAATTGACTGATTGAAAGCTCCTCATTTATCATCAAAAGGTTTTAGAACAAAAGTAAAGTGTTTGATTTGTACAGGCTACTTTATAAACACAAAGAGAGAAGTTTAAACAAACAATAACATGAGGTTTTTTAACACTTGTGCCTCACTAATAAATTGCATGTTTTTCTTTTTATTAATATGGAAATATAAAAGCTAAGCGTTAGGGCCTTTATTGAGCAATTCTTTTTTTACATTGAACTGCTTGTCCTTCGGCAGAGTTTGGGCTGGGTTGGAGTGAGCAGTGAATACACTAATGTAGTCTATACCGCCCCAATCTATCCCTTGTTGCTTGAGTATGATGAGATACATATCATCATCCCATCTATCCACCCACTGTCATTAACCAGTTGGAGATCAGTGGCGTGGGCAAGGCATTTGAGCTCTGTTACTTGGCAAAGTGACATCTTCTCACATCTACTGTAGAAAACAAAAGGGGAAACAACAGGTGGGTGCCCCTAGTGCAAATAAATCATGATACCACAACCACCCCCAAACCACCTCTAGGTGGGTACTTACAAACAAAGTTGTCAAGAAATTGCTTATACAAAACTTGGCTTCAATGGCATATATATATTAAAGATGTGTAGTTCTCGGCAGGTCCTCTTCCACCACTCGTTCTCCCCAAACGACAATATAAAGAAAAACACAAAAAACAGAGGGCTCCCAAATAGTGTAATATTGTACTGATAATCATACATTTTATGAAAGATTAGATTCACATTTAGCGTTGGACAGATGGATCTGACATAACAGCATGCGGAAATTCTTAGCCCCTGTCTCCGCTCCGGGTCTCTAGTAATCACCAAAAAAGATAAAATCAAAGCCTGCAGTTTCCAAAAATGATACAAACATTTACTGATAGAAAAGATACGTGTCACACTATTTTTAATCTTTTTTAGAGATGTGTCTTTTCTATCAATAAATGTTTGTATCACTTTTTGGAAACTACAGCCTCTGATTATATATTTTTCGGTGATTACTAGAGACCCTGAGGGGAGACAGGGGCTAAGAATCTCCGCATGCTGTTATGTCAGATCCATCTGACCAATGCCAAATGTGAGTGTAATCTTTCATAAAATTTATGATTATCACTATAATATTATGCTATTTGGGTGCCCTCTCTTTTTTGTCTTTTTCTCTCCTCTCATGTCATAGGGAGAGGGTATGATCCATAAATGACTATACAAACAAATCTACTTTGGGGTTAACAGACCACAGCTTTATTTAAAAATTTTCACTCATATTATTATTCTTGTTCAAACAATAATTAACCATTAACCAATAATCAATCATTAACCAAGCATGGCCAAATTGTACGGGCTCATGCTAACATTCCCACATTCTTCAGCCTAACAGCTGCTCCCAACGTTCGTAAGCACTCACAGCTGACGCCACCATTCTTTAGCACTTAACAGCTGATTTCACCATTTTCAACACTTACAGCTGATTCCACCATTTTCAGCACTTACCGCTGATTCTCAATTAATTACCCCATTGGCCACCACTTTAGCTTCAATGGGTAACATTACTTCCCGCGACCTAAGTCCGGGGCAAACTCCCAAAGGGCTTCCGTCCGAGGATAAAATCTCCTAACTTTACCACATCAGTTATCGATCTCTGAAAACCATGCAAGGACTATCCGCCCAGCGAAACATACAACCAGGTCACACACCATAAAGGGAGGGAAGGAGGGATGCTTCCTCTGTCCCCTCTTCCTCCAGACAAACTTGCCCATTTCCTGTCACCAGCCCTTTAAGCTATTAAATTTACTCCTCCTATCAAACACACCTCCTTTATGTATCAACCCTCCCCATGCCATGCTTCCCCTCCTGTACCCTGCGGTCCCTTCCAGGGAATTTCTTATCGGCAGTGAATGCAAATGATAAGAGGGCATGAGCGGATGCCAGCTCTGCTCCTTTGTGAAGTCACATATGCTCTCTTCGCCAGACACACTGCTGGCCTTGGGAAGTGTGTCTGGCAATGTAAGCGGATGTCACTTCGCCAAGCAACTGAGCTGGCATCCCCACACATCCATTCTTGTCTTCTCAGCATTTGCATACACTGGATTTGTAGTGCTCACAAATAGTTTAAACAATGTGGGATGCACACAATGTGGAATGCATAATCTTTTTTAGTCATTTTCAACAGGCCAAACCAGTGCAACGAATACCATGTAAGAAACCATAACTTTAGGGTAGGGACCCATGGGGCTGGGGTGAGACCCCCACCCCTTTTTAGTTTTTCTTTAATAAAGTTATTTAGATGGGTTCTGTATAATTATATAGAATTAGGTTAGGTCCACTTTAAGTTAGCGTAATAAATAAATAACTCTAAGTATTTTTTCCAGAAGTTTACCCTCTTTTCCCATCTGAGGTAGTGATTGGCCACAGGTATGTAGCCTCGCGCCAGGTAGCTGCTTCCAGGTGGGAAAATGGGGTATATAAGCCTAAGCGCTCACCAGGGAATTTCAGCGGGACGCCAGCTCTGAGCGACATTGCACCTGCTTTAACCCAGCAAAAGAGCTCAGTTTGGGTTGCAGGATGTCTTCGGAGCTGTTGAAGCTGGCTGAAGAGCTGCAGAGACTGGCGATGGAGAGCTGGGACAGCTAGTGGATCAGGGAATGTCTGAATGCAGCTCCCTCTACATCCTAGGTAGCGTCAACTGGGACATTGGCCAATATCAGAGCAGCAGCGGGTGGGAGGAGACAAGCGGACGCATCATCAAGAGTTCCTGCCTCAACCAATCCAGTGCGCAGGTGCGCAGAACACAGGAAGGAGAGCCATGATGATGTCACTGGAATGCAGGTGCGCGTTCCAGCTACAGAAAGGCCAAGCAGGAAGAGGACACCAAAGAGAACCTACTCGCCAGGGTGAGAAGAAGACAGAGCAGCTCAGAGCAACAGGAAGAGGGTTGCTGAAGACTGAAGACAAGAGCAGAATCTTGAAATTGAAAACAGTACCATGGTTGAGAGGTCAGAAGGGGACATGAGGCCTGGTGAGTATACCTCTAATTCTAATTTAACAGATGTTTTAACTTCACTGATATCTATTTTAAAGAGATTGACTGAACAGAGTAACTCACATGATATGGAAATTAGCACAGATAGATAGACAATGGCTGATACGCACACAGTGGAGGATGTGTCAATAAGGGAGGATATTAGAAGGGATAATATATCCAGTGTAGGTGAAGGCTGTTTAAGGGAGGCGCTAACTTGTAATGTTTCGCCATTTGGCTTTCACTTATCTAGTGGGATAAAGGAAAATATATGGAAAGGTGAATTTGTAGATTTATTATAGCTCTTGCCTGCATCTAAAGATTTTATTTTGAAAAGGGGCGATGATAAAGCTGAAAGTGACAGAAGGAGGCCAATTCCCAGATCATTTAATAATTGGCTTCAAGCATTTTGTATTTTTGCTTCTGTTATGGGAGAAAAACACCCGAAGTTATGTTCAGGATTGTTCCAGCATCTGGAAATAGTGCTGGAAGCTTATAAGACTTTTGGTGGATTTGCATGGTTCATGTATGACGAGCAATTCCGCCAGAAGGTGGCTGTACATACTTCGGTTAGTTGGGGGCAGAAGGGTGTATACTCTGGGACTTGCTAATGTCCCAGCAAACTAATTCAAATTTGCAAAGATCTCAGGCATCTACTTCGATGCAAATGTAGAAAAAAGGTGTTTGCTGGGCATTTAATGAGTCCCAGTGCAAATTCCCAAATACATGTAAATGTAGGCTTGAATGTTTAAATTGCAGTGGGAACCATCCTAATTTCCGTTGATTTAGAAAGCAATTGCCAGCAGGACATGTTAGTAGCAAAGGTAACTTTCCAAAAGGCTTTAACCCCAGTGAAATTGAAAGAAATGCTGCGTTGGTTAGATCTCTACCCAAGGCAAATGAAGGCACAAGTAATTAAAAATTGTTTTCGGTCTGGTTTTGAGTTGCCAGTTTATGACTTAGAGATTTTTCAGTGGGTTGACAACCTAATATCGGCCAAAGACAATAAACCAGTAGTATATAAGAAAATTGCAAAAGAGGTTGTGGCAGGAAGAGTTGAAGGTCCATTCATGCATTTACCTTTTCCTTGTTTTAGGTTATGCCCTTTGGGTTTGGTACCTAAAAAAGAAGCTGGCTCTTTTAGGTTAATACATCACCTGTCATTTCCCAAGGGATCATCTCTCAATGATCAAATTAGTGATGACTTAAGTTCTGTGACATACCTCATTTGAGGAAGCATTACGGCTAGTTAGAAAATGTGGCAAAGGGCTTTAATGGCTAAAGCTGATATTCAATCTGTATTCAGACTGCTGCCTATTCACCCTGCATGTTTTTGTTCCCTAAGATTTCAATTTGAAGGTTTTTTATTTTTTGACAAATGCTTGCCCATCGGTTGCTCCCTTTCATGTTCTTATTTTGAAACATTTGCTAATTTCTTGGAATGGGTGGTTAGGGTTAAAAGTGGTCATAATACTGTGATGCATTATTTAGATGATTTTTTATTTGTAGGTCCTAAGGATTCATGTATATGTGGATTCAAGTATATGTGGTCTTTTGATGGACACATTTTCTGAAGTGGCTTCTGAGTTTGGTGTGCCATTGGCGCAGGAGAAAATGTTTTTTCCCACTACAGAAATTGTATTACAGTTGATTCTATGGCAATGGAGTTCAGACTTCCAGAAGATAAGATTTTGAAACTCAAACAGCAGCTGCTTGTATTGTTATCAAGCAAGAAGGCCACAGTTAAAGTTTTTCAGTCAGTTATTGGACTATTGAATTTTGCCACTAGGGTTATGCCTATGGGTAGGATATTTTCTAGGCGTTTGTAATCAGCTATATCTGGTCTTAAATCCCCACATTGTCATGTCAGAATTTCAAATGAAGTGAAAGAAGATTTAAAGATATTGTACGCTTTTACAGAATTACACAATGGGAGAACACTGTGGCAAGAGGATTTAGTATTTAATGCAGACATTGAACTATACACTGATGCAGCTGGGTCTTGTGGCTATGGAGTTTTCTGGGAAAAAAAGTGGAGTACGCAGAAGTGGCCAGAGGATTGGAATAAATTAGATTTGGGTAAGAATTTGACTTTGTATGAAATGTTCCCAGTGGTAGTAGCTATTGAACTGTTCGGTCAGTTCTTTTCTAATTAATGCATTTTAATGTTTTGCGACAATGTCAGTGTGGTTCAGTCAGTAAATAATTTATCAGCTAAATCTGGTCCTGTAATTAATTTGATCAGATATTTAGTTCTTAAATGTCTTTCCCTTAATATCTGGATTAAAATGAAACATCTCCCTGAATATTGTAATGTTTTGGCTGATAGCCTGTCACGATTTCAGTTTGGCAGGTTTTTCCAATTGGCCCCAATGACAGAGAAGTGTGGAGTGCAGTGTCCAGATCACCTTTGGGCCTTGATCTAGGTAAGATGGGAGATTACATCAAGAATTCTGTGTCTGCATCTACATGGAGGGGACATGTTTCAGCTTGGAACGAATGGTTTCATTTTTCTGAAGAACACAGTATGGATCCTTGTATATATATTAAAGAGTTAGTCATGTCATATATTCAAAAGTTATTTGTTAGTCATGTTTCTGGTCAGTCTATTAAGCAAAAGATGTCTGGCTTGAATTTCTTCTTTAGGCTGTTAGGTTTTAAAGGTTGGACTTCTAATTTTTAGTGTTGAGCGAGCACCCCGATGCTCGGGTGCTCGGGTGCTCTGACCGAGCACCCCCTGAGGCTCGAGTGCTCGGCCGAGCACCCGAGCCCCATTGAAATGAATGGGGCGACACCAGGCACCCCCTGCTCTGATGAGGGGAGGGTGCCTGGTCAATGCCCCCTTCATCTCCGCTATGCCCCCTTCATCTCCGAATGCCCCCTTCAGCTCCGCAATGTCCCCCTTCAGCTCCGCTATGCCCCTCTTCCACAATGTGCCCCTTCATCTCCGCTATGCCCCTCTTCCACAATGTGCCCCTTCATCTCCGCTATGCCCCTCTTCCACAATGTCCCCCTTCATCTCCTCTATGCCATAGAGGAGATGAAGGGGGACATTGTGGAAGAGGGGCATAGCGGAGATGAAGGGGCACATTGTGGAAGAGGGGCATAGCGGAGATGAAGGGGCACATTGTGGAAGACGGGCATAGCGGAGATGAAGGGGGACATTGTGGAAGAGGGGCATAGAGTCTATGCCCCTCTTCCACAATGTCCCCCTTCATCTCCGCAATGCCCCCTTCATCTCCGCAATGCCCCCGTACCTCCAGTCCCTGGTGGTCCAGCGGAGCGTCTTCGGATCTGTGCCTCTTCCGGCACAGATCCCCGCCACCCGAACATGGCGGGAGAGCACATGGCGGTACTCGACGAGTACCGCCATGTGCCGAGCAGAGCGATGCTCGAGCCGATCCGAGCATCGGCCGAGCACGCTCGCTCATCACTACTAATTTTACATTTAAGCGAATTTTAAAAGGCTATTCAAAAGTTCAAGATGATAGCTGCCCGATTTCACCTTCCAGTCTGGTTAAATTGATTCATGTATTGCCATTAGTTTGTTCTGATCTTTTTGAGGCAATGTTGTTCAGGGCAGTGTTTTTATTGGCATTTTTGGTGCGCTCAGGGTGAGCGAAATGGTAGCAAAAAATAAGCAGAGTGATTGCTTTTTAAAAGTTAAGCATATTAGAATATGTAATCAGTTTATGTCTGTTTTCATTCAAAGGTCTAAAACTGATCAGGAGGGTAAGGGTGAATTGTTTAAATTAAAAGAATGTCAAGGGTCTTTAAGTTGTCCAGTTAAAAATATGAAGAATTATTTAAAAATTACACTTAATCTAGGTGACAGTTTGTTCATTCATGAGGATGGTGTTCCATTGACTACATTTCAATTGTACAGAGTTTTTTCTTTGTGCACCGAAAGATTGGGTCTTAGTAGCAAGAAGTTTTCATTGCATTCTTTCAGAATTGGCGCAGCAACAGAAGCCTTTAGATCTGGGATTGATGATGAAGGAATTAAAAAGCTAGGTAGATGGAGGTCAAATAGATTTAAGTTATACATTCACCCCCATTTGTTGAATGATGTCAGTATTTAATAAGTTGTGTGTTTATTTATTCCACAGGTATCAAGGTGCCAACGGTATGGATTATAGGACATTCGTACATATTTTGGTCCTGGAAGAGGGCCAGGGGCGGACTGACAGGACCCAGGGCCCCTGGTCCAAAAAGAGGTCTGGGCCCCCTGCAGAAATCTCCAAAATGCCCCTTCCACCTCCACAATGCCCCCATCATCTCATCGCCACAATGCCCCCTTCTCTCCACAATGCCCCCTTGATCTCATCGCCACAATGCCCCCTTCTCTCCACAATGCCCCCTTGATCTCATCGCCACAATGCCCCCTATCTCCACATTGCCCCCTTCATCTCATCGCCACAATGCCCCCTTCATCTCATCGCCACAATGCCCCCTTCTCTCCACAATGCCCCCTTGATCTCATCGCCACAATGCCCCCTTGATCTCATCGCCACAATGCCCCCTTGATCTCATCTCCACAATGCCCCCTATCTCCACATTGCCCCCTTCATCTCATCTCCACAATGCCCCCTATCTCCACATTGCCCCCTTCTCTCCACATTGCCCCCTTGATCTCATCTCCACAATGCCCCCTTCTCTCCACATTGCCCCCTTCTCTCCACAATGCCCCCTTGATCTCATCTCCACAATATTGCCCCCTTCATCTCCACAATGCCCCCTTCATCTCCACAATGCCCCCTTGATCTCATCTCCACAATATTGCCCCCTTCATCTCCACAATGCCCCCTTCTCTCCACATTGCCCCCTTCTCTCCACAATGCCCCCTTGATCTCATCTCCACAATGCCCCCTTGATCTCATCTCCACAATGCCCCCTTCTCTCCACATTGCCCCCTTCATCTCCATAATGCCCCCTTCTCTCCACATTGCCCCCTTCTCTCCACAATGCCCCCTTGATCTCATCTCCACAATGCCCCCTTGATCTCATCTCCACAATATTGCCCCCTTCATCTCCACAATGCCCCTTCCACAATGCCCCCTTCATCTCCACAATGCCCCCTTCCACAATCCCCCCTTCATCTCCACAATGCCCCCTTACACAATCCCCCCTTCATTTCCAAAATGCCCCCTTCCACAATACCCCCTTCATCTCCAAAATGCCCCCTTCCACAATACCCCCTTCATCTCCACATTGCCCCTTCCTCAATGCCCCCATCTCCACAATGCACCCGTCTCCACATTGCTCCTTCATCTCCACAATACCCCCCTTCATCTCCACCATGCCCCTACCTGCAGTCCTTGGTGGTCTAGCGGCGTGGGGAGCGCCTCTAGTAATGCAGAGGCTGGGAGATGATGTCATCTCCCAGCGCTCTGTATTACTAGAACGGCCCGGCGGCCGTTGTAGGAGAGCTGCTGAGCAGCTCTGGAAGTGGCGGCGGCGGGCCCCCTTCGGTCACTGGCCCTCGGTCCGTGACCGAATGCCCGATGGTCAGTCCGCCCCTGAAGAGGGCAGTTAAGAGGAGCTATAAATAAAATTTAAGTTTAAATATAAAGGAATGCAGAATTTGGTGGCATGGGGTAAGGTGTCTTAGATGGGAAGCTTTTGAAAGAGAATTTGGGTTTTGTTGGGAGAATTTTCCTGCCCCAGATATTATAGTGATACATCTGGGAGGTAATGACTTGGGCAAATGTAAATCCATGGAGATTATTTTTCAGGTGAGGGTTCTTCTTTACAGGGTCTTATCTCTGTTTACAGGCGTGGTCTTGGGTTTTTCTGAAATAGTCCCTAGATTGAATTGGTGAAATGGGGCATGTTTTAAACCATTAGAGCAACAAGGAAAAAATGGAATAGATTTCTTGCCAAATTGTTTAAATCAGTGGGAGGTGTATCATATCGGCATATTGATCTTGAAGATGGTGGTTCAAGCCTGTATCTTCCAGATGGGGCACATTTATCTGATGTGGGATTGGACATATTTAATTTAGGTTTACAATCCAATATTGAAATGGCACTAGTGCGCGTGGGTGGGCTCAGCCCTGGCTGTGATCAGTCAGGGCTGGCTGTGGAGGGTTTTTGAAATTTAAAGTTATTTAAAGATTGGTACTGGTGATAGCTCCTGGCTGGTAGGGTGGAGCTATGGTTTTTTGAGTATGGTGAACTTATCAGGCTGGGATGGCTGGTAAGAATGGTTATGGTAATGTATTAATATATTTATTTGAATAAAATGCTGCGGCCTTATCACCATTTCCAGTTTGCGTGTGTTCTTATTTATTTGAGTTTTGTAGTAATATGGTTAGAAGGGGGTGGCGAACTTACAGCCTCCATGTTAACTGAAACCTTGCTCAGGAAATTGCTAATGTTTTTCACCTAGACAGGCAGTGGTGTGAAAGCTGATGAGTGTTTTCTTGTAGCCCTATCAATTAACCCTTTCAGACACTCCAAGGGTTAAAGTTAGGCATCACAGTGCAGAAGAAGGAGCAGAGATTTTACACTCAAGATTTGGTATTAACAGCATATTAACCACTCCAGTGCTAGGAGGGCTGTGCTGTAGGGATTTTGCAGTGATCCACCTCCTAACAGTAACTCCCACTTAACTTACCTTGTCAGGAACCTCTTACTGGGCTGAGGCCATTACCTTGGGTTTGCATGATAAAAGCAGGAACCAGGCTAAAGTTCCTTACTGAAAAGATGTTGTTGGGGCATCAAAGTATGGCCGAAGACCATGCTGGCTTCGTGGTGATGTAGCCAACAACACATGGAACTGCACATAATCTCTCCCCTTTATATGCCATTCTCACTGGAACGCTTGAGCATTTTCTTGCTTTAGTTCGCTCCACTCACCCTCTTGATGGGCATTCCATAGAGAAGCCGTAACTCGAGTAAAACAAAGTGACTAATCCCAGAACTGCTAGCAGGGAGCTGGGATTGAAAATTTTCAGGTACCACTTATAGCCCTAGTAACATAGTAAACATAGTAATTTAGGTTGAAAAAAGACTTGCGTCCATCTAGTTCAACCCTTTTCCTATTCCTGTTTACCATCGTTGATCCAAAAGAAGGCAAAAAAATCCCCCTCAATATAGCAATTTCCAATTCTACCCTGAATGGGGAAAAAAATTCTTCTTGATTCCAAATGGCAATCAGATTTCTCCTTGGATCAACAAGCCCTAAGTAAATATTAATCCCAATACTAATGTACATAGCCCTCTATGTTATGCTCTTTTAAATAAGTATCCAGGCCCTTTTTAAAGTAGAGAGGAATGGACAGGGCAAAACAATTAAGAAGACAGTAGAGAGCAGGACACCAGGCAGGCACCCAGCATGGTGAATTATGAGCTATCGGAGGAGACCCTCTGCTTGGCAAAGCAGCGCATGCTTCGACAGGCAGGCAGGCACCCAGGTTGTCACTAAATGGAAGTAGGAAAAGGAAGAGACTAGGAAATAGTAGTAACTGTAGAAGGGGAGGAAGAAAGGGGAGAGGAGATAAAAAGGGGGAAGGAAGCAAAGCATTGCAAACACTGTCTTCTCTTCTTCTCACATTTTGTCTACATTAGGAATGTTTTCATGTTTGTACTGGTTATGTATAATGAATTTTGGAGGAGCTGAGTGCTATGTACAGAGCCACCTTTTTCTTTTTGTTCAGCTTTTAACCCTTTCGGTGCCACAGAGCTATGCAATACATAGCTCTGTTGCACTGAAAGGGTTAAGGGAGGGCAGCTGCTGTTTAGCAGAGACAGAAAACTGTTGCCTCGTTTCATAGAGAGCTACAGGGAGATTCCAGCTTTGCCAACCACAGGTATGAGATGTTGGGACTGAGGACTCTGACAGCAGAGGCTGATATTGGAATTTAATGCATGTAGAGAACAGCCACATTAACATATAAACACATCCACATAAGTACGACAATGGCTTTTTAACCTGCATTTCCATGTGAAAATGGCTCATTAACCTGCATTTCCATATGGAAATAAGCCAGTGTCAGTGTGCTCAGTCCAAAATCATAAAGCTTTCAAAGGCATGGTGGATTAGTGTTGGATTATAGGGATAAGGGAATATGATGGTGAAGATACATTAGTGCATACTGCCTTCCACATAGATCCGACACAACATCGCCATCCTGAGTCATTATTGACCTTTAGTGCATTTTGGCCCTGGAGTCAAGCAGGATATTGTCATGTACGCCTGTGTGAGCATGATATTGAGTACTAATTACAACACAAATCCACACATAATGAATTCATTAGAATTTTCTGCCCAGATTAAGGTAAGAGGGTGTCTATTATTAATAGATGTTAGTGTTCCTTCAAGTTGTAGTCCAAAAACAGCTAAAGTCATAGGTTGTCCAGCACTTCCTTAATCTCTCCAGTAAGAAATGGCCAAGGAGATCAATATGATTACAGTTATGTATCACTGGGCCTATTCATCAAGCTAAAGAGATGCAGTAATGGAGTAAACCAACTACACCATAGAAAGGAATTGAAAATACCCATTTATTTAAATGGGGGTTTAATGCCCAGAGTACTAGAAAGGTCTCCAATGCAATGCTTTGCAATGTGTTGCAGACCTTGCTAGCAATTAAAGGAGCAGTAAACTTTTTTTAATGAAAATATAAATGTTATAGAGCTTTTCCTGTTGAGTAAAACAAGGTCAGTCCCACTGCTGTCAGTTGTTTTATTCAGAATTTACAAAAGTTCAAATAATCAGGAAGTGAATTTACTGTGTTTACTTCCTGATAGTTGTAACTGACAGACAGTGATCTGACAGTTTCTATCACATTCTATTGAGAACTGTAAGTCACTGACTTTCCTCTCCATTAGAATGTAACAGGAGAACTAATTGAAATTTGACCACTAGAGGGTCCTGCTAATGTAAATAAACACAGGTTTAAAGTGTAACAACTCTGGAAATATGCATCTGTCAGCAGTGGGAGCACCCCTATGTTGTTATATAGAGAAATGCCCTACGATATATGTTTTTTCATAAAAAGTTTATTGCTCCTTTAAGTAGTCAAAATTCCCATTTAAATCAATGAGAATTGATGGAATTTTCATTTCAACCCTATGGTGCAGCCGATTTGCTCCATAATTGCCCCTCTTTATAATGGAGAACAAGGCACAATGTTGTTTTATGCTCTGCATATACTTTTTCTGTGACTCTCTCTCTCTCAAGTGCACCACAGAGTAGGGCAGTCAGAAAGGGGTAGAGAAGATACTTTAACCCTTTGAGTGCCAGTGCAAAGCAATGCGTTGTGTACCCCTCTGGCACTCAAAGTGTAAATAGGGAAACCCATTGGTTTACGGGGCCCTGATAAGTAAGAAGGAGAACTACCTGGCAAGCCATGAGATTCAGCTCCCACCTATTTTAACCCTTTAAGAATGAGAGGGGTGTTCAGTGCATTGCTTTGCAAAACTGTCCACACCCCTCTGATCCTTGAAGAGTTAATGGACCCCAGGAAATTGGAAGATTTCTGATGTTGGTCTATACACGTGTGCTACAGCCTCCAGCAGTTTGTGTGAGGCGTATCTAAAAGAAGAAAAATACTGTTATTTTCTGACAGAATAATGAGGTAATTATCCCTTTTGTCTGATACTAAAGATCATAGGGGACAGGCAATTAGAAGTGTGTAGTGGCTATAGTGTGTCCGTATCTAAATCCTAAAATAGATATGAAACAGTGCAGTGCTGTGCATATATGCAGTTATTACAAGAGCTTCTCTCTTTTTCTCCCCAGGAGCATTACTAGGCATTAGTTATGGGATGGGGGTGGACTCAAAACCCCTGGGGCATATAATGGTGTAATATACTGCATATTATGGCCATTTTAAGAATCCCTGAAACCTCTGACAGAATTGTGAGTTGAAGTCCGTAAAATATAGGGAAACATTTACATAATAAAATTTTATTTTTAAATTCCCAGGTTCTCTTCTCTCCTGGGCATTCACATTAAACATTGCCACTATTGTACCATAGTACAGTATACCACAATGGCAGCAGAAAACTACAAACTTATAAGCAGAACAGGCATGCAATAGGTAAAGTGAGTGATCCTTCCAAAATAAACACAAACACATAGCTTGGGAAAACACAGATCACAGCTTTATTGACATACTTATATCAACAATATTTACAACAAAATTGTATTAATTATAATACTGACAGTGTTTGCCACTGTATACATACTTGAACCATGCATAGCCAAACTGCCAGGGCTCATGCTAGAATCCCAGTCAACCTCATCATCTTATACCTATCTCCAAAGGAATTACCCCATTGGCCATACTCCTTGGCTTCAATGGGTAATGTCACTCCAGTGACCTAAATCTGGGGTATAACTTCAAAAGGGCTTGAACCTGAGGATAAAGCCATTTAACTTTAGCACATCAGTGTTCTTCTGCATCTTATACCTGACTCCAAAAGAATTAACCCATTGGCCATACACCTTAGCTTCAATGGGTAACTGCAACCTAAGTCCAGGGCATAACTTCCAACGGGTTTCAGCCCAAGGATAAATCCACATAACTTTAACACATAAAGCAAGGATTACCTGCCATAGGCCCTACTATCAACAACTTAACCCTCCGGTCCTTCCCACCAAAAAACTGTGAAAACCAAGAACCAAGTTAGAGGGCTGCTGAAAACAATAGGCCTGTGCTGTCAAAAGCGCATTGTTAAAGGCGGTCATGCTATCAGGACAGAGGGGTTAGTAACTGTGTGGTGGAGATGCTGTAGCAGAAGGGACAATACTTTCTGCACAGCAACAATGCAGAGGGGTTAGTACCTGCCTGGTGGATGTCAGAGCATAGGGGACGATACCTGCTCCGCAGTAACAGGGCATAAGTATTAATGTCTGCCTGGTCGAGCCATCGGAGCAGAGGGGACAATACCTGCTCGGCAGCAACAGAGCAGAGGGGTTAGTACCTTCCTGGTGGAGACGTTGGAGCAGAGGAGATGATAGCTGCTCTGCATTGATCTGTTCTGGTGGGTAGAAATGTAAAATGTGCCCTTCCCAGGTCACTGCCCTAAGCTAGCTGCTAAGGTTTGGCTGCACCTGAAGGTCTTCCAATCCAGTTGAACGCCTCTCCTCTGATTGGTGCAACAATATGCAGAGGCAATTGGCCCAGGTCTGTCTAGTGGTTCCTTGAGGCCAGTCCAGTATAACTAATCTGGTAGGAACCCCCTAATCTAAGGGTGATTACCAAGCCATCACAGTGGCATAACCCACTGACCCCCTCTCCTATCCGTCTAAGAAGGAGCCATAACCAAGGCCTGACCAAAATCAGAAACAAACTGGGCGAGACAACCTATAAAGGGGGATTACAGGTTTAATCCACTTCCACTACCACATAGGAGCCTTTCCGCTCCCTAGTGTCTCTGAAAAGTGTAGGACCAATATATATGGCACACAGGCAGTACTCTGACTAGTAACAATGCCACAAGGTTCTTTTGGGACCACTCATCTGATTCCCAACACTAAAGCTACTGAAACTCCACTCACAAAAAGGCTAGTCCTGCCAACTTAATAACCACCCTACAAAAAACAGCACCCTACAAATCGTCCCTTTTTTTTGTTCGTTTGTGTCATTGACACAACCGTCAGTAGTCAACACAGCCTGATAAATTAATAAGGACCCAAGTATAAACATTCATGCCTGAAAAACGGTTCTCAAAAGCTCCACACCATGTTGCAAGGTGAGGGGGAAAGGGGGAACAAAAGAGAACAAAGTCACTCGCAGCCCCATTACAAACTCTCAGGGTTTTGACCAAAGTCTTACAGTGAAGAGCCAAGTTCTCAGAGTCCAGTGTTACCAATTAACTGCTTTTTTAGCCTCTAAATTGATGTGATTTATACCAGGAATACAGAGAGACACAGCCTCCTTTTTTGTGTGTGAGATCTCTAAGTTGTTTCATGTTAATGGCTCTTTGAGGCCTGAATGTAGCATCTCTGTAGTAGCGCAAGCAGAGCGACCTATGGCCAAGAATATATACTTTGGGAACTTTAAGGGTAAATATTTTCAAGATCTCCCATATACACTACTGTAAGAGCTTGTGTACATGGGCTAAAGTGTGTAAAGAAAGAAGCTCTCTTCTTCCTCCAGGGACAATCTCTTTCAGCGTGACCCGCCACAGGTGAAGATCACTGCCCGGATAAACGTCTGACCGCACAGCTTCACCTTGTACACCCCACCGACTCCCTGGCTTCTCTGAACACTACTGCGCATGACTGCATCGGACAAACATACATCTGGCCTTTTATATTATAGGATATATATATATATATATGTTTTATTGCAAAGGCCTTATTCATTAGCAAACCAACAAACTGATCACTCAGTCGGGCTTGTAACCCTTTGAATGCTAAGGTCTCCTACACATTGCAAAGCACTGCAAACTTCCCTAAAGTACAGAGTTGTAGCTTGCCACAACCTCCTGTATACATCCCACTTTTCCCAGTATCCTCCCATGTATCTCCCTGCTACATCCTCATTCTGTTCCTTCAGTCACAGCATCCTCCTCCCTACCTGTCCCTACTTCTCCAGCCTCGATCTGTTCCTCTTTTTATCTCTCTTTCCCAGCCTGCTCTGCTCCCTCTAACCCTTCTGCCTCCTTCTCTCTCTTGCTGTCTTTTCACAGTCTGGTATCAATTCTCCAATATCTGTTTAATCTCTGCCTATTTTAAACTCTCTGTCAAGATTCAATCCCTTGAGTAATTCCCTTATTTCTATTAAATGAGCAGAATAGATGGATGTGTATCAATGAAGACAGACTGTCTGCGAGGTGAGAGATAGCTATGGGCATGACGGTGGTGGTGGGGGGGGGGTTGCTCTGTGCCACTGAGAGATGGGTGACATGAGACTGGATTTCTCTGTCACCCTGTGCTTTCTGGCTGCTATGGTGACACTGCTAATTCTCCAACTCTGTCTCTACTCACGGTCCAGCAAGCACCACAGAATGATTCCTTCCTGAATAATTAGTGTGGCACAGCAAAAAAGATGGTTGTGACATTGCTCCTTTATTTGGTTTCTGTCAAGCACATGGGACAGAACAATATCTTGCATCTGTCTGTGTCATACTGTTACCCAGCAGTGGGAGAGGCATATTCACAATGCGCCAGTCTCCTCTCTAGCAGTCCATGGGTTAACCCTTTGAGTGCCAGAAAGGTATCCAACTTATTTTAGAAACTATTAATTTTGTCAGGTATGGTGCAGTTGGTTTGTTTTGGATATTCTCCAGTTCTTAGTACCTCAGTATCTAAACAACTGATTTAATATGATGAATTGGAGCATTTTTGTTTCACCTCAGCTGCAACTCAGGGGACAAATACAAATTCCCATTGATTTAATGGGTTTCTCCCCCCTCCATGCCAGAGACATACCCAATGAATTGCTTTGAAACAAACTGGAGATCTCTCTTGCATTCAAGAGGTTAAAAGCTGCATTTAAATCACTCAGAATTTTTATTTGTCCCCGATGTTGTAGTTGGTTTACTCCAGAAATGCTTCATATTAAATCAGCCTGTGAGTCTCATAACTCGTTATATTTGTGCTACCCTGCAGTAGGAAGTGAAGAGCCCGTATCCTGCATCTCTTTATTTCTATGTTCTGTTACCTGAGGTGGTAGGGACAGGAACTACAACTAAAATGCATTTAGCTATGATACCATTCCTGCACTGAGATACGTTAGGGTAGTGCTGTATGCGTTAACCATAGCTTCCCTTTAAATTCTTAATCCTGTCATCATACTGCCACAATAAGGTGAATCTCTTCTGTCTCCGAAGGCATTGCTAGGTACTGACCAAGGAGGGATTAAGTCCCAGGTCCCATGCTTAAAGCCGCTGGTCTTGTTGCCAACCTGGGCAATGTAATGTTGCTAAACTAGTTAATAGTTATGGTGCAACCGGTCTGCATGATGCACTAACAATGCTTTACATTGGCCCAAGCTCTTGGTCTTTTGGGAATTTAGGAACTCCTCTGCCAGTCTTGTCACATAATATCTGAAAAAAGCAGTAAACAATATACTGTGTATTCTTGGTAGAAATATAATCCACATTTTACATGTGGAGACAGAAAACAGCTCTCACATTGAAGTGGCAAATGAAATCTAACCCCTTGAAAGAGAGACATCTCCAATGCATTAATCCACAGGGTTAATATAATTGTAGACTCACCTCACTAGTATTACCAGAGCTGGAATTCCCATTAGACAAAGTAGGCAGTTGACTAGAGTGCAGATTTTTCAAGGGGAGCCTCAGCTGTGCTAGCTGACCTCCACATTCTGAATTATAGGTGTGCACCATTCTATATCCTACATATTTTTATATTCTATATCCATCTCCTTAGTGGATGCTAAAGATGTCTCCAACACATTGTAAAGCAACGAGTTGAGTAGCTTGCTGGCAGCCAAGGGGTTAAAAGTTTTTTTTGTGGTTGTTAGGTTATAGACTAAGCATATTTTCTGTAACATTGAACAGTAAATAGGACTGTGGCCGTGGTCATATGCGAGGTGGAGGTGTGGCTATAGGTAGACCTAAGGTTGTCTTGTCTAGTGATTCCTGAGATGTAAATGCAGCCCTGATTATCCTCCTATATTATAATTCGCTAAGGATGTTTGTCAGAAGCCATCATGTGCAGTAAAGACGGCTGCGCGCGCTGCAGTCATGCGCAGTACAGACTGCCCGCGCTGAAGGTGCACAGAGAGGACTACGGTCTGAATTCGGAGCACCTGTCTCTGTATCAGCCGCTGCTCGTTCGAGCAGTCAGTACTGCGCATGACCGCAGCGTCGCCATTGTTGGCCCATGTACACGGGCTTTAAAACTAGTTATCAATAACAGGTTAATTGAAAACACTTTAACCCCATTGTGACAATTGACTTACCAGGTATGTCCCACAAAAACTGTCACTTAGTGACAGAGGACATACCTGGTAAGTCCAGGAAGTAAGGTGACCACATATCCCTTTAAATCAGGTACACTTATAAAATACACGCATTGTAGGGTTGCTTTGATTCCTGCGCTGTCCTGCAATGTGTGTATTTTATAAGTGTCCCTGATTTAAAGGGATATGTGGTCACCTTACCAGGAAGTCCGGGTCTCCATGCGGCTGCACGCTGTTCTGAGACTCCGGAGTAATTTTTTGTTTTATAAAAATGTGCCACGGGCGTTAAGGTGACAGCCGCATATGCACACAGCTGTCACTAAGGGGTTAAGAATATGGATGGAAGGGACCAAAAAAAACATCTTAGCCACATTCAGTCAGATAAAATGATGCAATTCTGGAGAAAGCCAACGGCTCAAAAGGGTTAAATAAGAATTCTCCAAATTCCCATTAACTTAAATGGGGCTTCTTAACCCTATGCCTGCTGGAGATGTCACTAATGCTTTGTGAATGGTTAATAGCCCAATTAATAACTGAGAATTTACATTTCTCCTCTATGGGGAGGTTAGTGCAGTTGATTTGCTCCAGAATTGTCCCTCTTTAGATTACTGAATTTTGTCCTTGGGCACAGACGTGTCATAAAGAGGTAAGATATTATGCATAAAAGAAGCCTAAGCACCTTATTAAACAGATAATTATGGCTGGTCTTCTTAATTAAGTAGGGATTAATAAAGGGAATCAAAGAAATCTAGCCTGTTTTGCTCACAAAGACTATACTTGTTGGCCTCCCCTGTCTTAGGTGGCTCTGTCTGACATACAGGCAGCACTTCCCCTGGGAATTCTTCAACTTAGTTCAGTTCCTGCAGTCGTACAAGGGCTTAATTGGTTTCCACCAGCTGCACCAATCGGATAATTAACCTTTCGAGGACTGAATTGGGAGCAGGGCCTTGCTCGACACTATGGCTTAAATTAAGTTCCTGTTATAGATGTGCAGTGAACCAAAAGGCTGATTTAAATTTATGTCGAAACCAGCAAAAAGGCTTGTTCTCGGATTCATCTGGATTTCTGAAAATACTTGAATCTCCTGTTTGAATTAGTTGTTGACTTGGTTCATTTTTCAAATATATCACAGACACAGATAAAAAGAGAGAGGACGGAGGGATAGATGAATGGGAGAGAAAGAGATGAAGAAAAAGGGAGTAGCCCACCCCCCAAATATACCTGCTTGTTAACTGTCTGAGTGCCAGAGGGGTGTGCAACTCATTTCCCTACAATGCATTGCGTACCCCTCTGGCATAGGGTGACCAGACCTCACCATTAACCGGGGCACATATGAAAAATGCATACTGCAGGGCTGCTTTGTTTTTGGTGCACTCCTGAAATATGCCTATTTCCTGTGTCCCTGGTTAAAGGTAAGGTCTGGTCAGCCTACTCTGGCACTCAAAGTAAGGTGGCCAGACCTCACCTTTAACCAGGGACGGATATAAAAAATGCATACTGCAGGGCTGCTTTGATTTCAGTGAAGTACTGAAACATGCCTATTTCCTATGTGTCCCTGGTTAAAGGTGAGATCTGGTCAGCCTAACACAAAGGGTTAATGAATCTCAATAGGAAAGTTTCTTAACAACCCCACCATAAACCAAGATATTCTATTATTTATAGCTAAGAAGCACAATTAACTAAAAGTCAAACTTGTAACATAAAAAAGTTTATATTTTTTAACTAGACTGTATCAGGGAACTACAGACCAGCACTCCAGCTAGTTTGCTCAGATAAATTAAGCAATCAAAAAATGGCAAGAAGGCAGTGTTTTGAATGGATCTGATCCTTTATCAAGCTTGAAAGAAGATGAGATTGGTCCAAAATGTTGCCTTTTTACATGTCCTATGGTAGGCTGACCAGACCTCACCTTTAACCGGGACAAATATGAAAACTGCATACTGCAGGGCTGCTTTGATTTCAGTGCAGTGCTGAAATATGCCTATTTCCTATGTGTCCCTGGTTAAAGGTGAGGTCTGTCCAGCCTACCCTATGGACAATAAAAATATCAGTTTTAGAGCAAATTTGTCAGGGTGGTACTCTGTTTATATGTTTGTGATTCAAGGTGGAAGCAGAGTTCATTGACGGGAGCACCCACAGACCATAAAAGCCATTGTGCATGTGAGTGGATACTAAAAGCATACTAATACCCTTGATGTATCACTCAAGGATTAAACAGAAGAATCTGTGAGAATAAAAGGTAGGAAGCAGAAAGATAGCTAGGAGAAGAGGGAGTCAAAGTAGGCTAACCAGACCTCTCCTTTAACCGGGGACTCATAGGAAATAGGCATATTTCAGGATTGCACTGAAATCAAAGCAGCCCTGCAGTATGGATTTTTCATATGTGTCCCTGGTTAAAGGTGAATGGAGACAGCAGCATTCCGGAGAATAACCAGTTGATCCATAAAGTGCTCTATCCCAAGGTATCTCCAGATTTCACATGGAGAAAGAGAGAACTTGTCTTGTAGGTGTGTGAATGGGCTGAGCCTGGATTGTTGGAAATAGTCTCTTAAGCATAAGGTGAGAGGACCAGTGAGTGAACAAAGAGGCCAAGAATGTATATTGTGTGGGTCTGGAGTAAAAGACCATGGAGACAGGGGATGGGAGTGCTGAGAGATTTTTTAAGGTGGTCTACAAGTTCCAATTTAAAAGAGTGTATCACACTGTGGTATGGCAGAACGTTCGATATCCACCCAGAGTTTAGGGTCCAGTTGCATGACCAGTCGAGAATAGAAGATAAGAGAGCCATCTGGTAGTAGAGCTGGTCCAGTATGCCAAGGCCTCCTAGAGTACGAGGTCTACGGAGGATGTCACATTTGATCCTACAGTGTTTAGAGTGCCATATAAATCTGTAAAGTATATGTGAGAGGTTCTAAAAGGAGGTAGGAGGAAGATGTATGGGAGAATGTTCGTCTTTATCACATTCAGCTGACCTAGCAAAGATATACACTGCTCCAAAAAATAAAGGGAACACTAAGATTACACATCCTAGATCTGAATGAATGAACTGACAACAAAACCACACAAAAATTCTCAATGGAAATCAAATTTATCAACCCATGGAGGTCTGGATATGGAGTCACACTCAAAATCAAAATGGAAAACCACACTACAGGCTGATCCAACTTTGATGTAATGTCCTTAAAACAAGTCAAAATGAGGCTCAGTAGTGTGTGTGGCCTCCACGTGCCCGTATGACCTCCCTACAATGCCTGGGCATGCTCCTGATGAGGTTGCGGATGGTCTCCTGAGGGATGTCCTCCCAGACCTGGACTAAAGCATCCGCCAACTCCTGGACAGTCTGTGGTGCAACGTGGCGTTGGTGGATGGAGCGAAACATGATGTCCCAGATGTGCTCAATCGGATTCAGGTCTGGGGAACGGGCGGGCCAGTCCATAGCATCAATGCCTTCCTCTTGCAGGAACTGCTGACACACTCCAGCCACATGAGGTCTAGCATTGTCTTACATTAGGAGGAACCCAGGGCCAACCGCACCAGCATATGGTCTCACAAGGGGTCTGAGGATCTCATCTCGGTACCTAATGGCAGTCAGGCTACCTCTGGCAAGCACATGGAGGGCTGTACGGCCCCCCAAAGAAATGCCACCCCACACCATTACTGACCCATCGCCAAACCGGTCATGCTGGAGGATGTTGCAGGCAGCAGAATGTTCCCCATGGCGTCTCCAGACTCTGTCACGTCTGTCACATGTGCTCAGTGTGAACCTGCTTTCATCTGTGAAGAGCACAGGGCGCTAGTGGCGTATTTGCCAATCTTGGTGTTCTCTGGCAAATGCCAAACGTCCTGCACGGTGTTGGGCTGTAAGCACAACCCCCACCTGTGGACGTCGGGCCCTCATACCACCCTCATGGAGTCTGTTTCTGACCGTTTGAGTGGACACATGCACATTTGTGGACTGCTGGAGGTCATTTTGCAGGGATCTGGCAGTGCTCCTCCTGCTCCTCCTTGCACAAAGGCGGAGATAGCGGTCCTGCTGCTGGGTTGTTGCCCTCCTACGGCCTCCTCCACGTCTCCTGATGTACTGGCCTGTCTCCTGGTAGCGCCTCCATGCTCTGGACACTACGCTGACAGACACAGCAAACCTTCTTGCCACAGCTCGCATTGATGTGCCCTCCTGGATGAGCTGCACTACCTGAGCCACTTGTGTGGGTTGTAGACTCCGTCTCATGCTACCACTAGAGTGAAAGCACCGCCAGCATTCAAAAGTGACCAAAACATCAGCCAGGAAGCATAGGAACTGAGAAGTGGTCTGTGGTCACCACCTGCAGAACCACTCCTTTATTGGGGGTGTCTTGCTAATTGCCTATAATTTCCACCTGTTGTCTGTTCCATTTGCACAACAGCATGTGAAATTGATTGTCAGTCAGTGTTGCTTCCTGAGTGGACAGTGTGATTTCACAGAAGTGTGATTGACTTCGAGTTACATTGTGTTGTTTAAGTGTTCCCTTTATTTTTTGGAGCAGTTTATAAAGAGTCCCATGTGGATAGATCATATTTGAGTGTAAAGGTGGGAAGTTCACCGTGTAGATCTGGTCCACAGTCAGAGTGAGATGTATGCTGAGGTATTTGATAGAGTTGGTTGGCCACTTAAAGGGAAAGGCAGAATGTAGATGGGTAAGGGATGAGGAGAGGGGATGTGTAAGTGTAATGACTTGGATTTTGGTATGTTGGTTTTGGAGTTTGAGAGGGTAGAGAACGTTTGAAATTCTGACATAAGGGCCAGCCTGGACAAGGATGGTTTAGTAATTGTAAGAAGGATATCCTCTACGAACATGGATAATATATGCTCATGGGGGGGACAGCGAATACTCTAAACAGTAGGGTTCAATATCATGCGTTGTGCAACGGATTCCATTACTAGGATTAATAGCAAAGGAGCTAGAGGACACCCCTTTCTGGTACCATTGGTAATTTTAAATGAGTCTGATCCATCCAACGTGTCTGTGAGTGTTTTAAAAGGGGGGGGAGCAAATTGGGGAAGAGGTGGATGACTTGACGATGCCCTGTCATGTAGCTGACAGGCACCATTCAATAAGTGGGAGAGGAGCAAAATACTGAGAATTATCTCATTATTTTCTGCCCTTGAATCTCCGTACTGAACTCTAGCAGTACAAGTTATGCTGCGCGTCTGATCTGCATACTGAGCACAGGCGGCTCATTTCTGACACTCTTGCAGCTTCTGAGATATATTACATGTGTTTGGGATCACTTTTGTGCCCCACTACAATAAATCTTGATTTTGGAAAAAAGTTAACACAAGTTTAAAAATACTCTGAATCAAACCCTGGAGGTTGCTGAGAGGTGGAGAAAAGAGCTGTTTTTACAGCCTCTGTCTGATAAGCATGGAGAGGGGCAGCATAACTTATACTGATGTGTAGAATTCACTGGGCAAGTTACTGTATGACACTCTGGAGTATCAAATTAACTGTTTGAGAACCAGTTTTGGAGAGAGAAGGGTTACATTTGATGCTGTGCAATAGAAATTATATGTTTATGATGGGTACTCTCCCCCCAGCAAAACAAAATTGCTATACGCACACATTCACTTGCAGTATTTGTCCATCTCCTATCTAGTGGATTACAGTTGGTTCTCAGATGATTGTTAGGCTAAAAGACTATTACTTCCATCATGCTTTTGCTTAGCTGAAAATGATGTAGTTCCTTGTATGTGGCTGTGGAGTGGGTCTGTATATGATAGGGTGTATGTACTTGCTAAACATAAATACTGTTTCATTTATCTTGAATGGTTTAAAAGAAATATTTTGCACAGAGAAATGACAAACACCACATCCCTTTTGTGTAGTGACTAGTAACACGTACTTGTGGCCCAGGCCAAAATATGTCAGCCTGCTTCTCTTAGCAGCTGGGCTTTAATTAATTAAAGCATCAGCTTAGGTCTTCTGGTCATGAGGGGCGTATAGCTCTCGGGAATATGCAGCTTGGAGTAATGCTTTGCAATGTTTTGCATACTCCTCTGGCACTAAAAGGGTTCACTAGTAACAGAGTCCCAAAATGTTGGATCATGTGTACATTTATGTTCTAGTCCAGGACTGCCTGTGTATACAATTTTCTTCAAAAATCCATGTATACATATAAGGGAAAATGTGTTTGTGTGAGCAGTGTTGTTTCTATCTACTGTCTGAGGGGTTAAAACCACAGGCCTCATGCTCAAAACCCTGGCTCTCATTGTCAGATAGAGGTATGTAATGGTCTAATAACATAGTGATAATCTTCTGAATAAGGAAATAAAGACAGTTGGCTAGAGCTGAAGGAAGAGGGTAAGAGGAGAAATTAGAATTAAATATTGATTTCAATTGAGCTTTTAACTAGGGTGACCAGACGTTCCCAGATTCCGGGGACAGTCCCCATATTGAAGGCACTGTCCCCGGACAGAATGTGTCCCCGGATCTGTCCCCGGATCAAAAATGCAGCTGCATTATCAGTCGGAAGACATGAACGGCATTACCTCAGCTGTATCTGCCGTCCAGTGCCTTCCAAAAGGCCCCGAACTGACTGGGCACATTACCATCATTTTCATGTAGTGTTTGGATAACCTGAGGGCGCTGCTGCCGTGATGACCTCCCTTAGAGATTGCGCAGTGCAGCAGTTTCATTGGCTCCCTCTTTGCAAGATACTGCCAGGTTGTAACCCCAAAGTATATTGTAATGAAGGAACCTGTGGAACTGCTCCACTGCTTAATCTTAAAGGGACGTCATTGCAGGTTCGTGGCAGCAGTGCCCTCAGGTTATCGGAGCTGTTGGGGGCAAAGTGGAGCTGATAGGGGGCAAAGTGGAGCTGGTGGGGGCAAGTTGGAGCTGATGGAGGCAAAGTGGAGCTGGTGGGGGGCAAGTTGGTGCTGGTGGGGCAAAGTGGAGCTGGTGGGGGCAAGTTGGAGCTGATGGGGCAAGTTGGAGGTGAAGGTAGCAAAGTGGAGCTGGTGGGGGCAAAGTGGAGTTGATAGGGGCAAAGTGGAGCTGATAGGGGACAAAGTGGAGCTGGTGGTGGCAGGTTGGAGCTGATGGTAGCAAAGTGGAGCTGGTGGGGGCAAGTTGGAGCTGATAGGGGGCAAAGTGGAGCTGGTGGGGGCAAGTTGGAGCTGATAGTAGCAAAGTGGAGCTGGTGGGGGCAAGTTGGAGCTGATAGGGGGCAAAGTGGAACTAGTAGGGGCAAGTTGGAGCTGATGGTAGCAAAGTGGAGCTGGTGGGGGCAAGTTGGAGCCGATAGGAGGCAAAGTGGAGCTGATTGGGGGCAAAGTGGAGCTGGTGGGGCAAAGTGGAGCTGGTGGGGGCAAGTTGGAGCCGATAGGAGGCAAGTTGGAGCTGGTGGGGGGCAAGGTGGAGCTGATGGTAGCAAAGTGGAGCTGATTGGGGGCAAGGTGGAGCTGATGGTAGCAAAGTGGAGCTGATAGGGGGCAAGGTGGAGCTGATGGTAGCAAAGTGGAGCTGATTGGGGGCAAGGTGGAGCTGATGGTAGCAAAGTGGAGCTGATAGGGGGCAAAGTGGAGCTGGTGGTAGCAAAGTGGAGCTGATTGGGGGCAAGGTGGAGCTGATGGTAGCAAAGTGGAGCTGATAGGGGGCAAAGTGGAGCTGGTGGGGGCAAGTTGGAGCTGATGGAGGCAAGCTGGAGCTGGTGGGGGGCAAATTGGAGCTGATGGTAACAAAGTGGAGCTGGTGGGGTCAAGTTGGAGCTGGTGGGGGGCATCTCTTACAGTCATCTCCAGACCAGTGGAAGACTGACCCAGGGGGCAGAGAGAGTAAAAATTAATTAAGTAATGTATCCTGGATGTCCTCCCTAACCCTGACTACCTACACTGTATTTAGTTTACACTACAGTTTTGTGGGCACAGGCACTCAAAGGGTTATCCAGTCACAAGCAGTGCCCTCAGGTTATCGGAGCTGTTGGGGGCAAAGTGGAGCTGATAGGGGGCAAAGTGGAGCTGGTGGGGGCAAGTTGGAGCTGATGGAGGCAAAGTGGAGCTGGTGGGGGGCAAGTTGGTGCTGGTGGGGCAAAGTGGAGCTGGTGGGGGCAAGTTGGAGCTGATGGGGCAAGTTGGAGGTGAAGGTAGCAAAGTGGAGCTGGTGGGGGCAAAGTGGAGTTGATAGGGGGAAAAGTGGAGCTGATAGGGGGAAAAGTGGAGTTGATAGGGGGAAAAGTGGAGCTGATAGGGGACAAAGTGGAGCTGGTGGTGGCAGGTTGGAGCTGATGGTAGCAAAGTGGAGCTGGTGGGGGTAAGTTGGAGCTGATAGGGGGCAAAGTGGAGCTGGTGGGGGCAAGTTGGAGCTGATAGTAGCAAAGTGGAGCTGGTGGGGGCAAGTTGGAGCTGATAGGGGGCAAAGTGGAACTGGTAGGGGCAAGTTGGAGCTGATGGTAGCAAAGTGGAGCTGGTGGGGGCAAGTTGGAGCCGATAGGGGGCAAAGTGGAGCTGATTGGGGGCAAAGTGGAGCTGGTGGGGGCAAGTTGGAGCTGATGGAGGCAAGTTGGAGCTGGTGGGGGGCAAGGTGGAGCTGATGGTAGCAAAGTGGAGCTGATAGGGGGCAAAGTGGAGCTGGTGGGGGCAAGTTGGAGCTGATGGAGGCAAGCTGGAGCTGGTGGGGGGCAAATTGGAGCTGATGGTAACAAAGTGGAGCTGGTGGGGGCAAGTTGGAGCTGGTGAAGGGCATCTCTTACAGTCATCTCCAGACCAGTGGAAGACTGGCCCAGGGGGCAGAGAGAGAGGACAAAAATGAATTAAGTAATGTATCGTGGGTGTCCTCCCTAACCCTGACTACCTATACTGTATTTAGTTTACACTACAGTTTTGTGGGCACAGGCACTCAAAGGGTTATTCAGTCATTGGATAATCCTCTGAGTGATAGTGCCCACAACACTGTAGTATAACCCTTTGAGTGCCTGTGCCCACAAAATTGTAGTGTAAACTAAACAATGTGTAGGTAGCCAAAGTTAGAGAGGTATGGGGGGCTATTATATGGGGGGAGGGGGGCACCAAATTGATACCTTGCCTAGAGCCCTGTGGAGTGTTAATCCAGCTCTGGGATATCCACTCACTACAGAAAATGACTGTAAAAGTGTCAGAGGTTTGTAATCATTGTGCAGTATTTTCTTTACTTTTATTTTCTGGTTTCTCTTTGCTTCCTCCTTAAGAATAAGCTTTTTAGAAAAACAAACAATTTTAATGACAAGCAGACATATACTGCTGACTGGGCATATGCCATGCTCTTCTTATCTGATCCAGGCAGTAATTGTTCTGGGTTTGTTTTGATCAGGATGGGTTTAGTGACACTGTAACTGATGCATCTGTTGACTGCTGAAGCATCAGCAAGGCAGTAGAGGTTTAACCCAACAAAGCTAGCATTACAGGGTATGGGGCTGGTTTGTCATGGGGTAATAACGGTTCCAGGTTTTTTGTTTTTTTCTTGTTGGCGGTATGCAGTTTGATGTTGCATCCTTCATCTCATTAATTTTTAAGGTGCTATGGTTCATGAGAGAAATGTTTATGCTTGCCTCAGAAATCCATATCACATTCTTCCCATCAGCATTCCTGAACTCACCAAACGTGGGGACTAAAGTTAAAAATTGGCAATATATTTAAAAGGAACCATTAGAAGGCCTTATTGGACTACTCACCCTGATACTGCAAAAGATTCTACACTTAAATATTAATGTCCTATACCTTCTAACACAACACCATGACTATGACAACCTGATTAGGTGGACAATGTAAAGTTGGGCAGTGTTCAGGTGGACAGTGTGTGGAGGCGGACAATGTAAAGTTGGGCAGCGTTGAGGTGGACAATGTGTGGAGGTGGGCAATGAGGAGTTCCACAGTGTGGGAAATGTGGGGGTGAACAGTGTGTGGGAGGGGCAGTGTTGAGGTAGAAAATGTGGGTAGTGCGGAGGTGGGCTGTGTGGAGGTAGACAGGATGGGCAGTGTGTGGAGTAGGACAGGGCAGAAAGTTTGTGGAGTAGGATGGGGTGGGCAGTGTGGAGGGGTGCGGTGTGGACAGTATGTGTGAAGGTAGGCAGTGTGTGGAGGACAGGGTGAGTAGTGTGGACAGGGTGGGCAGTGTGTGGAGGTGGGCATGGTGGGCAGTGTGGAGGGGGGCAGGGCGGACAGAGTGTGAGGGGTGAGCTGGGTGTTGAGGGGTGAACTGGGTGTTGAGGGGTGGACAAGGTGTGAGGGTGGACAAGGTGTGAGAGTGGACAGGGTGTGGGCAGTGTGTGGGGATGGTGGACAGGGTGTGAGGGTGGACAGAGTGTGAGCAGTGTGTGGACAGGGTGTGAGGGTGAACAGAGTGTGTGCAGTGTGTGGACAGGGTGTGAGGGTGAACAGAGTGTGTGCAGTGTGTGGTGATGGTGGACAGTGTGAGCAGTGTGTGGACAGGGTGTGAAGGTGGACAGAGTGTGAGCAGTGTATGGACAGGGTGTGAGGGTGAACAGAGTGTGTGCAGTGTGTGGTGATGGTGGACAGTGTGAGCAGTGTGTGGACAGGGTGTGAAGGTGGACAGAGTGTGAGCAGTGTGTGGACAGGGTGTGAGGGTGGACAGAGTGTGAGCAGTGTGTGGACAGGGTGTGAGGGTTAACAGAGTGTGTGCAGTGTGTGGATAGGGTGTAAGGGTGGACACAGTGTGGGCAATGTGTGGACAGGGTGGGCACAGTGTGGGCAGTGTGTGGTGATGGTGGACAGGTTGTGAGGGTGGACAGAGTGTGAGCAGTGTGTGGACAGGGTGGGTACTGTGTGGGCAGTGTGTGGTGATTGTGGACAGGGTGTGAGGGTGGACACGGTGAGGGCAGTGTGTGGACAGGGTGTGGAGGTGGATATCGTGTGGACAGGGTATGGAGGAAAAATATGTCTCTGGATTTCATTTTAAAAATCTGGTCACCTTACTTTTAACTCTCTTTGAGCTGAAAAGGCCTTGGAAGCACTGCCAAGCAGTACATTGGTGACCTTGTCACTTTTCTAGCATTTAAGGGGTTAAAAGCCCAATTTAAATCAGTGGGAATTGAAGGAATTGTTATTTGCTGTAAGGCTGTTGCTTTGCTTCAGAATTGCTCCACTTTTGAAAGTGCATATGGCCATCCTCTCTCAGCTTTATCCACCCATCCTTTCTCTCCACTTCATCCTCTTATTATTTCAACTTTATCCATCCATGCTCTCTCACACCTTCATCCACCCATCCTCTGTCTCAGCTTTATCCATCCATCCTCTCAGCTTAATTCTCCCATCTGCTTCTTCCTCTTTCTCAGATGCTCCCCCCATCCTCACTTTCATTTAAATCCACCCATCCTCTCTCATCTTCATTCTCTTCTCCTCTGTCCTATCCACTCATTCTCTTTGTCTGCTTCATCCTTCTTCCTCTTTCAGCTTCATCCATCCATCCTCTTTCTGATTCCCTCACCTGTTCTCTCTCAGATTCGTCCACCATTTCTCACGTACCCAGCCTCTCTCAGCTTCTCCCACCTATCCTCTGTCAGCTTCTCCCACCTATTCTCTCTCAGCTCCCCACCATTCTCTCTTAACTAGGTAAGAGTCCATCATACATCAGTCAGGTTTATCTAGATAATTACTGTGTGTAACAGAAGCACTTATCTAGGTAGGAGTCCATCATACAGCAGTCTGGTGTATCTATATAATTACTGTGTGTAACAGAAGCACGTACCTAGGTAGGACTCGGGAGTCCATCATTCAGTAGCCAGGTATATCTATATAATTACTGTGTGTAACAGAAGCACTTACCTAGGTAGGAGTCCATCATACAGCAGTCTGGTATATCTATATAATTACTGTGTGTAACAGAAGCACGTACCTAGGTAGGACTCGGGAGTCCATTATTCAGTAGCCAGGTATACCTATATAACTACTGTGTGTAACAGAAGCACTTACCTCGGTAGGAGTCCATCATCCAGCAGTCAGGTTTATCTATGTAATTACTCTGGCTGTATATCAATATATATATATATATATATATATATATATATATATATATATATATATATATATATTTTATTGACTACTGAGTTAAGGTTTAAAGCTGGCCAGGGATGGGCAATCATATGTAAAAACCACATTTCAGCATATAGATATTTATCTTTATGCTGAAATGTGTTTTTTACATATGATTGCACATCCCTGGCCAGCTTTAAACCTTAATCAAATAGTCAATGCAATCTTTTGTCTAAGTTAACCCCCTGAAGAACAAGTGGGTGCATTGCTTTGCAATATGCACCCTTCTGATCCTCAAGAGGTTAATCAAACATCAGGCTAAGCATTATGCCTGATTAACTTCTTGAGGATAATAGGGATGCTTTATACTCATTTGGACTTCAAGGGGTTGACTTGTGACATGATATTGACTACTGGGTTAAGGTTTAACCCTTTGAGTGCCAAAGGAGTGTGCAACGCATTGCTGAGCAATGCCTTGCTTGACCCTCCGGCACTAAAAGGGTTAAAGCTGGCCAGTGATGACAAATCATATAAACATTTTCCATCTGTGGCCAGCTTTAAACCCAGTACTAAGTAGTCACTGTCATCATTATGTTATTGTCCATTCCAGGCCATCTTTAAACCCATTACTAAGTAGTCACTGTCATCATTATGTGATTGTCCATTCCAGGCCAGCTTTAAACCCGGTACTAAGTAATCACTGTCATCATTATGTGATTGTCCATTCCAGGCCAGCTTTAAACCCGGTACTAAGTAGTCACTGTCATCATTATGTGATTGTCCATTCCAGGCCAGCTTTAAACCCACCCAGTCAAAAGTTACACAAAAACAGAGAATTTGACAGCAGATAAGAACCATTCATCCCATCTAGTCTGCCCATTTTTCCTACTGTAAGTTAACCCCTTGAAGATCAAATGGGTGTTGAATGTCACTACGTTGCAATGCATTGTGCACAACTTTGATTAAACTCTTGAGAATCTGAGTGGTGCACAATGCCTAAAAAACAATGCACACTGTACACCATTTGGTCTTCAGGGGGTTAACTTATGAAAAAATTACATTGACTACTGTTTAAAACTGGTCAAGGATGGACAATTTTATATGAAAACCTTATTTAAGCATACATATATTTAATCAGAGG
Source organism: Rhinophrynus dorsalis (assembly GCA_037306005.1). NCBI lineage: Eukaryota > Metazoa > Chordata > Amphibia > Anura > Rhinophrynidae > Rhinophrynus > Rhinophrynus dorsalis. The sequence continues at coordinate 265,981,090 of CM074718.1, read as the reverse complement.
GCTGAGCAATGCACTCAGGGCCGGATTTGCCATAAGGCAGAGTAGGCACCTGCCTACAGACGCACGCTACTGAGGAGCGCCTGGCATTGGGATTCTTTTTTTTTTTTAAATTCGCTAGCCTGCCAGCCTTTGATACATCACCGCCGAGTCTGCAGTGTCAAAGAGGCGCTGCATAACCCGCATTATTACATTTTACTTGAGTCCACTCATCTGACACCTAAGAAGACCGTAGACTGAGTCAGAGTGAAATATTATAGATAAAAGCAGCGCAGCTGCCTGCCGGCTGGGTATAACTATACTTGAGGAGAGTGAGTGACAAGTTCAGACTACTCCTCACTTGAATGCATAGCTTCACCCCCAACAGACAGTACCGCTGCTGCCCCGCCTCCGGAGTCCAGCCTCCAGTCCTCCGTTCCACACAGTGCAGCCTGCAGGGAGCCGCAGCTGCTCTATCCACCCACCACAGTCCCGGTCCCGGGCGAACAGTGTGACAGTGATGTCTGACTCCTGATGCGCAGTGCAGAGAGGAGCGCTCAGAGAGTTGTTGTAGCGTCGGGTCGGCCCCACGGTATTTAAGTTAACCCCCTTGATTGAGGTAAGTGAGCCAGCAGGTATGAATGGGTTAGTTACTGGGTTGGGTATCTCCATGTGGGCACAGTGGGCTGGCCATGTTACTTGTTGTGTGGAATTGCACTTGGAAATAAATATCGCCTCCTGGCTTCTCTAACCTTCCGATGGGGGGAAAGTTGGAGCCGATGGGGGGGCAATGTGAGGGCAATATGGAGATGGTGGGGGCAATGTGGAGCTCATGTGGGGGGCAAGTTTAAGCTGATGGGGGGCAATGTGAGGGTAACATGGAGCTGATGGCAATGTGGAGCTGATGGGGGTAAGTTGGAGATGATGGGGGCAATGTGGAGCTGATGGGGGGCAATGTGAGGGCAATATGGAGATGATGGGGGCAATGTGGAGATTAGGAGCATTGTGGAGGTGTCCAGTGGAGATGGCCAAGGGCGGGGGGGGCTTCAGATTTCTGTGCCTACAGGCTCCTCAGATGTAAATCCGGCCCTGAATGCACTGCTTCCTAATACATTGCTTGTCCCTCTGCCACTCAAAGGGTTAAGTGTATGGGACCCCATGTACACGTTTAGATGCTATTGTTCCTTTAACCACTTGAATGCTGCAGATGCCTTCAACTTGTTCAATATGCCAGTCTACATGAAAGTGTCCCTGTGTAAAATTACACTTTTCTGTGTTACCCTCTTGGAGGTTAGAGATGTCTCCTGAAGACAGTTCTAGAATTCAAGGGGTTATTAAAGAGAAGTGTACTAATTTTTGTATTTGGTTTACGTCTTGAGGACTAATAGGCCATCATTTGGAGCAATGGAATGGGTGGTAATGGCTGCTTCCTCAGAACATATGTAAGATTGGATTTTAATCCACAGAGAACAAATGGAGAAATATTTCATAGTCTAGCATGATGTCCATGTACATGACGCCAGGCATGTTAATTTTGAGATGCTGTTGATTTGGGAAATTTCTTCAAATTGTATGACACTAGTCTAAATGCATTTTTACTCATCTTTGTATTTATTGTCATGGGAGTGGAGTTTGACTAGGGTGAAGCATGGTGGCCCCCTCATTAGAGTTTGCAGGGGGGCCCCTGCATTTTGTGTTACGCTTCTGGAACTATACCATGTGAATTTCGTGTTCATGGCAAAATCCGCTGCCTCCCTTCTTTCAATTTAGGACTCCCTCTTTTTATCCTGGGTGGGAGGGATTAACCTTCTTAAGATGGTGGTGATACCAAAAATACTTAACCTGTTGCAGGCTCTTCCCATCCGACTACCACAGTCTTTCCTCTAGTTTTTACAACACAAGCTTAATGAGTATTTCTGGAGGCACAAGCCCCCCAGACTATGACTATCTTTGATATGCAGGGCGAAATCTGAGGGCAACTGGTTATTCCCAATGTACTTTTCTACTACTGCACAGTCCAGCTATCCTCAACCTGGCATTGGTTTCACTTGGAGGACTCCAAGTGCTGGGTGTGAATTTTGTGGGATGTGACTTCACTGGTCCCTCTTTGTTCCCTCCCCTGGTTGAAACCTCCCAGGAAGTGGACCTGCAATTGGGTTTGCACCCCATTGTTGCTCCTCTTCTTTCTTGCTACAAAACTGGTACCTTACGGCCAGCCTCTCTTTTTGTACCTCTCCAATAATATCACTGCTCTGTAGCCTCTCCTTCCCCCCAGGGTTGTAGCACTGAGCTTTTCGCCTGGTGGCTGACGAAGGGCAGCTATAGCCCTTCCATATTATTCAGGCTGGGAAGTTGTTGTCTTTTTGGAAACTTCAAATGCTGTTGGACCTGCTGGATGCAGAAGCCTGGCATTATCAGCAACTCCACAGTTACCTATTCAGCCACCCATGTCGGGAGGACGTCTTTCTCTTTCACCCGGTTTGAGCTTTCTTGTGATGCTATCTCCTTGCCTACACGACCGATTTCCCACTTGTACCGCATGTTAACGCTCACCATGTCAGGTGCCTTCCAGTGGCTGTAGGATGGTTGGTCGAGCTCTCTGGTCATAATGCTGACAGTGGACCAGCGGAGGCAGGCTATTCAGAAACCTCTTAAAGGGATAGTTATGTTTCACAATAAAAGCAGCTCCAATTAATCTTCATAGTATTTGGGCCACGGAGAGTGTTATTTCAATACTGTCAGAGTTGTACTTCAAGAGTAATTGAATGCTAAAGTATCCCCCTCCATCCCCTTTTACTGATGTAGCACTGCTTACCTCAGAACAGAAAGGTGGTGTCCAGATGGCTTGCAGAGAGGGACAATCTTCAGTGAGCATAAGGAAAAACCTGTCGAGGGGATCAGGGTTTTCCTTATGCTCACAGTAAGAAGATTGTCCCTTGTTGTGAGCTGTCTGGTCCCAGGACCAGATTCCACATCTGAGGGTAGGTGGCTTACTTTAGGTAAAAGGGGCGGGAGGGGGGTATTTATCATTCAATTACTCTTGAACTACAACTCTGACAGTATTGAAATAACACTATCCATGGCCCAAATACTTTGAAGATTAATTGGACCTACTATTTTTGTGAAAATTACTATCCCTTAAAATACATACTGAATGTTGCAGCCCTCGAATCTTGTTACAAGATTATTACCCAGAGGTACTGCACCCCAGAAGTATTGCATACATTTTACACTACTGTATCCCCATCCTCCTGTACGTGTTCAGCACAGGAGGGCATGATGCTCCACGTCTGGTGGGATTATGAGTGTGACCAGGACTTTTGAAGGGAGATCAGGGCAGATATTAGGCAAATACTAAAGTCAGATATTGATTTTCTCCCCTGAATATTTCTTGCTGAGCTGGCCCGACCTGGTTCTCTCTTTTAACTGTATCTACCATATAGTTAATACTTTTTTTCTGACATTACTATCCCTTTAAATGATAGATGGCAGAGAGTTATGTAAAAAAAAATGTTTACCCTCCTGGGGCGTAATTAGAAATAGCTTCAATATATATATATTTTTTTGCCTTCCTCTGTATCAACAGGGGTGATTTGGCATGGGCTGGACTTGATGGACGCATGTCTTTTTTCTGCCTCATCATCTATGTTACCATATATCTGCAGCCATTGTCAATCCACTGTAGAATGAAGACCTCCTCAGCAAGTTGAAGGTATGGACCATAAGCTGGTCCAGTGCAGGTAGGCAAATATTTTACTCTGCCATGGACTAAAACCTACAACTAAAATTTTTCTATAGCTTTTTTTGGATGTTGTTGTAATATTTTGAATAAACTATATTACACTATTATATTATTTTCTATCTTTGAGGTCATCTGCTCTCCTGAATATTAGATAAGTATATTTTATTTTCAAGTAGAAAAGAAAGAGGCACTCACCGATAAATGGTCTACACCAGTAGTGTTTATTTTGCTTGCATCATACTGTGAAGAGGTTTACTCAGGCAGGAATTTTTCCAGGCCAAATAACATTTCAGGGGTAGTACGTCCCCCTTTCTACTTTCTACAGTGGAGCAGAGGGAGTGCACTCTTGTCCTTTTGATTGAAAAGGCTATTTAAGATTATTGTGTTATTTAAGAGTGCAGCTGCAATTCTATTTGACTTATATTTTATTTTCACTGTTGATGATTCAAGGGTAGTGCATATATTATCTGTATTTATTTTGATTCATTTTTTTGGATGGTGTTGAATATATTGCTACACCCCCACAAATCTGATACTACTGTTTTATTTGATTGAAACCATAACGCTATAGTTTTAAACAGCTATTGCTATTGACGTAGTATACTTGAATTTTGCAAAAGCATTTGATACAGTGACTCACAAAAGGTTATTACATACATTAAAAGGCTTCAGCTTATGAGGGGATATCTGCGCATGAATAGGTAGAATGCAAAGAGTTCTTATAACAAATTAACCATTTTCAAGTTGGTCTAAATTTGTATTTGATTTACTACAGGGTTCAGTCCTAGACCCAAAGCTTTTTGTTTATTGATGATCTAGGATGGGGTATTGAAAGTAAATTCTCAATCTAAATTGAGTAAGGAAATACATATAGAGCAATATGTTTGGATAAACTAAGTAAATGGGCTACGATGTGGCATATAAGGTTTACTATCAGAGGCATAACTATAAACCACCCTGCCCTGGTGTGAAAATTGCCATGGGGCCCCCAAACCCACCACTATGCAACGCCACCCCAGAAATGCCACTTATACTTTGTCCACCTCCACAATGCCCCCATTGTCCACCTCCACATTGTACACCCCATTGTCCACTTCCACATTGCACCCACTGTCCACTACCACATTGCCCCATTGTCCACCTCCACATTACCCCCATTGTCCACCTCCACAGTGCCTCCACTGTCCACCTCCACAATGCCCCCATTGTCCACTTCCACATTGTCCCCATTGTCCATTTCCACATTACCCCCTTGCCCACGTCCACAATGCCCCCACTGTCTCCTTCCACATTGTCCAATTTTACATTGCCCACATTGTCCACCTCCACAATGCCCCCACTGTCCACCTCCATAACACCCCATTGTCTACTTCCACATTGTCCATTTCCACATTGCCCCCATTGCCTGTTTCCACATTCTCTCCTCCTCCTGTGTCCACATTACGTGTCACTCCATTCACATTGCACCCTCAATTCTTCCCTCACCACTTCTCTGCTCCCATGATCTTTTCTCATTCCTCCACTCCCTATCACCACCATCTCCTTCTAGCCCTGCAAAAAAGCCCCACTGCTTTAAATCTCACTCCCACCTTATGTTTCTGTCCCTTCTCCTCCTGCTTGCTGCAGGTGACATCTTACCTAACCCAGGCCCCCCTTCCATTCTCTCTTGTACCGCAGAACCCACTCACACTCGCAACATCCACAACCTAATAACCGTACCACGTCACTTAACCTCTTCACCCCCCCTTTTGTTTTGGTCTCTGGAACGCCTGCTTTGTGTGTAACAAACTAACAGTTGTTCATGATCTGTTCATTTCTCAATCCCTACACCTCCTGGCCATCACAGAAACTTGGCTGACATCGTCAGACACAGCTTCCACTGCTGCACTCTCACATGGAGGCCTTCAATTCACACACACCCAGGCCTGGCAACAGACAGGGGGGTGGAGTGGGCATCCTGCTGTCCCCAAACCATACATTTCAGGTAATCCCCACTGTTCCTTCTGTCTCCTTCCCTACATTTGAAGCTCACACACTTCGCCTCTTCTCTTCCTTCGCCCTGTGCGTTGCTGTCATATACAGGCCACCTGGTCCCACTGCACAATTCCTTGACCACTTCCCCTCCTGCCTCCCTCACTTCATGTCCTCTGATGTCCCTACTCTCATCCTGGATGACTTCAACATCTCTTTAAATAATCTTAACACCTTCCCTGCCCTCAAACTCCTCTCTTTAACAACCTCCTTTGGCCTATCACAGTGGACCAGCTCTCCCACACACTGTGATGGTCACTCCCTTGACTTGATCTTCACTAACATCTGCTCAGTCTCCAACTTCTCTAATGTCCCCTTTCCCCTCTCTGACCACCACCTCCTCACCGGTAACCTCATCATACCACGCAAACCCATCCTCCCCACCACAATCAAGAGCATGCGGAGAAATCTGCATACTCTTGATCTACAACAATTTTCCACAACCCCATCCTCACACTTACTTGCCCAGACAAAACTACTGCTCTCTACAACAGCACTCTCACATCAGCCCTTGACACAACTGCACCTGCAAGTCCACGCCACCCATGTACTACCCCACTACAACCCTGGCACACAAAACAAACACGATACCGCCAAAGGTGCTCACGCACTGCCAAAAGGCACTGGAGGAAATCACACTCCACAGCTGACTTCATACACTACAAATTAATTCTTCGTTCATATAGCTCTGCCCTCTCCCTGGCCAAACAGTCATACTTCTCCTCTCTAATCTCTAATCTTTCCTCTAACCCGAAATGCCTTTTCTCAACCTTCAAATCTCTTCTACATCCACCAACACAAACACCTTCCACTAACTTCTCTGCCCAAGACCTCACCACCCACTTCAAGGACAAGATCAAATCTATCAGACATGACATTTCATCACTCCCACCCCCACCCAGCCAGCTTAGCCCTGTCACCTCTCCCACATACACACTAAGCTCCTTCCCACCCGTCACTGAGGATGAAGTCTCCCTTCTCCTCACTCGCTCAAACCTAACCACATGCCCTCTTGACCCAATACCATCTCAGCTCACTCAAGAACTTTCCCCTCTACTAACTCCAATCCTTACTCACTTATTCAACCTCTCTTTGTTAACCGACACCTTTCCATCCTCTTTCAGACATGCACTAATCACTCCCATCCTAAAGAAACCCTCCCTGGACCCAAACTCACTGTCAAATTACTGGCCAATTTCTCTATTCCCATTCGCCTCCAAGCTCCTGGTGTGTCATGCATATAACCGGCTCACTAAATTCCTCTGCTCCCATTCTCTGCTAGATCCCTTGAAATTCGGATTCCGCCCTCATCACTCCAGTGAGACTACCCTCACTAAAGTGGCCAATGACTTGCTCTCCGCCAAGTCAAAAGGCCACTACTCCCTACTCATTCTCTTGGATCTGTCAGCTGCCTTTGACACAGTAGATCACCCACTCCTCCTCCAAGCCCTCCATTTCCTAGGTCTCTGTGACACTGCACTCTCCTGGTTTTCATCTTATCTCTGCAACCCCTCCTTCAGTGTTTCCTACTGTGGCGTCACTTCCCCACCCCTCCCACTGTCTGTCGAAGTGCCACAAGGATCAGTACTGGGAATCTTGCTCTTCTCAATCTACACTGCATCCCTTGGAAAACTAATAAACTCCTTTGGGTTTCACCATCATCTCTATGCTGATGACACTCAAATATATCTTTCCTCCCCAGACCTCTACCCTTCCCTCCTGTCCCGAGTATCTGACTGTCTATCTGCTGTGTCTTCCTGGATGTCATCCTGTCAACTCAAACGTAACCTTGGCAAAACTGAACTAATTATCTCCCCTCCATCTACAACTAGCCTTACCCCAGATATTACCCTCCCCGTTAACAACACTACCATCACACCAACCCCTACAGCACGCTGCCTGGGGGTCACATTTGACTCTGTCCTATCCTTCATTCCTGACATCAAGTCAATCTCCAACTCATGCCACCTCCACCTCCTCAACATCTCTAGAATCCGACCCTTTCTTACACAAGACGCTACCAAAATTCTAACCCAAACACTCATCATGTCCCGTCTTGACTACTGTAACTCATTACTAATTGGCCTTCCTCTCACCCGACTAACCACACTACAGTCCATAATTAACTCTGCTGCAAGACTCATTTTCCTCACTCATTGCTTCTCTAACACCAAACCCCTCTCTCAGTCCCTACACTGGCTCCCATTAGCATACAGAATTAAATTCAAAATCCTTGTGCTAACTTATAGAGCCCATACTAACACCGCACCCCCTATATTTCATCTCTTATTTCCAAATACACTCCCTCTCGCCATCTTCGCTCTGTACATGACCTTCTGCTCTCAACAGCTCTTATCACATCCTCCCACTCCCACCTACAGGACTTCTCCAGTGCTTCCCCTCAGCTCTGGAATTCCCTCCCCTGCCCCATCAGACTCTCCCCCAGCCTTCAGATCTTCAGACGCTCCCTGAAAACTCACATCTTCAGGGAAGCCTATCAAAAGCCTCCATAAACATTATCACTAGTGTTGAGCGAGCATGCTCGGCCGATGCTCGGATCGGCTCGAGCATCGCTCTGCTCGGCACATGGCGGTACTCGTACGAGTACCGCATGTGCTCGCCCGCCATGTTCGGGTCTCCTCCCCGCACGTTTTGCGGCTGCTGCGCAGCCAATAAACGTGCAGGGAGGCTCTGACATCAGTGTAATGCCAGCAGCCATGTTGGCTGCTGGCATTACACTGATTGGCTGGCCAGAACCCGTGGTCGGGTGCTGTATAGCACCTGACCAGCGAGTTCGGCTCAGTCTTAGCCAGGGAGAGCTGAGGATAGGAAGGGAAAGTCAGTGTAGGGAGAAAAAAAGCAAAATTGTGAAAAAAAAAGAACCAAAAGTCCTTTTTAGGACTACTGTGTGTGGGGGCAGCAGGTTATTTTGTGTGGGGGGAAAAAAAAAAAAAAAAAATTTCATATATTCTGTTTAGTGTGCAAAGTTGCAGATTAGAGCACATTCTGTTTAGTGTGCAAAGTTGCAGATTAGAGCACATTCTGTTTAGTGTTCAAAGTTGCAGATTAGAGCACATTCTGTTTAGTGTGCAAAGTTGCAGATTAGAGCACATTCTGTTTAGTGTGCAAAGTTGCAGATTAGAGCACATTCTGTTAAGTCTTCAAACTAAAATATCAAAGTCACATATTCCATTCAGTGTGCGTCGCCGCAGTTTAGCAGCACATTCTGTGTACTGTGCAGAGTTGCAGAATAGGAAGAAATACTGTTAAGTCTTCAAACTAAAATATCAAAGTCACATATTCCATTCAGTGTGCTTCGCCGCAGTTTAGCAGCACATTCTGTGTACTGTGCAGAGTTGCAGAATAGGAAGAAATACTGTTAGGTCTTCAAACTAAAATATCAAAGTCACATATTCCATTCAGTGTGCTTCGCCGCAGTTTAGCAGCACATTCTGTGTACTATGCAGAGTTGCAGAATAGGAAGAAATACTGTTAAGTCTTCAAACTAAAATATCAAAGTCACATATTCCATTCAGTGTGCTTCGCCGCAATTTAGCAGCACATTCTGTGTACTGTGCAGAGTTGCAGAATAGGAAGAAATACTGTTAAGTCTTCAAAGTAAAATATCAAAGTCACATATTCCATTCAGTGTGCGTCACCGCAGTTTAGCAGCCTATTCTGTGTACTCTGCACAGTTGCAGAATAGGAAGAAATACTGTTAAGTCTTCAAAGTAAAATATCAAAGTCACATATTCCATTCAGTGTGCTTCGCCGCAGTTTAGCAGCCTATTCTGTGTACTCTGCACAGTTGCAGAATAGGAAGAAATACTGTTAAGTCTTCAAAGTAAAATATCAAAGTCACATATTCCATTCAGTGTGCGTCACCGCAGTTTAGCAGCCTATTCTGTGTACTCTGCACAGTTGCAGAATAGGAAGAAATACTGTTAAGTCTTCAAAGTAAAATATCAAAGTCACATATTCCATTCAGTGTGCGTCACCGCAGTTTAGCAGCCTATTCTGTGTACTCTGCACAGTTGCAGAATAGGAAGAAATACTGTTAAGTCTTCAAAGTAAAATATCAAAGTCACATATTCCATTCAGTGTGCTTCGCCGCAGTTTAGCAGCCTATTCTGTGTACTCTGCACAGTTGCAGAATAGGAAGAAATACTGTTAAGTCTTCAAAGTAAAATATCAAAGTCACATATTCCATTCAGTGTGCGTCACCGCAGTTTAGCAGCCTATTCTGTGTACTCTGCACAGTTGCAGAATAGGAAGAAATACCGTTAAGTCTTCAAAGTAAAATATCAAAGTCACATATTCCATTCAGTGTGCGTCACCGCAGTTTAGCAGCCTATTCTGTGTACTCTGCACAGTTGCAGAATACGAAGAAATACTGTTAAGTCTTCAAAGTAAAATATCAAAGTCACATATTCCATTCAGTGTGCTTCACCGCAGTTTAGCAGCCTATTCTGTGTACTCTGCACAGTTGCAGAATAGGAAGAAATACTGTTAAGTCTTCAAACTAAAATATCAAAATCACATATTCCATTCAGTGTGCGTCACCGCAGTTTAGCAGCCTATTCTGTGTACTCTGCACAATTGCAGAATAGGAAGAAATACTGTTAAGTCTTCAAAGTAAAATATCAAAGTCACATATTCCATTCATTGTGCTTCGCCACAGTTTAGCAGCCTATTCTGTGTACTCTGCACAGTTGCAGAATAGGAAGAAATACTGTTAAGTCTTCAAAGTAAAATATCAAAGTCACATATTCCATTCAGTGTGCGTCACCGCAGTTTAGCAGCCTATTCTGTGTACTCTGCACAGTTGCAGAATAGGAAGAAATACTGTTAAGTCTTCAAAGTAAAATATCAAAGTCACATATTCCATTCAGTGTGCTTCGCCGCAGTTTAGCAGCCTATTCTGTGTACTCTGCACAGTTGCAGAATAGGAAGAAATACTGTTAAGTCTTCAAAGTAAAATATCAAAGTCACATATTCCATTCAGTGTGCGTCACCGCAGTTTAGCAGCCTATTCTGTGTACTCTGCACAGTTGCAGAATAGGAAGAAATACTGTTAAGTCTTCAAAGTAAAATATCAAAGTCACATATTCCATTCAGTGTGCTTCGCCGCAGTTTAGCAGCCTATTCTGTGTACTCTGCACAGTTGCAGAATAGGAAGAAATACTGTTAAGTCTTCAAACTCAAATATCAAAGTCACATATTCCGTGTAAGATGAAGAAGGCGGGTAAAAAGGGACAGGGAAGTGGACGTGATCCTGATAGTTCAGGGCGCGGGTCAGGACGCGGAGAAACTGTGCCTGGTGCCAGAGCACAAGAAAGAAAGACATCCACCATACCTAGCTTCATGTCTAATTTTACAGGGCGTCGCAGGACATCACTCTCGAGGTCCGACCACTGCGAACAGGTGGTCGGTTGGATGTCAGCTGATACTGCTTCCAGTCGGTTAAGCACCACCCTGTCTTCCACCAAGTCCACTCTCAGTAGCCAAGAGTCTGGTCAACATAATCCTCACTCTGATCATCCTTCCTCCCACCATACACGGTCTGGTCAAAGAAGTGATCCCACACTGGGATATAGTGAGGAGCTCGTCTCATCACCAATCCTTCATTTGACCCTCTCTCCAAGCACGCTTGCAGAGGAACATGACATCTTGTGCCCTGATTCACAACCTCTAGAGGGTACCCAATCACAAGAAGATGACAGATGTGAACGGCATTTAAGGTCAAAGGAAGTAGTGGATGATGATGATGATGATGAGACACAGTTGCCATTAAATCAACCACTATTACTGTCTCAAGACCTTGTTGAGGAGAATGTTATACAGTTGTCAATGACTGAGTATGTGGTGGGATCAAGACATGAGGAGGATGATCAGAGTGAGGAAGTGGAGGAGGACTTGGTGGACGATGAGGTGACTGACCCCACCTGGGAAGGTGTAGAGCCGAGCGATGACAGCAGTCCTGAGGGTGAGCCATCTGCAGCACCGCAACAGGCTGGAAGAGGCAGTGGTGTGGCTACAGAAAGAAGGCGGACCGCACCAAACCGGCCCGCAAATGTTCCACGGAGCACCCCCTTGCGTAAATCTCCCTTGCCAAGGGGTAGGTGTTCCGCGGTATGGCGTTTTTTTAAGGAAAGTGCGGACGACAAAAGAATTGTAGTTTGCAACCTGTGCCACACCAGAATGAGCCGAGGCATGAACACTAGAAACCTCACCACCACCAGCATGATCCGACACATGGCATCCAAGCACCGTAATAAGTGGGAGGAACGCCTGGATCGCCCATCTGTGTCTGCAGGCCACACCACTGCCTCCTCTTCCCCTGTTTTCGGTGCCGGCCAATCGCCTGTCGAAGGCGCAGGCCCGCATACCTCCCGCCCTGCACCTGTACCATCTGAAGCACCATCAGCGACCACATCCACTTCCCTGTCCCAGCACAGCGTCCAAATGTCGTTACCCCAGGCATTTGAGCGCAAGCGAAAATACCCAGCCACCCACCCACAGGCCATAGCACTAACCTCACACCTTTCCAAATTACTGGCCATCGAAATGCTGCCATTTAGGCTTGTGGACACTGAGTCCTTCCGCAGCCTGATGGCAGCAGCTGTCCCTCGGTACGCGGTCCCCAGCCGCCACTACTTTTCCCGGTGTGCCATCCCCGCATTACACCACCATGTGTCCCGTAACATCACCCGTGCCCTGACCAACGCAGTTACTGGGAAGGTCCACTTAACGACTGACACATGGACAAGTGCTTGTGGCCAGGGACGCTACATTTCCCTGACGGCACACTGGGTGAATGTCGTGGAGGCTGGGAGCGACTCGGACCCTGGGATGGCACGGGTGCTACCCACGCCGAGGATTGCGGGCCCTACCTCCATCAGGGTTTCCGCCAGCACCTACGTTATTGGCTCCTCCTCCTCCGTTTCCACCTCCGAATTCTCTACACGCAGCGCCACTCCCCCATCAGCCAGTAGCTGGAAGCAGTGTAGCACTGCAGTGGGGAAGCGTCAACAGGACGTGCTGAAGCTGATCTGCCTTGGGGACAAACAGCACACGGCCTCAGAGCTGTTGCAGGGGATTAGTCACCAGACCGAGCAGTGGCTCTCGCCACTCAACCTGCAACCAGGCATGGTTGTGTGTGATAATGGGCGTAACTTGGTGGCGGCTTTGGAGCTCGGCAAGCTCACACACGTACCATGCCTAGCGCATGTATTTAATTTAGTGGTTCAGCGATTTCTAAAAACCTACCCCAATGTGCATGATCTCTTGACCAAGGTGCGCCGCGTGTGTGCACATTTCCGTAAGTCATCTACAGCTTCAGCCGGCCTGTTGAAGCTGCAGCAGCGCTTACAATTGCCAGCTCACCGGCTGCTGTGTGACGTGAGCACGCGCTGGAACTCCACCTTCCACATGTTGGCCCGGCTTTGTGAGCAGCAGAGGGCAGTAGTGGAGTACCAGCTGTTACACGGTCGTCGCCTCTCCGTTCAACTTCCTGTAATCAGAAGTGAGGAGTGGGAATGGATGTCAGACATCTGTGAGGTTTTACGCAATTTTGAGGAATCGACACAGATGGTGAGCGGCGATAACGCTATTATCAGTGTAACCATCCCACTTCTGTGTCTACTGAAACGCTCGCTGCTCACAATTAAAACTGACGCTTTGCATGTGGAAGAGGTGGAAATGCGGGAGGAAGAGCTTACACAAGGTGATAGCCAGAGCACCCTCACTTCGTCTTCTCAGCGACAATTGGAGGAGGCGGAGGAGGAGGAGGAGGAGGAGGAAGACACGGTTGCCTCCGCTACACAGGGTAGCCATGGAACTTTAGTTCCATCTCTTCAGCGTGGGTGGGCAGAAGAGGAGGAAGAGGATGAGGAGATTGAGAGTCATCCTCCTGGTGAGGACAGCGAAATCTTGACTGTTGGTACTCTGGCACACATGGCTGACTTTATGTTAGGCTGCCTTTCCCGTGACCCACGCGTTATACGCATTTTAGACAACACGGATTACTGGGTGTTCACCCTTCTGGACCCCCGCTACAAAGAGAATTTCTCATCTCTCATTCCTCCGGTGGAGAGGACAAGCAAAATGGTGCAATACCAGAAGGTTCTTGTTGAAAAATTGCTCCAAAATTTTCCATCTGACAACGCTGGCGGCAGAGTACGTGCTACCTTGGCCAACCGAGAAGGGGAGAAAAGGGGAGCACACAGCAGTTCCGACAAAGGCAGGGCAACACTCTCCAAGGCGTGGGACACATTCATGACACCCCGCCAGCACCCTCACCCTGATGCGCAGCCTAGTGTCACAAGGAGGGAAAAGTTTTGGAAGATGGTGAAGGAGTACGTAGCAGACCGTGTCAGCGTCCTCAATGATCCCTCTGTGCCTTACAACTACTGGGTGTCCAAGCTGGACACGTGGTATGAACTGGCACTCTACGCCTTGGAGGTGCTGGCCTGCCCTGCCGCCAGCGTTCTGTCTGAGCGGGTATTTAGTGCTGCTGGTGGCATCATAACAGATAAGCGTATCCGCCTTTCCACCGACAATGCTGATAGGTTGACACTTATAAAAATGAACAAGGCCTGGATTTCCCCTGACTTCTCCACTCCACTGGAGGAAAGCCCCGGGGGAACATAAACTCACTTTATATATGTTATTTACAATGATGGGAATACTCTGTATTCCCATTCACCCCTTCCACCCAAAAAACGGGTATATGGTTGACTCTTAATCTTCTCATCCTCCTCCTCCTCTTCCATATGCCCTGGGATATAATTTTTATATAGGGCCAGCTCACCAGCGGGCCCTGTGATATAATTTTTATATAGGGCCAGCTCACCAGCGGGCCCTGTTTGACAATTTTTATATAGGTCAGCTCACCAGCGGGCCTTCTCATATAATGTTTTATTGGGTCAGCTCTCTAGCGGGCCCTCTCATATAATGTTTTATAGCGTCAGCTCACTAGCGGGCCTTCGCATATAATGTTTAGGATGGTCAGCTCCGCAGCAGACCCTCACCCATAATGTTTTAGATGGTCGGCTCAGCGCACGTTTCCCTCTTAATCATGGCCCCAGTTCAGAAAAATCAAGGAAATTTTTGGGAGAATTTGCCTTTGCGCACGTTTCCCTCTTAATCATGGCCTCAGTTCAATAAAATCAAGGAAATTTTTGGGAGAATTTGCCTCTGCACACGTTTCCCTCTTAATCATGGCCTCAGTTCAGAAAAATCGAGGAAATTTTTGGGAGAATTTGCAGATGATATACAAGTAAATATACAGCAAATATTGTTTGGTAACAATTTTTCGCCTAAAGTCGTTTTTATTTTCCTTTTTGTGTGTTTTACGGTCAGTCTGTAAAAATGGCGTACTACGGGCGAAAGATCGTTCCCAGCAGCAATGTTGGAGTCCAACATGCATCCAGACATCCTCCCTATGCTGTCCCTGAACCATTTCTGTGGTGTTTCCATCATTTTCTTCCCTTTTCCTATGGACCAGGCACCCTCCCCTCATCAGAGCAGGGGGTGCCTGGTGTAATGCTCGAGTCCTCCCATTGACTTCAATGGGGCTCGGGTGCTCGGCCGAGCACTCGAGCCTCAGGGGGTGCTCGGTCAGAGCACCCGAACACCCGAGCATTGGGGTGCTCGCTCATCACTAATTATCACCAAGATTCACCTCTTGCCCAGATCACTGCACTCAACAGCACTTCTCACTCCCACCCACTGACTGGCAGTTCATGTGGCAGGAGGCACTTAAACCCAATAGCACTTAATCCCTCTGTGTCATACCTACCTTCCTCTAGACTGTAAGCTCTCACGAGCAGGACCCTCTGATCCTTCTGTTCTCCACATGTGATTGTACTATTTAATACCGCTGTATGTCTATTCCCAATTGTACAGCGCTGCGAAATTAGTTGGCGCTATATAAATAAAGATTAATAATAACTGCTGAGCAGTGTCAGTGAGAAGGAAAGTAATGTAGGGCAAAAACAGGAGGTACCTGTGCTGTATGCTTTAATTTGCATACTATAACTATCTAAATAAATCAGTAACTAGTTTTATAAATAAAAATGGCTACCACAACATAGAGGTGATTATGAAAGGTCTTCCGGTTGGACCAAAGTTGTTTTTAGGTACCTTTAACAAACCTCTACATTACCCTTTCCTAACTGAAAATTTTGATCCAACCCACCCCTGTTTTGTGGCTTGACCTTCTCATACCTTCCTATTCTATTTCCAGACTAAGAGAAACTGTGTTTCATGTGTTTAGTTTCCAATGCACAGCTCATTGACCTGATGTACTATTACCCCTGGCACAACCTCCATTTGAATGTCAAACTTTTACAACAAATTATGGCAAGCTTGTTGAGTCATACTAAGACTGGACCATACAGCAACACCAATCACTTTATATGTTTGTCTCCTCCTATAGTTCATATGTTTCCACATTTTATGGAAACATATGTTGTTCAGTGTAACGCATTACATGGCTCTTTAAGGGTTTAACATGATATAAATAATATATGATATAAATAAATGTGGGCTCTTAGGACCTCTTCATCTGTTAAATTAAACATTTTAATTAAATATATTAAACCACAAGGTTAATAAATTCTGCAGGCACCATTCTCAGGTGCAGCCCCTGACAAAGGAGATCCAGGATCCAGGGAGGGCTTTAAAACCCTCCCATTTCTTACTGTCTGCTTCTATGTGTTTTTTTTTCCCTCTGTCTCCTTCTGCCTGTCTGTCTTTTTCTCTTTGTCTGTCTCTTTCTATCTGTCTATATTATTCTGAGGATGATTGGAACTGAAATGAAACAGCCAAGTGTGCCTATGAATTTATCTTTAAATATGTGTAATTCAGGGGCGGACTGACCATACGGGCATTCGGTCACGGACCGAGGGCCCGTGACCAAAGGGGGCCTGCTGCCGCTTCCAGCGCTGCTCAGCTGCTCTCAAACCACAGCCGCCGGTGCGCTGTTCTACTAATACAGAGCGCTGGGAGATGACATCATCTCCCAGCCTCTGCATTACTAGAGGCACGCGGGACTTCGCCACGCCACTAGACCACCAGGGACTGGAGGTACCGGCAGTGTGGAGATGAGGGGGCATGGTGGTGGAAGGGGTGATGTGGAGATGAAGGGGGCAATGTGGAGATAGGGGCATTGTGGAGATGAAGGGGACAATGAGGAGATAGGGGCATTGTGGAGATGAAGGGGACAATGAGGAGATAGGGGCATTTTGGAGATGAAGGGGGCATTGTGGAGATGGAGATGAAGGGGGCAATGTGGAGATGAAGGGGGCAATGTGGAGATGGGGGCATTGTGGAGATGAAGGGGGCAATGTGGAGATGGGGGCATTGTGGAGATGAAGGGGGCAATGTGGAGATAGGGGCATTGTGGAGATGAAAGGGGCATTGTGGAGATTAAAGGGGCAATGTGGAGATGAAGGGGGTATTGTGGAGATGAAAGGGGCAATGTGGATATGAAGGTGGCATTGTGGAGATGAAGGGGAATTGTGGAGATGAAGGGGGCAATGTGGAGATGAAGGGGGATTGTGGAGATGAAGGGGGCAATGTGGAGATGGGGGCAATGTGGAGATGAAGGGGACAATGTGGAGATAGGGGCATTGTGGAGATGAAGGGGGCAATGTGGAGATGAAGGGGCAATGTGGAGATTTCTGCAGGGGGCCCAGACCTCTTTTTGGACCAGGGGCCCTGGGTCCTGTCAATCCGCCCCTGATGAGGAGATGGAGATGAAGGGGGCGTTGTGGAGATGGAGATGAAGGGGGCAATGTGGAAATGGGGACATTGTGGAGATGAAGGGGACAATGTGGAGATAGGGGCATTGTGGAGATGAAAGGGGCAATGTGGAGATGAAGGGGGCATTGTGGAGATGAAGGGGCCATTGTGGAGATGAAGGGGGATTGTGGAGATGAAGGGGGCAATGTGGAGATGAAGGGGGGTTGTGGAGATGAAGGGGGCAATGTGGAGATGAAGGGGACAATGTGGAGATAGGGGCATTGTGGAGATGAAGGGGGCAATGTGGAGATGAAGGGGCAATGTGGAGATTTCTGCAGGGGGCCCAGACCTCTTTTTGGACCAGGGGCCCTGGGTCCTGTCAGTCCGCCCCTGATGAGGAGATAGGGGCATTGTGGAGATGGAGATGAAGGGGGCAATGTGGAGATGAAGGGGGCAATGTGGAGATGGGGGCATTGTGGAGATGAAGGGGGCAATGTGGAGATAGGGGCATTGTGGAGATGAAAGGGGAATTGTGGAGATGAAAGGGGCAATGTGGAGATGAAGGGGGTATTGTGGAGATGAAAGGGGCAATGTGGAGATGAAGGGGGAATTGTGGAGATGAAGGGGCCATTGTGGAGATGAAGGGGGATTGTGGAGATGAAGGGGGCAATGTGGAGATGGGGGCAATGTGGAGCTGAAGGGGACAATGTGGAGATAGGGGCATTGTGGAGATGAAGGGGGCATTGTGGAGATGGAGATGAAGGGGGCAATGTGGAGATGGGGGCATTGTGGAGATGAAGGGGGCAATGTGGAGATGGGGGCATTGTGGAGATGAAGGGGGCAATGTGGAGATGGGGGCAATGTGGAGATGAAGGGGACAATGAGGAGATAGGGGCATTTTGGAGATGAAGGGGGCATTGTGGAGATGGAGATGAAGGGGGCAATGTGGAGATGAAGGGGGCAATGTGGAGATGGGGGCATTGTGGAGATGAAGGGGGCAATGTGGAGATGGGGGCATTGTGGAGATGAAGGGGGCAATGTGAAGATAGGGGCATTGTGGAGATGAAAGGGGCATTGTGGAGATTAAAGGGGCAATGTGGAGATGAAGGGGGTATTGTGGAGATGAAAGGGGCAATGTGGATATGAAGGTGGCATTGTGGAGATGAAGGGGAATTGTGGAGATGAAGGGGGCAATGTGGAGATGAAGGGGGATTGTGGAGATGAAGGGGGCAATGTGGAGATGGGGGCAATGTGGAGATGAAGGGGACAATGTGGAGATAGGGGCATTGTGGAGATGAAGGGGGCAATGTGGAGATGAAGGGGCAATGTGGAGATTTCTGCAGGGGGCCCAGACCTCTTTTTGGACCAGGGGCCCTGGGTCCTGTCAATCCGCCCCTGATGAGGAGATGGAGATGAAGGGGGCGTTGTGGAGATGGAGATGAAGGGGGCAATGTGGAAATGGGGACATTGTGGAGATGAAGGGGACAATGTGGAGATAGGGGCATTGTGGAGATGAAAGGGGCAATGTGGAGATGAAGGGGGCATTGTGGAGATGAAGGGGCCATTGTGGAGATGAAGGGGGATTGTGGAGATGAAGGGGGCAATGTGGAGATGAAGGGGGGTTGTGGAGATGAAGGGGGCAATGTGGAGATGGGGGCAATGTGGAGATGAAGGGGACAATGTGGAGATAGGGGCATTGTGGAGATGAAGGGGGCAATGTGGAGATGAAGGGGCAATGTGGAGATTTCTGCAGGGGGCCCAGACCTCTTTTTGGACCAGGGGCCCTGGGTCCTGTCAGTCCGCCCCTGATGAGGAGATAGGGGCATTGTGGAGATGGAGATGAAGGGGGCAATGTGGAGATGAAGGGGGCAATGTGGAGATGGGGGCATTGTGGAGATGAAGGGGGCAATGTGGAGATAGGGGCATTGTGGAGATGAAAGGGGAATTGTGGAGATGAAAGGGGCAATGTGGAGATGAAGGGGGCATTGTGGAGATGAAAGGGGCAATGTGGAGATGAAGGGGGAATTGTGGAGATGAAGGGGCCATTGTGGAGATGAAGGGGGATTGTGGAGATGAAGGGGGCAATGTGGAGATGAAGGGGCAATGTGGAGATTTCTGCAGGGGGCCCAGACCTCTTTTTGGACCAGGGGCCCTGGGTCCTGTCAGTCCGCCCCTGGTGTAATTAAAGCTGCATACCTCTGTAATCTCCATCTGTGCATATGTACATGCACTCGTAAGCATATATTTTCACAAGGTCATTTAACAGTCAGTCTGATACATTCGGGTTGCCAGCTCATGGTTGGTTTGCATTACCTATTTCTATCTGGAACTTCCTGTGACTCCTTACTAGATTACTGAGCTTGATCTTGAGCCTGAGTGAGCTTCTTGGTTCCTGATCTTCTGATATTTGATCTCAGCTTTGGACTACCTTGTCTTCTTCCTGCTTTGACCTTCAGTCTGCTCAGCTGAAATTGTGCTTAGCCTGCCTCGACCTCTTACCTGAATGAACTCCACCAGCCCTGAGCTTAGACCATCACTGCCTTTTTCTTACCTCTGGGTTTGGGACCTTGCCTTGGCCATCTTCTCTGACCACTGTTGCCATACAACCCTTGGGACTAAACCCCTGTGTACTAGCGGTTACCCCTGCAAAGCAGAACTCGTCACCCTGCCATGTTGTATATTCATTTACTAATGAAGTGCAAACTCTTTTTGAAGGATTCAGACCTGCTGTGCTTGAGTTGGAGCAGATTACTCAAGCACAGCATATTACCTAAGCTTCAGGATTGTTATATATGTAAGCTATTTGGAAACTTCACTTCTGGGCAAGAGGAAGCCCAGAGGATAGCAAATAGCTAATTTAATGAAATACAATAGAAGAAGATAAAGGGAACCCGCGCAAGAAGAAGGGACTAGCAGGCCAACCCTACTGAGGACCGAAAGCACAGCAGATAAGGAGGAACAAGCTACTGAATGAAATAGGGGCTGAGGAGGGACCGAGGAAGGCCAAAGACAAGCTCAACAAAATGTCTGGCAAAGAACTAGGGCAGAGAGGAACTAGGGGCCGACTGGCAGGAGAAATCCCGACGAGTGAGCAGGGAGGAGGGGGAGCCGAAGGTATAAGAAACCCCCCAGGCGTCTGACGTCACGCCGCCCGACGTGATAAGAACCCGGAACAAGACCGCGCCGATGAACGCGCATGCGCGCGGAGCAACCCGGAAGAAAAGGACAGTGGTGACCGAAACGGCAGGGAAAGGTGACGGGGAGCCGAAGGTAAGGACAGCGAAGGAGGCAAAAACATAACAGCTACCCCCCCCCGAACGGACGACCTCCGGGCGGACACAGGCATAGGGCGATCAGGGTGCGCGGCATGGAAGTCGGTAACACGAGCAGGAGCATGCACGTTGGAATCAGGTTCCCAGGATCGTTCTTCCGGGCCATAGCCCTTCCAGTGGACCAGATACTCCAGCCGTCCCCGTCGGAGTCTAGAATCCAGGATTCGGTCTACCTCGTACTCCGCGGAGCCATCCACAAGAAGAGGTGGAGGACAAGTTGGTTGACGATCCGGAAAGGGACTGGCCCTCCAAGGCTTAAGCTGAGAGGCGTGGAACGTAGGATGGATCTTATAGGCCTCCGGCAGAGCAAGACGGAAGGTAACTGGATTGATGATCTTAGTGATGGGAAAAGGACCAAGGAAACGTGGGCCCAGCTTCTTGGAAGGACAGGACAGTCGTATGTGCGTGGAGGAAAGCCATACCTTGTCTCCGACTCGATAAGCTGGACAAGCAAGGCGGTGTTTGTCTGCCTGAAGTTTGGATGAAGCCTGGGCCTGATGCAGGAGGCTGCGCAGTTCATGATGTAACTGTTGTAGAGCCACAACATGCTGGTTGGCATCAGGAACGGATGACGTAGGAGGAACATCAGGAACAGCCGCAGGGTGGAAACCATAAGAGGCATAGAAAGGGGAAGTCCGAATGGCCTGATGATGGTGGTTGTTATAGGCAAACTCCGCCTGAGGAAGTAACTGCAGCCAGTCATCTTGCAAATGTGTGGAGAAACATCTGAGATATTGTTCCAGGGTCTGATTGGTTCTCTCCGTTTGTCCATTTGTTTGTGGATGATAACCGGAAGAGAAGTTGGTCTTGATGTGTAGGTTGGAGCAAAGGGCTCGCCAGAATTTGGATGTGAATTGGGATCCACGATCGGAAGTGATGGAGTGAGGGAGACCATGCAAACGGAAAACCTCTTTGAGGTATAGGTCGGCAGTGTGAGCTGCAGTAGGCAGACCCTTGGCAGGCAGGAAGTGTGCCATCTTCGTAAATCGATCCACTACCACTAAGATGGTGTTATGGTGGCCAGAACGGGGCAGGTCAAACGATAAAATCCAGAGAGACTTCCCTCCAAGGGCCGGAGGGGACTGGCAAGGGACACAAAAGACCTGATGGTCTGGTACGACAAGTCTTGGAACGGCAGCAAATGTCACATGTAGTCACGTAGCGAGACACGTCGGAATTCATGGAGGGCCACCAAAAATACCTCTGCAGTCCCTTGAGTGTTTGAGTTATACCCCCATGTCCGGCTGTGGGCAGGTCGTGGTAGTGATAGAGTACCTCCTGACGAACAGAGTCAGGGACGTAGATTAGGTCTTGCTTGTATAGAAGCCCATTACTGTATGTCAAGGCGTGTCTTTGTATGAGCCTCGGTAGAGGTCGGGACTCCAACCGTAGTTTCACTAGTAAGTCACTAGAGAGGGATAGGAAATGATGGGCCTGCAGGACTGTATCAGGCGGACCAGGAGCTGGTGTGTTAGGGCAATACATCCTGGACAAGGCGTCTGCCTTTCCGTTTTTGGAACCCGGTCGATAAGTTATATGAAGGGAAAATCTGGAAAAGAACAAGGCCCATCTAGCCTGCCTGGGACGAAGTCTTTTAGCGGATCGTAGGTATTCCAGATTTCGATGATCCGTGAAAACCGTAACAGGAGAAGAGGACCCCTCTAATAAATGTCGCCATTCCTCTAGCGCCAGCTTGATAGCCAAAAGTTCCTTATCCCCAATATCGTAATTCATTTCAGCTGGGGTGAGGCGTCTAGAAAAATAGGCAACAGGGTGGTATTCCCCCTTAGGGCCCCCTCGTTGAGATAGTATAGCGCCTGTGGCGACATTAGAAGAATCAACTTCGAGGAAGAAAGGAGCAGATGTGTCGGGTTGGTGTAAAACAGGAGCCTGTGTGAAAGCCTCTTTAAGTGAGTCAAATGCTTCTTGGGCTTTTACGGACCAAGCAAACCGGGAGTCCTTCTTTGTCAAGGCAGTTAGGGGTGCCACAACTCGGGAAAAGTTCTGGATGAACCTCCTATAAAAGTTAGCAAAGCCAAGAAAACGTTGTACGGCTCTCTTATCCTTTGGGACAGGCCAATCTAGAACTGCTGTTATCTTGCGGGGATTCATTTGTACTCGACCAGGAGAAATCAGAAACCCTAAGAAATCAATCTCACTGGACTCGAATACACACTTCTCTAGTTTGGCAAAGAGACTGTGGTCTCGGAGACGCTGAAGGACCATCCTCACATGTTCCCGATGGTGTTGCAGAGTAGGAGAGTAAATGAGGATGTCGTCCAGATATATGATAATAAACTGGTCAAGGAGATCGCGGAAGACGTCGTTAATGAAATGTTGAAAGGTAGCCGGGGCATTACACAATCCGAAAGGCATGACTGTATACTCGTAGTGTCCATACCGAGTGCGAAAAGCGGTCTTCCATTCGTCCCCCTCTCTGACACGCACCAGATTGTAAGCGCCTCTGAGATCAATCTTGGTAAAAACCTGAGCCGAAGAAACCTGCTCTAGTAAATCCGGTATGAGTGGAAGAGGGTAACGGTTCTTTATTGTGATTTTATTCAGATCCCGATAATCAATGCATGGACGCAGACCCCCATCTTTCTTGGGAACGAAGAAGATCCCTGCTCCGGCAGGGGATGTAGAAGGGCGTATGAAACCCAGTCTCAAACTCTCCGAAATGTAGTCTTTCAGATGGTGTGCCTCAGGGCCGGACAGGGGGTATATGCGACCGTAGGGTATTGCTGCTCCAGGAAGTAGATCAATCGGGCAGTCATAGGATCTATGGGGCGGTAGAACAGTTGCTCTCTCTTTGTCGAACACGTCTGCATATTCCCTATATGGATCAGGCAAAAGAGGAGAACAGGGAAGAGACAACAAGGATGTCTCCTTAGGTGGGAAGCACTGCTCCTTGCAGTAATCGGATTGAAATGAGATAGTAGCAGAAGACCAGGATATGAACGGGTCGTGTAAACGGAGCCAAGGGAGACCCAGGATGACTGGATAGAGAAGGGATGGCATGACATTGAGGCTTATCTCTTCTACATGTGAATTGGAGGCAATGAGAAGGACAGGTATAGTCTCCATGTTGATAGGTCCCGACTGAAGAGGAGTTTGATCGGCCATGAGAACCACAAGAGGATGTGTCTTTGGCCGTATAGGAATCCCCAACGTCCGGGCGAACTCCTGGCTGATAAAACAGCCGCTAGCCCCGGAATCAATCATAGCGGCCACGTTGCTCCGCTGTTCCTTCCACTGTAACGAAACGGAGATAGACAAATAAGATGGTGCAATGGTAGAGCAAGTGTGAGAAAGAGGAGAATAAGCGTTATTACCTGGTGAGAGTAGAGGTCTCACCGGACATGATCTCAGCAAATGCCCAGCCCCACCGCAATACAAACAGAGGTTGAGATTTCTACGGCGGGCTCTCTCAGCCCTGGTGAGGGGACTGCGGACAGCTCCCAGCTGCATGGGTTCCTCCGATTGTTGGGTGGTCGTTGGTGGGGAGAGATCCTGGATAGGAACAGGAATCGCGGCGGTTCTTCTAACGACCACTGGGTTGGAGGCCTGACGTTCCCGCCGACGCTCCCTCAGACGGCTATCTATCTGAATGGATAGACGGATGAGACCCTCTAGACCAGAGGGAAGACTTACTCTGGCCAATTCGTCTTTGATAGCATCTGACAGCCCATGGCGGAACTGGTCAAACAATGCTGCTTCATTCCAGCGGGAATCGCTAGACAACCGGCGGAAGTCGGTTACATACTCCTCCACTGGTCTTCTTCCCTGGGTAAGGGAACGCAGGGCACTCTGGGCAGTGGTGGCCCGGAAAGGGTCATCATACAGGTCTTCCATGGCTTGTTGGAACGAGGTCCAGGAATCCAGTAAAGGGCTCTCAATGTGCAACAAATGATGAGCCCAGGCTTGCGGTTCGCCAGAAAGCAAGGTAATGGCTGTTCGTACCTTCACGAAGTCCGTGGCATACGTGTAGGGGTTCAAAGTGAATAACAGACCGCAGGCGGTCACAAAGGACCTATACTTAGAGCGGTCTCCATCAAAGCGATCTGGCATGGGAATCCGTGGTTCAACGGGGTGGGGACCCCCACTGGCGGAGGGCACGGAGCCACTAGGCGCAGGTGCAGCAGGAGGGGGAGAGATGCTAGGCTGCAGGTCTTGCAACTGCTGCTGAAGTTGAACTTGATTAGCTTGAAGGTCCTGGACTGAGTGAGCGAGAGCAGACAGGCGGGACCCCAAAGAGTTAAGGGCGTCAATCAGGTTAGCAGGTTCCATCTTCCTATATATTGGCTCACTCGTACTGTTATATATGTAAGCTATTTGGAAACTTCACTTCTGGGCAAGAGGAAGCCCAGAGGATAGCAAATAGCTAATTTAATGAAATACAATAGAAGAAGATAAAGGGAACCCGCGCAAGAAGAAGGGACTAGCAGGCCAACCCTACTGAGGACCGAAAGCACAGCAGATAAGGAGGAACAAGCTACTGAATGAAATAGGGGCTGAGGAGGGACCGAGGAAGGCCAAAGACAAGCTCAACAAAATGTCTGGCAAAGAACTAGGGCAGAGAGGAACTAGGGGCCGACTGGCAGGAGAAATCCCGACGAGTGAGCAGGGAGGAGGGGGAGCCGAAGGTATAAGAAACCCCCCAGGCGTCTGACGTCACGCCGCCCGACGTGATAAGAACCCGGAAGAAGACCGCGCCGATGAACGCGCATGCGCGCGGAGAAACCCGGAAGAAAAGGACAGTGGTGACCGAAACGGCAGGGAAAGGTGACGGGGAGCCGAAGGTAAGGACAGCGAAGGAGGCAAAAACATAACAGCTACCCCCCCCCGAACGGACGACCTCCGGGCGGACACAGGCAAAAACATAACAAGGATAAAATGTTTCCACTTTATTTAAAATGCTACATTTGTTACTGTTACTGTTTCACAGCATGAGCACTAAGAACTTCTCTCCTCTACCTTATCCTAGACGTCTGAAATGCCAAAGTCTCCTATAGCACAGGGGCATCCAGTCATGAACCACATGATCAGAAAGCCATTCGTGTGAGGGCCACGTTATTTTTTTTTAATTATTATTATTGATAACGATGGTGAACTCTAGCCTGTCAGCTATGCTAAAATATGGATTTATTTATTGATCAAGTCAATGACAATACTGATTTTTAACAGACATCTATTTTGAACTATACCGGACTGGTAGACAGAGGTTATGTTTTACTGGTCTACTGGTTTGTGCGGGCTAGTTAATTAGGTGAAAAATATGTAATCCCATAAGGACCAGCTACGTGTTAGGACCATCACTGCTGTCCTTGCCTAAAGGACAGTTGACGATCCTGGCACGTCAAGTATTTTTTACTTATAGTGCTCCTCCTAGAGCACTTTGAGTAGTAGCAGGGTCTGAAGTTGACTATTTCAAGACTGGAATGGTCACTGTCACACCCCCATTTGGTGCGCCGGCAAACATGATCAGTCACATGTGCCAGCATGCCGAACTTCTGGTCCTTAAAGGGAAACCAATCCCAGAACCTCTAGTCCTTAAGGGGTTAAAAGAAAATATCAGGCAGGCCACAGTTGGCCTATGGGCTGCAGGTGGGACACCCATGCTATAGCAGGTACAGTCACTATAATGGATTATTTATATGGGAAAGTGCAAAAGAGGGGAACGGGAGTGTCAGTCTGAGACGTAAGCATGCATTTTGTAAGGTTGTTATATGTGAGATGTACATGGAGTAAGTGTGGATGTTAGTGTGTGAGGAAAGAATAGAATCTTGAAGGGTACAATGTGAAAAGGAAGGAGGGAAAGCAGGAATATGTCTCTGTGTGAGGAGATAGCAGGGAGAGGGGTCAGTATGTGAGTTGAGTGAGTTTTGAGTATGAAGGGATATTAGTGTGCTTACTGAAATTAATGGAATAGCCAATTTTGGCTATATCACAAAAAGGTTTTAAGGTAAAACACACTCAATGTCAATGGTTTAAAATACCAAACCACAACTGTAATTAAACTGTAAGTGTAGTAATATCACCAGAAAGACAAAATGGAAGGTGACATTTCTACACCGTATGAACTTGACCATAGAGAAAAATGGAAATTCCCATTAAAATTTTTTTTTGCTCTAGAATTGCATCTTTTTAGCTTACAGATTTTCACTTCATTTGTCTTATCTGTGTCACAAATTAGGAACAACTAAATGGGACACAGTAGCATAACTTGTCATTGGAGAACCCTGGTCCTACTTTGTATAAGCGCTTACTTCCACAGATAATCTACTATACCACCTATTAGGTAAATAGAAATTAAAAATAAGAGAGTCTCTGGGTTCTTTGTCTTTTCTTGTCTGTGGTGCCGCCTGCCAACCTCAGTTGCTGGTAGTCGACCTCCAACACATGTAAAAGGAAAACAAAAAGAGGAGAAGCGCACACGCTATGTTCGTGAGGCAATGACTAGCCTCACAGTATAAGGGTCTCCACTGGATCACCCCCAGTGCGGGTATCTGTGAAACTCCCTCCAGAGGCATAACTAGAAGCCGCGGGGCCCTGGTGCAAGAATTGCCACGGGCCCCCCTCCGACCACATTGGCCCCCCTCAACCACATTGGCCACCTCCACATTGCCCCTTCCACAATGCCCCTCATTCTCCGCAATGCCCCTTCCACATTGCCCCTCAATCTCCACAATGCCCCTTCCACAATGCCCCTCAATCTCCACAATGCAGCTTCCACATTGCCCCTCATTCTCCACAATGCCCCTTCCACATTGCCCCTCCATCTCCACAATGCCCCTCATTCTCCACAATGCCCCTTCCACATTACCCCTCATTCTCCACAATGCCCCTCAATCTCCACATTGCTCATTCCACACTGCCCCATCACAATTCCCCTCATTCTCCACATTGCCTCCCAATCTCCACAATGCCACCATCACAATGCCCCCATCGCCACATTGTCCCTACTGACCCCCCCATCCTCCTACCCCGAGTCCCTGGTGGTCTAGCGGTGTGTGTGTGATATGCCGAATGAGGAACAGACCTCTGGTACACAAGCTCTCGCGCGGTACTTAGTAATGCAGAGCGCTGGGAGATTATGTCATCTCCCAGCACTCTGCATTACTAGAGCGCTGGCTGCCGGGACTATACGATAAAAAGAGTGATGTATATACACCAATATAGGCCACTATATATATGGACCAATCTCTGAAGCTTGATAGCTCCAAAATAGGATTTATTTCAATATACACAAATAAAATCACTAAAACATGCTCTGTCAGTGCTATATCACCTTAAAAAATATAAAAACTACTGTATTCTGTAGCACATTGCCCTACACGTTACGTGGTACACAACCACTT
The DNA here is from genome assembly GCA_037306005.1 of Rhinophrynus dorsalis. NCBI lineage: Eukaryota > Metazoa > Chordata > Amphibia > Anura > Rhinophrynidae > Rhinophrynus > Rhinophrynus dorsalis. The sequence continues at coordinate 265,952,900 of CM074718.1, read as the reverse complement.
CCTCAGGGGTCTATCTTCTGGTCGCCCCTTAACACTCACCTTATATGCATGCTTCATTCTGAATTTTGGCACCAGAAAAAAGAATGCCAGTATCAATAGACATCCATAGTTCTTGCATTCGTCCAATGCTTCCACAACTTCCGGATCACATGTCCAATTATTATGATCCGCAAGAGCGGGGGTGTGGCTGGTGGGCGGGGCAGTAATAGGAATTTTAGCCTATTTCATGACCTATTGACACCTCTCTTTGTAACTGAATAAATTATTTAGAAGGAGACCAAAGTCATTTAGTCACACAGACTAATTTATAAAAACATATACTGAATATTAAAGCGGAACTTTCACCCGCTATAAAGTCGCCCTGCAATAATTATGCAGGTAGCGACTAGCTTTATAATATATGTTTCCTCTGAAATGTAGCTGATTATAAAGAAATCCTTTATTGTATGAGTCTGACGGGTAGGTGAGTGCAGTGTGTGAGCCTGCTCTGTCAGTCCCTTCTGGTTACCATGTGGCGTGCTGCAGTGCTTCTCATTGGAGACTGGGACTGACAGCACAGGCACGCAGACAAGATGTCTGCGCTGATGCCTGGCTTCCGGTCTCCTACAATAAAGGATTTTTTTATAATCCGCTACATTTCAGAGGTAACATATATATTATAAAGGTAGTTGCTACCTGCTTAATTATTACAGGGCATCTTTCTAGCAGGTGAAAGTTTCGCTTTAATATGATTTTTATTGCTGTGGAGCAATGTGATAAACATATATGTACACCACACAGTCTGATTTCCTAAAAAGAGGGACACCAGAGTGGGAAAGAGGGACAGAGGAATTTGCGTCTCAAAGTAGGACTGTCACTCCTAAAGAGGGGCACTTGGTAGGTACACCCTTTGTACTTATGCCATGATGGAACATACAGTTTGTATTAATATGGCAATACATCACCTCCACCTTTTCTCAAACCAAAAAAAAATTTCCCCCGCACCAACCCCCAAATAAATTCAACAACGAAACAGACACACTGACAACAGGATCCTGGTGGGAATAAAGAGGTCATAGCTTTATTAATTTGGTTTTGACCTATTTACCCTTGGAGGACCCTTCTTCCCCCATAATGTGTGAATCCCCACCAATCTGGATCCATATCCAACTCTCCAGCAGTCCGTACACCCATGCATCGGGCATTTGCCTGCCACTTGGGAGGAATGTAGGGTATTCTCCACACTCATGGCCTTCCCTGAACCTCCGTGATGGCACCACTCCATATCCATCCATGAGGCCATGTGATTGTCAGTCCACATGGACATCTCCCCAAGCCCTCACCTCAGTGCCTCCTGGTGTAACCCCATTCTGTATATTCGGGAGCCACCATGCAGCCGTAACCTTCAGTGGGCGGAACCCGGCCAGCAGTCAGCAAAAGTCTTATATATACATAATCTCTCCACTCCCTTCCTTCCCCCTTGCCCCTAGGCTACTGGCCACCATCTTTCTCAACACCCTCCACACCATGGGTGGAGGAAGGGAGGGCAGCCCCCAGCACAACTGCAAGGGAAGAAGGCCGGGCTGCCTGCCATCTTAAAAGTAAAAAACTAAGCAATTGTAGGGCAAAACAACTGCACAGTACTTAAAAATGAATTTGGATGCTATAGAAGCAGTGTATTGGATACATCAAAAGGGTTAAAAGATCTATTGAAATCAATGGACATTTTATTTGCTGCCTATGGCAACATTCTCTGTTGATCTATCTATACATATGTCGGTCTGTCTATATTCATATCTCCACTCTCCCTCTCTCTCTCTCCCTTAATCTGTTTTCATTCCTCTCCACCTCCCTCTCATCTGTGTGATTCTCTTTTTCTCTCTTCCGCCCCCTCTCTATGAGCGCCTGGCTTTCTTTATTCTGAACATTCGGTAGGTCACAGTCCCAGGATGCCGTGCAGAGAAAAAGTTTCCTAATTAGCACTGGAGCCTCTCACTCGAGATAAGATAGAAGAGGGAAACTTTTTAACGATGGCTTGGTGAGCTCTGACACCTTTCCCTTCTGGTCGCTTTCTCCACTCCCTATTAAAACCATACAGTATCTGTTAAGATGTATTTAAACTCTGATTTTTTTCTGTCACAAAGTAAACGTGCCCTGCAAGGAAGCAGCCATTTTGTACCCTCTCCCCCACCAATAAAAGAGAAATTGTGTAAAGAAACGTGTCCCATATTTCTAAAAGCTGGAGTTATTTTGGAGTAAACCAACTGCACCACAGAGGACAAAATACACATTCCTAAATTCCCATGCACTTGAATAGAGCTTTTTAACCCCTTGAATGCTAAAGAGGTCTCCAAAGCATTGCTTTGCAATGCATTAGAGACCTCTCTAGCATTCAAGGGGTTAAAAGCCCAGCATCTTTTATTTGCCCCCTGTGGTTCAGTTGGTTTACACTAGAACAAGTCCAGTTTGCTTTATAAATCTGCCCCATAGAAGAGAACTAAAACTACCTGTTCTTTAAACGGGGGCTTTTAACCCTTTGATTGCTAGTGAGGGATTCAACACTTTTAAAAACAATGGTGGTAATGCACTAAGGTATGATACAGAGGTGATAAAATGGAGATGACATCTCCAAGTCATGTCACTTGTCCAGTTCCTATGTTATTTTATAGAGCCAATAGAAGTTGAAGAGATCTTAGTGTATAGATCCCATAGAATAACATAGGAATTAGAGAAGTGATAACATTGGAGAAGTTATCTACACTTTATCACCTCTTTATCACCCCTTTGTACAATTTGTACATAATCCTCAATGGTTAAAAATTCCTTTTTAAAAACAAGGGATATTTTTCCTTGTTTCAAATGAAAAAATAGGCTGCACCATCAGGTAGTGTAAATCCATTAATAAAATCATAATATTTATTCAAACATTTAAAATCATAATATAGTCTCAATCCACTCCCGACCTCCAAGATGTAGGGATGTAGTCTATGCCAGGGTTTCTCAATCCGTGCCCTCAGTGGCTACTAACAGGCCAGGATTTGAGAATTTCCTTTTAAGAACACAGGTAGTTAATTAATATTAATGAGCCTCTGATCAACACACTTGTGTTCTAGCAGGGAAATTCCTGGCCTGTTAGTGGCCACTGAGGGCACGGGCTGAGAACCTCTGGTCTATGCTCATCAACCACACTTGCTCATGATGCCCATTTCTCCTCGTTTCCCATAGTGTAGCTTAGAGGTAGTAAAGCTTTGTACCTCCGGCTGTTGGAGACCACAGCTCCGGGGATGATGGGAGCTGCAGTCCCCTGTAGCTGACTACCTCTGATATAGTTGGTTTGCTCCAGAATTGCCCTAATTCCAATTAGTACCTCAGTCTCTGTGTGTAACATGTGCTCCACCGGCATTCCAATTCTCTAAGTGGCCCTCTTATCTCTCTCTGTCTTTTAAATGCCCTCCCTCCTCTTGTTCTAATGGTAACCCCTGTCTATTTTCACTCTTGTTTATTTTCCCTTTTGTTACTCCTCTTTTTCTCTGTTATATTTCACCCCCTTCTTCCTCTTCTTTTCCATACAGCTGTTGCTGGAGACCCCTATCCCTTCTTCTCTCTCCCCACCTCTTTTTCATCTCTCTTTGTGGAACCCCCTCCCTTGCTTTCACACCCTTTGATATTAGGGATGGGTGCAGCTGTTGGTTACACTGTACTATTTGCAGTATAAGGCTGCTCAGCCTGTTTAATCACCTCTTCTCTCTCTATATTCAAAGACCTAGGAGGGTGGGGGGTTCAGAGAGATGAATGCTAATGTACAGGTGTCCCCTTCATCTGGTTGTCACGGTTACCTCCTGGGGGGCTGTGAGCTTTTAATGAGAGAGGAGCAGACTTGCAGCTCTGCTTCTTTATGTTTTAATTTAACAACTTCCAAAATCCTAAATGCCATGCAGCCAATCTATATGATTTCTTGCCCACTGAGCTTCTAATCCATTTTACATTACCGCTGGATTGGCCCATTTAATTCTCTCTCAGGAAACTGCTTTTGCCATTTGAAAGGATACGGTAGAAACATTAATATATGTTAATCGGAAACTGTCAGTCAATTTTTATAATGCAGTTAAATAGTATGTTTTCTGTTTCAGAATAAGGACATATGTGCAATATAATACTGGATCCATTCTGGAGCAAGCCAACTGCCCCAAAGGGGACAAATAAAATATTCTCTTTGTTTTAAATGGGGCTTTTAACATCGTTAAAGCTACAGAGCTCCATTTAAAGCAATGGAAATTTTTTAGGCTTCTCCTATGGCTCAGTGGACTTGTCCCAAAATTGTTCTCCTGTTGTTTAATGCATAGAGCATATGAACTTAAACTAAAAGACTTTTGCAATGCATTGGATACCCCTCTAGCATTCAATGGGTTAATATTTAAATGAATTGGAACTTTTAGTTTTACCCTATGCAATTGGTTTGCCCCCAATCTCCTCCACCATTCTTTTGAACATACACCCCAAAGTGTGTGAGTTCTGGTTCATCTCTGGATCACAAATTGTCCTTATTTTCAACCGAAAAAGAGGAACAGTTCTGGAGTATACCAACTGCAGGGAGACAAATTAACATTCCCCAAATGCCCAGTCATTGAAATGAGTGCAGGAGGGGTGTGAATGCGTTGCGCACCCCTCTGTCACTCAAAGGGTCAATACTAGAGAGCTTCACAAAGTGTTGGAGACCTCTAGCAATCATAGGGTTAAGGAGATATTTATTCCTCCATTATAGAGTAGTTGGTTTACGTTGCAATTACTTCACTTTTCTTTTAAAAATACGAACCCTTTAGACAGCTGTGAGGGGGTCAGGTTTCTTAAAGAGATACTAACGTTTGAAAAAACTTGACCGCTGAGTCTTCTTTATAATAAAAGTAACACATTGCGCTCAGATGCAGGGGGACAAACTTCAGTCAGTAAGTTAAAGGAAAACCCTGCCCTCCTTGACATCACTCTGCAGCTCTGTCTGGTCAGGACGGATGCAGTGAGGTACAAACGTCAGTCAATAAGTATAAGGAAAACCCTGCCCTCCTTGACATCACTCTGCAGCTCTGTCTGGTCAGGACGGATGCAGTGAGGGAAAAACTTCAGTCAGTAATTATAAGGAAAACCCTGCCCTCCTTGACATCACTCTGCAGCATTGTCTGGTCAGGACGGATGCAGTGAGGGACAAACTTCAGTCAGTAATTATAAGGAAAACCCTGCCCTCCTTGATGAAGGATGACAGGATTTTCCTTTGTTTGTCCCTCGCTGCATCCATCCTGACCAGACAGAGCTGCAACAGTGACGTGGACAGAAGGGGTGGGAGGTGATCCTTCTACAGTTAATATCTTATGAACTACAGAAATGTAAGTTGTTTAAAATTGTGCAATGTGTTACTTTTTAGTAAAGAAGGCTAGGCAATCTATTTTTTTTTTTTTTCAAACATTACTATCCCTTTAAAAGCAAACTGGCTGTACACAGGTTTACAGCTCCCAGTTAGACTGACAGGTCTGCTCCCACAGGCGTGGTAGTTACTACTTTAAACAAGGTGCTAAAATAGTATTTTACACTAATACTTAAGATCCTACAGAAGGCTCTCAGGTAAAAAGTAAAGAGAGAAATGACATGATACAGAAATCATTCAGTAATATTGCTTATAATGTTAGGTTGTCTGAGGCTAAATAGGAATAGGAGGAGTTAATACTTTACAGAGGGTGATAGGCTCATGCTCTATCCTTGCAGTAGAGAAGAAAATTTCTAAAACTTGGTGTTCTGTAGACAATGTATCATTTGAAAACAGATTGCTTGATCATTGAGCATATGGGCCAGCTTAACCTTTTGAGTGCCAGCGGGCTATGCAATGCATTGCTCTGTAATGCGTTGTGTACCCCTCTGGCACTCAAAGGGTTAATAACATCTTGCCGACCAAGTGGCTTGCCTGTGCTGACCTGTCCAGTTTGAAAATTTTAACAATAATTTGTATATAGGTTTGAGAAATTGCATCAATTCCAAATGATCCACACAGCCCCACGCATACACAGCTTTAAAAAGGCAATCTGATCCCTGTGTGATCCTATTGCTTGCATTTTGGTCTCTGTGCTGGGTAAGAAATGCAGATAATCTCAACACTGAGAAATCAGCTTGCTCAGTGGAGTAACTATAGGGGTCGCACCTGCGACCGGGCCCGTCACTCCAGGGGCCCGGCCGCCCCCTGCAACTCCCCCGCCTGGCGCTCGCAATCTCCCTCTGGCGCTCTAGTAATGCAGAGCACTGGGAGATGACATCATCTCCCAGCGCTCTGCATTACTAAGAGGACCGCTCGGGAGCTCCAGGGAGGTAGGAGATGGGGGCATTGTGAAGACTGAGGGGCATTGTAGAGGGGTCAGTGTGGTGGAGGGGGGCCAATATGGTGGTGGTGGTGAGGGGGCCCCGTGGCTTCTTGCACCAGGGCCCGGAGGCTTCTAGTTACGCCTCTGAGCTTGCTTTATGTTTCTTATCAAAATCTCATAATGTATGTGCACTTTAAGTGCTGTGTGTGCGCGCTCAGTAGCCATTCAGACCACAGAGCAAGACCAAATTAGACAAAGGGCCAGATTATATCTGCTGGTTGTGTTTTGTGTGTCTGGTCTAAACTGTCACAAAATTTTGGAAAAGAACAAACTGGATATGACAGATAATTCTTCTCTGCTCTCCATTTTCTTTATGAGACCAGCATTTTAGTAGGGATTATTATCTCTATCCATTTGTAAATTAAATACAGCCATTGGTTCTGTTTGGTTTAAATAGGACCTGGACCTTTGGCCCACCTAATGCATTGTCAGAGAGCCATGTAGCTCAGTTATGCCATTACCATTAGGTGGTCAGCAGAGTAATACACATGAACCTGCTCACATGCACTCAGGCTGAACTTGATGGATGCATTTCTTTTTTTCAGCCTCATCAACCATGTTACTATGTTACCTGGCTGTCAAAATTATTTAGAGCTTTAAATAGGAAACCTGGGGCTTGAACTCGCTCAGATAATACCTAGCAACAGCCTTGTATGCAGATCCACATTTATCAATAGGCCAAGTAGGCAACTGTCTTGTGGAGCGGCAGCTCCACTGAGTTCTATAGCACCCATGGGGTTATAAACTTTGTTGTGCTTGGATTTAGTAGAATAAGAGTATTTTCTGTGCCAGACAATTTTGGATAAGTTAAAGGGATAGTAATGTTTCAAAATAAAAGAAGCTACAATTAATCTTCATAGTATTTGGGCTGTGGAGAGTTTTGTTTCAATACTGTCAGAGTTGTAGTTCAAGAGTAATTAAATGATAAAGTATCCCCCTCCCACCCCTTTCACTGATGTAACACTGCTCAGCCAGATCAGAACGGTGGTGACCAGATGGCTTGCTGAGAGGGACAATCTTCAATTAAAATAGGGGAAAAACCTGTCAAGGGGACAGGGTATTTCATAGTTCTCACAGTAAGAAGATTGTTCCTTGCTATGAGCTGTCTGGTGTCAAGACCAGATTCCACATCTGAGGGAAGGTGGCTTACACTAGATAAAAGAGGTGGGAGGGGAAAATTTTATCATTCAATTACTCTTGAACTACAACTCTGACAGCATTGAAATAACAATCTCCATGGCCCAGATACTATGAAGATTAATTGGAGCTGCTTTTATTTTGAAACATTACTATACCTTTGAGGATGGGGTCATTTGAAGAGTGGGCGTGTCAATGGACAGGGCTAAAGGCCCCTGTTGAGGCTGATGTACTAAGAAGAATTGAGAAATTCTGGGAGTAAAGCAACTGTGCCAAAGGAGACAAACAAAAATTTCCTTTGATTTAACCCCTTGAATGCTAGAATGGTCTTTAACTCATTGTTTCACAATATGTTGTAAAGCTCCTTACTATTCAAGGAGTTTAAATGTCCCATTGAAATCTTCAGTGATTTGTGGAATTATTATTTCTCCCCAATGTTGCAATCAATTTACTCCAGAATTGCTCCAGTTTTTCTTAGTACATAGCCTCAATATGCCTTGATTAGATCCTCTTTCTCTCACATTGTTTAATCTTTACTTGTTGCACAAACTGTCTTCTTCACATGCTAATATTGTCCTCTCTGACATTTCCTATTAATATTCTGAGGCAGGGAATTTTAGCTGAACATATTTCTGGCGGATGTTATTTGATATTCTGTAACCTGTTGCTAACAATGCTCACAGTGAGCTGCAGTCTCATCTGCTCATATGTAGAATCTCTCCAGATTTGACTAATGGACCTTAAATGAAGAAATCAGTAAGCATGGTGTGACAGAGAAGATAAACTGGAGGGAGTATGGGATGAATGGGGGGGGGGAGAGGACAATAAAATGAAGAAATAGAGGAGTCCATAATATAAAAGAAAGAGTAGACAGTGGAGGGGACATAGAGAAAGGCGAAGAGTGGGAAAAGAAAAGAGTGAACAGGGAGACAGAAAATAGGAGACAGGATAAAAGTGAAGGTAGGAAACAAGAATAAGACCAAAAGAGAAGTGGCGACAGATGGGATTTTATTGAGTACTAGTGTAAAAGCCCGTGTACACGGTCCAAGATCCAGGTGATGTTAACCCTCTGAGTGCCAGAGGGGTACTCATTGCATTGCTTAGCAATGCGATGTGTACCCCTCTGGCACTCAAAGGGTTAAGAGGCCAGTCCTGCTCTGCGTCCTGCCGCTGACGCAGTCCTGCACTGTAGAGACTGGCTGAAAGCACAGAATGCTCCCAGCACAGAACTCCCAGCATTCTCTGCTCCCAACATTCTTTCTGTGCTCCCAGCATTCTGTGCATTACGGCTTCTGACAAACATCCTAGCGAATTATTATATAGGATGGATTATTCTTAAAAGTAATGTACTAATATGATTCTAGTCTAAAACATGCATTCAAATCCTTTTACCAGTATTCTGTCTGCCTATTACCTGTTTACTAACCTATTTACTCTAAAATGTACGCCATTGTACCGCTTGCACCAAGGTGGGGGTGGGTTGCTTTTCTGGTTGATCCACCCCATGTGTCTTGTTCACCATTAGGTAATAAATTGGTGCAGAGGAAATTGGCATAACTGTACTCCATTTTCTTGGGTATGCTAAAGAGGAAGTATTTTGGGCTTTCTGGCACTTAAGTGTTAATGACGGTGGAGTGCGTGCTGGTACGCATAGATTTGTCATACCCTTTAGCACGTACCCTGAAGTGCCATGGAGACTAACATCTTAGTGCAAAAAATTAGCTGCATTAGCTTATTCTCATATTCCACAAATATCTTAAAGGAGAACAATCACCTAATACATTTTTTTCCATAGGGTTTAGTTAATAAATAAATAAAAATAATTAGGACTAGGAAAGCTGTTTGTGTTTTTTTGAATGTATGTACTTTTCAAGCTATTTCATCTTCAAGCTGTGCCGGTCAGCATACATCAAGCTCTGGTTAGCATTATATTGAGGTTACAACCTCAGTATAATGATAACCTGAACTGGCTGTAACGATAGAAGCCATTCACACTAGTGATGAGCGAGCGTGCTCGGCCGATGCTCGGATCGTCTCGAGCATCGCTCTGCTCGGCACATGGCGGTACTCGTCGAGTACCGCCATGTGCTCGCCCGACATGTTCAGGTGAAGGGGATCTGTGCCGGAAGAGGCACAGATCCGAAGACGCTCCGCTGGACCACCAGGGACTGGAGGTACGGGGGCATTGCGGAGATGAAGGGGGCATTGCGGAGATGAAGGGGGACATTGTGGAAGAGGGGCATAGACTCTATGCCCCTCTTCCACAATGTCCCCCTTCATCTCCGCTATGCCCCTCTTCCACAATGTCCCCCTTCATCTCCGCTATGCCCCTCTTCCACAATGTCCCCCTTCATCTCCTATGCCATAGAGGAGATGAAGGGGGACATTGTGGAAGAGGGGCATAGCGGAGATGAAGGGGGACATTGTGGAAGAGGGGCATAGAGTCTATGCCCCTCTTCCACAATGTCCCCCTTCATCTCCGCTATGCCCCTCTTCCACAATGTCCCCCTTCATCTCCTCTATGGCATAGGAGATGAAGGGGGACATTGTGGAAGAGGGGCATAGCGGAGATGAAGGGGGACATTGACCAGGCACCCTCCGCTCATCAGAGCAGGGGGTGCCTGGTTTAATGCTCGAGTGCTCCCATGCTTTTCAATGGGGCTCGGGTGCTCGGCCGAGCACTCGAGCCTCAGGGGGTGCTCGGTCAGAGCACCCGAGCACCCGAGCATCGGGGTGCTCGCTCATCATTAATTCACACCACACAGAAGGGAAGTGTGAACGCGATCCCTAGGGCAGCTGAAAGGGAGATGGGAGGAGAAGAAGAGCTGTGCCGAAGATTCCGAGTGTTGCATTATGCGGAAGTGCACAGCACGTACAGTTAGAAAAAAAACAGCTTTCCTAATACTACTTTATTAACTAAACCTATGGGAAAACATTTTATGAGGTGAATGCTCCCCTTTAAAGAGTAACTATACCTATAGATATAAGTGACTCTTAGCTAGAGATGGGTGAAATTTTTCACCGCAAAAGCAAAACAGGTGAAAAATGGCACTTCCCGCAGAGAGGGAATTTTCCAGCGAAAAGTAGAGATTTTCTGCTTTTTTCCACTTAGCTCATTGTATTTAAATCAGTGGTAAGGCTGAATCCCCCATCACCATCACCCATGTGAGAAGAGTCCCTTCTTTCCCATAGGTATAATATAAATAGGTTGTCAGGGTCGTGCAGAGCGTCATTATGTGTTTGTGAGTGATAAAGCACCAGACAGGCAAATAAACTGAAGTTATAGTGTAGTTTAGGGAGTCATTTGGGTGGGCAAATTGTTCTCTGTGTTATGGGAGTCTGGGGGACTTCGAGGGGATTGTGAAGGGAGAAAGACGATTTAACCAAAATACCCCAAAATGTTGTGTAACTGAGACATGCACATGTCCAACAGCTCTTTATGTGGATGAAACTGGACAGCCATTACATAAAATGTTTAATTCCCCCAGATCCAGTGTTAACACCAAAAAGACAGAGACACCAGTGGGAGAACATTTTTGCCAAAATGTAAACAGTGTCAGGGACATTAAATTAACTGCGCTGGTGGGACTGTTCCGCACTCAGAGGGACAGAAAAATATGGGAGGTTAAATTAATGTTGAAGTTTAATGCAATACATTATGGTTTGAATAAAGACAGATAATTACTGTGACATTATCACATTGTGGATTAACCTTTCCAACAGTCCCACTGGGATCGTAAATACCTCTAACTCCTCAGAAGAAGACTGCAATTTACCATTGACTGATCAAAGTATCTGGGTCTGGACTGCGTTTTTTTATCTGATTTCCATTCTAACCAATGCAATGTGTACTTGTATATAAGATATTTTCAAATGTATCTGTATAACATGCCTGAGGAAAAGACCTAAGAGGTCTTGAAATCTTGCATCCTAAATCTGCTTAGTTAGCCAATAACAACTATATTTGTCTCCTGTTTTTCTACAGATAACACGGTACCAACTCTCAACCAGTATTAAGAACAACTCCATCCACACATACCTGTACTGCAAATCAACAAGCAGACCAATCTACCTGAAAAACAATAGCTTCCACCCAAAACACACCAAAAAACTCCATCATATATAGCCAGGCCATCAGGTACAAATGCATCTGTTCTGACATGGCAGACAGCGACAAGCACCTTGAGAAACTCAGAGTAGACTTTATGAAACAGGATTAGAGTGCCAGGACTATTGAAGCTACCCACATACCAAGAAGAAAATCTGTTGCTGTCCAAAGAACAATATAAGGGAAACCGGGTTCCAGTGGTCGTCACTTACCAACCACAAGTTGAAGTTCTACTCAAAATATCAAGAGAACTTCAAACAACATTAGATACGGATGAAAGACTTAAAATATATTCCAAAGCCTCCCTGTCTCTCCTTCAGACAGTCTCCCAATTTAAAACAACTGATGTTAAGGAGTGCCTTGAATAAAAGTACAAGAAATGGCACATCTCCCTGCCTACAAAGGAGGTGTGAAGCCTGAGCACACATTTACACCACGGACAAGGTACCCATTCCAAACACCCAGTTACACCATAAGACCAATGGTACCTTCACCTGCAAATCATCCAGTGTAATATACCTCATCATGTGTGCAAAATGCCCAACTACTCTCTATGTGGGTGAAACAGGCCAACCACTACATAAAATATTTAATTCCCACAGATCCAGTGTTAACAACAAAAAGACAGAGACACCAGTGGGAGAACATTTTGCCAAAATGCACTCTGTGTCAGAGATATTAAACTGACTGTATTAATGGGAATATTTCACACTCGGAGGGAGAGAAAAATATGGGAGGTTAAATGAATGTTCCAGTTTAATACTTTAAAAAAGGCCTGAAAAGGAATAGGCATACCTGGGAACTTTTTATTGTTGTCTCCCCGGAGGGGAGTCCTCTGCTGCCGTGGGTGGTGTGAAGAATGACGCGTATTGCGTCAAAAAGGGGCGGGGCTTAATGTGAGTGCCAGGGGGAGGGCTTAAAAGAAGGATGGGGGATGGAGAAACACCGTGGGAAAAAGTGGAAGTGAGTAGAGTTTCAATAGAAACTCCCCATGTCCGGAGGACTCAGCCTCTGCCCCAGAGACCCGGTAAAGCAGTGCCAAAACCGGAGTCTCTGGGGCAAATCCGGAGAGTTCCCAGGTATGGGAATAGGGAATTTCTTTCACATTATTACATTGTAGATTAGCCTTTACAACAGAGTCACACTGGAAGTATAAATACCTTTGACACTTTCAGAGGAGGACTGCAATTTACATCACACTCCTTTACCAGTGACTGATCAAAGAATCTGGGTCTAGACTGAGCTGATCTTATCTGCTTTCCATTCTAAACAATGCAATGTGTACTTGTATTTAAATCAGATGTTTTCATATTTATCTGTATAACATGCCTGAGGAAGAGGTCTTGAAAGCTTGCATCCTAAATCTGCTTAGCTAGTCAATAAAGGTATCAACTTGACTATATTGACTTGACTATATCCTGCAGCAATATCAACAGCAAAGTCCATGCAGTTTTTCTTATTGCTGCTGGTCGTAGTGCTAGTCACTCCAGTACTCAAATAAACTACTTTATTTTTATTTTATTTTTTTTCTCTCTCTGCCTGTCTGTTTCCACTTTCACTGCTATTCTATCTACACAACGTGGCATGGCGGGAAATTCTGAGATTTTATAGAGTGGGGGTGGGAGGCTTCTCTGTCATTGAAAAACATATGTAGGAAATCAAAAAGTTTTCCGTGGTGTCAGAGAAATGGCGGAACAAATCTATAGGTTTCTCTATTTGGTGAGAAATCCCTTAGGACTGCAAAAATCTTGCTTTTTTTGTTGAAAAAATTCCCACGGGAATGAATCAGGGCTTTTTGACCATGCAGAAAGAAAAGAAGTGCAATTCTGTATCAAACCAACTCCACCACAGAGAAAAACAAAAATTCCCATTGGTAAATTGCTCTTTCAAACCTTTGAATTGTACAGGCATCTTCAGTAGGGATGAGCGAGCACCCCGATGCTCGGGTGCTCGGGTGCTCTGACCGAGCACCCCCTGATGCTCGAGTGCTCGGCCGAGCACCCGAGCCCCATTCAAATGAATGGGAGCACTCGAGCATTAAACCAGGCACCCCCTGCTCTGATGAGCGGAGGGTGCCTGGTCAATGTCCCCCTTCATCTCCGCTATGCCCCTCTTCCACAATGTCCCCCTTCATCTCCTATGCCATAGCGGAGATGAAGGGGGACATTGTGGAAGAGGGGCATAGCGGAGATGAAGGGGGACATTGTGGAAGAGGGGCATAGACTCTATGCCCCTCTTCCACAATGTCCCCCTTCATCTCCGCTATGCCCCTCTTCCACAATGTCCCCCTTCATCTCCGCTATGGCATAGGAGATGAAGGGGGACATTGTGGAAGAGGGGCATAGCGGAGATGAAGGGGGACATTGTGGAAGAGGGGCATAGCGGAGATGAAGGGGGACATTGTGGAAGAGGGGCATAGAGTCTATGCCCCTCTTCCACAATGTCCCCCTTCATCTCCGCAATGCCCCCTTCATCTCCGCAATGCCCCCGTACCTCCATTCCCTGGTGGTCCAGCGGAGCGTCTTCGGATCTGTGCCTCTTCCGGCACAGATCCTCTTCACCCGAACATGTCGGGCGAGCACATGGCGGTACTCGTACGAGTACCGCCATGTGCCGAGCAGAGCGATGCTCGAGCCGATCCGAGCATCGGCCGAGCACGCTCGCTCAACACTAATCTTCAGTACATTGTAAAGCAATGCGTTCAGACCTCTTTTATATTCAAGGAGTTAAAAGAACAATTTAAATCAATTGAAATGTGAAGAATTTTTTGTGCCCATGTGCAGTTGTTTGCTACACAGTTGCACTTGTTTTCTTTCTACATAAGGCCTTAAAGGGGAACTATCACCCCTAGACAAGTTTACCTTATTGTAATCCTTAACTAGCGATAAGCTTAACCCCTTAACGACCGGCTGATCGGCGCCGCGAGTTAAGGACCACGGAGCATTTTTTTTTTCTTTTTTCCGGTTCCAGACTCAATGAACGAGTGCAGCCGCGGGGGGAGCCCGGAACTACATGACAGTCATAGTACGTCATGGGTCGTTCAGTCAGATCGACCCTTGACGTACTAAGAGCGTCAAGGGTTGTTAAGGGGTTAACTCATTGGTTATTTTTGTTAAAAATTAGCATGCTGAGGCGAAATTTACATTATTAAAAATGAGCCTGTGCCTTACTTCTGAACAGACTTCGGGTACCGCTCTGTACCGCAGTTTGTCAATCTTCTTCTGTTCCCTCCCCAATTACGGTTGAGTTCCATCCTTCTCTGATGACGTATGACAGACTTCCCCTGCTGTCAGTACAATGCTGACTAAGTCTATATTCATTTTACACCTCTTCACATTGATCAACAAATATTATCATTCTGAATGAGATAGCCATTTAGAGAGAGAGAAATAGATTTTTAGTATCATGTAACCATTGTTAACTCTTTGAGCGCCAGAGAGGTACACAAAGCTTTGCAATGCATTGCGTACCCCTCTGGCATTCAAAGGGTTAAGATAGTAAAATGTTGGTTCCCAGCTATAGGATCAAAAGTAAAAAGCAGTAAATAGATATACCTGACTGCTATATTAAGGCCACTCTCTTCAATAGGTATAGTTCCTCTTTGAGAAGAGTTTTAAGTAGATCTGTAAAGTTTTATTAGGGAATCAATATTCATATCTTGTAGGGATTTTGCTGCTGAGTAAAACAAGGGAACTCTAACTGTTGGCAGTTGCTCTATTCAAATGTTATCACAGCTCAAACTCTCAGTAAGTGATGGCACTGCTACTATTACACTATATGGATAATTGCATCCAGTGCTTCACCTTTGCTTTTGAATGAAATCGAATAAAGGGATTATGCACTAGGGTGTGATAAGGAGGTGATATTGTGGAGATTAAGGGGTGGATTCAAATACAGGTGCTAATTTTATCTCTGCTTTTATCTCCAGGTATCCTCATAGACTTCAATAGGAACATTTTTGATAAAACTGGAGGTAACATTTATCTCCTGCATTTGAATCCAGCCCTAAATCACTTCTCAAGTTCTATGTTATTCTATAGAGCCTATGCACTATGATCTCTTCTACCTGAGAAATCTTAGTGCATTGGTGCCATAGAATAACATAGGAACTACAGAAGTTATATCACTGGAGAAGTCATCTACACCTCATCACCTTTTATCACACCTTAGTGCATCTCCCTCTAAGGCCTCGTTTCAATTAGGTCCGATACAAAAAAAAACAAACCCCGCCAGTATTTTTTCAAGCACGGTAAGAAATTAAATTACCTGTGCTATGAAGAAATACCGACTAAAAAAACACACGTAGGGCCCTAAAGTTAGCCCCCATTGAAACCCATTAAAACGCATTTCAGCACCTTCCATTTTGCCATTCAGTTACATCCGTTAGGCCTTAACATGTGTTAACCCTTTTAGTGCCAGAGGGGTATGCAGCACATTGCTCTGGCACTCAAAGGGTTAACACGTGTTTAGCTCTGCCGATGCAGATATTGAAGGGAGAAAAAGGCCCCAATAAACTAAGTGACCAGTGGATGTGTTGTTATGAGGCCCTAAGCCCCATATCAATATATCCAAAGTATCAAAAAAGTATGTATTGTTAGTAGAATTAACCCTATGAGTGCCAGTGGGGTATGCATACCCCACTGGTACTCACATGGTTAATGAGACTAAGTTAAAAAAAACAGCCCCTGACAAGAAACACCTACCAGTGATGTCCAGCGGGGTCTTCAGTACTCTAGTCAGCTACTGTCTATCTTCATCTTCAGTCTTCCTTTTTCTTTCAATTCATCTTCTGTCTTCTTCTCTTCTGTCTTTTGAGCTTCATTGTTGTATCAAATAGTTACCTGCTGGAAAAAAAAATAACCATGAAATATGCTCACCAAACGTAACTTTGAAATATGTGCATTGTTTAACGCTTTCACTGCCAGAGGGGTATGCAACGCATTACTCTGGCCAAATATCAATAGAAAAGCTCAAGCGAAAATAATGGTGCATTGTAATTTAAAAAACATGTATGAGAATATGAAATATGCTAGCCAAACATAACTTTGAAATATGTGCATTGTTTAATGCTTTGCAATGTGCTGCATAGCTCTCTGGCACTCAAAGGCTTAATCAAAAAATCTGTGTCCTAAATCAGTTCGCCAATAAAATATTTTGGGGCCAAATATCAATAGAAAAGCTCAAGCAAAAATAGTGGTGCATTGTAAAAAAAAAAAAAAACTTTGTGCTCCGCCACTTCTGCCAGCAGTAGCAGAAGAAAGTGAGACTTACAATATCCCCGACCCCCTTGGTACCTTTCGGGCTGATGTCTGAGCCAGTATGTTGGAAATTTGAATAGAGACTGGCTTTTAATATGATGAATTCCACTAGGAACTGATTGACTGGGCAGTGCATAAACATACATCCCAGCCAATGGATGTCAGGGAGACATTTTGAACAGAGACTTTCTTGGGATACATCATTTCTCAAGACCGATTGGACATGGATCCAGCCAAGGTTTCTTCATTACCTGAATGGCCTCAGATTAGGAGTCTAAAGGCAGTACAACTATTCCTAGGATTCATTAATTACAACAGAGAATTCATACAGAGATTCAACCTGTCCAATCACAGCCTTGACCTGCAAAAGGTCAAACTCCCAATCATGAGGGGAGATTCATTAAGAGTGCCTGAGGGCCCTGTCAGGACCTTCATGTTTCAATGCACACGCACTCACGGTTGTGACAGGGCACTCAGGCAATTTCTAATGTGCTGAGGATCTTTCAGGGAGAACAGCAAAAAAAAGAAGCTGGCAGCAAAAACAAGCATGCCACCCGCCGAACATAACCTCAGGCTGCATCCCCAGGTCTCAATGTCTCAACAAAAATGTTGAGGTGATTAGAGGGAAGCACAGTGGGGGCTAACACATGAGTTTTGGAGGCTGAGAAGAAAGGCGGTAAATGGGGAGGCAAACATTTGGATTTTTATTTTGTGCATGGAAAGGGTTGCATATTATACCCGAGATTTTACAGTATACACCTTTTTATACAGGATAGTACCCTATTGGCTCTTGCAGCACCTGAGTGACACTGCACCGATTTGAAGTACCTTGTCTATCAGTACTCCTAAATCTCTCTCTAACAAGAATTCCCCAAGTCACTCTCCATTTAGTACATATGTAGCATGTTTGTTTCTGTAGCGTAAATGCATAACCTTAGATTTATCTATATTAAGCCTCATCTGCCACTTTCCACCCATTCAATCAGTTTATACAAATCCTTCTGCAGAATAAATGAACATTCTGCACTGTGTGTATTTCCTTACACAGGTCAGTGTCATCAGCAAAAATTAAGACATTACTTTCAATACCCACTTCTAGCACTGATAGCAATGATTCAGGTACACCCAGCTGATCTTCTGAAGAGTGTGTCAAAATATTGAGCCATATTCTGTGCATTCAATATTCCTTCATTCCTTGGAAAATCAGCACTCATCCTTCATCTGGCCCAGATCTCCTTCTTTTTTTACAATAATATGGTGTTCCTTTCTTACCTTGAGAGCCCAGCACCAGGGGAGGACTGGTAACTTGTAGCCTAGGGGGCAAATACAATCAAATGGCCCATTTGTACTATCGTTCCAGCCCGCCCCCTTTTGTTAATATTAAAATTGGCATTAATGTTGTGAAGTAAGGCAAGCAATACCACAGAGCTTACAATGAAAATGGAGCAACACAAGTGATAACACGGAGCTTACAGTTGAAATGGAGCTACAATAGTGATCCTACAGAGCTTAAAATTTAAGTAAAGCTACACTACTGATACCATAGAGCTTACAAGGAAAATGGGTTATGCTACTAGTGTAGCTCCATTTGGATTGTATCTCTGTAGTATCATTTGTGTAGATACATTTCATTTGTAAGCTCTGTAGTATCATTAGTGTAGCTCCATTAAAATCAGCAAGCATGAGATTAAGTGAGCCAGTGGTCTCCTGGCCTAGACATATGACTGGCCCAGGGGGCAATTGCCCCCTTGCCCCCCAGGCCAGTCCTCCCCTGCCCAGCACTCCTATATTCCTTTGGTAGCCCAGCACTCCAGTAGTACCTTCCTTGCTTTAATAACTGAACTTATTACTCCTGATAACCTAGGAGTCCTTATTTCCTTTAATATGTAATTCTTCTTCTTCTTTCATCTGATAACCTAAATCACCATTTTTTTATGATAACCCAACCCTCCTTCCATCTTCGGATGACCCAGCCCTATGTCCTTCCATCGGATGACTCACTGCTTCTTGCTTCCTCTGGCAAAGCATCACTATTTTTTTATTATGATAACCCACAGCTTCTTCCTTCTTTCCTTTAATAACCAGGCTCTCATTCCTTCATTGCAGTGGTTCTCAACCAGGGTGCCGTGGCACTGTGGTGTGCCATGGACATCAGCTTAGGATGCCCCATGTTTTCTATGAAAATTTTTACTAAAATGTGACTTTTTAGTTTGAAATGTTTATTTGTGGAAATTGTTCTGCACAAAATGTTTAGTTTTGTTAGCATGATTGTGAGACCTAATAATAACTGTATATTTATGTATTGAACCCTTCATTATGCCCTTGATAAATTATATTACATGTGTTAGGGGTGCCCTGGGAGTTCCAGATTGTGTGTTAGGGGTGCCTTGAGTAAAAAAAGATTGAGAACCACTGCTTCATTGAATAACTCTTTTTATTCATTACTAACCTTCTGCTCTCTGTGTACCTCTGCCTGCTGTGGATACATCAACTGTGGCATCGTTGCCTGTGTAACCCACCTACTGCACAGATCGCCTTCCTTGAGGCGCTAGAAAAATATTGCTCATCCCATGCAAGCTTGTTGTGTAAAAATACATCTGTGCCACAGAACTGAGCGACAGGAGGTGGGAGGTGAAATAGGCTAGAGGCAGATGGAGAAAGCAGGATGCATATTCTCTGTACGCAGACACTCTTTGTCCTTATCAACCCACGAACTCTCTATGGGAGTCTCCCTCTCTTTAATTATCTACTTATTAACTCTTAAATGATTCCAATTTTGAGGTTAGGAAAAGATTAGCGAGCGGTATTTGTCACAGAGGGGCAGTGACAGTGACCTGTATCTTATAGAGAAATAAGGAGAGTGTGAGATAGCTGTATATCTTATAAGGAGAGAAACTAAGGGTAACTTTTCACAAACCTAAAAATTAGCAATTCTGGAGAAAACTAACTATGGAGGGAACAAACATTTCTGTTGATTTAAATTGAGCTTTCAAACCCTTGAATGATAGTGAAGTCTCTTTTGTACTCTATGTAGCTCTCAAATGAAAAAAAAAAACTTTATTTAAAACCCCTTAAGGACCAGTGGTCCAAGGAAGTTACCTACCCTTAAGGACTGCTTTAATCCTTGCCGACGCTCCGGTAAACGTGACCTGTTACGTGTACCGGCGCGCCACTTTGAGGCCTAAGAGAGATCGCTCCGGTCTTGGAGCGGTTAATGTTAGGCTCCATTTTTACTTATAGCGCTCCTGGTAGAGCACTGTAAGTAAAAAGTACGTGACGTGCAATGACCGTCACCGGTCCTTAAGGGTGTAAGGACTGTGACGGTCATAGTACGTCACATAGTCCTTAAGGGGTTAAATTAATGGAGATTTGGGAAATGTTCTTTGGTCACCTATAGTACTCTTGGTTTACTCCAGAAGGGCTCATATTTGCCTTCTTGACTACAACACAAAGAGCAATAGCTGAATATAAGGGGTGGGCAATCTGTGGCTCTCCAGCTGTTGTCAAATTACTACACAATGTCCTCAGCCAGCCTCTTGTTGCTTTATGTTTACCACCCTATATTCAGAGAATAGAGAGATAGCTGTGCATCTTATACAGAATAGAGTATAAGGAGGGATATTTGTGGGAAAAAGTTCCATATTGAAATAGCGATCATCCTCATCAAGACAAAAGCGTAAGAATGCATTAAACAGGCGTTTTTCCTGGGTACATACTAATATTTTATCCTGACACATATGTCCTTCAGAAAAACAGTGGGAAATATCTGGGCATCTTTCATATACAGAGACAGTGAAATGCAGTGGGAAATCACTGCACTCTGAAAAATATATATAGTGATAGTGAAATACAATGGGGAACAGACGTGCATGTTATAAATGTACATAGAAACAGTGAAATGCAGCGAGGAATATCTGTGCTTGTTTTATATAGAGACATCAGAAAACAGGAAATGTATGTTATATTGGTATATGTCCAAGCTGTATAGTGGCAGGCAAGGAACTAAAGGCCATATTAGAGCAATTCTGGAGCAAACAAGCTGCACCATAGGGAACAACAACATGTCTATGATTTAAAAGGAACTTTTTTACCTCTTGAATACTTTAAAATGCAATTGAGACCTCTCTAGCTTTCGAGGAGTTTAAAAAAACAAACATTTAAATCAACGGGAATCTGTGCCTATGTTGCAGATCAGATTGTCCATGTTAGTGGGTGCTACACTGGATGACCTTATGTCATGTTCTTCCCTGTTTTCTGGGTTTTGATGGAATTTTTTGCCGGGTATCTTATTTTGCCTTTGGTTCATTTTCCCCATCCTATTTACGACGCTCTGGCTGAGCCCTTATCTAGTGCCGGTGTCTAATGTAGGAGCGTGATCTAAGTGTTCTTGCCATGACCTGAGTCTTGTCTAGTTCCTGTGTGACTCCCGTGTAGGACTTGGCTCTTTATTGTGCATTCCGGTATTAACCTTCCTCGACTCTTCTACTGCCTTCTCATAGTGTGCTGCATTGTTTGACTGGTTTTTGACTCTGGCTTATTTGACCTCTCTTCACCTTATCCCCAGTACCATCTATGCCTGCTAGTTGCTCACTTGGCTTGTGGACCATTCTCTTCCTTCTCTGGAGGCTTCTCCTGCACCCTATTGTTATCCTTGACTTCTTCAGCTTCTGGTCAAGCTTGTCTCTACCGACCTTCCAGTCTGGTCCAAACATTCAGTCTCTGTTAGATATGACCCTCTGTCTCTGACTGGTTCTACTCCTCTCGACCCTTAGTCGAGTTCAACTTTACTGACCACCTGTTGAGTCCGACATCATCGACCTTCAGACAAATTCAACTTCTCTTTCTTTTAGCTGGTCTCAGCTGCTCTTGTCTGCCTCCAAAGCCTTGTTCTTCAACTATTAGTCAAGCCTGACTCCCTGTATCTTGGTTCAAGTTCCTCATTAGTATTGTTACAAAGGAGACAACTATACTTCGGGTAGGTTTAGTCTCCCTGCTTCCTGTCTCAGTGCGTAGCTGCTGTGTCTAGTGTTGTCATCCTGCTATCTGGCTTCATGACCAGCACCTCTAATCCTGCTTAGGCTGCAGCAAGGCATCCATAGAGTAGCCACTGCCAGCCAGCCTCACTCTCCATCCAGCACACCCCAGCACCTTGCTCACTGAGGCCTACCTAGCAGAATAACCTGTATTGTTATTTTGTTGTCCTGTTCATTTATATTAATAGCTGCCTGTTCTCTCTTTGTGGAGCCTCTACTCTGCTAAGTATATACAATTAGCTTACATTGGGCTCTTCCTGGTCTGATAATCACACTTGATGTGCAGTGAGGCTGGTTACACCTTTCCTGTTGGTTTGAAATCACTAAAGCATGTTGTGGCCGGGGTCTGGCTCACAATGCCAATCCACAGCTCAGGATGAGTGTCAGATCTATAGAATGGTATTCTACAACACTCCAAGGTGACTTCCATGAACCACTGCTACAGCTGTGTAGGCCAAAACTATTCAATAAAAGAGCAGAAAAAAGGGGACAGAAAAGGGCATAAAAAAGGGGGGCTAGCGCAAAAGAAAAGGTAGAACCTCTAAGTGTTGTGGTTTAATGACACAAATACTGTCATAAATCAAATCACAATCATCAAATGAAGATTAATGATGGTAAAAAATTTGGTTTAATAATATATAAGAATAACAATTTAAAATAGTTCATCGAAAATTATACGTGCAAAATAAAAAAAAAATCTGCATCTGTGTGACAAACTTCTCAAAGTAATAAAAGTAAAGAATAAATAAAACCATTGGTGAAATAAAAGAAATAAATGGGAGTACGTTATAAACAAAGTGTCTGGGCAACAGTCCGATTGAAGCGGTAAGAAGAGATAGTGGCACCATTTTTAAGCCTTACGCTTGCAATATTGTTCCAGTACTGATTGATTACAAGTTCCAGTATAGTATCCAGCAGCTTTTGACACCAGCGCAAGGAGACAAAGATTATCGAGCCCCAGAAAGAGTGACTCTGGTTCCCAACAAGCCTGGCTCATCGATGAGAGCAGTGCTTACTCAACTGATCTGCCATTGAACACCGCTTACGGCAGGACACACTGTCGGTGAACAGTGGCAGGAGCAGAAGGCCACCACTTGTCTATATGGACGTTATGTTTACTGGATATCAAGTAAGGGGCCATCTAGCTCCTTTATATTAGAGCCATTAGTGGCTACAGATTTACTCAGATTGTTATTTGAGACTTAACACTCCTGCTGCTGTAGACTATCGCACTGTTGCCCAGATACTTCATTTACTGTATAAGTGTTTCTGCGGACAACATACTCCCATATTTTCTTTTATTTCACCGGTGGTTTTATTTATTCTTTACTTTTATTATTTTGAGCAGTCTGTCACACATAGATTAACTATTTTTACATTGCTATTCCTATATATTATTAAACCAATTTTTTTACCATCATTAATATTCATTTGATGTTTGTGATTTGATTTATGACTGTATTTATGTCATTAAACCACTACACTTAGAGGGTCTACATTTTGCGCCCACCCCTTCCTTCTTTTTTTGTGCTCTTCCACATGATTGCCGTCTGGATCTGAGGCTTCTGGGGAATGAGGTGTGCATGCCATACCCCCCTTTCCCCAAACCCTACTTCTTCCCCCCAACAAACCAAACCACAACCACCTCCCATACAAACCGACATCCTGCCTGACAAACTTTTAACACTCAATTAAATAAAGACATGACACACTAATTGTGGGATAAATGGAAGTCGCGGTTTATTTAAGGCCTAATTAACTAATTAAACCCTTCAACCCACCCTCATAATGTGGAGCGCCTGGACCATGGTGTCCTGGCATGGGATCGGCCTTGCACACACCCCAGCCAGGGCAGCTACCTAGATGGGGAGGCTTTACCAGACATTTTTAGTCCCACCATCCCACCTGGGCCTTTGTAATCTAGATCTCCGGGTATGCTTCTTATGACCTATCCGCGACCTCTGCCTAATGATGGATTTTTCTTGTCATTTAGCCTGGGTGGGTGGGAAGAAAAGAAAAACAGTTAATGCTTAAAGGTAACATTGGTCTCCTTTTTAAACACATATCCCCCGCCCCTTCTCGCACCTTTACCTGGGGGAGGTGAGGGGATAACCCTCACCTCTCCCAGACCTAATTAAATCTGGCTGGACTGGAGTGGCCAGCCCCATTGTCTAGGGGCTGACCACACCAGCCCAGTAGGGGGGAATACACATTATCTTGTGATAGGGGGGAAGGCAGCCGCCTCACTGAGCTATGTGCGGACAAGTCGCCCTCAGCCCTTAATTTGGCTGCACTATATACCTTTCGTACTGCAATGGCCTCTAAAATTCACTAGGCCTGCCCCCCATCAAGCATATATGGGACCTAATGGGTGTCCACCTTTACTGGAATCTTTCTTCGTCATCCCTGCAGATGTTACTTCCCCAGTGTTGTATTAATTAGCATTCCCCAAGAAGAATGCTAAAGTTCAAATTCTAGATAATGACCATTTTAGCAGACTAATGTTGCTATTATCCAAGTATGCATGGCTAAAGTGAGTATCTCTGTATTTTACACAGAAATGGAATTTGTTGGCACTTGAATGATTAATAGTAATAATACAATTGCAACCCTCACTGGCGATTAGATAGTATCTCAGCTCTACTGTTCCTGGTTCAAAGCAACAATTTTAAGTATCTGCAAAACAGACAAAAAAGGGGCGCTAAAAGTGCAATAAGTCTTTTTAAATGGAGATAAGTCCCCCTGCTTCCAGAAAACATACTAGATTGCAGTCCATTATCAACGGACAGTGATTGTATGCGAAGGACTCTGACTGCCTTCATTCAGTCATCCAACATGCAAAGCTGCTCCCCACTAGCACGAGAGATCTCCAGATTCCTCGAGAAATAGAAACACAAAGACAAAGAATGGGGGCGCTTACTGGATCAAAAATTAATTGTAAACTTCAGATCTTAGAATAAAACTCACGTTTCATGATATGCTGGCTTCGTAGTCCACAGCTGGCTTGTAATGTGTAGGATCACAACCCGTCCTTCTGGGGAATCTCCCGCAACTCTGGAGGTACTTCAGATTTCAATAATCAGCTGAACTTTTGTATAAAAAAGTATCAAAATGTTCTTTTATAATCTGTATGTTTTACTGGTTGGTTCCTGAAGAAATAGCATAGCTCAGAAACGCGTTGAACCGTTTCATCATTGAATCAATTTTAGATTTTAGATATTATTGTGTGTAGAATAAAAGAACAATTTTGATACTTTTTTTTTTTTTTACAAAAGTTCAGCTGATTATTGTAATTTGAAGTACCTCCAGAGTTGAGGGGGATTCCTCAGCAGGATGGGTTGTGATCCTGCACATTACAAGCTGGCTGTGAACTACGAAGTCGGCATACCATTAAACGTTTTATTCTAATTTGAATAAGATCTGAAGCTTACAATTAATTATTGATCCAGTAAGCGCCCCCATTGTTTGTCTTTGTAATTGTTCTGGTAATTTCAAAATAGTCAGTTGTTTTATTACGAGACTAAATATATGTATTAATATCAAAATATATTAAAAGCATAGTGCCATTGGATATAAACTTATTCCCCAACAAAAAAAGAATATTGTCACTAATTCCAATGC
Source organism: Rhinophrynus dorsalis (assembly GCA_037306005.1). Lineage (NCBI taxonomy): Eukaryota > Metazoa > Chordata > Amphibia > Anura > Rhinophrynidae > Rhinophrynus > Rhinophrynus dorsalis. Next base: position 265,927,366 of record CM074718.1, on the reverse strand, counting down.
ATTGTTGCATAAAAACACAAGCAAATTCTCTATGTAGACCAACCATCCATCTCCTTCAAGATAGTAACTAAAATTAACATGTCCTGATAGTAACGTATTAATAGCAGCACAGTGAATACACATAATAATACATATATTTTGTTTGATAGTATATTTTGAATTGTGTAATGTCTATGAGGAAGTGAATATGACTGTATGTGTGGCCATTTAGGATTCCTTTTTTTTTTCTTTTTTTTTTTTTTTTTAAATCTTTTTTGTTTTTTAAGATTTTTCGTAATCTTGGGGTACACGACGTACATGTTGTAAGGTATATTATTATGAACATGTGCTCCTGAAATTACACAATTTTTGCTTATCTTTCAGTACTTTTTGGAACACAACACCTCCAGTATACACCATCAAAGTCAGGGCTGTCCAGCTTCAGTCCTCAAGGACCACCAACAGGCCAGGATTTAAGGATTACCCTTATTAAGCACATGTGAGTCAGTCAAAATGAATGAGCCACTGACTAACTCACTTGTACTTAATCAGGGAAATCCTTACATCCTGGTCTGTTGGTGACCCTTGAGGACTGTACATGAACAGCCCTGATCTAAGTGAAAAACTGCTTAATGCCACCCTTATACTCAGCATAAGAAAATGAAGAGTTTTGAGCTTATTTCCTCTGTTCACGGATTGTTAATAGGCCCTACATCAGGGATAGGAAACCTGAGGCTCTCCAGGCCAGCCAACAGTTCACCACTGAAGATAGTTTTGTCCAAAAGAGGGCCTCAGGTTGCACATCCCTGTCCGAAATTCTCACAAACTCCCTAACTGTCCAGTAAGAAGATTAATGAACTAACAAGAAATAGAACAATTCTTTGACACACCAGACACATCATACGGGATAAACAAAAGTTCATATTTATTTAAATGGGGCTTTTATCCTCCTGAGCCTCCAACATGTTGTTAAAGGGATAGTAAAGTTTCACAATAAAAGCAGCTCCAATTAATGTTCATAGTATTTGGGCCATGGAGAGTGTTATTTCAGTAGTGTCAGAGTTGTAGTTCAAGAGTAATTGAATGATAAAGTTTCCCCTCCCGTCCCTTTTACCTAGTGTAAGCCGCCTCCCCTCAGATGTGGAATCTGGTCCACAGACCAGACAGCTCACAGCAAGGGACAATCTTCTTACTGTGAGAACAATGAAAACCCTGCCCCCCTTGACATGTTTTTCAGGATTTTTCTCTTATGCTAATTGAAGATTGTCCTTCTCAGGAAGCCATCTGGACACCACCCTTCTGTTCTGAGGTGAGAGTGTGACATCAGTAACAGGGACGGGAGGGGGATATTTTATCCCCCTCCCTTGAACTACAACTCTAACAGTATTGAAATAACACTCTCCACGGCCCAAATGCCTTGAAGATTAATTGGAGCTGCTTTTATTTTGAAACATTACTATCACTTTAAGGGATGATTGGAGACCTCTAACAATGAAGGGTTTAAAAGCTTAATTTAAATCAGTTGGAATTTTGGGAGTGCTTATTCTTCCATTATGGTGTAAATGGCTTTCTGCAGAATACTTAGTACATCAGCTCCACTGAATGCCAGAGGGGTGCCAAGTGCATTACAAAGCATATCTCGCACATCAATGTTTGTTTAATCCCTTAAGGACCGTGTCGTGCTATGACAAAATCATTGATTCAGTTGCATGAAAAGGTGTCAATAGGTCATGAAATAACCTACACATTCTTGATAATGCCCCGCCTACCAGACACACCCCCAACAACACCACTTAAAACACAAGTGTCCTTCTTTGGCCTTTTGAAACGTTGGGAGGCATGGTGAAGCAATGTGCTGGACTACCCTCTAGCACTCAGAGTTAAAAATCAGCAAATCAATCTACAATTATGAAAGAAATATACGTAAAATGACACAGACATTAAGGGAGTGTACTGATCTCTATTGAAATTATATATTCGTTATAAATGTGGAAGGACAGAATACCTCCCAGGAGACAAACCACTGAGACATCTGTTTTGTGTCAAAAGACATTTCACAAGCTGTATACTATATGTGTGTATGTGTTATTATATCATTCTAGTTTCTCTTTTCTGCTTGCTATTGAGTCATTCTAGATTACCCTTTATGTCATTATATATGATAATTATGCCGTAATTCACATTGCATCTTATTATCTCTCTCTGTTATTCTATTCCTTGCACGTCCCTGGGTTTCCCAGGGTTCCCTGCTTTCATTTTGCTGCCAACATCTGTTCTTTTTAACACCTGTGAGTTTCACTTGGCTGTAGTCTCTTCAGTATACCTGTGACTCTCACTTTCTCCATCTGCCTCCTGTCACTATCCTGTCCCTCTCTCTCTCTCTCTCCCACTTTCTCCCTCTCTCCATCTGTTAACACAGTTTAGGACTCTCTAATTTTATGTGCCCTCAGCCACATTATGTCTCATTTCTGCTCTGCATCTATCTCTTTCTCTCTCTTCTCTCTCTGTGTTCTGAATGTCTGCATGTGACTGTCTCCCTAACTCTTTTCTTTTTTTTCCCACTTGAACATTACACAGTTTACTATAGAGAGCTGGTAAATATTTTGTAGTTTTGATTATCCTATTTCATTTAAGCTCTTGTAACTAGAGACAAAACCAGAACATTGCATAAAAATGCATTGGAGAGATCTTTAGCATCAAAAGGGTAAACAACTGAGACATGACGGAATCATCCTTAGCTGATTTTTTTTTTAGCCTTAGAAAGAAATGTAGGTGTTCTTCAATTAATTAAACATCTACAAATAGGCAGAGTCCATTCTAATAATGTGTGTTGGAGAGCTGACACTGCACCTATCATGTAGCACGCCTCTGAGCCTATATGTACGGTCACAACCGTGCTCACAATTTCATATACACTCCCAGCACTTCCAGCGCAGATCATCTAGGCTACTGACTGGCATCCTGAGGCCCTTCAGCTGTTCAGAACTATAATTTCCATCATCCCCAGCCAGTAGTGTCTGGCTGAGGACGATGAGAATTGTAGTTCTGAATAAGTTGAGGGCCTCCAGTTGTCCAGCACTGATCTAGGTGAACCATCAGTTCTAACATTACTATAGCAAAGGTAAAAAAAATGTGATACCTTGGTATTTTCGCCCACATATTTCCGATAGGTTGCACCTGGTCAGAGTTAAAGAACACAAGCGCATTATCTACTCCTTAAATAAAGATTTAACAGAAAGAAGTAGATTTCACAAAGATACATTTTAGACATGTAGAGTACTTTGTACAAAGGCACCAAGCAAGTGCAGACCTATTTTGTGCATAGGACCTGCCCTTCCAGAAAAGTAATTGTCAGTGTACTTGTACCTGTGTCTGATGATTTCCAAAGGGTTAACCTGGCTCTAAAATGGCCAAGACGGCCTACCACTGGGTGCCACCTTAATAATTAAGACTTCATAAAACTTCCACAACAAGTCCAACTAAAGTCTTCATGTGGTGCTGCTAATTTTCACTGCATAAGGTTGCCTTAATTTGAAATGTATCGCCTTAATACTAACCACATATGCCCTTTTATAGATCCTATGATCCTGATCTCCTGATCTCCCAATTTCCCATCTCAATGTACTGGCTCTTCTCACACATAAACAAATTGTATTGGTGGAAGTGGGGTGGGTGATCAGTTGTATAACTTTAAAAATTATCTAGCTAGTCTTGAGTTAGTGGTAAATTAAAGTGGGAGTTAGCAGAGGTAGGGAAGATTGTGGTGCTGGGAAGACTAGGGAGGTATCCATGGTAACTGCAGAGAGCAGTCCCTTCCCTTCCTGAAAACGTACCTCATTACAGTAAAAGATGAACAGGAGACCCCATGGATATTAACTCCCTCACTGCTAGTAACCCAGCACCTACCACACATTGGTCCCTTAACTGACAGAAATCATTAACTCTGGTAAAAGGGTTGTCATGCAATTCAATGCCTGTGCCTTGTAGATCTCCTGAGCTCAGAGCAACTAATGCAATTTTCATACTATTTTCTCTTAACTGACTGCATCATTTAGCAATTGGACAAAGGATGACTTAAGGGCATGAAAGGGTCCTCCGATGCACAGCCTAAGGCAGATTCTAGAAAGGTGCTTCTTTTTCACGGTCACCACTCCTCAGCCAGTGAGCCAGTTGGTGGAGTAATTTTTGAGCAGGTAAGATTGGATTGGTTGTGACTCAATACATCCTGTTCTGATTGTTGGAGAGGAACTTTCTACTAGAGTTGAACTATGTAAGCTTAAATAAATCCTAACACTAAAAATTAAATTAGTTATATAATTAAAAATATCATGTAAAATAGTTATTTTATGTTAAATCCTTAAACTCTAATCCTAAAATTCTATTTTAATGCATATGTTGACTTTCATTAAAAAAACCATATGGTTAATTGTGTATGTGCTGTATGTAATGATAGACAAGAGCTAAGGGACTTTTATACTTGCCATTAGCAGAAACTACTCTAGTATTCAGAAAGGTTGTTACCCCATTTAAAAAGAATCCATCACTAACAGTTCTAAGACTCCTATCAGGAATGCTGTGGCAATGCTAGTAAGAGAGACCTTGATGCCCATGCCCCACAGAGCATAGATAAGATTTTAGGCCTCAGAAGAGAAATAAAGATTTTTTTAAGAGATACTAGCATGAAACACATGATGTTTAAGTGTAAATAACCCATATCACTTATAGTTTTTTCTTTAAGAGCATCAGCTGCTGTTGTGCTGGGAAATGTTTCTTGTCAAATTCTTCACAGGGCACCAAGAACAGTGTTAATTTGTGGCAATGTACTGGCAATGGCAAAGTTTGACTGTCCAGCAGTTGGTAGTTATGACTCCCATAACCCCCTCAACCAGCCAGCAGCTGGATAGTAAAGGTTGATATGTCTGGTATAGGGGATAACTGATAGCTCCTTCATGTGTCATCTATCGAGTTCCTCAGAATCTATATCCAGCATACTTCAGAGTGTCGTCCACAACATAGCTGATCAGCTGACCTTCAGTCCAAAAATCTCCTGAATTAAGTGGGTGCAGGCATGCATTTGGGTAAGCAGTAAAGTGTTTTTTCCAGAGTCATAGGGCTCATGTATGCCCTGCACACAGGCATAGATAATCTACATGTGATGCCTTTATCTGTAAATATATTATTGTATTATGTATTATGGGTTGATTTTCCAGTAACAAAATACTTATTAGAACAATGTTCTCTTGATAATATTGAGTCTAGTGGGTCTTTGAGTAGAGGTAGGTACAGGCCAGGGGTGACTGAGCTGCATCCCTGCAGCTGTTGTTGGACTACAATTCCCATCATCATACCTGGGAACTTTTTAATTGAGCCCCCTCTGAAATCTTTGAAATATTAACCCTTATCACCCAGAAGAAAGTAGATTCTAGGTGCTATGTCAGTGTTTGCTCTGACCCAGAGATGATCCAGTCAGTCCTCAAGGAACCTTTAACATGTAACAGTTAGGTCTAGGAGTGTGAGTAGTGTAGAGCATGTAAGTGTTTGTTGTCCTTCTGGTTATAACTGTTCAAAGTCTGTTTCAGGTGATGAGAACGAAGGAGCTAAGAATCTCACGAGAGTAAGGCTTGTAGAAAACAGGTGGAGTGTGCTTCAGGACTGGCAAGCTATGTGGTGATGAAGGGGTCATGTATGCTACTCTGGAGTTTTTTCCTTGTCTGAGATGAAGAGGCATGCAAGGGGTGTATGTGCAGACTAAGTTGACTTTTGGCCTTTTTGTTTAGACTTTTGGATGTGGTGGATGTCACAAAGCTTTATTGATTCAGAGGATTGCTCATGGTTGGAGGGGATAGCATAGGGTGGATTCTAGGACACCGGTGTCTTTTTCCTTGTTTTGCATTTGCCTTTTTTTGGTACAAGAAGAGGGATGTTGACAGTTAGCGATGTGGAGCATTGGTAGATTGAAGGAGTAAAGGGGTAAGGGGTGGTAAAGGGGTTTTTGATTCAGTGTTTTATATCGGTGGTTCTGATGGCCTGGTTTCCTTAGTGTGGCAGTTTAATAGAGTTTGGTTACCAGGAACAAATCCTTTGCGACATACGCTTTTCACTCTTTATCAGTTTACTACTGTTTTTAAGCTTTGTTTGAACATAGTCAGTGTTTCTCTTTCGGACTTCTGTATACGTTCTTTTCACACCAGGGCAGCAACCAAAGGTTTGAGGCACAGTGTAGTTTAGGGCATTGGTAAGTGTAACTCACAATGGTTTTGGAGATATATTAGGCCTAATTTTCTTGTATTGATGCTTTTTTTTTTTGTTTGCTTCCCATGCAGACCAATCTCTGCCACAGGTTTGGATCACTGGCCACTCATTTGTTTACTGGGTGTATAGATGGGGTGAGTCCAAGCCTGGGGGTAGGAAAATACCTCCCACGTATCCTTCTTTAGGAGGGACAGTCCTTCTTTGAAACCCAGATTCCTCTTTCCCACCCTGGTGTCCCTCTTTTTAGGGAATCAGAATGTATGGTGTGTGTATATAAATGTTTCACACTGCTGCACAGCTCCCATTAATATTTGTTTAAACTTATGTATATGTGTTTTTAAATTAGTCTGTGTAAATAAAATAATTTGGTCTTGCTCTAACTCATTTATTCAATTACACAAGAGGTGGCAATAGCTCATGAAATAACCTAAAAGTACCCTACCTGCCAGCTACTTCAACAGCAACACCACCTAAAGCAAAAGCATCTCTCTTTAACCATTTGAAATGTTGGGGGCTATGGATAGAAATTTGGGATTACATTCATTGATGATCTGGTATGGTGGGATTGGAGGCCATCTGTGGAATTAATTGTTGTCATGGATATTCACTCTCAGTTGGCTGGGCCTGTGATGTTGTTGCTGCATGCAGTGGGAAATGATTTGAGGCTTGTTAAATCCACTGACCTTATGAATGCAATTAAGAGTGACTTAGAGAGATTTAGTAAAATATGCCCCCAGTCAGTGGTAAGGTGGTTAGAGATTGTTCTACCCAGGTTTCAGAGGGAGGCCAGGGATCAGTGACACATGATTTGGTGTTTCAGGAGGCTGAATATGATGGTTTCACCTCTGTGCAGCTGTTTAGTGGGGTGGTGGATAGTCACAGTCAGCTCGATAAGGACACTGTGAATATGGTGAGTGCTGATAGTGTCCATATAGGACTAATAGATCTTGACATTTCCAGACTATAGTATAGAGAGAGTGTTATTTTTGGTGGGTGTGGGTTGGAGGAGTATTAAGTCTAATACACCCCTTCTGTGGTGGGTGGTTGATTCTCCATCATTGGATTACTGTCCTCATTTGAGTTTGGGAGAGAAACTTTATTCAGTTGGCCCATGGTGTGAATTATGGAACATGCTCCCACTCTGCAGTGACAGTAATTTAGATGCTCCCCACCAGACACTGTGCCGGTGGCTGGCACTGGTTTAACAATGGTTTAAGTGCAAGGTACTTGCTGTGTAATGTTTCTGTATGTGTGGGACAGGGGCATCAAGTGGCTTTATCTGTGGCCTTCTACCTCCAACACTGTTTAGACTTTTTTTATTGTGGGACAACTCTAGAGAAAGAAGTGGCAATACGACCCACATGAATCTGCCCTTTTGTGATCAAGGCATGTTATGGTGAAGAAAAATGTTGTGCCTTTTGAATGAAATTAGGATTCGTCTTATATGGTGAAGGAAAATTATTTTATCTTCCCACTGGCCCAGAGAACAAACTCGGGCCATAGAAGAAGCCTCTGATGGTCACAAAAGCTCACAGTGTTCCATCTATCCACCACAGTATTACAACTATATATATATATATGCTGGTGATTTAACCAGCCACCATAAACCACCAACTCAACCCAGCGCTGTGACCAGCACAGCAGAGAAAATCCAGTCATGCCCATCCAGAAGGAGATTAACCAAGATGAAAATGTTTACATACTTTAATGCAGAGATAGTCAGTTGTCAGACCTCCATCTGTTGGGGAATACAACTCCCATCATCTCCAACCAAAAGAAGGCTGGTTGGAAATGATGTGAGTTGTAGCCTCCAACAGCTTGAGGTCCAGTAACTGACTATTCCAAATTAAGGAAGTCAAAATGTTTGTTAAACATTTTTCACAGAAAAATAAAAAATGGAACAGGAACTAAAGCTGTATTGCAGGGAAAACACTGACAGGCCTTTTTTAAGAGCCACACATAGACACACATGAGTCAATTAGAGGTCAGTTGGAAGCTCAAACACTTTTTTTCTCAGCAATAATCAAGAAGACATATACATGAATTCTGTTCAGATTCCCTGAAGACCAGTTTGAAAACTATTATACTTTAGTTTATGATCTGCCAATGGTCCCTTCTCTTTCGCTAAGATATGATTCCCCTCAGGGCGGTTTTAAGTCTCTGATAAAGCATTAAATAGCAGGCCGTTCATTTTTATTAATTCTAATATTTTGGAGCTCTCCATAGCACCTAAGGGGTTGTGTGATATCAGCAGTTGCCCCCTCCTAAAAGTACGTACTCAACCAGTAAACTTTTTAAAATGAAAAATATGTTATACTGCAATTTCTGCTGGGTAGTTCACACTAGTCTTTTTTACATTCAAATACAACTTTCTGATATGCTCATGATGTGGTGCTGTTTCCGTCAACTATTATGGAAATAGGCAGTCTGTGAGTCAAGCTCTGCCATAGAGTGCATTAAAAAAAAACAACCATGCCTTTTGGACACTAGTTGACACTTTTTCCAACAGTTTTATATAAAAAATGTACCATAGAAAAGTCCTATAATATATTATCTTTCTGTAAAATAAGTTGTGCTTCACATAATGTTGGCTGCTGATGAATTCCATGTGTGCTTGGGCAGGAAGCATTTATTAAAAATAGGTCAGACCTCTTGGGGGTCAAAAAGAATCTTCTGATGCCCCCCACTATTTATTGTTCATCCAATAGCCATGGGCAATCAATAATGGCAACAAAGCTTGGGAATGCAACTCCCTTGCCACCACACAACCTGAACTTTCAGGTTCAGTGGTCTGGATCAGAGAGGTCACCCACATCATCAATGATATCACTGATAATACGGATGATGTAGGCAGCCTCCCTGAACCTGCCCACACAACCTGGAAGTCTGGAGGCAGAAGAATCCTTTCGTTCTCCAGCACGATTGCCACGTCCAAGGCTACCAGCTGATCAGTAGTTTGGAGGGAGGAATTAGATCATCAACCAGGTCTGAATACAGAAAAAAATAGTGTGAGTGACAGAGAAGTGTCTAACATATTGCTTTGCAATGCACTGGGCACTCCTTTTTCACTCAAACATGCACATCCAGTGGTACTGTGACATCCAGGCATTATCTCACTGGGAACTGTAGAACCACATGTGCACTGTTTTACATGTCACTCTTTTTCTACTTCCCACTGGTAGTGTTATACCAATACATACACTGTCTGATTTCCCACTAGTAGCCACAGAACTGTTCATCTGCTGCCTGCTTCCCATGTTTTGTCCCACCGGAGGTCACATATGCATATATATATACTTTCTACACCCCTTCCTATTTCCACTTTCCATTGGTAGCCACACATACACTAGCTGACACTTCAGACTTATTTCTGTATCCTCTGGTAGCTACAGAACCAAACATACACTATCTAACATCCTGGCCTTGTTCCACTGGGTAGTCATAGAAAAATACATATAATATCTGCTTCCCCAGCCTTGACCCACAGATAGCCACAGAACCACACATACACTTTCTGATACCCCAACATTGTTCTTTTGGTAGCTGCAGAAACACATATACAGTGTCTGCTGTTGTTCCACTTCTAGCCATGTTCCTGTCACCCCCTGCAGTGTCAATACCAGTGGGGTACCATTTTTCTCAGGCTGGTACTAAGTAGTAATCAAAATATGAAATTCCATAGTGTTGAAAGATTTTAGTATTTTGCAGTGATTGAACTGTAAAGAGGTATGTGTGTTTTCCTATAACGCCACATTCCAGAAAAAAAATGTGCACACTAACCAAAAGATAGAAATTAAAGTGCACACTACTTTGATGCAGCTGGTTGCAGTGGTGTCCGTAGACATTTTTCTAAGGGGGGGCAAAGCCATAATATGACCCCCAGGCCAGCCCATCTAGCCCCTTTATTTATATGTGGGGGGGGGGCAAGTGCCCCCCTTGCCCCCCCTCCGGACGCCCATGGCTGGTTGTCTGCTTTCCAGAATGGTATGCTTCTATGTTTTTTCTTCATATCTGTAGTCACTGACAAGTCACGTGAGTACTGTTTATTTGGAATGCTACATCATTGCTCATTTTCACTCTGGCATTTCCTTGGTTTGTCGTGAGTGCACCCTAGTCCACAATATATAAAATATACTAACAAATGCTTTGGTCGTTATGAATGTCAGCAGATGCTTCAAGTTAATGGTGGTGAACCTAACTTCAGAGATTTGGGCAGGAGTGGCCATGGGTGCGAACCTCTGGCCACTCCTATCAAAGTCACTACCCCTTGGCAATTCGCTGGTGTGGATGAAGTCCTCCCCACTGCCTCCCCAGGGAAAGATGGACAGCAAACAGAAACACTTACTTGGTTACACTTACCAATAATGGACAGAATGGCCTGGGTGCCAGTCTCAAAAAGCGAGGAACTACACTCACAAGACTTTCAATGATGAATACTAACATGATCATTTAATGAGGAGCTTCATAGGGCATCACTCAAGGGGTTAACCTTCATGTCTTCTACATTCCTTTTCAATGGGTTACCCTTTTTGCCTTCTCTATTTTGAGATATAGAACAAATAAATAAATAAACCAGACAAATCACACCCCTTTACCTCTTTTTTTAATTCATCTTAATTCATCTTGCCAGTTAATAAAAACATGAAGTGTACTCAAATCTCAGACAGACATGATACAGATTGTGCTTGGTGGCTACCAGAGTGCACTCTAGGCAGCAGCTTGTTGAATTCTGTGTCCTCCATTCCCTGTACTACCTGCTACTTAGGGGGTCCTCTGGTAGTGGTCAAGCACATTCTGTATCACATCCATCTGTGGTTTGAGTGCTGTTCTTCCCACTTCATGTTTTGTTTTTTTTCATCAAAACACATATCATCAAAGTGCACAGATGACTCAGGAGAGTGCACTGAGGTTTCTCAGCTTGTCTCACAATTACAGACAGGTTAGGACAGGGTGTCCAACCTGGGGTCCTCCTTCTATTTTGGGATACTTCTTCCATCATCCCCAGACATCAGCTGCCTGGGGATGATGGCAATTCTAGTCCAGAACAGCTGGAGGTTCTTAGGTGCCCACCACAGACTAAGAAAATACATTCTTTCTGTTGTCAAATTCTGTGTTTCTATCCTATAACATTATATAACATTATAAAATGTCATTTATATATTTGGTTTGTTTGTTAGATTGCTTGTTTTCATCTGTCCCAAAACTAAGAAAATCCTGAAATGAATGATTATGTTTTCAGTGACCTGTTGCCAAGGGTGACATGTATACACATGCAGCTTATGTGACAGTCAGTGTCTTTAGGTGAGAAAATGTCAGTGTGTCAGCTTCTTCACAGCTGTTGTGTGCAGAGGTCAGGAACAAACAGCAAGGATGACACAGACTTAACAAGCTCTTTATCCACCTGAGATCTCTCATATCCAGCCTCCTAGTCTCAGGACAGTATGACAAGTACCACGCTCCCCTTCCACAGTCACAGTGACAGCTCTAGACCTAAGAGAATAAAAGATATAAGTAACTGAATCTGACGTCTACACCAATTAACCTGAAGCTTTATATACTTTTTCTTTATAAATCAGATGTTATATTCTCTTTTATCCACTTGGATGCTAATATTATTTGCACTGACGTTGTATATATATATATAAATATATATATATATCAGGGCTCAAAATTTCCACTAGCCACTAGCCAATGGCGAGTGAAAAATTAGCCCCGGCGAGTGGAAATTCAGCCCTGGTGGGTATATTTTGGCTTGCATTGGCAAGTAACATTTCAGGTCTGGCTAGTAGCAGAGGACTTAAAATTATAAGCCCTGTATATATAATATATATATAATATTCCAGTCCAGGTTCCACTGGTTCAAGCACCCCTCCCACACCCAGGTGCAATGTTCATTGTCTCTAGGACACTATATAATGCCTGTCTGAGAGTCTCTCTGACAAAGACTCAGCTCTCTGGTATATTAAGATTAGTAATTGCCTAAAATAGGGGAGATTCAGCTCATAAGACAAAGCATATTAAAGTTATGAACTTGCCAATATTGAGGTACCTTGGTGTGGTGGCAAGGTTAGCATTTTATGGCCATATGATGTGACTAAATCCTCATCTTTAATATAGTAGTGATATGTAGGCATAATATCGCAGAGTAAATGGTTAATGGTGATGAAAATTTGGATGTGCACCAATATTTTGTGTATTTGCTTATATATATATATATATATATATATATATATATATATCTATATATATATATATATATATATATATATATATATAAACACACACATATATATGTATATAATAGTTTTTTCTTACACTATCAAATGATTGTACTTTTGTACCTTTAAGGGCATGGTAAAGTATGTTTATGGGGGTGCAGGCACTTGTATCGGCCTAGGACAGCAGAACATCTAAATGTATAACTGAGAAGGGTGGTATAATTAGGAGATGTTAGTTGTTCCTTTAAGTAATATTAAACGAGATGAACAGGACCAAGGACCATCCGTAATTAACATGATTGAGGTGCCTTTTGCAGTGAAGCATCTGGGATTTTGTATATATATATATATATATATATATATATATATATATATATATATATATATATACAGTACTGTGCAAAAGTCTTAAGCGGGTGTGAAAAAAAACTGCAAAGTAAGAATGCTTTCAAAAGTAGACATGTTAACAGTTTATATTTATCAGGTAACAAAATGATAATGAGGGAACAGAAGAAAAATCAAAATCAAATCAATATTTGGTGTGACCACCCTATGCCTTCAAACAGGTACTAATGATCATCAATTTAATATGTAAGCTGAAACACAATCATTAACTGAAACAGAAACAGCTGTGTAGGAGGAATAAAACTGGGTGAAGAACAGCTTTGAGGACCGTTAAAGCAGTGGTTGGCCAAGGAAACTTCGTGCAGCAGATGAAAGACACCTCATGCTTACTTTCTTTCACAATCAGAAGATGTCCAGAAGTGCCATCAGCTCAGAATTGGCAGAAAACAATTCTGTCTGGAGAAGTCTGGTCAGAAGTGGTCTTCACAGAAGACTTGCGACCAAAAAGCCATTCCGCTGACATGAAAACAAGGTGTAACGGTTTTTTTGACACACAGATACAGTAGGTTTGGATAAAACACAATTTTAAGGCAAGACACGGAGGCTCCTATTATGCATTTAACTCCAATCTTTACTACTCAGCAGCAAGGGTTAACATTACAAACAGAACAAAATTTGAACAATGTAAACCCCACCCTTCTACAGGTGATTAATCATAGTCCCACAGAGATTATATAAACCATAACCGATTGTTCTACTTCCTCTTTTCTTGCTGCTCGGCTGCAGATAAGTATTGCTTATATATAACAAGTCTTAGGACATTTTCACTTTCACTATTTGTTGGATTAAATTTTATTTTGAATATAATATGGTAAAATATAGGGTTTTTCTTTAATCTTCATGCTCATTAATTTATTCTCCCTGTCAACTTGTAAATTTTCTCTTTGTGCATGAAAGTTTTTCTTTCCTCAGTTTACATTGTCCTCTGTTGGACATTGTTGCAGGCTCTTACTGTTGCCTTCCATCCGAGACGACCGTCTCTCGCTTATTCTGTACATTCCTTCTTTTGTGTACGCATTGTGCATTGCACCCCGGTCACTGCCCGCTACCTCTTTTAACTTTTATACCTTTTTCTCCGCAGTGCTTAGCCTCCGTTCTTGCCTTAACGCTCCTTTCTATTACGGCGGCCATCTTTGTTTTGGGCGGATGCCCTTTAACTTCGCTACACGCATGCGCGCGTTACCTCAGGCGCCGACTCCATTCACTGGCCACCTGTAGAACAGTGCAGACGCTTCTCCTAACGCTCCTTCAGTTATATTTTATTGTGGGTGACAGTACATTTTCACTTTTGACTTTTATATTTATTGTCATTCTCTACTTATTCTCAGTGGGTTTCTGACTGAAACCCCAAAAAATTCATTACTGTTGTGCTTACTTGAATAATATTTGATATATTTGACTGAATATTGTGTATATATTTTTTTCACTAGTTTTAAAAAATTTCCAAGGTCTCATTATGTCTCACAAGAAATTATTATCTCCTTGTACACCATTAAAAACTAATAAAATTCCACCACATTTTATTGTAACTGAAGACAATGTATCCATTCAGTCAGATTCACAAGAAGCTAGGATTTCTAGAGATAATGAAGCAATTATTCAGACGTTGGTAGACCAATCCATTAATAAATCTCTGTCATCAGCTTTATCCAACTGTATGAATCAAATGACAGAAACATTAACTAAGTCCATTACTAATGTTCTACAAGATAAGAAAACTAAAAGGTCTTGCCATACTTTAAATCCTCCATTAAGCTCAAGTCCCTCAGACTCTTCATCTGAGAATGTTATTATTGATAAAGTAGGAGGTAAACGAAAACGAAAAACTAAACATTGTTCCTCTAACAGAGAACCTAATAGGTCTCAAGGTGAATTGGCTGATACAGCTGTTGATAATTTACGTGGTTCATACCCACGTTCCAGAACCTCTGCTCGGGAGGATGGATTACCGAGTTTAAAGAATAGGACCAGGTCTAAGCCTGACTCCTTTTGTTTAGACTCTTCAGAGTCTGACATAGATTATGAGGAACTTTCTACTATTACTAATTCTTCTGATGACCCTAGCTTCAAACCCGAGAATTCAGATGCTAATATCGATTCAGAATTCTCGCTGGATGATGATGCAGTACTTGATGATAAAGGCATACCATTATTTGACCCCAAAGCAATTAAGCACCCGAGATCCTCTGAATGGATCCCTAAAGAGTATGTGGCCAAATACATTAATTTATGGGTGAGAAAGGCACTGGATACTAAATCTCGCAATAAATTGCGTTCTGAGTGCCCTAGACCTTCAATTAGTAAAACCTGTGACACTCCCGTCATGGACCCACAGATGGCACGTTTTATTGCAAAATCTGGTAGAGATCCCAGAAAGGGTGTAGAAAGATCGTTAAGACAATGTCAGGACAAATTACTTGACATGGTGGGTCCATTAGCTAAAGTGTTTAATTTGATTGAAGAAGCATCATCTAATCCGAGTCAAATTGACTTATCAGCCCTAAGAGGTTGGGTTCAGAGAACTATTTGTCTATTAGGAAACGCAAATACTGCCCTCTCCACAGAACGGCGTAGGGCAATTTTACTACGACTTGACCCGAAATTAGCAGAAATGGCTGACACAGAAGCAGGCCCTGAAGCTAACGGCCTTCTGTTCGGGGAATCATTTATCAAAAAACTTGGTAAATATGTGAACACGTTCACAGCTCTAGATAAGGCTCAGACCTCTATGAAAAAGGTATTCAACCCTAGAGTTTTTGCCAGGGCCGGGAAAGGTAGGGGTCGATTTCCAGGCCGTAACTCAGGTTCCTTTAGGGAACATAACAGGAACCCTCAAGACCCATCCTTCTCTGGGAGAGGTTTCTATCCCCAAGAAACCAGACAACCCCCCACTTTCTATCCTCCGCGTGGTAGAGCCTGGAGAGCCAAAACCTCAAGGAATTTCCCAAGATCCAGACCTTTTTCCGGTAAGTATTCCTCTTTCATGTCCTCGGAAAAAAGTGGGTGGCAGACTCACCCATTTTTTCAAAAACCGGTCTCTAATCACATCAGACCATTGGGTTTTACAAACTGTTCTAGGTTACCACATAGAGTTCTACTCCGAACCTTACCAAAATCAGGTACCCCGTTCTATCCATTTCTCAAACAAAGATTTCCATCTAGTGGATTTAGAAATTTTAGATCTCCAAAACAAAGGAGCTATTGTACAGGCTCCCTCTCATCCACCAGGCTTCATAAGCAATATTTTTCTAGTCCACAAAAAGGATTCAGGTGTTCGTCCAGTAATCAATCTAAAACAACTAAATGCCTTCGTTCTGTACAGGCATTTCAAAATGGAAGGTATCCACTGCCTCAGAGATCTACTTCTGCCATCAGACTGGATGGTAAAACTAGATTTAAAAGACGCTTATCTTACGATCCCCATAGCCCAACACCAGCAACATCTCCTTCAATTCATATGGAAGGACATAATTTGGCAGTTCACATGCCTCCCCTTCGGTCTGTCGTCGGCACCTTGGTGCTTCACCAAAATCATGAAACCGATAGTCTCTTTTCTAAGAAGCAGGGGAATTCGTATGATCATATACTTAGACGACATTCTTCTCATGTCTCAAGATCGAAACACTCTCATAGAACACCTTCACTTCACAATTCGCACTCTTTCAAATTTAGGCTTCATCATAAATTGGAAAAAATAAGAGATTCTCCCCACTCGTTCTATAGAATTTCTAGGTTTTGTCGTAGATTCCCAACTTGCTACCCTTCGTCTTCCTCGCAAAAAACTAAAGAATATCCGCAGAGAAATCAAAACTACTCTAAAAGCGGATGTCATATCTCTAAGGATGATCGCGAGATTAGTGGGTCTTCTTTCGGCTTCCATTCAAGCTATTTTTCCAGCCCCCCTCCATTATCGTGCTCTCCAAAGACTAAAAATTCTCCACCTTCGAAGGGGACTCAATTATTCAGATCTGATTCCTCTCTCAACAGATGCAAGAGAGGAACTTCTTTGGTGGCTTCAACACATGGAAGCATGGAATGGGAGGGCAATTTTCGGGATGTCCCCAGATCTTATAATAGAATCAGATGCCAGCAATTTAGGTTGGGGAGCGCGTTGCAGAGACCTCTCCACGGGGGGGAAATGGTCCTCCAACGAGAGAGACCTGCATATCAACTCCTTGGAATTACTAGCAGGATCTTTTGCCATCAAAAGCTTTACAAAAGACTCATCAAACTGTTGCGTTCTTTTAAAAATGGACAACATTTCGGCGGTCAGATATGTCAATCACCTAGGGGGCACAAAATCAAAACCTTTGGCAATTCTGGCGAAAGAACTATGGCACTTTTGTCTGGACAGGAATATTTCTATCCAGGCAGAATATCTTCCAGGTTTATCCAACTTTACGGCGGACTGGAATTCCAGATATCTTACGGACTCCAGCGATTGGACTCTTCATCGAGTCACTTTCGACAAACTCAATCTGATCTGGGTTCCTCTAATCCTAGACCTTTTCGCTTCCAGACTGAATACTCGCCTTCCACACTTCTTCAGCTGGAGACCGGACCCGGAGGCGGTAGCATTAGATGCTTTCCTCCAGACATGGCCAAAGACAGGGGGTTACGCTTTTCCCCCCTTCTCAATGATACCCAGAGTATTACTTCACACCAGGAAACAAGGGATTACTTTAGTTCTAATCACTCCGTTTTGGCCATCCCAACCATGGTTCCCTCCACTTCTAGAGATGTCGGTCGATCTTCCACGGTATCTTATTCCTTTTCCCCAATTACTTCTAGATCCGTCGGGGAATCCTCACAACCTCTTACTCGACAACCAACTTCACCTTCTAGCCTGGCGAATTTCGGGAATCTCCGACTTATCGATGGCCTTTCGCAATCAGCTCAGGCACTCATCTCTGAATCTTGGGCTCCAGGTACAAGATCATGTTATAACACATGCTGGAAAGTCTGGACACGTTGGTGCCTGGAAAGGGACTTGGATCCCTTTTCTTCCGATTTATCCTCCATTCTAAACTTTCTAGCATCTTGTTATCAACAAGGGAAAGCATACAGGACTATAAACTGTTATAGATCATCCATCTCGGCTTCTCATAACCCTATTGAGGGTATACCTGTGGGTCAACACCACCTTATATGTAAACTTATGAAAAGCATAACATTTTCTAGACCTCCGGCTCCGAAATATTCTAACTTATGGGACGTTAATTTAGTCCTTTCCTTTTTAGATTCTTGGCCCTCTAATGAAAATCTTTCGCTTAAACAACTGTCTGCTAAGCTTACCATGCTTTTATGTCTCATCTCTTTTCGGAGGGTATCGGATGTCCACGCTTTAGATATTTCTAACAGGTCTTATGAACCTGAGGGAGTGCGTTTTAGGATTTCTAGAAGAACTAAATCCCTTTCTAAGGAAATCTTTTATCCTAGCTTTCCACAAAACCCCCAACTTTGTGTGGTGCATTGTTTAAAAACATATGAAATGCTTACTTCTACACTTAGACCAGGTACCACTAATCACTTATTAATTTCTTATGTCAAACCTTACCTTCCTGTATCCACTGCTACTTTAGCCAGATGGATTCGTTGGATTATGCTGTCTGCAGGTATTGATATTAATAATTTTGGGGCCCACTCCTCTCGAGGAGCTATGGCATCCAAATCTTTATTAACTGGGGGTAGAATCGAAGATATTCTCAAAGCAGCAGACTGGTCCAGAGAATCCACTTTTAAAAACTTTTATTTTAAACCTATTATCCATGTATCTTCCAATGTAATTAAACAGCTTTAAACATGCATAATAGGAGCCTCCGTGTCTTGCCTTAAAATTCATAGATTTTCCTATTTAAATGACGGAAAATCCGGATTTTATTAAAGACACGGAGGCGAGTATTATCCCACCCAATGTCTAACCCTCCCTCTTTTGTCTATTTTTTCTGTTCACAGGATAATCGTTCATACGGTTGAGTTTTCTCCTGTTAGAAGATATTTCCAGTTATAAGTTTAAAGAAGATCCCATTATCTACAATCCTATCGCATCAAAGAAAAGAGGAAGTAGAACAATCGGTTATAGTTTATATAATCTCTGTGGGACTATGATTAATCACCTGTAGAAGGGTGGGGTTTACATTGTTCAAATTTTGTTCTGTTTGTAATGTTAACCCTTGCTGCTGAGTAGTAAAGATTGGAGTTAAATGCATAATACTCGCCTCCGTGTCTTTAATAAAATCCGGATTTTCCGTCATTTAAATAGGAAAATCTATGAATTTTATTGAACAATGAAAAAGACAATAACCCTCACGGGTCCTGTAATATATACATAATATAGTACAGACACAAGACAGGTTATACAGAGGTAGGCCCACACAGGTCCAGTATACACAGATAGTCCAGAGATCAATATAATGACACAGGTCAGGCACTTCTTGTGTGAGTCTTAGTTTAACAGTCCTGAATGGATTACTATTAGGCAGAGAGTTTTGACAGGCCCTAATAGTGCAAGACCCTTTAAGCAGCTCAAACAAAGGTGTGAGCTCCAACTCGAGTAACGCCCAAGATAATGGAGACCAGACAATAGTGGACTGCCGTAGCAGTAACGGAGACTGAGCAACTTGAGCACTGCCGTAGCAGTAACGGAAACTGAGCAACTTGAGCACTGCCGTAGCAGTAACGAAGACTGAGCAACTTGAGCACTGCCGTAGCAGTAACGGAGACTGAGCAACTTGAGCACTGCCGTAGCAGTAACGGAAACTGAGCAAATTGAGCACTGCCGTAGCAGTAACGGAGACTGAGCAACTTGAGCACTGCGCGATACACCACGCAGGAACGTCAGCCAGGCCAGGTCGGTACACAGAGCAGGAACTTCAGCCAATCCAAGTCAGTACACAGAGCAGGAACGTCAGCCGAGCCGGGTCGGTACACAGAGCAGGAACGTCAGCCAATCCAGGTCGGTACACAGGCAGAGACGAGAAGCAGAATGGTCAGACAGTCTGGGTCGGTTCACAGGCAGGAACAAGATGCAGAGTCGTCAGGCAGGCCGGGTCGATACACTGAGATCTCACAAATAACATGAACAAGCGCTGGTACTGAAACACCACGAAAGGGCACTCGAGAAGTGCCAGCATTTAAGGACAAATGCTGGGTGGGACAATAACAGAGTAGCCAATAGCGTAAGCAGGAGTGGAAACTGACAGAATGTCACCAAATAGCACGGGTACCATGATACAAGGCCAATCAATTCAACTATGCATCAAAACACAGGAACTGGGATGCAGAAAAATGGCAGGAGGTGCTCTGGCCTCATGTGTCAAAATTTGAAATATTTGGTTATAGCAGAAGGCAGTTTGTTCCCTGAAGGGCTGGAGGGCGGTACAAAAGTGAGTGTCTGCAGGCAACAGTGAACCATGGTGGAGGTTCCTTGCAAGTTTGGGGCTGAATTTCTGCAAATGGAGTTGGGGATTTGGTCAGAATTAATGATCTCCTCAATGCTGAGAAGTACGGGCAAATAATTATCAATCATGTGTTACCATCACGGAGTCATCTGATTGGCCCCAAATTCATTCTGCAGCATAACAATGATCCCAAACACACAGCCAAAGTCATTACGAACTATCTTCAGCATAAAGCAGTACAAGGTCCTGGAAGTGATGGTATGGCCCCCACAGAGCCCTAATCTCAACATCATCTAGCTTGTCTGGGTTTACATGAAGAGAGAAGCAACTGAGGATGCCTAAATCCACAGAAGAACTATAGTTAGTTCTCCAAGGTGTTTGGAACAACCTACCTGCTGAGTTCCTTAAAAAACTGTGTGCAAGTGTACCTAGAAGAACTGATGCTGTTTTGAAGGCAAAGGGTGGTCACACCAGATATTTATTGGATTTAGATTTTTCTTCTGTTCACTCAAGATATCTTGATAAAGGCTACAAGTGTTAGCCGAAACGTTGATTCAGCAATAAAAGCATTAATTTCTTCATTACAAGTTTCCTGTGTTGTGCTGTCTGAAGACACGGATGAATATGATTTCAAATGAAAGCAAGCACCCAGGCATTAGGACTTATATTTAACAGTGAGTGCATCCAACGTGTTAGTTTCTACATATCTATATATATCTATATATATATATATATATATATATATAGATATAGATAGATAGATAGATAGATAACAAATGAGTCAGCACTCGCAGGACTTGCTTTAAAGTGAAATTTACTCGGTGTCAACGTTTCAATGTGTGACACACATCTTCCTCAGGACAAAGGAAATGGACCCCATCTCCCTTCTATATATACCAAAAAACACAAAAACTGCCAAGTTCCACAATCCTACATCACTGATGACGTTTTCATTTGCACAAAGAGTACAGTTGATAGTATATATATATATATATCTATATATATAAAAGAATAAGCCTCATTGCATAATTTATGGTACCCCACACACAGAACATAATTTATGTCTCCTCAGAAAAGAAACTCGCATTGAACAGAATGTCTAATTAGGAGACACAACTCCTATTGGGTGATTGAATGGGGACTTTACTGCTCTCATTGGGTGATTCAATGGGGGCGTGTTTATCATACAGGGAGTTGGCCCACCCACCAGTATCCAACTGACAAAAAAAAAAAAATATATAACTGCCACTCGCTCCTGAGGTAAGGATATCAGTAACTTCTCCCGGTCCACTCACACTCTCACTCAGGATCATGACCCCACAAACACACCGTTTCACCTCCCACAGATAACTGTAACCCTCCATGCACTCTGTTTCAGTATAAGGGTGTAATGTTCCCATAAAATACAAACTTAATAGCAACTTTTATTTAACTCTTCATCTCTTCAGTCACCTCGCTGTCTCAACTGTCACTCCTCCACTTCCTGCTTCCTGATTCCCGCCCTTTCTCCTTAAAGGGAGAGAGATGCTTTGCTGTATGTTACAGAGGGCAAGCCTCAAACACCACTTTCTATTTGATGCCTCAGCATATTGCTACATTGCCTCAACTGAAGAGCCACCGTGTGTTATATTGCTATTAGTGATGAGCGAGCGTGCTCGGCCGATGCTCGGATCGGCTCGAGCATCGCTCTGCTCGGCACATGGCGGTACTCGTCGAGTACCGCCATGTGCTCGCCCGACATGTTCGGGTGGCGGGGATCTGTGCCGGAAGAGGCACAGATCCCAAGAAGCTCCGCTGGACCACCAGGGACTGGAGGTACGGGGGCATTGCGGAGATGAAGGGGGCATTGCGGAGATGAAGGGGGACATTGTGGAAGAGGGGCATAGACTCTATGCCCCTCTTCCACAATGTCCCCCTTCATCTCCGCTATGCCCGTCTTCCACAATGTGCCCTCTATGGCATAGAGGAGATGAAGGGGGACATTGTGGAAGAGGGGCATAGCGGAGATGAAGGGGCACATTGTGGAAGAGGGGCATAGCGGAGATGAAGGGGCACATTGTGGAAGACGGGCATAGCGGAGCTGAAGGGGGACATTGCGGAGCTGAAGGGGGCATTCGGAGATGAAGGGGGCATAGCGGAGATGAAGGGGGCATTGACCAGGCACCCTCCCCTCATCAGAGCAGGGGGTGCCTGGTGTTGCCCCATTCATTTCAATGGGGCTCGGGTGCTCGGCCGAGCACTCGAGCCTCAGGGGGTGCTCGGTCAGAGCACCCGAGCACCCGAGCATCGTGGTGCTCGCTCAACACTAATTGCTATGTTACCTCAACTTAACCCTTTGAGTGCCAGAGGGGTAAGCAACGCATTGCAAAGCACACATTCTGTCTCACACAGTCTCTCACACAGTCTCTCACACACTGTCTCAGTCTCACAGTCGCAGTCTCACAGTCGCACACACTCTCAGTCTCACAGTCGCACACACTCTCAGTCTCACAGTCGCACACACTCTCAGTCTCTCAGTCTCACACTCTCACACAGTCTCACACTCTCAGTCTCACACTCTCACACTCTCAGTCTCACACTCTCAGTCTCACACTCTCACACAGTCTCACACTCTCAGTCTCACACTCTCACAGTCTCTCTCGCAGTCTCTCACAGTCTCTCTCGCAGTCTCACACAGTCCCTCACACTCTCAGTCCCTCACACTCCCAGTCTCACACACTCCCAGTCTCACACACTCTCACAGTCTCTCACAGTCTCTTTCGCAGTCTCTCACAGTCTCTTTCGCAGTCTCACACAGTCTCTCTCGCAGTCTCACACAGTCCCTCACACTCTCAGTCTCACACACTCTCAGTCTCACACACTCTCAGTCTCACACTCTGTCTCACACTCTCACAGTCTCTCTCGCAGTCTCACACAGTCTCTCTCGCAGTCTCACACAGTCCCTCACACTCTCAGTCTCACACACTCTCAGTTTCACACTCTCAGTTTCACACTCTCACAGTCTCTCACAGTCTCTCTCGCAGTCTCACACAGTTTCTCTTGCAGTCTCTCACAGTCTCTTACACTCTCACAGTCTCTTACACTCTCAGTCTCACAGTCTCACACAGTCTCTCACAGTCTCACACTTTCACACAGTCTCTCACTCTCAGTCTCACACTCTCACATTCTCTCACAGTCTCTCTCGCAGTCTCACACAGTCCCTCACACTCTCAGTCCCTCACACTCTCAGTCTCACACACTCTCAGTCTCACACACTCTCAGTCTCACACTCTCACAGTCTCACACAGTCTCTCTCGCAGTCTCACACAGTCTCTCTCGCAGTCTCTCACAGTCCCTCACACTCTCACAGTCTCTTACACTCTCACAGTATCTTATACTCTCAGTCTCACAGTCTCACAGAGTCTCTCACACAGTCTCTCACAGTCTCACACTTTCACACAGTCTCTCACTCTCAGTCTCACACTCTCACAGTCTCTCTCGCAGTCTCACACAGTCTCTCTCGCAGTCTCACACAGTCTCTCTCGCAGTCTCACACACTCTCAGTCTCACACACTCTCAGTCTCACACTCACAGTCTCTCTCGCAGTCTCACACAGTCTCTTGCAGTCTCATACAGTCTCTCTTGCAGTCTCACACAGTCCCTCACACTCTCACAGTCCCTCACACTCTCACAGTCTCTCTCGCAGTCTCACACAGTCTCTCACACTCTCACAGTCCCTCACACTCTCACAGTCCCTCACACTCTCACACTCTCTCACACACAGTCTCACAAAGTCTCTCACACAGTCACAGTCTCACACAGTCTCACACTCTCGCAGTCTCACACTCTCGCAGTCTCACACAGTCTCAGTCTCACACTCTCACAGTCTCTCACAGTCTCTCACAGTCTCTCTCCCAGTCTCACACAGTCTCTCTCGCAGTCTCACACAGTCTCTCTCGCAGTCTCACACAGTCTCTCTCGCAGTCTCTCACAGTCCCTCACACTCTCACAGTCTCTTACACTCTCACAGTCTCTTACACTCTCACACTCTCTCACACTCTCTCACATTCTCTCACACTCTCTCACATTCTCTCACACTCTCTCACACACCGTCTCACAGTCTCACACAGTCTCTCACACAGTCACAGTCTCACAGTCACAGTCTCACAGTCACAGTCTCACACAGTCTCAGTGTCTCTCACAGTCTCTCACAGTCTCTCTCAGTCTCACACAGTCACAGTCTCTCACAGTCCCTTACACTCTCACAGTCTCTCACACTCTCTCACACACACAGTCTCACACACACACAGTCTCACACACACACAGTCTCACACACACACAGTCTCACACTCACACACAGTTTCACTCTCACAGTCTCTCACTCTCACACTCTCTCACAGTCTCACACACAGTCTCACACTCTCACACACAGTCTCACACTCTCTCTCACACTCTCTCAGTCTCACTCTCACACAGTCTCACAGTCTCACACAGTCTCACACAGTCTCACTCTCACAGTCTCTCTCTCTCACACACAGTCTCACACACAGTCTCACAGTCTCTCTCACACTCTCAGTCACACAGTCTCTCACAGTCTCACACAGTCTCACACTCACACACAGTCTCACACTCTCACACACAGTCTCACACTCTCACACTCTCTCACTCTCTCTCAGTCTCTCACTCTCTCACAGTCTCTCACTCTCTCACAGTCTCACACTCTCTCACAGTCTCACACTCTCACACAGTCTCACACTCACACAGTCTCACACTCTCACACACAGTCTCACACTCACACAGTCTCACACAGTCTCACAGTCTCACACAGTCTCACTCTCACAGTCTCTCTCTCTCACACACAGTCTCACACACAGTCTCACAGTCTCTCTCACACTCTCAGTCACACAGTCTCTCACAGTCTCACACAGTCTCACACTCTCACACACAGTCTCACACTCTCTCTCACTCTCTCACAGTCTCACACACTCTCTCAGTCTCACACTCTCTCTCAGTCTCACACTCTCACACAGTCTCACACTCACACAGTCTCACACTCACACAGTCTCACACTCACACAGTCTCACACTCTCACACACAGTCTCACACTCACACAGTCTCACACAGTCTCACACGGTCTCACACGGTCTCACACAGTCTCACACAGTCTCACACGGTCTCACACGGTCTCACACAGTCTCACACACAGTTTCACACTCTCACACACAGTCTCACACAGTCTCACACAGTCTCACACAGTGTCTCACACTCTCACACACAGTCTCACACTCTCACACACAGTCTCACACTCACACAGTCTCACACTCTCACACTCACACAGTCTCACACTCTCACACACACTCTCACACTCTCACACACAGTCTCACACAGTCTCACACAGTGTCTCACACAGTTTCACACAGTGTCTCACACAGTGTCTCACACTCACACAGTCTCACACTCTCACACACAGTCTCACACAGTCTCACACTCACACAGTCTCACACTCTCACACACAGTCTCACACTCACACAGTCTCACACTCTCACACACAGTCTCACAGTCTCTCACAGTCTCACACAGTCTCACACACACACACACAGTCTCACACACAGTCTCACACTCTCACACACAGTCTCACACTCTCAAACACAGTCTCACACTCACACAGTCTCACACTGTCTCACAGTCTCACAGTCTCTTACTCCCACAGTCTCTCTCTCTCACACTCTCACAGTCTCTCTCTCACTCTCACAGTCTCTCTCTCTCACTCTCACAGTCTCTCTCTCACAGTCTCTCTCTCTCACTCTCACACTTTCACACAGTCTCTCTCTCACACTCTCACAGTCTCTCTCTCACTCTCACACACTCTCACACTCACACAGTCTCACACTCACACAGTCTCACACTCTCAGTCTCACACACTCACATACTCACAGTCTCGCACTCTCACAGTCTCGCACTCTCACAGTCTCGCACTCTCACGGTCTCACACAGTCTCACACAGTGTCAGTCTCACACTTACACAGTCTCAGACTCACACTCACACACACAGTCTCACACTCTCTCACACTCTCTCAGTCTCACACTCTCTCAGTCTCTCACACTCTCACAGTCTCTTGCACTCTGTCTCTCACACTCTCAGTCTCACACATTCTCAGTCTCACAGTCTCTCGCTCTCTCACTCTCACATTGTCTCACTCAGTCTCGCACTCACAGTCTCGCACTTACAGTCTCGCACTCACAGTCTCGCACTCACACAGTCTCTCACACAGTCTCTCACACAGTCTCTCACACTCTCACAGTCTCTCACACACACACACACACACACACACACACACACACACACACACACACACACACACAGTCACACACACACACACACACACAGTCTCACACTCACACACAGTCTCACACTCTCTCAGTCTCACACTCTTTCAGTCTCACTCTCACACACTCTCACACACTCTCACAGTCTCACTCTCACACAAAGTCTCAGTCTCACAGTCTCACACACAGTCTCACACACAGTCTCAGTCTCACACTCACAGTCTCACACACTCTCACACTCTCAGTCTCTCTCTCTCACTCTCACAGTCTCTCTCTCTCACACTCTCAGTCTCACACACTCTCACAGTCTCTCTCTCTCACTCTCACAGTCTCTCTCACTCTCACACTGTCTCACTCTCACACACTCTCAGTCTCACACACTCGCACTCTCTCACAGTCTCACACGCTCTCACACTCTCACACTCTCACAGTCTCTCACTCTCACAGTCTCTCTCTCTCACACTGTCTCACTCATTCACACTCTCAGTCTCACACACTCACACTCTCACACGCTCTCACACTCTCACATGCTCTCTCACACACACACACACAGTCTCACACACACACAGTCTCACACACACACAGTCTCTCTCACACTCTCTCTCTCACACTCTCTCTCACACTCTCACAGTCTCACACTGTCAGTCTCACACTCTCTCACTCTCACACTCTCTCAGTCTCACACTCTCTCACCCTCTCTCACACTCTCACAGTCTCTCTCACAGTCTCTCTCACTCTCTCAGTCTCACACAGTCTCTCATACTCTCAGTCTCACAGTCTCTCACACTCTCAGTCTCACAGTCTCTCACACTCTCAAAGTCTCTCTCACACTCTCACAGTCTCTCACACTCTCACAGTCTCACACACTCTCACAGTCTCACTCAATCACACTCACACTCTCACACAGTCTCACTCTCACACTCAATCACTCTCTCACAGTCTCACGCTCTCACAGTCTCACACTCAATCACACTCTCACACTTAGTCTCGCAGTCACACTCAATCACAATCACACTCTCACACTCAATCACAATCACACTCAATCACACTCACACCCTCAATCACACTCTCACCCTCAATCACTCACACCCTCAATCACTCACACCCTCTCACTATCATACACACTCTCACTCACACATTCTCACTCAATCACACACACTCACTAACACACTCACTCAATCACTCACACGCAATCACTCAATCTCGCACTCAAATGCAATCACTCACACGTAATCACACCCCTGGAGCCAGCACGATCCACCTTCCACCATAGTCTCACTGTCACTCACACCCCGGGAGCCAGCACGATCCACCTTCCACCATAGTATGTGCAATTACCACACGCATTTCAATTACATGAATGAATGCCAGTCACTTACATCCCGGGAGCCAGCACGATCCACCTTCCACCATAGTATGTGCAATTGCCACATGCATTTCAACTATATGAATGAATGCCACAGTGGAGACATAAGTACAAACACAAACTCATTACAATGACACATAAGTCACCCCCTTATGACTCACTTCTGTGTGTGTCTCTGTGTGCCTGTGTGTTTCTCACTGTGTGTGTTGCATGTCTGTATCACACTCTATGTGTCTGCATGTATGTGTGTATGACTGTCGCTCTTTAAGCATCTCAGTGCATGCGTGTGCATTTGCGTGTGTCTCTGTGTTTGTCTCGAATCCGTATGTGTGCATTAATTCCCTATATATCCTGACGGGCAACGCCGTCCCACATTGCTAGTATATATATATATATAAAAAAAATCCCACGTGTATATACATAGAATAGTGCATAATGTGAACACCACTGTGTTCCAATATACCCATGTTGAATCGTGTGTGAAATGTGACAGAAAGTCCAGTATATACATAAGCAGCAAGACGTATTGCTATTTACATGTCAAATCACTGAATCAGTATGTGGCATGTATATTGATTCCTGCATTTCTAGTATACTATGTAAAGACATTCCAGTAGATTCAGACTGGAAATCTCAACTTATGCTCCACACCTTAAATCAGTGGTGACTAGAAGAAAAATTGCGATAATTAGAAGTGAAACCATATTATATATATATATATATATATATATACAGGGCTCAAAAGTTCCACTCGCCACTAGCCAATGGCGAGTGAAAATTTAGCCCTAGTGAGAGAAATTCAGCCCTGGTGGGTATGTTATGGCTTGCAGTGGCGAGTAACTTTTTAGGTCTGGCTAGTAGCAAAGCACTTCATATTTTAAGCCCTGTATATATAAATATATATATATGTATATATATATATATATATATTAGTATGAAAGCCTGCAGTCATGCGCAGGAGAGACTCGCCGAACGCTCTGATCCTTAGCGGGGAGCTCCAGGCGGCTCACAGCGAAGATCCCTGTGTGCGACACCACACATGCACAGTAGATACTCTCTACTGCACATGCGCGGTTACGGTTCACAGTGAGCAACGCATTCAACCACTTTATGTAATAGGATATATACACACACACAAAAACACACACACACACACACACACACACATATATATATATTATATATATATATATATATATATATCAAGGCTCAAAATTTTCACTCTCCACTAGCCAATGGCGAGTGAAAATTTAGACCTGGCGAGTAGAAATTCAGCCCTGGTGGGTATGTAATGGCTTGCAGTGGCGAGTAACTTTTCATGTCTGGCTAGTAGCAAAGGACTTCAAGTTTTAAGCCCTGTATATATATATATATTTATATATTGTTATCATTTGAATTATTTGAAGCATATGCTATATTACAATTATCTATTGCTGTACAACCTCAGAAAGATCTAAGGGTAGGGTTTCCTATACCTATGGTATGGTTTCCTTTTTAAAATGATCTCCTGCTTTAAACCCAGATGGCACAGAGCTTTTGACTGTAAATGTGTCAATGACAATCTGATATCACAAAGTATGAAATGAAATCTCATCAAGTTTCTTCGGGTTCTTTAGCTCTACAAGACCTGTTTTCTTGTGATCCAGAACAATGGGAATGCTATTTTTGTTTAAAGTTAATTTAGCCTAAATTTTCTTCCATGTTCTTGTTTACCATGGATAGCAAACTGGAAATTGCACATTTATACACAGTGTGCAGGATATTTGCTTTACAAAGTGGAAGAAATTGCAAGATAATCCAGATGCTATGTTAGAGAAATGTGCTTATTCACATCACTGTGTGAGTGACATCCTGAAGGAGAGCATTCTGCCATTCTGAGACTGACATAGACATGAAGGCATTAAAGGGATAGTAATACCTAAAATGTAAAAAAAAATATGTTGTAGGGTTTATCCCCCTGAGTAAAACAAGAGTACTCCCACTGCTGAAAGATGTTTCATTCAAAAGTTATTAATTTTCAAAGTTGAATTTTTTAGGTGCAATATCACAGTGGCCTGAAATTTTACAGTGGCGCTGTTGCTACACCATCCTATGGAGATTTATGGTCCTGAGACCAGAGCTGTCCATAGGATCGTGTAGCAACAGCGCCACTGTACAATTTCAGGCCACTGTGATATTGCACCTAAAAAATTCAACTTTGAAAATTAATAACTTTTGAATGAAACATCTTTCAGCAGTGGGAGTACTCTTGTTTTACTCAGGGGGATAAACCCTACAACATATTTTTTTTTACATTTTAGGTATTACTATCCATTTAACTTCTCATTCAAACAAACTTGTCACTCTGTGACTGATATTTGAACACAAGGACAGTATGTTCAAAAGAAAAGCATAGAAAAATTAATTTACACTATAGGGGAGAACTAAACATCCCTGTTGAGTTAAATGGGGATTTTAACTCCTTGAATGCCAGAGACAATGCACTGGAGACCTCTCTGACATTCAAGTGGTTAAAATCCGCATTTAAATCAATGGGAATTTTGGAAATGTTTTGTTCTACCCTATAGTGCAATTGGTTTGCCCCAGAACTCCACATACAGCCCTCAATGCCTACTATACTTACATACATGGGGAAGATGCACTAAGGTGTGAGAAAGCAGTGATTACTTCTCCAGTAATATCACTTCTCCATGGAGTCTATGCACTAAGATCCCTAAAGTATGAGAGATCTTGGTGCAATGGCTCCATAGAATAACATAGGAACTGGAGAAGTGATATCACTGGAGAAGTTATCTTAGCTTTATCACCTTTTTGTCACATCTTAGTGCATAACCCCTATAGTCTCATATGAATAAAACAAATCAAAGTGTTGGAGACCTCTTTCCCATTCATTGGGATGAAAGCCTCATTAAAATGAGTGGGGACTTTATGAATGCTTTTTTCCCTATGGCGCAGTGGGTTTGCTCTACAATTGCTCCACTTCTGTTTTTGTACATATGGCCTATAGTATTTTGTGACTGACAGATAGAGATGAGCCAAACAGCTGCAATTAAAGTGTTAGTAATGACTACAAAAAACTTTTTTTGCATTTAGAAGAGCTTAAAAAGCTGATCTAAATGCAAAAAAACGTATCTCTCAAACCGCTATGGTTTAAGAGATACGGGCGTTTAAAGTTTGATTTCTCCTACTGACAGCTGTAAAGCTGTCAGCAGGAGATCCGTGTCGGTCGACACACTGGCGCTTGAGAAGTGCCGGGATCTCGTTACTTACACGGAATCCCTTCATTGGAATGGTCTAAAACGTGTGCCTGGTGTTCTGATTAGGGCTCTATGCTAGCCATGGACGTAGGTAAAACTATACAAATTTGGTATTTTTTTACTCGGGGGACTCGGGGCTTTTTCAAATAATTGAGACTTTTTCAATCAAGGTAAATGTTTTTGATACGTATTATGTGATTTTAGCAAAATGAGTAAATGTTCACATTTTTTGTCATTATGACATCATAGCTTTTTGCACGATGTAAAATTCTCTTCATGTAAGGTACCACAAGAAAGCTCAATTCGTATTGAAAAAAACAGTATATAGTTTTCCATATTTAACTAAAAATCCCCAGAGGAAATCAAGCATAAACAGAAGGATAGCAAAAATGCTGAAAAAGTGTCTGGCTTGCAGGGTACAGGAAATGGCCCAAGCCTCTGGCACTGAAGGGGTTAAACCATAGCAGTTTGAGAGATACGTTTTTTTGCATTTAGATCAGCTTTTTAAGCTCTTCTAAATGCAAAAAAGTTTTTTTAAACATTACTAACACTTTATTTTTGCCTCCAGAGCCTCTAGACAAAATCCAGAATCTAATCAGAACACACTGCAGGGTGTCAGAGGTAAGAGGACACAGGGTGAGGGAGAGGCAGGCAAGCACAAGAGAAGGAGAACAGGACAGCAAGACATGGGAGAGGGACGGATTTGAGCATGAGAAGAAGGCAAGGGGCTCACCAAGAGGACAAAGGGGAATGGGGCAGAGGAAAGGGATCTAGATCAAGCCAAAGAGAGGGAAGCAAAGAGGATTGGGCCAAGGGAAGGAAAAGAGAAGTCTACGTAGAGGGAAGTAAAAAGGAATAGTCCAAGGAGAGGAAAGGTAAAAGGAAAGAGGAACGTACCAAAGACAGGGAAGGGGAGTGGGCTGGGAAGTGGACAAAGCCAAGGTGAGGGAAGTGGGCCTGAGGTAATGAGGTAGACATTAATAATTAAGTAGACGGAAGTGGGAGGGGTGGAGAAGTCTCCTACCGTGCTCAGACAAATGCCTTAGCCAATCACATCTGGTGAATGATATCTAAAGGTAAACTAAGCTTTTTTTCTGAAGCTAAGAAACGTAACAGCTGTTTCTCAAAACTTTTCAAGGTCTTTTGGAACAGCTTGCCTAATGCAATAACAAATTTCTGAATTGTTTCACTCATCCTTACTGACTGACACACACATCATTTTCACTGAGATTCAAATTACTGTAGTATGCAAACAGCACACCAATCAGATGGTGACTGAAGCATACTCATCACTCTGCAAGACACACAGCATTCTCTGACTGACTCACAAACACAGCATTCTGTGGCAGATGGACCCACATATCACTTTCACACACATACGTCACTCAGTGACTAGCAATCATAACCACAGCACTCTGTGATACACTGATACAATGAGAACATTTTTGATTGGCACTCACATGCGCACGCACAAACTTAGATATCTGTAAGTGAATTGCTGACTGTTAGGGGTTTGCACATAAGAACATTCCACAATTCACTGATATCTTTAAGATTGTTTATGGCATTATCATTTGCAACTATTATGGGTATTCTTGGAGGAATTTGGGATTGATTTAATTATGACTTGGACTTTTTCCAACATTCCCTGGATTTCAGCATTATTTTGCTTCAGACCAAGCTGATACTGATCACTTGACTACGGGAATCTACTGATCACCTGGCCACCTGATTCTTGGAGATCCTTAGTGTTCACTGCCTCAGTATTCTCCTATTCCTTGTCCATTCATTGTCCACCAGCTCACCTACTTAAAAGAGCAGTAAACTTTTTTTTATGAAAACACATATTTTATAGAGCTTTTCCTGCTGAATAGAACAAGGTCACTCCCACTGCTGTCAGATGGTTTATTCAAAATTAAACAGTGCAGCTTCTTCTGTAGTGGAGAAAGGTTCCGATTGTAAGGAGGTGGTGACTTCCTGACCGGTGAAGTAGCGATTGGTTAAGCAGCAGTAACGGAGTACCCCGCACCAACTGAGGATACATCTCGGAGTTATCCTGTGAATGCAACTAAGTTACTAGTGGGCAACCAATCAAGAAATCATCTAGTAAATGCAACAATATTATAAGTG
Source organism: Rhinophrynus dorsalis (assembly GCA_037306005.1). NCBI lineage: Eukaryota > Metazoa > Chordata > Amphibia > Anura > Rhinophrynidae > Rhinophrynus > Rhinophrynus dorsalis. The sequence continues at coordinate 265,894,053 of CM074718.1, read as the reverse complement.
CTTGATTGACATCTAGTAACCGCTCTCAGATTATCTGTGCTCTTGTTTTTTGTTTGTTGTGCACAGAAAACAGTATGAGGGTGCCACTGGGGACACCATATTAAGAAGCTGCAGCCTAAGTTCAACACATAGAGCCTCTTTAAAGAAGAAATAAGATACTAGGAAGATTTGGACTGGAGAGCTGTCTTCAAAAACTTTCTTGTTCTCTAGAAAATAGGTAATGCTAGGTGAAATATGATTGAAAATATTTAGAAATGAAAATATTGCAAAACAAATGAAAGTATCTGACAAAGAGGACTCTGTTATATTATTGTGGTCATAGATAAGTATGAACACCTATAGATGCAACAATGCAATAAATAACTTCTTCAGGCATTATCCAATAAGCCAAAGAATAGCAATTCCAGGGCCAACAAAGTGCACAGTAGGGTAGAATGAAAGTTATTAATTAATTTAATTATACAAAAATAGGCAAGAAAAGGGCGCCCAACAGTGCCTATTATCGTTATTGACACTTATTTCTTAAAATTATAATTATAATACTCACAAGAGTGGTGGTTGTAAATGAACTTATATACAGTCACAACAAATCAGGCATGCAAGGAATTTTAAACCTGTCCCTGCTCAGGTCCGTGGAATAGGGATAGTGCTTCAATCCAATAATCTCAGATAAAATTTGCTTGCCTGTATATTGTTTTAAAGGGATAGTAATGTTTCATAATAAAAGCAGCTCTAATTAATCATCATAGTATTTGGACTTTGGAGAGTGTCATTTCAATTCTGTCAGAGTTGTAGTTCAAGAGTTATTCAATGACAAAGTACCCCTCCCGCCCCTTTTACTGATGTAACACTGCTCAGCCAGATCAGAAGGGAGGTGCCCAGGTAGACTGAAGAGAGGGACAATCTTCAATTAAGATAAGTGAAAAACCTGAAAAACTTGTCAAGGGGGGAAGGGCTTTCATTGTTCTCACAGGAAGAAGATTGTCCCCTTCTGTTATCTGTCTGGTCTATGGACTGGATTCCACATCTGAGAAGAGATGGCTTACACTAGGTAAAAGGGGCGGGAGGGGAACTTTGCTTGTGAATATCTCTCAAACCATAAAGGTTTGAGAGATAAGACTTTTATCGTTCTTCATGTTTTTTTAATGCCTACAAAATAAAATAAAGATAAAACAAAGTATTACTATCCCATTAAGGACCCTATTTTTTATTAATTAAATACATTTTTGAGACTATAGCAGATTTTTTGAGATCCTTACAAGAATCTGTAATTTGAATGCTGAGATTATTGGACTGAAGCACCATCCCTATTCCAAGGACCTGAGCAGGGACAGGTTTAAAATTCCTTGCATGCCTGATTTGTTGTGACTGTACATAAGTCCATTCTCAACCACCACTCCTGTATTATAATTATCATATTAAGAAATAAGTGTCAATAACGATAATAGGCACTATTGGGCTCCCTTTTCTTGCCTGTTTTTTGTATATGTACCACTACCGAGTGGTTGTATAAGGAGCAGCCCAAACGAAAATCTAGGACCACCTGGAGAAGTGTTACTGTTTGAGGAACAGTTGCAAGGAAACCCTCTGGCGCATATTTTAGTGAAAATATATGTGTTACACTGAACATCTTCATTGTGAGTGAATTTCTTAAAGTGGCGAAGGGAGGGATTGTGTATGACCTAAACGTTATTACACTAGGAGTGCCATCTTTTTTCTTTTTCTTTCTACAATTAATTCAATTAGGCGTCTAACACTTTGAATGCTATAGAAGTCTCCAAAGCAATGCCTTGCATTGATTTAATGTTTTAAAAGCCCCGATTATATCGCTGGGAATTTGGGGAATTTTTATTTGTCCCCAGTGGTACCCTACTGTGCATTTGGTTTGCTCAAGAATTGCACTTCTATAGCTTATTGAACACAGCCCCTAAAATAGCACTAAGGATACAAAAGAGTGTCAGACAAATATCAATGGCACCTGTTAATCACTCTTCTGATATTAAATTTATAAATTAAAAACAAGAGATATTAATTTGAAGTTATAGAAAATGCTCTATACTATCAAGAACTGAAAGATGCTGATGTAGTCAGAAGACCTGCAGTAATTCAGGGGTTGAACAATGACATTATATGAGACAAAAAATAATTGTTTTTAGTTTTAGTTCTTGCTAATTACAACAGCCTTATAAATGCTCCAAGATCTTGTATACTAACATCATATTATGGCCTTCGGCTACATGTGTTGACAACATTTTACACACCCTTCCTTTTTGCTAAACATGACAGATTTCCTGTTGAACACAGAGGACATGACCTTACCCTGGGGCAAAAACAGGTTCTGCACTTTTGATGTGCTGTCTTTATATTCCACATTATTAAGAATTACAGGCTACTAGGGAGATCTTCTCCTCCAGTAAGTTATTGAGTGTTTTCATGTTTGTGCTATGACTTTACAGAATTGTCCTAACAAAGAGCTTCTTTGGTTATAACTATATCAGCTATAAACTGACCCGGAGCCTAACTATTTGGGATGAGTGAAACAATTCTGTAAGTTTGGATTTTGTACAAAACATGCCATTTTGTGATACAGGTGTTTGTCAGATTGCAGGAAAGGTGATCATGTGATGTCCAGAAAAATAAACAAATAGCATGTCTGCTTCCCTTCAGATATAAATCAAAAAGGTTCCTGTTTTGGTCACACATCTAAACAAGGCGGATGGGCTTTTTTCAGTAGGTTAGAAGGTAGACAGGACTGTTGGACAACTCCGCCCCCCCCTCATTCTCCCTTGATTTGTCTTCCCCCTTTCCTTCCTTCTGTCTCCTCTATACACACTCTCCATATATCCTCTTCTACTGTACTGCCTATCCCTCTCCCACCCCTCTACCATGCTCTGCAACGTACCCAGCCCCATCCCCTCTGTTGCACACACACCTATCCCACTCTTCTCCAAATGTCCTTATTCGAGTCATTCCAAATGAATCCAACATTTTCTCTGAATCCTTCATATCGTTCCATTAAATGAGCTGCATATGTTGATCTCCTCTCTAATACCTATGGGTGCTATTATTGCACCTAGCTATATGGATAATATGTTTTCGAACATTTAAAACAAAGAAGAGTTTTAGAATGATAACATTTACAGTATTAGGGTTCCCTTGTGGCTCTGATACATATATGCCTGTTCTACCAATGTAAAGGTAATATTTAAGTACATTTCATCATGCTATACTGATAACAGAAGCTGAACTGACACAAAACAACTTCCTAGATGTCCTTATTCATATCAGACTTTCTTATACAGAACCAGTAGACTGTAACAATCTCCTACACTCAGACAGCTTCCATCCCCACAGTGTCAAAAAAGGTTTGGTTTATAATATGATGTTGAGGGTGAAAAGATTGGTTTGCAGTGTGGGGAACTTTGGGCTAATATAGAAGAATTGTAGAGGAAACCAACTGCAAGATAATATAGAGAAATTCTACAGGAGACCAACTGCACGCTAATATAGAGGAATTCTAAAGGAAACCAACTGTAAGCTAATATAGAGAAATTCTAGAGGAAACCAACCGCAAGCTAATATAGAGAAATTCTAGAGGAAACCAACTGCAAGATTATATAGTGAAATTCTAGAGGAAACCAACTGCACCATCAGTAGGAAATGAAAATCCTCCTTTGATTTAAATGGGACATGTGAAGCATTAAGTGTTAGGGAGACCAGCAACGTATTGCTTTGCAATGCATTACAGATCTCTCTGACACTGATGAGGAAAAAAGGATCATATGCATCAGTGGGAATTGACTGAATTTTCATTCCATATCCATGATGCAATTGGCTTGCTCCAGAATTGTTCTTCTTTTATTTTGTTCCTTAGTACTCTGACTTATATGGTGGCATACACGAAAAGGGAGAAATCACAAAATCTGTACGATGGGAATAAAAAAATAGCACCTAATAAACAGAGAATTATGCATTATTTTTCCCAATTTGGACATAACTTTTCTCAGTTCGTGACTGTTAGTGCTTGTTTCAAAATGATCTAAAAAAGTGGAATCTGTGTTTAAAAAGCACCAAATAGTTCCAGATTCATTTAATGCACCTTAGGAAAACATGAAAATAGCAGCTATTCCTTCTTCTAGTCCTACTAGTCATTAATTTAAAGATTTCCCTAACTGTTGTGTAGGAAATTGAAGATTTTATTAACCCTTTGAGTGCCAGAGGGGTACGCTACGCATTGCAAAGCAATGCGTTGTGTACCCCTCTGGCACTCAAAGGGTTAAAGACAGGGAAGCAAATAATATGCTTCACTCTTTCCTTACTGATAAATAGCAGCAAAGTAACCTGATAAAAATCTTTATAAACCTATAAGAAGAACAGTAGAAACATTCTGGTTCAAGCATCCTTCAGATATCCAGTCAGCACATTACAGTCCAGGGGAGGGCGGCAATTGCCCCCTGGGCTGGCCATGTGTCTGGGCTGGTGGGCCAGTGCCTCACTCAATCTCCCACTTGCTGCTGTAAATGGAGCTACACTAGTGATACCACAGAACTTATTAAATGAATCTATATGCAAGTGATACCGCAGAGCTATAATCCAAACATAGCTGCACTAGTAGCATAATCCATTTCCCTTGCAAGCTCTATGGCATCACTATTCTATCTTTACTTAACCCTTTGAGTGCCAGAGGGGTACACAATGCATTGAAAAAGCAATGTGTTGTGTACCCTTCTGGCACTCGCAGGGTTAAATTGTAAGCACTGTAGTATCACTAATGTAGCCCCATTGCAACAGTAAGCTCTCTGGTATCACTTGCTTTAATTCACAGCATTAAGGACAATTTTAAAGGGATAGTAATACTTCGTTTTAACTTTATTTTATTTTGTAGGGATTAAAAAAACATTAAGAATGATATAAGTCTTATCTCTCAATCCTTTATGGTTTAGGAGACATTCACAAGCAAAGTTCCCCTCCCCGCCCCTTTTACCTAGTGTAAGCCATCTCTTCTCAGATGTGAGTCTGGTTGTATGACAGGACAGATAACAGAAGGGGACAATCTTCTTTGTATGAAAACAATGAAAGCCCTTCCCCCCTTGACAAGTTTTTCAGCTTTTTCCATTATCTTAATTGAAGATTGTCCCTCTCTGCAGTCTACCTGGGCACCTTCCTTCTGATCTGGTTGAACGGGGGGGGATACTTTGTTTGTGAATATCTCTTAAACCATAAAGGTTTGAGAGATAAGACTTATATCATTCTTCATGTTTTTTTTAATGCCTACAAAATAAAATAAAGTTAAAACGAAGTATTACTATCCCTTTAAAATTAAGGAAACAGGGGTGGGCTGGGACAATGGGCTTGGACGATAGTAGATATGGGCCACTTAATTGTATTTGCCCCCTGGGCCGTATGTTGTCAGCCCTCCCCTGTTACAGTCTCTTCAAAGTGTCAGCTGCCAAAACCTTTTTGTTTGGGTAATGATATCCATAAGATTAAAATATCAACAGGAAGAACTTCTGGAAAACTGGACTCCAATCTTTCAAGACATTTCAGCGTAGATTCTGATGATTACCTTAAGGAGTAGGATAACTAGACAAATAATTATTGGGGATATATCAGGTGGTGTAATATTCTCCTCCATGTCTATAAAAAAATTATTTTCCTTCATGAAAGGTAGGAAAAGCTTCATATAATGCTAGTTTAAATCTAATTAATAGTATTCATAGAAATGTGGAAAAGGCTTACAATATATGTTAAACACATATTCTGTAGACCAGATGTTTTGAGGATGTCCTCCAAGCAATCCCCTGTCAAAAAAGCTTTAGAAGCCATGGCGCCCAGGAAAAATAGCTCCCTGAAGAGGTATCAGTACACATGGTGCACATAACTCAACATACCCACCAAGTCTTAGAAGAAACCATGTAATGAGGTTTAAAGGGATAGTAATACTTCGTTTTAACTTTATTTTATTTTGTAGGCATTAAAAAAACATGAAGAATGATATAAGTCTTATCTCTCAAGCCTTTATGGTTTAAGAGATATTCACAAGCAAAGTTTCCCCCTCCCGCCCCTTTTTCCTAGTGTAAGCCATCTCTTCTCAGATGTGAATCTGGTTGTAAGACCAGACAGATAACAGAAGGGGACAATCTTCTTTGTATGAAAAGAATGAAAGCCCTTCCCCCCTTGACAAGTTTTTCAGCTTTTTCCCTTATCTTAATTGAAGATTGTCCCTCTCTGCAGTCTAACTAGGCACCTCCCTTCTGATTTGGCTGAACGGGGGGGATACTTTGCTTGTGAATATCTCTTAAACCATAAAGGTTTGAGAGATAAGACTTATATCGTTCTTCATGTTTTTTAATGCCTACAAAATAAAATAAAGATAAAACGAAGTATTACTATCCCTTTAAGAAAACAAATTAGGAGTTGAGACCAAGGGTGGGTAAAAAGTCAGAAACATTTCCTGCATGACTTTTTGTGAAGAACCAAAAACTTAACGTTTTCTCCTTACTACTACTACTAGGGCTAAATATTGATTAAATTCTGGTGCTGCTACTACTACTACTAGGTTTCAAAGTTGGAGTACTTCCAGCAACAGCAGAGGCACTCGTTATAGCTAAGGCTGTGGATGTTAATAACCTGTGTTCTTTTTGTTGCTGCTTGTTGGGGTATTTGGGGTCAACATCCATTGCTCCCTTCTCACACCCCTAGACACGTCCAACACAGAGATAATAACAGCAAGATCAGCAAGGAAATTGCTTGGACTGCAGGTGCTGTGTCTTTCAAATCAAATCAGTCAGACAGAATGTTGGGGTATTTAGGGTCAACCTCCTGTGCTCCCTTCTCACACCTGTAGACTCGTCCAACACAGAGGTAACAGCAAGATCAGCAAGGAAATTGATTGGACCGCAGCTGCCTGTGTCATAGGGAGAGGGTATGATCCATAAATGACTACACAAACACATATACTTTTGGGGTTAACAGACCACAGCTTTATTTAACTATTTTCACTCATATTATTATTCTTGTTTCAACAAACAATAATTAACCATTAACCAATAATCAAATCGTTAACCAAGCATGGCCAAATTGTACGGGCTCATGCCAACATTCCCACATTCTTCAGCTCAACAGCTGCTCCCAACGTTCGTCAGCACTCACAGCTGACTCCCCCATTCTTCAGCACTTAACAGCTGATTCCACCATTTTCAGCACTTACAGCTGATTCCACCATTTTCAGCACTTACCGCTGATTCCCAATTAATTACCCCATTGGCCACCACTTTAGCTTCAATGGGTAACGTTAACTCCCGCGACCTAAGTCCGGGGCAAACTCCCAAAGGGCTTCCGCCCGATGATAAAATCCCCTAACTTTACCACCTCAGTTATCGATCTCTGAAAACCATGCAAGTACTATCCGCCCAGCGAAACATAACCACCAGAGCACACACCATAAAGGGAGGGAGGGAGGGAAGCTTCCTCTGTCCCCTCTTCTTCCAGACAACTTGCCCATTTCCTGTCACCAGCCCTTTAAGCTATTTTCTTTTACTCCTCCCCTCATACCCACTTCCTTTATGTATCAACCCTCCCCATGACATGCTTCCCCTCCTGTACCCTGCGGTCCCTTCCGGGGAATTCCGTGTCATAGGGAGAGGGTATGATCCATAAATGACTACACAAACACATATACTTTTGGGGTTAACAGACCACAGCTTTATTTAACTATTTTCACTCATATTATTATTCTTGTTTCAACAAACAATAATTAACCATTAACCAATAATCAAATCGTTAACCAAGCATGGCCAAATTGTACGGGCTCATGCCAACATTCCCACATTCTTCAGCTCAACAGCTGCTCCCAACGTTCGTCAGCACTCACAGCTGACTCCCCCATTCTTCAGCACTTAACAGCTGATTCCACCATTTTCAGCACTTACAGCTGATTCCACCATTTTCAGCACTTACCGCTGATTCCCAATTAATTACCCCATTGGCCACCACTTTAGCTTCAATGGGTAACGTTAACTCCCGCGACCTAAGTCCGGGGCAAACTCCCAAAGGGCTTCCGCCCGATGATAAAATCCCCTAACTTTACCACCTCAGTTATCGATCTCTGAAAACCATGCAAGTACTATCCGCCACAAGGCCCGACTGTCAATACCTTGACCAGTCGGGCCCACCGCCATCAGGCCCGACGATCGATACCTCGACCCTCGGGCCCTCCCTACCCACGAACCCTATGGTCTGTCCCCCAGAACCGCACAACACACCAAAAATAAGACACACAGCCCCCACCGGGCACCACCCAAGAACCAACTCCACAGAACCAAATCCCCACACCAACCACGTACGACCATCAAGAACTAGCCACCAACCATAACTCAAACCCAGCCACCCACAGTACAGCATACAAAGAGTACCGAACAGGCACCACAACACCCCAAACAAGCCAACTGCACCCACCGGACACACCTGGACCACTACCAAGCATGCTAGCTGTCCCAATCAGCAGACAAACCACAAGGAACAACAACAGAAGCACCATACACCAGAACAGTCAAAAAACGCCATACAGACCCAAACACCGACATATTCATAATACATAGATATATACATACCTAGTACCCTAACGCATATCTATTCCCCACGACCCCGAATACACACCCACGCACCGAAACACCCATAGCCACATGTGCCGACCCGAGAGGGGGGTGAGGAGCGGCAAAAGCGTACCCAGCGTAGAGTAATGGAAAGAGACAGGCCCGATAAATACCAAGAGATTTGGCCACAGCAAGGCGAAACAAAACTCCCAACTCTCAGGGACATTAAAACAAGGGGGGGGGGGGGGGACACGATGGACCTGTAAACTACACCCAATTGGCAATGGCACTATACACCACACCAACATACAGCAACCATTCCCCACCAAACAAACCGCAACAAACCAGAGAGAACGACCCAGACCATTCAAGCAAACACACACCACACACTGATGACCAACTAAGTCCAGAAGATACCACCCCAAGCCTCGACCAGCGGGCACATACCTGCCAACCACAGGTACGCCACAAGGGGGAGGGGGAGAGAGGAAGCACTAAACAAATAAACCACAGACATCCTGGACAGAAAGCACACAGCAAAACAGGCATCCCCCACAAAGCAACATGCCATCCCAGGGATTGCGCCGTAAGCCACCGATAGCAAAAAACACTACTTGCACAACCTACAAATGTAGTATAGTAACCAAACAAACACAAATACCCAGTCCACGACATAAATACAGACAGACACAGAACCATGAACCAGTGGAAGAAGATCCCTAACCAAAAAAAAAACAGACCCATAAACAAACACCACCTCACCCAACTGAAACATCCATACATAACCGCCCACCCTACAATACCAGAATAAACAGACAAACAGACAACAGAAAACAGCAACATATATACCAGAAATAACATATAACCCACGCCTAGACAGATATCCACACCTAAACCAACAGTCACAGATATACCCATGCATATATATATATATATATATATATATATATATATATAAATAGATACCTATATACCCCCACATACCTAGACAGACAAACATACACACAGGTACCACACCGAAACCCACCCACAATGTCAGTACAAAACGGAAAAAACCCCTTCATGCCGAAGAAAAACACAAACAACAAACACACCCCACAATACCGCCTACCAGCACTGAAACACACCACGGCCCCCTTTTTTTTTTTTTTTTTTTTTTGATAGTAACTCTCCCAGGTCAAGCAGAAAAACACACACAACCAGCAGGCCACCAACCACCCTCAACCCTACTAGTAAATTACAGATCACAGGAAAATTCAGGATACAGGGACCCAAAAGAAAAACAATCACCAAGTCCCCACAGGACTCGCCAATAGAACCAACCACCTGGCACAGTTACCCAACAAGCATGCCAGCCAAACCATCCACACGGAGCTAACCAGGCCTCGCGCAGACACCAGTCCGTAACCACTCAGCGCTCCTGCACTAACTAGATAAAATCATAGCACCTTACCTTCATGCCCCACCACCAAAGGGGGGAACCAGAGCAACCTGGAGTGAGAGAAAGACCACTGGAACACACCGTCATACCAGCCACAGGCCGTGCCGGCACAAAGCTGCCCGATGACCATCTGTTGCAGAGCCGCACAGTGTAATGATGCACAGCAACACCCGAGGTGCCCCCTGTCGTTCATTCTGGAGGAGACTCAGCTCACATCAACCGCCGTAAGAAGAACCGGGGCAAGCCACACCGGCCACCTGCCCTTCCGCAGCCCCGCAATGAGCCTGGACCCGAAGCAGCCCAGCCCGATGTACCTGCAGTGCTGTACGCACCCAGGGAGACGAACGCTGCAGCAAAATACCCAGCAATCCCACTGCCACGTAGTCCCATGGCCAGGAACTCGAAATGAAACTGGAACCTCCGACAACCATTGGCCCACTGATTGCCACACCCGACCGACACTCCTTTTCAGGGGACCATCCATACTGGGGCGTCCGAAGCCCCCAGTTACACCACCACCACTGGAACCCTCAGCAGCCACACCAAACCCGATATGACAGGGAGGGCCGATCCCCAGAGCTGATGCACCGGGCAGATGCGACCAACAGAGCCCAGAACCACATCTGTGCAGAAAAGCATACCAACCACACAGCCAAACACACACATATACACACAAACACACACTGACACCTATGCACCCATGACAAGAGTTCCATGCATGGATTCCCAACCAGGAAGCCATGACACTCATGTATGCCCCCTCAATTCCACAAAGTGTGTTAACATGCAAATACTATTCTAAAAAATTATACCCCGTACTGGAAAGCCGTCCGCATGAAATGGTATACAACATACTCAAATGGTGAACCTATAAAGAGCTATAAACACATACATATATACCTACACACATACACATATACAGAACATACGTATACATATCAATACCTCAGGATCCACCAGTACGAGCTGGACAAATGACCCAGCACACAACCAGTGTGACCCAATACCTATAGCCTGAACAGTAAGCGTGCCCTAAACCATGGAAGATAATTGAAAATGAGGTAACTCGATCGCTGTACCACATGTGAATGGCGTTCAAGTAAGGCGAAATTTTGAGCCCGTCTAAATACATGTACATACCCACAAACCTAAGTATACCATAGACCCACACAACCCCACCCATGTACATAGGCACAGCCATATAGCCCACTCATACAGAACCACACGCACACCGCCGCCCATTCATACGTCCCCCATACAGACATAAATCCATACACACCCCCATAAACATCCACACATACAAACCCATACACAGCCCTCCATACATACCCACAAAATGACATGCACCATACGCACAACCCCCCCCAGACCTCCATACCAACTCCACCAGACATACACTCAGACAGAAACCCACCAGCCAGGCACCAAACACCGACATACACCCACCCATCCACACACGCATAACCACCACAAACCACTACCCGCACCACAAAACACCACCAGACACGCATCCAGCCCCATACATCCAAACGCAGCCACACAAACATCCACCAACCAACACATATAACAGCCGAAGCCTTGGGGTAGGAGACCGCCCGAGCGGGAAGAACAAAACAGCAGTAAGCCAACCGATGCCTCCCAGAGCCAGTCCCAAATCCAAGCCAGCATACCTCAGGAAGAGCTGAGGCGGAGCACATTCACTCAACCCCCAGGCATACTACTCCCACCGCTCCCCATCCCGACATACCATCCACACAGCACACCCAGGCCTCCATCTTCAGCCGGTCCAGTAGTGAAGTAGGGGAAGGAAAAACAGGAACAGAGCACCCTTGTGGACAGAGCTGCGTGTCCGGCGCAGAAACCAGCCCACGCTGTCCCACTCAGTCTCTCGTGCCCCAGAAGTCCCACGGGAGGAGTAGGCCACACTCGCAGCAGGAGCATCTATCTTCATCCAGGCAGACAGCACCCCAGAGCGGAGCTCGCAGGGGCCGTATCAAAACCTGGCGCGAGCCCAAAAAACTCCCGTCAGGAGCGAAGCAGAACTGGCAGCTAACGCGAAGAGCTCAAGCCCTGAAGGAAGGGTAAACCTACCCTCCAAAGCCAGCCGTTCCATCCCAGCAACTGGCCCCCACGAGGCCGAGTCGTCCGAGCACTCCCGATCCTGCAGGAAAAACCGCGGAGCTCCAACGGTGGACAGAACAGCACATCCGGATGCAGCTGCATGAGGCCACACCGGGCCTGATGCCCGGACCGGGCGCAAAGGACAGACCTAGTGAGGAAATGGGGAAGAAAAAACTGCACAAGGAGAGTGGAAGGGAGCCAGGGACGAGGGATAAAGAAAGCCAAAAAACAGGATCACAGAGGGGAGGGAGAAAATGAACAAGGGAGGGAAAGACAGCAGAGTAAGAGAAAAAGCAAAGTACAAGGGGACAGCGATCAGCAGCAGACTGGAGCAGGGAGCCCCAAACTGGGCAAAGAGTGACCAAAAAACAGCAGGGGAACCACTGGGGAGAAAAAAAAGACAGAAAAGCTGGAAATCAGGCAGCAACGCGCAGCAGAATGCTTCCTCTGTCCTCTCCGCCTCCAAACAACCAAGCTTCCTCTGTCCCCTCTTCTTCCAGACAACTTGCCCATTTCCTGTCACCAGCCCTTTAAGCTATTTTCTTTTACTCCTCCCCTCATACCCACTTCCTTTATGTATCAACCCTCCCCATGACATGCTTCCCCTCCTGTACCCTGCGGTCCCTTCCGGGGAATTCCGTGTCTTTCAAATCAAATCAGTCATACAGAATGTTGGGGTATTTGTGGGTCAACCTCCTTTGCTCACTTCTCACACCCCTAGACACGTCAAACACAGATATAATAATAACAGCAAGATCAGCAGGCAAATTGAACTCCAGCTGCCTGTGTCTTGCCAGTCAGTCACACCTAATTTTGGAGTATTTGGGGGGAACCACCTTCCACCCTTCTTCTCTCCCAGAGTGCCCCCAGACTACTCCCATTATACAAAATGTACAAATGTCCTACCTAAAAAAACTTTCTAAACTAAGTTTCTTTTCCCCCTTGCAGCACATAAATGTGCTGCTTTTTCTTCTCACAATCACTGAATGGTATGCTGTGGGAGCCTGACACCCTTTTATATGCCTGCAGGAAAAGAAGAGAAAACTGCCATGTGGTGGGGAGAAATTCAGTCTTCCCACTGATTTCAATGCAATGAGCTAGGTGAAAAAAAAGTGAGAAAACGGCACTTTTTGTGGGACATTTTTCACCTGGCAGTCCCAGTGAGCTGTTTCATATCCTTGTAAGATCATGAGCTTAGTTAAGAATCTCTGAATTCTTCTCTATATATGCAAATTGACCTTAGGGTTAGTTACCCTAAGGATAATGGAGGGTATCCAGAAGTGGACCCCTTGCTCACAAGTGCCTTCAATTGCACATTGCAGGTGAGAACCAATAAGGCTGAAATAGCATGTCTGAAGTTAAGTTAGCTGCTTCCCTTGATCAGAGAAAAATTGTCTGGAATTTTGTGGCTGGGCTGTAATTTTGGCAGCACCTGTATGATATGCTTCAGAATTTTTCTTTTTTGTGTATGGTATCTGTGAGCTAAAAGAGATTGCACCCTGGATGTGTGGACACAGTCTCAGTGAGCTTTTGCACACCCTTGCAAGCTTATAAGCATAGTTCATCATCTCTGACTTCTTCTTTTTATATGCAAATTGCACTTAGGGTTAGTCACACTAACTAACTCAACATACCCACCAAGCTAAAGTCTTAGAAGAAACCATGTAATGAGGTTTAAAGGTATAGTAATACTTCATTTTAACTTTATTTTATTTTGTAGGCATTAAAAAAAACATGAATAATGATATAAGTCTTATCTCTCAAACCTTTATGGTTTAAGAGATATTCACAAGCAAAGTTTCCCCCTCCCAACCCTTTTACCTAGTGTAAGCCATCTCTTCTCAGATGTGAATCTGGTTGTAAGACCAGACAGATAACAGCAGGGGACAATCTTCTTTGTATGAAAACAATGAAAGCCCTTCCCCCCTTGACAAGTTTTTCAGCTTTTTCCCTTATCTTAATTGAAGATTGTCCCTCTCTGTAGTCTAACTAGGCACCTCCCTTCTGATTTGGCTGAACGGGGGGGGGGGATACTTTGCTTGTGAATATCTCTTAAACCATAAAGGTTTGAGAGATAAGACTTATATCGTTCTTCATGTTTTTTTAATGCCTACAAAATAAAATAAAGATAAAACGAAGTATTACTATCCCTTTAAGAAAACAAATTAGGAGTTGAGACCAGGGGTGGGTAAAAAGTCAGAAACATTTCCTGCATGACTTTTTGTGAAAAACCAAAAACTTAAAGTTTTCTCCTTACTACTACTACTAGGGCTAAATATTGATTAAATTCTGCTGCTGCTGCTGCTGCTGCTGCTGCTGCTGCTGCTGCTGCTGCTGCTGCTGCTGCTACTACTACTACTACTACTACTACTTACTACTACTACTACTACTACTAGGTTTCAAAGTTGGAGTACTTCCAACAACAGCAGAGGCACTCATCATAGCTAAGGCTGTGGATGTTAATAACCTGTGTTCTTGTTGTTGCTGCTTGTTGGGGTATTTGGGGTCAACATCCATTGCTCCCTTCTCACACCCCTAGACACGTCCAACACAGAGATAATAACATCAAGATCAGCAAGGAAATTGCTTGGACCTCAGCTGCTGTGTCTTTCAAATCAAATCAGTCAGGCAGAATGTTGGGGTATTTAGGCTCAACCTCCTGTGCTCCCTTCTCACACCTGTAGACTCGTCCAACACAGAGGTAACAGCAAGATCAGCAAGGAAATTGATTGGACCGCAGCTGCCTGTGTCTTTCAAATCAAATCAGTCATACAGAATGTTGGGGTATTTGTGGGTCAACCTCCTTTGCTCACTTCTCACACCCCTAGACACGTCAAACACAGATATAATAATAACAGCAAGATCAGCAGGCAAATTGAACTCCAGCTGCCTGTGTCTTGCCAGTCAGTCACACCTAATTTTGGAGTATTTGGGGGGAACCACCTTCCACCCTTCTTCTCTCCCAGAGTGCCCCCAGACTACTCCCATTATACAAAATGTACAAATGTCCTACCTAAAAAAACTTTCTAAACTAAGTTTCTTTTCCCCCTTGCAGCACATAAATGTGCTGCTTTTTTTTCTCACAATCACTGAATGGTATGCTGTGGGAGCCTGACACCCTTTTATATGCCTGCAGGAAAAGAAGAGAAAACTGCCATGTGGTGGGGAGAAATTCAGTCTTCCCACTGATTTCAATGCAATGAGCTAAGTGAAAAAAAAGTGAGAAAACAGCACTTTTTGTGGGACATTTTTCACCTGGCAGTCCCAGTGAGCTGTTTCATACCCTTGCAAGATCATGAGCTTAGTTAAGAATCTCTGAATTCTTCTCTCTATATGCAAATTGATCTTAGGGTTAGTTACCCTAAGGATAATGGAGGGTATACAGAAGTGGACCCCTTGCTCACAAGTACCTTCAGTTGCACATCACAGATGAGAACTAATAAGCCTGGAATTGTATGTCCCAGGTTAGCTGTGCCCCTTGATCGGAGAAAAATTGTCTGGCATTTTGTGGCTGGGCTATAATTTTGGCAGTATCTGTATGATAGCTTTCAGAATTTTTCTTTTCTGTGTATGGCATTTGTGAGCTAAAAGAGATTGCACCCTGGATGTGAGGACACAGTCCCAGTGAGCTTTTGCATACTCTTGCAAGCTCATAAGCCTAGTTCAGCATCTCTGACTTCTTCTATTTATATGCAGATTGCCCTTAGGGTTAGTCACCCTAAGGGTAATGGGGAATCCAGATGTGGATACATTGCTCACAGGGCCTGGAGAGATCAGCTCCACCTCACTGATGAGGCCCAACAAGGCTGAAAAGTATGTCTGGGGTTAGCTGCTTGCCTTTTTCAGAGAAAAATTGTCTGGCATTTTGTGGCTGGGCGGTCAATATATCTGGAGCTATACGATATGTTTCAGAATATTTCTAGTCTGTGTATGGCTTTTGTGAGCTAAAAAATGATTGCACCTTGAGGCATGAGGACATAGTCCCGGTGAGCTTTTACATACCCATGCAAGCTCATGAGCCTAGGTGAGCATCTCTGATTTCTATTTCTATGCAAATTGCTCTTAGGGTAATGGGGGAATCCAGATGTGGACCCCTTGCTCAGAAGTACGTTGATGGATCAGCCCCACTTCATCCGATGAAGCCCAACAAGGCCGAAATGCATGTCTGGGGTTAGCTGCTTCACTTGTTCAGAGAAAAATTGTCTGGCATTTTGTGGCTGGGCTGTCATTTTGTCTGGAGCTATATGATATGTTTTAGAATATTTATTCTCTATGTATGGCATTTGTGAGCTAAAAGAGATTGCACCCTGGGTGTGAGGGCACAGTCCCAGTGAGCTTTTGCATACTCTTGCAAGCTCATGAGCCTAGGTGAGCATCTCTGACTTCTATCTATATGCAACTTGCTCTTAGGGATAGTCACTCTAAGGGTAATGGGGGTAACCAGACGTGGACCCCTTGCTCAAAAGTGCCTAGAGGGAACAGCTGCATCTCCCCAATGAAACTCAACAAGGCCAAAATGTAGATCTGGGGTTAGCTGCTTTGCTTGTTCAGAGAAGAATTGTCTGGCATTTGAGACTGGACTGTCATTTTGATAGGCCATGTGGGATATGTTTAAAATTATTTTTTTTCTATGTATGACATTTGTGAGCTAAAAGAGATAGCACTCTGGGTGCGAGGACACAGTCCTAGTGAGCTTTTGCATACCCTTGCAAGCTCATGAGCCTAGTTGAGCATTTCTGACTTCTATTTCTATGCAAATTGCTCTTAGGGTTAGTCACCCTAAGGGTAATGGGGGAATCCAGACGTGGACCCCTTATTCACAAGTGTCTAGAGGGATTAGCTCCAAGTCTCTGGTGAGGCCCAACAAGGCTAAAATGTTCATCTGGGGATAGCTGCTTCCATTGTTTGGAGAAGTGTTGTCTGGTATTTTGTGGATGGACTGTCATTTTGGCAGGTCCTGTATCATATGTTTCAGAATATTTCTAGTCTTTATATGGCATTTGTGAGCTAAAAGAGGTTCCACTCTGGGTGCAAAGACACAGTCCCAGTCAGCTTTTGCATACCCTTGCAAGCTCATAAGCCTAGTTCAGCATCTCTGACTTCTTCTATTTATATGCAAATTGCACTTAGGGTTAGTCACCCTAAGGGTAATGGGGAATCCAGATGTGGATACATTGCTCACAGGGCCTGGAGAGGTCAGCGCCACATCACTGATGAGGCCCAACAAGGCTGAAAAGTATGTCTGTGGTTAGCGGCTTGCCTTTTTCAGAGAAAAATTGTCTGGCATTTTGTGGCTGGGCGGTCATTACATCTGGAGCTATATGATATGTTTTAGAATATTTTTAGTCTGTGTATGGCTTTTGTGAGCTAAAAAATGATTGCACCTTGAGGCATGAGGACATAGTCCCGGTGAGCTTTTACATACCCATGCAAGCTCATGAGTCTAGGTGAGCATCTCTGATTTCTATTTCTATGCAAATTGCTCTTAGGGTAATGGGGGAATCCAGATGTGGACCCCTTGCTCAGAAGTACGTTGATGGATCAGCCCCACTTCATCCGATGAAGCCCAACAAGGCCGAAATGCATGTCTGGGGTTAGCTGCTTCACTTGCTCAGAGAAAAATTGTCTGGCATTTTGTGGCTGGGCTGTCATTTTGTCTGGAGCTATATGATATGTTTTAGAATATTTATTCTCTATGTATGGCATTTGTGAGCTAAAAGAGATTGCACCCTGGGTGTGAGGGCACAGTCCCAGTGAGCTTTTGCATACTCTTGCAAGCTCATGAGCCTAGGTGAGCATCTCTGACTTCTTCTATCTATATGCAACTTGCTCTTAGGGATAGTCACTCTAAGGGTAATGGGGGTAACCAGACGTGGACCCCTTGCTCAAAAGTGTCTAGAGGGAGCAGCTGCATCTCCCCAATGAAACCCGTCAAGGCTAAAATGTAGATCTGGGGTTAGCTGCTTTGCTTGTTCAGAGAAGAATTGTCTGGCATTTGAGACTGGACTGTCATTTTGATAGGACATGTGTGATATGTTTAAAATTTTTTTTTTTCTATGTATGGCATTTGTGAGCTAAAAGAGATTGCACTCTGGGTGCGAGGACACAGTCCTAGTGAGCTTTTGCATACCCTTGCAAGCTCATGAGCCTAGTTGAGCATTTCTGACTTCTATTTCTATGCAAATTGCTCTTAGGGTTAGTCACTCTAAGCGTAATGGGGGAATCCAGACGTGGACCCCTTATTCACAAGTGTCTAGAGGGATTAGCTCCAAGTCTCTGGTGAGGCCCAACAAGGCTAAAATGTTCATCTGGGGATAGCTGCTTCCATTGTTTGGAGAAGTGTTGTCTGGTATTTTGTGGATGGACTGTCATTTTGGTAGGTCCTGTATCATATGTTTCAGAATATTTCTAGTCTGTATATGGCATTTGTGAGCTAAAAGAGGTTCCACTCTGGGTGCAAAGACACAGTCCCAGTCAGCTTTTGCATATCCTTGCAAGCTCATGAGCCTAGTTGAGCATCTCAGACTTCTTCTATCTATATGCAAATTGCTCTAAGGGTTAGTCACCCTAAGGGTAAAGGGGGAATCCAGATGTGGACCCCTTGCTCACAAATGCCTAGAGGGATCAGCTGCATTTCACCGATGAGTTCCAACAAGACCAAAATATATGTCTGGGCTTAGCTGCTTTGCTTGCTCAGAGAAGAACTGTCTGGCATTTGTGGTTGGACTATTTTTTTTTGACAGGACCTGTGTGATATGTTTCAGAATATTTCTTTTCTGTGTATGGCATTTGTGAGCTAAAAGGGATTGCACTCTGGGTGCCAGTCCCAGTGAGCTCTTACATACCCTTGCAAGCTCATGAGCCTAGTTGAGCATCTCAGACTTCTTCTATCTATATGCAAATTTCTCTTAGGGTTAGTCACACTAAGGGTAATGGGGGAATCCAGACGTGGATACCTTGCTCACAAGTGCTTAGAGGAATCAGCTGCCCTTCACAGACGAGGAGCAATATGGCCGAAGTGTACATGTGGGTTAGGTGCTTTTCTTGTTCAGAGAAGAATTGTCTGGCATTTTTGGTTGCATTGTTGTTTTGGCGGGACCTGTATGATATGTTTCAGAATATTTCTTCTCTATGTGTATAGCATTCGTGAGCTAAAAGAAGTTGCCCCCTGGGCACAAAGACACAGTCCCAGGGAGCTTTTGCATACCCTTGCAAGCTCTTGAGAATAGTTGAGTGTCTCTGACTTCTTCTATCTATATGAAAATCACTCTTAGGGTTAGGCACCTTAAGGGTAATCGGGGAATCCAGACGTGGACCCCGTATTCACAAGTGCCTACAGGGATTAGCTCCACCTCACTGACAAGGCCCAACAAGGCTGAAACGTACATCTGGGGTTAGCTGCTCCCCTTGTTCAGAGAAGAATTGTAAGGCATTTCATGGCTGGACCATCATTTTGGCAGGACCTGTATGATATGTTTCAGAATATTTCTTCTGTGTGTATGGCATTTGTGAGCTAAAAGAGATTGCACCCTGGGCGTGAGGACACAGTCCCAGTGAGCTTTTGCATACCCTTGCAAGATCATGAGCCTAGTTGAGCATCTCTGACTTCTTCTACCCACAGATATAACAGAACAATAAGTGTTGATCATTTTGTAAGCATCCCTTTCTCAACACATTGTGATAGCAAAGCTGTCATCATAGATGGAAGACCTGCTTGATCATTCATTTCTGTACAAGACTTTGTGAATGGTTCCCATGATTTTGGAGACAAGGAACTGAGGCAACTGTGAAAGAGTGGATCATACGATAGAACTCTGCTTCTCAGAAATTAAATAAATGACAGGGTAAAAATAAATGTATTAACTTGTAAAAAATCAGAAAATGGCTCCAGAAAAAATTCCCAGATGCCTGCTTCTGTCCTCTTATAACTCACCTCTAAAAGAACAACGTTGTTGGTTAAGTCAAAAGAACCCCCCCCCATGCTATACATCTTAACGAATAATAACCTACACAGGCCTGTAATAATTAATGCCCAGCTGATATACACAGTAATTTAAGCAGGTATAATAAAGATAAAGGTGTACAGAGAAAGTCTGCAAAGCGTAAGCCAGTATAAAATGCAGAAGCTGACAAGTGTTAAAGAGCATAACTTGATCTGATATAAGGTTAGTGATGCATGGGTAAAAGTGTTTGAGTCATATCCAAACTGTAGCAGTTATCAAGCTACTCATAGAAAACAAGTATGGTAATGAGTGTATAGTGTGAACTACTTCCAGCAACATTCAGAAGATTAGGCTGCAATCTCCTGTGTTGTCAGTTTATGTCACACATCAAAACACTCAAGTCTAGAAAAAGGCAGAGTTGCACGGTTATGATAAAGCAACCCAAATATACATGAACATAGGTATCAGTCACTTACTGATCTTATCGGTATGTTGCAACTTGGGCTTTTGATTTATTTTGCCATCTCTGCTGCTGGCTTCATTGTTTTTATCATTTCCATTCAGTGTCTTTTCCAGCTCCATTACTACTCTACATTGTTCTGCTTATATTATGCTGATGTAACTCTTCTCATAAATTAAAACTTATACATCAGACATAAACAGGTTGTAAGGGCATGGAGGCAAGGGTCAACACCTACACTTTATGCCCAGTGTTAGGGCTTTGTCAAGGCTGTCTTCCATACTTCCTGTACTGAATTATATACCCTTAAGGAACAAAGGGCGGAATGCAAGAAAGTGGAGCATTCTCTATTTTATAAAAGCCATATATTTATGTACTATTTGCGAGTGCTCACATTTTGAAACAAGAAGCCTAATTAGTTAATTTAGGAGCATTAGCTAATGGAAAAGTTAGTGAATGCTCCTAAATTAACGTATGAAAAATGTGTGCTAATTGCTTTGCTTATTTAGGCGCAATTGCTAATCCTCTCACAAAATGGCTGACATTTTAGCCACATCCACTTTTTGTAAGTAGCGATTGAGCAAGTTTCTTGCATTCTGCCCTTTCAGGCATTTACTTCCCCAGTCCAGTTAGTTGTTCATAAACAAAAATGTCCAAAAAAGCATGTTCATTTTTTTAAACCACTTACTTTTAAATAAAAAATTTAATTTCTCTCGTCTGTTTATGAGAGGAAGAGCAACGCTGCAAACTTGCTCCCAAGGCCTGCCCCTTCTCTTGTAGGCAAGCAAATTACACAGACAACAAGGAGCACAGGGATAGCTGGGATGGGTGGTTGGTGGGGAAATTCGGACAGACAGCAGTTCCATAGAGCAGTGCTGTACAGCTTGAACCACACAAGTGTCACAAGATCAATTTTTAATAACCATTCTCTCTAAAACCATTGTGACTTAAAAAAAGTATTAAACAACTTGGAGGTACTTTGAGTAGAGAGACCTACTCTGATACAGTTTATTGGAGGTGAAAGTCCTGCTAGAGAACATACACCTACTTCATTTTAACCAATCACATTCTACTTTTGTATATTGTAGGAAATTTGCTGCTTTGTTCCCACTAACCCATCACATCACCTCTCCTTCAGACACAGTTTTAAAGAGATATGCCCAATCACGTATAATAAGGGAGCCAATGAAATACCATACCAAGAAGACCCATCCTACATGGGAAGGTCCAAATAAGGAAACTAGAAGATCACACATGTTAAATTTAATTTCCTCATTTATCCCCTTGACACTCAAGGCATTGATTGTATAAATCAATCTAGTCTCTTTTAGAAATATATATTTGTCCCTGTCACCCCCTAAGATTTTTAGTTTTATCTGCTTCTTTTACATCATACTGGGTTATGCTTTGTAGACTTTGGCTGTACACCTTTATCTTCACCATACCTGATTGATTTACACTATATTTCATTTGGGTACTAATTATTGCAGGGCTGTGTAGTTTGTTATTCAGTATGGTGTATAGGATGTGAGGTAAGGGGTCTTTTGGTTTTAATCACACCTTTATTCTTTTAGAAGTAGACTTTGGTAATTTTCTAATTTTGTGATACATTTATTTTTTTGTTTAATTGCTTAATGTGACATTGTCATTTGTTTAATTTTGGAGAAGGGGAATGCTGTGGTATGATCCACTTTTGTATCTTTACTATATTATAGATCTTTAGCAGCCTATATGAGATATAAGTGGATAGCTTCCACCAATCTGCAGACTGAGCTCTACACCAATACCACTGCATTATAATAAAGTTCAGCAATAACCCAGGGATGCCTGAAATTAGCCACACTTTCAGTTGAAATTGCTTTGACTGCAGTAGATCATGAGAATTCCCCAAAAGGATTCCAAAAAAGAAGCAGTTATGAAGGGATATATTGTGGATAATCTACAGACAGTTCAACCATGTTTGAGCAGCTCAACGAATTGGACCCAATTCTGTTTTTCAGGGTTTATATAACCTCTGGTAAGTGAATAAAATAATGGTAACTGTGACTGTATATGTAGCAAGTGGTGCCCCATTTTGCTTCTCCATGCTGTTCCCTATTTCTCCCCATTAAAGAATGGGAGCCCCATACCCCCACAGTGAGCTGTTAATTACACAATACAATGTATATTAAGGAAACTGCTGCTGTTCTTGGTGCTGAATTGTCCTTGCTATGTTTAAGAGTGCGGGGGGCAGAAGCTATGGTAAGATCCAAATTTATCATCTGCAGGCCAACAAATTTGTTTCTATGAGCTGTAACAGCCTCATCAGCTATCAAAGCTTAGCTCACATGGGAAATAGCTACTTTATCAAATGAACCATACCTCAAGAATACAAAAATGATGGATTAAAGCAAATTTCAGTATGCAAATGAGCCACTGTTGAGGTAGACACTGAGACATCGTAAAGCTGGTGAAGACATGGAGAATACATTGTGATGTAGGTGTGCTTATCATATCAATAAGATGGCAAAGACAGCATAGTGCATACCACCAGACACATTCCGGTACAACTTGCCAAAATGTTGCTAAAATGGACCCTTATCTAATTTTAGTGCATCTAACCCCGTGTGTTTTAATTGCCATATTAATTCCTGTTTTGAGTCATTCATCAGAAGGATTAAATCTCTGTACATCAATCTCTTTCATAAATGAACAGCTTTGTTTCAGGAAATATTGCCTCTATTGAGGCCAATAATAGCCCACACTATTCAAGCTAATGTGCACAGTCATATTGAATCCTTGCGATGAACTATTCGAACATCTGCTTTGTTTCTGCTTTTTCATTGCATTTAAATCAATGATACTTAGATTTGTGCATTCATTCAGCTACAAATGCAAAATTTAAAGAGAAATGTGTGTTTTGTGACATTTGAATTAAAGCCACAAACAAATGGCTCTGAATGCACATTTACAGGATAATGAATTACACATTCGACAATATCATACACATCCATTCATTCATTCATTCACACGCTTACTCACACCCTTACACAACACTCATAACAAGTTTCACACTAACCTTAATGTTGGAAGTCAAGCCTGTTCTGGCTAATCACCACCCAGAAGCATCATGTTTCAGCTCTCTAGTGCAATTACAGAGGAGAAATTTCCCCACACATATTAGACTAATCCCGCCAAAAAGAGAGGCCCAGTTCCAAAATGACAGGCAAGTCTCCTCTGCACAGGAACACCAGCTAACCCCCGACCTATGTTTTGGCATTGTTAGGTCTCATCAGGAGACTGCAGCTGGATTCCCTAGGCACTGAGAGCAAGGGGTCCACATCTGGATTACCCTTAATTCTTAGGGAGACACCCCCCCAAGAATATTCACATCCAGAATAGAGTCTTTATCAGCAAAATTGTGCAAACAAATAACAGATAGGGTTTTGCTGCATTCTCCACCCACTTAGTTCCTAATCTGTGGGCTCTTTCAATTGGAACGCCTTGTGGCTGTGCATTTGGGAGTAGTTAGTGAGAACATGCCTTTTACAGAAAGTCCCATAGGCCAATATTTATAAAAGCAAACTACAGTTACTTTGGAATTAACCAACTGCACCATAGGAGGCAAATAAAAAATTGAGTTAAATCACATTGGGCATTTAGATCCTAGAATGCTAGACAGATCTACAATGCATTGTTCAAACATCCCCGGCAAGGGGTTAAAAAGTATTCAAGAAAGTGGGAATTTAGGAGTTTGCATTTGTCCCCTGTGGCAGGGCTCAAAATTTCCACTCGCCACTAGCCAATGGTGAGTGAAAATTTAGCCCTGGCGAGTAGAAATTCAGCCCTGGTTGGTATGTTTTGGCTTGCAGTGGCGACTAACTTTTCAGGTCTGGCTAGTAGCAAAGGACTTCAAATTATAAGCCCTGCCCTATGGTACAGATAATTTACTCCAGAAGAACGCCAGTTTTCTTTAATAAAAACAGACCTTAGTTCCTTAGTTTTAACTGAATTTGGATAAGCCTATAATGCAGAGTATTTCTTCTGCTCTTCAATTTTGTCTTGATAGTCTTCTGTGAATTATTCAAGCTGTTCCACCCTACTTAGTAGGGTAGCCACATTGTATACAACATTGTTCCCCTTGAGTTAGCCACTCATTTTGTGTTTTTAATTTGGTGAGAATATTTTCAGTGGAGGAATAGTGGCTAAGTAAATCTTCAACAGCTTGAGCCGTATTAGATACTTTTTATTTTCGCTCTTCGGGCTCTTGTTTTTTTTATGCTGCCCTTGTTTTTTTTGTTTTTTTTTTCACAAATCTATCCATTATATGTGATATACCATAGTATGGCTAGGCACCACTGAGTGGAAAATCACAGAACAAATAATCTATGAGGTGTCAATTCAGTAGCTTATTCCAAAACTTTCAGAAGCCGAGAAATGTAAAACTTTTGACCGATAGGTGACAGAGACAAGCAGGAAATCCTGAGCTGCTACTGAAATTGACAGTGATAGATACTAGAGACCAATAGATATACATCATACAACAATTTTCTGACAGACAAAACATCACTTTACATGCTAAGAACTCTATTGTGTACTTTTCTGTAAAAATCAATGCTCATGTCCACCAAACATGCAGGGAAAGGGTTAGGGGGACTGCATGAATGTGTTGGATGTAATAACACTTTAGTACAAAAAATGACTGAGGCCATGATTGCTGCATGTTGTGGAATAAATCATAATGATCCTCCAGAGGAGGATGTTTGTAAAAGTTATATGAAAGTAGAGATATTGAATAGTGATGAGCGAGCACCCCAATGCTCGGGTGTTCGGGTGCTCTGACCGAGCACCCCCTGAGGCTCGAGTGCTCGGCCGAGCACCCGAGCCCCATTGAAGTCAATGGGAGGACTCGAGCATTACACCAGGCACCCCCTGCTCTGATGAGGGGAGGGTGCCTGGTCCATAGGAAAAGGGCAGAAAAGGATTGAAACACCACAGAAATGGTTCAGGGACAGCATAGGGAGGATGTCTGGATGCATCTTGGACTCCAACATCGCTGCTGGGAACGATCTTTCGCCCGTAGTACGCCATTTTTACAGACTGACCATAAAACACACAAAAAGGAAAATAAAAACGACTTTAGGCGAAAAATTGTTACCAAACAATATTTGCTGTATATTTACTTGTATATCATCTGCAAATTCTCCCAAAAATTTCCTTGATTTTCTGAAGTGAGGCCATGATTAAGAGGGAAACGTGCGCAGAGGCAAATTCTCCCAAAAATTTCCTTGATTTTCAGAACTGAGGCCATGATTAAGAGGGAAACGTGCGCAGAGGCAAATTCTCCCAAAAATTTCCTTGATTTTCAGAACTGAGGCCATGATTAAGAGGGAAACGTGCGCAGAGGCAAATTCTCCCAAAAATTTCCTTGATTTTCAGAACTGAGGCCATGATTAAGATGGAAACGTGCGCTGAGCTGACCATCTAAAACATTATGGGTGAGGGTCTGCTGCAGAGCTGACCATCCTAAACATTATATGCGAAGGCCCGCTAGTGAGCTGACGCTATAAAACATTATATGAGAGGGCCCGCTAGAGAGCTGACCCAATAAAACATTATATGAGAAGGCCCGCTGGTGAGCTGACCTATATAAAAATTGTCAAACAGGGCCCGCTGGTGAGCTGGCCCTATATAAAAATTATATCACAGGGCCCGCTGGTGAGCTGGCCCTATATAAAAATTATATCACAGGGCCCGCTGGTGAGCTGGCCCTATATAAAAATTATATCCCAGGGCATATGGAAGAGGAGGAGGAGGATGAGAAGATTAAGAGTCAACCATATACCCGTTTTTTGGGTGGAAGGGGTGAATGGGAATACAGAGTATTCCCATCATTGTAAATAACATATATAAAGTGAGTTTATGTTCCCCCGGGGCTTTCCTCCAGTGGAGTGGAGAAGTCAGGGGAAATCCAGGCCTTGTTCATTTTTATAAGTGTCAACCTATCAGCATTGTCGGTGGAAAGGCGGATACGCTTATCTGTTATGATGCCACCAGCAGCACTAAATACCCGCTCAGACAGAACGCTGGCGGCAGGGCAGGCCAGCACCTCCAAGGCGTAGAGTGCCAGTTCATACCACGTGTCCAGCTTGGACACCCAGTAGTTGTAAGGCACAGAGGGATCATTGAGGACGCTGACACGGTCTGCTACGTACTCCTTCACCATCTTCCAAAACTTTTCCCTCCTTGTGACACTAGGCTGCGCATCAGGGTGAGGGTGCTGGCGGGGTGTCATGAAGGTGTCCCACGCCTTGGAGAGTGTTGCCCTGCCTTTCTCGGAACTGCTGTGTGCTCCCCTTTTCTCCCCTTCTCTGTTGGCCAAGGTAGCACGTACTCTGCCGCCAGCGTTGTCAGATGGAAAATTTTGGAGCAATTTTTCAACAAGAACCTTCTGGTATTGCACCATTTTGCTTGTCCTCTCCACCGGAGGAATGAGAAATGAGAAATTCTCTTTGTAGCGGGGGTCCAGAAGGGTGAACACCCAGTAATCCGTGTTGTTTAAAATGCGTATAACGCGTGGGTCACGGGAAAGGCAGCCTAACATAAAGTCAGCCATGTGTGCCAGAGTACCAACAGTCAAGATTTCGCTGTCCTCACCAGGAGGATGACTCTCAATATCCTCATCCTCTTCCTCCTCTTCTGCCCACCCACGCTGAAGAGATGGAACTAAAGTTCCATGGCTACCCTCTGTAGCGGAGGCAACCGTGTCTTCCTCCTCCTCCTCCTCCTCCTCCGCCTCCTCCAATTGTCGCTGAGAAGACGAAGTGAGGGTGCTCTGGCTATCACCTTGTGTAAGCTCTTCCTCCCCCATTTCCACCTCTTCCACATGCAAAGCGTCGGTTTTAATTGTGAGCAGCGAGCGTTTCAGTAGACACAGAAGTGGGATGGTGACACTGATAATAGCGTTATCGCCGCTCACCATCTGTGTCGATTCCTCAAAATTGCGTAAAACCTCGCAGAGGTCTGACATCCATTCCCACTCCTCACTTCTGATTACAGGAAGTTGAACGGAGAGGCGACGACCGTGTAACAGCTGGTACTCCACTACTGCCCTCTGCTGCTCACAAAGCCGGGCCAACATGTGGAAGGTGGAGTTCCAGCGCGTGCTCACGTCACACAGCAGCCGGTGAGCTGGCAATTGTAAGCGCTGCTGCAGCTTCAACAGGCCATCCGAAGCTGTAGATGACTTACGGAAATGTGCACACACGCGGCGCACCTTGGTCAAGAGATCATGCACATTGGGGTAGGTTTTTAGAAATCGCTGCACCACTAAATTAAATACATGCGCTAGGCATGGTACGTGTGTGAGCTTGCCGAGCTCCAAAGCCGCCACCAAGTTACGCCCATTATCACACACAACCATGCCTGGTTGCAGGTTGAGTGGCGAGAGCCACTGCTCGGTCTGGTGACTAATCCCCTGCAACAGCTCTGAGGCCGTGTGCTGTTTGTCCCCAAGGCAGATCAGCTTCAGCACGGCCTGTTGACGCTTCCCCACTGCAGTGCTACACTGCTTCCAGCTACTGGCTGATGGGGGAGTGGTGCTGCGTGTAGAGAATTCGGAGGTGGAAACGGAGGAGGAGGAGCCAATAACGTAGGTGCTGGCGGAAACCCTGATGGAGGTAGGGCCCGCAATCCTCGGCGTGGGTAGCACCCGTGCCATCCCAGGGTCCGAGTCGCTCCCAGCCTCCACGACATTCACCCAGTGTGCCGTCAGGGAAATGTAGCATCCCTGGCCACAAGCACTTGTCCATGTGTCAGTCGTTAAGTGGACCTTCCCAGTAACTGCGTTGGTCAGGGCACGGGTGATGTTACGGGACACATGGTGGTGTAATGCGGGGATGGCACACCGGGAAAAGTAGTGGCGGCTGGGGACCGCGTACCGAGGGACAGCTGCTGCCATCAGGCTGCGGAAGGACTCAGTGTCCACAAGCCTAAATGGCAGCATTTCGATGGCCAGTAATTTGGAAAGGTGTGAGGTTAGTGCTATGGCCTGTGGGTGGGTGGCTGGGTACTTTCTCTTGCGCTCAAATGCCTGGGGTAACGACATTTGGACGCTGCGCTGGGACAGGGAAGTGGATGTGGTCGCTGATGGTGCTTCAGATGCTACAGGTGCAGGGCGGGAGGTATGCGGGCCTGCGCCTTCGACAGGCGATTGGCCGGCACCGAAAACAGGGGAAGAGGAGGCAGTGGTGTGGCCTGCAGACACAGATGGGCGATCCAGGCGTTCCTCCCATTTACTACGGTGCTTGGATGCCATGTGTCGGATCATGCTGGTGGTGGTGAGGTTTCTAGTGTTCATGCCTCGGCTCATTCTGGTGTGGCACAGGTTGCAAACTACAATTCTTTTGTCGTCCGCACTTTCCTTAAAAAAACGCCATACCGCGGAACACCTACCCTTTGGCAAGGTAGATTTACGCAAGGGGGTGCTCCGTGGAACATTTGCGGGCCGGTTTGGTGCGGTCCGCCTTCTTTCTGTAGCCACACCACTGCCTCTTCCAGCCTGTTGCGGTGCTGCAGATGGCTCACCCTCAGGACTGCTGTCATCGCTCGGCTCTACACCTTCCCAGGTGGGGTCAGTCACCTCATCGTCCACCAAGTCCTCCTCCACTTCCTCACTCTGATCATCCTCCTCAAGTCTTGATCCCACCACATACTCAGTCATTGACAACTGTATAACATTCTCCTCAACAAGGTCTTGAGACGGAAATAGTGGTTGATTTAATGGCAACTGTGTCTCATCATCATCATCATCATCCACTACTTCCTTTGACCTTAAATGCCGTTCACATCTGTCATCTTCTTGTGATTGGGTAGCCTCTAGAGGTTGTGAATCAGGGCACAAGATCTCATGTTCCTCTGCAAGCGTGCTTGGAGAGAGGGTCAAATGAAGGATTGGCGATGAGACGAGCTCCTCACTATATCCCAGTGTGGGATCACTTCTTTGACCAGACCGTGTATGGTGGGAGGAAGGATGATCAGAGTGAGGATTATGTTGACCAGACTCTTGGCTACTGAGAGTGGACTTGGTGGAAGACAGGGTGGTGCTTAACCGACTGGAAGCAGTATCAGCTGTCATCCAACCGACCACCTGTTCGCAGTGGTCGGACCTCGAGAGTGATGTCCTGCGACGCCCTGTAAAATTACACATGAAGCTAGGTATGGTGGATGTCTTTCTTTCTTGTGCTCTGGCACCAGGCACAGTTTCTCCGCGTCCTGACCCGCGCCCTGAACTATCAGGATCACGTCCACTTCCCCGTCCCTTTTTACCCGCCTTCTTCATCTTACACGGAATATGTGACTTTAATATTTGAGTTTGAAAACTTAACAGTATTTCTTACTATTCTGCAACTGTGCAGAGTACACAGAATAGGCTGCTAAACTGCGGTGACACACACTGAATGGAAAATGTGACTTTAATATTTGAGTTTGAAAACTTAACAGTATTTCTTCCTATTCTGCAACTCTGCACAGTACACAGAATGTGCTGCTACACTGCGGCGAAGCACACTGAATGGAATATGTGACTTTGATATTTTAGTTTGAAGTCTTAACAGTATTTCTTCCTATTCTGCAACTCTGCACAGTACACAGAATGTGCTGCTACACTGCGGCGAAGCACACTGAATGGAATATGTGACTTTGATATTTTAGTTTGAAGACTTAACAGTATTTCTTCCTATTCTGCAACTCTGCACAGTACACAGAATGTGCTGCTACACTGCGGCGAAGCACACTGAATGGAATATGTGACTTTGATATTTTAGTTTGAAGACTTAACAGTATTTCTTCCTATTCTGCAACTCTGCACAGTACACAGAATGTGCTGCTACACTGCGGCGAAGCACACTGAATGGAATATGTGACTTTGATATTTTAGTTTGAAGACTTAACAGTATTTCTTCCTATTCTGCAACTCTGCACAGTACACAGAATGTGCTGCTACACTGCGGCGAAGCACACTGAATGGAATATGTGACTTTGATATTTTAGTTTGAAGACTTAACAGTATTTCTTCCTATTCTGCAACTCTGCACAGTACACAGAATGTGCTGCTACACTGCGGCGAAGCACACTGAATGGAATATGTGACTTTGATATTTTAGTTTGAAGACTTAACAGTATTTCTTCCTATTCTGCAACTCTGCACAGTACACAGAATGTGCTGCTACACTGCGGCGAAGCACACTGAATGGAATATGTGACTTTGATATTTTAGTTTGAAGACTTAACAGTATTTCTTCCTATTCTGCAACTCTGCACAGTACACAGAATGTGCTGCTACACTGCGGCGAAGCACACTGAATGGAATATGTGACTTTGATATTTTAGTTTGAAGACTTAACAGTATTTCTTCCTATTCTGCAACTCTGCACAGTACACAGAATGTGCTGCTAAACTGCGGCGAAGCACACTGAATGGAATATGTGACTTTGATATTTTAGTTTGAAGACTTAACAGTATTTCTTCCTATTCTGCAACTCTGCACAGTCCACAGAATGTGCTGCTAAACTGCGGCGAAGCACACTGAATGGAATATGTGACTTTGATATTTTAGTTTGAAGACTTAACAGTATTTCTTCCTATTCTGCAACTCTGCACAGTCCACAGAATGTGCTGCTAAACTGCGGCGAAGCACACTGAATGGAATATGTGACTTTGATATTTTAGTTTGAAGACTTAACAGAATGTGCTCTAATCTGCAACTTTGCACACTAAACAGAATGTGCTCTAATCTGCAACTGTGCACACTAAACAGAATGTGCTCTAATCTGCAACTTTGCACACTAAACAGAATATATTTTTTTTTTTTTTTTCCCCCCACACAAAATAACCTGCTGCCCCCACACACAGTAGTCCTAAAAAGGACTTTTGGTTCTTTTTTTTCACAATTTTGCTTGTTTTCCTCCCTACACTGCCTTTCCCTTCCTATCCTCAGCTCTCCCTGGCTAAGACTGAGCCGAACTCGATGGTCAGGTGCTATACAGCACCCGACCACGGGTTCTGGCCAGCCAATCAGTGTAATGCCAGCAGCCAACATGGCTGCTGGCATTACACCGATGTCAGAGCCTCCCTGCACGTTTATTGGCTGCGCAGCAGCCGCAAAACGTGCGGGGAGGAGACCCGAACATGGCGGGCGAGCACATGCGGTACTCGTACGAGTACCGCCATGTGCCGAGCAGAGCGATGCTCGAGCCGATCCGAGCATCGGCCGAGCATGCTCGCTCAACACTAATATTGAACCTTTTAACACCTTGAGGTCCAGTGATGTATAAGGACTGTCAATGCTGTTCTTGCCTAAAGGACCAGTGACGGTCCTGACATGTCACGATTTTTTACACAGCACTTCTACGGGAGCACTGTGAGTAGTAGCGGGGACTTAAATTGATCTCTCCAAGACTGGTGCGGTCACTATCAGTCCCCCTTTTGGCATGCCGGCACACGTGATCAGTCACATGTGCCAATGCATCAAACTTCCCTATATGGTCCTTAAAGGACAACATACCCTGGGACCACTGGTCCTTAACCCCTTAAGGACCGGAGGTTATGGGACATTTCCGTCCCATAACGTCCGCATAGGGGCACTTTGACGCGCCGGTACACGTGACCTGTCACGTGTATCGGCGCGTCACTATGGGGCTTGAAACAGATCGCTCCGATCTTGGAGCGGTCTATTTCATGCCCTATTTTTACTTACAGCGCTCCCGGTAGAGCACTGTAAGTAAAAAGTACGTGACGTACCAGGACCGTCAAGGGTCGTTCGAGCAAGTTTACCCTTGACGGTCCTGGTACGTCAAGGGTCCCTAAGGGGTTAAGGAGTTAAAAACACATGACATAATGAGTCTCATGCTAGTGTTGCTAACATAGCTGAGGATGATTTAGCAGTGAGTCCAACTGCTGCATCAGAGAGCGATAGTAATGCACAAGGTCAAACTAGTGGTCAATGCTCTATAAAAAAATAAACATTTTCAGTCTTTAAAAAACCCAGAGGTATATGAAAGTAGTTGGAAGGAAAGTGGATGAGGCTGATGCTGCTAATTACCTAATGATTGATGATGATGATGAGTCAGAATATATCCCTCCACTCTCCTCCCTTTCATCTGATACAAATAAAGTAGAGAGTGATGATGATGATATGAATACATTTTAGCTAAAGGAAAAGGTTCAATCTACCACTGAAAAGCAGCAACATACCTGTTTATAAACTTTCTGAGAGATCAAATGGAAAGTCTGAATCTGCAAAAGTAAAACATAAAAATACACAGTCAATATTTCTGTCATTATCATCAGTGTCACAACTTGATTTGTTACCCTTTTTGTTTCTTTGTGCAGTGAGGGGTATATTGGGTAATTTGCCCAATGTAATACTGTAGTCACTGGCCATTGTGCCGGACTTCTGTCTATGTGATGCAGCTACAAAGGGGTAGCCGGTCCAAGGAATGGGAGTCAAAGGGGACTCATTAGACCATTCCTAGAAGAAGACACACCAAACAAGTTGTTGTAGTCCAAGAATACTGTGTTATTTATTGGAAGTGGCTAGGGTTTATATAGCCACATTGCCATGGGAAGGGGGATGTGACATGCAATCAGAACAGGGACCGATTAATACAATTAACACATAGTACAATGGAAGCAGGTTTTACAGACAACCACAGCACCAGACTAATCTCATCACGCAGACAACAATGGTGAATACACAACACTGGTAAAGGGATTAGGGAAGTACCACCTAATCAAACCTGGACCAGACAGTGGGACACATACAACTCCCTGGGTTCATGATTCATAACTGGCTCCTCTGCCTATCTACTGATAATATCTTTCTGCCTGGTGGTGTACCAGTTTTCCACCCAGCCGGTCTGTGCTCTCTGATGCCCAGCATTAGGGGTAAACTCTCCCTGGTCTTGCTCTCCTTGCCTACCTTCATGTCAGCTTCCACTCCCAATCAACACTACTGTTGGGATTGTTACTGGCATTCCCTGGCTCTCTTCAGCTTGCTTGCTGTATCTCTATGGCCATCGGATTTTGCCAGTTTTCTGACACCCCCCAGCTTTGTGCCCTTGCCCAGACAGTACCTATGGGCATTTGTGGCTACCAATAGACAAGGGAACATGGCTGAGGGGATCAGACAGTGTAAATGGCGATCTGTGGCTACCAATGGGCAAGGAAACAAGTCTAGTGGCCAGGCAGTGTACATGGGGTTCTGTAACTACCAGTGGGCAAAGGAACAAGACTGAAAGGCAGCTAGTAGCCACAAATCCACATGTATAAATTATGATACAGTGCTGAGGGGATGATTATGCACCATTTGCTGTACGTTGTTTAACCTTTTGAGTGCCACAGGGGTGTGCAGTGCACATCACAATGGGACACAAAAGGTTAAGGGAGTAAAGCTGTTCGTAATGCTGAAAGTATTCTCTCCACTCCCCTACTGACCAAGTGGGTTAGCAGAGAGATGCTCTCAGGGGCTGAATTCTATTACAAGTGCTAATTTTATCTCTGCTTTTATCTCCAGTTTTCCCCATAGACTTCAGTAGGAAAATGTTTGATAAAACGGATGTTAACATTTAGCACCTGCAGTAGAATCTAGCCCCAGGAGTGTTTTATTGCTGGTGATGTGTGAGGGAGAGCATCTCTTCCACACTGACAGCAGTTCACAACCATCCCTGCCTTCTGACTGAGGTCTGTTATTTCATAGGAAAGTACAGGGAGATCCCAACTTCGCCAGCCTCAGGTAGGAGAAGTTGAGATAGTTTACTCTGACATCAGAGGCTGCTATTGGAGTTTAGTACATGTGGTGTAGTGCCACATTATCATATAAACACCCCCCATTAATGGCTCATTTTACTGAATTTCCATATGAAAATTACTCAGTATGCTTAATTTCCAAGTGGAAATAGGCCATTGTTGATGTGATGAGTGAAAATTCATAAACCTGGTGAAGGCACGTCGGATGGATGCCATTTTGGTCAGATTTTTGTTGAACTGATGGGGGATGTGATGCCAAAGACACTTTAGTGCATGCTGTCTATGTGGCTTTGACACTGCTCCAACAGGACATAACATTTTTAGCCCTCTTTGACCTTTAGTGAATTTCCCCCTTGGTCTGATCTTCATGCACTATATGCTAGCACATATCGAACGTTATGTAGAGTTATTTAAAGGTGATAGTGTGCCTTTAAAGGGATAGTAATGTTTCATAGTAAAAGCAGCTCTAATTAATCATCATATTATTTGGACTTTGGAGAGTGTTATTTCAATACTGTCAGAGTTATAGTTCAAGAGTAATTCAATGACAAAGTGTCCCCCTCCCACCCCTTTTACTGATGTAACACTGCTCAGCCAGAGCATAAGGGAGTGCCCAGGTAGACTGTAGAGAGGGACAATCTTCAATTAAGATAAAGGAAAAAGCTGAAAAACTTGTCAAGGGGGGTAGGGCCTTCATTGTTCTCATAGGAAGAAGATTGTCCTCTGCTGTTATCTGTCTGGTCTATGGACTGCATTCCACATCTGAGAAGAGATGGCTTACACTAGGTAAAAGGGGCAGGAGGGGGAACTTTGCTTGTGAATATCTCATAGACCATAAAGGTTTGAGAGATAAGACTTATATCGTTCTTCATGTTTTCTTAATGCCTACAAAATAAAATAAAGATAAAATGAAGTATTACTATCCCTTTAAATATCTGATCTAAGTCTCCAGCTATATGGTTTAGTCTACCTCTCCACATAGCAGTTTTCCTGTGTATTCTGCTTGGGAAGCTTCAGCTGATCTGCGTTTAGTCAGCCAGCATGCAAGAACTGTGTATTTGTTTTGAACTTGCTTTGAGCATTCAGCTGACAACAACTCATTCAGCTTTAGTGGAATTAGTTCTCTGAACTGCATCTTAATACGTCCTGGGGTTTACTATGACACTTTGATATCAGTGGTACTAGAAAATCAAGTCCTGAATCATCTGCCCAGATATCAGCAGGTGACCTTTTTCTTACCATTACTTGAAAGAACATTCATTCAACAGCCTTCAAAGAATCGCTTATATGACTTTTGTATTTTTTCTTGCAGTCCCTGCTGTGATCTGTAACATCGTAAATTCCATCCATTGGACCACCGAATTGTTTCACTTGGTAACTTTCACAGGATCAAATCAGTGAGGCTGAAAAAAGTGGTGTAATCCTGTTGCAAAATACATAATTATTTAAATGGATCTTTTAACCCATGTATGCTAGAGAGTTCTCCAACAACATGCTTCTCAATGCTTTATAAACTTCTCTAACATACAAGGAATTAAGGGCTCGATGCAAATGTTGGAGTTAAAACCAACGAGAAGAAAAAAAAAGCTTTTGTGAGTTAAAAGGATAGTAATACTTCATTTTATCTTTATTTTATTTTGTAGGCATTATAAAAACATGAAGAACGATATAAGTCTTATCTCTCAAACATTTATGGTTTGAGAGATATTCACAAGCAAAGTTTCCCCCTCCCGCCCCTTTTACCTAGTGTAAGCCATCTCTTCTCAGATGTGAAATGTAGTCCATAGACCAGACAGATAACAGCAGGGGACAATCTTCTTCCTATGAGAACAATGAAAGCCCTGCCCCCCCTTGACAAGTTTTTCAGGTTTTTCCCTTATCTTTATTGAAGATTGTCCCTCTCTGCAATCTACCTGGGCACCTCCCTTCTGATCTGGCTGAACAATGTTACATCAGTAAAAGGGGCGGGAGGGGGATACTTTGTAATTGAATTACTCTTGAACTATAACTCTGACAGTATTGAAATAACGCTCTCCAAAGTCCAAATACTATGATGATTAATTAGAGCTGCTTTTATTATGAAACATTACTATCCCTTTAACCGAGACCAGGTAACGTGAGATTTCCTTACCTGGAAAGGTTAACGTGCGACGGCCTACAAATCACATGAAAACTACAAAACTGGAGTCGCCTAAAATCTGACCTCACCTCCGTCAAAAAACACACGCTAAATAACGTGAGGAACATCCTGATGAAAGAAACAAGCAAACGCGCAACGTTACCTAGTGCCCCAGCCAATCACAGCACCCCAAAGTATCAAGTTCAGTCGAATAAACTATATATAGACCCAATATAACCTACGCACCTTTGTCTGATTTAGAATTTCAAGAGCTAGATCTCAGGACTAGTGTTGAGCGAGCGTGCTCGGCCGATGCTCGGATCGGCTCGAGCATCGCTCTGCTCGGCACATGGCGGTACTCGTACGAGTACCGCCATGTGCTCGCCCGACATGTTCGGGTGAAGAGGATCTGTGCCGGAAGAGGCACAGATCCGAAGACGCTCCGCTGGACCACCAGGGAATGGAGGTACGGGGGCATTGCGGAGATGAAGGGGGACATTGTGGAAGAGGGGCATAGACTCTATGCCCCTCTTCCACAATGTCCCCCTTCATCTCCGCTATGCCCCTCTTCCACAATGTCCCCCTTCATCTCCGCTATGGCATAGGAGATGAAGGGGGACATTGTGGAAGAGGGGCATAGCGGAGATGAAGGGGGACATTGACCAGGCACCCTCCGCTCATCAGAGCAGGGGGTGCCTGGTTTAATGCTCGAGTGCTCCCATTCATTTGAATGGGGCTCGGGTGCTCGGCCGAGCACTCGAGCATCAGGGGGTGCTCGGTCAGAGCACCCGAGCACCCGAGCATCGGGGTGCTCGCTCATCCCTACTCAGGACCCAGGAGCGCAGGGTAGAGAAAGAGAGAAAGGGATTTTAGGCGCATACATACAGGTTAGTGTTGAGCGAGCGTGCTCGGCCGATGCTCGGATCGGCTCGAGCATCGCTCTGCTCGGCACATGGCGGTACTCGTCGAGTACCGCCATGTGCTCGCCCGCCATGTTCGGGTGGCGGGGATCTGTGCCGGAAGAGGCACAGATCTGAAGACGCTCCGCTGGACCACCAGGGACTGGAGGTACGGGGGCATTGCGGAGATGAAGGGGGCATTGCGGAGATGAAGGGGGACATTGTGGAAGAGGGGCATAGACTCTATGCCCCTCTTCCACAATGTCCCCCTTCATCTCCACTATGCCCCTCTTCCACAATGTCCCCCTTCATCTCCTCTATGCCATAGAGGAGATGAAGGGGGACATTGTGGAAGAGGGGCATAGCGGAGATGAAGGGGGACATTGTGGAAGAGGGGCATAGCGGAGATGAAGGGGGACATTGTGGAAGAGGGGCATAGCGGAGATGAAGGGGGCATAGCGGAGATGAAGGGGGACATTGCGGAGATGAAGGGGGCATTCGGAGATGAAGGGGGCATAGCGGAGATGAAGGGGGGCATTGACCAGGCACCCTCCCCTCATCAGAGCAGGGGGTGCCTGGTGTAATGCTCGTGTCGCCCCATTATATTCAATGGGGCTCGGGTGCTCGGCCGAGCACTCGAGCCTCAGGGGGTGCTCGGTCAGAGCACCCGAGCATCGGGGTGCTCGCTCAACACTAATACAGGTAGAAGGAGTTGGAGAGACTGACAGCACACATAGCGACACATAATACACTTTTATACATACCAAACACACACATTCAAACATACATACGCACATAGCCCATATCTTTTTTTGTTAGTAAAACACATACACTGGGTGTGAGTGGGTGAGAGGAATGGCAAGGAGAGGAGGACAGGAAAGAGGGGTGGGGAGAGTAGGAGGAGAGGAGGAAGAGGAGCAGGTGGGTATCCCTGATCAGGGTAGGGGAGGGAGAGGGAGATCCCTGGGGTGGAGGGGCAGCCATGCCAGAAAAGGCACATCTAGTGCAGGGTCAGTGGAGAGAGTGGGACGAGGGGTAGTCAAGGGGGTGCACCATGCATAGCCAGGGCCATCGCAGGCAGGGCTGGAAAGACACAGTCAGGGCTCTCATAGAACCTCTGGGGGCGAGGAGGAGGACAAGGAGAGAAAGCCCAAATTTACTGAGGAAGAGAACCTCGCCCTGGTGGAGGCAGTCATCTCCAGGGATCGGATCTTGTTCCCCCGGGGGGGAAGGTTGTCGGCATGGGGGCCAATCTTAAAGCCGCATGGAAGGAGGTCCTTGATGAAGTCAGTGCAGTGTTCAGATGAGCGGTCACTGGAAGCGGTGAAGAAGAGGTGGGCCGACTGCAAGGCCAGGGTCAAGAAGAAGATGGGCAAGGAGCCTATGCATGCTGCTGGCACAGGGGTTGGTCCGCCCCTGCGCATGCACTACATGGAGTGGGAGGAGGCAGTGCGGAGGACCCTGTCCACAACAGCAGTGCAGGGAATCCCAGGGTAGAGTGACACCGGGGATGAAAGGAGCCTCCAGTCCATCGGTAAGTGTATCAAGGCCTACACACACATCACACATATCTTGACACCACAAGACAGAGGCCAACACAGTGACACCTGAACAGCATTACACACTGCAATTCAGCAAGACAGCTTGGAGGGTCGTCAAACAAGGACAGAATACTTGTCAAACCCAGCCTGAATGGTAATGGTCAAGTCCCTGTTGAACTCCCTTCATACTGTCTACAACAACATAATGCACAGCACATAAACAATGCACACCATCATGTTTGAGGCAAAGATATGACTGTTATATGTGTCACAATGTCATACATAGAGTGACAAAGAGGTCAACGCACAACCCCTTCAGTGCCACAGGGATAAGCAATTCATTGTTTTACGATACACTGGCTAATCCCCTATCAATCAAAGGGTTATGGGAGATAGCAAGGAGGGGATATGATGTGTTTTTCGGAGTATTAGTACTGCATGTCAGGGCTAGGCGTTGTACATGTAGGTAGTTAGTCCAAGTGGAATAGTCAAGGATCAGCTTTCTGCATCATATGTAGCCTGCAGAGAGTGGATGGCCAGGGGGCATTCACCGCTATCACCACTCTGCAGAACATATGTGATTCACAAGGCTCAACCATGATGGGGGGGACATGCACTAGGGTGCCAGAAATAGGTGACAATGTGCACATGACAACTGCAGTGTCATCACATCTGCAATCCCTGTGTTAGTCTGTGGAGCCAATGCACTGAGATCTAAACAACCCGTGACATATAAGTGCTTAGGCTCCATAGCATAACATAGGAAAGGGTAGAAGTAACCTCCAATCATATTGCATAACCCCGCCCATGTCTGCTGCGTGTTTGGATTCCAGCCATCCTGGGGTTGGACTCAGTGGTCATTGGTCTTCACCAGTGCACTGATGTTCATAGAGGCCCTAGTGTGTTTGCTGTCGAGGTCTAGGTGATGTACATGCAATGGGCTTGTATCACTCAAGGTGTGTTGGTCCAGTTTTTTTCACAACATGTATCCAGATGTATGGGGATGCCTTGCCATACTCACACCCCAGGATACATGTGATGACTAAAGTTACACCACTGTAGGTTTTATGAATCCATGTATTAGATCCTGTCCGGTTCAGTAATCATGTGTCAAGATGGTAACCAATGCATTGCAAAGCAATGCAATGGATACCATCCTGCCACTCAACGGTTCACATGTTAATGTTATGGTCTTGCAGCACTCTTGTCATGGCTCACATCACTGATCATATCATGTCCTGGGACAAGCTCCCCTGAGGAGCCAACCACATCCAGGGCTCTACCACCACCACCACGTCAGCAGCAGCAGCAGTAGCTGGCCTAGCAGGCCCCACCGCCATGTCAGCAGCAGCAGCAGCAGCTGGCCTACCAGGCCCCCCCACCACCACAGCAGCAGCTGGCCTACCAGCCCCCCCACCACCACCACAGCAGCAGCTGGCCTACCAGCCCCCCCACCACCACCACAGCAGCAGCTGGCCTACCAGGCCCCCCCCACCACAGCAGCAGCTGGCCTACCAGCCCCCCCTACACCGCAGCAGCTGGCCTACCAGACCTCCCCAACGGGTAGGCATTGGATGCCTGAGATGGTGGCCGTGTCACAGCAGTTGGGATTCGGGCCAACCCCCAGACTACGGGGACACGTGGCAGGAGGACACCCAGGCAAGGGAGGTGTTCACCCTGCTACGATCACCCACACCACCAATGCACTCTGGGGGATCCCAGGGAGATGGAAGGGCAGACACAGGGCGACAGGTGTCCCCACAGTCCCTCCAGGGAGACTCTACCCCCCTTGAGGGTCACCGTGCTTCCTCCACATGGTATCATCACCACCAGCCTCTACTCCCTCCACAACAAGAACAACCAACACCGCCGTCCTGGATAGGGAGTTCCTGGGAGTTTAGACAAGGCGACTCCGGGTGGGCAGGAGGTGTGCTAGGTCCCTGACCAGGATGGAGAACCACATTGCACACATCCTGGCCAGCATGAGGGCAATGGAGGCCCAGCAGTTTACCCTGACCAACCACCTGGTCACCTACACCAACAGAATGACAGCCGTGATGGACCAGGTGGTAGTCGAAATGAGGGAACACAACAGGTTGGAGGACTCCAGTTCCACTACCCTTACCAGCACTTCACCACAGTCACCCACAGCCTCCAGACACACTAAGGCCTCACGGCGTCGAGTGCAGGAGGCCACCCCTGCAGCACCGCCCAAAGCACCCCCCCCCAAGAAAAGGAAATAGGGGTTCATTGTTGACTCAATAAATGTGCAGTTGTTGCTTCGACACATGTCCATGTCTGTTTGTTTTTTATCAGACTCGGTTAGTTATAGCATTGTCTCCAATGCATTTCAAAGTTATGCAGTGAACACAAATCATGCACATCTAACATGGGTGTAAGGTAGTGAGTTGTCTACAATGCATTGCAGAGCTATGCAGTGAACACAACTCATGAACGATGGATGGCGTCACAAGCTTTTACAACAGGGGTGAGCACACACATCACATACAGAAACATTTGTATGAGTTCAACTCACAGACCACGTATCAAAGCCAAACAACATCATGGTGTTGTTCCATTATGTGATTTGAACTTGAACAACATGAACACATTAGCTAGATCAACAACATGAACACATATAAGGGGATGGTAATACCTAACATGTTTAAACAAATATGTAGTAAGGATCATCCCCTGAGTAGAACGAGGGAACTCCCACTGCTGAAAGTTGTATTATTCAGAAGTAATATCAGCTCAATGTGATACATGAAATATCACAGTGGTGTGGAATTGTCAAGTGGTGCCGTTGCTACACCATCCTATGGAGATTTATGGTGCTGGGACCAGAGCTGTCCATGGGATGGTGTAGCAACAGCGCCACTTGACAATTCCAGGTCTCTGGAAATTAAACTTGGAGCTGTAATAACATTTAAATGGTTGGTGGTGTGTCACGGACTCTCAGTAAAGAAACACACGAAACAGTACGAGTGAATTTAAATCAGTTTATTGAGCAATAGATAATAAGAATACTAGTAATAATAATGAACACTTCCTCAGTCAGAGGGGAGGTAGACGTGAGGACAGTGTCTAGTCCACTACCCAGGAGCTGACACTGAACCACCGTAGTTCTATGGTATTGAGTCTTAGAACCAGACTTGGCTCTACCACAACAAGAAGGAACGATAAGACTAGCACAGGGGAATACCCAACGGAGGAACAGAGCGTGAATAGACCACCGATACCAATTGCGTAACTGGTAGCCCCACTTGAGGCAGCAGAGTAGGTGCTTAGATAGATGCAGCCAGATAGGAGCGCACTACTGAAGCAAAGAGCGAGACAAGCTGCACTCTATCTATCGAAGGCAACTAGGAGGCACAGAGCGTAGGTAGCACCGCAAGTGCTAAGCCAGGCAACAGGTAAGCGTAAGAGGCGAGTGCCCAGGAGTGAGACTAAGTTGCACTAGCTGCCCAGAGGCAAATTAAAGGCACCAAGCAGAGGCAACTTGCAAACAACCAGCTGGTAGCTGAGCTAATAGGTAAAAGAGTGTGCCCTGGATCAGCCCAGTGGTAGTCAAACAGGTGTGAGGCACAAACGGAGCATCAGTCAGACAGGCCACGGTCAGGAACTGGATCAGGTAGTCAGCCACAGCAAAGACAGCACGGAGCGGTTATTCGGACACGCCAGAGTCATACACGGAGTGAGTAGTCAGACAAGCCAAGGATCGAACACCAGGAGACAATGTAAGCCAAGCAAGGGTCAGAGGAACAAACTAGATGCGCACAGGAACACCACGACAACAAGTCCTAGCCTCAATGAGGTTTATAAAGCAGCAGAAGGAGGCGGGACCCAATTAGGCCCAACAGAATAGGCCCATAAACAGGCGTCCGTGCCAGTGCCTGAAACATGACTATAGCAATGAGGAAGTGGCCGGAGGCCATGCCGGCCGGCGGCCATACAGAGGTAAGCAAAGGATCGCCCAGGCCTCAAAGGGAGACTGTGATATCTACTCTGCTGCCTCTGTTACTCTGCTGCTACTCTCACATTCTCCTGCCAGCTACACTTTGCCAAGTCAAACTGTTTTTTATGCAGCCGTGTAAGCTAAGCTGTAGTGCGGGACTGCGTTGATTATGAGAGTCACGACGTGCTAACGTTGCAGAAGGTTCCATCGGGCAATGAACTGTGGCATGCAGGCACAGCAGGGGGGGGCACATGGGGCAGCCCAAGCTGCACAGTAATTAAATGCAACCAAGAACTCTAATACTAATTATTTACATGCATTTGTAACAAAGCTCCCACACAGGCGCTTGACACGGGGGGCAAGCAAGCACTATTA
This sequence comes from Rhinophrynus dorsalis, assembly GCA_037306005.1. Taxonomy (NCBI): domain Eukaryota; kingdom Metazoa; phylum Chordata; class Amphibia; order Anura; family Rhinophrynidae; genus Rhinophrynus; species Rhinophrynus dorsalis. The sequence continues at coordinate 265,850,817 of CM074718.1, read as the reverse complement.
GTATGCACATCCTGGGGCCATAACATTATAAAGTAAGTAGGCTGTGGACATGACAGGGCCATTGCCAGGTGCCCCTGAAAATTGGGCGCTCTAGGCAAGTGCCTTGTCTGCCTATTGACAAATCCGGCCCTGAGTGTTTGGGCTGTCCTGACCTTTGTCTTTAAGCCAATGTGCAAACCCCATGTGACTTGTGGAGATGGGTAGATAGGTATTATAGAGGGGACTGATGGAGCTCCGGTCTTCTTGGCCTACTGCCCACTCTCTGCAGGTCATTAAGGTGAGTCATAACATGAAGCTGTTAGACATTGCTGTTTTTAAATGTGTTAAATGGTTTTAAAATATATCCAAAAAGAAATTCCAGTATTGCCAATCATCAGGGTCATTTTTAATTTGATGAATGACTGAGTGAATAGTAAGGTACTCGCCTTATTGGGGTGCCTTGACATGGCTGGCGAGCTTAAACAAATTTTGGCCAAACTATGTAACGAAGACCCCAAATTTACTATAGTGGTATCATATATGCTTTACACAGGTTTCACATTTGGATAGTCTGTATGGAGGAGAGCAGATTTGTTTTGCTTTGGGTTTCAATATCGTAACTATTCCTTTCTTCATAATTATGCGTCACCATGACAATGAAAACAACAGGGGACTGTATAAATACTACTCAGTGCTAAAACACATGCCAAACTAATATGTTTAGGCTGTCTGCTACACTAAGCTCAATCAAGTACATGCAGCCTCCACCCATACACACTTTGTCACATCTCGATTTTATTATACCCCTTTAGCAGGCCAAAACACCTGCATTCCTCCATACAAGCTACCCAAATGTGAACCCTGTATAATGCCTATATTATACAGTGTTAATAAGTTTTAAAAAAAAATTATGATTTTGTCACATAATTTGGCCAAAATATGTTTAAGCTCTCTTACTTCACCAAGGTATCCCATTTTGAGCGAGTTCTATCTAATATACATTGCCATCCCTATCCTAAGTTTAAAATTTCCCCTGATGATTTCTTGTGAGAACGCAAGTATTCATGTGGGTTCATATTTTGAATTTATACATTATATGTGTACTAGTTTAAAAGCGCTTTTGGGCATTCTGTACTGAGCATGATTGCAGCACAGGCAGTTTCTGCTGCTCATGACGGCTTCTGACAAACATCCTAGCGAATTATTATATAGGATGTGCTGGTGTGTTAGCTCTGTGCGTTTCTTTTCTTATTTGCTTTTACATATCTTTTCTCCTCATTCTAGCTGCTTTTTCACCATATTTCATTTAATTTCACATAGTGCAAAAACCTATTATGTAATAATTACAATAAAGTTCAAAATGAATTATTTTGATAAAATCACATACTATCAAAAACATTTGTCTTGATTATTGTTTCAATTATTTGAAAAAAGTCCACAAAGTACAACAATTCCAAATATGTATGTAAGAGTGCAACTTTATAAACTAATATGCACATTATATCAGTTACATCTTAAAACTACCTTTAAAGCGGAACTACTACCCAATAATAACATTGCACCACGTAAAGGAACCTTCGTCTCAGACAGGAAACTTATTTAAGGAATCTCTTAACCAGGCGTTGATAAGTGAATTGGTGGCCCCAGAAAAATTTCTATAGCTGAAACTTAAACTTTAAGGGTGCTTGGACACAACCCATCAGAGAATCTATCATAAAGGAAATCTAGAAGAGATGGGATATATTGTGATAGTGAATCTTTATCTTGGTTTCTATACCAGGAGAAATAATGCTTTAAGCATGATTATAGTCATTAGCCACACTTCCTAGACAGAAGGAGCAGGTCAATCATATATGAGGCTAACCCCTGATTCCTTAAAATATGGCTTTCATGAATCATGCTTCCAGGCTGCCAGCTTCAGTTTGTCAGTGGTGAAGCACTGTACCTTGGTGTAACAATTTCCTCGTGGTGAGCAGGAATCAATCTTCTGCTGAAAAAGCCTTCAGAGTGATAAACAAGGTTATTCTCAGCTACTGTGGTGCTATCAAAATTATATTTCTTGCATGATCTTTCCCAGGACCAATAGAATTAGTCTCAGGGATCTAGGCTATGTGAAAGGACCAGGTCTGGAGAAAAGTATCCACTATCACAGGATGATCATGGGGATATTGAGTGGAAAAATGTGGGAATTTGAGTTCTCTGATTGCCATCAGATGCATTTATTGAATCCCCCATCTATCCATGAGAAAGAGCAAAATATATTATTATTATTATTTTTATTTTATTTTAGTTTAAGAGAAGTTAAAGAGGAGAATGAGAATCACAGTAATTACAGCTGGGTTGATGGCAACCCCTCAACAAATAACAGTTAATAGTAGGGAACAGTATGGCACGTTGGCAGGAAAACTACCACAGTTGCTGAGATATAGAAACCAATGAGGTACAATCAGATAGAAATAGCCAGCGAGAAGTGGTCTCAACTTAGAGGAGTCCCAGAGGCTCAGTAAAGCGTAAGCTAGAGTAAATAGAATGAGACATAAAATACCATTCATCTGGAAGATCCATCTTACTGCTCAGACTATAAGTATCATGGCTCTGAGGTTGATCTATATGAAAGATCAATCTAAGAAGTGAATGAGGAGCTGCTCCTCATTTCCACCCTGCTGGATTAGATATGACACTGTAGTGGTACTGTCTAAACATATCTTTACTGGGTGTCTCTTGCTTGGGGCAATGTCATCTTTAGACCCCTCCATACTGCTAATAACGTCAGCTCATATGAATGTATCTTTCCCTCCTCTGGGGACCTTAGACCCGGAAATGGTTGCTGTCAAAGAACTGCTCCCCATCCCTGCTTGTTGGGGTCCACGTAAGTAAGGTCCAAGTTTATAGTGACCAAGGAAGACCTATGAACAGATTTGCACTGCACCACCAGGCTAGAGAGATGTAGAGATGTACCTTGAAGATTAAGTGACTGGGGATATCTATTCTTCTGGGATAGAATCAACTGTTCCAGTGGTCTCATGTGGGGACTGTCTCAAGGCATTGTTATTATAGAAGCTGTCATCAGCCTCAGAATGGATATCATGTGTTTCAAAGATAACTGTTTGGATGATCTGATGAGATCAATCTTACCACGTAGATTGCTTATTTTGTCTTCTTGTCAGATGGTTACCCCATCTGTGGCGTTCAATATGTGGCCCAGAAATTTCTTTGGTTCTCTGGTCTGATATCCGATTTATCCAAATCAACCATTCAAGGCATCACAGTGTAGAGATTACAAGCTGAGTATGGTATAGAAACAGAATTGGCTATGAAGCCTTTATGAGCCAAATGTTCTGGTAGGGAATTATTGCAACATTCATTTATCGTAACTAAGCTAGTACCATTACAATTGCTTTGGGAGAGGCTGACAGGAAGGTCCAAAACTACAGATGACAAACAATTGAACCTTCCATGATTGTTGCTTGGAGATACTTTTGACAATCCGAGTGGAAGACCAAGTGCATGTATGCATCCTGTAGATTTCTGGTTGTCATTACATCGTCCTTCTGTAGGATACTGTTCATATTTCTTTCATTTTGAAACTTTCCATGAATGCAAAATGGTAGAGGGAAGTCAGGCAGAACCCCCTGTGTGCTTAGGTACAAGAGAAATGTGTCTTTCTTTCGAAACTGGAACCAATACTTTGGCATCTACCAGGCCCTTGGTGGCCATAAGAAAAGCTCTTCTCTGTTAAGTAGACCTTGACTAGTGATGTATTTGTAAGGAGGCAAAGATGTGAACCAGATGTTTAAAGGGGGTGTATCACCCCTATTCATTTTTTTTTAAAAAAAAGCTCCTGTTCGTCTAAATTGAAGTTATAATATCTGCGCTGCAGCTACTTCCGGATATTACCTGCTCTGTACCGCAGTCTATCACTCTGCCTCTGCTCCCTCGATGCAGCCTCCTCCGATGATGGAGGCTTTCTGTCTGTAAGCTGGAGCGATCTCATTGACAGAGATTGATAGGAGGAGGAGGAGGATAGAGGCTGGATAGAGGGAGGGGAGCAGAGGCAGAGTGACAGACTGCGGTTACAGAGCAGATAACCGCAGTCTGTCCGGAAGTAGCTGCAGCACAGATATTATAACTTCAATTTAGACAAACCTGAGCTTTTTTTTTTAAAAAAAATGAATACACATTTACTTATATTCGCTCTATAAGCTAACAATTAATGCTAACTTGTATAGGGGTGATACATCCCCTTTAAGTCATTCTGAATGACTCACAATAGCTCAAAATCTGTTGTAATAATGCCATTGAAGAAGTAAATGATGTAAAATGCTTCCCGAAAGGAACTTATGGTCTGGAGCTGGAAATTACATTTTCCCATGAGTGTCTTGTGAAGACCTTTTAGGGGACCTGTTGCCCTTTGCAGAATATGGCTTCTGGTTTATGACCTCTAATATTCATTTTGAGGTTACTGGAAGGAGAGGCTTTTGGGAATTATAACTTTTATATTGAGGTGGGCATATATTTTCCTTTAAGAAAACACAAAGAAATGGGTGCAGACCCTTCTAAGAGGATATCTGTATGAACACACTTATTAAAGCCCCCAATAAGAAAGGCTCACCAAATGATGAAGAATGAAGCGCTCATCAAATGCTCAATCTTTTTTCATGACCTTCTCCTTTTTTCAATGTTTTTATCCTCGAGATCGCAATATGAGGAGACTCACAATCCAAAGTTCAAATCATTTATTTGTATAGCCACATAAATAAAAGAGTGAATACTATATAAATGCCCTATGCGTTTCATACTACAAATAGTGCTTCTTCAGGGGCTCAAGTAATTAAATAAAGTCAGCACAACAATATACAATTTAAAAACTCCACACTTATTTGTACTTTTTGCCTGAAGTCCTGCTCCATTGAGATTCCGTGTTCACAAACACATCAAACGTAACTTTCAATGACCTGCTACGTCACTCGTCAGAATAACTTCCTGTTAGAAACGGTGAACAAATAAGAAAAGCTTGCGTTCCAACCTTTGAGCTCATCTGGAAAATCGGAAATACTAACTTAACAAAATATGAGTTGAAATATTCAATATAAAGAATTTTTAATATATAGTCTATCTCTCAATTTCTATTCGTTCAGGCTTCGGTACAAATCAAATAAAAACTCATTACTATTATAAAAAATAAAAATAAATAAATTGCACCTTAATATTTAAAATAATGTTCTAAATATATTTATATTATCTATAAAAATTATTATTAAAAATACAACACAACCTAGTGGTAAAAATAAAAGCTATTATAAATAAAATCAGTCCAAATACTCAAATAATTAAGACAAGGAGACAATATATAAAGTATATATATAATATAAGAAACTACATACTATACATACACACATAAAGTGAAAAAAAAAATAAATAAATAGGATTGCACAAATCGTTTATGCATGTATATGTATATATGCAGGGCTCAAAATTTCCACTTGACACTAGCCAATGGCGAGTGAAAATTTAGCCCTGGCGCATAGAAGTTCAGCCCTGGAGGTTATGTTACGGCTTGCAGTGGAAAGTAACTTTTCAGGTCTGGCTAGTAGCAAAGGACTTCAAATTTTAAGACCTGGATATATGTATAAAATAATCCCTATCCTAAACCTGAAAATTAACTAAAAACATTTATTATAGCCCTTCATGTCAACTGTCACAGATCCAGCTCTTCATTTAAACCCCCTGAGTTTAGAGAACCTAATTTATATATCCATAGAGACTCTTTTTTGCAAAATGCAGTAAATCTATTCGGAACTTGTCGGGGAATTAAAATCAATACCCTTCACCAAAAAGTTATTAATCCCTCCTTTACTGCATGAACTAAAATGTCTTGAGACGCTATGTTCTTGAGATTTCTTAATAACGTTTCCTTTGACAAAGAATTTAGTAAAGCATGTAGCTCATTCACAAAAAGAAAATTGTCTCCAAAAAAGCATAACACATAGCTTCCTCTTAAATGATGAGTCAGCTGTCTATTGTGTCAGCCATAACTCCCTGAGTCCTACTGTGGATAAGATTGTAGCTCTATTAGCCATATGGACATTTTCTGTGGATGCATTGCATACAAAATCGACTGCTAACCAAAGCATGGAGATGGACTTAAAGTGCACCTGTCACTTTGATTCAAGTTTGCATATTTAAAAATTTCATTAAAAACTGGCTATTTGTCATAATAGGCAACATACCAGCAAGTGTACAGTTAAAGGGATAGTAACACTTCGTTTTAACTTTATTTTATTTTGTAGGCATTAAAAAAACATGAAGAATGATATAAGTCTTATCTCTCAAACCCTTATGGTTTATGAGATATTCACAAGCAAAGTTCCCCTCCCCGCCCCTTTTACCTAGTGTAAGCCATCTCTTCTCAGATGTGAGTCTGGTTGTATGACAGTACAGATAACAGAAGGGGACAATTTTCTTTGTATGAAAACCATGAAAGCCCTTCCCCCCTTGACAAGTTTTTCAGTTAATTGAAGATTGTCCCTCTCTGCAGTCTACCTGGGCATCTCCCTTCTGATCTGGTTGAACAGGGGGGGGATACTTTGTTTGTGAATATCTCTTAAACCATAAAGGTTTCAGAGATAAGACTTATATCATTCTTCATGTTTTTTTAATGCCTACAAAATAAAATAAAGTTAAAATGAAGTATTGCTATCCCTTTAAGGAGATATTCATATTTAATACCGTATGCAGATATATGCTAATTGTGGTTCCTGTGCTGTACCAGTGATGTTTCATATGCTAATTAAACTTTTCAGTCATGTTTCATATGCTAATTAAAGTTTTCAGTGAAATGCTAATTAAGTATTGTAGACTTTCACTTTTCCCAGGAATAAAAGTGTGAATATTTTCTAAACTATATACCCACAGGACTTTTTAATAGAATTACATACAGGCTGTTTTCAATTAAGTTTTCCAATATTTAAAAAAAATTCAAGGTAACAGATCCACTTTAAGCATGTCATCCCAGGATCTGTATTAATCAAGTCATTCTCCTGCTGAAATAACCACAGATGCATGGCTCTGCATATACAAGTTTTAGCCAAGCTAGGTCTAAAAGAGGCTACATCTATTTCATGGCATCTACGGATAGCTGCTTCAACTTTCTAAACAATTTGGTCTTTAAAGGGATAGTAATACTTCGTTTTAACTTTATTTTATTTTGTAGGCATTAAAAAAAACATGAAGAATGATATCAATCTTATCTCTCAAACCTTTATGGTTTGAGAGATATTCACAAGCAAAGTTTCCCCTCCTGCCCTTTTCACCTAGTGTAAGCCATCTCTTCTCAGATGTGGAATGCAGTCCATAGACCAGACAGATAACAGCAGGGGACACTTATTCCTATGAAAACAATGAAATCCCTGCCCCCTTGACAAGCTTTTCAGGTTTTTCCCTTATCTTAATTGAAGATTGTCCCTCTCTGCAGTCTACCTGGGCACCTCCCTTCTGCTCTGGCTGAACAGTGTTACATCAGTAAAAGGGGCGGGAGGGGGACTCTTGAACTACAACTCTGACAGAATTGAAATAACACTCTCCAAAGTCCAAATACTATGATGATTAATTAGAGCTGCTTTTATTATGAAACATTGCTATCCCTTTAAACCTCAACTCCTTCTCAACTGGAATTGTGGTCTTTTTGGATAAACAAGCCACGTGGCCTTCTCTGTGATCCCAAAAAACTGTGTTCTTAGGGTAAAATAGAAACAAAGCTTTGAACTTCTAAGGAAAGGACAGACACTTCTCCAAATTCCTCTATTCTTGATTTATAAGCAAAAAGATCTCTTTATGCACTAGATAATTTAGTTTTTTTCTTGTAAACCCAGAGGAACATGTCCGCTGCAGTCTTATGTTTATCATCTTCCTTGAGATCCAGTGAAGACTGATGTTCCTAATCAGGGTTCCAATGCATTCTTTGGAATATCTGAATCTTTGAGGGATTTCCATGTCTCATTATCAGTACTGGTAAAAAGTGAGAGCATGGACACCATATAGCTTGGCATAATGTCAGGAGGAGGAATTATCTTGCATGCAGGAAGTTAATTCGTGTCCAGCAGACAACTAGGACATTATATTATGTGGTAGCTGTGGAGACAAAAATTATTGACTTTTTATCTGTTTGGAAATAGAAGAAAATAGACAGGCAAAAACACTGTACAACAACAGTGGACCAGACCAGAAGTGACCAGCTAGAGAGTCCCTGGCCTGGTACAGAGAGCAGTTCACAAAAGATCCTGGGAAGGTTGCAGCTGAGCACTGCTCCATGCTGCTTATATGTATGCCTTTATCAATCAAATGAAAGAAAACTACAGAGAGCAACTAGCAACATACTGCTGGTCTGTGGAATGTACTTATCAAAACTTTATTAGACTCCTTATGAGGTGTGCATTCCACTGCCAAAAAGTGAGTAAAAGGGCCCGTACAGAGCCAAAGCAGTCTGAAAGCAGCCAAATAACACCCAGTAGTACCTATTATTTAGATTGTATCTTATTTACAGTTTATTTGATTTGATTGTTATGAGAATTTTATCCTACACATATTGAAGATGCGTTGATCATGGACGCATGACAAGAAGCATCAGGAATAAAATTTGGTATCTTTGATATCCATATTGTTGGGTGTTGTTTTATAATATATAAGTGTGAAATTGATGTTCCTATATATGTATAGCGCCAGATATTGTTTGTACTTTTTTCATACCTGCCTAAGACTTTTGCACAGTACTGTATATCCTTTGCTTAAAGCAAACTGAGCCATTTGGATATTCTGACCTCAGACCTCCTTAACTCTCTTTGGCTTCTGTATGCTAATATACACATGTATGTGTATATATATATATATATATATATATATATATATATATATATATGTATATATGTGTGTGTGTATAAACATGAGTGTGGCTTAGTATACAGGTAGGGTCGATATATATATCCACATGCCATCAAAAGTCTTAGATTTTAGAAGGGCTGATTATCTCTTATGAAGGTGTATGTTTTAGCAGACATAATATTACTTAATGTAGTACAGGAACAGTGGGAACCAGTAGCATATGTGTAGGTGCATCTGTGATGTCTATAACTTTATTTGTAGTATTTCATATAACACAAGTTCAAAGTTGATCTCATCAAAAGAACACTGGAAGAAAATAAAGGACTAAAGAAACCAAAACAAAAGATGGCTACACATAGGAGCCAAGTGTTTTCATTAAAGCTTGAAAATGGTACATCAGCAAAAAATCAGTATATTAGACAAGTAGGCGCTCCTTTCATTGGCCAATGCATGTCGAGCAACACCATGCCGGGCATGATGTTGCTTCGACAAGTACAGGGAGAAGTTTCAAAGAGACCTTGTAATTTTCATGAGGCTGGTCATGCAGGCCCACTTTTCCAACCACATGAAAATTATGAGGTTGGCACTCAAAGGTTTAACCTCTGAAATGCTAGTGAGAAAGTGATATTAGCTGCACCACACCAACATGGCACACATAGACTGAAATATAAGTCTGTAGTTGTGCTAGTCCTCTCTCATGCAGAGAGGATTTGCCTCATATTTCAGAGCTGGACTGTCTGTGGCTAGGAGTAGTCTGATATGAATATGGAAATGTGCCTCTGCAATGGCAACTGGGTGGGAAAATTGTGATTTGAATACCTCACAGAGAAGTCACTATGCCAGGACAGAACACTTTCTTTTGTTTGTTCATGGTGGGTGCTCATCACAATTTTTTTTGCAGGTCTCCCTAAGCTGGAAGGGCATCCTAGGCATTGTCCTTGCTCTTCATATTCCTAGCCAGGATCAGCTGCACCACCATCAAAGTCCACATAATGTTTGTGGTTGTACTGTTTCACTCATACAGAGAGGATTTGCCTATTCAGAGTTGGACTGTCTATAGATTGGAGCAGTCTGGGATCATGCAAGTTTTCTCACTGCCATGTCAAGTGGGAGTGAAAACCATGACTTGAGCACCACCTGAGAGGCCACTTTGTCTTAAAACAAAACACTTTATTTTGTTTGTTCTCAGTAGGTGCTCATCAAAATGTTTGTTTGTAGGTCTCCTCAAGTTGGAAGGGCATCTCAGGCATGGGCCCTTGCTCTCCATGTGCCTAGAGGAAACCAGCTACACCACACCAGTGGGGCCCACACAGGCTGAAATATACATTGGTAGTTGTGCTGTTTCTCTTGTACCCTTCCTCTGGATCAACAGGTGTGATTTGGCATGGGCTGGCATGCTGGTCTTTTTTCAGCCTCATCAACTATGTTACTGTGTTATATTGAGGATTTACCCTAAACTGCAGTGCCGGGCTATCTGTGGGCGAGACCTGTGTGATGTGGATATGGAAATTTCCTCTCTCCAACAGCATATTCTCACAAAGGGTCAGAAATGGATTGCCAAACTGAATTTTTTTTTGCAATTGAAGTTCTTGTATGTATCTTTTTATAACATTGAAAACTAATCCAAAATGACTGAAATAACAAGCGTAAGAGAAGTGGCCAAATATCACTGCTTTCCTTGTGCTGGATCAGGCAAGGAAACCACGTGATCATAGCTCTCCATGGACCACCAATTTGTAGGTTCTATTCTTGGCTCCTTGACATCCCCCCTTCACACTCCTCTCTCCCCCCATTGTCCCATACTAACACCCCTCTTCCTTACTTCCTGCTTCCCTCTCCAAGACTCTTTCTACATCGAGGCACATTCTGCTGTATTGTGGTGAAATCTCTCATACTGGTGCATGATCTTTTTGTGGTGTACTGAGTGATTTATTGGCATTGGGATTTAATCTGTGCTGACACTCTGTACCTGCATTGTACTTTCCCATGTACTTACCTCCCCTTAACCATATATCAAGCACTTGCAGAACCTTGTTTTTTTACTTATTACTTCATCATAACATTCTCTCTTTAGCTACTTTTGTGTACCTTGATACTTTGTATCCTGATTTTACTTCAATAAACTTTAAAAACAAATAAATGAATAAAGGAATCCCCCTGTTTTTGTGTAGAAAAAAATGTGAGGCTTCCATGAAAATAATGCTGTTCCTGTTATAGGGTTTTGTTCCATTACAGATTTTTCATCAGGGCTACAACCAAATTTACTGACTAGATATCTACTAATTTTTTCACAGTTTGGGAAGTGGATGCTATTCACTTTCATTTACCATTTGTTGATCTGTAATCCCATTCCATTCCAAAGAGATTTGGCTCTGACATTACCAGTTTACACATGAATAATAAAAAGTTAATAAGAGTTTTGATCAATAAAACATGCAAAGTACATGACTGATCAAAGAAATAGCTTATAAAATGCAAGATTAGAATTAAGCATATGGAACATTTACAAAAAACATGTTTGATCGAACAAAACATTGTGTAAACAAATGTTCCTGCACAAGAAGCTCACTTGGTCTAAAAAAAAAAGAGACAGAAAAGTAAACTGTGCCCACAAAGTGGTCTCAGTCAATCAAAAGATCAGACAAAAAAAACGGTTTATTTTGTGCGAGATGTGCATACAATATAACAAAATATTTGAAAAATATATGTTAATCATGTGAGAGATATGACCTCCTTGTGTGTCTCCTTATGTTAAACTACTTTACCAAGAACATAATATATCTGTACATATACATTTGGGCATGACAGGCAGGAAACAGTGCAGACATCTTTGCATTGTGACATCTGTGCGCCTGCGTGTTGCTAGGTACCAGAAGGTACCAGCAGGGACTGGCAGCGCAGGCGCACAGATGCAAAGATGTCTGCGCTGTTTCCTGTCTGTCAGTCCCAGGAGCAGTAGGAATTCTCTATAAAGAGGTAATAATTCTGGCGACTAGTACTATAGAGCAGCTAGTCGCCAGATGGGTAATTTTTGGGGGGCAACTTTAGGCAGGGTGGTAGTTCTGCTTTAAGCTGATAGATTTCGCCATTATGGTAGCATTGAAATGTATTTTGGCACTCTGGTTGTCATGCTATCCCCTCTCCTCAAACAATGGACTCTCAGACTGTTCCACTAGATTGCACTGGACATTGGCCCTTTCTGACAAGGAGGTGCCGGGTGACAACTTAATTACCCTCTGGGAGCCTTTTATCCACAACATGGTTGGAAAAGGGTTGGCTACATGGATGGAAAAGGGAGCAAGGCCTGTGCTTGGCATGGCTTGGGTGGTATCCCAACAGTGAGGCTGCACCCAGAGTCCCATTACCTGCTTGGCTGTTCCTTTGGCAGGTTTTATTATGTCAATATTCATCTTCCCATGGGCTGCTCTATCTCACACTCACACTTTTAGGCTTTTAGCACCTTCCTGGAGTGGGTAGTGAGGAAAGAGGCTAGCTACGGATCTTTTCTTGATGATTCTTTTGTGAATTGATCCGGGCAATTCGTAGGTATATGTGCTTCTTTTTCTCACTCTTCTGTGGATTGCAGATGCATTCAGGGTTCCCTTGACAACAAACAAAATGGAAGGTCCATCTATATGCTTGAGTTTTTTTTGGGTATTGAGTTGGAATCCATGACCGTGGAGAGTCACCTACATCCAGATAAGCTGGTTGACTTCCTGGTGCTGGTTTGCCCATTTATGCCAGCATGGAAGGCCACTACCTTCCAATACCTAGCAGGCTCACTTCCATTTCCCTCACAGCCATTGGCTGGGATGTTCTTACATCCCAGCCAATCAGATTCGATTGTTCTTTAATCCAATGGCTGTGAGGGAAATGGAAGTGAGCCTGCCCATTTATAAAGGCAGGCTCACTTCCAACGCCCTCAGTTTGTTACATAGTAACATAGTAATTTAGGTTGAAAAAAGACTTGCGTCCATCTAGTTCAACCCTTTTCCTATTCCTGTTTACCATAGTTGATCCAAAAGAAGGCAAAAAAAACACCCTCAATATAGTAATTTGAAATTCTGCCTTGAATGGGGGGGGGGGGGGATTCCTTCTTAATTCCAAATGGCAATCAGATTTCTCCCTGGATCAACAAGCCCTAACTACATATTAATCCCAATACTAACGTACATAGTCCTCTATGTTATGCTCTTTTAAATAAGTATCCAGGCCCCTTTTAAAGGCATCTAATGTATTTGATAGCACCACCTCCTCAGGAAGTGAATTCCATACCTTTATTGTCCTTACTGTAAAGAAACCCTTCCGCTGTTGTAGATTAAATCTCCTTTCCTCAAGTCTAAGCGGGTGGCCCCTTGTCCTGTGTACTGTTCTGTTAATGAACAGGTCTTTGGAGAGCCCTTTGTATGGGCCCTGAACATATTTATATAGTGTTATCATATCCCCTATAAGACACCGTTTCTCTAGTGTGTACACGTTTAACTTTTCGAGCCTTTCTTCATAACTAAAACTTTCCATTCCCCTTACTAGTTTTGTAGCCTTCCTCTGCACTTTCTCTAGTTCCATAATGTCCTTTTTCAGAAAGGGCACCCAGAATTGAACAGCATATTCTAGGTGGGGTCTTACCATGGACCTGTTTATATCTTCCTCCCTTGAGTCAATACCCCTTTTAATAAATGCCAATATCTTTTTGGCTTTTGCAGCTGCCAGCTGGCACTGCATGCTACTGCTAAGTCTATCGTCTACCATTACTCCCAAATCCTTTTCATTAGTAGATTTCCCCAGAGAAACACCATTTAAACTATATGTTGCATTTTTATTATTATACCCAAAATGCATAACTTTACACTTGTCTATATTGAATCTCATTTGCCATTTGCCTGCCCAGTTACTCAATTTGTCCAAATCCTCTTGTAATGAAGACACATCCAGTTCAGACTTTATTACCTTACTTAATTTTGTGTCGTCGGCAAACACTGATACATGGCTCCCTATGCCCTCTGGGAGGTCATAATAAACAAATTAAAAAGAAGAGGACCCAGAACAGATCCCTGAGGTACTCCACTTATCACTTTTATACAACTGGAGAACTTGCCATTTACTACCACTCTTTAAATTCTATCTTTCAGCCAATTTCCGATCCACACACAAACATTTTCCCCTAGGCCTATTTCATTCAATTTGTACAGTAACCTCTTGTGCGGAACTGTATCAAATGCCTTGGCAAAGTCTAAATAGATCACATCAACCGCCTCTCCCTCATCTATATTATTACTCACTTTTTCATAAAATGCGATCAAGTTCGTTTGACAAGACCTGTCTTTCACAAAGCCATGTTGGCATCGGCCCATACAGGACTGAAGAGGGACCCATGATGGACATCTGTGTCTCCGCTGCCACTGCCCTCGCAGCCGCTCCAAGCAGCGGAGACATGAAGAATTTAGCTAAGTGCATTTACTTAGCATTAATGCATGATATTTATTTCTGTGTATATGGATACTATTTCTTCTTGACATGATTATACTTTTGGGCATTAAATAGAGGCATTTAATGTGGGAATATTCATGGTGCAATACTATTTAACACTTTGAATGCCAGTGAGGTAGCCAGTGAGCCAGCTTTGCAATGTGTTGCGTACCCCTCTGCCACTCAAAGGGTTAAGCAATGTCTTCATTCATGCTTGGTAGTTAATCTTTTATCTTCTTTTACAGACATATAGCGACTAGCATCTTAATAGTGTTATTATCTGCCACACGTACCACGTTTTGAAGTAATCCTGTTTCTTCAGAGACTGATGGCCAGGCTTCTTGCTGTAGAGCCGTCTGCGCACCTTCCAGTGCCTTTCGGCTCCATGCAATGCCTCCTACAGGAGACTGGGACGGACAGCACAGACGCGCAGATGTCTCTGAGCAAGATGTCTGCACCCAAGCCTGGCTGACGGTCTCAGAGGAAAAAGGATTACTTAAAAACCTGGTACTTGTCACAGATAATAGCAGTATTTAGAAGCTAGTTATCATATGCCTAATTATTGGGTGACAACTTTATATAGGGTGGGAGTTCCGCTTTAAAGGTTGTATGTATCTAAGGTCTTAAGGACCAATAAGCCACACAGCAGACCTTTTTTTGCTCTTTACTTAAGAAATGACTAATGATAGCACTTATGCTCTTTTCAGGGATGATTTTGTACCTTTCTTACCCTCAGACCTGAACAGTGGTTGATTCTTGCTCTTTTAGCCAACTGTTTTTACACTCAGGAACGGGTGTAACAACGTGCTGGTTGACTGCAGGAAAAAGAATCGGACAATATTCAGGTCTGAATTACTTCAGGAGGGTTATGCACTAAGGTGAGATAAAGAGGAGATAAAGAGGAGATAACCTCCAGTGATATCACTTCTCTAATATCTATGTTATTCTGTGGAACCTGTACTTTAAGATTCCTCAAGTTGTAGAGATCTTAGTGCATGGGTAACATGGAGAACTAATCAGAGACGTAACTAGAATCCTCCTGGCCCTGGTACAAGACGTGCCACGGGCCCCCTCCACAATGCCCCCATCTCCTACGTGGGGCTCTTGTGCGGTCCTCCTAGTAATGCAAAGAGCTGGGAGATGATGTCATCTCCCAGCACTCTGCATTACTAGAGCGCCAGTGGGAGATTGCGGGCGCCAGGTGGAGGGGTTGCAGGGGGGAGGCCGGGCCCCTGGAGTGCACGGGCCCGGTCACAGGTGCGACCCCTATAGTTATGCCACCGGAAGTAAAATGACTGGAGAAATATATCTACTCTTTATCACCTCTTTATCACACCTTAGTGCATAACCCCCTCCCAGTTCTTCTTGGTACATCAGCCTCGCTGTAGGCCTCTCCTTGATCGACAGTCATAGTATAATCAATTGCTAGTCCACAAAGCTGATACTCACTGATCCACAATAAAATGAAACCGGTGCAAGTGTGTTAGAAATAGTATTTATTGCACAGCAAAAAATGCAACTTTTCATTTCATAAAAACAAACAACACATTTTAGTTATATAATGTAATATATATATAATTTGTCCTCAAAAATGCATCATTCCATATATAACAAACCAGAGAAATCTACAAAAGGTTAGAAAAAGACAGCGACAGTAAGAAGGGTAAGAGAAAGAGACTTTAACCCCATTCTTGTTGGAGGGGACGCCCCCCATAACAGAACAGCCTGCTTTTCACCTCACCTTATCATAGTGGCAAAACTGTTTCTAAGTGGGCAATTTAATTTAAATGTTTTAACCCTGAGGACCAAAGAGGAGTGTAACACATTGCTCTGAATGCTTTGCTCGCCCCCGCTGGTTCTCAAAGGGTTAAAAATAAGAGGTTATGTTGTGTTTATGTAGAGGTATTTTAAAGGGGCAATAAAGAGGTACAAATCTGTATCAGATTTAACCTTTAGAGTGTCAAAGGCAGGGCAGTTTTTAGAAACTGGAGGAATTTTGAATGGACACCTCCAAATGCTGGTTAACATTCAGGATCCTGAAGTTTAGTTGTAACATTTTCATTCCTTGCCTTTTGTGAGAAAAGCAATCAAAAACAGCATCACTTCTCACTGACCATCAGGCCACAGGGTTAAATTGGTTTATTTGTGTAAAAGTGGGATTAACGGGAATCCAGGGTGAGACACCCTGACACAGGAAGTTCCCAGGGTAAAAAGTAAAGGTAACCTTTACTTATTTTTAATACTTAGGACCATATGTCCAAAAGAATAGTGGTGTAATTCTGGGGCAAACCAATTATACCAGAAAGGACAAATTAAACTTTCCGCAACATGTCAATTTGTTTAAACAGAGCTTTTTAAAGGGATAGTAATACTTCGTTTTATCTTTATTTTATTTTGTAGGCATTAAAAAACATGAAGAATGATATAAGTCTTATCTCTCAAACCTTTATGGTTTAAGAGATATTCACAAGGAAAGTATTCCCCCCCTGTTCAACCAGATCAGAAGGGAGGTGCCCAGGTAGACTGCAGAGAGGGACAATCTTCAATTAAGATAAGGGAAAAACCTGAAAAGCTTGTCAAGAGGGGTAGGGCTTTCATGGTTTTCATATAAAGAAGATTGTCCCCTGCTGTTATCTGTCTGGTCTTACAACCAGATTCACATCTGAGAAGAGATGGCTTACACTAGGAAAAAGGGGAGGGACGGGGAAACTTTGCTTGTGAATATCTCTTAAACCATAAAGGTTTGAGAGATAAGACTTATATCATTCTTCATGTTTTTTTAATGCCTACAAAATAAAATAAAGTTAAAACGAAGTATTACTATCCCTTTAAGTCCTGGAGGGTTATGCACTTAGGTGTGATAAAGAGGTGATGGAGATGACTTCTCTAGCGAGATCACTTCTCCCGTTTCTATGTTATTCTATGGAGCCTATGCACTAATATTTATCTCCCTTGAGAAATCTTAGTGCATGGGCTCCATAAAATAACATAGGAACTGGATAAGTGATCTCACTGCAGAAGTTATTTCCATTTTATCACCTCTTTATCACTCCTTAGACATCCCCCCTCCACCAGACTGCCATAGTAATGTGTTGGAGACTACAATCATTCAAGGTTAAAAGCACCATTTAAATCATTTTAGCTCATCTCTGTGGTGCAGTTGGTTTACCTCATAATGACTCCACTTTTCTTTTGCACATAAGACCTTTAGAATAAAATACCCCCTATATGTACTGCACAAGTAATGAGTTTAAGAAAAAGGGTTAACGTTCTAGCTCTCCTTCCTCCCAAATAATTGCTTCAGGTTGCTCTTTTGCAGTCAGTCTGCAATACATTGCAGGCACCAATGGCAACAAAAGGATAAGAAATAAAGATGGGCTAAAGGAAGTGAGCTAGTGACATCACAAGATGGAGGTGCCATCACAGGAAGTGCTTTAGCCTTATGCTCCTTTGCTATTAAGTCTTGCCAGGTTTCAGAGTTCAAACCAAATGCCATTTTCAGAAAACTAAAGAGGTGCAAGTCTTGGTCAAACCAGGGGAAAAAACAAAATACAGTTGATTTAATTGGAGGTTTTAATTCTTTGAATGCAAGGGAAGTCTTGAACATATTGCTTTGTAATGCAATAGAGACCTCTAGATTTCAAGGGGTTAAACATTACATTGAAACCACTGAGAAGTTAATTTTTTTTTCCTATGATACAGTTGGTTTGTTCCAGAACTGCACCCTTTTGACTTATTGAATACAATCCCAAAAGCTTTGAGAATGGTACTTTGAAGAAGAGGGAGAAGGAAAACAGGAGGCAGGAAAGTGAATAAGGAATTTAATTCAGTGGAAACATGTTTTTCCCCATATTTAAAGGGAAATTACAGTTTAATATGGAAAAATATATATTGTAGGGTTCACGGATTAAAAGGTTTCCAATATTAAAGCATTGTTTCTTCTTAAAAAAATGACCACCTTGAATGCTAGAGAGGTCTCTCACAGATTGCACTGGAGACCTCTGCAGCATATAAGGGGTTAAAAGCCCCATTTCAGTCAATACAGACGCTTATTTGGTGGACACATTACAATTGTTTAGCCCCAGAACTCATTCACTTTTGTTTTTGCACATGTGCCCCAAAGTGTTATAAATAAGAAAAGTTCAAGTAGAGGCTTTAAAAGGACAGCAATGCGTTGTACTGAAAAAGAACAAAAAATATGACACATATATATATATATATATATATATATATATATATATATATATATATATATATATACACATACATATACATATACATATATATATATACATATACATATATATATATATATATATATATATATATATATATATATATATATATATATTATATATATATATATACACACACACACATACACACACCTGGGTGAAAATACCATAGAGATATATAGTACAGGTAAATACAAAAAAGGCCTACAAACACAGCATGTATCAAATAATCTTTACTGAAAGAAGGTCAAGGTTTTAATGTGTAAGACACATTTTCACATTGAAACGTTGACCTTCTTTCAATAAAGATTATTTGATATACGTGAATACCTGTGTGTGCTGGCCTTTTTTTGTATCTACCTGTACTATGTATCCCTATGGTATTTTCACCCAGGTATTTGAATCTTGAAAGTGGAAAATGATATACATATAAAACAAAGGTATGCCCAGTACTGAGAGAGATGTTTTATTTAAGAGTTATTGCAGACCAAATTTACATGCATTGGGTGCAGTTCTCCCATGGCCTGAAATATTACAGTAATGCTGTTGCTACACCAGTCTATAAACAGCTCTGGTCAGCTGACCATAAACCTCTACAGACTGGGGTAGCAATAGCGCCACTGTAAAATTTCAGGCCATGGAAGAACCGCACCCAACACATGCAAATTGTATGTGCAATAACTCTTACATCAAACATCTTTCAGCAGTAGGAGTAACCTTTTTAACCCTTGCAATATATATTTTTACAATATTCAGCTTTACTATCCCTTTAATAAGGCTTTGGATGCTCGTGATATCTAGAAGGCATTGAAAAGCGGTTCAGTGGAGAACTCTGTACTATTCAAGATGTTAAAGGGGCATTTAGGCCATAACATTTCCTGAGCAGGGACCGCCTTCATAATGTTTCTAAGATGACACTTATTGTAACTCCCACTTTATTTATTGTACTGTCTTCTCGTGTTCTGTGTTGTAAACATTGATTGCCATAATATAAATAAAAATACACATAAATACACATAGCAATTCCCTACCTACATAGTACTAATGAGTCCACGTTACTGTAAATAATTGCTTCTAGGTAGGGTGACCACGGGTCCCGGAACGTCCGGGACTGTCCCTTATTTCAGGGACATGTCCCGCGTCCCGGGTCCCCTTCAACCGGGACAATGAAGTGTCCCGGAATGAAGCCAAGCCGCCCTGAATGTCAGCCTGCAAGCGGTGTGTCACATCATGGACGCCGCTTGCAGGCTGACATCCAGGGCGGCAATGCAACTTACCTGATCTGGAGGCAAGCGCTCTAGTAATACAGAGCGCTGGGAGATGACATCATCTCCTAGCGCTCTGCATTACTGAGCACAGCGCGTGGGAGCTTCAGCTCTGTGCCGGAGGAGGCACAGAGCACTTTGCACTCCGCACTCCGCTAGACCACCAGGGACTCAAGGTAAGGCATTGATAGGGTGACCACGTCCCGGAATGGCAGAAGGGAAATGTGGTCACCCTACTTCTAGGGCCTAAAACAGCAAAGTAGACATTTTCTACATAGGAATAAGACACGTTAAGAATTTAAATTAGACATGTCTCTTCAGCTATTTTAGTCTAATAAAAACATAGAAACATAGAATTTAATGGCAGATAAGAAGCATTAGGCACATCTAGCATATCTTCCAAGCTTGCCTATTTAGGAGGGACAGTCCTTCTTTGAGATCCTAATCCCTCTGTCGCTCTTTCCCTCCCTGGTGTCCCTCTGTTTAGGAGATCAGACTGTGTGGTGTGTATACAAGTATATCACATAAAACTCATATTAATATTTGTTTAAACATCAGTATATGTGTTTATAAATTAGTAATTAAAATAATTTTGTCATGTTATAAATCATTTATTCAGTTACATAAAGTGATGTAAATAGGTCATAATATAATGTAAATATTATTGTAATGGCCCACCCACCAGTTACGCCCCCAGCAACAGCACCTTAAACACTAGTGTCCCTCTTTAGCCATTTGAAATGTTGGGAGGTATGATCTAGTCTGCAAATTTTTCCTATTGTAAAAACTCTCAGACCAGAGGCGTAACTAGAAGCCTCGGGGTCCTCGTGCAAAAAGTGCCACGGGCCCCCCTCCACAATGCCCCCGTCTCCTACCTCCCTGGAGCTCCCGTGCGGTCCTCTTAGTAATGCAAAGAGCTGGGAGATGATGTCATCTCCCAGCGCTCTGCATTACTAGAGCGCCGGAAGCAGATTGCAGGTGCCAGACGGAGGGGTCGCAGGGGGCGGTCGGCCCCTGGAGTGCACAGGCCCGGTCGCAGGTGCGACCCCTATAGTTACGCCACTGCCTCAGACCTTACTTGGTTCTTAGTCTTGTCTTAAAAATGTTTGCGGTTTTTACAGCAGGAAAAAAGGGCAGACTACATGAGCCTAAAATGATTCTTATCTGCTATCAGTTTCTATTAGACTACAACTCCCATCATCTCCAGCCACTGGCTAGCTAAGGATGATGGGAGTTGTTGTCCATCAGCTGAAGAGACACTGGTTACTTCCTCCTCTTTCCCCCTGGTTCCCGCTCTATGTGAGGTTTGGTATGCCTTTGATTAGTGTGGACAGTAGGCACACAAATCAGTCCTATGGGCCATATTCAGACACCTAGTGATTCTAGCTCAAACCAACTACACCATAGGGGATACATGAAAATTACCATTGTCTTAAAATAGGGACCTTTATCCCCAAAAACTTTAGAACAGTTTCCATTGCATTGCTTTGTAATGTGTCAGAGACCATGTTAGCATTGAAGGGGTTAAAAGCCACATTTAATTTATTCAAAATATGTATTTGGCTCTTAAGGATTGCAGATGACTTTGTTTGTCCAGGGTTGGATTCCCCATTAGGCAATGTAAGCAACTGCCTAGTGAACCTACGGTGACCACGGGTCCCGGAAAGTCCGGGACTGTCCCTTATTTCAGGGCTATGTCCCGCGTCCCGGGTCATCTTCAACCGGGACAATGAAGTGTCCCGGAATGAAGCCAAGCCGCCCTGGATGTCAGCCTGCAAGCAGTGTGTCACATCATGGACGCCGCGAGGGAGCGCTTAGTAGCTCTCCCTCGCGGCGTCCATGATATGACACACCGCTTGCAGGCTGACATCCAGGGTGGCAATGCAGCTTACCTGATCTCCTGGAGGCAAGCGCTCTAGTAATACAGAGCGCTGGGAGATGACATCATCTCCCAGCGCTCTGCATTACTGAGCACAGCGCGCGGGAGCTTCAGCTCTGTGCCAGAGGAGGCACAGAGCACTTTCCACACCGCTAGACCACCAGGGACTCAAGGTATGAAGGGGCAACTAGGGTGACCACGTCCCGGAATGGCAGAAGGGAAATGTGGTCACCCTAAGTGAACCAGATTTTGGAGGGCACTTCAACTGTGCTGGCCATGCCCAAATTCTGAGTCTTGGGAGTGGACAGAGCAATCTCAGTGTCCCTGCGCCAGACACCAACTACTGGTTTTGTATGGCTGGTTTATTTACCAGTTCATAAACCCTTTTTCTTTCTATCTATCCCCATGGGTGCTACAAAGCCATGCACAGGAGACCTCTCTAGCAACCAAGGGATTAAGAACATTTTGTGCTTGTATGATATAGGCCAAGGGAGAATTGTCTGCCCGTCAACAGTGAATGGGGCTGGAGGGAGATGGCCATCATATGATGATTAGGAGAGTGGCCACAGGTGGCGCTAAAAGCACCTACAATGCTCTTGTCCATGGGTACCTGAGGTGTAAATCCAACCCAAATCCTTAATTTCATAGAGGTTAGACACATTCATGTGCAAATTAACATACATATATGTTCTCTGTCCTGTCCTTTTCCATAGCTCACCATGCCACCTCTACTCCCTGCAAGAATAACCTATGGAGCAAGGCAACCTAGGAATCATATTTAATACAGGACACATGAAAAATGTATACTGCTGTTGTTTTCTTGTTTTTTGTTTTGTTTTTGTTTTGTTTTTTTTTGGGGGGTGGGGTTAGTCTTCCAACTAAGGTTACCACCTCAACTCTTGAAAACTGAATGCATATGAAAAATACATGCTGCTGGACAGCATGGGGAACACTGCAGTCCTGCAGTAGCCATTGCCGCACTGCAGTTGTGCAGTAACCACTGCACCCCTGTTGCAAGCACCGCATCCATACCACATGAATTTTTCATATGTGTCCATATTTAGCAGGTGAAGGGGAAGCTCTTGTTCCACTAAGATGAAAAGTATTTCCATTTAAACAAGTGGTATGATCACATAACTAAAGATGCATGCCAACAGGGTTTATATACCCTGTATTAAGGAAGGCATCATTTTGAGGGGTCCTATTAAAAACCAGAAACAGTCAGGGGCTGTCCCTATTTAGTTGAGGTTGATGGTTTATTTCCAGGTACTTTAGGCAGGTTTTAATTTTTTTTTTTATATTTCATCTAAATAGTGCTATCTTTTCTCTTTCAAAAAGGATGAAAAATTACCATCTCAGGGTTTTACTGGATAGAATGCAGCCATGCAGCATGCAGTTTTTTTTAACTGTTTATAACCTATTCATGCTAGAGAGGGTTAAACTGGAAATATCCTCAATCCATATACAGCCACAATATTCCTCCCATGTGCAAAGCCAGGTATAATTCTGGAGCAAGCCAACTGAACCACAGGGTACAAATCAAAATCTCCCAAATCCTCAATGATTTAAAGCGGAACTTTCATCTCGTATAAAGTTGCCCTCCAATAATTAAGCATATGGCGACTAGCTTCATAACATTTCTATTAGCTCTCAGAAGTACCCAATTCAGAAGTAATCCTTAAAGGGATAGTAATGTTTTAAAATAAAAGCCGCTCCAATTAATCATCATATTATTTGAGCCATGGAGAGTGTTATTTCAATACTGTCAGAGTTGTAGTTCAAGAGTAATTGAATGATAAAGTATCCCCCTCCCGCCCCTTTTACTGATGTAACACTGCTAACCTCAGAGCACCAAGACTGTCCGGATGGATTGCAGAGAGGAACAATCTTCAGTGAGCATAAGGGAAAAAGCTGAAAAACCTGTCAAGGGGGTCAGGGTTTTCATTGTTCTCACAGTAACAAGATTGTCCCATGGTGTGAGCTGTCTGGTCAAGTGACCAGATTCTACATCTGAGGTGAGCAGTGTTACACTAGGTAAAAGGGGCGGGAGGGGGATACTTTATCATTCAATTACTCTACAACTATAACTCTGACAGTATTGAAATAATACTCTCCACAGCCCAAATACTATGAAGATTAATTGGAGCTGCTTTTATTTTGAAACATTACTATCCCTTTAATCTTCAGAGACCAGAAGCCAGGAATCAGAGCAGACATCTTGTCTTAGAGACATCTGCACGCCTGTGCTGTCAGTCCCGGTCTCCTCTAGGAGGCATTGCACTGTGCCGAAAGGCACCGGAAGGGACTGACGGCGCAGGCGTGTAGACAGCACTAGTCTGGACGTCAGTCTCCGAAGATTAAGGAATCTGGTACTTCTGAGAGCTAATACAACTATTATGTCGCCATACGCTTAATTATTGGAGGGCGACTTCATACAAGGTGAAAGTCTGCTTTAACCCACTGAGTGCCAGAGGACTATCCAACGTATACTCCTCTGGCACTCAACGGTTTAAAGGGGGCCTTAAATTCTTGAATGCTAGCTCTTCAATGGATTATTGGCAATGTGTTGGAGAACTCCCTAGGATTCAAGTCGTTAAAAGCTCCATTTAAATCAAATGGTGCAAATAGTGTGCTCCAGAATTGTACCATTTTGTATTACTGAATATGGCCCGTAGTGTAAAATGAATCAGGATGTTGCTTGTTTTAGAAAAAAAAAAAGGAATAAATAAAACAGACCCAAAACAAATTACAACAAAGGGACGCAAGAAATCAGAGCCATCCGTGCAAATAAGTAAATATTCCATGCGTAAAAATATTTACATTTAAAATTGTAAGGGAAGGGAGGGGATAGATTGCTGGGCTATAAACAGCTATTTAAACATCTGAAAAAAGACAAGTGCCATCTGCTGCATATCACAGAAAATGACACGGAAGAGAAGTGGTGGTGACAGGGACAGTGATGGGAGGGAGAGGAGATTGGGTGGAGGAGAGATTGATGGAAGAAAGAATAAAAAGGTTAGAGGGAAATAATGCTAGGTAACTTCATTCCTCTCCTACCAAGCAGTGTTAACCCCACATTTTTACTTTGTTGACCCTTTGGGTCCAGAGACATAGACACCTCTCCATACCTTTTATTGTACCTTTCTGGCAAGTACAATACATTTTTTGTGCTTTTTTTACCCTATAAAAACAGCATTCTGTACCTTTTTTAATCACAGAAGGAAAAAAAGAGAACTGTTCTTAGTTCATTCTGCGAGTAACAGAGAGAAACTCAGGCACATAATTGATCACAGACATACACTTCAATGAGATTTTCTTTATAAAATAAAAAACACAATGGGGGAGATTCACTAAGTGGTGATAAAGAGGTGATAAAGTGGAGATGACTTCTCCAGTTTATCACTAATCCAATTCCTATGTTATTCTATAGAGCCTATGCACTACGATCTTCAACGTTGAAGAAATCTTAGTGCATAGGCTCTATAGATTCACATGGGAAGTGGAGAAGTCTTTATCACCACTTAGTGAATCTCCCTCGATGCTACATAAAGAAAATAGCATTGTTATGTGTATAACCGACCACTTCTGTGCTCACCCCTTCTCTGTGTGTGCGGGGGAGAGTGTGCATGCGTTCATCGTTTGAGAGAGCTGCCTACACAGAGAAGGGGTGTTTTAGTAGTTATACAGCAGGTATCTGTTGATATATATGCATGTAGAAATCTAGAACATTCTTATAAATACATTCGCACACACAGGTATTGGCTGTGAGTGTACCTTATTCAGTTCTGAAATATTGGTTACATTTTCTTGAAATGCTAAGCTGCAGACAGAATCTATACATATCCAGGAAAGGAACAGGGAATCTTGTGAGTGTTGGACATTACGGCCAGTGCAAAGGATGTAGTAGAAATGTGGAGAGTGTGGAAAAATGGTGGCATAACTTCCTGGAAGCCTGGGGACAGGTATCTTGTCCATCCACTTGTAGACAATTTCCCAGCAGTAGTTTAAAACTTTTACAGAAAAAAGTGGAAGCATCTGTCACTTTTATAGAAAGGTCATTGTTCTACACAACTGCATGGTCCAGCAGTCATCATACAGAACACCATGTCCAGAAAGTAATAGAGCTGAGTGTATAGGGGAATGGTATAGGCTCTCAATGTTGTGATGTTTAGATGAAATGGATATATGAAAGATGGCAGAGAGGTGGCAAGGAGCTGACAGGGTGGCAGCATCTGACTGCCTGTCTGTTTGGATCTTGGTAGCTGGTCAGCTGGTTTCTCAGTTGGCATAGCTGTTGCCTTGGAGTCTCTGACACTGTGCTCATCTTCTGAGGCACGGAGACGATAAATAAAATAGATCAGGGAGGAAAATCAGCTGTTCTCTACTGACTGAATGATGCTTTGCAGCTTTTGCAGATTGTACAAAAATCTCTGCAGATTCGACAGCTCCTGATTTGTTTACAGCAGGGATAGTCAACCTCTGGACTTCCAGCTGTTGCAGACTACAACCCTATCAGTGTCTTTTCACCAATCAGCTGCTGAATACCCAACAGCTGGAGTCCCAGACACTGACTATCTCTGGTTTACTGCATGCCTGTGACCATCTAGCTGTTGCACTATAATTCCCACCCTCCCTACCTAGCTGCTGGCTGGCTGAGGATGATGGGAGCTGTAATTCAATAACAGATGGGGGAGTTGCAGGTTGCCCATCCCATGTAGTCTGTAGGTCTACATGTGTAACTACTTAGTTGCAGTTTTTAACATTCTGTCTATATATATGTAATAAAGTGGAGTGGTACCATTCTGAAGCAAATCCCCTGCACATAGGAGGCAAGTACAAATTCTCAAAAATCCTACTGATTTAATGGAGCATTTTAAGCCTTTGAACACTAGATGTTCAATATGGAGACCTCTAGCAATCAAGATGTTAAATCTCCATTTAAATCAAATATCATTTGTACCTGTCACCTACAGCGAAGCAGGTTTACTCCACAATTGCACTTTTATACATACATACCTAGAAATGAATTGCAATGACCTGCATTGTTTTGTATCTTTAAAGGGATAGTAATGTTTCATAATAAAAGCAGCTCTAATTAATCATCATAGTATTTGGACTTTGGAGAGTGTTATTTCAAAAGAGTTGTAGTTCAATGACAAAGTATCCCCCTCCCGCCCCTTTTACTGATGTAACACTGCTCAGCCAGATCAGAAGGGAGGTGCCCAGGTAGACTGCAGAGAGGGACAATCTTCAATTAAGATAAGGGAAAAACCTGAAAAACTTGTCAAGGGGGGGCAGGGTTTTCATTGTTCTCATAGAAAGATTGTCCCCTGCTGTTATCTGTCTGGTCTTACAACCAGATTCCACCTCTGAGAAGAGATGGCTTACACTAGGTAAAAGGGGCAGGATGGGAACTTTGCTTGTGAATATCTCTCAAACCATAAAGGTTTGAGAGATAAGACTTATATCGTTCTTCATGTTTTTTTAATGCCTACAAAATAAAATAAAATGAAGTATTACTATCCCTTTAAAACAGTAACACGCTGTATAAGAAACCATTTGGTTTTGGTTCTCCATGATGTACTTAAAAAGAGGTAACATTCTGGAGCAAACCAACTTCACCATACCAAGGGAGGGAATAAAATCTTCCGGAATTGCAATTGAATTAACCCTTTGAGTGCCAGAGAGGTATCAAACGCATTGGATACCTCTCTGGCACTCAAAGGGTTAAATGGGGCTTTTAACCCATTGATTGCTAGAAAGGTCTCTAACACATTGCTTCATAATAAGCTGGAGACCTCTTTAGAACCCAAGTGCAAAAATCTCCATATAAATTAATAGTTGTAGTTAGTTTTCTCCAGAATTCCCCCTCTTTGGATTGATGAATACAAATCGAGGTTTAGTAATCCGCATCACTCTTGCAGCTAAGGTTTATATGTCTATAGATTCAATGGTGTAATGCAGGGATAGTCAATTGCAGAACCTCCAGCTGTGGGGACTAAAATGTCCATCATGTCCAACTAGCCAATGGCTGGTCGGGGATGATGGGAGTCGTAGTCCCCAACAACTGGAGGCCCAGTAGTTCACTACCCCTTGTGTGATGTTTTGTAAATATCACTATCAATGGAAGCATATTGCATTGCTGTTTTCTCTATATAGATGTGCAGGTTTCTATTAGGGTTGCCACCTTTTCTTAAAAAAAATACCGGCCATGGCATTCTCTCCATAGACTTAACATTGGATAGAAGCCAATTTTTTACCGGCCAGCCGGTATAATACCGGCTGGGTGGCAACCCCAGTTTCTGTACCTTTGCACGGGAAATGCTGTGTAAGTGCAATACTCTGCATGAGTCTATTCTATACTCTGTAGAACTGGATGCCAGGCTATCCAGATTCTCAGCACCACTGGTGTAAGGCAGCCTCAATGCAGAGAGCAACCAGCTCCCCTCACACACCATGCATGCCATCCCGTCATATCCACTCTCATAGGAAAGGCAGTAGAGAAGTCAGTGGGATCTCCTTCTCCCCCAGCAGTGTGTCCCTCTTCAGGCTGCTCCCCTTGTTCAGTACCTTCAGTTTTAGTGACATCTTTTTGGCACTTCCAGCCACTAACCCATCAAAGAAGAAATCCTCATTAAAGACAGGATTCCGACTGTTCTTGATGATGGTGCTTCTTTGCCGGTGAACCTTTCCCGGATTCAGGTAGAGGACTACACAGCAGTTCACTCCCTTGAGATCACAAAGCTTGTCAAAAAGGTGCTCTGCTGCAATCAGCCTCACTCTGAGCCTGGCATTAGTTGGGTCATACTCTGCTGCCAATCTCATGCTACCACCTTTGCTGAGTCCCACATTGTGTTCCTTCTGCAGGAGGTCCAGGGGTGACATTCCCTGTTGACTGGCACCTACTCCAGCTCCCTTAGCACCTCTCAGCCTCCTCCTTGGCATGCTGGGACTGGTGTCTGCAGAGCTACATTCATCTGTGGAGAGTGAGCTGTTACGGGCTACAGAGTGTTTGAACTTGATTAGCTTGGACTGAGTGTCAGGAGTAAAGATCTTAAGCAGGGAGACAGAGCGAGACAACAATGGGGAACTGAAAGGTGAGGATTCAGCAGAAGAGCATGTATCGCTCTCCCCACCACTAAAATACCGGTAAGGGTTCATTAAAGACATGCCAAAGTCTGAGGGGTTAAGTTGAGTTCCACCTCCCCCATCTGTTCCACTTCGTCTTTGGGAACTAGGTGAACTAGACTGAGATGGACATGGGGAAAGGGATCCCTGCTCACTGTGAAAAAGTGACTCTTTGCGGCGGGTGTGGGGGCTCTCCATCAGTGTTACAAAACCATATGATGTCTGGGCCTTAGGAACATATGGAAGAGACATTGCTGTCTGAGACTGAGGGTCTGCATTGGTTCCAAGGTCCTCCTCTGATGCCCACTCATCAGCACTCTCAATCTGGATGATGTGTCGATTTGCAGCTCTGAGAAGGTTACGACTCTCTGAGGCAGCTTTGGCAGGTAAACGGGGGCTGCGCTGGGGACGTCGGCCAGACAGGTTCTGTTCTGAGGCAGAGGTGCCCAGGTTGGGTTTGGACAAGACCCCCTCACCTGATGAAACACCCTCTGCTGCTCCCCCCTCTGCTGGAATGCTGCTGAGTTTTGGTGGGATAAAGAAGTCTGGAATCTTGTCTGGAGTCAGCACATTGCTGTAGGAGCCACCCTTAGACTGCTTATCACCTGATTCTCCTCCATGGCGCCCACTGCTGTGGTCCACTGTGCCACGGATCCTCTCCAGGAGCCACATTTTAATCTGCAGAATAACAGGAGGATTTGGTAACTGCCAGATATACAGTGGAGGTAGGGTCCTCGCTGAAAGAGATGTAGAAGTTTGTGAGATCATAATAACAGAATATCTAGGCACCAGACTAGTTGGCTGTACAGGACTAGTCACAAGGATACACAGGCAGGCACATTGAAATACACAGTAACATGTATAAACTATAACAGTAAATACATGCACAGCTACAAAAGACATGACACACTGCCATATACATTGGGTTGCCACCTTTTCTTAAAAAAATACCGGCCAAGGCATTCCCTCCATAGACTTAACATAGGAAAGAAGCCAATTTTTTACCGGCCTGCCGGTAAAATACCGGCTGGGTGCCAACCCTACATATACACAAAGTTCCATTTAGTTTAAATGTGGCTTTTAACATGTTTGGATGCTAGAAGGTCCTCCAACACATTGCAAAGCATTGCATCTGAGACCTCTCCAGCATTCAACATGTTAAAAACACCATTTAAATCAATGAGAATTTATATTTCCTTATAATGTTATGGGTTTGCTCACAAATTGTTCTGCTTTGTGCATATGACCCAACAGAACCTCACACCCATACAGTTTCATGCCATATGTTAACACTGGCATACAACCAGAGAAAAACTCACTGTACTCTGCAGACCTGGCACAAGAGTCGTAAAATATTGCTCTCCAATCCTCTGGCAAGCAAGGAATTATTCACTGTGCACTCCCACAGATAAGTAAGGGGTTAATCAGAGGCTGTGGCTCCCTGTTGTTATCACCTGCTTCCTGGATCCACCCACAATCCCTGACTGCCCCCCCCCCCCCACACACACTCTTTGTGTGTTTGATAACCTGGGTGCGCCGGATGCAGGCTACTGAGAGTGTGATGTGGATAAAAAGATTGCAATTAAGATGCTAACCTAAACAGAAGACATGTACCATTGTGTTTTCATAGAAGTTGTTAAATCCTCAAGACTATTCTAAACTTAATGAGCAAGGATTCACCACATTCCATAGAGTATGTACAATGACAGCCTGAAGACAGATTGATGGGATAATAACTAGGCTGCTGTTTATTAACTTCTCCTTTTAACTCCTATTTTATCATATAACACCACCTGATAACTGTGTTGACCACATATCCCTTTAAAATCAGAAGCACATGAAAATGTAATTCTGCAGAACTTCAAAGCAATCAGTGGAACCCTGCAGTGTGTGTTTTTTATAACAATCCCCAATCTGAAAAAATGTGTTCACCTTACTGATAACTCCTCCTATTGATTCATATTTATCACCTCTTCCCATAACTTTTTTCTCCATATAACCTTTCCTTACAACTGTTTTTTTCATATATCCTCTCACTGTAAGTATTTGGTTTTCCCCCATAATCTCCCCCTATATCTTCCAACTTCTCCATAAGCCACCCCACACACACTAATTTAACTATTGCTCCATAAAACCTCTCCATATAACTCCTTCTATTACTCCATAAAACCCCTCTCAATAAGTCTTCTTATTGCTCACTATATAATCTCCCTATAACTCCTCCTGTAACCTCTCTCTATATTTCCTCCTATTGCTCCTCCCTACATCTCATTCTGTTGCTCTGTATAACCCCTGCTATTACTCCATATAACCTCCTATTGCCCCAGGTAATCTATATGTAAGAACTCCTATTCATCCAGGTAATCTCTCCCTATCCTATTGTTCCACATACCTTTGTTTCACTTCTCATATTGCTACATGTAACATCTCCCAATTACTTTATGTTGCAACAGATGGCACACATATATATATAAGTATCTTCCATTGCTCCATATAACCTCTAACTCCCTTTTGCTCCCTATTATATCTCCAATAACTTCTCCTATTGCTCCATATAACCTCTGCCTATACCTCTTTCTATTGCTCCATATATTCTATTCTCTCCATGTACATCCTCCTATTGCTATTTTTTCTATCCCATTAAAACTATTCCTATTGATCCATATAGCATCTCCCTATAACACCTCCTATTGATCCATATAACCTCTCCCTATAATGCTTCCTATTGTTCCATATAATCTCTCCTGTAATGCCTCCTATTGCTCCATATAACCTCTACCTATACCTCTTTCTATTGCTCCATATATTCTCTCCACATACATCCTCCTATTGCTATTTTTTCATTCCATTAAAACTATTCCTATTCATCCATATAGCATCTCCCTATGACACCTTCTATTGATCCATATAAGCTATCCCTATAAATCCGCTTTTTGTAACTCCTCATATTGCTACACGTAACCTCTCCCTATATCTTCTCCTATTGCTCCATATAGCCTCCTTATAACTTTTCCTATAACTCTCATATTATTGATCCATATAACCTCTCCCTATAATGCCTCCATTGGTTCCAAATAACCTCTCCCTATATTTCCTCTTGTTGCGCCATATAACTTTCTCTATAACTCACTCTACTGCTCCATATAACAAATTCCTATAACTCCTATTAATCCTTATTATTCTCACTGAAACTCCTCCCATTTCTCCATATTATGTCTCCCTGTAATTACTACTGCTTATCCATATATCACCACCCTAAAACTTCTTCTTAAAAATCCCTCATTGCTCATTATAACCCTTCCCTAAAACGTCTTATTCCTCCATATAACCTCTAGTTATAACTCCTTCTATTGTGCAACATAACCTCTTTATAATTCATCCTATTGCTCCACATATAGCCTCTACCTATAATCATGGGATTTAATATGTTTCCAAAATATTAGTGCACTGTGTAGTACAACTACACCATTACTTGTATGGAGATTAGCACAATTACATGCCCCAAACTGGCAAAAAAGGGCTAGGCCATTAAGTATGAGAAATAGGGCTATAGCCACTTTAGCCTGCACCTAGCAACAACCCAGCCTAATTCCTTTTATTGGTCCATAAAATCACTCTAGAACTTCTCATACTGTTCCAGTATAATGAAATCTCTCCCTTTTAATCATGATATGCTATATATTATATATATTTATCATCTACATATACAGTAACATAGTCTGATTAATAGAAAATAGTGCCAGGACACACATTTTTAAATCTTTCATACCAGCCTATATAGCCACCTCTTGCCCCACACCTCAAACAGCACAAATGGCATATAATTTTAATTAATTTGTGTTGTTATTCTCCAGAATATATATAAACTGCAAATCATAAAGAGATCCTGTGACATCCATTGTCCAACATATTACCCTTAAAGCCAGTTTAAATCTTGCTCACTAATGGCAGAACGACATACATATCCAATACTGTACTGCACTTATATAACAGCATAATTTCTTCCTTATTTCACTATCAAGCAGTAAAACCAGATGTTAGGAAGATGGCAATTGTTATTGGTAGAACAGTTTACAGACATGTAATGGCAGTTCTTTATGGCGATACATTCATGAAATATATAAGGTTGTAAGAATATACTAGTAAACACAAAATGTTACATGCATTGATATTCTTAACCAGTTTCAATGAATGGACAAAAGACTAGGATAAAAACTTTATAGACTTATTCATTATTATTATTGCATTTTATAATGTTTAACATTGGCAATGAATACGTTGTGTTAGAATGGCTCTCAGCCTCATCCCAAGTCACAAATCTCTCTAAAACCCCTCCTTACAAGTCTCTGGTTAGCTTAATACGTTCCACAGAACATTAGATGACACTGTACTCCTACCTCTGCTATGATAACACCTGGGAAGCTGACACGTGCTTTTAAATATAGGTTATGTGAGGGTCGTTTGTTAGATTGTTCGTTTAACACAAGTATAATCCAAAAAAGAGACCTGGTTGCATCCTAACTGGAAAAAGTACCAGACATGCACTCTATCGTAGATATACCACTGTCTAACATACCTAGTCTAAATGCACCATATAAATCCTCCCTACTGCTCACCTTAACCTCTTTCTATAGTCCTATACTTCCACATAACATATTCTTAAACTTCTCCTTTTGCTCCATAGAATCCCTCCCTACTCTTTATCCTTTTGCTTCATATAGCCCCTACCTATAACCAAGGGTGTAGGAGGTTAAAAAATCCTGGGGGCTATAAAGATTTGCAGGGATGCAAGATATCAGTTCCGGGGTGGGAACTGTAGCCAGGGAGAATGGAAGGGAATTACACCAACATAAAAGACCAGCAGATTAATACACCATCAAAAGAGCGATAAGCAGGACAATACACACTGATAGAGACCAGCAGGACAATACACCACCCAACCCAAGAGACCAACATGTCAATAAATCATCAATAAACAGAAAAGCAAGACAATGCACCGTAATAAAGACCAGAAGGGCAATATTCCATCACCAGACACCAGCAGAACAATAACGAACTCTAGAGACCATCAGGACAGCACACCACTAGTAGATATCAGTTTACCAATACATCAGCACTAAATACCAGCAGGGCAACACACCAATATTAGTGACTACAAGTACAATATTTCATCACCCGAGATCAGAAGAACAATACACCTACACCAGAGACCAGCAAGAAAAAAACATCAAATACACAGACAGGGCAATATTCCATCAGGGGAGGCTAGCAGAAAAAAAGAGTTGTCAAGGATGGGGAGATTACAGAGACAGAGAAGAATGGTTAGGGTGAAAGAAAAAGGGAGACAGATAGAGAACCAGGGTGATTGTGAGACAATAATTGTTAAGGTGAAAGAGAGAGAGAAATGGAGAGCGAGAGAGGTAAAATGGCTAAGGTAAGAGAGGGGCATAGTTAATGTGAGGGTTAACGAAGAGGCAGGGGAATAGAGATGGAAATATAGGGTTAGGTTAAGAGAGAGAGAGATGAATGGTTAGAATGAGAGAGAGAGACAGACAGGGTTGGAATAAGAAAGAGAGGTAAGACAACTGACAGTAGGAGGGGATGGTTAAGGTGAGCTAGAGACAGACATGGTTTTAGTGAAGAGAAAAAGGCAGGGTTGGGGGAAGACTGAGAGACAGGGATACATTAGGCTGACCAGACCTCACCTTTAACCGGGGACGCATAGGAAAAATGCATACTGCAGGACTGCTTTGATTTCAGCAAAGTACTGCAAAATGGCTATTTCCTATGTGTCCCCGGTTAAAGGTAGGGTTGCCACCTTTTCCTCAAAAAAATACCGGCCATGGCATTCCCTCCATAGATTTAGCATTGGACAGAAACCAATTTTTTCCCACCGGCTGGGTGGGAACCCTAGTTAAAGGTGAGATCTGGTCAGCCTAGGATATACATACCAGCCCACTGTCCCGATTTACACGGGATAGACCCGAATTTATGGTCCAAACCCGCTGTCCCGTCCGTCATTATTGTTTGTCCCGATTTTAGCAGGCCTGTGATGTTTTGCCCACACTACTGGCTCCAGCAGCAGGTGTGCGGCAGGGCACGCCGATCATGTGTGTGAGCGCCGTGACCTCATCCTTTCCTCTGCACATGCATGCGTGCCACACACTTAAATGTGCACACGCATGCACGTTGCGCCATAGTCCACCTGCCGCAGCACTGTGAGTTAGAGTGAGAGCCACTGCACAGAAGACTGAGCTTTGACTGACTGTATCCGCCCGCCGGCAGCCTGAATTGAAGTCAGATCATCAGATTCTCTCTCCTGTTCCTCCAGTAGCCTTCAGCCTGCCCTCAGGTACACAATAATTCATCAGCAGACAGTAACTGTCCTATCGTGGCGGTGCCAGTGCCGGCTCAGCTATTCATTGTGCGGGGGGAGATGGGGTTGAGGCGCAGCAGCACTGTCAGTCTCTCTCCACTGAGCCTGCCTGGTGTGGCGTCCTTAGCGGCGATCATCAGGATAGCTTAGCCTGGCTGCCGGTTTTGAATCCTCGGACAACGCATGGATCAGAGGTGTCTGAGTGAGTCATGCAGCGCATACCACTACCAGCAGCCGCTACGCACCCACA
The DNA here is from genome assembly GCA_037306005.1 of Rhinophrynus dorsalis. Classification (NCBI taxonomy): domain Eukaryota; kingdom Metazoa; phylum Chordata; class Amphibia; order Anura; family Rhinophrynidae; genus Rhinophrynus; species Rhinophrynus dorsalis. The sequence continues at coordinate 265,815,362 of CM074718.1, read as the reverse complement.
GTGCACTGCTTAGTGCTCCGTGTTCGCCTTCTTCTTAACTTAACACCTTATTTACCAGAGGGGGGACCCGTGGCCATGGCATTGTTCATGTTCTTGTTGCAACTGAGCTCACTGGGCATAAGACAGCACCTATGACCCATTCTTGTTATGCAGGGCAAAGCATTGGGGGACCCCATTGATTTGCCCTGCATACCAAGAATGTGTCATAAATGCTGTCTCATGCCCAGTGAGCTCAGTTGCAACAAGAACATGAACAATGCCATGGCCACGGGTCCTCCCTCTGGTAAATAAGGGGTTAAGTTAAGAATGGGTTAAGAAGATAATTGAATAAATTACCTTCTTAACCCATTGTCAGTGGAAAGTTATTGGTATGTTTTGTTTGCATTTTTGCTGACTGACAAGATTACACCTAGGATGACTGTAATGTACACCCAAGTATGCAAAATTGAATGATGAGACACTTATGAAGAGTTAACCCTTTGAGTGCCAGTGGTACACATTGCTTATTGCGTTGTGTACCCCACTGGCCCACAAAGGGTTAATGAATAACTGAAAAATTTCAGATTACTGCTGATTCATAAATGTTAAGTTATTTCTCCTAGGGATAATTTATAATCTGCATAATAGAGGCCTCTTTGTAACGGGGGGGGGGGGGTTGCGCCGTGGGGGAACTTAGTGTCCCTCTTTGGCAGTTTGAAATGTTGGGAGGTATGGATATATGGATAAACAGAGTGGGGATTTGGGTGATGGGGGGAGGCAGGGATAGTGTGGGAGATAGATAGGCAGAGAGGGTTATAGTGATGGTTATGTGAGACATGCAGGGATAGTGTGTGTGTGTATGTGTGCGAGAAAGAGGGGGGATCAGGGTTGCAATGAAAAGTCAGAGGAAAAGGTAGAGAGAGGCTAGGATGAGATGAAAAGAGAAAACGGGCTGGGTTAGAGTGAAGAGGCAGTGATGAGAGGAAAACTGTGAAAAAGGAAGGGATAGAGAATGATTAAAGTTGAGGGGGAGAAGAAAAAGAGAGTGAGTTAGGGCAAGAGGCAGAAATGGGATGACAGGTGACAGTTTGCTGTAACGGCTAATGATGGATTGAAGGGTCAGGTTGAGAAAGTGCCACTGGTTTGGTGGACATGCCCTCCCACTCTATCTACCAGTCCAATGAGAAAATCCCTTTCTAAACTCACAGCCTATTAGCTCAGTCACTTAGCGATTTACTCCTTCTCACATAAAAACAGGAAGTCAGATGTTACAGGGGTTCACCGGAAATGCAGATAGCTGCAGTCAGGGAATCAGTGAGTAACACAGAAGTTTGCTACTAATTGCTGCTTTTTTGTCTAGCTAACTCAGTCCTTCTTCAAGTTGCTCATTAGCCAGAAGCTGTCCCTTGCTACCACTTTCACTCAAAAGAACATGTCTTAGTAAGGGTATTACAAACTCAGAACAGGGGAAAGCCAGAACCCTTCCCAACCTACTCCAAGAGCACCTTTAACCCCTTAAGGACCGGCCGCGCACGCGGCGGTCACTTAAGGACCACAGAGCATTTTTTTTTTGTTTCCGGTTCTGGACTCCCCAAACGGCGTGCAGCCGCGGAGGAGCCCAGAATTCCATGACGGTCATAGTACGTCATGGGTCGTTTAGTCAGATCTACCCATGACGTACTATGACCGTCAAGGGTCATTAAGGGGTTAATGCTTTGATGGCTAGAGGTGTCCAATGCTTTGCAAAGCATTGTGCTGGGGTCCTTTGACACTCAATAGGATAACCCCTTGCATGCCAGACAGGGAGGGGTAAAGCACTGCATTTTAATGTATGCAGTACGGAATAGTTGCACACACCAGTCACCTGCAAGCAGCAATTCCATTTCCTCACTGTGCTTGCCTCTGTGCAATCCATCTGCTGCTAAGACACAATGGAGTCTGAGCAGCAGCAGCATTTAACTCCACTCAGAAAGCACCCAGCAAAATGCCATTTTCAAATAATAATACAAAAGGTGGGAGACACATCAATAATGCAGTCCCTTAAACATACCTCCCAACATTTCAAATTGCCAAAGAGGGACACTCATGTTTTAGGGGGTGTTTCTGGGGGCGTGGCTGGTGGACAGGGCATTACCAGGAATTTTTAAGCTATTTCATGACCTATTGTCACCTTCTTGTGTAACCTAATAAATGATTTAGAACAAGACCAAAGTATTTCATTTACACAGACTAATTTTTAAACACATACTGACATTTAAACAAACAATAATGTGAGTTTTATTGCTGTAGAGCAATGTGATACACTTATATACACACCACACAGTCTGATCTCCTAAAAAGAGAGACATCAGGGTGGGAAAGAGGGACAGAGGGATTTAGGTCTAAAAGAGGAACTGTCCCTCCTAAAGAGGGACACTTGGGAGGTATGCTTAAATCTGGGGGAAATGTCCCTCTCACCCCTCCTCCTACTGCTCCATATAGCCCCTCCTTATAACGCCTCCTATTACTCCATATAATGTCTTCTTATAACTCCATATAACCCCTCCCTATTACTCCTCCTATTGCTCCATATAATGTCTTCTTATAACTCCATATAGCCCCTCCCTATAACTCCGCCTATTGCGCCATATAACTTCTCCTTATAACTCCTCTTATTGCTCAATGTGACTCCTCCCTAGATCAAATCCTATTGGTCTACCTAATTTCTTCCTATAACTTCTGCTATCTCTCCATATAACTTCTCCCTATAAAACATATTATTGCTCTATATATAACCTTTCCCTGTAGCTCCTACTATTGCTCCACATATTCTCACCCATTATATCAGGGGAGGACAAGTTTTTCCAGTTGTGTGCAACATGATCAGAAAGCCATAAGTGTGAGGGCTGCATTATATTTAATTTTTGTATTGATAAAGACGGTGAATTATAGCCTCTCAGCTATTAAAAAATATGGGTTTATTTACTGATCAAGTAAGTGAGAATATGGATATGTAACATGTGTATTCTTAAAGGGATAGTAATACTTAAAATGTAAAAAAAATATGTTGTAAGGTTTATCCCCCTGAGTAAAACAAGAGTACTCCCACTGCTAAAAGGTGTTTCATTCAAAAGTTATTAATTTTCAAAGTTGAATTTTTTAGGTGCAATATCACAGTGGCCTGAAATTGTACAGTGGCGCTGTTGCTACACGATCCTATGGACAGCTCTGGTCCCAGGACCATAAATCTCCATAGGATGGTGTAGCAACAGCGCCACTGTACAATTTCAGGCCACTGTGATATTGCACCTAAAAAATTCAACTTTGAAAATTAATAACTTTTGAATGAAACACCTTTCAGCAGTGGGATCACTCTTGTTTTACTCAGGGGGATAAACCCTACAACATATTTTTTTTTTACATTTTAAGTATTACTATCCCTTTAAAATGTGTGGTACTGGCAGGCAGAGAATTGGGACTTACCGGCACACTAATTCATGTGTGCTTGTTAATTAGGTGAGATTTTTAAATCTCAGGCAAACCAGCCCCTGGGGTCAGACGGGCTGCAACAGGTCCATGGGCCACACGTTGGACATCCATGCTATAGATCACCCCACTGATCTGTATAACCTCTCCCAATAACTCCTCCTATTGCTCTTTATAACCCCTCCCTATAACCTCCCCCATAAATCCTCCTAATCCAATCAACCCATTCTCTAATATTTTACCATTTAATGTGGAGAACAATTGAATATCTCAGTGATTAGCTTAGTGGCATTTAAAAAAGCGTGTCCTCAGCCCATGGGGTTAGCTACATGTCATACACATGGTTCCCAGTCCTACAGAGACACTATAAGGGAACAAGAAGGATGACTTTAATAAAGTGTGACAAGCCTGTCCTTAGACACAAAGCCCGTGTTAAATGGAACATCACGGTTTAATGCTCTAGGGGGGATATGCACTGCAGTGTGACAAGTCAAATTCCTCTCTTATTCTATGGAGTCTATTTTTCAAGCTGAAGAGATTTCAGCACAGACGACATAGAATAACATGGACACTGACGAGATTGCTCTGACAATTTTGAATATTCCTTAAGGTCCTTTTGTAATCCCTACAATTGAAATATACAAAATATCACTCTTCTATTCAGCAGGTCCTATCTCTAAGACATATTATATGAGATATATTACCCTATTACAACATATTAGGTATTATACCCTACTGTCACCAAACTATGGGCTTTTTTTCTAGAAGCTAATGAGGAGGAATCCTGGAGCAGACCAACTGCACTGCACCATAGGGGACAAATAGAAGTTCCCACAGATTTAAATTAGGTTTATCAACCCTTGAATGCTAGTGAGGTCTCAATACATTGTGAAGCAATACATTGGAGATCTCTAGAGCATTCAAGGAGTTAAAATCATTATTTAAATCAATGGGGATTTGAGTTCATTTTGTTTGCCCCCCAGCCCCATGGTTCAGTTGGTTTTTCCTCAAAATACCTTTTTATCTTCATGAATTCAGACCTATGAGCCTTATTCAGGAAGCATAAAGAGGAGCAGTTCTGGATCAAACCATTTGTACCACAGGGGACAAATAAAAACGTCTCAAAATTTCCATTTATGTAGAGCTTTTAACTGCTTGAATGCATAATGCATGAGACCACTGTAGCATTCTAGGGGTTAAAAAAATTAAATTATCTGGAATTGTCCTTGCCTCTGGTACAACTATCTTGCCCCAGAATCGCTCCTGTTTAGCTTCCTGCCCTTTGTGTCTATCTGATATCTTTCTTTGTATTTCTCTCTCTCCTCCTCTTCTGTGTTTTTCTGTTCACTGACTCCCCCCCCCCCCCTCCACACACACACCACACCACCCTTCCTTCACACAGAAACACAAACCGGTCACTCCCTGCACCTTTCAACTTCATGCCAAAAAATGACACACTGGCCTTATATACAAAAGAAACAATGTGACATCCTGCAGCAAATAGAAATAAGGAAAAAATTACCTGGAATAAAGGAAGCTGACAAATTATTTTCTAGTCACTTACTTTCCAAGTATCATTGCGATGAGGAGAGGGTTATCTTCAAGCTATTTTACAATACAAAATTATGTGGTTTATATATATTTAAAGCGATGGTAATGTTTCACAATAAAAGCAGCTCAATTTAATAGTCATAGTATCTGGGCCATAGAGAGTGTTATTTCAATACTGTCCGAGTTGTAGTTCAAGGGATAGTAATACTTCATTTTATCTTTATTTTATTTTGTAGGCATTAAAAAAACATGAAGAACGATATAAGTCTTGTCTCTCAAACCTTTATGGTTTAAGAGATATTCACAAGCAAAGTATCCCCCCCCCTGTTCAGCCAGATCAGAAGGGAGGTGCCCAGGTAGACTGCAGAGAAGGACAATCTTCAATTAAGATAAGGGAAAAAGCTGAAAAACTTGTCAAGGGGGGGCAGGGATTTCATTGTTTTCATACAAAGAAGATTGTCCCCTGCTGTTATCTGTCTGGTCTTACAACCAGATTCACATCTGAGAAGAGATGGCTTACACTAGGAAAAAGGGGCGGGAGGGGGAAACTTTGCTTGTGAATATCTCTTAAACCATAAAGGTTTGAGAGATAAGACTTATATCGTTCTTCATGTTTTTTTAATGCCTACAAAATAAAATAAAGATAAAACGAAGTATTACTATCCCTTTCAAGATTAATTGAATGATAAAGCAGAGGTTCTCAACCCGTGCCCTCAGTGGCCTCTAACAGGCCAGGATTTAGGAATTTCCCTGATAGAACATGAGTGAGTTGATCAGAGGCTCATTCATATTGATTAACTCACCTGTGCTCTTAAAAGGAAAGTCTCAGATCCTGGCCTGTTAGTAGCCACTGAGGGCACAGGTTGAGAACCACTGTGATAAAGTATCCCCCTGCAGCCCATTTTACTGATATAACACTACTCACCTCAGAGCAGCAGGAGTGTCCGGATGGATCGCAGAGAGGGACAATCTTCAGTGAGCATAAGGAAAAACCTGAAAAGCCTGTCAAGGGGGGCAGGGTTTTCCTTAGGCTCACAATAAGAAGATTGTCCCTTGCTGTAAGCTGTCTGGTCAAGGGACCAGATTCCACATCTAAGGGGAGGAAGATTACACTAGGTAAAAGGGGCAGGAGGTAAGGTGACCACATTTCCATTCTGCCATTCAGGGACACTGTGGACATGACAGCAGCAGAGTACATGTCCTCACCTCTAGGGCAGCTATACGGGAGGGGTCATTATATATCACTGGACATCAGGGTGCATCAGCGATGCTTGTGGTGGGTAGAAAAATTGCACAACAGCTTCTTTTTGATGTTAGGATCAAGGCTCAGGCCATTTTGTTGTAGCCCAGCAGAGGCATCACTTTCTGTCACAGTAGGCACTGGGCAGTTCTCTAGAACTCTGTGCTCTGGAGTCTTCATTCCAGGACTTTCTCTTGTCCCTGAAGGGGGCTGCCCGGGACAAGGGACACACATTTAAAATCAGGGACTGTCCTGGGCAATCAGGGACATGTGGTCACCCTAGCAGGAGGGGGATACTTTATCATTCAATTACTCTTGAATACAACTCTGACAGTATTGAAATAACACCCCCAATGAGCCAAATCCTATGCAGATTAATTGAGGCTGCTGTTTTTGTGAAACATTACTAACCTTTTAAATATATTCAGTAAAGGTTATGTTTTAAAAAACCACTGCTACATTTATTAAACTGGACTTGGAAAGTAGGTGATTAGATAACTAATTTGGCAGTCTCCCTTCATTCCAGGTAAATTTCCCTTATTTCTTCTTGTCTATAATTGTATAAATCTGCAGCACACAAAACTAACAAACTACCCAAAAAACAGGAATCATATTTTTCATCAAAATACTGTAGCAAACCAACTGCACCACAGGGTACAAATACAACTTCCCACTTGATTTGAAAATGGACGTTTTAACAATCTGAATGCTAGCATTCAAGAGGTTCAAAGCTCCATGATCAATGGAAGATTTGGAAATTTGTATTTCCTCCCCTATGGCACAGGTGGTTTGCTTTAGAATTGTATCAGTTTTCTTTTGTAGCTAAGACACATTGCCAGATTATTATTTCATTTAGCACTGTTTCTCACTATTGTACAGTGTTACAAAGCTCTGCTTGTCTCAGTAAGACAAGTGTACAACGTTCTCCAGAACTATCGTATTCAGGGCTTACAGAGACAGATAATGATAATGGATAGTAACCGTGTGAACGTAACAGGAATGTGGCTTAAAACCCTGGGCCGTAGCTAACCCAAGGGTCGTGAGGAGCAGTAAGGCGGTTAGAGGCCTCATCTTAAAGGGATAGTAATGTTTCATAATAAAAGCAGCTCTAATTAATCATCATAGTATTTGAACTTTGGAGAGTGTTATTTCAATACTGTCAGAGTTATAGTTCAAGAGTAATTCAATGACAAAGTGGCCCCCTCCCACCCCTTTTACTGATGTAACACTGCTCAGCCAGAGCAGAAGGGAGGTGTCCAGATAGACTGCAGAGAGGGACAATCTTCAATTAAGATAAGGGAAAAACCTGAAAAACTTGTCAAGGAGGCCAGGGCTTTCATTGTTCTGATAGGAAGAATATTGTCCCTTGCTGTTATCTGTCTGGTCTATGGACTGCATTCCACATCTGAGAAGAGATGGCTTACACTAGGTAAAAGGGGCGGGAGGGGGAAACTTTGCTTGTGAATATCTGTCAAACCATAAAGGTTTGAGAGATAAGACTTATATCATTCTTCGTGTTTTTTTAATGCCTACAAAATAAAATAAAGATAAAACAAAGTATTACTATCCCTTTAAGGAAATAGTAAGAGAGAGGGTATTGGAGGGTGGGGTAATGTAGCTGCGTGAGATGCTGCTGGGATGGAGGGTTTATAAAACCTCCAGCACCTCCTACAAAATCAGGCTTTAGTAGGCTGACCATACCTGAAAAGTGCATACTACAGGGTTGCTTTGATTTTGGTGTACTCCTGAAATATGCCTATTTCCTGTGTCGCTTTTTAAAGGTGAGGTATGGTCAGCCTAGGCTTTAGCCTTATACTTATAAGGGATGTAACCCTTAATATGCAAAGAATACATATTACAGAGTTTACCCTGCAGAATAATAGTACTTCCGCTGCTGTGAGATGTTTTATTTCAAAGTTATTTCAACTCAAACATGCCTTTTATTGGGTGCAGTACCTCCATGGCCTGAAATTATATTGTGGCACTCTTGCTATAGCAACCTATGGACAGCTCTGGACAGCTGACCATAAACCTCCATGGGATGCAGTACCAACAGCGCCACTGTAACATTTCTGGTCATGGAGGTACAGCACCCAAAAAAAGTGTGAGCTGCAATAACTTTTAAATAAGTGGATGCTATGGTTTTTTATTTTGCAGGATAAACCCTGCAATATATTTATTTCTCAATATTAAAGTGGATGTGTCACCTATGTACAACATAGAATAAATAGACTACATATCGAATACTACTAAAACGGTATTCTTTTTTTTTTTTTTTTAAGTTTTATTTTGTGTAAATGTAACTTATAAAGTCTGGACTGCAGCAGCTTCCGCACAGACTATGGTTATCTGCTCTGTAACCGCAGTCCTTCACTCTGCCTCTGCAGAGATTGATATCTTGCCAATGAGACCGCACCAGCTTACAGACAGAAGCCTCCATCATCGGAGAAGGGAGGAGAGCAGAGGCAGAGCAGGTAACCGCAGTCTATGCGGAAGTAGCTGCATCCCACACTTTCTAAGTTAAATTTACATGAAATAAAACGTAAAATAAAAAAAAAAATCAATACCATTTTAGTAGTATTCAATATGTAGCCTATTTATGCTATGTTATACATAGGTGACACATCCACGTTAAGTGTTACTATCCCTTTAAATGCTAATTGTGCAAAGCTCTGCAGGTTTGCCTATAAGAGATGAATGTGCAATGCTCTACTGGTCATGGAGGTTGATGTAGTAAGGAGAATTCAAGGGAAAACCAACACATAAACATTCCCATTGATTTAATTGGAGCTTTTAACTATACAGTAGCTAGACAGGTCTCCAATGCATCAAAAAGTAATGCAATGAAAAACTTACTAGCAGGGTTATAAAAATCACATTTTAAATCAATGGGAATTTTTTTATTTTTTCCTCTGTGGTGCAGCTGGTTTGCCCAGGAATTGCACCACATTTTCATTTCAAAACGGCACCTTTTTTGATTGATGAATAAGGCCATTAACCCTTAAGAGGCAGCAGTCCTGGGACTTTTCCGTCCCATAAGGACCGCTTTGATCCATGCCGACGCGCCGGTACACGTAACCTGTTGCATGTATCGGCGCGCCACTTTAGGGCCTGAAAGAGATCGCTCCAGTCTTGGAGCAGTTAATTTTAGGACTCATTTTTACTTACAGTGCTCCCGGTGAAGCGCTGTAAGTAAAAAGTATGTGACGTACTATGACTGTCATCGGTCCTTAAGTATTTAAGGACCACGACGGTCATAGTACGTCATGTAGTCCTTAATGGGTTAAGGCAGTGGAACCTTCCTGGAGTGGTGGGGAGCGTGAGCTTTGTTACAGCACCAAACGTCCACATTGCCATGCAAGGTACAGTATTCATATTGCCAAAAAGCAAGCATAGTCTGATGTTTGGGAAAGGCTGGTTCAAACAACAACACGGACCGCCATGTTTCCATATGTGATGCATATAATAGGGAGCCTATATATAGAGGAAATATCTGCTGCAAACAAAAGAATGTTTAATGAACTGATTCCTTCAAAATATAGATAAGTACAATACAAATTAATAATATAAATGTATGCAAAAGGTTACAGTAAGGTTTTTTTTTACCCACTTGGAGTTTAATTGGAAATGGCTTCAGTAAGTTTTTTGTTTTGTTTTGGGGGTTTTTTTGCCTTACTCTGGATCAACAGGGGTGATTTGACATGGGATGGACTTGATGGATGCATGTCTTTTTTCAGCCTCATCAACTATATTACTATCAACTATGTTATAATTTAAAAAAAGGAGGGGTGTCAGAGTTCGGTGAAATGCTTGACAGGTCTTTGCCTGTACAAGATGTGTGCAAGTGCTCTGGTGTATTAGCCTATAAGAGATGTGTAAAATGCTCTGCTGGTCTCAATTTATAAGAGATGTATGCAGTGATCTGCTGGTCTCAGCCTATAAGAGATGTGTGCAGTAATCTCTTTCTCAGCCTATATGAAATGTGTGCAGTGCCTTGCTGGCCTCAGACTAATAGAAATGTGTGAAGCGCTCGTCAGCTCTCAGCCTGTAGAATATATTTGCAGTAATCTGCTAGCCTCAGTTTATAAGAGACTAGTTGAACAGCCCGTTACACGGGCCACAGTGCCACTGCCACCCGGTTGCGGGGCAGTCACGCGCAGCGGAGCGCCCAGCTCTGTATCAGCCGCGGCACGGGCAGTCTCCGCTGCGCATGACTGCAGCGCATGCAGCAATGTGTACTGCGCATGTCGGGCGTTACACATGATTTAGCGAATTATTATATAGGATGTGTGCAGTACTCTGCTGGTCTCAATTTATAAGAGATGTATGCAGTGCTCTGCTGGTCTCAGCCTACAGTTGTGTGTAATGCATTACCTGGCTCTAGGTGTCATACTCAGAAACCTAAGTAAGGACAATTCTGGACAAATAAAAATAAAAAAATCCCCCTGATTGAAATGGGGATTTTACCCACTTGAATGCTAGAGAGGTCTACAATGCATTACAAAGCAATTTTTTATCTCTCCCCTATGGTGCTGTTGGCTTGCTCCACAGTTGCTGTTCTTTAGCTTATTAATTATGATCCTAAGTGTTAGTGTTCAATGATCTGCCATTAACTGCCTATAACAGAAACGTGTGCAATGGTCTCTGCCAAGGAGAAAAATGTTCAGTGTTCTGCTGGACTCAGAGTTATGTGCATGATGATCTGTAATGTCCAATATATGCAATACGAAAGTTTCTTTAGGACTCTTTTATGTGAAATATGTGTGCAATGCACTGCAGAGCGTTCAAGAACTACTAAGAAGCGGGTAGGAGCACACAGCACAACATTTCAAATGGACAAAGAGGCACACGTTTGTTTTAGATGGTGTTGATGGGGGCAGGGCTAGTGGGTGGGGCATTATCAAGATATTTTAGTTTATTACATGACCTACTGACACCTCTTTATGCAACTGAGCAAGACCAAAGTGCTTTATTTACACAGACATTTTTTTATAAACACATGTACTGAAGTTTAAACAAGGTGAATTTGTTTTCTGTGGAGCAATGTGATACACTTACAGTGAGGGAAAAAATTATTTGATCCACTGCTGATTTTGTATGTTTGCCCACTGACAACGAAATGATCAGTCAATCAATTTATAACTTTTTTGAAATGCGTTTTTCTGGATTTTGTTGTTATTCTGTCTCTCACTGTTCAAATAAACCTACCATTAAAATTATAGACTGATCAGTTCTTTGTCAGTGGGCAAACATACAAAATCAGCAGGGGATCAAATAATTTTTTGCCCTAACTGTATATACATACCACACAATCTGATCTCCTAAAAAGAGAGACACCGTGGTGGGAAAGTTGAATACCTCCCAACATTTGAAATTACCAAAGCGAGACTTACCCCCTCCCGGTCCCCCCTCCTCGCTCATTACAACAAATTCTCAGCCAATACCTGATCAGGGAGACTGCAGATGAGGTCTCATGATGCTTTTGGAGCCGCTTGCGCCCTTACTCTGACACAGCCATGGGTGAAGTATGGCGTAAACTGCGTGAGCATGTATGAAGCGCAATGCACATGCGCAGTATCATTTTCGCTGTCTCACTGCTCAGTGCAACCACGGCTGAGAGGGTGAATAAAATGAAGGCTACCTAAGCCGACTGGGCATAACTGGGAAGCAGGACATAGTGCTAATGCGGCAGGACAGTGGATTTTGGCCCCCAAATCGGGACTGTCCATGTAAATTGGGACAGTTGCCAGCTATGAAGATGGTCAGAGGGATTTGGGTCTCAGAGATGGACTGTTCCTCCTAAAGAGGGACCCTTGGGAAGTGTGTAGGAGAAATGCTCTGCAAGTCTCTGATGATGTGCTATAACAGCAATGATTTCCTCATCTTTAGGAGTGCTTATGTAAAATGACTACTTGTGTCTGAGTATAAGAGGCAAAGTGTAAAATGCTGTTCAGGCCTGTTGTTAATAAGTGCTGTAAGAGACAAGTGATCAGAGCTCTGAAGTGCCGTCTCTGAGAGACGTGTGAGGGTTTTCTCTAATAAAGGTACGGTTGCCAGATCATGCCTGTAAAAGAGGACACACATATGAAAAATACCTGCTGCATTGATACATGGGAACCCTTGCAGCCTGATAATTAATAACCACTGGGGCCCTGCAGCAGGCAGGCTCTTTTCAAGGGATGATCTAATTTGCCTACATATTAAAAAAAAAAAAAAAAGACTGGATGAATTCTGGGGCAAACCAGCTGCACCATAGGGGACAAATGAAAATCCCCATTAATTTAAATGGGCATTTTAACCCACTGAGTGCCTGAGATGTCACCAATGGGGTTAAAAAAACATTTAAAATCAATAAGAATTGTTGTGTGTGCCATATGGCATAGCTATTTCGAGTTAGAAATCGTTTTATCATTCAAAGGGTTAAAAATCACCTGTAAATAGTCTGCTTCATACGAAGACCTGTCACTGCTCTGCTGCTGGGTGGGGGAGGGGATCATCATCTGACCCCTTTGGCTGGAATACAAACAGGAAGTCAATGGCTTTCAGCCACAAACTCCTGGGTAGTGTGCATATTCCCCATGGACATACTGTGTCAAGCTTTCAGACTTGATACAGCAGGTCTATGAGGATCTGTGTTGTGCATGACAGGATACTGTCCATGTGGTGTTGCACTGATACACCAGGGAACCATCAGGGGTCTCCGTTCAGACCTCTGTACTGCTCCACTATTGGTGCAATGGGGGTGCACAATGTGGCTTAGACTCTAGTCCTGCTTACAGGAATTCAGATCTTCCAATAGGTAACAATAAGATGATAGTTGTCCTTTAAATCCGTAGGGATTTAGAGTATTTGTCCCTTATGGTGATTTGTTTTCACCACAATTACCAAATTATTCTTTTGGACAAAGGACTATATTCATCAAGCCTTTAGCGCTTCTTGGAAAAACCAATTGCACCTTAAAGGGATAGTAATACTTACAATTTAAAAAAAAAAAATATGTTGTAGGGGTTATCCCCCTGAGTAAAACAAGAGTACTCCCACTGCTGAGAGGTGTTTTATTCAAAAGTTATTAATTTTCAAAGTTGAATTTTTTAGGTGCAATATCAGTGGCCTGAAATTGTACAGTTGCGCTGTTGCTACACAATCCTATGGACAACTCTGGTCAGTTGACCATAAATCTCCATAGGATGGTGTAGCAACAGCGCCACTGTACAATTTCAGGCCACTGTGATATTGCACCTAAAAAATTCAACTTTGAAAATTAATAACTTTTGAATGAAAGACCTCTCAGCAGTGGGAGTACTCTTGTTTTACTCAGGGGGATAAACCCTACAACATATTTTTTTTTACATTTTAAGTATTACTATCCCTTTAAGGAACACATTAATTTAACCCCTTCAACACTAGAGATCTCAAACACATTCCAGAGCATTGCATAGGAGACCTAGCTAGCATCTGAGGGGTTAAACTGAAAATTGAAATCAAGGGATTTTGAGGATTTTCATTTGCCTGCTTTACTGCAGTTTGTATGACCCGGAATTGTACCACCTTATCTTGCTGACACAGGGACGTAAGTGTGAAACGATTTGCAGATCTCTATATATGGGTTCAATTCTATTAACAGGAAAAAAGTGCCACTGACATTATCTCATAGTGCTCCTATGGACTGTAACCTGATTTCAGATACAAATCTAGTGATACCGTAATAAAGAATAATGAGATTGCCATGCTCTTCAGCTGCCTGAATGGAATCAGTGTGTAGTGCTTATGTCTACACAAGAAGCATCTTTCTATACAAAGTAATAATGTGCACATCTTTTGATGAAATGCTCTGCTGCTCTGTCCATATGAGTACAAGTGTAGCTCTCTTGCTATATGAGTTAAGTGCACAATGCTCTGCAGATCTCTGTGACTTAAGTGAGCAATGCTCTGCAGATATGTCTATGTGAATTAAGTGCACGATACCCTGCAGATCTCTATGTGAGTTAATTCCACAATGCCCTGCATATCTCTGCAGATCTCTGTCTATGTGAGTTAAGTGCACAGTGCTCTGCAGATCTCTCTCTATATGAGTTAAGTGCACAATGTTCTGCAGATCTTTGTCTATGTGAGTTAAGTACACAGTTCGCTGCAGATCTCTCTATGAGTTAAATGCATAAGTACAATTTTATGTTGAAGCAGTTAGGGCCCGTAACCCTTTGAATGCAAGAGAGGTCAGCATGCTTCACAAGGGACTAAAATGCTTACATTAAATCATAAGGGGCATCATGTATTCCCTAAGGTGCAGTTGGTTTGCGCCAGAATTGCTCCATTTTGGCTTGATACATATGACTCAGCATGCAGTCTTCTGCAGGTCTCAGTTATATTAAATGTGTGCAGAGCTGTACAGACCTGATCTGCAGTCCAATCTATAAACCAAGGCTCGGCAACCTGTAGCCTTCCAGCTGCAGCTGAAATCCAATATCCATCTGAGAATGATGGGGACTGTAGTCCAACAACAGCTTGAGTACAACAGGTTTCCCACCTCTGTTCTGAAGGATACATACTCAGTGCTCTGCAGATCAGCCTATAAAATGTGCAATGATCTTCAGGTCTTTGTCTATGAGAGGCGTGTATCAAGGAAGTGCAACTGTCAAAACAGGAGCAATTGATTTTTTTTCCTTCCTTCATCTGAGACAGCTGCAGCTGAAATCCAATATCCATCTGAGAATGATGGGGATTGTAGTCCAACAACAGCTTGAGTACAACAGGTTTCCCACCTTTGTTCTGAAGGATACATACTCAGTGCTCTGCAGATCAGCCTATAAAATGTGCAATGATCTTCAGGTCTTTGTCTATGAGAGGCGTGTATCAAGGAGGTACAACTGTCAAAACAGGAGCAATTGCTTTTTTTTTCCTTCTTTCATCTGAGACAGCTGCAGCATAGGGAACCAATAAACATTTCAGTTCACTAAAATGGGTTTTGTTTTACCTAGTGTTCCCATTAACGTAAGCAAAGGTGAGCATCTCAACACTGAAAGAGTTAAACCAATTTATGCAAAGCTGCGTTGGAATAACGGATGCATCATGCAACCCTGCCTAGTTTTAGCTAATCATTTAACTCTTTAAATACTGGCTTGCTCACTCATTGAATGCTAAAGATCTATACAATGGGTTACTTTGCAATGTGTTGGAGACATTGCATTCAAGGGTTTAGAAGCCCCATTTTTAAAAAAATGGGAATGTTTAATCATTACCTGTGCTGCATTTGGTTTGCCTCAGATTTGCATCATTTTTATTTGTATACAACTGCACCCAGAAAATAGTAGAAATTTGAACAAATTGTGGAAAAATTAAAAGCCATATTCATGAAGGAAAGAGGAGCAATTCTAGAGCAAAGCAGATACACTATAGGGAGAAATGTAAATGTTCATTGATTTAACCCTTCAAGTGCCAGAGAGGTCTCCAACGCATTGCAATGCACTCGAAGGGTTAAATCTGGCTTTCAGTCTCTTGAATGCTAGAGAGGATGGAGAGGTTGGAAACCTCTACAGCATTCAAGGTGTTAAATATTTGGGGATTTAGGTGTTCCATGTGGTTTTGCCCCAGAATGTGGAGCTAGGTGCCATAAATGACCCAATGAGAAGAAGTTAATTTAACTATAAAGTGCCTAGATGCACCTTGGTCATGTTAAAGAACATGACATCACATATCTGCATGTCTCATTAACTGGTTTCCCCAGTTTTGCAACCAGGTGACATAGTACATATTTATGTAGTAGGTGTGTGTGTGGGGGGTAAGAATGAACAAGACTGAGATGGAAAGGTGCGGGGGGGGGGTGCACATTTGGAGACCATATGCTGAGAAAGGCATTCTAGGGAAGGGGTAGAAATAATATGGGGAAAAAGTGATGGAAAATACAGGTGAACAAACAATAAAAAAACGGATTCAGCAATACTGAGTCAGATAATTACATCATAAGGGACTGATACAAATCCCCCTAAATCTCCATTGACTGAACTGTGGATTTTAACCCTTTGAGTGCCAGAAAGGTACACAACCCTTTGCGAAGCAATGCTTTTCGTACCCCACTGGCACGTCAAGACTTAAAACCCTTGAATGTTAATAAGGTCTCCATTTCTAGAATTCAAGGGGTTAACCCTTTGATTGCCAGAGTGTATCACAGCAATGCCTTGCACACCTCTCTGGCACTCAAAGGTTTAAAAGCCCCATTTTAAACAATAGGGATTTGTATTTGTCCTAAGTCTTTGTGTGTTTTACATTGAAATATCCAAATGATAACCCCTGTAATGGGTTAAACATGACAATAAAAAGGCTGAATATTACATATGGTGGTAAGATGGCAACTTCACTGCAGAATGGGCTTTAACAGAATAGTGTAATTGTTTTTTCCCCCCACAATGGTATCAGATTTGTTTTTACACATATGGACCAGGGTTTTGGGAGGAGAGGTAAAGAGAGGACAGGGTGGTATTGGTGGGGTGGGATGCTCAAGGTGCTGAGGTGAATGACAGAATGACAGAGACAGCCAGGAGCTCTGATAATGGATTTCTGTTCTCTATGGGAGAGGTAATCAAGGGGTAAGCTAAGTGTACTTTGATGGGTCACTGGCACAGAATTTACATGTGTATAATTAGGGTGCAAAATAGTGACATATTGAGTTGTGATGCACATTGTTAGTGGCAGTGATTTGGGGGCACAAGTAGAGGAGCTGCAGTAAAATACTGAGGGGATTGAGACTGATTTTTAGACAATTAGTGGGTATATGGTATGGGGGACACAGGGAGGGTTGTGTAGTTTTGTTTTTGGTGAGTGTCAGGGATTTGTGATCTATGGGCAAAGGACACAGGGCTTTAAACCCTGGATGTCTGAGAGACATTCAAAGCATTGTGAAATATTCATGGGGTTAAAGGGGAAATGGATGTGTGGGTGCATCGTTTTAAGGTGAAGTACAAGGATTACAATGTTTTGAAAATAACTGGAAAGAGGTGAATGGTTTTGTGATGAGTGAAAGGTGATTAAGTTTGGTGGTGAAAATACTGAGCAGAAATGATTTTATCACAAAATGAGACAAACCTGAAGTCTGACACCTGTAGCTACCTGTATCTCTCTTTCAAACACATACATACACACACACACACGCATATATATGCACACACATACTTATTCATTCACACTCTCTCTCACACACACATACACTCCTTATCACACTCTCTCTCTCTCTCTCTCTCTCACACACATAGAAACACATACTCTCTCACACATGCACACAAAGACACACATTCTCTCTCTCACACACATAACAAACATACACATACATTCCTCTCTTTCACACACACACACTCTGGCACACACATACACTCTCTCCCTCACAGACATACACACTGTGTTATACACATACACTCTCCCTTTCCATCTCTCTCACACAAACACACACACACACATACAAATTCACAAGACACTTTATCTCACACACAAACACAATCTTAATTCGGAAAATTTTAAAAAATCATATGCAAAAGGGATTTATCTACCTCAGAACCAAGAGTTTAACACCTTCAGCTTCATAAAACACATTGTTGGTGATGCAGCCGCCTCCTTCAGTAGTTAAAGGGCTACAATGTGATCTAACAAAAGGCATATGCTTGGACATTTAAAGAAAGAGAGTGGAAAGTCTGATAGTTATTTTTGTTGCAGCAAATAATTTCTGCCTGGGTAAAGTCACAGTAATCCACGAATCTCAAATAATGAAATGCACAGCGCTTCAAAGGTTAAGTCTGGAAGCACTAGCTAGTCAATAAGGTGAGACCTCGAATCACGGTGAACCTTCCATCCTACTGACACTCCTGACCCACCCTGCACAAATACAATGGGACACAGGTATCAAACCAAAAGTGATGTAATTCCGGGGCAACTCGCTGCACCATAGGGGATACGTAAACATGTCATTTGACTCAAATGGGTCTTTTAACCCCTTAACTACTGAAGACGTCTCCAATACATGTCTTTGCAGATTGCTCAAGGCACTAGAATCCCTATTTAACCCCTTAGTGACAGACAACTTACCTGGTAAGTCCAGGAAGTCATTCGCTATAATGGGGGGAAAAAACAACCCTGTCATTAAGGGGTTAAATCAATGGGAATTTCAAGTTTTTTTTAATTGATCCTTCGGGTACCGTTTGTTTCCTCTAGAACTGCTCCACTTTTGAGTTTGTACATATATCCTAATTTTGGTAAGGAAGGGGTTGTCTGTGCTGACTGATAAACATGAGAAAATAAGTCAATGAAGGACATTATATGATGCCAACCTCCTATTAGTTTAATCCCATGAGGACAAGAGGGGGAAACAGCACATTGTTTCGTAATGTGTTGCAATGCACACCCCTCTGGTGCTCAAGGTGTTAATGGGTAGCACACAAGGAAAGTGTTTTAACCCACTCCCCTGAGGCTGTAAGAGGGTGGTATTTGTGCTGGCAGCGATCACTGTTGCCCTGGGGTTTGATTCACCTATCTAGATAGTAAGATCATTCCGGAGGGGTGCAGTGTCCCCGGTCCAGATAATGTTGCTGTCCTTGGTGCTGAGAGGACAGGGGGCTCCTACCTGTGGCAGCCGGTTCTGTCTCGATGTTCAGGTGGTCCTGGATTGATAAACTCTTGGTTTTGGTTGGATGTTCAGATGATACAGAATTTGTGTTGGTCCTGTCCGGTTTGGCAGTTGGCCCTGATGTCCCTTTTTCTGCTGGTTCTCGTGCCCTGGTACAACAGGTCCTGGATGGTCTCCCCTCTGTCTGCCTGAGAAGTGGCCAAGACTCGCTGTACTGTATTATATATACACAGCTCACAGCCTTCCCAGCCAACCACACGTATTGCTCCTAATACACACCTCCCCCCTCTGGGCTGCACCATACACACTCACCTACTTTTTATTTATATCATGGGGAACAGCCAGACTATCTGTTTCTATTTCTATCTATCTATCTATCTATCTATCTATCTATCTATCTATCTATCTATCTATGTATGTCTTTATCTGTCTATCTTATATATCTATGTCTCTATCTATCTTTATCTATTAATCTGTGTCTCTAGCTTGTATATCTATGTCTGTCTATCTATCTCTGTATCTATCTGGGATATCATATATGTGTGTATATATATATATATACATATACCTATAAATATATATATATATATATATATGCCTATCTGTCTATCTTATATATCTAGGTCTATCTATCTCTGTATCATATGTGTGTGTGTATATATATATATATATATATATATATATATATATATATATATATATATCTACTATCTATGTATCTTATATG
Source organism: Rhinophrynus dorsalis (assembly GCA_037306005.1). Taxonomy (NCBI): domain Eukaryota; kingdom Metazoa; phylum Chordata; class Amphibia; order Anura; family Rhinophrynidae; genus Rhinophrynus; species Rhinophrynus dorsalis. The sequence goes on along the minus strand of CM074718.1, from coordinate 265,795,796 downwards.
CGTGTATATATATATATATATATATATATATATATATATATATATATATAAATCCAATGACAAGAACAGCAGCACTCGCAGGTCTTAAATTCCAAATGTGTCACATAGTGAATATTTTATTGATCAACGTTTCGGGTGCATTACAGCAGCCTTCGTCAGGACAAGTGTGAATCAAAATTCTCTCACTTTTCAACCCCTCACTCCAGTGTAGCGCCGAATTTCGGCGCTAGTGATTGGTGCTTTTAAAACAACTGTATTTACATAATTGTTCTGAGATGGACAGATAACGGAACAATCAAGGAGTACTCTTATAGCTGGAAGATAATTAAAAAGGGACAAGATAACTAAATCTGAATTAAAGAGACTACATGGCATTTGACAAGCTTAATCGGGATCAAAGAATAATGCGGCTGCCTATGATAAATTGCGAACCCCTGTAATGTATGGCTCGCACGTTGGAATCTGTGCCCAAAAAGAAGGGATTATGACATGTATGAATACTGTTATCCCCAGTGATCACTGAAATTCAATAAAGAGAAAAATATGTTGGAAGTGTAACACATGCTGTGCAATGCGACGGAGACCGGACAGGTCAAGATCGCACAGAACAACACAGCTCAATACGGTAGCACACTAACCGGCAAGCGGGGCACATGAAATACCACCGCAGGGGCGGACTGACCATCGGGCATTCGGTCACGGACCGAGGGCCCGTGACCGAAGGGGGCCCGCCGCCGCTGCCACTTCCAGAGCTGCTCAGCAGCTCTCCTACAACGGCCGCCGGCGCGCCGTTCTAGTAATACAGAGCGCTGGGAGATGACATCATCTCCCAGCCTCTGCATTACTAGAGGCGCGCCCCACGCCGCTAGACCACCAGGGACTGCAGGTAGGGGCATGGTGGAGATGAAGGGGGGTATTGTGGAGATGAAGGAGCAATGTGGAGACGGGTGCATTGTGGAGATGGGGGCATTGAGGAAGGGGCAATGTGGAGATGAAGGGGGTATTGTGGAAGGGGGCATTTTGGAGATGAAGGGGGTATTGTGGAAGGGGGCATTGTGGAGATGAAGGGGGGATTGTGGAAGGGGGCATTGTGGAGATGAAGGGGGCATTGTGAAATGGGCATTGTGGAGATGAAGGGGGCATTGTGGAGATGAAGGGGGCAATATTGTGGAGATGAGATCATGGGGGCATTGTGGAGAGAAGGGGGCATTGTGGAGATGAAGGGGGCAATGTGGAGAGAAGGGGGCATTGTGGAGATGAGATCAAGGGGGCATTGTGGAGATGAGATCAAGGGGGCATTGTGGAGAGAAGGGGGCAATGTGGAAAGAAGGGGGCATTGTGGAGATGAAGGGGGCAATATTGTGGAGATGAGATCAAGGGGGCATTGTGGAGAGAAGGGGGCATTGTGGAGATGAAGGGGGCAATGTGGAGAGAAGGGGGCATTGTGGAGATGAGATCAAGGGGGCATTGTGGAGAGAAGGGGGCATTGTGGAGATGAAGGGGGCAATGTGGAGAGAAGGGGGCATTGTGGAGATGAGATCAAGGGGGCATTGTGGAGATGAGATCAAGGGGGCATTGTGGAGAGAAGGGGGCAATGTGGAGAGAAGGGGGCATTGTGGAGATGAAGGGGGCAATATTGTGGAGATGAGATCAAGGGGGCATTGTGGAGAGAAGGGGGCATTGTGGAGATGAAGGGGGCAATGTGGAGATAAGGGGGCATTGTGGAGATGAGATCAAGGGGGCAATGTGGAGAGAAGGGGGCATTGTGGAGAGAAGGGGGCATTGTGGAGATGAGATCAAGGGGGCATTGTGGAGAGAAGGGGGCAATGTGGAGATAGGGGGCATTGTGGAGATGAGATGAAGGGGGCAATGTGGAGATAGGGGGCATTGTGGAGATGAGATGAAGGGGGCAATGTGGAGATAGGGGGCATTGTGGAGATGAGATGAAGGGGGCAATGTGGAGATAGGGGGCATTGTGGCGATGAGATCAAGGGGGCATTGTGGAGAGAAGGGGGCATTGTGGCGATGAGATCAAGGGGGCATTGTGGAGAGAAGGGGGCATTGTGGCGATGAGATCATGGGGGCATTGTGGAGGTGGAAGGGGCATTGTGGAGATTTCTGAAGGGGGCCCAGACCTCTTTTTGGACCAGGGGCCCTGGGTCCTGTCAGTCCGCCCCTGTTACCAAATAAATCATCTGGCATATAAAATTATTTCAAAACCACCTAACTGAACCTCATCTGCTCACAATGCATGTTTACCTGATTTGCTAATTAAAATAGATTAGTGCACCAACTTTGCAAACAGAATTCCTCATATTGTACTATTGCCAAATGATCCAGTTAATACTCCTTGCACTTATCCCATAAGTGTATTTGATTGTAATTAACCTTTCACAAGGTTACCTAACCCATACTTTAAAAAAATGTAAGGTGCCAACCACTCATTGTCAAATATCAGCTTAAAAAGTTGCCTCATGTATAAATGTCACCACCATAATAACCAAATTTACAGATAACATCACATATATTATGACATTCCACTCGATCACCTGTCATTAATCTTATGTGCCAAATTATCCCATGCAATTAATTTCAAAACACAATGAAGAGCCTGCATTTCACACCCCTCCCCCTTATGCTTATCCATAACACTATAATACTTCTTGTAACCTTCAGGCCAAACCATTAAAATAGTATGGAATGGATGATGTCTCTCTCTTTCTCTCTCATTCACATTCTCTCTCCCCGATCAGTAAATGACTTCGGGATATCCCTGCTTGTAGATCAGTGAGTGGTTTGACCATGCTAATCAATCCATCTGTGCTCAGCCAGTGATATCCTGTTAACATGCACTGTTGGTAGTTGTTGATGACCAATGTCGGTTTCCTCTGATGCATGCAATGTGCAATGACGTGTGTGCCTTGACGTATGGATCTGTAGTGTGTAAGTGATAGGTTGGGAAAACTGTTGCCCTCTAGTTATGTCCAGAATGTCAGTTCTCATCAACACTGGCCAGTCATTTGGTTTACTATGTCGATGGGTGGGGCTTGGAGGAAGTTGCAGAGCATTTACAATCATAGACAGCAGGGGAAGGCTGGCAATTTGTGGCCAGGAGGGCAGCTACAATCAAGTGGCCCAATTTTACTATCGTTCCAGCCCTCTGTCCCAGCCCACCCTCTTTTGTTAATTTTAAGATTGCCATTAACCCTTTGAGTGCCAGAGAGGTATGCCAAGCATTGCTTCGCAATGCGTGGCATACCCCTCTGTCACTCAAAGGGTTAGTGTTGTGAAGTAAGGCAAGCAATACCACAGAGCTTACAATTGAAATGGGGTTACACTGGTGCAACTACAGAGCTTACAATGTAAGTAAAGCTGTACTAGTGATACCATAGAACTTACAAGATAAATGGGTTATGCTTCTAGTGTAGCTCCACTTGGATTGTAGCTCCATTTCAATTGTAAGCTCTGTGGTATCACTACTGTAGCTGCATTTGTAGCAAAAAGAGGGAGTGGCCCACTAGCCCAGACATATGACTGGCCCAGGGGGCAATTGCCCCCCAGGCCAGCCCTCCCCTGATAGACAGGAAAGAATGGGGTACTCTAAAGAAGATGTGAGCAAACTGAGGCTCTCCAGTTGTGGTTGGACTTCAACTCACACCATCCTCAACCAGCCGACAGCTGACTGAGGATGATAGGAATTGCAGTCCAACCACAGTTTAAGGCCAACCGTTAGCATAGTCCTGCACTAATCACACATTCATACAACACAGCATACCCTGTACAATATCCTTTAATCTTTATAGTAGTCCACCACATCCGGTGGGCTTCAGGTTACTCGCCCTATCAAGAGCAGCCTCCAGGACATAATAATTAATTGCACAAATCAAAGCTGTTTTTTACCATAAATACAATAAAGTTGCATTGAAAAGGGATTAGTTGGTGATCTGTCCAGCAAGGAGTTAAAATCCCCATTTAATTGACTGAGGATCTGTGGAATTGTTAATTGTTTCCTCTGGTGCAATTGGTGTACCCCAGAAATATTTTATTTCTCTGTGCATATGAACCGAAGAAGAGATTGCATATTTTCCAATTCTCCCGTCCATTTTGACTCTGGCTGCCTCATCTGTCTGTCTTGATTATCTCTCTGTGTATACTGCGCTGAGTATTTGTTGGAGCTCCAGTTGTTAGGATACAAGAGGATGCGTCTATTCAGAGGATTACGGTAACAGTTTCACTAATTCAGACGCAGGAATCCATCGAAAACAATTCTACAGTAACACAAAATGACACAACACAGTAGTACAACGTAACACAATGCTATGCAGTGTATACATAGGCAATGTCACAGAATGTTGCGCAATAAATAGTGGTGCACCGTACATTTACCAAAGGCATTGCAAAGCACTGACTGAGAATGCTCAAGACCCAGGTCTCTTGTTTAACTCTTTGAGTGCCAGAGGAGTACGCAACGCATTGCGAAGCAATTGCTTGCGTACCCTTCTCGCAAAACTCAAAGGGTTAACCATCTGAGTAGCAAAGAGGTAGCTAACGCATTTCAACGCAATGCTTTGGAGACCTCTCTGTTGCAGTCAAAGGGTTAACCCTTTGAGAGCCAGAGGGCTAGGGAATGCATTGCAAAGCAATGCATTCCGTACCCCTCTGGCACTCAAAGGGTTAAATCCAGATCTTAATAAAGATAACGAACGATTCATTTGGGTTGAATAGTACACCCCAACGATGTGGCAATTCAGTTGCTCCACCGAGAGAAAATAAAGCCCCAGATTCATACTGATTTAACCCTTAAGGACCAGAGGAGCATGGGCAATGCGTTGCACTCCCCTCTGGTCCTTAAAGGGTTAAATTAAGCTTCTGGGCCCCTTGCATGCTTCTCAAGGCATTGGATATCTCTTCAACGTTCAAGGGTTTAAAAACCCAGTCTAAATCAATGGACATTGATGTGTCCCCTATAGTACAGGTTTGCCCCAGAACTGCTCAGTTTCATTTTGTGCAAATGGCCCCAAGCACTAAACTAGACTTAGGCACCTAGCAACCCCATAACACTCATTGGGACCATATACATAAATAAAATGGCGGCAATGCTGGGGAAAACCAAGAGCAGTTTAGGGAATAAATAAAATTCCCCACTTTCCCATTAATGTAGATGTTTTATTTTAACATTTTAAATGTTAGAGGGGTCACCAATGCACTGGACACCTCTCTAGCATTCAAGGGGTTAAAAACTAGATCCAAATAAATTGGCATGTATATGCATTCCCCTATGGTGCAATTGGTTTGTTCCAGAATTGTTGTTGTATTTTGCCCCAAATAATCCCAAATAGTGGTATTTTAAAGGGATAGTAATGTTTCACAAAAACAGCAACTCCAATTAATCGTCATAGTATTTGAGCCATAGAGAGTGTTATTTCATTACTGTCAGAGTTGTAGTTCAAGAGTAATTGAATGATACTGTTTCCCCCTCCCGCTTTTACCTAGTGTAAGCCACCTCCCCTCAGATGTGGAATCTTGTCCTAGGACCAGACTGCTCACAGCAAGGGACAATCTTCGTACTGTGAGAACAATGAAAAACCTGCCCCACTTGACAGGTTTTTCCTTATGCTCACTGAAGATTGTACCTCTCTGCAATCCATCCGGACAGTCTTGCTGTTCAGAGGTGAGTAGTGTTACATCAGTAAAAGGGGCAGGAGGGGATACTTTATCATTCAGTTACTCTTGAACTACAACTCTGACAATATTGAAATAACACTCTCCATGGCCCAAATACTATGAAGATTAATTGGAGCTGCTTTTATTTTGTATCCCTTTAAGAACCTAGCAAACTCTTGACCTTCATTAACCCTTTGATTGTCAGAGGGGTATCCAATATTGCTTTGCAATGCATTGCATACCCTTCTGACACTCAAATGTTTAAGTTATATACCCACGGGAAAAGTGAATAATTTGGGGTAAACCAGCTTCATCACAGGGAGAAAATAAACATTCCCCAAGCATTGCAAAGAGATGCCTTGGAGACCTCTGTTACACTGTAGGGATTAAAAGCCCCCTTTAACTCAATTAGAATTTGTATTTATTGCCTATGGTGCACAGGGGTGGTTTTCTAAAATGAAAGGTACCAGGTCACCTTATTCTTTTTGTGGTGTAATACCTTACAGGTGGCATGTCGTTATATCTTGTTCTACTGATCCTGGGCCAGAATAAAAGTACAGTCATCAACCTGGCTGAAAAACAACTGTGATTGTGAAGTTGGTTTGATCCAGAACTACTCTACGTTTATTTTGCATACATGACCCAGCATATACATATATTCTCAGGGCTGTATTTACATCACAGGTGCCCCTAGGCAAAACACTCCAGGCACCCTTAACTACACCCATGGCCACACCCCCATTCCTCATATGACCCTACCCCCAGTCCTATCCACTGTTTCTTGGCACAGAAAATACCCTTGGCCTATAAAAGGAAGAACAAAAAACATAGCTTTAACCCCTTGGTTGCTAGAGAGATCTCCAGTGCATTGTTTCAGAATGCTTTGGAGATCTCTCTAGCATCCAAGGGGTTAAGTAATAGCATGTAAAGGGTATAAAACTGGTGCAGGGACATTGAGATTTCTCTGGTCACACCCACAATTTAGTTTAGGGGCGTGTCCTGCACAGCTTAGTCAACCCACAAAATGTGAAGCTCTAGGAAGTTGCCTACTTTGCTTATTGGGAAATCCAGCCCTGATAGTAATGCCACACCACTGCACAAAACAATGCCGTTTCACACAGCGACACACAGCTGAGTTTATAGTATGCTGTGGCGTAACTAGTCACTGGAAGGCCCTGGTGCAAAATTGTTTTTAGGCCCCCTATATCAAAAATATTTCCACATAGGCATAACCAGAGCCTATTGGACCTTGGATGCTTTTGTAACCTCTGTACCACGCATAGTTACGCCCCCTGACAGTATTTATGCCATGGCATGCCAACATGGAGTAAAAGTCTGGTGATGTATCATTAAACACTTGATTTGTTTGTCTACGTAAGTTGTGAATCTATTTATGTACATATAGTATGCAAACCATGTTAACCCTTTAAGTATTAAAGAGGTACACAAGGTATTGCACAGCATGGGGTTGTTAAAGGGAATGTACATATCCGATCTGATGCATAAAAAAACCCAATGAACTGATGTTGAGCCTTGTATCTGCCTAATGCCTATGTACAATGATAGCTCCACTCACTACCTCCTGAACCCCTGAATAAGCATCAGGTTATACCCACACTCTGTTGTGCCTGTCCCACCTCATAAGTGCAGCCCCCAGTCAGTGTAGACACCATCTCAGTAACTTCACATTCCATTTCAGTACTTTGGTAGATACCGAGCCAGACAAATTATTCAACACCTATTTGTTGGCATTGCATCAGAGATCATTAGAGATCTTTACATTGGAGGACTTGTGGAGACCTACACAGGAGAACTGAAGAAATGAAGATGTAGTTATGTGACTACAAGGGTTTCGGGACCCCGAGAGGCCATTAACCCAAGTTTTTAAGTTTGATTCGTTAAATACTACACAGTTTTCTGTTTGATTTTCTTCTTGCTCACTTATCTTTTCCTAAGAGTCATGTGCTGCTTTGCTTCATTTACACGAAGGGGGTGGTCAATGTGGGGGTGTATGTTTTAACATAGTAACATAGTTGATGAGGCTGAAAAAAGCCATGCATCCATCATGTTTAGTTCCACAGCTTCTTCTCCTACACTATGTAGTAAATGGGCGCAAGGAAAATCAGCACAGCATGTTTCCTTTTCCTTACACGAGTTATAGTAGTGGTATTTAAGCCTGCTCACACAGGACAACACTGACAGAGTTGTACGCTGCTATGTACTCATTATACTGTATATAACCGATACCTCTTGATTATAGAACCAATATATAAGTGCAGCTCATGCACTGCACTCAAGAATTAGTAAGCTCCCTTTATTGACACCTTATCTTTACTAATGCTAATCTGAGGCCAATTCCACCTCTGGAACCAAGGCATTAGGGAGCCTTATTCATCTAAGTGCAATTCTGGAGCAAACCAACTGCACCACAGTGGAGAAGATGAAAATTAATTGTGATTAAAAATGTGGCTTTTAACAGTCTCCAACACATTGCTTTGCCAACCTCCAGAGCTGGAGACCTAACTAACATTCCCATTGAAAGCACTGGGAATCTGGAAAATTTTCATTTCAAACCCATGGAACAGTTCACAGGACAGTCCTACGAACCTTTGAAGAACCTGGTGGAATTGGGAATGGAGGCCCACATATATAGGTGAACACTTTTTTTCCTCTTAAGTTTACTTGTAGCCTTCCTTTTCCTTCCTTATTATTTTTAGGGAAAGTGGCCACCTGTATGGGTTGTGCATCCAGAACATCCTCACGCTGCCCTGACAATCATCAGGCCACAGGATTAGATTGGTTTCCTTCATTAAAAACTAGAACTGCTGTGAACTCACTGGGAACCTAAGACTGTGTCCAATACACACATGCTTTAAAAGGCCCCTGGCATTTGGTAATGCCCAGAATTGCACTTCTTTTTCTTGATGCGTAAAGAACACAGTGGAAACATGGCACGCCCATTCGTTCTACATACTCTGGCAAGCTCATTCTTGGTTCAGCATCTCTGGCTACATCTTTGTATATTCAAATAACTCTTGGGTTAGGTCTGCTTAAGGTTGGGTTAGGTCTCCCTAAGGGTTATGAGGGAAAACATATGTGGATTTTGTTGGGAAAAAGGGTTGATGTGTCCTTGGACCGAACCCTCTCCCAATATTTTTCAGAGGATTCCTTCCCCAGAGGGGGCCAACAATTTGGGCCCTGAAGTAGAGATGCTGCATGCTGATGACTCCAGGGACAAAGACCTGGCATTTCTTTGGACCTCTGGCCGGGAGTCATGGGACCCTCTAAACCTTCAAGGAGCAGGGAGACCGAAGGCTAAGGAGCCCAGCCCCACTCAGAACTGGTCACTCAACAAAGGTCACAGACCACAGGGTGGAAGCTGAGAATAGAGCACCATGGGCTTTCTATTAAGAATTGTTTGTTTGAGGTAAGCGGCATTTCTCTTTTCGAGAGGAATTTCTTGTCACTTTGTGGCTAGACTGTCATTTCCTGCAGATTCAGTACAATACTTTATGATATTTCTGCCCTGTTCAGTAGCCTTGTGCACGACAAAAAATTTCGGTAAAATTCGATGTCGGACGAATTTTTTTTTTTTTCATTCGTCAACTCCGCAATTCAGATCCAACCTCTTTAACTCGGACGAAAGTCGGCGACAGTCCAAATTATTCGTCGACTTTAAAATACCTTTAAAAATACAATAACAAATTAAAATTAAATGAATGGAACCATTTCCAGGGTCTAAATGAAGATGGTGGAACAGGGTAAGGTGGGCATTTAGCCTTATTGTACTATGGATGAAGTAGCTAAAGTATGGATGTTGCAATAAGGCACCCTGCCTGTCTACACAATACACATACACAACTGTAAGACTGGCTGATATGTCACTGAAAATTATTCAAACACATTCCTCATATTAATTTTAATGTTTAACACAGAAACAAAGGTGACTCTCCCTTGCGGACATAATAAGGTATTAGGCCTGCCTATAGAACTGTGAGACTGGCTGATGTGTTACTCTGAAAATTATTCAAACAAATCCCTACTTTTAATTTTAATGTTTAACACAGAAACAAAGGTGACTCTCCCTTGCGGACAAAATAAGGTACTAGGCCTGCCTATAGAACTGTGAGACTAGCTAATGTGTCACTCTGAAAATTATTCAAACAAATCCCTATTATTACTTTTAATATTTTACACAGGAACAAAGATGACTGTCCCTTGCGGACGCAATAAGGTACTAGGCCTGCCTATAGAACTGTGAGACTGGTTGAAGTGTCACTCTGAAAATTATTCAAACAACTTCCTACTAGTTTAATATTTTTAATATTCAACACAGGTGACTCTCTTGCGGTGGTAATAAGGTACCAGGCCCAGGGGCGGACTGACCATTGGGCATTCGGTCACGGACCGAGGGCCCGTGACCGAAGGGGGCCCGCCGCCGCCGCCACTTCCAGAGCTGCTCAGCAGCTCTCCTACAATGGCCGCCGGCGCGCTGTTCTAGTAATACAGAGTGCTGGGAGATGACATCATCTCCCAGACTCTGCATTACTAGAGGCGCGCCCCACGCCGCTAGACCACCAGGGACTGCAGGTAGGGGCATGGTGGAGATGAAGGGGGGTATTGTGGAGATGAAGGAGCAATGTGGAGATGGGTGCATTGTGGAGATGGGGGCATTGAGGAAGGGGCAATGTGGAGAAGAAGGGGGTATTGTGGAATGGGGCATTTTGGAGATGAAGGGGGTATTGTGGAAGGGGGCATTGTGGAGATGAAGGGGGGATTGTGGAAGGGGGGATTGTGGAAGGGGGCATTGTGGAGATGAAGGGGGCATTGTGGAAGGGGCATTGTGGAGATGAAGGGGGCATTGTGGAGATGAAGGGGGCAATATTGTGGAGATGAGATCAAGGGGGCATTGTGGAGAGAAGGGGGCATTGTGGAGATGAAGGGGGCAATGTGGAGAGAAGGGGGCATTGTGGAGATGAGATCAAGGGGGCATTGTGGAGATGAGATCAAGGGGGCATTGTGGAGAGAAGGGGGCAATGTGGAGAGAAGGGGGCATTGTGGAGATGAAGGGGGCAATATTGTGGAGATGAGATCAAGGGGGCATTGTGGAGAGAAGGGGGCATTGTGGAGATGAAGGGGGCAATGTGGAGAGAAGGGGGCATTGTGGAGATGAGATCAAGGGGGCATTGTGTAGAGAAGGGGGCATTGTGGAAATGAAGGGGGCAATGAGGAGAGAAGGGGGCATTGTGGAGATGAGATCAAGGGGGCATTGTGGAGATGAGATCAAGGGGGCATTGTGGAGAGAAGGGGGCAATGTGGAGAGAAGGGGGCATTGTGGAGATGAAGGGGGCAATATTGTGGAGATGAGATCAAGGGGGCATTGTGGAGAGAAGGGGGCATTGTGGAGATGAAGGGGGCAATGTGGAGATAAGGGGGCATTGTGGAGATGAGATCAAGGGGGCAATGTGGAGAGAAGGGGGCATTGTGGAGAGAAGGGGGCATTGTGGAGATGAGATCAAGGGGGCATTGTGGAGAGAAGGGGGCAATGTGGAGATAGGGGGCATTGTGGAGATGAGATGAAGGGGGCAATGTGGAGATAGGGGGCATTGTGGAGATGAGATGAAGGGGGCAATGTGGAGATAGGGGGCATTGTGGCGATGAGATCAAGGGGGCATTGTGGAGAGAAGGGGTCATTGTGGCAATCAGATCAAGGGGGCATTGTGGAGAGAAGGGGGCATTGTGGCGATGAGATCAAGGGGGCATTGTGGAGAGAAGGGGGCATTGTGGCAATGAGATCAAGAGGGCATTGTGGAGAGAAGGGGGCCTTGTGGAGAGAAGGGGGCATTGTGGCGATGAGATGATGGGGGCATTGTGGAGGTGGAAGGGGCATTGTGGAGATTTCTGAAGGGGGCCCAGACCTCTTTTTGGACCAGGGGCCCTGGGTCCTGTCAGTCCGCCCCTGACCAGGCCTGCCTATAGAACTGTGAGACTGGCTGATGTTTTACTCTGAAAATTATTCAAACAAATCCCTATTATTAATTTTTATATTTAACACAGAAACAAAGGTGACTTTCCCTTGAGGTGGTAATAAGGTATTAGGCCTGCCTGCAGAACTGTGAGACTGGCTGTAGTGTCACTCTGAAAATTATGCAAACTATCACGGTGCCCGTGATTCCTGCCTGTACGGTATTGTTGGTTGGAGACATTGTCATTTCCGCTATTCCTTACTACGCTCTTATTGGAGATCAGGTATGAGCTCCTCCCACCATTTGCCTTTATATACCCAGCTCTCACACTTCCTGATTGCCCTTTCGTTGTGTACCTGCGTCTAGTGAATCTCTTTTTGCTACATATGTTCTTTGTATGACCCTTGGCTAGACTGGGTTCGATTTCCCCTTGTTCCTGTGCTGCGCACCGTTCCTGGTTTGACCTCGGCATTGGCTGATTTCCCGTTCCGGTTCTGACCCTGCTGTGTATGACTACGGGTTCTGTGTACCGACCCGGCTCTGGCTTACATTTGCTCTTGTGGTTGACTCGGCTTGGCTGCCTACCCACTCTGTGTACTGACCCGGCTCTGGTTTTGACTCCTCTGTTTCCTCACTGTCTGGAGGACTACCCACTCGTATTACCCTAAGGCTCCGACCCCTGATCGGTTAGTCTCCATGCAGACTCTGTATCATTCTGTGCGAAGCTCTCCTATCATCTATCCCCGCTTGCAGGGATTCGCTTATGCACTTCCACTGTCTGCTGGCTTGCCCTATCGTTCTAGGGCTGATCGAGTGGTCCTCCTTGTAGTCGCCTGCAGTCCTGTTCCAGTAGCCTGTTGCCTATGCTCCCTAGCTTTCTAGGGTTTGTCCGAGGGGGCTCCTTGCCAGTCGCCCATTCCATTTCCTGTAGCCTGTTGCCATCCCTAGTGTTCTAGGGTTGTCCAAGGGGGCTCCTTGCCAGTCGCCCATTCCATTTCCAGTAGTCTGTTGCCTATGCTCCTTAGCATAGTAGGGATCCGTTCTGTAGGTCTCCTTCCTACTGCCTGGTACCTACTTATAACCTTAGCGGTTGAGGTCATTACCATTGCCTTGCCTGAGGGAATCTACCCTCTGTAGGTCGTTGTCTATTACCAGTCTGATCCAATAGCGTACTATTGGAAGGTTCTATTTTTGGGTCGAAGAACTTCTTCTTTTTTGACTAGTTTCTGCCTTCATCTTCACTAGTCAGCTCCTATATTTTTTCCTGGGTCAATCTGAAGACTAGTCTTCCTCTCTATGAGCCTGCACTGTCTCCATACCTGACCTGTGACATTGCTGGGAAGTACTATGGTACTGTCCCCCACTGGGCCTGTGTGGGTTGGGGAAGTGCATATGTCCTTGATTAATTAATTTTCAATAAAACCCTTGTTTTTACCTAAACTGTACTTGTCTGAGTGTTCTTACAAAAACAGTGACACAAACAAATCCTGTGCAAAAAAAAAAATATTAGGGAAGAAAGATGACTCTCCCCTTGGCAGTGACAATAAGGCACAAACGCTGGCTGCCTGCCTATGCCTAAAGCTAACTGCCTGCCTATACAACAACTGGACACTCTATCTCCTTCTTCTCTCTCTGAGCTCCAACAACACAATGAGGAAATGCAGGCTGTCTGCTGGGTGTCTGTGTCATTAGTCCAACCCTCATCATGAAACAAAGAAGCCAATTGGAATACAGACAAAGTGGGAAAGTAGCGCATGAAAATGGAGAAACTAATTGGACTAGAGACGTGGAGGGAAAGTAATTGAGCGGCTGGGTAGTAGTCGCTCGAATTTTGAAAGTTTCGATGACATTCAAACCAGGGCTAGTCAGATTAGTATTTTTTTTGGCGAACGATCCTTGCCTGTCGGAAGGTCCGAATGTCACCGAATGACTCATTTTCATTGAATTCCGAATGTTGCTGACCCGAATTGCACAAGTCTACTATGTATAGCACTTGTGAGCTAAAAGAGACTGCACAACTGGATAGCATATGGTCCTACAAAGCAAGTAGGTTGAGCATTTCTAGGATTTACCTAGGTAGAAATCATTCATACAGCAGTCATGAATATCAGGTTAATATATTTTGGCTTAATAGCTGCAATTTCCTATATACAGTGATCTCCACTGAAGTCTGCCTCTAGTTCCGCCTCCTCCCACCCAATCAATAGGCTTTATTAGACCTGAAGTGTTTGTAAGTGTCAACTGTCTTTAATAGTTAATAAACTGAAAAGAACTAGCAGTAAGCTACAACAGAGAGCGAATTCAAATAAAATCATATATAGATATAATGACTGCTGTATGAAGGACACCTACCTATGCCTTCTCTTAAACAGATTAAGGACCACTTAGTCCTTTAATAAGAGGCAACAAGAGTTAAGGAAGGATGGGCCTATAATCCTTTGAATGCTAGACAATGTCTCTAATGGATTATGTCTTACTGTGATGAAGAATTCTCCAGCACCCAAGGAGGTTAACCAGAGGGACCCTTTGATCACTGATGGTGCATGAAAGCAGCTACAGCTTGTAAAATCCATTAGCTCACATGCACAAAAAGGTGAGATATTCTTGGAAAAACCATGGGCTAAAATACAAATGTCATACCCTGAATGCTAGCATGCTCCCCTTGGAGATTTCTCTAGCAATCAAAAGATTAGATCCCCATTTAATGTGATGAGACTTTATATTTGTCCTCTGTAGTGCAGCTTGCAGAGATAGATAGCCATATATATATATAATATATAATATATTATATAATATATATATATACCACATTTGTAATTCAAAGCGGCACTCTCAGGACTTGTTGATATAATAAATAATTTATTGTCAAAGTTTCGGCTACATAATATGGCCTTTCTCAAGACAAGTAAAGAAGTGAACAAACCCATCTATTATACACTGAGTGTACAAACATAGCTCCAAAACAGCGTGGAGACATAGCGATGATATATATATATGTGTGTGTGTGTGTGTATATGTATATATATATATATATATATATATATATATATATATATATATATATATATATACACGTTCCCAAACAGAGGCACTCACGTTAATAATGTGCAGGTGCCTGGGTGCTTGTGTAAAAAGCCGTATTAATAAATCCAATGAAAAGAACAGCAGCACTCGCAGGTCTTAAATTCCAAATGTGTCACATAGTGAATATTTTATTGATCAACGTTTCGGGTGCATTACAGCAGCCTTCGTCAGGACAAGTGTGAATCAAAATTCTCTCACATTTCAACCCCTCACTCCAGTGTAGCGCCGAATTTCGGCGCTAGTGATTGGTGCTTTTAAAACAACTGTATTTACATAATTGTTCTGAGATGGACAGATAACGGAACAATCAAGGAGTACTCTTATAGCTGGAAGATAATTAAAAAGGGACAAGATCACTAAATCTGAATTAAAGAGACTACATGGCATTTGACAAGCTTAATCGGGATCAAAGAATAATGCGGCTGCCTATGATAAATTGCGAACCCCTGTAATGTATGGCTCGCACGTTGGAATCTGTGCCCAAAAAGAAGGGATTATGACATGTATGAATACTGTTATCCCCAGTGATCACTGAAATTCAATAAAGAGAAAAATATGTTGGAAGTGTAACACATGCTGTGCAATGCGACGGAGACCGAGACAGGTCAAGATTGCACAGAACAACACAGCTCAATACGGTAGCACACTAACCGGCAAGCGGGGCACATGAAATACCACCGTGGTGACAAATGTAGCTAGTATCACCCACTCTGGCCGATAGCTCTCTGCGATGCGGCGAAGACCGAATGAATCAGTCTCAGCAGAATCGCAGAGAGCCACCGCAATGAGGACCAAGGACAAGCAATTGTAATCAAGATATGCACACTTACTATCAGTACAAACAGAGAGCAATGTCAGTGGTCTGTTGAAAATGAACTAGAAAAGTGGACAAAGTAATAGCCTTAAATGTACAGGATTAACTGATGTTAGATCAGAGAATCCTAGTTGGAACGTGCAAGGGAAATACATTACAAGTAGGATACTTTATAACAAACATTGTGGCACAGGTGGCCAAGAGACTGGGAAAAACACATTGTAACAGATGAGAATACACTTTAAACTGATGCAATCGGGAACTCAGACACACACCACGGCAGCCGCCGTGCAGTGCGGTGTAGACACACAGTGTCAAAGTCACAAAGAACTCCCGGCCTCGCATGCTGTCCCCGGTGACACCAAGAATTAAAAACAGGCATCAAATGTAGGTTTGCACAAAAATGAAAACAATCAGCCACACTTAACGATGCGCGGCGAGCAGGCACTCCACATGAACAAATAGCATGAACAAATGTAGCACCTACCAGCCGGACGCATCAACATGAGTTAAAAGAATACACCACACAAATATTCATAAATAGAAAAAGAAGCAGATAAAAAAAAAAAAAATAGCTATTTTGCAAAATCACTTGAGTCTCTCATGATGGCAAATTTCTGGATTTTCTTAGAGATTTTACGTGCTTCCTAAAGAGATGTCAGTTAGGTATCAGAATCATGAAATCATCATCAAGTCAAGTTTGACCGTGTGGAGAAGAGACAATGGTATGCAGAGGCAGGACCTTATATCCCATTATGATACAAACGTGCATCTGATAGTTGTCTGTTAACCGGGACAAGTCTCATAGGTTCAACAATAGATTGACGGTAGTGTGTCAAGAGGAAACAGATTGGGTTAAATAAAGCCGATGTAACATAAAGTGTAGTTAGAGTTCAAAGATTACTTAAATAAACAAGTGTTCTGATATAGTTCCTCTGTGTATAATTGTAAAACAAGTTCAAGTGATATGATCCAATGTATAGTTGCCCCAAATGAGTGTAAGTTATGTTTGGCAGAATCATTGTGTCGGCAAAGCAGCTCAACAAGTATATGTAAAACAATCATTATCAATTATTGGGTAACATTTGGAACTCCTTTGGGTTGTCCTTGATGAAATTCCCATGGCAAAGCAACAGCTCTACAAATAAAATAGAAAATCTAGGAAGTACTGAGCCGGTGGTACCAACTACGCTGGACGCCAGTAAAGGTCCACATCATAAAGGCATTGGTACTCCTATTAGAAGAATGAGGCATAGGATAATAGTTCATTCAAGCCATTTGGTGCAACAGTATTAAGGTGTCGTATCCAATATGTCTCCCTTTGTAGGAGTTTTATTTTTCTGTTGCCACCTCTCTTCATTGGTGGTACCTGATCGATGATCATAGATCATAGATCGCATGGAGGGTATAGTGTGTTGAGCTGTTAAAAAATGTCTGGGAACCGGTTTGTCTGCTTTTCCTGTGTTGAGTGCTGCTCTGATGGAAGAGCGATGGTTGGCCATCCTTTCACGGAATGTGGTTTCCATCTTGCCCACGTAATATAGGCCACATGGACAGATCAATATATAAATAACATATTCAGTGGTACAGGTCACTCTATGGCGTATGTTAATTTTGGCGTTGTATGTGGGTCGCGAAAATGAGCTCCACTTAGCAGACTGTTGCATGTTGTGCAATTTATGCATTTAAAGCAACCTATTTTTCTCTGGGCACCACGTAGCCAATTCTCCCTTATTGGTCCACTGGGGGCATTTATTGATGGTTGTATTCTGTCGGGTTGCATTAAGAGATCACGTAGAGTCCTGCCTCTTCTATATGCTATATGTGGCGGTGGCATGTCTGTAAATGGGAGCGTTGGATCAGTTGATAATATGCTCCATTGTCTCTGAATGGTTTTGCCCAATCTTTCAATGCCTGGTGTGTAATTAAGTACAAATGCAAGTCTGTTGTCAGTCTCTTTGGGCTGCTTTTCCAGGAGATCATTTTGCCTGTATTGTAGGACTCTCTGAAGTTGCTCTTTGAGGATAATATCCTGATATCCTCTTAGTTTAAAGTTTTTATACATCTCATTGAGTTGTATAGTGGCAGTTTCTTGATTATTATTATTCCTGATTACCCTCAAGAATTGTGAGTAGGGGATGGCATTTTTTTGAGCTTTTGGTTGACAGCTAGTGGCATGTAGAGTGGAATTTCTGTCAGTGGGTTTCTGATATAGTGTAGTCCCTAGGGATGTACCTTGGATAAAAATTCTGACATCGAGAAAGTCCACTGCTTCATGACTATAATTATGCTTAAAGCGAATGCATGATTTTAGTTGGTTAAGTGAGGAAATCCATTCGCTAAGCTCTTGTGTGCTGCCCCTCCATATCAAGAACAGGTCATCAATGTACCTCTTGTAAAATACCACATTTGAATGCTGTAAGTGTCTCTTCTCGTATTGGTACATAAAAATATTCGCGTAAGAGGGCGCAACATTAGAACCCATTGAGGTGGACCTTTACGCATCACTAGGACTGGCGTCCAGCGTAGTTGGTACCACCGGCTCAGTACTTCCTAACAAACCTAGATTTTCTATTTATTTGTAGAGCTGTTGCTTTGCCATGGGAATTTCATCAAGGACAACCCAAAGGAGTTCCAAATGTTACCCAATAATTGATAATGATTGTTTTACATATACTTTTTGAGCTGCTTTGCCGACACAATGATTCTGCCAAACATAACTTACACTCATTTGGGGCAACTATACATTGGATCATATCACTTGAACTTGTTTTACAATTATACACAGATGAACTATATCAGAACACTTGTTTATTTAAGTAATCTTTGAACTCTAACTACACTTTATGTTACATCGGCTTTATTTAACCCAATCTGTTTCCTCTTGACACACTACCGTCAATCTATTGTTGAACCTATGAGATTTGTCACGGTTAACAGACAACTATTAGATGCACGTTTGTATCATAATGGGATATAAGGTCCTGCCTCTGCATACCATTGTCTCTTCTCCACACGGTCAAACTTGACTTGATGATGATTTCATGATTCTGATACCTAACTGACATCTCTTTAGGAAGCACGTAAAATCTCTAAGAAAATCCAGAAATTTGCCATCATGAGAGATTCAAGTGATTTTGCAAAATAGCTATTTTTTTTTTTTTCTCTGCTTCTTTTTCTATTTATGAATATTTGTGTGGTGTATTCTTTTAACTTATGTTGATGCGTCCGGCTGGTAGGTGCTACATTTGTTCATGCTATTTGTTCATGTGGAGTGCCTGCTTGCCGCGCATCGTTAAGTGTGGCTGATTGTTTTCATTTTTGTGCAAACCTACATTTGATGCCTGTTTTTAATTCTTGGTGTCACCGGGGACAGCATGCGAGGCCGGGAGTTCTTTGTGTGATTTTGACACTGTGTGTCTACACCGCACTGCACGGCGGCTGCCGTGGTGTGTGTCTGAGTTCCCGATTGCATCAGTTTAAAGTGTATTCTCATCTGTTACAATGTGTTTTTCCCCGTCTCTTGGCCACCTGTGCCACAATGTTTGTTATAAAGTAGCCTACTTGTAATGTATTTCCCTTGCACGTTCCAACTAGGATTCTCTGATCTAACATCAGTTAATCCTGTACATTTAAGGCTATTACTTTGTCCACTTTTCTAGTTCATTTTCAACAGACCACTGACATTGCTCTCTGTTTGTACTGATAGTAAGTGTGCATATCTTGATTACAATTACTTGTCCTTGGTCCTCATTGCGGTGGCTCTCTGCGATTCTGCTGAGACTGATTCATTCGGTCTTCGCCGCATCGCAGAGAGCTATCGGCCAGAGTGGGTGATACTAGCTACATTTGTCACCACGGTGGTATTTCATGTGCCCCGCTTGCCAGTTAGTGTGCTACCGTATTGAGCTGTGTTGTTCTGTGTGATCTTGACCTGTCCGGTCTCCGTCGCGTTGCACAGCATGTGTTACACTTCCAACATATTTTTCTCTTTATTGAATTTCAGTGATCACTGGGGATAACAGTATTCATACATGTCATAATCCCTTCTTTTTGGGCACAGATTCCAACGTGCGAGCCATACATTACAGGGGTTCGCAATTTATCATAGGCAGCCGCATTATTCTTTGATCCCGATTAAGCTTGTCAAATGCCATGTAGTCTCTTTAATTCAGATTTAGTGATCTTGTCCCTTTTTAATTATCTTCCAGCTATAAGAGTACTCCTTGATTGTTCCGTTATCTGTCCATCTCAGAACAATTATGTAAATACAGTTGTTTTAAAAGCACCAATCACTAGCGCCGAAATTCGGCGCTACACTGGAGTGAGGGGTTGAAATGTGAGAGAATTTTGATTCACACTTGTCCTGACGAAGGCTGCTGTAATGCACCCGAAACGTTGATCAATAAAATATTCACTATGTGACACATTTGGAATTTAAGACCTGCGAGTGCTGCTGTTCTTTTCATTGGATTTATTAATATGGCTTTTTACACAAGCACCCAGGCACCTGCACATTATTAACGTGAGTGCCTCTGTTTGGGAACGTATATATATATATATATATATATATATATATATATATATATATATATATATATATACACACACACACATATATATATATCATCGCTATGTCTCCACGCTGTTTTGGAGCTATGTTTGTACACTCAGTGTATAATAGATGGGTTTGTTCACTTCTTTACTTGTCTTGAGAAAGGCCATATTATGTAGCCGAAACTTTGACAATAAATTATTTATTATATCAAGTCCTGAGAGTGCCGCTTTGAATTACTAATGTGGTATATATATATATATATATATATATATATATATATATATATATATATATATGGCTATCTATCTCTGCAAGCTGCACTACAGAGGACAAATATAAAGTCTCATCACATTAAATGGGGATCTAATCTTTTGATTGCTAGAGAAATCTCCAAGGGGAGCATGCTAGCATTCAGGGTATGACATTTGTATTTTAGCCCCATGGTTTTTCCAAGAATATCTCACCTTTTTGTGCATGTGAGCTAATGGATTTTACAAGCTGTAGCTGCTTTCATGCACCATCAGTGATCAAAGGGTCCCTCTGGTTAACCTCCTTGGGTGCTGGAGAATTCTTCATCACAGTAAGACATAATCCATTAGAGACATTGCTAGCATTCAAAGGATTATAGGCCCATCCTTCCTTAACTCTTGTTGCCTCTTATTAAAGGACTAAGTGGTCCTTAATCTGTTTAAGAGAAGGCATAGGTAGGTGTCCTTCATACAGCAGTCATTATATCTATATATGATTTTATTTGAATTCGCTCTCTGTTGTAGCTTACTGCTAGTTCTTTTCAGTTTATTAACTATTAAAGACAGTTGACACTTACAAACACTTCAGGTCTAATAAAGCCTATTGATTGGTGGGAGGAGGCGGAACCTAGAGGCAGACTTCAGTGGAGATCACTGTATATAGGAAATTGCAGCTATTAAGCCAAAATATATTAACCTGATATTCATGACTGCTGTATGAATGATTTCTACCTAGGTAAATCCTAGAAATGCTCAACCTACTTGCTTTGTAGGACCATATGCTATCCAGTGTGCAGTCTCTTTTAGCTCACAAGTGCTATACATAGTAGACTTGTGCAATTCGGGTCAGCAACATTCGGAATTCAATGAAAATGAGTCATTCGGTGACATTCGGACCTTCCGACAGGCAAGGATCGTTCGCCAAAAAAAATACTAATCTGACTAGCCCTGGTTTGAATGTCATCGAAACTTTCAAAAATTCGGCGACTACTACCCGCGCTCAATTACTTTCCCTCCACGTCTCTAGTCCAATTAGTTTCTCCATTTCATGCGCTACTTTCCCACTTTGTCTGTATTCCAATTGGCTTCTTTGTTTCATGATGGGGGTTGGACTAATGACACAGACACCCAGCAGACAGCCTGCATTTCCTCATTGTGTTGTTGGAGCTCAGAGAGAGAAGAAGGAGATAGAGTGTCCAGTTGTTGTATAGGCAGGCAATTAGCTTTAGGCATAGGCAGGCAGCCAGCGTTTGTGCCTTATTGTCACTGCAAGGGAGAGTCATCTTTCTTCCCTAATATTTTTTTTTTTGCACAGGATTTGTTTGTGTCACTGTTTTTGTAAGAACACTCAGACAAGTACAGTTTAGGTAAAAACAAGGGTTTTATTGAAAATTAATTAATCAAGGACATATGCACTTCCCCAACCCACACAGGCCCAGTGGGGGACAGTACCATAGTACTTCCCAGCAATGTCACAGGTCAGGTATGGAGACAGTGCAGGCTCATAGAGAGGAAGACTAGTCTTCAGATTGACCCAGGAAAAAATATAGGAGCTGACTAGTGAAGATGAAGGCAGAAACTAGTCAAAAAGAAGAAGTTCTTCGACCCAAAAATAGAACCTTCCAATAGTACGCTATTGGATCAGACTGGTAATAGACAACGACCTACAGAGGGTAGATTCCCTCAGGCAAGGCAATGGTAATGACCTCAACCGCTAAGGTTATAAGTAGGTACCAGGCAGTAGGAAGGAGACATACAGAACGGATCCCTACTATGCTAAGGAGCATAGGCAACAGACTACTGGAAATGGAATGGGCGACTGGCAAGGAGCCCCCTTGGACAACCCTAGAACACTAGGGATGACAACAGGCTACAGGAAATGGAATGAGCGACTGGCAAGGAGCCCCCTCGGACAAACCCTAGAAAGCTAGGGAGCATAGGCAACAGGCTACTGGAACAGGACTGCAGGCGACTACAAGGAGGACCACTCGATCAGCCCTAGAACGATAGGGAAAGCCAGCAGACAGTGGAAGTGCATAAGCGAATCCCCGCAAGCGGGGATAGATGATAGGAGAGCTTCGCACAGAATGATACAGAGTCTGTATGGAGACTAACCGATCAGGGGTCGGAGCCTTAGGGTAATACGAGTGGGTAGTCCTCCAGACAGTGAGGAAACAGAGGAGTCAAAACCAGAGCCGGGTCAGTACACAGAGTGGGTAGGCAGCCAAGCCGAGTCAACCACAAGAGCAAATGTAAGCCAGAGCCGGGTCGGTACACAGAACCCGTAGTCATACACAGCAGGGTCAGAACCGGAACGGGAAATCAGCCAATGCCGAGGTCAAACCAGGAACGGTGCGCAGCACAGGAACAAGGGGAAATCGAACCCAGTCTAGCCAAGGGTCATACAAAGAACATATGTAGCAAAAAAAGATTCACTAGACGCAGGTACACAACGAAAGGGCAATCAGGAAGTGTGAGAGCTGGGTATATAAAGGCAAATGGTGGGAGGAGCTCATACCCGATCTCCAATAAGAGCGTAGTAAGGAATAGCGGAAATGACAATGTCTCCAACCAACAATACCGTACAGGCAGGAATCACGGGCACCGTGATAGTTTGCATAATTTTCAGAGTGACACTACAGCCAGTCTCACAGTTCTGCAGGCAGGCCTAATACCTTATTACCACCTCAAGGGAAAGTCACCTTTGTTTCTGTGTTAAATATAAAAATTAATAATAGGGATTTGTTTGAATAATTTTCAGAGTAAAACATCAGCCAGTCTCACAGTTCTATAGGCAGGCCTGGTCAGGGGCGGACTGACAGGACCCAGGGCCCCTGGTCCAAAAAGAGGTCTGGGCCCCCTTCAGAAATCTCCACAATGCCCCTTCCACCTCCACAATGCCCCCATCATCTCATCGCCACAATGCCCCCTTCTCTCCACAATGCCCCCTTGATCTCATCGCCACAATGCCCCCTTCTCTCCACAATGCCCCCTTGATCTCATCGCCACAATGCCCCCTTCTCTCCACAATGCCCCCTTCATCTCATCGCCACACTGCCCCCTATCTCCACATTGCCCCCTTCATCTCATCTCCACAATGCCCCCTATCTCCACATTGCCCCCTTCATCTCACCTCCACAATGCCCCCTATCTCCACATTGCCCCCTTGATCTCATCTCCACAATGCCCCCTTCTCTCCACAATGCCCCCTTCTCTCCACATTGCCCCCTTGATCTCATCTCCACAATGCCCCCTTCTCTCCACAATGCCCCCTTGATCTCATCTCCACAATATTGCCCCCTTCATCTCCACAATGCCCCCTTCTCTCCACATTGCCCCCTTCTCTCCACAATGCCCCCTTGATCTCATCTCCACAATGCCCCCTTGATCTCATCTCCACAATGCCCCCTTCTCTCCACATTGCCCCCTTCATCTCCACAATGCCCCCTTCTCTCCACAATGCCCCCTTCATCTCATCGCCACAATGCCCCCTTCTCTCCACATTGCCCCCTTCATCTCCACAATGCCCCCTTCTCTCCACAATGCCCCCTTGATCTCATCTCCACAATATTGCCCCCTTCATCTCCACAATGCCCCCTTCTCTCCACATTGCCCCCTTCTCTCCACAATGCCCCCTTGATCTCATCTCCACAATGCCCCCATGATCTCATCTCCACAATGCCCCCTTCTCTCCACATTGCCCCCTTCATCTCCACAATGCCCCCTTCTCTCCACAATGCCCCCTTGATCTCATCTCCACAATATTGCCCCCTTCATCTCCACAATGCCCCCTTCATCTCCACAATGCCCCTTCCACAATGCCCCCTTCATCTCCACAATGCCCCCTTCCACAATCCCCCCTTCCACAATCCCCCCTTCATCTCCACAATGCCCCCTTCCACAATCCCCCCTTCATCTCCAAAATGCCCCCTTCCACAATACCCCCTTCATCTCCACATTGCCCCTTCCTCAATGCCCCCATCTCCACAATGCACCCGTCTCCACATTGCTCCTTCATCTCCACAATACCCCCCTTCATCTCCACCATGCCCCTACCTGCAGTCCCTGGTGGTCTAGCGTCGTGGGGCGCGCCTCTAGTAATGCAGAGGCTGGGAGATGATGTCATCTCCCAGCGCTCTGTATTACTAGAACGGCGCGCCGGCGGCCGTTGTAGGAGAGCTGCTGAGCAGCTCTGGAAGTGGCGGCGGCGGCGGGCCCCTTTCGGTCACGGGCCTTCGGCCCGTGACCGAATGCCCGATGGTCAGTCCGCCCCTGGGCCTGGTACCTTATTACCACCGCAAGAGAGTCACCTGTGTACCTGTGTTGAATATTAAAAATATTAAACTAGTAGGAATTTGAATAATTTTCAGAGTGACACTTCAACCAGTCTCACAGTTCTATAGGCAGGCCTAGTACCTTATTGCGTCCGCAAGGGACAGTCATCTCTGTTCCTGTGTAAAATATTAAAAGTAATAATAGGGATTTGTTTGAATAATTTTCAGAGTGACACATTAGCTAGTCTCACAGTTCTATAGGCAGGCCTAGTACCTTATTTTGTCTGCAAGGGAGAGTCACCTTTGTTTCTGTGTTAAACATTAAAATTAAAAGTAGGGATTTGTTTGAATAATTTTCAGAGTAACACATCAGCCAGTCTCACAGTTCTATAGGCAGGCCTAATACCTTATTATGTCCGCAAGGGAGAGTCACCTTTGTTTCTGTGTTAAACATTAAAATTAATATGAGGAATGTGTTTGAATAATTTTCAGTGACATATCAGCCAGTCTTACAGTTGTGTATGTGTATTGTGTAGACAGGCAGGGTGCCTTATTGCAACATCCATACTTTAGGTACTTCATCCATAGTACAATAAGGCTAAATGCCCACCCTACCCTGTTCCACCATCTTCATTTAGACCCTGGAAATGGTTCCATTCATTTAATTTTAATTTGTTATTGTATTTTTAAAGGTATTTTAAAGTCGCCGAATAATTTGGACTGTCGCCGACTTTCGTCCGAGTTAAAGAGGTTGGATCTGAATTGCGGAGTTGACGAATGGAAAAAAAAAATTCGTCCGACATCGAATTTTACCGAATTTTTTTGTCGTGCACAAGGCTACTGAACAGGGCAGAAATATCATAAAGTATTGTACTGAATCTGCAGGAAATGACAGTCTAGCCACAAAGTGACAAGAAATTCCTCTCGAAAAGAGAAATGCCGCTTACCTCAAACAAACAATTCTTAATAGAAAGCCCATGGTGCTCTATTCTCAGCTTCCACCCTGTGGTCTGTGACCTTTGTTGAGTGACCAGTTCTGAGTGGGGCTGGGCTCCTTAGCCTTCGGTCTCCCTGCTCCTTGAAGGTTTAGAGGGTCCCATGACTCCCGGCCAGAGGTCCAAAGAAATGCCAGGTCTTTGTCCCTGGAGTCATCAGCATGCAGCATCTCTACTTCAGGGCCCAAACTGTTGGCCCCCTCTGGGGAAGGAATCCTCTGAAAAATATTGGGAGAGGGTTCGGTCCAAGGACACATCAACCCTTTTTCCCAACAAAATCCACATATGTTTTCCCTCATAACCATTAGGGAGACCTAACCCAACCTTAAGCAGACCTAACCCAAGAGTTATTTGAATATACAAAGATGTAGCCAGAGATGCTGAACCAAGAATGAGCTTGCCAGAGTATGTAGAACGAATGGGCGTGCCATGTTTCCACTGTGTTCTTTACGCATCAAGAAAAAGAAGTGCAATTCTGGGCATTACCAAATGCCAGGGGCCTTTTAAAGCATGTGTGTATTGGGCACAGTCTTAGGTTCCCAGTGAGTTCACAGCAGTTCTAGTTTTTAATGAAGGAAACCAATCTAATCCTGTGGCCTGATGATTGTCAGGGCAGCGTGAGGATGTTCTGGATGCACAACCCATACAGGTGGCCACTTTCCCTAAAAATAATAAGGAAGGAAAAGGAAGGCTACAAGTAAACTTAAGAGGAAAAAAAGTGTTCACCTATATATGTGGGCCTCCATTCCCAATTCCACCAGGTTCTTCAAAGGTTCGTAGGACTGTCCTGTGAACTGTTCCATGGGTTTGAAATGAAAATTTTCCAGATTCCCAGAGCTTTCAATGGGAATGTTAGTTAGGTCTCCAGCTCTGGAGGTTGGCAAAGCAATGTGTTGGAGACTGTTAAAAGCCACATTTTTAATCACAATTAATTTTCATCTTCTCCATTGTGGTGCAGTTGGTTTGCTCCAGAATTGCACCTCTTAGATGAATAAGACCCCTAATGCCTTGGTTCCAGAGGTGGAATTGGCCTCAGATTAGCATTAGTAAAGATAAGGTGTCAATAAAGGGAGCTTACTAATTCTTGAGTGCAGTGCATGAGCTGCACTTATATATTGGTTCTATAATCAAGAGGTATCGGTTATATACAGTATAATGAGTACATAGCAGCGTACAACTCTGTCAGTGTTGTCCTGTGTGAGCAGGCCTTAAATACCACTACTATAACTGGTGTAAGGAAAAGGAAACATGCTGTGCTGATTTTCCTTGCGCCCATTTACTACATAGTGTGGGAGAAGAAGCTGTGGAACTAAACATGATGGATGCATGGCTTTTTTCAGCCTCATCAACTATGTTACTATGTTAAAACATACACCCCCACATTGACCACCCCCTTCGTGTAAATGAAGCAAAGCAGCACATGACTCTTAGGAAAAGATAAGTGAGCAAGAAGAAAATCAAACAGAAAACTGTGTAGTATTTAACGAATCAAACTTAAAAACTTGGGTTAATGGCCTCTCGGGGTCCCGAAACCCTTGTAGTCACATAACTACATCTTCATTTCTTCAGTTCTCCTGTGTAGGTCTCCACAAGTCCTCCAATGTAAAGATCTCTAATGATCTCTGATGCAATGCCAACAAATAGGTGTTGAATAATTTGTCTGGCTCGGTATCTACCAAAGTACTGAAATGGAATGTGAAGTTACTGAGATGGTGTCTACACTGACTGGGGGCTGCACTTATGAGGTGGGACAGGCACAACAGAGTGTGGGTATAACCTGATGCTTATTCAGGGGTTCAGGAGGTAGTGAGTGGAGCTATCATTGTACATAGGCATTAGGCAGATACAAGGCTCAACATCAGTTCATTGGGTTTTTTTATGCATCAGATCGGATATGTACATTCCCTTTAACAACCCCATGCTGTGCAATACCTTGTGTACCTCTTTAATACTTAAAGGGTTAACATGGTTTGCATACTATATGTACATAAATAGATTCACAACTTACGTAGACAAACAAATCAAGTGTTTAATGATACATCACCAGACTTTTACTCCATGTTGGCATGCCATGGCATAAATACTGTCAGGGGGCGTAACTATGGGTGGTACAGAGGTTACAAAAGCATCCAAGGTCCAATAGGCTCTGGTTATGCCTATGTGGAAATATTTTTGATATAGGGGGCCTAAAAACAATTTTGCACCAGGGCCTTCCAGTGACTAGTTACGCCACAGCATACTATAAACTCAGCTGTGTGTCGCTGTGTGAAACGGCATTGTTTTGTGCAGTGGTGTGGCATTACTATCAGGGCTGGATTTCCCAATAAGCAAAGTAGGCAACTTCCTAGAGCTTCACATTTTGTGGGTTGACTAAGCTGTGCAGGACACGCCCCTAAACTAAATTGTGGGTGTGACCAGAGAAATCTCAATGTCCCTGCACCAGTTTTATACCCTTTACATGCTATTACTTAACCCCTTGGATGCTAGAGAGATCTCCAAAGCATTCTGAAACAATGCACTGGAGATCTCTCTAGCAACCAAGGGGTTAAAGCTATGTTTTTTGTTCTTCCTTTTATAGGCCAAGGGTATTTTCTGTGCCAAGAAACAGTGGATAGGACTGGGGGTAGGGTCATATGAGGAATGGGGGTGTGGCCATGGGTGTAGTTAAGGGTGCCTGGAGTGTTTTGCCTAGGGGCACCTGTGATGTAAATACAGCCCTGAGAATATATGTATATGCTGGGTCATGTATGCAAAATAAACGTAGAGTAGTTCTGGATCAAACCAACTTCACAATCACAGTTGTTTTTCAGCCAGGTTGATGACTGTACTTTTATTCTGGCCCAGGATCAGTAGAACAAGATATAACGACATGCCACCTGTAAGGTATTACACCACAAAAAGAATAAGGTGACCTGGTACCTTTCATTTTAGAAAACCACCCCTGTGCACCATAGGCAATAAATACAAATTCTAATTGAGTTAAAGGGGGCTTTTAATCCCTACAGTGTAACAGAGGTCTCCAAGGCATCTCTTTGCAATGCTTGGGGAATGTTTATTTTCTCCCTGTGATGAAGCTGGTTTACCCCAAATTATTCACTTTTCCCGTGGGTATATAACTTAAACATTTGAGTGTCAGAAGGGTATGCAATGCATTGCAAAGCAATATTGGATACCCTTCTGACAATCAAAGGGTTAATGAAGGTCAAGAGTTTGCTAGGTTCTTAAAGGGATACAAAATAAAAGCAGCTCCAATTAATCTTCATAGTATTTGGGCCATGGAGAGTGTTATTTCAATATTGTCAGAGTTGTAGTTCAAGAGTAACTGAATGATAAAGTATCCCCTCCCGCCCCTTTTACTGATGTAACACTACTCACCTCTGAACAGCAAGACTGTCCAGATGGATTGCAGAGAGGTACAATCTTCAGTGAGCATAAGGAAAAACCTGTCAAGTGGGGCAGGGTTTTCATTGTTCTCACAGTACGAAGATTGTCCCTTGCTGTGAGCAGTCTGGTCCTAGGACAAGATTCCACATCTGAGGGGAGGTGGCTTACACTAGGTAAAAGGGGCGGGGGAAACAGTATCATTCAATTACTCTTGAACTACAGCTCTGACAGTAATGAAATAACACTCTCTATGGCTCAAATACTATGACGATTAATTGGAGTTGCTGTTTTTGTGAAACATTACTATCCCTTTAAAATACCACTATTTGGGATTATTTGGGGCAAAATACAACAACAATTCTGGAACAAACCAATTGCACCATAGGGGAATGCATATACATGCCAATTTATTTGGATCTAGTTTTTAACCCCTTGAATGCTAGAGAGGTGTCCAGTGCATTGGTGACCCCTCTAACATTTAAAATGTTAAAATAAAACATCTACATTAATGGGAAAGTGGGGAATTTTATTTATTCCCTAAACTGCTCTTGGTTTTCCCCAGCATTGCCGCCATTTTATTTATGTATATGGTCCCAATGAGTGTTATGGGGTTGCTAGGTGCCTAAGTCTAGTTTAGTGCTTGGGGCCATTTGCACAAAATGAAACTGAGCAGTTCTGGGGCAAACCTGTACTATAGGGGACACATCAATGTCCATTGATTTAGACTGGGTTTTTAAACCCTTGAACGTTGAAGAGATATCCAATGCCTTGAGAAGCATGCAAGGGGCCCAGAAGCTTAATTTAACCCTTTAAGGACCAGAGGGGAGTGCAACGCATTGCCCATGCTCCTCTGGTCCTTAAGGGTTAAATCAGTATGAATCTGGGGCTTTATTTTCTCTCAGTGGAGCAACTGAATTGCCACATCGTTGGGGTGTACTATTCAACCCAAATGAATCGTTCGTTATCTTTATTAAGATCTGGATTTAACCCTTTGAGTGCCAGAGGGGAACGGAATGCATTGCTTTGCAATGCATTCCGTAGCCCTCTGGTACTCAAAGGGTTAACCCTTTGACTGCAACAGAGAGGTCTCCAAAGCATTGCGTTGAAATGCGTTAGCTACCTCTTTGCTACTCAGATGGTTAACCCTTTGAGTTTTGCGAGAAGGGTACGCAAGCAATTGCTTCGCAATGCGTTGCGTACTCCTCTGGCACTCAAAGAGTTAAACAAGAGACTTGGGTCTTGAGCATTCTCAGTCAGTGCTTTGCAATGCCTTTGGTAAATGTACGGTGCACCACTATTTATTGCGCAACATTCTGTGACATTGCCTACGTATACACTGCATAGCATTGTGTTACGTTGTACTACTGTGTTGTGTCATTTTGTGTTACTGTAGAATTGTTTTCGATGGATTCCTGCGTCTGAATTAGTGAAACTGTTACCGTAATCCTCTGAATAGACGCATCCTCTTGTATCCTAACAACTGGAGCGCCAACAAATACTCAGCGCAGTATACACAGAGAGATAATCAAGACAGACAGATGAGGCAGCCAGAGTCAAAATGGACTGGAGAATTGGAAAATATGCAATCTCTTCTTCGGTTCATATGCACAGAGAAATAAAATATTTCTGGGGTACACCAATTGCACCAGAGGAAACAATTAACAATTCCACAGATCCTCAGTCAATTAAATGGGGATTTTAACTCCTTGCTGGACAGATCACCAACTAATCCCTTTTCAATGCAACTTTATTGTATTTATTGTAAAAAACAGCTTTGATTTGCGCAATTAATTATTATGTCCTGGAGGCTGCTCTTGATAGGGCGAGTAACCTGAAGCCCACCGGATGTGGTGGACTACTATAAAGATTAAAGGATATTGTACAGGGTATGCTGTGTTGTATGAATGTGTGATTAGTGCAGGACTATGCTAACGGTTGGCCTTAAACTGTGGTTGGACTGCAATTCCTATCATCCTCAGTCAGCTGTCGGCTGGTTGAGGATGGTGTGAGTTGAAGTCCAACCACAACTGGAGAGCCTCAGTTTGCTCACATCTTCTTTAGAGTACCCCATTCTTTCCTGTCTATCAGGGGAGGGCTGGCCTGGGGGGCAATTGCCCCCTGGGCCAGTCATATGTCTGGGCTGGTGGGCCACTCCCTCTTTTTGCTACAAATGCAGCTACAGTAGTGATACCACAGAGCTTACAATTGAAATGGAGCTACAATCCAAGTGGAGCTACACTAGAAGCATAACCCATTTATCTTGTAAGTTATATGGTATTACTAGTGCAGCTTTACTTACATTGTAAGCTCTGTAGTTGCATCAGTGTAACCCCATTTCAATTGTAAGCTCTGTGGTATTGCTTGCCTTACTTCACAACACTAACCCTTTGAGTGACAGAGGGGTATGCCACGCATTGCTGTCTATGATTGTAAATGCTCTGCAACTTCCTCCAAGCCCCACCCATCGACATAGTAAACCAAATGACTGGCCAGTGTTGATGAGAACTGACATTCTGGACATAACTAGAGGGCAACAGTTTTCCCAACCTATCACTTACACACTACAGATCCATACGTCAAGGCACACACGTCATTGCACATTGCATGCATCAGAGGAAACCGACATTGGTCATCAACAACTACCAACAGTGCATGTTAACAGGATATCCCTGACTGAGCACAGATGGATTGATTAGCATGGTCAAACCACTCACTGATCTACAAGCAGGGATATCCCGAAATCATTTACTGATCGGGGAGAGAGAATGTGAATGAGAGAGAAAGAGAGAGACATCATCCATTCCATACTATTTTAATGGTTTGGCCTGAAGGTTACAAGAAGTATTATAGTGTTATGGATAAGCATAAGGGGGAGGGGTGTGAAATGCAGGCTCTTCATTGTGTTTTGAAATTAATTGCATGGGATAATTTGGCACATAAGATTAATGACAGGTGATCGAGTGGAATGTCATAATATATGTGATGTTATCTGTAAATTTGGTTATTATGGTGGTGACATTTATACATGAGGCAACTTTTTAAGCTGATATTTGACAATGAGTGGTTGGCACCTTACATTTTTTTAAAGTATGGGTTAGGTAACCTTGTGAAAGGTTAATTACAATCAAATACACTTATGGGATAAGTGCAAGGAGTATTAACTGGATCATTTGGCAATAGTACAATATGAGGAATTCTGTTTGCAAAGTTGGTGCACTAATCTATTTTAATTAGCAAATCAGGTAAACATGCATTGTGAGCAGATGAGGTTCAGTTAGGTGGTTTTGAAATAATTTTATATGCCAGATGATTTATTTGGTAACAGGGGCGGACTGACAGGACCCAGGGCCCCTGGTCCAAAAAGAGGTCTGGGCCCCCTTCAGAAATCTCCACAATGCCCCTTCCACCTCCACAATGCCCCTTCCACCTCCACAATGCCCCCATCATCTCATCGCCACAATGCCCCCTTCTCTCCACAATGCCCCCTTCTCTCCACAATGCCCCCTTGATCTCATCGCCACAATGCCCCCTTCTCTCCACAATGCCCCCTTGATCTCATCGCCACAATGCCCCCTTCTCTCCACAATGCCCCCTTGATCTCATTGCCACAATGCCCCCTATCTCCACATTGCCCCCTTCATCTCATCTCCACAATGCCCCCTATCTCCACATTGCCCCCTTCATCTCATCTCCACAATGCCCCCTATCTCCACATTGCCCCTTCATCTCATCTCCACAATGCCCCCTATCTCCACATTGCCCCCTTCTCTCCACAATGCCCCCTTGATCTCATCTCCACAATGCCCCCTTCTCTCCACAATGCCCCCTTCTCTCCACATTGCCCCCTTGATCTCATCTCCACAATGCCCCCTTCTCTCCACATTGCCCCCTTCATCTCCACAATGCCCCCTTCTCTCCACAATGCCCCCTTGATCTCATCTCCACAATATTGCCCCCTTCATCTCCACAATGCCCCCTTCTCTCCACATTGCCCCCTTCTCTCCACAATGCCCTCTTGATCTCATCTCCACAATATTGCCCCCTTGATCTCATCTCCACAATGCCCCCTTCTCTCCACATTGCCCCCTTCATCTCCACAATGCCCCCTTCTCTCCACAATGCCCCCTTGATCTCATCTCCACAATGCCCCCTTCTCTCCACATTGCCCCCTTCATCTCCACAATGCCCCCTTCTCTCCACAATGCCCCCTTGATCTCATCTCCATAATATTGCCCCCTTCATCTCCACAATGCCCCTTCTCTCCACATTGCCCCCTTCTCTCCACAATGCCCCCTTGATCTCATCTCCACAATGCCCCCTTGATCTCATCTCCACAATGCCCCCTTCTCTCCACATTGCCCCCTTCATCTCCACAATGCCCCCTTCTCTCCACAATGCCCCCTTGATCTCATCTCCACAATATTGCCCCCTTCATCTCCACAATGCCCCCTTCATCTCCACAATGCCCCTTCCACAATGCCCCCTTCATCTCCACAATGCCCCCTTCCACAATCCCCCCTTCCACAATCCCCCCTTCATCTCCACAATGCCCCCTTCCACAATACCCCCTTCATCTCCAAAATGCCCCCTTCCACAATACCCCCTTCATCTCCACATTGTCCCTTCCTCAATGCCCCCATCTCCACAATGCACCCGTCTCCACATTGCTCCTTCATCTCCACAATACCCCCCTTCATCTCCACCATGCCCCTACCTGCAGTCCCTGGTGGTCTAGCGGCGTGGGGCGCGCCTCTAGTAATGCAGAGGCTGGGAGATGATGTCATCTCCCAGCGCTCTGTATTACTAGAACGGCGCGCCGGTGGCCGTTGTAGGAGAGCTGCTGAGCAGCTCTGGAAGTGGCGGCGGCGGCGGGCCCCCTTCGGTCATGGGCCCTCGGTCCGTGACCGAATGCCCGATGGTCAGTCCGCCCCTGTTTGGTAAAATTATAAACAGGCAGTAGTTTGTATATCTGATTTAGTTTTAAAGATTTATTTGTTGCATGGATTAAGACTGAGTATTTTGGGGAGTATCCAGCCATGCAAAATGTCTGATTACAATGAACTAAGGGGTTAAAGGGCAATAAATAGTTTTAAGAGTGTGGTATTGCATGTAAATTCTGGTCACCTGCCTAGATTAAAACTATCTAAGAGACATTTGTTAGTTAGTGGCTCAGCATTGCAGTTCAGCAATAATTATATTACTAGCACTGATAGTCACAGAGCCACACTTCACTGTCTGCCAGGGCTTGGCTTGTTTTTCACTGGCAGTCACAGAGCCACACTGCCAAGCCATCCTTGTTTCACTGGTAGTAACAGAACCACACTGCACTGACTGCCAGGCCAGCCTTGTCCCAGTGGTAGAAGCAGAGCCATACTACACTGTCTACCAGGCTAGCCTTTTTCCACTGGTAGCCACAGAACCACACTGCACTGTTTGCCAGGCCAGCCTTGTTCCACTGGTAGTTACAGAGCCACACCTCACTGTCTGCCAGGACAGCCTTGTTCCAGTGGTAGTCACAGAACCACACTACACTGTCTGCCACGCCAGCCTTGTTCCAATGGTAGTCACAGAACCATTCTACACTGTCTTCCAGGTAGCCGTGTTTCACTGGTAGCCACAGAAACACACCTACTCTGTATGCTAACCCAGCCATGTTCTACTGGTAGTCAAAGAACACATTACACTGCCTGTCACGCCAGTCTTGTTCCACTGGTAGGCAGAGAACCATAGTACACTGCCAGCTAGCTGAACCTTGTTTCATTGGTAGGCACAGAACCACTCTACACTGTCTGCCAGCCTAGTAGTGTTTCATTGATAGCCACACACCCACACTACACTGCCTGCCAGGCCAGCCTGGTTCTACTGGTAGACATAGAACCATAGTGCACTGCCTGTCAGCCCATTATTGTTTCATTAGTAGGCACAAAACCAAAACACACTATCTGCAAGCCTAGCTGTGTTCCACTGGTAGCAACAGACCCACATTACATTGTCAGACATTCCAGCCTTGTTCCACTGGTAGCCACAGACCCACACTGTTTGCAAACCCAGCCTTGCGCCACTGGAAGTGACATACATCACTCTGCTACCACTTGTCCTGTTTGTTAACCCTTTTCATGCCAATGGAGTGTCTAACACATTGCCCTTCAACACAGTGAAATTGTCTTTGGCTTTCAAAATGCTGATACCATGTTAGATGTCTTTATGTCCCCGCCACGTCCTGCTCCACTTGATTCCCCTGCACAGTCTCTCTCTCTCCTGGTTCTTGTGCCAAAGGGATTTCCAGTGCACTGCACTTTAATGCCTTAGACATTACATTGCACATAGTAAAAGATGCAGGGAAGGGAGCAAGACACATACAATGTTTATGAGCAGGAGATGATTTGTATATATTTTATATAGGCGTATGTATATGTTGTTTAAATATTGTTATGCATTTATGTTTATCTTTTAAACTTAAAGGGATAGTGATACTTCGTTTTATCTTTATTTTATTTTGTAGGCATTAAAAAAGAACAATACAAGCCTTATCTCTCATCTTTATTTTATTTTGTAGGCATTAAAAAAGAACAATATAAGTCTTATCTCTCAAACCTTTATGGTTTGAGAGATATTCACAAGCAAAGTTTCCCCTCCCGCCCCTTTTACTTAGTGTAAGCCATCTCTTCTCAGATGTGGAATCTGGTTGTAAGAGCAGACAGATAACGGAAGGGGACAATCTTCTTCCTATAAGAACAATGAAAGCCTGCACCCCTAGACAAGTTTTTCAGGTTTTTCCCTTATCTTAATTGAAGATTGTCCCTCTCAGCAGTCTACCTGGGCACTTCCCTTCTGATCTGGCTAAACAGTGTTACATTAGCAAAAGGGGTGGGAGGGGGATACTTTGTCATTGAATTACTCTTGAACTACAACTCTGACAGAATTGAAATAACACTCTCCAAAGTCTAAATGCTATGATGATTAATTAGAGCTGCTTTTATTATGAAACATTACTATCCCCTTAAGGTTATTGGTTGCTTGGAAAAGCAACTTAGAGGTGTATACCTTTTAGTAAAAGGTTGATTTCAGTTAAGTTCATCTGTGGGTTAAGAGGTATTTAAGATCAAGTAGTTTTATAACTATTGTGCTTATATGACTCCACCCATTTGATATTAGATTACGAGCTGCTGGGAAAGTTTCGGTGGCGAAAGTGAGATGCCTTGTGAGTTTGTAACAACTGGGATGGGGTTGGCACAGTATGATATAGTAAGTTATTAGGAATGGGATGTTGTAATGAATGGGAGATTTGGGCTAATCAGGTATTGTAAATTTGAAAGGTTAATTGGGGAGTAATCCAGTGTGTAGGTTTGGTTTGATCAAGAAACTGAGAATTAACATTTTGTGATGAGGCAATAAGTGGGAGATTTGGGCTGATTAGACGTTGCATATCACGTAATAGTTTTAATTGTGGTTTTATCCACAGTGATGTGTGAAATGAGTTTCCCTGAAGATGCTCTAGTGGAGTGGTTTCAAGTTAGGTTTAGAACTGTGTGTCTCAACATTAGTACTCTCGGCACACTAAAAAGTCAGCTTTTCAAGATATCCCTGCTTAGTCATAGATGAGTAACCATGGCTCAGTCATTGAGATTGAATTGCTGTGCTTAATTAGGGATATATGTAATACCCAATCTGTTGGTGCACCTGTAAACTGGAGCTGAGACTATTTTAGAAAGTATAACAATTAAGCTGTAATATCCACCTCTGCTGAAAAGATATTCCATGTGTATACTACTAGTTTGTGAAAATATATACAAAATAGCTTTAGAGTGAAAAAAGGTTATATATAGTATAAATTAAGTTATAATATGTAAATGTTATATTTAAGTTGTTAAGTCTTTCATGGTCCATACCAGTACCTAAGCAGAGACAGGTTTTCTCTGCCTGCTGACATAGTTGGAGATTGGAATAAGTTGATTTCAACCACCAATCAAGTGAATGCATTTGATAGTGTTTTTGATGAGATATATTGTATGATAAGGCAGTATTGGTGCCCTTGTTTTTTCTGTTTTTATAATTAAGCTGTAATATGGAATACATGTTATAGATTACCGAAAATGGCAAGATGTACAGTGTTTAAATTGTGTTTTTTATTTTATAATAAATGCAGTGAATGTTGGCTTTATCGTGTCTTAGAAGGATTACCTGCAGTTTGCGTGTTGGAATAAGCGGATGATGTCTGGCACAAAGTTATGTGAGAGTATGTTCCCTCTGTGCGGTACAGAACTGGGCAAGAGACACACATTCCTGGTACTGGTTCCCACAAGCCTGTGCAGCAATGGCACAAACTGGCCTTAAGCCGGCATGCTAGCAGGCTGCAGTAGAATGGTGCCGTTAAGATGATATGTGTAAGCATATGTTATGCAAATTGCAGGCTGTTGTTATATATGGAAAAAGGCTATGATTTGTGCAATTTGCTTGTTGGAACAAGTGGCTGATCCCTGGCTCAAAGCAATGTGACAGAAATGTTTCTCGTGTATTTCTGAAGGGGGCATCTTCAGAGGACAAGACACACACATTCCAAGTACCGTACCTGCTGGCCTGAGCGGATCTGTCTTATGTTGGTATAGTCTTATGTATTCATCCAAGCTGAAGAAAGGGGGGAGATTCACTAAGCAATGACAAAGCTGTGATAAAATGGAGATGACTTCTCCAGTCTATCATTTCTCCAGTTCCTATGTTATTCTATGGAGTTCATTCACTAAGATCTCCAAAATGAAAGAAATCTTAGTGCATAGGCTCCATAGAATAACATAGGAACTGGAGAAGTAATAACCCGGAGAAGACATCTCCACATTATCACCTCTTTATCTTCACTTAGCAAATCTCCCCCAAGGCATTTACATGTGCTAGTTGTACTGATTCCCTATGGATTCAGTAGAACTGTGGCACAGAAATTGCTAATGTGATCAGATCAAAGATGAGTTATCATGTAGTAAAAGCAACAATGGTAGTATACAGAGAAGTGTTGGGCAACAGGTGTCCTTAGGGCCGCATGTGGCCCTCAAAGACCTCTATTTCAGCCTCCAGTCTCTTCTCTGAATCAGTGTGATAAGCATACCTGGGAACTTTCAGTTGAGGGCTACCCGGAGGGTAGTCCTCTGTTCAGCAGGGGGTAACAAAAATGACGCTAATCGTGTCAAAAAGGGGCGGGGCTTAACTCGAGTGTTGGGGGGATTTAACCCTTTGAGTGCCAGAGTGGTACGGAATCTGTACCACTCTGGCACTCAGAGGGTTAAATGTGTCACACAGAAGGCTGGGGACGGAGGCACAACGGGAGAAAAAGCAGATGTGGCAGAGTTTCAATAGAAACTCCCCACATCCGGAGGAATCTGCCTCTGTCCTGGAGACCCGGTAAAGCTCTGTCAGAACCGGAGTCTCCGGGGCAAATCCGGAGAGTTCCCAGGTATGGTGATAAGACAAACACATTAACCTCCCACATATTAATCTCTTGGGTGCTAGTGAGGCCTTCAAAATGCATGAAGACTTCTCTAGCATCCAGTAGGTTAATCTGCTTTTTTCAACCTCTATTCTTGTCCTTTGGAGGACTCGAGGGCCACACACAAGGCCCTTGCAATAAATCTGGTTTCCCATGCCTGATAAAGCGCAAGGTAGCAGATAAATGTTGTCTGTGTAGTATATAACTCTCACATTGGGTACATTCATCAATATAAATATTATTTTGAAGGCTCAGCGCCCTGTAAATAGCATTTTATCTTCATGAATATTTATCAAAGCAGCAGTGGCTGCGGCTAAGAAAACATTAACCATTGTTCCCTGCAAGGGAGGGTGATGTCAAAATCTCTGCAGTTGTAAATATTGTGATGTAATGGACACCTGGGTGAGGATACCATATCAGTACAGGACCAAGGGCTTGGTTAATTGACCCATCACAAATGAAATGCTGCTGGTTACAAGACACAAATGGGGTGTCAGTAACTGATAAATATGTTTCACAGACTGAAACGAGACAATAGTGGTGCATCTAGGGGTGCTTGGGCAAGGTGGGAACCCCAAAATGCTTTTAACAACCTGTAGTCTCTTTAAGAACTCCACAGCTTTTCTTATTTTAACCCATTGAGTGCCAGAGGGGTGCGCAATGCATTGCGATGCAACAAGGGTTAACATAAACTGTCTAGGGATGCCACATAATCATCCTTTTAGTACTGGTGTTTATGATAGATGCATATTGCTGAAATAGGGCTGAAATTTTGCCCTAAAGCTGTTGGTAGATTACAACCCCCATCTTCCATACCGTCTGGACTACAACTGCCATCATCTGTTAGCCAGCTGTTAGTGAAGATGAGAGCTGTAGTCCAACAACAGCCAAAGGGCCACGCTTTGTCCATCCCTATTGGCTGCTACAGAATTACCAGTTTTATTTTGTGCATAAGTCATACAAACCATGTTGCAGTTTAATTAAAAGAGCAGTAATAATTTTTTATGTTATAGAGATTTTCCTGCTGAGTAAAACAAGGGAACTCCCACTGCTGCCAGTCGTTTTATTAAAATGTTATAACTGTTCAAACTCTCAGGAAGTAAGTAAAAGTGTAATTAAGACTAGAGGAGAGATGCTTTCAACTAAAACAAAGGCAGGGATTTTTTTACAGTTAGGGCAGTAAAGTTGTGAAATTCTTTGCCTTGGGATGCTGTGCTTGTAGATTCTGTAACTGCTTTTTAAAAAGTAATGGGTACCAATCTAGCAACGAATATTGAGAATGATGACAGTTGGCTTCAAAGCAGATAGGATGTTGATCCTATTTGGAGTCAGGAAGGAATGTTTTACCAATTTGGGGAGTAATTAGAAATGGCTTCAATGAATTGGCATGAGCTGGACTTGATGGATGCATGCCTTTTTTTCAGCTTCATCAAGTATGTTACTATGGCCCATATTTATAAAAGTAAACGAGAGTTATTCTGGTGTAAACTAACTGCTTCACAGGGGGCAAATAAAAATTCCTAAATTTCCCTTGCACTTAAATAGAGCTTTTTAACCCCTTGAATGCCAGAGAGGTCACCAATGCATTGCTTCGCAATGCATTGGAGACCTCTCTGGCATTCAAGGGGTTAAAATACCAATTTACTTTAACATGATTTGGTTTACTCCAGAATAACTCCAGCTTGCATTTATAAATATGAGCCTATGTTACTTCCTGAAAGTTCTAACTTGCAGAGACTGCTGAGTCATGCTATCATATTATATGGAGACCTGTTTGACAGTGACTCAATCCTCCTAAGGAAGGCAACAGAATAAATAATTTAAGTCTGACCACTAGATGGCATTGTTAATGGGAAAAAGAATGAACCCTTGTATCACTGTGTAGGAAAAAAAACCCCGTTTGTTTTTTATTTAAAAAAGCCCAAATGAATTGTGATAAGAAGGCACTACAAAGAAACACAGATGGAAAGAAGATAGGGCGAGGATTCAGATGGGTGGAAAAATAAGGCTAAGAGAAACAAATGTATGGGTCTGGGAGAAATAAATAGGCTGACACTGGTTAAGAACAAAAAAAAAAGAAAAGTGGTGAGGGGATACAATATTTGGATAGGGGAGACAGGGATAATTAGTAATTTTGATATGTGAAGAGAGAGACAGAAAATATTTGCAAGGCTATGAGGAACAGATGGAAGACTTGATAGGAATAGGCAATGTTGATTTTCTTTTCACTGTTGTTAAAGGAGACGTAACACTCCACTTACTTTTGCCAGACAATTTTAATTCCCCCTATGCATATCTCCCAACATTTCAAATGGCAAAAGATGGACACTGTTGTTCTAGATGGCTCTGCTGGGGGTGTGGCTGGTGGGCAGGCATTACCGAGATTGTTTAGGCTACGTTATGGAGAATGACAGCTCTTTATGTAATGGAAAAAACTGCATAAAGAGCAAGATCAAAGTATTTTATTTACACATACTAATTTATATACACATACACCGAAGTTTAACAAACATTAATGTGAGTTTTGTTGCTGTGGACCAAAGAGATGCACTTATATGCACTCCACACGTCTGGTGTCCTAAAAAGAGGTACACCAGGGTGGAAAAGAGGGACAGAGGGATTTGGGTCTCAAAGAGGGACTGTCCCTCCTAAAGAAGGACATTTAAGAAGTATTCGTATGAGTTTTATTCTTGTGCCTTTGTTTAAGAGATAACATATTCAATCAATTCTTGATGTCCATGGAGGCAGACCTGACAGTTCCTGGTAGATTTTTTTTTTATTGAAACAGGCATGAGCCTGCTTAACCCTTTAAAGAACAGAAGAGTGCACGATGCATTACCATGTACATTGGGCGGCGTTTTTGTCATGTGATCCAACTAGCAACTGTCATGTCCGCCATGGACCCGACATCCAGGACTGACTGAAGATGGTACCTCTTTAACAAAGATACAAGAGGAAAATTCATATGGGTCATTAGTATTTTCTGGTAATAGTAAG
Source organism: Rhinophrynus dorsalis (assembly GCA_037306005.1). Taxonomy (NCBI): domain Eukaryota; kingdom Metazoa; phylum Chordata; class Amphibia; order Anura; family Rhinophrynidae; genus Rhinophrynus; species Rhinophrynus dorsalis. Next base: position 265,754,337 of record CM074718.1, on the reverse strand, counting down.
GCAAGAGGGGAAGAGTTATTATTTTGAGGTGTTTCTTTCCCTTTAATATGACTATAAACACACAGAATGAAACTCAGTAGGCAATCACACTTCTAGTGTAAAACTGTAAGGAGATAATTTATTATCCCAAACTTCACAGCCAGGGTGCCACTTTTTCCTGTGAAGACTGACAAAAATGTAAATGCTTAGTTTAAAAATGGATATTTATGGAAATTGTTATGCACACTATGCTAATTGGCATTGTTCTGATTGTGAGACATAACAATAATTATAAATATATGTATTTCTAACCTTCTTTACTCTTGTCAAATCTATAGGTATTAAACTTCAGATCTATAGATATGAAATTCTAAGTGGTTTCTGGTTCACTGTCCTGCATGTGGCGTATCAGGGCGGCCATATTTACAGGAGTGGGAAAGGCAAAGCACCCCATCCATGCCTGTGAAAATCACTGCAGAGAGACTTGTCACTGCAGTGGTTCACCAGGTTAGTGACGCACACTGTGTGCTCAATCGTGTGGGCAACGCCATACACCATCTATAAGCATAGCTGGTAACTCTTCGGATTTGCCCCGGAAACTCCAGTTTTGACTCTGCATTACCGGGTCTCGGAAGCAGAGGATGATTCTCTGGATGTGGGGAGTGCCAGCTACTTCCCAGTGTGTTCCTCCCACTCCCTGCCCTCTCTTCCTTCCTCAACCTATTTGTTATACTTTTACTTCAATTTATAAGCCACGCCCCCAGTCAGACTAAGTCCCATCCCTTTTTTATGCAAATCACGTCATTTTTCTCCACCAGCGGCACCACAGGACTCCTCTCTCCACAACAAAAAGTTCCCAGGTATGTCTATAAACTGTTAGTAGTTCACTGAAAGCCCCTTGCTCTGTGTTAGGGACATCTTGAGCAAAAAAATTAAAAAAAAGATTGAGAATCATTGTATTCAAGGGCAAACCAAGAGGGGGTTTTCAGCTGCCCAGAAACATCTTTTTGGTCTTTCTTTTTCCCCCATCATATTAGGGAGACATGAAGATTTAACATGACAGTTATGCAGCTGTTCTTTGTGTGGCAACTTGCAGCCCACCTTCAGCTGTTGGTCTACAGCTCACATTATCGACTGACAGATGTAGGCCACAGACTGACCACTACTGGTCTATGCTAAGGTGACTAGATATCCCTGTAAATGCAGGAAGCTTGTGAAAAACACACAATGCAGGGTTGAGTTGATTATTGTGCAGTCATGCAGAATGCTTAACGTATTTAACCCCTTAAGGACTGGTGATTGTGTCAGGACGTCACTGGCGTCCTTGCCTAAAGGACCGATGGCGGTCCTGGCACGTCATGTATTTTGTGCACATGCAGCTCCTGCGGGAACAGTGTGCGCTACCAGGTCTAAAATTTACCTTCACGTGTGCCGGTGCGCTGATCACTGGTCCTTAAGGGGTTAAAGTGATATCTGGTCACCTTAATCGGTGCTCAGGACAAATCAAATTACTTTTGCCTGAAGAAGTAAGTAACTCAAATCCTAGTTACTGTTGCAGCTCGTGTATTTAGTTTTTGGAAAGCTCATTGGAAATTCCATATTTTCCCCTAATATTAACCCTTTGAGTGCCGGAGGGGTACACAACGCATTGCAAAGCAATATCACAGTGGCCTGAAAATTTACAGTGGTGCTGTTGCTACACCATCCTATGGACTGCTCTGGTCCGTAGACCATAAATCTCCAAAGGATGGTGTAGCAACAGCGCCACTGTAAATTTTCAGGCCACTGTGATATTGAATCTAAAAAATTCAAGTCTGAGCTGTTATTCAGGGACATAAACCCTACAACATATATTTTTTACATCTTAAGTATTACTATCCCTTTAAGCACTGGAGAAAAAAGAAGTACAGGATTAGCTGCTCACTAGTGTCATTTTACTTGACTGTTGCATAAATCTGTACTAGATGTATCTAGATTTTATTCTGGCATATCATATGGATGCATATGGTACACTAGAAAACATATAAGAAATGTGCATTTGTAATGCCACTTCACTCATAGTACAGTCTTACTAACTTCAATAGAGAAAAAAAAACATGCTTATTTACAATCTGCACATTTGTTTACATTGGGTCTAAAGTAGAAAAGAAAACTGGAGCAATTCTGGGGCAAGCAACTATGCCACGGGGAGAGTTAAGACTTCCCATTAATTTAACCCCTTAATGACAATGATGTGCCAAGACTGTCATCAGTGGATGTGTGTTACGTACCGGTGATAGTCCTGGCACGTCATGGAATTCTGGGATTGCAGCGCTCTGCGATCCCAGAATGCATTGCAATTTTTTTTAAAAAAAATACAGTGGTCTCTAGAACTGACCACTCATGGACAGCTAGGTCATTAAAGTGTTAACTGGGTCTGTTAATCCTTTCAATGCATATGCAGTGCACTGGAGAAATCTCAGGCATTCAGAGTGTTGAAAGCCCTTATTTTAAATCAGTGGGGTCGTTAATATCTACCCAATGGCACAGCTGGTTTGCCCCAGAATTGCTCAATGTTTATACATATGACTCACTGAATGATCACACCCAAGACTATGTCTGTTCTTTGTTATATATGCAAATATTTTTTTCTTTTTTGCTATATGTCCTATACTGATGTTAATGAATAAACCCATGAGGTAATTGCCACCTCATCCCATTTATGAAAAATGCATGCTGCAGAGATTACTGCTGTGACTGTCATGAAGCTATGCAGCATGTATTTTCCATGTGTCTATAAAGGCATGAGGTGCCAATACCCCTACCTTGAGGGTTGCATGAACAAAGTGCAAGAGGGGCAATTTTGGAGCGAACCATCTGCACAACAGGTAACATGTGGAATTATTTAAATAGTTTTTCACTCCTTGAATGGGAGCGTGAAACATCTCTCTAATATTCAAGGAGTTAAAACCCCATTTAACTCGGTGGTTTTTTCCTGTCCCCTTGGTGCAATTGGCTTATTATAGATTTGTTCGAGCACACGTCATCTTCTATTTAAATAATTATGTAAAAACTAGTGTAAAAGCCCGTGTACACGGGCCAAGGTCCGGGTAATGTTAACCCTTTGAGTGCCAGCAATGCGTTGCATACCCCTCTTGCACGCAAAGTGGCCGCTACCTCACTGCTCTATGCGATAGAGTCTTGTGTCGCCTCACTCACGCAATTCAATCATGCACAGTAGAGACTGTCGGAATGCGAACATAACTGCGCATAACGGCTTCTGACAAACATCCTAGCGAATTATTATATAGGATAGTTGTGCCGTGTAGATTGCTCAGGAATTGCTCCTTTTTAGTCTGTGCATACAGACCTGAATGATCAGAATGCAAGGTGTTTAACCCTTTGAGTGCCATACATAACCCTCTGGCACTCAACGCGTTAAAAAAACAAAAAACACCCGCTAAAGCAAACCATAAATTGTCACAGCTGCTTATTGTGGGGCAATCTCCCTCTGCATTGCCCTCTTCTCTCCCTTCATAGATTGAATTAGATTGTTAAACTTCATAAATTGAATTAGATTGTTAACCCTTTGAGAGCCAGAGGGGTGTGCAGCGCTCCTGTGGCACTCAAACAGTTAACCTCGTGGATTCAAGAGACGTCACCAACATGCCTGAGGGTATTGTAAAATGAATTAATGAAATGGTCTTTCAGTAAAGATCTTAAAGCAAATCATTTTAAGAGATTAAACAATTATTACGATGATCAAGCTGTCCATAACCCTTTGAGAGCTAGAGTCCTAGCCAATGCGCTACCCGTCTGACACTCAAGGGGTTAATATGAAATAATGCCAAGAGATTCTACACAATGTTCGAAAGAAACGTGCAGTTTTTTCGCTTTATTTAATGCACATTGCAATTATGGAGTTTACCATGTTGCTGCCACAGGGGCATAAGATGCATTGTTGTCCTTTTACTACCAGGTGAAGCGTCGTTCCATTAGCAGAGAAAAGGTTAAGTTCATCTCTTTTTCCGATCTGTCCTGCAAAGCTATGTCCTTTGAGCTTAGCAACTCCCTCTGGTGGTGAAAGAGAGCAATGGAGCTATATAATAAGTGCAGCCCTGGATGAGGTCCACTTTATGATTTTTTCCTTATCATCACGTCCTGCGTCAGGGGCATCTCCACTCTGTTCCCATCTTGGTGGAGGTTTCACTCCTGACATGGGTTAACCCTGGTGTCAGTCCAGAGATCGGATGTGTCTGTATATTACATCCTAGAGGTTTCCTGAACAATCAGTGTCAAGGGGAATATTCCTTGTTGGACGCAAACTGAAATGACTGCATGAGTGGACAGAAGAAAAAAACAAGATATTAGTCTGTGTTTTGTACCTGTTTGTTTGGGGTTAGATTAACAAAAAAAAGTAGAGTAACTGGGACAAATCAACTGTAACAAGGGGGATTTCCTAAAATTCCCATTGATCTAAATAAGACTTTTAGACCCCTGGATGCCACAGAGGTCTCCAGCTCACTGCTTGACAATGCATTGGAGACCTCTCTACCATTCATTAAAGTTCTGTCACAATTAATTATATGTACATATTTGAAAACATAATTCAAAGCCGCCTATTTGTCGTATTAACCCAGTGATTCTCTGCTCCAGTCCTCGGGGCACACCAACAGGTCATGTTTTCAAGATATCCCTAATTAATCACAGGTGAATCAATCACAATGGCTGAGCCACTAATTACTCACCTGTGATTAAGCAGGAACAACCTCAGAACCTGCACTGTTGGTGTGCCCCGAGGACTAAGCTTGAGAAACACTGTGTTAACCAAAAGTCCAACGGATTTATAGTTAAGGAAATATTCACACATTTATTTCTGGAAAAAAGTGAAAAAGAAAGGCTCCTGGGGCAGCACAGTTTAATTTGCATATGAAATGTCACTGAAAATCTTAATTAGCATATGACTCTTCATTGGTACCACAATAAGTATACATTAGCCTCATACCTGGGAGTGGGCTCATGTGGTGCTGCTGGGGGACATAAATGACACAATTTGTGTCACAAACGGACAGGCTTGATCATGGGTGTGGTGGGGCTTAATGGACTGTTTCATTATGTGGGTGAGAAGTGGGCAGAACATGGTGAGAAGGTGAAGAAGTGGTCGGAAGTGGGAGCAAAAGGCTGGGAAGGAGCAGAATTTGGCAGAGTTTCATAAGAACCGCACCACCACTGGAGAATCAGCCTCTGTCCCCAGAGACCTGGTAATTAACTGCAAAATCTTGAGCCTCCTAGGCAGATCTGGATAGTTCCCCCGGTATGCTTAGCATACAAGACCAAAAATGAATGTCTCCTTAACTGTACATTTGCTGGTCTTTTGGCTAACATGATATATAACCGGTTTTAATTACATTTTTCAAATATGCAAAATTGAATCAAGATGAGAGGTCCACTTTAAATCTCCAAGTTCCCTTAATTTCACCGTCAGGTTCTCTGCCCATCAGCCTTCAGGTCCCCTGTCCTTCACCATGCAGGTCCCCTGCCCCTCTGCCTCCAGGTCCCATGCCCCCCAGCCTCCAGATCCCATGTCCTTCAGCCTTCAGGCACCCTGCCCCTAAGATTCTAGGTATGCCCCATACTCCCTCAGCCCCCAGGTCCCCTGTCTCTCAGCCTCCAGGTCCCCTGTCTCTCAGCCTCCAGGTCCCCTGCCCCTCAGCCTCCAGATCCCATGCCCTTCAGCCTTCAGGCCCCCTGCCCCTCAGACTCTAGGTATGTCCCATACTCCCTCAGCCCCCAGGTCCCCTGGCCCTCAGCCTCCAGGTCCCCTGTCTCTCAGCCTCCAGGTCCCCTGCCCCTCAGCCTCCAGATCCCATGCCCTTCAGCCTTCAGGCCTCCTGCCCATTAGACCCTAGGTATGTCCCATACTCCCTCAACCCCCAGGTCTCCTGCCCTTCTGCCTCCAGGTCCCCTGCCATTCTTCCTCCAGATCTCCTGCCCCTCAGTCTTTAGGTCCCCTGTAAATCAGTTTCTCGGTCCCTATTATACACTTATTAGCAGAAGGTATTATATGTGATTTGTTGTTCACTAGCAATATTTGTCTCCAATTGTTTGTATTAGACCAGTGTATTATTCTAGTCTTCGACAACACAGATCCCATAAATTAACTGACTTCCTATCTGGCTTTGAACTCTACTATCATAAAAAGACTGATTTGCTAAGCGGGACTGGGACAATCCAACTGCTCCATGGGGGACAAATAAGACACCCATTGATTTAAATTGGGTTGTTTACTCATTGAATTCTAGAGAGGTCTCCAGTGCATTCTTTTGCAACTTGTTGGAGACGTTTCTGGCACTGAAGGGGTTAAAAGCTGCATCTAAATAAATGTCAATGGGTCATTTTTCATAGTCCTTTATGGTGCAGATGGTTTGTTCCAAACTTCTCATTCTCATTCTTTTTAATACATCAGCCACAGTGAGTTGGGCCAATTGAATCAAAACTTCTAATTTAGAGTTCTTTGTCTGCATAATCAAGATTTGTGTCAAAGGTTTTCCTATGGACCCAAATTATTTGTACTAATGTTAAGTGCTTAGCTGGCTTACAACATAGCTATTACTGCCAATTCATTTGACTCCGTACATTGTAGCAAGCCAGCTCTTTTTTCAAGAATCCATTATCTCATATATACCACAGCTATAACACTAGCTTACCTGTGTAAGAAAAGGGTCAGAAATTTCATTTACAATAGAACTGAGTAGGATCTGAGCACTGTAAGACAGGTCCTATTGATATTATTATGTTCAATCAATTAGCCTGGAAGGATAATTCACTAAATGTTATACACACAACACTGTTGTTATGTATCAAGGTTGTATTTTATAATTTTGTCCCTTTCTCCTGCTGAACAGGACCTTTTCAAAATCCTAATCAGAGTATGTATTGGTTGGTGCTTTTAATGATTTTGTTTTTGTTTGTTACTTCCTTTATGAATGATTGTTTTTTCATTGCAAACAATAGTTCATAAGCTATATAGATTGGTTTACTTGTCAGTTTATGCAATTGTGCTAGTACTTCCTGATCAGAAGTGGCAGTTGGGATGGAGAGCACTGTTGCAATGTCTGTCAGTGCATGTCAGATTTGCATTAACTGACAAATAAAGCTAAATATCTCATAATCTATTGTTTTAAATAATGTATATACGGTATACTTCCATCAGAATTTTTTTTCAAAATCACCTGTTACAAAATGACAGTTCCACTTAAAGGGATAGCAATGGTTAATTTTAAGTTGAATTAATACTGTAGACATTAAAAAAAGATTAACATCAATGTAAGTCTTATCTCTCAAACCTTTATGGTTTGAGAGATATAACTTGCTAAAGTTACCTTTTCCTGGCTGTTTTATTCAAGTCTGCCATCTAGCTGACAACTGCAGATTCCAGTCATTTGATCAGACAGAGTCTCTTCAGCAGAGCTGAAATCACGCTATTTAGAAATAAATACTTAATTGGAACGGTCTACGAAGTGTGCTTGCAAGCCAGGCATACTTTGTAGACCGTTCCAAATTAAGTATTTATCTTTAGATATCTTTATATTGGTGCTGCTGAAGAGCCACATCTGGTCAAGCGACCAAAATCTGCTTCTGACAGCTTTACTGCTCGTCACTTTTTTCTGACATTATTATCCCTTTAAATGCTAGTACTGGCACAGTTGGGCTGCACAGTGCACTAATAATGCATTAGATTGGCCTAAATACTGGGTTTTGTGGGAATGTTGAAACTCCCCTGCTGCCAGCCTTCTAGGGCCCTATCTCTTAGCCTCCAGATCCTTTACGTTTCAGTCTAGAGGTCTTCAGGTGCACTGCCTCACATTTTGCATGTCCTGTACTTCAAATTATCTGTTTTTTGTGCCCCTCAGCATCTGGCCCCAGTCTCCTGTCCATCAAATATTGGTTCCTTGTCATTCAGTTACAAGGTTTCCTGACTCTCATTTTTCAGGTCTCCTGCCTCTTAGGTCATAAACCCGTGGCTTTCTAAATGCTTATGTCAATGTCTAGGCTACAGTTTCAAGCCCCTTTCCCAAACCCCTTGTCCATCCCTTCTTACCTCCCTACAATATTACTCTCCGTGGCACAACCTGACTGAGGTGCAGTTCACTCTCCGCTGCTAAGATTGGTTGCTGGTTGTGTAGGTGATAGGAAATCAGGTGACTGATGCTCTCAAAAAGCACATCCTTTGTCCTCACCTGCAGAGAGAAACGGGAAGTGACAATCATACATATGCTTTTACTGACAAAACACACTTGATATCTATACGTCAATGTCATCCATGAAAGGGAGAGTGAATCCCCTCAAGCACCAAATATTCTTCTGCTTGTCCCACCCTGAAATAAAGGTGTTAGTGTTGTTGTCCAATTATATATTTAGGCCTAGGGCAGTAGATTGACAGGGCAGCAGACTGGGTAGTGGAAAGAAAATACACTACTTTAAAATGAGCAGCTCAGAGCTCATATCCTTGGAAATGGCACCTCTATCTAATGCAAACATACCCAAATGGTCTTTCTTCACAAATCAAAATCTTCCCCTTCTTATAGTGCCTTGTAGTCTAGTTATTTTCATTGCTTCTGTGTCTTTAAGAGAAAGGGCAAGGCCTGTGGAAAAGGCAAAGTGTGTGTGAAGGGGTATATGAATGTGTTTGGGCCTAGGACAACAGAAGGCATAAATACATCACTGAGTGGGGACTCATTGGGTCATATGCATTAACCCTTTGAGTGCCAGAGGAGTAGGCAACGCATTGCAAAGCAATGCGTTGCCTACCCCTCTGGCACTCAAAGGGTTAACATTTTACAAAGCAGTATAGTGTTAGAAATTGTCTTTGTAAACATTAAGCCTAATTGTTAAAGGTAACAATGCTGAAAGTTTAAAAATTGCGACATGAATGATTATTTCAAAATATTTTTTATGAACTGGATTATCAACACTTTGCACTTTTTCCATCATTTAGCAAAAATACCATGCCTTTTTTTAATTTTGTTTTTAAAGGAGCAGTAAACTGTTTTTATGAAAACACATATTTTACACAGCATTTCCTGCTGAATAAAACAAGGGTACTCCTATCGCTGTCAGATGTTTTATTCAAAATTTATAGCGGTTTAAATAATCTGGAAGTAAATTTACTGTTTACTTCCTGATAGTTCTAACTGACAGGAAGTGACAGGCAGTTTCTATCACATTCTATGGAGAACTGTATGTCTGTGACTTTTCTGACTTTCCTCTCCATTAGAATCTAACAGGAAATCTAATTAGAATTTGACCACCAGAGGGCACTGCTAATGTAAAAAAACATGGGTTTAAACTGTAATAACTCTGGAAATATAAATCTCTCGGCAGTGGGAGTACCCTTATTTTAATCAATAGGAAAATCCCTACAATATATACAATATATATTTTTTCATAAAAAAAGTTTACTGCTCCTTTAAGGACAAATAACTAGTAACACACGGCTATCTCAAATGTAAAGATCTAACCGTGTCAGTTCAACTTTCACCAAATAGCAAATATATATGAGCAGTCATTTCCAGTGGTGATACTCATGGATGTGTCACTTATGCTAACAAAGCTTTTAACCCTTTGTGTGCCAGATGGGTGCGCAATGGATTGTGAAGCAATGTGTTGTGCTCCCCTCTGGAACTCAAAGGGTTAAGGAACAAATTATCAAATGTTTAGTGATGTGTTGACACGCACACCCCTATTTATAAAGATTGTTCTGTCTGTCTCTCTCTTAGTCAAACCAATTGCATCATAAGGAATATATTTAAATGGGACTTTTAACCCCTTAAAGTGGATGTATCACCTATGCACAACATCCTCTAAATATGTGATACATCCAATAGCATTAAAACGTTATTATTGTTTTTTAAGCTTCCGTTTGGTTTAAAACTAACTTACAAAAGTATCTGCTGCAGCCAGAGCCGGATCAACACTCCGCAGGGCCCTAGGCAAGGCACCCCTTTGGGGCCCCCCTCCAATCCCCCAACACACTGACAGGTTTCATACAGTCATCCTTATAAATGATTCCTTGTCACCCCACTCCTCAACACACTCATTTATACTTGTAACTCATAACTCTCTTCCCAGGTTGAGTTTTAGTGATAAAGCATATCCAAGAAGAAAAAAAGCACAATGTGTGTGTGTGTGTGTGTACAAATATTGTATACAAACATACATTATACATAAATTACTCCATCCCTATTTTCTTTTTCTTGTTTCATATGGTAAACCATGTCTTGGAGGTCCTTGGAGGTGACTAGCAGCATTGTGACATTCAAGGATTTATTGACTTTTGGACCCTAAGGCACATAGGATTTCCTCTTATATACATCCTTAAACAATATATTTCTATACTAGCAATGTTGGACGTCTTTGTCCATCATGTTATGCCATCTGGCAAACCTAAAGAGGCTGATATACACAGAGATATGCAAAACACACAAACACACGCAGAGTGGGACATAAACACAGTGATATACAGACATGCATGGAACACACATACACAGAGTGGGATACATACAGGCATGCAGACACACAGAAATACACACACATGCAGTGACATACAGAAACAGTGAGACACATATGCAGTGTACAACCTGGAGACATAAACATGTCTGTCTGTGTGTTGCATATGTATGTATCAGTGACTGTATATTTCACGGGCAACTATCATAACCTGTTAAGCATAATACTCATTGGACCTTAGTCATCCACCTAGAGGTGCTATTCTGGATGAAACCAGTGGATCCATATATAGAGGAAATGAAAATTCCTTTTCATGAATGTTTGAACCATGGAATGCTAGAGTGGTCTGTGTAGCATCCAAGAGGGTAAAAATACCATATAAAATAATTTGTGGCAATTTTATTTCAACCCTAAGGCTGCATTTGTTTTACTCTAGCGTCGCACCTCTTTAGCTTGATGAAGAAGTCCCAAAGGCCCACATTCTGAGATTCTGGAGCAAACCAGCTGGACCCTAGGGAAGGGGTTCTCAACCAGGGAACTTTGGTGTGTTGTGGTCACTAGCTTACAGTGCCACATTTTTTTCTGTTAAGGCTTTGCTAAAAGGTCCAATTGCTAATCATGTGAGTACACAGGTGATGACTGCAGATTTACTGTACAGATTCAGAATGTCGCGGTCGGCAGTCAGCTCATTAAATGATCTGCTGGGCATAGGCGGCCTGGGCCCTTACCATGTGTGCATGCGGCCCTCTGCCCCCAAGTCCTGCTGCTAGTGGGCACCTGCTGCCAGAATAGAAGTCGCCTCCCAAAAGACTAAGCGAGGGGAACTATTTTACAGCCCCGCCGCCGTGCAGTCAGTGTGCTGTGTACCACCCTCACCATATGCGCATGTGCCAAGGAAAACAGGATGTCCTGACACATGCGCACGGCACACAAAGGAGGATTCGGATTGTGGGGATATGCTTCATTCATCCCAGGACCACCTAAAAGTGAGCAGCCAGCAGGGATGAGGTTTCTGCCGGGCCCCCCCCAGCCTCATTTGACCGGGCGGCCAGGCCCAAGAGTCAATGCGGCATAAAGAGTTAGGTTAGGAGGAAAAGGGGAGCATGACTTAGCAGAGTCCAGGATGAGGTTTCCGGGCCCCCCTCATTTGGCCGGGCCCTAGGCAGGCGCCTTGTGCGCCTTGTCTGTGATCCGGCTCTGGCTGCAGCCACTTCTGGGTGACTGCAGTTCTCTGCGGTTCTCTGCGATTACAGAGCTCTGCCTCTGCTCCCCTTCCTCCTCCAATGACAGAGTTGTCTGTCAATAAACTGGAGCGGTCTCATTGGCAGAGATCGATATCTAGCCAATGAGACTGCTCCAGCTTACTGACAGAAGCCTCTGTCATCGGAGGAGAGCACAGACAGAGCTTTGGGCTGCAGTCTATATGGAAGTGGCTGCAGCCCAGACTTTTATAAGTCACATTTAAACCAAACGGAATCTTAAAAACAAATAATAATAACGTTTTAATGCTATTGGATGTATCACCTAACTATTTAGAGGATGCTGTGCATAGGTGATACATCCACTTTAACGAGTTAGTAATGCCTGTATTTAAGTTGATGCAGTATTGTAGATGTTAAAAAAATAAAGTATCTGGAGAAAGTCCCATCTCTCAAACCTTTATGGTTTGAGAGATATTCGCTGCTAAAGTTCCCCTCCCTCCCTTTCTCCTGACATCAGCGCTCTACTGACAGTAGGAGATCCCGGGCCGGGGACCAACCAGCGGCTCCTCAGCAGAGCTGAAGTAGCGCTATGTAAAAAGAAATACTTCACGGGAAGGGTCTACAAAGTGTGCCTGGTTTGCAAGCACACTTTGTAGACCATTCCAATGAAGCAGTTCTTTTTAAATATCGCTATTTTGGCTCTGCTGAAGAGCCTTCTCAAGTCGGCCGACATAGATCTCCTTCTGTCAGCTTTACAGCTGACATTAGGGAAAGGAGATGGGGGAACTTCTCTCAAACCGTAAAGGTTTGAAGATGGGACTTCCTCCAGATGCTTTATTTTATTGATGTCTACAATACTGCATCAACTTAAATACGGGCATTAGTAACCCTTTAAATGCTAGAGAGGTCACCAACTCATTGCAAAGCAATGCTTTGAAGAACTCTCTAATATTTAATGGGCTACAAAGTCCCATTTAAGCTTTTGAGTGCCAGGGATGTACCCAACACATTGCAACCCTGGCACTCAAAGGGTTACATTAATGGGCATTTTGGAGGTCATAATTTGTGAAGATGGTTTGCTCAATTTCTTCCTAGTAAATGAACCTCTCCATGTTATGTTGTGGAGAAAGGGGTAAACTCCATGCACACTACTCAGGACTGGTTCATAGTGTTCTTATAACTAGGCCCATTGCATTTTTGGTCCACAGAATAGTTTTGCAATAACCAATACAGAGATCCCAAATCAAGCATTAGTGAGTATATTCATATTATAGACTTCTATACAAATCCAATTACAGGTTCATACCCAATAAGCCATGTCTGGCCTCAGTTCATATCTGAATTTGCCTCCCTCTCCCAATGCCCACATATACAAACACCAATGTCTAATGGATTAACACACTGAACAGCTACTCTTGCCCCTACGACTAAATTCAGTGAACGCTACCACTTTATTCTAAAGATCTTAGGGCTAATAGCATTTTGGTAATATGATGCGGTATGTTCAAGACGGGATCTTTTTAAAAGGTTGCATGCAAAAAAGCGTGCAACCACATAACACGATAACCATGTCGCCACAATAAAAATGATGACATGAGAATCTTGCACTGCATGACAGGGCAAGATTCTCATGTCGCGGGATGAACAGTTGCATTCCTTGAACTGTTCATCCCCTCCATAAAAATTATAGAGCCGGTTTTGCGTACCACCTTTTAAAAGTGAACAGTTGGAGACAAGGTTGGATGTTAGCAGTAATATCCAGAGTAAATACACCCTACTTATGTCCAAAACTGAACACATTCCCATTTAAAACAGGTTTTATTAAATTGTTATAATAATACAGTTGTTGAGTACCAATATTGTGAGTGAAACTTTGGGTTATTATAGCAATTTTGTGTAAGACTTGCAAAAGAAGCACAGTGTTGTCAGTGTAAAAGACCATCACACATAAATTATATCAATCAACCCTTTTAGTGACAGAGGAGTGTCTATGTGTGTATGTATCTTTATTTATATAGCGCCATACATGTACACAGCACTTTAAAGAAATATTAATAGTTCAATACAAAAATACAGTAGAGGGTTAAGAGCATCATGCTAAAGTGTGATCATTGCATTAATAATGGGGAAAAAGTGCAGCAAAGGGAATCGTATATTGTGAAGGGGGGTCCCTACCGCAAATAGTTTACAATGTAATTAGCAATTGTGACAATATGCAGTAGGAGGAGGATCATAAGTGCAAGAACAAGGTTTTAGTAAGGGAAGTTCAGAATGATTTTGATGTGACTGTCAATGTGCACAAGGAAAACATTGTTATTAAGATGCCTCCTTGAGCAGGTAGGTTCTTAGGAGATGCTTGAAAGTGATGTGTGGATTATAGGCAAATGGTGATAAAGAGGGCATTCTAAAGTCGAGGGCCAGCCAGAGAAAAGGATTGCAGCCATGAGATAGTGTTTGGCCCATGAAGATTGTTATTTCAATACTATCAGAGTTATAGTTCAAGAGTAATTCAATGATAAAGTATCCCCCTCCCACCCCTTTTACTGATGTAACACTGCTCACCTCAGAGCAGTAAGACTGTCCAGATGGCTTGCAGAGAGGGACAATCTTCAATTAGCATATGGGAAAAACCTGTGAAGGGGGGCAGGGTTTTCCTTACACTCACAGTGAGAAGATTGTCCCTTGCTGTGAGCTGTCTGGTCTTAAGAACAGATTCCACATATGTTGGGAGGTGGCTTACACTAGGTAAAAGGGGTGGGAGGGGGATACTTTATCATTCAATTAATCTTGAACTACAACTCTGACAGTATTGAAATAACACTCTCCATGGCCCAAATACTATGACGATTAATTAGAGCTGCTTTTATTTTGAAACATTACTATCCCTTTAAAGGAGAGGAGAAGAATTTTATAAGAAATAATAAGACCTTATAAGGAGCCAAGAGAGAGATTTCAGGTCAGATGAGAGGGAAATAATCTTGGAGCAAGGGTAATTATTTTTGCAGGTGATTTGAGAACAGACTGAAGCAGAGAAAGAAGAGAGGCAGGAACAACAGACAGTAGAATGTTGCAATAATCTAGCCTAGAGAGAATAAGGGCCTAAGTGAGAGGTTTTTGCTGATAGGGCCATATTTTCAATTTTTTCTCAGGAAGAAGTGTAAGGGTTTGGTGACAGCTTGGATATGGGGGCAGCATGTCAAGGTAGAATCGAGCATAACACCAAGACAGAGTGCTTTTTTTACTGAGTGGATGGTAGAATTGTCAGCTGGAGTGAAGTTTAGGAGGGAATACAACAATTTCTGTCAGCCATATTGAGTTTAAGATGGCAGTGGGCCATTCATGATGACATTGCCATGAGATACTGAGTGACTTGAGACACTGCACAGCCAGAGTGAGGTCACGGGAAGAGAGGTACACTTGTTTTTCATCTGCGTACAGATTTAAAGCCAAGAGATGTTATAAGGCAACTAAGAGAGATGGTATACAGGGAAACTAAGTGGTGCCGGGGCTGATCCATGGGGAACACCCGCTGAAAGGTCTTGGGGAAAGGATGTGTTAGGAGAACAAACTTTGAAAGTATGGTTTGAGAGATGGGAGGCAGGCAATCTATTCTATTGCTGTGTCATTGATGCAAATTAGGTTTAGTGTGTCGCTAGTAACTTTTCCTAAGAGTAGTTGGAACAGAAACTTGACTATAATGGGTCAAAAAGAGAGTTGGAATTGATGGAAGAGATTAATCATAAAAATACAAGGCCTTCTGAGATCTTAGATGGAAAGGGAAGGAGAAAAACTGGATGGTAATTTGAAAGACAAGTGGGGTCGAGGGATTTTTTTTGAGTATAGGCTTGACTGTTGCATGTTTGAGGAAAGACAGGTTCCAGTAGAAACAGGAGTTAAAGACATTAGTAAGGCTGTGAGCAAGAGAAGCTGCAAGAGCCTTAATAAGGTGAGAGGGTTTGGAATCTAGGGGGGCATCTAGTGGGTGGAAAGGGGGATAGCAACAGAGATACTACCTTCGCTGTAACAGGGCTGAGTGAGTTGAGTGTGACTCGTGGTGAGCTAGGAATGGGGAGACTGGAGGAGAGGGTGTGTAGGGCATAGTTTGGTGAATCGACTGCACCTTATCCTTAAAAGGTCAGCAAAGTCCAGTGGAGTATTGAAGAAGGAGGAGCAGTTTAAGGCTGGGAGTTTGAGGAGAGAATGAAAGATTGTAAAGAGGTGTGGTTTAGAATGGTGGTTAGCTAAGAGAAGTAGTGTTGTTTTCCCTGGATCAGAGCTGTGTTAAGAAAAGATGAATTTATAATGGTAGAAGTCAGCAACAGAATGAAACTTACACCAGAGATGTTCCGTAGCTCAACAACAGGGGTGTAGCATATGGGTTGATGAATTTAGCCAGAGTCTGGAATTCCTGGGCCAGGAATATCTAAGTTGGAAAGGAGCATGCTGATGCATAGAAGATGTTAGTGAAGTGTTAGATACTTGCACAAGAGAGTCTGTTTGTAGTAGAGCAGAGCGAAAGAGGGAGGTTTGCACAGGGGATGCTCAGTCTGGTAGCGTGAGGGAGTGTAGATTCCTAGTGAAGAGAGGTGTTTGAGGTGGGGCAGAGGAAGGTGTGTGAGAGTGTGTGAATGAGATAAATTGGTGATCAAAGAGAGGAAATTGTGAAGTTAGATAGTGCCCCCCATGAGTCCTGGCAGCTATGTAGTGTGCTACACATCATTTTGAGAGTCAAAGGGTTAAATAAAAAGAAGTAAGAGCTTCAGCACTTATTATTTTAACCCATGCAGTGGTAGTGTAGTGTGGAATGTTGGCCATCCCTGTGGCAGTGAAATTGTTAATGCAAGAGGAAAAGGGAGCTGCATTTTAATTGATCATCTTTAACTCTTTGTGTACCATAAGGGCTGCTAACATGTCTACCATGCACCTCTGTATTACAAGGTTGTCTCTCTGTGAGTGTTGACATGACCACTATATATGCACCTTTGTATATTGAGCCTGTATCTGCAAGAGTGCCTACATACCCATTGAGTACATGTGTATTGTAAGGATGGCCTTGTATGAGTGGCAATATCCCACCATGTACCTCTGTAGCGTGTGCTTTTTCATTAAGATGGTGCACCACAGTATGAGTACTATGTGCATAGAAGGCCACCCTGTACTAGTGTATTGTAGGCTGGCCTTTAATGAGTGTAGGCCACACTGTACCTATGTATTAATAATAGTATCCCAGAATGCTGTTGCTCATCATGTGTGGTTGTTTGCATCCTTGACTCCTTTAGTCACTATGGATGATGAACGCTATGACAGTAGTTGGAGCTACTCTCTGTGGCACCATTTTGATCAGCAAACACTTCCAGCAAATGTGAATAGTAGAAGCTAGAGAAATGGAGGAGGAGTTTTGCAGCGTCTGACTTTGGAGTGACATTGGAGACATAGGAATTATAAGAGGGGAAAAAATGAGGATGCGGCACATCAGGTACGGGAGTGATCTAAAGATAGGTAGTGACATAATTGTCGTCTCTGGTGATACACTGTATTCAGCTTCACGGCTGGGGATACTGAAGTGGCCCTCTGCGGGGAAGCTGTTTGAAGGTGTATGGCAATGAATAAACTTACTTAGCATGAAGTAAGTTGATTCAGTACACGAGATATACCAAAAGCTTCCGTGTGGTGCCGGCTCAATATCAGAGGGCAGGGATCTGAATGCAGCAAATCAGTAGAGGATGCAAATATGTGAATGGTAGGCAATGAACAGTAATGTTGTTAGGAGGACTTCAAGAGAAGACAGTGAATAATGCACCAGTGATCCCAGGGCAGACAGGTGAGAAGGCATCAGATGCAAACTTTGTACAGTGGTGAAATGTGAAGTACATACAAAAATGCAGGCAATGTTTGTAAAGTGGGCACATCTGATGGACATGAAACTCCTTGCAGAGATTTTGACAGGAGTGGCCAGGGGGATTCTGTACAATTGGTAACTCCTTGGTGGGCATACAATGAGATAAATACATACCAGCATTTGCCATTCCCTTATCTAAATGACTTGCCTTGGGAGCAGCAATGCAGCTATATTTTACCATACACATGAAGAGTGGGGTCACATCAGTTTCAGAGATGTATTACTTCCAAAAACAGCTTCTTGCTTTTACTTAGTATATTTCACCTCCACCCAGCGAGTGTGTCTTTTAGGGCCTTTATCCTGTGCTACTGTCTCAACCTACTGTGGCAAGAACATGATCTAACTCCCATGGTTCCCTTGTATATACAGATAAAAGAATGCCTTTTTAGTATGGGGGCCAAACAACCCAGTGCAGACCACCCAGCGAGTGTGTCTTATAGGTCCTTTAGCCTGTGCTACTGTGTCACCCTACTGTGGGAAGTACATGATCTAACTCCCATGGTTCCCTTCTGTAGAAAGATCAAAGAAAGCCTTTTTAGTTTGGTGCCAAACAACCCCATGCAGACCCATCATGCAACAGCTTTGAGCAGGGATGTGAAATCTGCTGGATTACAAGCCCCATCATATTCATCTAAGCACAAAAAAGTTGCTTACTGCAGGTTCAACTGGATTAGAGGGAACACTGGCTCTGTGTGAATCAAAATGTTGCTACGACCCTCGTAGCCCACCGCTTTCTGCTGCTTATGCATCTGTCAGTGTCATAATGAGAGGTCCTTACCACTCCCTCTGGGTCCACCAATAGCAAATGCTTGGGCTGCCCTTTGTGCATGCCCGTCAGGACGTACTGCCCTGGGTTGGTGATGCTGTCCCTCACAAGGAAATCTCCATCTCTCTGCAATAACTTCTCTGCCTCCCTTCTGCTCATCTTCCCTTGGTACCATGGTTCCCCTCTCAGCTGCTCTTCCGTGGGAGCCACAGGAGCTCTCCTGGTTGGGGGGCTTGGCCACTGATCTTCCACTCTCTGGGATCCCAAGAGGCCAGATTCATGGAGTTTTAGAGCATCTTCAAAGGGTTCTAAAGAGAAACAGAGATAATGTATAGAAACTAATTAAGTTCTGGAATAAAGCATATTCTAAGTTTTCAACAGGTAAGTATTAAGTGCTAGAATAAAGCACATGCTAAGTTTTCAACAGGTAAGTAGTTATATTTAACTATAGTCAGTAATATTGCAATAGCAAAGAGTCCTTCTGCTTTTAGAGTCCACTGAAATGCGAAGAACAAATAAGAAAGAGATACATAGTCTTTTCTAGTGCTTCCTACAGGTAATTTATTTTAATTTTGGTTAGTGGTGGTCCTAGCCACATTGTTCCAGTCTATTAACCTGAAATTTGGTTTCCCTGTGGTACTGCTCCTTGTGCTTTAAGCCACTGGTATTCAAACTTTGTCTTCAAGCTTAAATAAGAGTGCTGTTTTAAAGAGCCAATAAACCCTAATTATGAAAAAAATATGCTGGGAAATTATTCCCTCAAATGCTTTTGCAGACATAATGGCATTTTCTCTGATAGCTTGAATTTAAGATGCTTTGTGAACATGGGCCTCGATTCAATCCTAGCTGGTAAAACAGCCAGTAGGACAAAAATGGCTTCCGATCGGCACACACACACACTATGTCATTGTCGGTATTCAATTGCCCTACCAACTGATGTTGAGCCAAAGAATTTGACTTTTGGCCAAACTTCTGTCTTGTGTTTTAAGTTCCCAAAGCCCACCCTAAATAGTGTGAGTAATGGGAACATCAAAGGAAAAGGGCCAATGATCGGTGCTTCCCACACTGTCAAGCACGGGGCATAAGCTCAACAGACACCCTCCCAAACACTAACCTTACACTACCCCTAACAGTTTTGAAAAGAGCCTGGCCATATACAAGCCAGTCTGTGTTCAAATTCTCCACAGAAAGGCTCGGTCAACAGCCTGAGAGGTAACAAGAGAGGTGGGCGGGGGGATCCTTGCATGCATTCCTGCCTCCACCACCAGCAACAGCGGTGGAGGTGGCAGCCTTTTTTAACCCTTTCACTGCATCATTAACTGAAATATTTAGACTACAAAAATATTTTTTCTATATGGACTGAAAAAAAACAAAATTAGCGAAATGGATTCGAACATTTTTTTTTCGATTTGGACTATAAACAAATTAGTTCGATTTAGACTGCCTGCATAAAATAATGACTGCACAGCTTTGATTAACACTTTTGTGGAACATATTTAATCTTAACTTTTTCATCTTATTTGCAGGGACATCTTTGGAACAAAGAGGAAGAGAAGACAGAAGATAAGAAGATGGAAGATGAAGAGAAAGAAGATGGAAGATGATAAAATAAGACGAACTGTAGCTGACCAGGGTGCTGAAGACCTTGCTGGACATCAGGATTACAGGTTGTTGTTTATCTTCATGTGATGTCGTCAAAGTTAGGGGGATTAACCCTGTGAGTGCCACTGGGGTTTGCTGCGCTGTGCAATGTGTTGCATGCCCCACTGGAACACATAGGGTTAATTCTACTAGCATTACATACATTTTTTCAGTACTTTGGAAGTATTGATATGGGGCTTAGGGCCCTGTATCAATACATCCACTGGTCACAGGTTTATTATATACTTCTTTTCCCCTCTTCAATCTCTGCGTAGGCAGGTTCAAACATGCGTTCAGAGACTCTGCTCCCAAAAAAACTGGGTGCAGATTTTCACCCGTTAGAGTGGGTCCCTTAAAGGGAGAATATTACTTTAGTTTAACAAGCTTTAAATAAAGCAAATTATATTAGTCTTCTTTCCATAACTTGTATAGTTTGCGTGTAATATTGATCTAAAGTTCCCCCCTCCCGCCCCTTTTCCACATGTCAGTGCTCTAGCTGACAAACTTAGATTCTGGTCCCAGGACCAGACGGCTCATCTGCAGAGCCGAAATAACATTGTATGGAAAGAAAATCTTCACGAGAATGGTCTACAAAGTGTGCCTGCCTCAAACTAGGCACACTTTGTAGACCGTTGTCATGAAGATTCTTGTTGTAAACTTTTTTTTATGAAAACATATATTTTATAGATCTTTTCCTGCTGAATAAAAAAAGGGTACTCCCACTGCTATTCAGAATTTATAACAGTTCAAATAATCAGGAAGTGAATTTACTGTGTGTTTACTTCCTGATAGTTCTAACTGACAGGAAGTGACTGGCAGCTTCTATCACATTCTATGGAGAACTGTATATCGCTGACTTTCTTGACTTTCCTCTCCATTAGAATGTGACAGAAAAACTAATTAGAATTTGACCAATAGAGGGCACTGCTAATGCAAAAAAAACATGGGTTTAAACTGTAATAACTCTGGAAATATGTATCCCATGGCAGTGGGAATACCCTTGTTTTACTCAGTAGGAAAATCCCTACAATATATATTTTTTCATAAAAAAGTTTACTGCGCCTTTAATGTGGCAGTAATTTATTTTTATAAAAAAAGAAATTGTATGTATTTACACACACACACACACACACACACACACGCATGTGCACACATATATATATATATATATATATATATATATATATATATATATATATATATTTATTAATTTGTCGGTACGCAAAAAACAAAAAGCACAGGACCGAAATTGTTGGAGGCTTGCTGATGAGGCCTTCATCCTGCAGTGGATTAACAACGGCTGATGATGATATATATGATATATTTCACATACACACACATGGTGTACAAACCATGCAGAAATGAGCATTGATAGGACTTTATATTACAATGTAGTGTTGAATTTATTGCCAACGTTTTGAACCCTGAAGGGGCTTTATAAAAAGGGTCTACATTGCAATAGAAAGTCCTATGAGTGTTCATTTCTGAATGGTTTGTACATCATTTCCTTTTGCAAACATTTTGATGAATGCAGCACCTAGGCAACAAATGACTGTATTGCTTTGTGAGTCTGTGGCTACAAGTAACCAGTAGATCAGTGCTGGGTTAACAGACAGTGCATGTGTGGGTCTATGATGGCCAGTGTAACATGTCCAAGGTATCAGTTTATATGAGGACCTGGTGTTACCAGTAGAACAATACTGGGGAGAGAGTGAATGTGTTGCTTGTATTCTGGGGTATCAAATACTGAATGTATGATTCTGGTGTTACCACTAGCAAAGTACTCGTGTATCAGACAGTCCACATGTGATTCTATAGCTACCACTGGCCAATGGAACAAGGCTGGAGTATAGTAAGTTGTATGTGTGTAGTTCTTGGCCACCAGTCTCCAGTTACTACAATGTTGGGGAGCAGGCAGTGAATCTGCGATACTGTGGCCACCCGTGGACCAAGGCAGGGAGTATCAGGCAGTGTATGTGAGGCTACCAGTGGCCAGTGGCACAAAGCATTGGTATCAGACAGCATATGTGTGGTTTTGCAGCTATCAGTGGCCAGTGCTACAATGCAGTGGTATCAGATAGCATATGTATGGTTCTGTGGATACCAGTGGAAGAAGGCTGGGGTATCAGACAGGGTGTGTTTGTTTTATCAATCTGCAGAACTTCCTGTTATGCTGCCCACATCCTCATTGATTGAAACAGTGGCAGTGATTAGGGACAGGTGTTGGACCTAGCATTAGGAAGCACTATAGAGGAGAGCAGGAAACAACAAGCCGTTACGCTCTGCATGATGATTTTTGGGGAAAGCAAGAGGATGTGGCAACTTCAGGAGATATGCTACATTCTAAACTGAACCCTCAAAGGAGA
The DNA here is from genome assembly GCA_037306005.1 of Rhinophrynus dorsalis. Taxonomy (NCBI): domain Eukaryota; kingdom Metazoa; phylum Chordata; class Amphibia; order Anura; family Rhinophrynidae; genus Rhinophrynus; species Rhinophrynus dorsalis. The sequence goes on along the minus strand of CM074718.1, from coordinate 265,731,996 downwards.
GACACTACAAACACTGTAAGTAAAAACACCCTTTCCCATTGATTTCAGTGATATAAATCTCTTTGTATCTGTAAAAGAAATTCAGTAAATACATTTTTGTGTATGTGTGTGTGCGCACATACAAAGTTCCCTCGGTGTGAATGTTTGTCAGTATGAGGTGTTACTGGTATATATATATTATACACACATGACTCTAGGCGGAGCAGTGGTGAGCACCCTCAGGCCTACCCACTGTTAGTGAACTACACCTCTACTGAGCCAGTTATTTGCTGATTGAGAATGATGATACCACCCCCATCCTTCCTGCCACACTCTTTCCTGGCCATGTTCTTTCCCATTTATTCCCACTGCCAATGTCTTTCATACCTAACCTGTAACCTATTTCCTTCCCATTTCCACTGTCTCCCAGTATAGGGTATGTAGACATACTGGCTTGTATTTTTTCTGGTTTATGGAATAAAAACAGGTAGACCGTGAAGAATGGGAAGGAAGTATGGGGGAGGCAGGAAGGTACAAGGAAGTAAATCTACATTGGATATAAAATAGGGGCATGGGGAGTGGGGGGTGTTAATTTGCACAGATGAAAAAGTTGGAGAGGAGCTTCTGATTTCATGCTGGTTTAGTAGTAGATCTGATGTTAGGATGATTAGCAAACAAAGTAGATCCCATGTCACTGCTCCACAGAATTCACTCTCTCTGATGCAATTCATTTTTAGATTGTAATCTCTATGGGTCAATTCATTTGTAGAGTGTCACTTCTAGGTAGTAATTCTAAGAATCAAATACAGTTATCAATGATGAAAAAAAAAATGATGGGCCGAGTTATCACTAGAGTAGCACCATTTCAATTGCATGGTCTGTGGTATCACTAGTATAGCTGTAACGGTTTTCTGACACTCAGACCAGGGTATGAAGTAAAAACACAGTTTTATTGAATCAGGAATGTAAAACAATGCCCCTAGGGCCAGCACAGGAATAACAGTAATGGCAATTACAGACAAAGTGAATGCAATACAGTGGTAGGAATATGTGCTATGTATAGATGGGGAATAACCCCAAAGGGTTAACAGGTGCAATAGGAGAGACTCAGTCTTAGATTGGCCAACGCCCAGGATATATAGCAGTCTCTGGAACACAGTCTCTGAATAGCGGTAAAGGAGTAAAGTGTCTGCACTGAATTCACTCTCAAGTTGGAATAGGAATGCACACAAGTGCCCAGAGCTGAGCCAATACACTTCCGTGGGCTTAAGAGGAATGCTACTGCCAGAGCTGAAGTAACCAGACTCATTATGAGAGGGCTTACTGTTTTTTTCCCTCCCCTATACACAACAGTGAGAGTGAGTATGAAGGGGGTGAAACTGTGGACTTGAGGAGGGGAAGGAGGCTGAGATTCACACACACCAACACAAATACACACATAGACACACACCTGCACCTACATACACAGACACACACAAGGCAGTCTCTCGCCTTGCTATGATGTTTTCTCGTCCAGGTACTTTCTTCTGGGGAAGCAAGCAAGCAAGGAAGGGGAGGGGCTTGGCAAACTGTATGCATTACTGCTGAGCAAATTGTGTTCTTCCAGTTGAGCGAGACTACAAGTACCATACTCATTGCCTAGACAACTGCTGGCTGAGGATGATGGGAGTTATAGTGTAATCCCAGCTGGAAATCCTGAAGTTGGTCAGCACGTAACAGTTTGCCTGGCTTGGGTATAGAGAGATCTGTACGAGGGAGGATTGCCTTCCTCTCTCCCCTGTACTCAGCAGTGATAGAGAACCTGTACGAGGTGAGAGTGAGGACTTGAGTAGGGGAATAAGGCTGAGAGTGATGAGACCTGGGCTTGAAGGGAATAATGAATGACGCTAAGAGAGAGTACTCTCTTTTTGGATAATGTGTGCCCCAATGCATTGCACAGGTTTCTGTTACTGAAGTAGTTGAGGAAAGGGATTCATGATCACATTCAGTGCAGTGCAGCTGCTAAGACTAAAATAATCCATCCTGACAGTGAGCTGAGTGAAAGCACACTCTTGTAATGGAGGGGTGAATGTGGGACAAAGTATGCTGCTGAATGTTCAAAATGTAACTCCTTCAGAAACAGCTGCGCAATGCACTACAGTGCTATAGACTTTGCAGTGTATTGCACAGGTCGTTGTTACTGAAGAAGAAAACAGATCAATGATGACAATGAGAAGCATGAAGGGGGTTAAGAGAGTAAAACCATCCAGGTTGACAATAAGTAGAGTGACAACAGACACTTTAATTGTGCTGACAGGGTGAAGGAGGGGTGGAGTGGAGAATGTGCAGGAGGCAGAGTGGTGAAAAGGAGATTGCAGCCATTAATGTTAGTACGGACAACGTACAAAGGAGTCATTCATTTCTTTCATTTCTAACAGAAGGCAACATACAGAGTTATAATATGTGATAGTAAATCAAGGCAGAGATTCTATTTCAGCTGGAAATGTTTGCCAATTGGGGCAGATATTTCCAATATTCTGCAATGACATGTTGACACCCCTTTGGAATCCTTTTGGAGCACGGAAGAACTCTCCAAAATGATTAGAAAGCAAGTTTAAGAAGCACAGGGGAAATGGACAGAAGTTGGCCTCTGTTTTTGGGCTGGCTCAAAAAGGATAAAATGGATAACAATCACCACTCCCGTTCCCTGCCTGATCTCTTATGTACCTTAACACCCTTCCCACATCCCCAGTCTATCTCCCAGAAAGTAAGATTTAGCACCTGATCAATCAAGTCCATCTGTTCAGAAGACAAATTTCCTGGTCAGCCAGACAATAAAGGAGGATCCTGGGTCTAATGTCATCCTCCACAGAAAATGGGATAGATGGAATCTCAGGTCCATAGAAATTACCTTACTGAACCAATAGGGCAGCTGATTCAATTCTCTAGAAACCTCTATCATGGTCCCAGGAGAAGTTCAGATCCAGCTTACCTGGTGGGAAGACGGAAAAAAATCTGTGTTCAGGCTAGCTCCTGGAAGACATTGAATGGCTGACCCTTACCACGCACCCCAGTGGAAAAGGCTGAGGAGCAGCCTGGGTAGGCAAGATTGCTTAAGATCTGTGAACTCAAGATTCTTCTCACATACTTTTGAACATTCTGCACCTGATAGCAGTCCTTCAGGCTCTGCACGTTTTTCCTCACAACCTTTGGATAAAGATATAAGGATCCAAATGGACAATGTTCCCACAACAACTTATAAAAGGAAACAGGGCGGAACCAGAAGTATGGTATAACTTGAGAAAGTCTGGCCGATGCTTGCTTCGGCTCCACCCATGCATCCAATGTGATGACGGATTATAGCCAAGAAAAGCTAAATACTCAAGCAGACTTGAGCAGAACCCAGGTGGATCCAGGTTCCTGGGCCTTGAATTGGGAAATCTTTGGGCAGATTTCCCAGAGATAGGGTCCTCCAACAATAGAGCTCATGGCAATCCACAGAATAGGAGGATGAAGAGATTCTTCAGCAGATACGTTTGCCCGAGGCTTTAGGGAGAGATGCCATGTCTCAATCTTGGACTCAAAAGTTTGGCTATATCTGTTTTCTGATTCCCATGATTCCAAAATCTTACAGAAAATTCTCAAAGACAAGGCAGAGGTCATAGCATGCATTCCGGTGTGACCCAGGAGACCATGATTTCCAACACACAAAATGCGGCCTACTCAGGATGCATGGGTACTGTTGCCAGAGAAAGACCTGCTATCCCAAGATCTGATACTGCATCCTGATCCACACAAATTACACCAAGAAGCTTTGAGACTGAGAGGCAAAGACTGGCAGTGCAAAGCTTATCCATAGACGCAATCTTTCTGTTATTGAAAGCCAGGAAGGTTTCAGTTTCTACCAATCATAAAATTTGGCCAATTTGTTTGCAGTGGACCATAAATAGGAATCCGTGTCTGATTGAAGGATTCCTTACTGAAAGATTCCACAAGAGCCTGATAGCTCTTTGAAGATCCATGTTTCAGTGATATCAGCACTAGTAAAATTATCCTCATCAACCTTATTGTGCATTTCTTTAATTCTCTCAGGAAAATTAATCCTCCTGTTAAAGATTTTTCACCAACTGTAGACCTTCCATTAGTGCTAGACACCCTGGCAAGTTGTCCTTTGAACCTATGACCTCTATCTCTTTGGGAGTGCTTTCACTGAGGGTTGATCTGCCAGTGGCAATTAACTTGGCTAGAACAGTCTGTGGAATTTACAAAATTGTGATAGAGTAGGAGGGTATCAAGTTATGCACAGGTCCAGTATGTTTTATGCTCTTTTTCTTTCTGATCTATTTTGTCATTTCATTTTTTAGCACTTATGTTATAAAAGAAATTATATTCACTTGCTTTTCTGTGTAAAGTGTAGAAAGTAATCTTCCTGTACCGTCTGCTTATCTTTGTTTATGTAGCGTGTAATTAGCAGTAAGATCAAAAGCAGGTAATTGACTGCGATAAACATAGTCCCTGTTATTATTGAAAAAGACTGATCTTGGATGGTTTAGAGCAATGATTAAAAACAATAACAAGCATTACTCCTGAGTCACTCATGGGGGAAAATCTATTCACACTGCTATTTTCTTATTTTTAGGAAGATGTTTAACCTTTTACGTGCCAGAGAGGTGCACAACGCACCTCCCTGGCACCCATAGGTTTAAAGGGATAGAAATGTTTACTAATGACTGATGCTCCAATCATTCTTTAAGGTCTTTGTAGTAGGAAAAGCTGTATTACAGGTCTGTAAAACTTGTAGATCAACAATAATTGAAATATAAAGTGTTCCCCTCTTGCACCCTCCCACCCCTTTTACCTATTGTTAGCTGTCTCCCCTCAGATGCGGAGTCCGGTCATTGGACCGGACAGCTTGCATTGAGGGACAATCTTCTTGCTGTGAGCATAAGGAAAACACTGCTCCACCTTGACGAAGTTTTTTCTGATGCTCAGTGAAGATTGTCCCTCGCTGCACTCCATGCAGACTGGCTTGGAGAGCAGCATGATGTCGGCAAAAGGGGCGGTAGGGGGGATACTTTATTATTTAATTACTGTTGAACTAAAAAACATAAAGACTTGTAATACAGCTTTTCAGGCTACAAAAACCTTACAAATTGATTGGAGCTGCAATTATTAAGAAACATTACTATTACTTTAACCCCCGAACGACCCCTGATGGTCATGGCACGTCATGGCTTGTTTTGCATTAACGACCCATGACGTGCCAGGACCGTCATGGAATTCCAGGCTCCCGCGCGGCTGCACGTCGTTCGTGGAGCCTGGAACCAGATACAAAAAAAATGGTCCGTGGTCCTTAAGTGCCAGTCGCGTGTGCGTGCGGCCAGTCCTTAAGGGGTTAAGCAGATGTTTCTTAAAGGGGCAATACATACTTTCAAGTATGTATTTCTAGATTGAAACTCTTTATTGTTCCTGTAAGGCTCCTCTACTTCAGTCTGTTATTAAAAAATGAGAGCTTATCATGCTGAGTAAAATGTATTCCTGTAAGTTAACTTAAATACAGCTCTGTTCTCCTGCCTAAACAATCATCACTAAAAGGGACAGGATTGTATGTTCAGGTTCTGGGGCAACCCATTTTAACTGTAAGAGAGAACTCAAGAATTTTTTTTTAGTTCCCCCCATAGTATAAATGGGTTGCCCCAGAACTCCACTTTTCTTTTGAACATATGGCGCCTACAATTAGTGTGTATATTTTTGCTATACATTGGTGTAGCTAGGCCTGCTTTTTTTTTTTTTTTTTTTTTTTTTTTAAGCTAATTATAATATTGAAATGGGTGGGCACTAGGCTTGCTTAGATTTTAATGTTTAATGCGCACAACTTTAAGAATTCAGTGAAATAAAGTTAAGAAAACCTGGGTGGATGAACTTGCATTCACATCTCTGTATGAATACACCACAATTGTTTTTACATTATATTTACACTAGTTGAAGAGCCCGTTACACAGGCCACAGTGCCACTGCCAGTCGGTCGCGGGGCAGTCATGCACAATAGAGAATGGCCACACCGCGGCTGACACAGTGCCAGATGGTCGCGGGGCAGTCATGCACAATAGAGAATGGCCACGTCGCGGCTGACACAGTGTCAGTCGGTCACGGTGCAGTCATACTCAGTAGAGTCTGCCCACGCCGCAGCTGATACAGTGTGGGACGCTCCTTCGGAGTGCCCCGTTCTGTATCAGCCTTGTCACTGTCAGTCTCTACTGCTCATGACTGCTTTGTTACACATGTTTTAGCCAATTATTTAGTATCTTTTAATGATCTTTCTTGGCCTGAATATAGTTCATACCCCATAGAGGAAAGTCTCGCCCCTTATTTTGCAGACTTATGTAAGAGTATCAGATTACCATACCTGGGAACTTTCAAGATGAGCTGACCCTGAGATCTTTGAAATATTAACCCTTAAAGCTTCCCATAATGTAGATTTTATGCGATGTGTGCCTGCTTGCTCTAACACAGAGGTGCTCCGGTCCGTGTGCGAGGGACCTTTAACATGCTACAGTTTAGATAACTCACTGCCTGAACACAAACAAGATAAGCAGGACATCTCCCACTGTCTTTCTGGTACTAATGGCACCAGTTTAGAGGCTAAGGAAACATTTAATTGGGGAAATTTAAATAGTAGGTGACACAGACCTCTCTCACCCTGAGAATTTGGCCCTTCACCCTGAGAGCTCCCAGGTATGCAGATTACAAAGTAAGCAGATACTTTTCAATGGAGTTTCAATACAAAAAAGTATCTTGTTTTATTTGTCTGCTCAATAAAGACCGACGACTAAGAAATCATTGTGTCAAAAATTTTGAGCCACTTTAAATTTTAGATGTTATCATCCCTTGGTACCAGGGGCGGACTGACCATTCCGGCATTCGGTCACGGACCGAGGGCCCGTGACCGAAGGGGGCCCGCCGCCGCCACTTCCAGAGCTGCTCAGCAGCTCTCCTACAACGGCCGCCGGCGCGCCGTTTAGTAATACAGAGCGCTGGGAGATGACATAATCTCCCAGCCTCTGCATTACTAGAGGCGCGCGGGACGTTGCAGTGGTAAGCCACGCCGCTAGACCACCAGGGACTGCAGGTAGGGGCATTGTGGAGCTGAAGGGGGGTATTGTGGAGACAGGTGCATTGTGGAAGGGGCATTGTGGAGATGAGGGCATTGAGGAAGGGGCAATGTGGAGATGAAGGGGGCATTTTGGAGATGAAGGGGGTATTGTGGAAGAGGGCATTGTGGAGATGAAGGGGGGATTGTGGAGAGAAGGGGGCAATGTGGAGATGGGGGCATTTTGGAGATGAAGGGGGTATTGTGGAAGGGGGCATTGTGGAGATGAAGGGGGGATTGTGGAGATAGGGGGCATTGTGGAGAGAAGGGGGCAATGTGGAGATGGGGGCATTTTGGAGATGAAGGGGGTATTGTGGAAGAGGGCATTGTGGAGATGAAGGGGGTATTGTGAAAGGGGGCATTGTGGAGATGAAGGGGGGATTGTGGAAGGGGGCATTGTGGAGATGAAGGGGGGGTTGTGGAAGGGGCATTGTGGAGAGAAGGGGGCAATGTGGAGATGGGGGCATTTTGGAGATGAAGGGGGTATTGTGGAATGGGGCATTTTGGAGATGAAGGGGGTATTGTGGAAGAGGGCATTGTGGAGATGAAGGGGGTATTGTGGAAGGGGGCATTTTGGAGATGAAGGGGGTATTGTGCAAGGGGGCATTGTGGAGATGAAGGGGGGATTGTGGAAGGGGGCATTGTGGAGATGAAGGAGGCATTATGGAGAGAAGGGGGCATTGTGGCGATGAGATCAAGGGGGCATTGTGGCGATGAGATGAAGGGGGCATTGTGGAGGTTGAAGGGGGCATTGTGGAGATGGGGGCATTGTGGAGATGAGATGAAGGGGGCATTGTGGAGATGGGGGCATTGTGGAGGTGGAAGGGGCATTGTGGAGATTTCTGCAGGGGGCCCAGACCTCTTTTTGGACCAGGGGCCCTGGGTCCTGTCAGTCCGCCCCTGCTTGGTACTACATATACTCACAGTCACAATGTACACTGTAACTGCATCAATGATGTAATCTTCTAATTGCCTGTTCTGTTTACCTGCAGAGTCCTGTATTCTCCTGTAGATCCTGATGCCTGCAACATTTCACAAGTAAAAAAGGTACACTAACAGCCGCTGCCTCCATATAACTGCTAAATGACACATCCAATGTGTATACTGATCTGTTAAAGGCCAGACACACACAACAGCAATGTGCAGTGAAAGGTCACAGAGTTAATAACGAGATTTTATTGTGACATGATATTATTCTGTCCCGTAAATTAATACTCTACATATGTCTGTGATTATGCCTGTAACAGATTTCCCAGAATGAACACAGAGGACTGATTGGACTGATACATTAAAAAAGTAGCTATTCAATCCCTTGTCTCAACACAACAATCATTTAGGCCTACATGCAGACTCTATTACTGCAACTCCCCAGAGATCATCGCTAGTCCCCAGGACATTGCAGCATGCTCCATCCATAGGCTAATGTCCACTAACGCATAGATCCATACCATGCAATCTACCCTATACTTCGGTGACTCTGCACATCAATGATGGTGCTTCGGCAAACTCACCAGTTTATACACAGAGGCTAGGTTTATTAAGAGGCTACATAGAGTTTCATGAGAAAAGTTTCATGAATGTATAGTTGAAATTATTTACAGCCCTTAAAAATAAAATGTAGCACTTTCAATACATTTTCCCATTAAAGCAGACCTGTCACTTTAAAAATGAAAACTTTACATTATGTTTTTATTTAATTTTATTTCTTTATTTTCTATTCATTAAATGCATGGCGACTAGCTTGAAAATAGATGTCTTACCATAAAAAATATATGTGTCTAAAGGAATCCGTCCTGTTTCGGGACTGACGGGCAGGTTAGTGCGGTCTATAAGCCTGCGCCGTCAGTCCCTTCTGGTGACCATATGGTGCAAAGCAGTCTACTCAGTGGAGACTGGGACTGACGGCGCATGCGCACAGACAAGAAGTCTGCGCTCTAGTCTCAGTTCCTGTCTCCAGACGGGACGGATTCCTTTAGACACAAATATTTTTTTATGGTAAGACTTCTATTTTCAAGCTAGTCGCCATGCATTTAAAGGGATAGTAATACTTTGGTTTATCTTTATTTTATTTTGTAGGCATTAAAAAAACATGAGAGATATTCACAAGAAAAGCTTTCCCTCCCGCACCTTTTACCTAGTGTAAGCCATCTCTTCTCAGATTTGGAATCCAGTCCATAGACCAGACAGATAACAGAAGGGGACAATCTTCTTCCTATGAGAACAATGAAAGCCCTGCCCACTTTGACAAGTTTTTCAGCTTTTTCCCTTATCTTAATATAAGATTGTCCCTCTCTGCAATCTACCTGGGCACCTCCCTTCTGATCTGGCTGAACAGTGTGACATCAGTAAAAGGGGAGGGAGGGGGATACTTTGTCATTGAATTACTCTTGAACTACAACTCTGACAGAATTGAAATAACACTCTCCAAAGTCCAAATACTATGATGATTAATTAGAGCTGCTTTTATTACGAAACATTACTATCCCTTTAATGAATGCATGGAGACTTGCTATTATCTGAAAGTTCTGCTTTAAAGGTAAAATGTATTTAACCCCTCTGTTGCAGATGGTTTGACACACCAATTAAGAAATGTTATCTATAAAGTCTTTTAAATTAATAATTGGATAGAAATGGGTGTGGGGTGGGATTAGTCTAATCTGTATGTGGAAATTTCTCCTCTGTAATGGCACTAGAGAGCTAAAATGTGATGCTATTGAGAGGTGACTAGCCGGAGAACAGGCCATTGTGCTTTTGTTCGTGCTCAGAGCCTCTCACATCATTTTTTGGTTTGTTTCTACAAAACACGTAGGGTCTCTCCCTAAGTGTAAAGGGTAATCCAGACGTGTACCCCTTTCTCTCAGTGCCTATGGAAGCCAGCTGCACCTTGCTGATGAGGCCCAAATAAGGCTGAAACGTACGTCTGGGGTTAGCTGGTTTTTCCGTGCAAGGGAGACTTGCCCATCATTTTGGTACTGGACTGCCCTTAGGGGTGGGATTAGTCTAATATGTATGTGGAAATTTCTCCTCTGTAATGCACTAGAGAGCTAAAATGTGATGCTCTTGAGCAGTGACTAGCCGGTTAACAGGCCATTGTGCTTTTGTTCGTGCTCAGAGCCTCTCACATCATTTTTTGGCTTGTTTATGCAAAACACGTAGGGTCTCTCCCTAAGTGTAAAGGGTAATCCAGACATGGACCCCTTGCTCTCAGTGCCTAGGGAAGCCAGCTGCACCTTGCTGATGAGGCCCAAATAAGGCTGAAAAGTACGTCTGGGGTTAGCTGGTTTTTCCATGCAGGAGAGCCTTGCCCATCATCTTGGTACTGGACTGCCCTTAGGGGTGGGATTAGTCTAATATGTATGTGGAAATTTCTTCTCTGTAATGGCACTAGAGAGCTAAAATGTGATGCTCTTGAGCGGTGACTAGCCGGAGAACAGGCCATTGTGCTTTTGTTCACGCTCAGAGCCTCTCACATCATTTTTTGGCTTGTTTATGCAAAACACTTAGGGTCTCTCCCTAAGTGTAAGGGGTAATCCAGACGTGGACCCCTTTCTCTCAGTGCCTAAGGAAGCCAGCTGCACCTCACTGATGAGGCCCAAATAAGGCCGAAACGTACGTCTGGGGTTAGCTGGTTTTTCTGTGCAGGGGAGACTTGTCCATCATTTTAGTACTGGACTGCCCTTAGGGGTGGGATTAGTCTAATATGTATGTGGAAATTTCTCCTCTGTAATGGCACTAGAGAGCTAAAATGTGATGATCGTGAGCGGTGACTAGCCGGAGAACAGGCCATTGTGCTTTTGTTCGTGCTCAGAGACTCTCACATCATTTTTTGGCTTGTATCGTTGTTTTACTCAGCATGAAAAGCATTATAAATATATATATATATATATATATATATATATATATATATATATATATATATATATATATATATATAATGTTTTTCGTGCATTTCATTACATTTTTTTCTCGTTCCTGTTCCATTAAAGTTAGAGTACCCTAAAATGATACACAGAAGATACATGGAAAAAATGCCTGACTGCTGCCTGAAGTTCTCCTACTTGGATAAGTCTTTCCGATATCCTTTTGCTGTCGTTGTATATCATTGTGTTGGATACCTCTTTGGCACTCAAAAGGTTGAACCAGGGGCAGAAAACATTTGCTCTCCAGCTGTTTGTAACTACAACCAGTGTGAACCGGTTACTAGGCATGATTCGAGCTGCATTCTCCAACACATGGACAGCCAAAGTCTGCCAACCCCTGGGTTCAACTATTCAACCCTTTGAGTGTCAGAGGGGTATGCAACTCATTTGCAAAGCAATGCATTGCACACCCCCTCTTGCACTCAAAGGGTTAAGAGACACATTTCTATAGTTACAGTTCCCCTCTTGGGGATCTCCACCATTCTCCTCCATACACTTCACATGGAGGCTGATGTACTAAGAAGAACTACAGTAATTCTGGAGTCGACCATTTTCTACAGCCTAGGCAAGAAAGAAAAAATCCCCCACATTTCCATTGATTTAAACTGGATTTTTATCTCTGGAATGTTAGAGGTCTCCAGCGCTTTGCTTTGTCAAGCTTTGGAGACCTCTCTAGCATTCAGAGGGTTAAAACTGATGACACGCAAAGCCTTAAAACATTCAATATTTATAAAATGTAAAAAAAAAAAAATTGCATAGATTTATGCTTTGTTCCATAGCTTACAGTAGCACGGAGCATGGACATCTTGCCATAGTGACGTCCGCCCGCGCCTGTGCTGTCAGTCTCTTTTGGAGCCAGCCGGCTCCTAGCAAAGCCTCCTAGACCCGTCTGGGACTGACAGCGCAGGCGTCACTATGGCAAGGTGTCCGCGCTCCGTCCTGCCTGTCACACAATGAAGAAAGCTTAAATCTATTAAATAAGGTAATAATTCTGGCGACTAGCACTACTAAGCAGCTAGTCGCCAGATGGGGACTTAATTAAGCTAAAGATGTTGTGCGCTGGTAGTTCCGCTTTAAATCAATCAGAATTTTTATTTCTCCCTTATGTTGAAACTGGTTTACTCTAGAATTACTCCAATTCTTCTTAGTACATCAGCCTGACAGGGAGTCATATCTTCCACCTACTCATATCAAAGAGATCCTTCTTAGGACTGTCTTCTGGAATCATGTAGGGCTCCTTGTCTGTGCTAAAGGCGTCAATGTTTTGTGTGTTCACATACATGTGCTCTTCATAGTCTCGTGCTCCCTGTACCCGGCCATTTGTCAGTTGGAATCCATCATTGGCGTGCCCTATGAGAGAAGAGAGGAGAGAGAGTTACAAACATGGGGGCAATTGTAGAAAGAAAATGGTCAGCAATTCTGGGGATAAAATAACTTCAGCAGAAGGGAGATAAAAATTCAAAAATTTTCCATTGGTTTTTAAACCCTTAAAGCAGAACTTTCACCACACACAGCACCCCCCAAATCAATTATTTACATAATAAATAGTAAAATGTGGGCAGTTTCACCTACTAAATTATTTCACTGAAGGTGAAACTATAGCCTGCATCTTCAGCAAAGACGAGGGAGAGTGCAGCCATCTTTCCTCTGTTACAGCTCTCTCCTAGTCATCTGCCTTCCCCTTTTCTTCCAGCAGCGCTCCAGCAGCGCATCTAAACAGCTGTCTGCAGGCAGCAACAATATGAAGGAGCAAGCAGGGCACTGTTAAAAGCAACGTCCTGAACTGCTAAGTACAGGAAGTTGCTTTTTACTGTGTATTCATTGCCCATCTTGCCCCTGCTGGCAGCTGTTTAGATGCACTGCTGGAGGAAAAGGGGAAGGTGTTGGTTGGCATATAATGCTGCAGGCTTGCCTGCTGGTGCAGCAGGCAAACTATATAGTGAATTCAAAAAAAGTACCAAATTTCAAAAAAAATGACACAACTTTTTATGTGTTTTCTTGCTCCCACTTTCATGTGGGAGCAAGTTGTTCCAAGGTGATATTTCCCCTTTAAATGCTAGAGAGGTCTCCTAACTCTCTAGTATTTAAGGGGTTAAAAGTCCCATTTAAATGAATGGGAATTCTTATTCTACCCTTATGGCGTGCTTGGGTTGCTCTAGAATTGCTAGCTTGCTGGCCTATGGTGTTTATCAGAGGCTGTGTAAGTAGCCAAACCTCATACTAAGCTTACCCTGTTCTTCCAGCTCCCATTGGGAACCAGAGTGTGACATTGGCGGTTTTCTAGCTGGAGACCCCACCTGGAAGTGAAGGAAGATGAAGACAATGAGTGTAGCTGACACGGAAAGTGTGAGATCTGGAGAACCACTCCTTTAATTTATTTCAGCTGGTTTCTAACTGATTTACGTAGAATGAAAGTGTACAACATAATTATACAGAGCAGGACATTACTTATTATATTTATGTTAAATATACACAGCACTGTGTTCATTATCAGTGTATGGATAATCAGTATCATTATAGAGCGCTATGTGTATATTCATTATCATTACAATGAGCAAATCTCATTATCCATCGATCTATACAAAGATTATACAGTTTGGTGTGCTCATTGTAAGTATACAGACTCTAAGCATCATTACAGAAGGATGTCATTTTATCAGTATATAGAGATACTAAGTGTCCTACAGTGCAGTGTGTTTCATATCAGTTTACACATCAGGGGACTCTGGGAGTTTAATATGCCATGGGCACCACTTCGGGTGCCCCTTTTTTATGAAGCTTTTGACAGAAATGTGGATGTTGAGTTTTAAATGTATATTTATGGAAACTGTTATGCACAATATGTTTATTTTTGTTATTATGAATGTGAGACCTAATAACTGTATATTTATGTGCTGTATCATTCAATACACCCTTGATAACTGATGGGAAATATGTTAGGGGTGCCAGGAAAATTCCAGATTACATGAGTCCACTGTATTATACAGTGAAGTGTATTCATTATCATTGCTTTATTATTCAGTGCAGCATGTTCATTGTCAGTGTACAAGTACTCAGTGGAGTGAATGTAAGAATTTGCTGGTGCAGCTCCAACATCAGCGGCTGTGCTTCAGGATATGTACTACAGCATATGAGTTCTGTAGTGCATACAGCAGACACACTACGCCATTGTTAATAGTTTAATGCCAACAAGCTACTTATAACTGCACTATACCCACTGTGGCAGGCATCAGGGTGGTGCCATGCTGCTGCTACAGGTCCAGGGCACCGCATGGAGGAGTGGGGGAGGTTTCCCAAGGATCTCCTAAATAAGTCCAAGCCCTTTTAATAAACTGCGACCTCATTATTTTTCCACCTACATAAGTGCCTCCATGTTGTTTTTTTGCTGTGTTGTGTCAGTTGTTGTGTCAAGTTACTGTGTGGGGTCAGAATGGGGAGGGTGGGAGAGTGTGGTGGCTGGGAAGGGACGAATGGCAGGCCTTGACGTTTGTGCAGGAAAATATGCAATGTTATATCAAAATCGAGTTAATCAAGTAAGAGAACAAAGGAACTTCCCAAAACACATACAGGATGTTCCACTGCCCTCCCTTTTTGGTGTAAATAGAGTAGTAAATTGGCTTAGGCAGGCAGAGGCTCGGAATTTGATTCTGGCTCCTGAGTTAGCACAGAATCATAGTCGTACATTCATCAAGTATCATTTTATGGCACAATATGTTTACTATCTGTGTATAAATATCCAGAATCATTATACAGTGCAGTGTGTTCATTATCAGTGTATAGCTACTCATGAACATAAATGCACTTTATCATAATACAGTGCAGCATGTGTCTTATAAAAGTAAAGGTCCTCAGCATCATTATATAGATAATGTGTTCATTTGTATTATTTAGGTGCTAAACATCATTATACAGTGCAGTGTTCATTATCAGTGTATAGATATTCATAGTCATTATATACTGCAGTTTGTTCAATAGCAGTGTATAAGCCTCAATATTATTATAACATGCAGTGTGTTCATTATCCATGTATAGATAATAGTATCATTATGTAGAGCAGGTTAGTGTGTTCATTATCAATGAAAAGATACTCAGTAACATTATACAGTGAATGATGCCCATCATACCAAATGTGAAGATAACCAGTATCATTATATAGAGGGTACATTTGCACTGTCAAGATGCTAAATATTGTTAAACAGTAAAGTGTTATACATTAAAGTGTCATTATACAGTGCAGTTTGATTATTAGCAATGATAATTATATACTACTGTGTATTCATTATCAGTGTATAGATACTCAGTACTACTATGCACTGCAGAGTGATCATAATCAGTGTATAGATATCCATCATTATTATACATTGCATTGCTCATTTTGCTTAAAGAAGCAGTAAACTTTTTTTATGAAAAATACATATTGTGGGAATTTTCCTATTGAGTAAAATAAGGGTACTCACACTGCCAAGAGATTTATACTTCCAGAGTTATTACAGTTTAAACCCATGTTTTTTTACATTAGCAGTGCCCTCTAGTGGTCAAATTTTAATTAGCTATTGAGTAAAATAAGTAAAACCCATGTTTTTTTACATTAGCAGTGCCCTCTAGTGGTCAAATTCTAATTAGCTATTGAGTAAAATAAGGGTACTCACACTGCCAAGAGATTTATACTTCCAGAGTTATTACAGTTTAAACCCATGTTTTTTTACATTAGCAGTGCCCTCTAGTGGTCAAATTCTAATTAGCTTTTCTGTTAGATTCTAATGGAGAGGAAAGTCAGAGACATACAGTTCTCCATAGAATGCGATAGAAACTGCCTATCACTTTCTGTCAGTTAGAACTATCAGTAAGTAAAACACAGTAAATTCACTTCCTGATTATTTGAAGTGCTATACATTTTGAATAAAACATCTGACAGCAGTAGGAATGCCCTTGTTTTATTCAGCAGGAAAAGATCTATAAAATGTATTTTCATAAAAAAACGTTAACTGCTACTTTAAATACTACACATAATTATAGAGTGCACTGTGTTCATTTCCAGGATCATTACACAGCTCAGTGAGTTCATTATCAGTGTATAAATACTCGGTATTATTATATAATGCATTGTGTCCATTATCGATGAATAGATACTCAGTATAATTATGCAGTGCCATGTGTTCACTATCAAAGTATAGGCACTAGGCATCCAAGGGTGTCTGTAGAAAATTCTCCCGGGGGGGGGGGGGCAAAGTCATAATATGACCCCTAGGCCAGCCCTTTTGTTTATATGGAGGGGGTAATTGTAGGGGGGGCAAGGGTGGGCACTTGCCCCCCCTCTGGACGCCCATGTAGGCATCATTATACAGTGTAGTGTGTATGTATATATATATATATATATATATATATATATATATATATATATATACTCAATATTATTGTATAGTGTAGAGTTTTTATTATCAGTGTACAGAGATAGTCATTATCACTATACAATACAGTGTGTTCAGTATCAAAATATAGATAATCAGTATCATTATACAGTGTAGTGTGTGCATTGTCCTATAATATAAAAGGCCAGGGGCTAGATTCTATTGCAGGTGCTAAATGTTAACACCAGTTTTATCAAACATTTTCCTATTAAAGTCTATGGGGAAACCTGGAGATAAAAGCAGAGATAAAATTAGCAGCTGCAATAGAATCCAGCCCCAGATGTATGTTTGTCTGATGCAGTCATGCGCAGTAGAGACTGCCCGAACGCAGGCCCATGCAGTCATGTGCAGTTGAGACTGCCCAAACGCAGATGTTTGTTCGATGCAGTCATGCCCAGTAGACACTGCCCAAATGCACAGAATGCTGGGAGGTGTAGTTCTGCAGTTTTACACATTTTGGCCCGTGTAGCGGGCTTTTACACTAGTTAGTGTATAATCAGCGTTACAATAGAGTGCAGCATGTTCACTATCAGTGTATACAAACTCAACACCATTATGCAATGCAATATTTCCATTATATAGATATTCAACATCATTATACAGTCAATGTCTTAAAGCGCCATTAATCAAGTGTGTGCAACCTGTACTCAGTGTCAGTTTAGTACCAATTTTCCTGCCTGTGGTATTATACAGAGTGGTGTTTGTATTATATGACTGCATAGCTACTCATTGTAACCACACAGCTCAGTCAGGAGCTGAGATACCTACCTGAGGCCACTGCCCATTGGTTGCCACCTGTGTGGGGGGCTGGCCTGTGGCTCCTAACTCCTTAACCCGACTGTCTTGCAACCCCCCCGGTGGGGGTTCCTTGCCTGGAATACTGTTGTAATAGTTGTGTTCACCATGCTCCTCTTCTACCCCCCATGCAGGCTCTTCACCTCCCACCACTAACCTATGAGAAAGTGAGGAGAGAAAGGCAGATTAATGTATATGTATTTAATAGGCTTAAGAGGAGCAATTCTGGTGTGAACTAGCTCTGTCATAGGGGTCAAATGAAAATCCCCAATCATTTAAATGGGTCTTCTAACCCACTGATTGCTAGAGAGGTCTGAAACACCTTGCTTTGAGAGGCTTTGGAGACCAGCTCTTAAAGGGATACTAATAATTCGTTTTAACTTTAATTTATTTTGTAGGCATTAAAAAAACATGAAGAAATATATAAGTCTTATCTCTCAAACCTTTATGGTTTAAGAGAGATTCACAAGCAAAGTTTCCCCTCCCACCCCTTTTACCTAGTGTAAGCCATCTCTTCTCAGATGTGGAATGCAGTCTATAGACCAGACAGATAACAGAAGGGGACAATCTTATTCCTATGAAAACAATGAAATCCCTGCCCCCCTTGACAAGCTTTTCAGTTTTTTTCCTTATCTTAATTGAAGATTATCCCTCTCTGCAGTCTACCTGGGCACCTCCCTTCTGATCTGGCTGAGCAGTGTTACATCAGTAAAAGGGGCGGGAGGGGGATACTTTGTCATAGAATTACTCTTGAACTACAACTCTGACAGAATTGAAATAACAGTCTCCAAAGTCCAAATACTATGATGATTAATTAGAGCTGCTTTTATTATGAAACATTACTACCCCTTTAAGCATTCAAGTGATTAAGTGCTCCATTTAAATTAAGAGGACATATGAGAAGTTTATTTCTCCCCCTTTGATACAGTTAGTTTGCTCCAGAATTGCATTCTTCAGTTTATTGGATAGGGCTGATAGATCCTTGTGCATAAAAGATCAGGGGCTAGATTCTATTGCAGGTGCTAAATGTTAACACCTGTTTTATCAAAAATGTTCCTATTGAATTCTATGGGGAAACCTGGAGATAAAAGCAGAGTTAAAATTAGCACCTGCAATAGAATCCAGTCCCAGATGAGCAATACCAGATCAAGTCAACAGCACCAGAGAAGACAAATGCAAACTCCCTTTGATTTAAATGGGGCTTTTAGCCTCTTGAATGCTTAAGATATTGCATTGTGAAATAATGGAGACATCACTAGCGACTAAAAGCACTATTACAATATATAGGACATCTGGGCAGTATGCAAGAAAGTGCTGTATCAGCTATTTTTTTGGAAATCCATACGTTTATGTGCTATCCGCTTTTGTTCCTGTTTTGATGCAATAAACACATTAACTCCTTGATGTTGAATTGAACAAGCTCTTAAATTAGCCATTTGAGTGCCACAGAGGGTGGTCCCCTCTGGCACTCAAAGGGTTAATTCCACTTAGCCAGATATGTGAAAATGAATGCTAATTGCTTTGCCGAATTAGGGGAAATCACTAATCCTCTCACAAAATGGCCGCTATTTTAGCTATGCCCACTTTTTTGAAACATTCACTAAGAAAAAAGTAAACATTCGCTAATTTATAAAAATGTGCAATTCAGTGGCATTTTTGGCTCTAATAAATTTCCCTCCTAACTACATTGTAAATGGTGAACGCATTACTTTCTTGCATACCGTCCTATGAGACTATTTATCTGTCCGTTTGGTGTAGTTGGTTTTCCTCAGAATGGCACATTTTTGCAGTACTAAATACAGAGCACAGCCAGGAGTACAATTTTTTTGTATTGTGTAACAAATTTGATTTAGTATGGGACAGTCTCTCACTGGATTCTGTGTACCATAATCATGAAAATGCATCACATAAGCTGCTTGTTTTTATGTATAACAAAATGGCATCCATGCATTACTTGTCACCCCAAGTGGCTTTGTTCATTTTGGCAGTCGGGATTGTGCATTCAGGATAACACATTGGGGTCAGAGGCGCTTGTGTTTATCTTCAAACCTGCTGTGGACTTGAAGAGATAAATTTATTTACCTGGAGGCCTGTTCCTGGTTATCGCATTTCAACCCCCCAGGAGTAGAGTAATGAATGGATCGAGAGAGGAAAAGAAAAACCAGAACACTGTAAAACTAGCAGCTTATTAGATAAATGTCATATGATTACTGTAAACAGGGGCTTCTGTAAGAGCGGCATGGTGTTAAATAAGCCAACTGCTTCAAAAAAAAAGCAGACATTTCTGAACCACAAAAATATACAAAATGGCTGAATGCCTTTACCGTAAATGCATTATACCCTAGGAATAAGCATCATTTTTGGTGAGATGCAATTCTGGAGCAAACCAACTGCAACATAGGGAACTAAAGAAAGGCCCCAACAAATGTAAAGGTGGCTTTAAACCCTCTGAATGTCATAATGGTCTATTCTTAACAATAATTCTGTTTTTTTTAATGTTTCTCCTAATTCTGGCACGTTTAACCCTTTTAGATCCAGAGAGATATCCAATGCATTGCAGCACAATGCATCGGATACCTCTCTGGCACTCAAAAGGTGAATGAATCTAATAAATTGTACTGATAGTTGGCAATACAGAGTAGTATGGGTACATGAGCTGAGAGAGATGAGGGTCAAGTGGGGGAGAGAGTTTGTACAGTGGAGTAAAAACATAAACACACCTCTGTATAAGAACTGTCTCATAGGTACTACAATATATAACTTTATCAACACTGAAGATGACTAAGACTTGACACAATTTTGAGATAAACCAACTGCACTATAGTGAACAAATACAAATTCCCCAAATACTCATTGTTTTAATTGATGCTTGTAGCCCCTGGAGCGCTAGAGAGATTGCGAACGCAGGACTTTGCAGTGCACTGGAGAGTTCTCTAGCACTTAAGAGTTAAAAAGTCCCATTTAACCCTTTGAGTGCCAGAGAAATTTCTTTCACACCGCAATGCAATGCGCCGGATACCTCTCTAGAACTTAGCGGGTTAAGCCAATGAGAAGTTTAGAATTTGTTTTTATCTCCAGTTGGTTTGCCTCAGAAATGCAACTCCTGCATACAGCCCTTACTTTGTTTAGGAGAAGGATTTACCTCATTAGATGTCCTTCAAATAGCAGTAACGTAAATGTATTTATATTTGCACTGGAACTGTGTTGTAGTCTATAGCTGGAAAAAGAAACTTCACTATCTGAAAATGCTTATAGTGTTCTAATGAACCACTGGCGGCACTTATCCTGCTACACCTACCTAGGTAAATACTTCTGTTAAATGCAATGAGCCACTAATTTTATAGGTTTAAATATCATCATCAGGCCTGGGAACTCTTGAGTTTGACCATGAGACTCAGGGAGTTGACCCAAACCTCAATGTCTCAGGGTGAAGGGACAAATTCTTAGGGTTAGGGCGTCCAGTGTTACCTGTTATATACTCTGCTCCAGGACTGGATATATAAACCCTTAAAGGGATAGTAATACTTCGTTTTATCTTTATTTTATTTTGTAGGCATTAAAAAAACATGAAGAACGATATAAGTCTTATCTCTCAAACCTTTATGGTTTAAGAGATATTCACAAGCAAAGTACCCCCCCCCCCCTGTTCAGCCACATCAGAAGGGAGGTGCCCAGGTAGACTGCAGAGAGGGACAATCTTCAATTAAGATAAGGGAAAAAGCTGAAAAACTTGTCAAGGGGGGCAGGGATTTCATTCTTTTCTTACAAAGAAGATTGTCCCGTGCTGTTATCTGTCTGGTCTTACAACCAGATTCACATCTAAGAAGAGATGGCTTACACTAGGAAAAAGGGGCGGGAGGGGGAAACTTTGCTTGTGAATATCTCTTAAACCATAACTGTTTGAGAGATAAGACTTATATCGTTCTTCATGTTTTTTTAATGCCTACAAAATAAAATAAAGTTAAAAAGAAGTATTACTATCCCTTTAAATACCATGTACGTCATGATAGCATCTATTAAAAAAAAAAATATATATATATATATATATATATATATATATATATATATATAATCCTGGAAAGAGGCACTGTCAATAAATTTAGATAAATGCCTGGGTGCCGAAACAACGATGTGCAGTCTAGAGGTATAAATCAGCACGCACAGGACTGCTCTTTTGTGCTAATTGTTCTTTATTTGAAGATCAACGTTTCGATCCCATTCTGGGATCTTTGTCAAGATACCATCTTGACAAAGATCCCAGAATGGGATCGAAACGTTGATCTTCAAATAAAGAACAATTAGCACAAAAGAGCAGTCCAGTGCGTGCTGATTTATACCTCTAGAATATATATATATATATATATATATATATATATATTATTTTTTTATTTATTTTTTTTTTTTTCTGAGGCTCGCATATGTTGTATGGGGGCAACCATTCCTGCCTTTCTGTAGGATCGCTGACTACCAATGAAATCACAGATAGAAATAAAACAGTACTTGAATCATCATGAAGGTCCAAGGTGAATGGGCAAAGCAAAGGAAATGTGTTGCATATAACACACTATTTGACCCTTTGGGTGCCAGGGAGGTATCCAAAGCATTGTGTTGGATACCTCTCTGGAGCTGAAAGGGTTAAGTGCACACTTCCAGACTCATCACTATGTCTCAACCTATCTGGATGACAACTTGCCCAAGATCGTTAGTCTTTTCTTTTGTGCATAAGGCTCTTAACATCCACTCATTCCCTGCAAAGTCAGGAGGTGGGTTTTATTGAGGGTTCTCATGTATGCTTTCTGGGGGAACCATTCCTGCCTTTTTGTGGACTCCTGACTCCTGCTGAAATCACACTCAAATATTCATGGAGCTCCAAGATGAATAGTAAAACCAGTGGAAATGGATTGCACATAACATAATATTTAAGTGTACACTTTCAGCCTCAGCACTGTGTCTCAATCCATCTGAATGACCCCTTGATCTAATGCATTTTGTGTATCCTAGTTCATACTCAAAGTTCATTCCCAGACTCCCATTAACCTAGCAATCTTGATTGTGTCTAGGACGTAACAGTGCTGTGTTGTCTGTAAATGGGCTCAAAACAGTAACAGCCTTTCTGACTAGAGGAGCAGTGGGTATTAATTTCAATAAATTAACTTAATTAGCATTGTCTGCCATTACAGACAGCACAAACAAAATGACTCAAATAATGTCTATAAAGATCAGTCGTCATACACATTTAAATAAGCAAGTTTAGGATTGCACTTTAAGTATCTAACATAAAAAAAAGAATTTTCACAAATGCTAGCGGGATATACATGATATTTAAAATTACATAAGTCAATTTCACTTTAGGAGTTTAGTGGGTTTTTAACTTTTTTGTTTTGAAATGAGAGAACATGAGGTTGTGCTCTGAAGGGTCACATAAGAGGAAGTCTTATTGGGCTGCGAGAGTAGATAAATTATTATATTAATTCTCAGCAGAGGTGGTGCATGCACAGGAACGAATTTTGAAGATATCATAAGATGGTGACCCAGAATATATAAGTAGGCAGGGAATCAAAGAGAGTCTACAGCAGAAAAAACAAGTGTCTCCTATATCCCAACATAAAAATGTAGGGTATGAGCCACATGCACAGTGGATCCATTCTGGAGCAAACCAATTTCACCATAGGGAACAAATAAACATTCTCAAAAATTCCTGTTGTTTTAAATAGGGTGGTGTCAAAATGCCCTGGGGACTGAGCTTATGTGGACTCCATAACTATTGGATTATTGAACTGTTGGACCATTTCAAGGTCTCACTGCCCATGGATCTGGGGGGATGAAGCAACTCTGGGATTTAGGACTCTGCAATAGACAATTAAAAGGGCAGGATTGTAAAGGGGCAATCACTAGAAGCAAAGGTACATAATCAGAGACAATGAAGTGGACTGAAGAAGTTAGGAGGAGACAGCCAACTGTGGAGATGAGCAAACACTCGATCTCCAAAAAGATAATGAGTTTGCAACCTTCACCTCAATCCTGTTCCTGTGTGGCTATTGTTCTCTATTTCCCTCTTTGGTTAATTAACTGTGTGAGAAAAGTTGTGAGATTATCACGTATAAAACTGTTGGAAAATACGTGCTTTTGCACTAAAGTTAGTGAACACTGAAAACATTGGAAACATCTGTAACATACAAGTGGTTAGAAGCCTTATTAAAATCACTGGATATACTTATTTGTCCTCTGTGCGGCAGTTTGTCTGCCCCAGAATTGCTCTCCTTTTTTTTGTTTGTGTATATCCTATGTAATAATTCGCTAAAACATGTGCAACAACGCAGTCATGCTCAGTAGAGACTGCTGCGAGTGCTGCAGTCATGCGCAGTAGAGACTGCCCGCGCTGCTGCTGATACTAGGATTGCCATCTTTTCTTTAAAAAAATACCAGCCATGGCATTCTCTCCATAGACTTAACATTGGACAGAAGCCAATTTTTTACCGGCCTGCAGGGTGGCAACCCTAGCTGATACAGAGCCAGCTCTGTATCAGCCGCGGCGCTGGCAGTCTCTACTGCACATGACTGCCCCGCGACCGGTTGGCAGTGGCACTGTGGCCCGTGTAACGGGCTCTTCAACTAGCATATATATATTATATATATATATTTATAATGGGAGGTGCAAACATAAGCAGCCAATTACTCATAATTACATCCTACTGTATAGAGCCAAATTGAAAATATATATATATATAATGAAAAGGGGGTGAGGGAGGCAAGCAAAGATTGTGTCGTTACCTGTCTGAGGGTGCTGCCACTTTGGGAGGGCTGTGCAGGAACTGTTTGAACCTCAACTCAAATGCTTGTCCTACAGTGCTGATCACACTTTGGGCCAACCCCTCACAGCACTCCAGTATGTGACAGGCTGCGGATGATGGGAGTAGAATTTGGGGACACAAGGGGACAGATGGGAAGGAGGGATGGTCCAAATTAGGAGAAGAAAGGGTGGTGTGAGAGACAAGAACACACATTAACACTGAGATGACATCCACAGATGGTGTGGAGGACGACGAAGAAGGGGGCAACAAGAACATTTAGCATCGTATTCAGGAAGCTGAAGATGAGCTATTCTGGAGCAATCCAACTGCACCATAGGGTTGAAACAAAAATTCAACAAATTTCCATTGATTTAAATGGATCATTTAACCCCTTGAATGTTAGAGAGGTCTCCAAAAAATTGTTTCACAATGAGCCGGAGACCTCTCGAAAATTAAATGGGTTAAAATCCCCATTTAACTCTGTAGGAATTTTTATTTGTCCCCTGTAGTGCAGTTGGTTTATTCTAGCATTGCATCTATTTAGCTGATGACTACAGCTGTTAGAGTCTTATGCACAAAAGAAAAGCTGAAGAATTCTGGAACATACCAACTGTACCATAGGGGACAAGTTAAATGTTGTCACTCTCCCATTGCTCTAAATGCATCTTTTTAACTCTCTGAATGCTAGAGAGTTCTCCAACAAATTGCTTTGCAATGCACTGGAGACTTCTCCAGTACTCAAGGGGTTAAAAGCCCTTTTAAATCAATGTGATTTTTTTATATCTCCCCCGTGGTTCAGTTGGTATGTTCCAGAATTGCTAATCTTTTCTTTTTGTCCATAAGGCTCTTAACATCCCACTCACTTCCTGCAGAGTCAGGAAGTAAGTTGTATCGGAGATTCCAGGCTCTAAAGCAGAGGTAGGAAAAAGGAGTCCCTCCAGCTCTTGAGAAATACAATTCACATCATCCCCTGTCAGTCAACGGTTGGTGTGGAATGATGGGAGTTCTAATTCTCTAAATCTGCAAGGCCTCAATTTGCCCTCCACCTGCTATGACCCCTTTAAGGACCAGATGTGTGTGAGAGCCAAAGCAATGCATTGTGTACCACTCTGGCACTCCACGGGTTAAAGAAACAGCTCCAGATTCACACATCTGAGACAAATCAGTCTGCACCTGTACTCCTGTTTGCAGACTGATTTACGTTTTGAGCAAGATATTCAGACAGAAGTTGGTGTGAAAACAGTCCAAAACAACCCTTGCTATTCCATCAACATTTTAGTGAATGTACTCCGATGTTCCTAAGGCATACATCTGTTAATAACTCCTGGACTGTTTCATGAAGCACCCTAATAACCTGCAAAAGGCTGCAATTGTGCCCATGTCTGATATAATGCCCAGCAAGATTGGAACTCTTCCAAATTATTTTAATGAGAACAAAAAGGCACCATTGGGGTTGATGGATAATTAAGATGTAACTTTCCTGGCAGTGCTGATGTTACACATCTAATTAGGAAGCATATTTATCCACAGTTTTAAACTGGTGTTAACTGTTTGCTGGCCAAAGGAGTACCTAACACATTTCAAAGTAATGCTTTGGACACCCCTCTAGCTACAAAGTGTGAAGATGCTCAGGATAGGTACTAATGATTAGTTTATTATGGGATTCTGGGGCTTTATTTCCTAATTTATGAAAATCTAGCTCCCTAAGAGCATATAATTTGGACATACATTTCCTTTAAGACCCAATGCATCTCTGTTCCTATGGTAACAATCAACATCATATTTCCCATTTCCAGTGTCACTGTCCCCATAACAACCAATATGGTGCTTACAGTGCCCTGCTCCTCTATACGAGCACTCACTGCTTGCACAGACCACTCCTTTTTTTTACCCTTTGTCTCACTCCTCTCACTTTTCGCACCTTTACCTTCACAAATTACCCCTGACCTTTCACCCCCTTTCCTCCAGCACAGATCTCTTACTTTATTACCTTTTTACCTTCTCACAATCCATCCTATTCTATCATCTAAGTCTCATGTGGGGGGAGCTCTTTCATCTGTTGTAAGATAGTCATTAATTGGGGGCCAGGCAGCCTGACTCATAGGTTACTTTCTCTGTATATCAACATCTGCTGTTACAGTGAACCCACTACAAATCACCAACAATAATTCATGCAACTACTGCTTGCCACAGAACAGAAAAGGCATTCATATTCACAATGGGTCACATGCAAGAGCAAATGGAGAGGGGGCTTCTAGATGGCCAGAGACACCCCTGAACTATTTTATCCCCATTAGATCAGGTAAAATCGAAAGCTTTAACAATCCAATAATGAAAAATTCATGCTGATGTTGTGTGTAAGTCTATGCCAGGATGGGCAACCTATTCCCCTCTCCATCTTGTGTTGGACTACAATTCATATTAAGACTACAACTACTTGAATGTCGACGGCTTCAGAGGCAAATTCTAGGTAGTTATTGCATACTTATTTTATTTTCCTTATCAACCTATCGGGGACACAAGGTCCATGAGGTTAATCATTGATCCTTTTAGGAGTAAGCGCATTTTAAATAAAAGTCACTGGAAGATGTGGCCAGTCTCTCAGCTCCACTTAAAGGAGCAGTAAACTTTTTTTATGAAAAAATATATATTGTAGGCATTTTCCTATTGAGTAAAATAAGGGTACTCCCACTGCAGAGAGATTTATATTTCCAGAGTTATTACAGTTTAAACCCATGTTTTTTTACACTAGCAGTGCCCTCTAGTGGTCAAATTCTAATTAGATTTCCTGTTAAATTCTAATGGAGAGGAAAGTCAGAAAAGTCAGAGACATAACAGTTCTCCATAGAATGTGACAGAAACTGCCTGTCACTTCCTGTCAGTTAGAACTATCAGGAAGTAAACACAGTAAATTCACTTCCTGATTATTTAAACTGCTATAATTTTTGAATAAAACACCTGACGGCGATGGGAGTGGCCTTGTTTTATTCAGCAGGAAATGCTCTGTAAAATATGTGTTTTCATAAACAAAAGTTTACTGCTCCTTTAACTGTCAGTTAGCTCAGCCCTGTTCCTTAAAGGGATAGTAATGTTTCATAATAAAAGCAGCTCCAATTAATCTTCATAGTATTTGGGCCATGGAGACTGTTATTTCAGAACTGCCAGAGTTGTAGTTGAAGAGTAATTGAATGATAAATTATCCCCCTCCCGCCCCTTTTACTGATGTCACCGCTCACCTCAAAGCAGCAGGGTGGTGTCAAAGTGGATTGCAGAGAAGGACAATCTTCAATTAAAATAAGGGAAAAACTTGAAAAACCTGTCAATGGAGGCAGGGCTTTCATTGTTTTCACAGTAAGAAGATTGTCCCTTGCTGTGAGCTGTCTGGTCTGTGGACCAGATTCCACATCTGAGGGGAGGTGTCTTACACTAGGTAACAGGGGTGGGAGGGGGATACTTTATCATTCAATTACTCTTGAACTACAACTCTGACAGTATTGAAATAACACTCCCTTTGGCCCAAATACTATGACTATTAATTGGAGCTGCTGTTTTTGTGAAACATTACTATCCCTTTAATTTTACATGTGTCCTCATGGAAGAACAAAGGCAGTGTCTTTGAAGACATTTATTATTTTAACAGTTAGTAAGTCTATATATTGGGGGAGGCTATGGTCTATGCTCTTTGACCACTTTCTGCTATGTGGGAATCACTGCCCTTTCCTTATGTATTTGTATGCCTCCATGACTAGAGAGGAAGGCAAATCCAGAGGAAGGATGACAGGCTGCAGTGGAAATTGTTTTAGGGGTCATGACTATATATGCATTCCCACACTTTACACTTAATCCTAAATAAATAAATAATTTCTATTGTGATCTACTATTTTATTATTATTTTATGTCAGTGATTAGTACATTATCAGAAGAATACTTTTACTTCTCCTATCCAGATAAATGTAATTACACAGGTGGGCATATTGAAAGGTGGAAGTAAAAGTTATGGGCAGGAGGCAGAGCACCGAGGAAGGACCAGAGTAGTAATGAAAACACAGCGACTAACATTATAATTTTGGCATGGCCTCTAATAGATCTGAACAGTGCAATGTAAGGATATATGATGGGTGCTGGGAAGGAAATAAGCAATGCAGATTACATCAAGGCTATCCCAGCTTGAATTTACAGCTGTTCAATCTGCTGAAGTCATGGGGCGTTAGCCACTACTGTCATAGAAATGGCTAAGTGTGCATCTACAGGGGCTGGAAAAATGTGCAATCATAATTGGAGAAGCTAATTTCTCCAATGACAGTGCCACATGGGAGAGGTCAGGCACATAGAGGAGGTGGCTGTACTTGGTGATGCTGTGTTGCTTTGTAGAACAGAGCAATTAGCAAGCAGATATTCAATTATAGTGTATATATATCATGTCAGAGACCAGGGAGTCTCATACAGTGAGGGAGTATTGGTGGCAAACACACAGAGACAAGTTATATGCAGATTGTGTATAACTGCAAGGTGTGCGAGAAATAGCTTCCATCAGGGCATTCAGGTGCAACCTGTGCTTTGTGCACTACGGAACCCTCGCTGAATATTAGCATAGGCGTAGAAAATCCAATGAGGTTCTCAGTAAAGACCTAAGTGGGTTTGGCCTATCACAGAATCCCTTTCTAGCTAGCTAAATTATCACAAATGTCTCTTCAACTACCTAGATCACCACTAACCTTTCTATTCTTTTGTCCTGTGGTATGGCTTGGGGACGCTTAAAGGGATATTTTTGTTTCAAAATAAAAGCAGCTCCAATTAGCATAAGGGAAAAGCCTGAAAAAACTGTCAATGGGGTCAGTGTTTACATTGTTCTCACAGTAAGAAGATTGTACCTTGCTGTGAGCTGTCTGGTCTTAAGACCAGATTCCACATCTGAGGGGAGGTGGCTTACACTAGGTAAAAGGGGCGGGAGGGGGATACTTTATCATTCAATTACTCTTGAACTACAACTCTGACAGTATTGAAATAATACTCTCCATGGCCCAAATACTATGAAGATTAATTGAGCGGCTTTTATTTTGAAACATTATTATCCCTTTAAAGAAAACTAAAGAAAGGGGTGGAGTTAATTGATGGTTAAGTGAAAAAGAGAGAGGCTGTCCCCTCTAGAGACTTTTTCTTAAAGTGCCATACCCCTTAAAAGGAGCTATGATTATCCCCACTGTTCCTGTGTCGAACATTGGGGGAGATTCACTATGCGGTGATAAAGAGGTGATAAAGTGGAGATGACTTCGATTTATCACTTCTCCAGTTCCTATGTTATTCTGTGAAGCCTATTCACTAAGATCTCCAAAGCTGAAGAAATTTTGGTGCATAGGCTCCATAGAATAACATAGGAATTGGAGAAATGATAAACTTCAGAAGTTATCTCCACTTTATCACCTCTTAGTGAATCTCCCCCATTGACTCAGAGAAAAAAAATCAGTAGTAAGTATGACATAGATTCTCTTTTTTTGGAAACCCCTCGGGGTTTTCCCCCCTTCTTAAGTCTCACTGATTGGAGGGAAATGGTATTGTCTTTCTCCTCGTGCTTCTGTGTAGCTCAAGCAGATGGATGGGTACTGGTATGTTTCTGAGAATCATTACAAGGGCTTAGATAAGCAAATACATTTATTTCTGTGACAACAGACACAGCAAAGGTAAATATTCACTTAATTTGGGCTGGAATCCATTGCACTGATTTTATGTACAAATGTCCCAAAAGACTTTAAAGGGATAGTAATACTTCAAAATTACTATCCCTTATATTGAAGCCCTTGAAAAACTGAATTAAATGCCACCAGCGGCATCTCTCAAACCTTTATGGTTTGGGAGATAGCCGCTTTTAACCTTCGCTCCCCCTGCCTCTCCCCTGATGTTAGCGTTCTTGCTGCAGCAGGGAAATCTGTTCATTGAATCAAGTGGAGGCTCTTCAGCAGAGCCAGATCTCGTTATAGAAGAAACGATCCTTCAGTAAAATGGTCTTCTACGAATCTTGTTTTCCATAATGAGATCTCTGCTCTACTCTACCGGACAGGATTTTCCTGCTGCAGCAAAAACTCTGACATCAGGGGAGAGGCAGGGGGAGCGAAGATTAAAAGCGGATATCTCGCAAACCATAAAGGTTTGAGAGATGCCGCTGGTGGCATTTAATTCAGTTTTTCAAGGGCTTCAATATAAGGGATAGTAATTTTGAAGTATTACTATCCCTTTAATATGAATATGTGATATAAATTCAGTAATAACACTTGTCACCTGCAAAGGAATACACCCCTTAGTGTGTCCACAGGCCATGGAAATAAGTTATATCAAGATTTGTAAACTGGCGCACCTCCAGCTGTTGGGGATTATGGGTGTTGTAGTTCCCAACAGCTGGAAGTCCAATAATTGACTACCTCTGCCAGACATGGGTGTCCGGCCCCTACAATTACCCCCTCCATATAAACAAATGGGCTGGATGGACTGGCCTGTGGGTCATATTATGGCTTTGCACCCCCCCCCCCCGGAAAAATTCCTACGGACACCCCTGCTGCCATACACCATACCACTCACTCACGATGGAAATTGCCTCACATATTTCATGCTCTAATTGCATGTCTGTAGAGGAGGGAGTATAAGTGAATGAAAGAGATGGAAAATATACCTATAATACCTTGAAATCAAAACGTAAATTGGCTTTAATCAATGTGCTGATTAAATCAATTAAACATCCTTCACATTTTAAAACCATTAAGATAAAATTTAAATAAGTATGCAATACATATGCATCTGTTTATAAAAACGATTAGTAAATTAATACCTCTCATTTTAAACACTCCTTGTAAATAGTATTAATTTAAATGATTTTGCAGTATTAAATGTAAATTAAACTCTTCCATTATTTCCATTTTTCCCATTCTTGTAGAAAAAAGGCTTACATGAACTATGATAAAAGCAGCCATATCCAGGAACATTATGGATTTTAACAGGTTAATAAGTGGGAGTAAAAGAAGAGGAAATATTTATGTGTAAATAAACAGAACTGAGCAGTTGAATGCTATAGGTGAAACCAACACATTGTGAATTAAAGGGATAGTAATACTTCATTTTATCTTTATTTTATTTTGTAGGCATTAAAAAAACATGAAGAACGATATAAGTCTTATCTCTCAAACCTTTATGGTTTAAGAGATATTCACAAGCAAAGTTTCCCCTCCTGTTCAACCAGATCAGAAGGGAGGTGCCCAGGTAGACTGCAGAGAGGGACAATCTTCAATTAAGATAAGGGAAAAAGCTGAAAAACTTGTCAAGGGGGGCAGGGCTTTCATTGTTTTCATACAAAGAAGATTGTCCCCTGCTGTTATCTGTCTGGTCTTACAACCAGATTCACATCTGAGAAGAGATGGCTTACACTAGGTAAAAGGGGCAGGAGGGGGAAACTTTGCTTGTGAATATCTCTTAAACCATAACTGTTTGAGAGATAAGACTTATATCATTCTTCATTTTTTTTAATGCCTACAAAATAAAATAAAGTTAAAACAAAGTATTACTATCCCTTTAATGCATGGAGACACAACTCTTTAATCTAAGGGTTTAAATAAAGGTCGTTGGTTTTAAACCAATTGGCAGCCTCTCTACAGGTTATATTACTTAGACATGAAAATCGGCATAGGAATGAATAGTACATTACACATAATAAGTGGTTTATCATAGTACTTTCATTCAAGAGATAGTAATGTTTCAGAAAAACAGCAGCTCCAATTAATCTTCATAGTATATGGGCCATGGAGAGTGTTATTTCAATACTGTCAGAGTTGTAGTTCAAGAGTAATTGAATTATATAATATTCCCCTCCCACCCTTTTACCTAGTGCAAGCTCTCCTCAGATGTGGAATCTGGTCACTTGAATGGACAGGTGGGGGACAATCTTCTTACTGTGAGCATAAAGAAAACCCTGCCTCCCTTTTTTTCAGGTTGTTCCTTATGCTCACTGAAGATTGTCCCTCTCTGCGATCCATCCGGATAGTCTTGGTGCTATGAGGTGAGCAGTGTTACATCAGTAAAAGGGGCAGGTGGGGGATACTTTATCATTCAATTACTATTGAACTACAACTCTGACATTATTGAAATACTAAGAAGGGATACTAAGAATATTAATTGGAGCTGCTTTTATTGTGAAACATTACAAACATCCCTTTAAAGCTGCAAACATTGTTTCCCCATATAGTAGGGTTGAATTTCTGCCAGGTAATGCCAGGTCCATAAACATCGCCTTTTTATTTGTGTCTGGCATTACATTATAACCATACCTGGGAACTCTTCGGGTTTGACAATGAATTACTGGGTCTCCGGGGCAGAGTCAGATTCTCCGGATGTGAGGAAACCCTGCCCACTTGTGCTCAATCCCACCCTGTTCCTCCCACTCCGTGCCCTCTTCTACCCCTTCCCTAGTGCATTCTATATGTTTTTTTCATGTTTAGTAGTCCCACCCTTCCGCATGATTAAGCCCCGCCCCTTTTTAATGATGCAAATTGCGTCATTTCTCTACCCTTGTCTGCACTAGAGGGCTGTCCTCTGGGCAGTCCCAAGTAAGAAGTTCCCAGGTATGATTATAACAGCAGATGAAAATAACATTGGATGCTACAAAGCAGGGCAATACATCATTATAGTAAAGCAGGGCTGTCCAAGTTCAGTCCTCAAGGGCCATCAACAGGCCAGGATGTAAGGATTCCCCTTTTGACCGACTCAACTCTGCTTAAAGGGATAGTAATACTTTGTTTTAACTTTATTTTATTTTGTAGGCATTAAAAAAACATGAAGAATGATATAAGTCTTATCTCTCAATCCTTTATGGTTTATGAGATATTCACAAGCAAAGTTCCCCTCCCCGCCCCTTTTACCTAGTGTAAGCCATCTCTTCTCAGATGTGGAATGCAGTCCATAGACCAGACAGATAACAGCAGGGGATAATCTTCTTTG
Organism: Rhinophrynus dorsalis; assembly: GCA_037306005.1. NCBI lineage: Eukaryota > Metazoa > Chordata > Amphibia > Anura > Rhinophrynidae > Rhinophrynus > Rhinophrynus dorsalis. The sequence goes on along the minus strand of CM074718.1, from coordinate 265,698,998 downwards.
TATGAAAACAATGAAAGCCCTTCCCCCCTTGACAAGTTTTTCAGCTTTTTCCCTTATCTTAATTGAAGATTGTCCCTCTCTGCAGTCTACCTGGGCACCTCCCTTCTGATCTGGTTGAACAGGGGGGGGATAATTTGTTTGTGAATATCTCTTAAACCATAAAGGTTTGAGAGATAAGACTTATATCATTCTTCATGCCTACAAAATAAAATAAAGTTAAAATGAAGTATTACTATCCCTTTAACCAGGGAGATCATTAAATTCTGCCCTGTTGATGGTCCTTGAGGACTGAACTTCGACAGCCTTGTAGTAAAGTATGGTGTATTATCTTATTGGTCTCATTCAATTGTTCATTGCATTGATGGTGTCATGTAATGGTGTATTAACCTGCATGTCTCATGTAATGGCATATTGCTCTACTGGTGTTATGTAATAGTGTGTTGTCTTGCTGGTCTCATGTAATGGTCAGGGCCGAATTTCCCATTAGATAGAGTAGGCAACTGCCTAGATTTTCAAATTTTGAGGCCTCAACTGTGCTTGCCACACCCATGTTCTGAATGTGTGCGATAGCTCCGTTGGTTATACACCAGCTGTAGTATCTGTTTAAAACCTCAGGGTCACATGTTCTAGTCCCAGCAAGGTCAACTAGTTTGTTGATCCAGGGAACTATCTACCCACTTGGGGCTTAACAATGGCTTCAATGGGTTTTTTTTACCTTCTTCTGGAAGTATGGTATGGTGTGAGATGGCATGTTGTGGTATGAAATTTTAAAAGGTAAGATGTGGTATTTGATGGCATAGCTTGGTATGTGATGGTATAGGTAGAGCTGGTATGGTGTGTCATTATTGTATGTTGTCAGGTGGAATGGTGTTAGTGTGGTGAGGGATGGCATGGCTTTATATGACATGACATTATATGTGATAGTATTGTATCGTGGGAGATGGCATATGGTTATATGGTGTGGTAGGTATGAGTTGGTATGGTGTGAGACGGTATGTTGTGGGGCAGTATCATTTGTTATGAGAGAGTATGGTAAGAGGTGCTGTGGTTGCTATGGCTTGAGACGGTAAGGAATTGCATGTTCTGAGTTGGTATGTGTTAGATGGTGTTAGATGGCATGGAATGGTATGGTGCGGGATGGTATTTTATGTTGTGAGATGGTATGGTTTATGTTGGATGGGAAGGGTTGGTGTGGGATTGTATGCAGTGAGATGGCATGGTATAGACTGGTATTGTATTTTGTGATATGGTATGTCATTGTGCAAGACTATATGGTGTGGTGTCAGATGGAATTGCTTTGTGTGTGATGGTATGCTGTGGGATTGAATAGTATGCTGTGGGATGGAAAGGAATGATACGAATGGTGTGGTGTGTGTGATGGGATAGGAAAGGATGAAATACTACATTAAGGTGTATGATGGTATGTTGCAGGATGCAATGGAGTGGGATGGAATGGGATGATGTGGAATGTAATTGTATTGGGTTGGGTTGGGTGAAATTGTAAGGTATGCTATGGTGTGGGATGGCATAGAGTGGGATGGATATGAAAAGGATGGTATGGTACTGGATTGAATAGAATGATGAAGATGGTATGGTGTTGGATGTAATTGCATGGTGTGGGATGGCATGGTGGGGTATGGGATTTAAGTATTTATTGATGGAACTGTTTAGTGTAAAATATTGTATGGTGTGGAATGGTAGAACATGTGGGATGGAATGATATGATGTGGGATGGTGTAGGACTGGAAGTATATGGTGTGAGATGGAATTGTATGATACTGAACGTATAGAACGGTATAAAGTAGAATGATGTGGTGTGGAATATTATTGTATGGGGTGGAATGGAATTTTGGTAAGCTATGGTGTAGGATGTTATGGAGCAGGAGAGTATGGCATAGCGTGGGATGGTATTGAATGGTGTGTGACAGTATAGTGTGGTTTGGTATGGTATAATAGGCCATGGTATAGTGTGGTTTGAAATGGAATGGTGTTGTATGGAATAATATAGTGCTCAACTGGAAATATGGAATGATAACATGTAGTTTTGAAATTTATGGTATGAGATGTAATTATATCATATGGATGGTGTGGTATGGTGGTGGATGGAATGATGAGGACTGTATTGTATGACATGGTGTGGGAGGAAATGACATGATGTGGAATACTATAGAATGCTGTGGGATGGAAGTAGAAAGTTTGAGACTGAATGATATGATGTGGAATGGTATAGTAAAGTTTGGTTTGGGTTACAATGGTATGGGGTGGGTGGAACAGTATAAAGGATGATGGTATTGTATGGTGTGTGAAGGTATACTATTCAGTGGTAAGGTGTTATATGGAAGTATATTTTTGGGATGGATTGGCATGTGTGAAATTGATGTGTATGGTTTGGAATGAAATGGTATGACGTGGGATGATATGGTATGGGATGAAAGTGGAAGGGGTAAAATGGAATGGTATGATGTGGGATGGAGTAGGATGATGTGGGATTGGTATGACTTGGGATGGAAGTTGATGGTGAGGGATGGTATGATATGGTGTGGGATGTAATGGCATGATGTTAAACGCTATGAATGATGGGGTATGATATGGTGTGTGATGAGATGGGATGTAATGGTGTGTTGGATGGTTTAGTATGGTGTAGTTTGAGGTAGAATGGTATGGGCTGCAATGGAATAGCATAGTGTGGGATGATATATTATGCAGTCGGTTAGATGGATGTGTTTGTGGCATGGATTGGTATGGTGTGGGATTGAGGTGTGTGGTTTGGGATGGAATGGCATGACATGGGGTGGGATGCTATGTTGTGGGATGAAAGTGGAAGGCATGGGATGGAATTGTATAATGTGGGATGGTATAGAATTATATGGATTAGCAATGAATGGTGTGGAATGGGATGGGAAATTGTGGGACTGGATGTGTATGGTGGGGATGGAATGGTATGATGTGGGATGATATTGAATGGTGTAAGAGAATGGCATGATGCAGAACAGTATGGTATGGTTACAGATATAATAGCATAATGGGCTTGGAATTATATGATGGAATTTTATGGTGTGGGATAGAAAAGTGTGGTGTGGAATTGTAGTGTAAGGTGTTGGATGGAATAAGATGGTATAGTATATTATGTTTTAGGATGGTATGGTGTGAGAGGGAATGTTGTGGTATGGTGCAGGAAGGTATGACTTGGGAGGGTATGTAGTAAATGATGACATGACTTGAGATGGTATAGTATTGTGAAGTCTGACATAGGTATATTTTTGCCTTTTCTGTATGTCTTCTGCCACAAGAATAATTGTGACTGCTTTTATGTGAGTGCAGTCACATTCACTGTAAGGCTGTCTCACTCAGTGAAGTCCTTACTCACTGTAGGGCAGTCTAACTCACTGTAGGACAGTTTAACTGGCTGTAACATAGGCTAACTCACTGTAGGACAGTCTCATTCATTGCTTGTTTTTTGAGGAGTGGTCCAGTATCATTTACCAAATGAAACTAGAAGTAGTCCTCAGAATTAATAACTTACTCTACCTGTCTACCATTGGCTGGGGACACATCTGGAGCTTTCAGTGGATGTAGAGTGAGTAAGTCCAACATTCTAGTAATGTCAGAATAGACAAACTAGACTCAGAACTAAGATTTAAAGGCCATTCAGTCAGACAGTAGTATTAGGGGGAATTTATAAAACTAATCCTGTAACTGTCAATTGGAGTTCACTTGTAGCGGTTGTGTGCAGCTTCTCATATGAATAAATGGATAGCTGAGTCTTCAGATTTGCTGTCTACTGGAATGCATAACCACAAGGGACATTGTGGGAAGGGGGGGTCAGTTCTAATATCCAAAATAGTGTATAGGAGCCATTTAAGTTGTGCACAGTGGGGCTGATGTACTAAGAAGGAGTAATTTTGGAGTAAACAACTACATCATACGAATCAAATCAAAATTCCCATCGGTCATTGGTCTTGGATCCTTAAAGTGTCAAGCAAATTGATAAATGTTAAAATTCCCCATATTCCAGAAATGTGCCTTCTACATTTAACCAAACTCTAGTCATTGGCATGAAAATCAATCACACCTGTTTATCTACTGCCTTACTGGTGGCAAGTCTATAATACCAAAACATTGGAAGTCTCAGTTACCCACCCACACACACACCATTACACAGAGGACTCAAGATGGATAAGGTCAAGGAAATGGCGGAAATTCATGCCAACTCATACAATTCCTGAGAGGCCTTCAACACACTATGGTCCATTTGGGTGGACATGCTATGGGACGTCTTTGACCCATAACCATTTAATGGTTTCCCTGCAATGACCAATCGCTTATTCACTATGCTCCTTCTCCCTTATCTCTTTCCCTGCCTTTGAGGACCTATTGTGGGATTCTAGCTAAGTTTAGAGACTTAGAAATGTTGACCTCATTCTACGCATACCATTGCCAATTTATGAGTGCAGGTCACTCTGTGGTACTGGATAAGAAGTCACTTTTCTAGTGATTTCCTTCTGCCCTCTCCCACTTTTCCCACTTCTTGTTTCCTCCCTTCTGGTTTTTACCTTCCTCCTCCACCCCTATATATTAGAGAGAGAGACTAGACTCTAAATGACATACATAGGTAGACTGTAGTCTCATTAAACTATGTTCCTTGTCTTTTACACAAAGACACACTAGCCATATGACTATCACTACATAGCATACATAACAACATAATGTCAGGGACATCATAAAATGAATGTTGTTGTTACCTCTCTGGTTTATTGGGTCCTTGGCTACATATGCCACATAATCTGTTGTGTCCTGTCAGATGAAAAAGAAGTTTTAGTGCTTGAGTTTGACTCTCAGCTGGGAAATTAATGAGGGGAACTTGCCCATGCAGTAAAATACACACTCACACTCTCTCTTTCTCTTACTTCCATGCGTCTGGACGTGGTGAAAGAGAAGGTGGGGTGAATAGGCAAAGGGATGGGAGGAAAGAAGAAGTGCAGTGAAAGGGAAGGTCAGAAAGGCGAAAATGCAAAAGGATTGGAATGGATGAAGAAGCAAAGTGGAAATGAAGATTGAAAGTCACAGAAAAAGAAATGTGGTGACAGGGAGAGATAAAAAGGCAAAGCGGCAAATGGCTTTTTTTAAGAGCAGCACCATGGTGACTATAGTAATAAATGGGAAGCAGAAATATAAAACTAACTGCATAATCACCTACACCACCACTAGGGGGCTACCATTGTTTAAAAAATAAAAAAGCATAATCCAATAACAAGGGAATCAAGAACAAATGTTTCTGCTTACCGCCCTTGATGGAGTGTGGTGATGATATAATTTTAAAATAATTATGCAGTAATAGCAAGTGTTGTCTGTGGGAATTTTTTTATGGTTATCTTCTCTAAATAAATATAAAAATCTAAGTGAATCTGGTTTGCTGTCAGGGGGTGTGGCTGGAAAACACTGATTGGTTGAGGAGGCTTAGCCCCCTGCCTCCTCAACCAACCACCGTTGCCACTCTCTGTATACAAAAAATATAAAACTTTAATCACTGGTTTAGGAGGAGACAGGGGTGACATCACAAAACAAAAAGCCAGACCTTGTGGTGCGGCATCAGGACTCATCCCAGCTACTGATCTCCCAGTACATGTGTGTGCTATGTAATATGTACGTACCTCTGTATAGTGTGTGTGTATGTACTATGCACCTACCTCTGTATAATGTGTGTGATATGCATTTATCTTTATACAGTGTGTGTGTATGTTATGTGATATATGCCTACCTCTGTATAGTGTGTGTGTTATGCATCTACCTCTGTATAGTGTGCGCGTGATATGCACCTAACTCTGTTTTGTGTGTGTGTGTGTGTGTTATGCACCTGCCTCTGTTTAGTATGTGTGTTATGTGATATGTTTGCACCTCTGTATAGTGTATGTGTTATATAATATGTGCCTACCTCTGTATATTGTGTGTTATACACCTGCCTCTCTGTAGTATGTGTGTGTTATGAACCTACCTCTGTATAGTGTATCCCCTTTCTGCCGGCTCTGGGTGTGCGTGGCAGGGACTCAGAATGTTGGTTACATTATTCTGTTCTTCACTTACATATATACTAGGGAATGTAGCACGTTATTGCTGTGGGATTCGGGGGTTACATGTACATCAGGGAACCACTGCAACTTGATGGAGGTGAGTCTTACTTTGACAATTTTCACAAGAGTGACCAGGGTGGCTTGCCTCCCCACCCCCCAGCCACTCCTATGAAAATTGCTACCCCTGTGAATCTCGCAGCAACGATTTTAACAGAGTGGGTGCGTTACCCTCTGGCCACTCCTGTCAAAATCACTGCCCCTTGGAGACTCGCTGGTTGCCACCAGGACAGAGAACCAGAAACGGATTTTTATATAAACAGAACATCAAACAAACTAAGGGCCTTACGCACAAAGAAAAAGTCAAGTAAATCTGAAGCAAACAAACAGTATGATAGGGGGCATTTATTTCAATTGGGGGTATTTACCTCTTGAATACTTTAGACACTTATATAGCATTATAGGAGTTTAAATCACCATGTAAATCAATGAGGATTTGGGGGAATTTAAGTTTGTTGCCTCTGGTTTAGTTGGTTTCCCTCATGATTCATCCAAATTTACTATGTATAAAATCCTACTAGCCACTTATTCCATAGATACAGTTCCCTTTAATCCATACTTACTGCGTCCCCTCCTGAGGCAAAGGAGATGGCTTGCATGTGGTGATTGGCAATAACCTGCAAAGTATAGAAATCTGTATATGAAGCAGCTTAACAAACCAGCAGACAAAAAACAGCTGAACAAAGAGTTTATGTTGTTCAGCTAAAACTTTACAGGGGTTCTGTTATCAGAACAAGATGCTAGGGTTAAAAATCAGTTATGAATTAAAGACTGTACAGAGATGTTAAAGGTGCAATGTGGCACTTCAGAACTGAGTTACTGTACATATACTGTATATGCAGGGGAAATGGAGTACTGTCATCATTAGTTACTCCACATAGGTATTGCATGGGCAAGAAAGCACTGGAAGCTGAAAGGGATAGTTATGTTTCACATAAACAGCAGCTCCGATTAATCTTCATAGTATTTGGGCCATGGAGAGTGTTATTTCAATACGGTCTGAGTTGTAGTTTAAGAGTAATTGAATGATTAAGTATCATGCTCCTGCCTCTTTTATTAATGTACCACTGATCACCTCAGAGCAGCAAGACTGTTCAGATAGATCGCAGAGAGGGACAATCTTCAGTGAGAATAAGGAAAAACCTGTCAAGGGGGACAGGGTTTTCATTGTTCTCACAGTTAGAAGATTGTCCTTGCTGTGAGCTGTCTGGTCCCAGATTCCACATCTGAGGGGAGGTGGCTTACATTAGGTGACCAGGGGAAACCCCTTGAGATTAGAGGAAAGTAGGTTTAGACTTCAGCAGAGGAAGGGGTTTTTTACAGTAAGGTCTGTTAAATTGTGGAATTCATTGCCCAAGGTGGTGGTTATGGCAGATACAACGGATACATTTAAGAGAAGATTAGATACATTTCTTTCAAAAGGGAACATACAGAGTTATACTGTTTATCAGTAGGCAGATCAAGAAGGTCTGATAAAGACTAACTTAATTTGCAGCAGGAAAGCTATAAAATTCTCAGTTACTGGGGTATGAGGAGAAGGTTGAACTTGATGGACTTGTGTCTTTATTCAACCTAATTTACTATGTTACTAAAAGGGGCGGGAGGGGAAACTTTATCATTCAATTGCTCTTGAACTAAAACTATGACAGTATTGAAATAACTCTCTCCATGGCCCAAATACTATGAGGATTAATTGGAGCTGCTGTTTTTGTGAAACATTACTATCCCTAGAAATAGAATGTAACTTGGCAAGATGGGCAGATTGACACCTTAAGTACATGTAGACATGGCATCCTAGGTTCCTTTAACCCCACCCATGCATAACCTTGTCTTCATCCACTGTTGCCTGGCAAAGAAAATATCCTTGGCCTATAACATACGAGAACTAAAGCTACTGGCCCAGGCATGTCACATGCAGATATAATTGTAGGCCACATACTCATGCAATTTTGTTGCCTGGTATGGGTTGTTGTTGGAATAGATTTTTTTTGTTGGGTATGGGCATACCATTGAGCCCCTAGAGAGGGGATGTCAGTGATGTGGTTTCTGTCATAAGAGGGGAGGGGCTTAATTGGATAGGCAGGGCTTGTTTGTATATGTGACATAAAGTGGGAGGGAAGAGGGTGGAAGGTGGGCAGAGGAGAAGTGTGGGGGGGAGGAGAATAAAATCACTACCACCGAAGAATCAGCCTCTGTCCCAAGAGACCTGGTAATGCAGTCTGAAAACCGGGATCTCTGGGGCAGATTCAGAGAGTTCCCAAGTATGAGAATGGGTTGGTGATATTGGGATATATGTTTTTTTGACTAAGCAGGTGTAATGTTAGACACTGTTTTAATAAGGTAACATTTTAAACATACCATAATGTTAGACACTATTTAAATAAGACATTTTAAATGCACCACTTTGACAAAGGAAACATTTTAAATGTGCTGTTCTGACACGCTCACAAATCTGCAAAATTTTGATAGTGAACCCACTGGCGTAACAATAGGGGTCGCAGACCTCTCCTGCCATGCCCCTAGACCACCAGGGAGGTAGGAGATGGACACGGGGGGTCAAAAGGGGCAATGTGGAGATTGGGGGCAATGTGTTGGCAGTGTGGAGATTGGCGGGCAATGTAGAGATGTTGTAGCAATGTGGAGATTGGGGGGCAATGTGGCGTTATTGTGATATGGGGGCAATGTGGAGGCAATGTGGAGTTAATGTGATATGGGGGCAATGTAGAGTTAATGTGATATGGGGGCAATGTGAAGGCAATGTGGAGTTAATGTGATATGGGGGCAATGTGGAGGCAGTGTGGAGTTAATGTGATATGGGGGCAATGTGGAGGCAATGTGGAGATTGGGGGAAATGTGAGGAAAGGTGGAGGCTGTGGGCAATGGGGAGGCAATGTGGTGGTGGGGGGCCCATGGAGATTTCTGCACCAGGGCCCGGCGGCTTCTAATTACGCCTCTGAGTGAACCATTGTAATCTGGCACGTAATGTGGCATGCCATCCTACTAGCATATAGGTACAAAACATTTATAAGCACAACCAGCAGTTATTTTCTAAAAAGAAAAAAAAACAGGTCACCTGATTCTGTAATGACATATGTTGCATTATATAATACTAGTTGAACAGCCCGTTACACGGGCCACAGTGCCACTGCCAGCCGGTCGCGGGGCAGTCACGCGCAGTAGAGACTGGCTGCGCCACAGCTGATACAGAGCTGGACGCTCCTTCGGAGCGCCCAGCTCTGTATCAGCCGCAGCGCGGGCAGTCTGTACTGCGCATGACTGCAGCACACGCAGCAGTGTCTACTGCGCATGTCGCAGCGTTACACACGATTTAGCGAATTATTATATTGGATGGTTTAATGCTCTGCTACAATAAAAGGTACTTTATTTGTCAATCTAGAGTCAAAAGAGCTGCAATTTTGGAGCAAACCAACTGCACCATGGGGGGGAATGAAAATTCCAGTTGATTGAAATGGTGCTTGAATGAGGAGCAATGCACTGGATACCGTTGTAGCATTCAAGGGGATAAATGGCTAGTGTAAATAAATGTCAATTTGCCAAATTTTCATTCCAGATCTATGCTGCAATTAGTTTGCTCCAGAATTGCACCTCTTACACTTTATGAATAAGGTCATAGGCCACCAAACTGGCACTAGCCACATGGCCTGGCTGTAAATGGACCCTAAGCATTCCTCAACTTCAGAATGTGCAGTTTGTGCAGCAATTCACTTTTGTAATTCTGTCAGGCACTATAGGAATGAATTAACCAAGGGGAGATGCACTAAAGTGTGATAAAGAGGAGATAATGTGGAGATGACTTCTCCAGTGATATAATTTCTCCAGTTCCTATGTTATTCTACGGAGACTATGCATTAGGATTACTCCATCTTTGGTAATCTTAAAGTGATAGTAATGTTTCATAATGAAAGCAGCTCCAATTAATCTTCATTATATTTGGGCCATGGAGAGTGTTATTTCAGTACTGTTAGAGTTGTAGTTCAAGAGTAATTGAATAATAAAGTATCCCCCTCCTGCCCCTTTTACTGCTCACCTCAGAGCAGCAATCTTCAGTGAGCATAAGGGAAAACCTGTGAAGGGGGGGGGGGTAGGGTTTTAATTGTTCTCACAGTAAGAAGATTGTCCCTTGCTGTGAGCTGTCTAGTCCCAGGACCAGATTCCACACCTGAGAGGAAGTGGCTTACACTAGGTAAAGGGGCGGTAGTCGAAAAATTGATCAGTCAATTACTCTTGAACTACAACTCTGACAGTATTGAAATAATACTCTCTATGGCTCAAATATTCCGAAGATTAATTGGACATGTTGTTTTTGTGAAACATTACTATTTCTTTAATGCATTGGCTCTACAGAATAACATAGGAACTGGAGAAGTGATATCACTGGAGATGTTATCTCCACGTTATTATCTCTTTATCATGCCTTAGTGCATAACTCCACCCCCCCAGGTCTTCAGTGACAGAGGCTAATTCTCCGTCTTTGTGAGTCCAGTGGTAACTCCACTTTCCCATCTGTTCCACCCACTCCCACCTTGTCCCTCCTATTTCCCTACCCATTTAAGTGCAAACCCACCACTCAACCCTCCAACTCTGTTACCCCAGTTAAGCCCCACCCACATTATGCCATAAATAGCATGATTTGAACACTCCCATCCCCAGCCCTGTGTGCTTCTCCAGGGACCATGGATAAGACGGCTCCCAAATATGGGCATATGTATAAAGGCAGATCTGGAGAAATTATTGGACGTAGCAACTGTGCAAAACTTATTAAATTAATTACCTGGATACTAGTGAGGTCTCTAATTTATTGTGAAACAACACACTGGAGACGTCACTAACATCCTTCAGTTAAAACACTCATTTTTCGTCAACGGGAATATTTATTTTGGTACATATTGCACAGTTGTTATGTCCTAGAATTGCAACACATTTTCTTTATGCAATATGCACAGTAAAATGTACACATAAGAATTATACAGAGCCTCGGACTAAAAAAAAGAAATGTTGTTAATCACTTGGATGCCAGAGGGTATCCTTTAGAAACGTCACATACTATTGGGCGACAAGGAAAACGGAGCATGAAAAGGGCAATATCAGAATCTCACCTGCATCAAAAGGGTGAGATTCTAATATTGCAGACTTAAGTGCAGCACATTTTAATAGTTACACTCTGCATACTCTGCTGGAACTCACAGCACGTGTAGGAATCACAAATCCAGTTCAGCGCCTTCATCCCAATATTGCATATATCCAGAAATTGCATCTCTGCTTCCATTACTAATACTAATACAAAACCTCTGCTTTCCCTGACCCATTTGGTTCTTGATAAGGTCTATTTTGGGTAATAATATACATAGGTAAAGCAGAAATAATGATGTGCGCTATGTTCTTATGAGTTCCAGCAGAGCGTGCAGTGTGTAGCTTATAATTTTCAAGGTTAACTATTAAAACGCTTAAGCCTGCGATATCAGAAGCTCGCCATTTTGATGTCGGCGACACATTCAATGCTCCGTTTTCTTTATCGCCTAATAGTGGGTGACGTTTTGATAGTGAACCATGCCAGACAGCCTGCAAAGCATTACTTTGCAATATGTTGGAGACTAGAATATCATCCAGAGTGTTCAATAAACAAAACAGTATTGTGCCAGCTTCTTAACCCCTTGCGAACCAGAGGGTTGTGCAATGCATTGCAAAGCAATGCGTTGCACACCTCTCTGGTGCTCAAGGGGTTAAATAGATTCAACTGTATCCTAGGGTGTGAGGGTTTGTATGCAAAAGAGTATAATGATTGGGTTTCAGGACATTGAAGCTGGTGTACTAAGATGTAGTAATTCTGGGGGAAACCAACTGCACTGGAGGGAACAAATAAAAATTCCTATTAGCTTAAATTGTAAACTGGGGATTTTTTATTTGCCCTCTGTGATGTATTTGGTTGGCACTAGAACTACTCCATGGGGAGATGCACTAAAGGTCAATTCTGTGGTGATGCATGTCGAGCACATCACCTTGGCAATGGAGACACACTTCTCCATATGCACTAAGAATTAGTGATGCAAGGGGGGGGGGGAGAAGCGCCTCATTAGCATGGATGGTTGTCAAACTGCTAGCAATGTAGTAGGGATGCCCTCCCCACTGATGAATCAGGGAGCATGTGGTCAGATTTCAGCACCACAGACAGCACCACAAATCCTTTCAGTGCCATAAGCATGTGCATTGCATACCCCTGTGACACTGAAACAAGTAAAAAGGGTTTCCTATCTGAGACGGTGACTGTCCTGGTATATCATGGCTTTTTTGATCACAGAGCTCCTGCAGGAACACTGTGACACTACGAAAGGCTGAAACTGACTGCTCTAAGACTGGAGCAGTCACTTTCTACCACATTCGGGGAGCTGGTACATGTGAGCAATAACCTGTTTCGGCTTGCCGAAAAAGAGGCTGAAACTGACTGCTCCAGTATTGTACCTCAGGACCAGCGGACCTTGAGGGGTTAAAGGACTTTACCACCTAATGAACTGACACTGTCCTACAATAAAATATTTATGAGCTGCTGTATACATGGAGCCTCTTTTGTATCATATGATTGGCCAGAAAATATATGATCTTACAGGGCACATTGTTTTTGTTTTCTTAATAAATATATATTAAATCATGTAGTTTGTGAATTTTGTGAGCGGATGCCTCACCAAGCTGCTGTGCTGGCATCCGCTCACATCCAGACCTTGCCAGACACTGGCGAGGTGAGCAGATGTAAATGGATGCCAGCGGATGCTTCGTCAAGCTGCACTGCTGGATCTGTTCTCATCGCCAGACAGTGTCTGACAGGGTCAATGGATATGAGCAGATGCCAGCGGAGCAGCTTGAAAAATGCACAAAATACATGATTTAATAAATATTAAGTAACAAAACAAAACCAACATGTAGTGTAATGTCATATATTTGCTGGCCAATAAAAAGCAGCTGCATGTTAATTGCACCTCATAACTATGTTATTGTTGGAAAGTAACCTCTCTCCTCCAGACAGTGTCATTACATGAGGCGGTTAAGTCCTTTAAACATGGAATTAAGGAACATACAGTTTAAGTTTATTAACACATGAGATGCAGAGAGGAATTTGATCAAATAAAATAGATGGATAGTTCACAAAAATGTATATGCCACATTTAATACATTTGCAAAGAGCTGGTCAGGAATGCTCAATTAGGAACAAGCCTGCCCTAGTACTGAGAATGCTCTATAGGAAAAGTGTCCTACCAAGGATGTAATCTCTTTTAGCTCACTAGTGCTTTTCACAAAGAGGAAATATCCTACAGCACATCATACGGATGCTACCAAAGAGTAGTCTAGCCACAAAGTGCCAGGCAATTCCACTCTGAGCAAGAGAAGCAGCCAAGCACAGATGTACATTTCAGCCTTGTTGGGCCTCATCAGTAAGAGGCAGCTCATCTCTCTAGACACTGTGAGCAAGTCCAAGTCTGAATTCTCCTGTTACCCTTTGGTTTCCCAAGTTTAAAGGTAATTTGCATATGCTCCACTAGGAACAAGCCTGCACTAGAACTGAGCAGGCTCTATAGGAATAGCATCCTACCCAAAATAAAAACTATTTCAGCTCAATAATGTATTTCACAAATAGAAAACATCCTAAAGCACATCATGCTAATACTAGCAAAAGGCAGTTCCTCCCTGAGTAAGAGATGCAGTCAACCCCAGCTGTACATTACAGTCTTACTAGACCTTGACAACACATCTGATCTTACTAGGCACTGTGAGCAAGAAGTCCACATCTGGATTCCCCTGTTACCATTAGGGTGACCAGTTCTAGGGGTAATTTGTATATGTAAAGAGCTGGTCACCATTCCCATAGAGCCTGCTAAATTCTATAGCAGGTCCGTTCCTAGTGTCTCTGACCAGTTTCCTTGCATATGCAAATTATCCTTGGGTTTGGTCACCCTAATGGTAACAGGGGAATCCAGATGTGGACCCCTTGCTGACAGTACATAGTGAAATCAGCTACACCTCTTTGACAAGGCTGAAAAGTGCATTTTGGTTTGCTGCCTTTTGTTTTAAGAGAAACTGCCTAGCACTTTTGGCTGGATTATCATTTTGCTAAGATCAGTGTGGTGTGCTTTAGAATGTTTGCTCTTTGTAAAAGTTATTAGTGAGCTACCTGGATAAAACACTATTTCTATAGAACCTGCATAATTCTGTAACTGGTTTGTTCCTAGTTGAGTGCTCTGACCAGTAAGTTTTCATATACAAATTATCATTATGTTTGGTCACTCTGACAGCTGTACCTCACTGATGTGGCCTAACAAGTCTGAAATGTACTTCTGGGGTTGGTTGCATCTTTTGTTCAGACCGAAATTACCTGAAATTCTGTGGCTGGCTACCATTTTGTTAGGATCAGTATGATGTACTTTAGGATATTTCCTCTCTGTGGAAGGCACTAGAGAGCTAAAAGCAACAGCCTCCTGGGTAGAACACCATTCCTATAGAGACTGCTAAAGTCTATAGGAGGCTTGTTCCTAGTTGAGTGTCTCTGACCAGTTTGTTTGCATTTACAAATTATAGTTAAGTTTGGTCACCCTAATGGTAACAAGGGAATCCAGTTATGGACCCCTTGCTCACAGTGCCTAGAGAGATAAGATATGCCTTAATGATAAGGCATAACAAGGCTGAAATGTATGGCTAGGGGTTGGCTGCTGCAGTTGTTCAGATAGAAACTGCCTGGCACTTTGTGGTTGGATTACCATTTTGGTAGGGGCAGTGTGATGTACTTTAGAATATTTTCTCTTTGTGAAAGGCACTAGTGAGTTAGAAGGGACTGCACCTTTGGCAGGACACCATTCCTATACAGCCTGCTAAATTCTATAACAGGTTCGTTTGTAGCTAAGCATCTCTGACCAGTTTGCATATGCAGATTATACTTAGGTTTGGTCACCCTTGCTCACAGTGCTTAGAGAGATCAGCTAACCCTCCCAACAAGGCCAAAACGTACGTCTGGGATTGGCTGCTTCTCTTGTTCAGACAAGAATTTCCTGAGACTTTGTGGCTGGGCTACCATTTTGGTAGAGTCAGTGTGATGTGCTTTAGGATATTTCCTGTCTGTGAAAGGCACTAGTGAGCTACAAGGGACTGCACCCTTGGCAGGGCACCATGCTTATAGAGCCTACTAAATGATATAACAGGTTGGTTCCTAGTTGAGCATCTCTGACGAGTTTGTTTGCATATGCAAATTATACTTAAGTTTGGTCACCCTAAGGGTAACAGTGGAATCCATACGTGGACCTCTTGCTCACAGTGCCTAGAGAGATCAGTTACCTCTCAGTAATGAGGCCTGACAAGGCTGAAATGTATGGTTGGGTTTGGCTGCGTTTCCTGTTCAGAAAGGTGTTGCCTGGCACTTCATGGCTGGGGTACCATTTGGGTAGGATCAGTGTGATGTGAATTAGGATATTTCCTCTCTGCGAAAGGCACTAGTGAGCTAAAAGCAACGGCACCCTAGGTAGGACACCAATTCTATAGGAGCCTTGCTCCCAGTTTAGTGTCTCTGACCAGTTTGTGTACATTCAATACATTTGCCAGATGAGTTTTTATTTAATCTCTTTGACTCACCCTATATTCTCTTAGTCTTGCACTCAGCTTAGCTCATCTTGAATTTTCAAAAATCATTTTCTAGTGTACTTATCTTTTTGATCTCAGCTATGACCCACCTATTAAAATAACTAAATTATTTATGAATCCCAAAAATATTTAGGTCATGCTATGTCTCAAATAGCAAATTACGTTTTACGCTTTTCAGTGTCACAGGAGTATGCAATGCAGATCCTTATGTCACTGAAAGGGTTAAGGTAGGGTAGATGCTGGCTCTTTAGGAGATATCTGGCTCCATAGAGAGCTACAAGGAGATTCCAAAATTGTCAACCTCAGGTAGGAAATGTTGGAACTGTGAACTCCGACAGCAGCCTCTGCTGTCAGAGCTTAGTGCATGTGACAGCTGCCACAATAACATATAAAGACACCCACATTCATAAGACACCAGCTCATTAACCTGCATTTCCATATGGAAATTAGCCATTGTCGATGTTTTAAGAGGAAAATCGTATTCTGTCAGAGGCTTGGAGGTTTCTTGGCAATGACAGCAGATTGGTGGTGTATTGATTGGGATGTCATGGTGAAGACATCGTAGTGCACGTCTTCAAAACAGAACTGAAATCTCCATCCTAAGCCCTTACTGAATTTTAGTGCATCTCAGCCCAGTTCCTATCAGTAAATCTGCGCCATTGTAAAGGATCAGTAATGAATGGTTAGGTATGCTCACCTGCCGAGTTGTTGGGATACTGAGGTTCAGTCCCTCGATAGATATATTTACAGCAATGCTTATTCCAGCAAATCGAAGGTTACTACGGCCCAAGATGGATGCCAAGGACTTATTGGGGGCCTGCAATGGAATAAAAAGAATATGAAGGGTTCCAAACCCCCCAGAATACTGAGATACTATATTCAAAAGGCCAGAGGAAGTTATTGTTCTAGAGCAGAAGAACGCAATCTTTGGTCTTTTAGTTGCTGGTGTCTACAACTCCTGTCATCCCCAACCAGCCAATAGCTGGTTAAGGATAATGGGAGTTTTAGTCATTAAAAGACAGAGAGCAAGAGGTTGACTACATATGCTCTAGACTGAGGTACCACAATTGTTGCCCATCTAGGATCTGAATCATAATGTTCATCACAAATTGCAAGGATGCTGGCTCAGGCCCTTTCACTTACCTTCTTCTTCCAGGTTCCTCTCACCCCAGGAACAGCCTCATACAGCCGGTTTATGGCTTCCCTGTGGCATAGAGATTAGACACTCAGAATGCAGAGTTTCTTTTTATGTACATGTATTTATATGTATGTGTTATAGTCTGTTTTTTTCAATCAGTATATAGTATCCTACCTTTATGTGTCTGACTTCCTATGTGTCACTACGTCCTGGGTACAACCACTCACCTTGTTACCTGGGTCCGTGTGTTAAAGTCCAGAGACCTCATGGATCGTTGAACTTCAATGCAGCCCATGTACTGGAAAGGAGCAGACAGTTACAGAGACATATTAATACAATGACAAAAGGAAGCCCATGTTTTGTTAAGGGGACAGAAACAATGATATGATGACACAGACTCCAACACAGTGTTACAGAGGCAGAATAATAGAGACTGTTGTACAATATAATGGAGACAGAATAATAGTAATACAATATCAGAATACGTATTTTAATTTGATTATTATGAACTTGAAAAGGGTATTGAAAGTAGTGTCTCAATCTTTGCTAATGACAATATATACAGAACAGGATATATTGTTCTATGCAGAAAGAATTGGATAAACTAAGTGAATAGATAGTTAAGTGGCAGATTAGAATTAATATAGAAAAATGTAAGGTTATGCATTTAGGTTGCAGAACAAGCCTGCTACAAATATTAAATGGAAAACTACTTGGAGAATCATTATTAGAGAAATATGTGGCAATATAGACAGTATAGACAATAGACTTCACAGCAATGTGTGTGTAGTGGGGTAACCAGGCTGCTGCAAGGGACAACAGGGTACTAGTATGTAAAAAAGGTGAATAGATGCATGGGATGATAACATCATTCTACCTGTTCATAAATCCTTGGAAAGGTTAATCTAAAATATGGAGTATACTTTTGGGCACATGTTCTTAAAAAATACATTATTGAACTGGAAGAAGTATAGAGTCGTGCAAACAAACTGATAAAGGGATGAGAGGATTTTGGTTATAAAGAGAAACTAAACAAAGTTGGTTTGATTACATCTAAGGGAGATATGATTATTATTTACAAATATATTTCAAACCAATACAAAAAACTCTCCGTGGAACTACTTACTCAAATAACTGATAAAAAAAAAATTAGTCGTCCACTGAGACTAGAGGAAGGACACTTTTAACTAAAGCAAAGGCAAGGATTTTTTTTAAATAAGTGCAGCAAAGTTGTGTACTTTTTTTTGTATTGGAAATGGCTTCAGTGGATATTTTGTCTTCATCTGCATCAACAAAGGTGATATGACAAAGGCTGAACTTGATGGGCATATATTGTTTTTCAGTCTCATCAAGAAGGTTCCTGTATATGTTACAGAATGACAGGGACAGTGATACATTTTCCCAGCGCGAGAATGACAAACAATGACAAAATAACACAGGGACTGTAACAACAAGGAGAAATATTTATGTAGTGGCTAACATATAAACTGATGTACAACAGAGTAGAACGATACAGCCTATATGCTGGAAGATAATGGACCCAAGGAGGAGACAGAGACAGGCACAGTGACAGAAGAAACCAACGCAACCAATTAACTAGAAGTGTAACAGAATGAAAGTGGGCATAAAGGCAATGTCCTAAGAAGCATCTCCTCCATAGTGGTAAAATAAACATTCCCATTAGGCCTTCAACACGTTACAAAGCAATGCATTGGAGACATCTGTAGTATTCAAGAAGTTAAAAGCACCATATAATCATATTAATAGTTCTGTAAGAAAGAAAACGACATCTACAGTCAATGCAAAGTGAATTGTGTCAGCCAAGGGCTCCATACTGAGTCAAATGAGCACTTAAGAGGTGAGGCCAAGAGTTAAACATTCTGTAGTCACGATATAGCTTAATAAAGAGCAAACACCTGCGCAAATAAGTGGTAAAGTGACAACGCTGAATGTGAAAGTCCAAAACAAAGTTTGTATAGTAACAGTCAATACATCCCTGCTGGGAGATAAATGTTAATAATGGATATAAAACTATACCTTATAGTTCTATGGATGATGAGAAAATTATGATATGATATGTGGAATGAGAATGGAAATGGAGAAAGTCTGGTAGATAAGCACATGAAGGTTCTTCTAGTATCTGATGCTGCTACACACTCCATTGGCCTTGTCCATAGGTTCACTAGCAAAGTGAGTATGCAGAACAGAATAGAAGAACAATACATAGGCTGGCCATATGTACCTTTTTAAAAGGGACAGTACTGTTTTTTTCATATTTCCAGACTGTCCCTACTTTTTAATATAAATGTCAATTTTGTTCCATTTTTAATATAACATATATATATAATTTTTAATTTTTTGTAAAAAACTGAATGCGGCTTGTTTATTTCTCATAAGATAAAGTAAATTGGAACTTCCTTTTGTCACACTAGTGGTTTTACTGTGATTTTACTGGAAACATTGATTACCATAGAGTCTTATGACTCGAGTGCCTCATAAATGTCTAAAACTCTGGAGTCTATGGTAAATTACCATAGAGTCTCTTTGACAGTGATATGACGACGAGTCATAAGACTCTATGGTAATCAATGTGTAGAGCAAACACAACAAAACCACTAGTGTGAGTGACAATAACAGGAAGTTCCAATTGACTTCAGGGGCAGGCGTTTTGGCCAGTGAGAGAGAACACCGCTAGTAAGAGATGGAGCAAACACATGCTCGCTGCTTGTAGCTTACTGCAATCGGACTCGAAGTCCCACTGTCCGTCTGTCCTACATCCCATCCCATTTTTGTCTCAAGGAAATATGGTCAGCCTAACAATACAAAATTATTTAAGTGTAGTATTTTACTAAAGGAACAAGATAAAAAACACAAA
Organism: Rhinophrynus dorsalis; assembly: GCA_037306005.1. Classification (NCBI taxonomy): domain Eukaryota; kingdom Metazoa; phylum Chordata; class Amphibia; order Anura; family Rhinophrynidae; genus Rhinophrynus; species Rhinophrynus dorsalis. The sequence continues at coordinate 265,679,224 of CM074718.1, read as the reverse complement.
TAATAAACTCCCATGACGCCCATCTTGGCCTAATAGAGAATCAGGGGTGCCTACCCTGCTAGCCAATGTACTGTGCCCATCACTTAATTCTGACTCTCACTTTTCATGTCATTCCACACGACCAGATTGTAAGATGACAGATGTGCGATGGAGGTTTCAACTTGTTGGATACAAGGAATGTCCTCCGTATGAGTCAGATGTATAAGGTCTCTTGTCTCAACAGGGAGAGTTAGGGGTGTAACAATGTTAGCAACCATGTGTGGAGGCCGACGCTATTGGTGTTAGGGTTGCCAATCAGCCGGTATTTTACCAGCAGACTGGTAAAAAATTGGCTTCTGTCCAATGTTAAGTCTATGGAGGGAATGCCATGGCCGGTATTTTGTTGAAGAAAAGGTGGCAACCCTAATTGGTGTGCATCTGAGAATGAGACCCAAGGGACCCAATTCTAACCAATGTGAAACCCAACGCACCTCATGGAGTTTCGACTCCCCTTCTTCAGGGGTATTTCTGCTGGGACAAGAGACCTTATACATCTGACTCATACAGAACCATTCTTTGTATCCAACAATTTGAAACCTCCGTCATCGCACATCTATCATCTTACAATCTGGTCCTGTGGGGTGGCAAGAACGAGTAGTGGTGGAAGCAGAAGGACGTGACAGGCACAGTACATTGGCTACCGGGGTAGGGACCCCTCATTATTATTGTGTTTTTTATCTTGTTCCTTTATTAAACTATTACACTTAGATTGTTTTTTTTATTGTTCTTCTATACTATTCTGTTTTGCGCTCTCACTTTGCTAGAAATCATGATATATCTTGTTTTAAGTTTCCTCGATTTTCCAGCCATCCCTTTATATTGTGGGTTGCTTTCCATGAGTTCCTGGCATCAAGTATTATTTTCCCCATTTTCTCCTTTATCTCTCTTTCTCTATGTCTCAACTATTCCTTATTCCAGTATACTCTATGTGCTAAGTCTCAACATCGTTTTGAATAATGGACAGTAAAGATGGGATATTAAATGTAAATTCTGTAATCAAAAATGCTTAATCTTTATTAAGATTTCTCTTCATGTATCTTAGATATGTTGACTATTTCTGTACTTTCTAGTTATGGAAAACTCAATAAAAATATATTTTAAAAAATGCATAAATATATGGAGATTTGGGGAAATTTTATTTGTCCTCTTTAATGCATTTAGTTTCCTCCAGAAATGCTCAAATTCGTATTAGTCTGTTAAACTCACTGTGTCCAGGAAGGATAGGTATCCATCCTTAGACCAGTGTTTCTCAAAATTAGTTCTGGGGACCCATCAGCAGGTCAGGATTTTAGGATGTCCATGATTGATTACCAGTGAATAAACAGTGGCTCAGTCATTGCGATTGAATTGTCTGTTCTTAATTAGGGATAACCAGGAAACCTTTTTTGTTGGTGTTTGAGCTGAGAATTACAGCCCTAGGCAGTATGGTATAATGATTTAATCAGGGCAGCTAGGAAGGAGTCACTTTACTGAGAATGTTTAAAGTTAGCATGTCCCCATAAAGGAAAATAAACATATTAAAACAGTAAAAAAAAAGTTATGTTTACTTTTTCCTCACCAATATGACAACAACATGGGACAATATGTATTTTAACCCTTTGAGAACCAGAGCGGCATGCAACGCATTGCAAAGCAATGTGTTGCATACCCCTCTGGCACTCAAAGGGTTAAAAAGAGCCTTGTGGGCCATATGCCACATCCAAGATGCTTTTTGTGATTTACGACCTGTCTGAGATCAAAGTTTATGGTTTTTTTGTTTTTTTTTTTTGCACATAATTTTAACCCTTTATGTGCCAGAGAGGTATCCAATTCATTACTGCCAGTATCAGTAAGTAAAAAAATATTCAGCACTGACATATTAGGACTGAAAAATAAAATTTCATGGATAATGTATTTAAAGAAGAATTCTTTTTTAATTTTCAGTCTAGACTCAGATCTTCATTAGGGGCCATATATTGGCTAGAAGTATTCCCGATACAATCATTCCTTGAATTTATCTAGTTTATGTAAGATTAACCCTTTGAGTGCCAGAGACACTCAAAGGGTTTAAATGTAGAGTAGGTTTTTTATATTTTTACCCTTTTCTGTATTTCACTGGGTATCATAATTTAAGCTGGTCTCCTTCTTTTGCTCCATTAACTCCTCTTCCACCTGCCCCTTCCTTCCATTAAACCTCCCACTAATGATCAAAGACACTCCCACTAAAGCTTGCCTCCTCTTCCACCTGCCCCTTTCTTCCATTAAACCTCCCACTAATGATCAAAGGCACTCCCACTAAAGCTTGCCTCCTCTTCCACCTGCCCCTTTCTTCCATTAAACCTCCCACTAATGATCAAAGGCACTCCCACTAAAGCTTGCCTCCTCTTCCACCTGCCCCTTTCTTCCATTAAACCTCCCACTAATGATCAAAGGCACTCCCACTAAAGCTTGCCTCTTCTTCCTCCTGTCCATTTCTTCCATTAAACCTCTCACTGATAATTAAAGGCACTCCCACTAAAGTTTGTCTCCTATTCCTTCTGTCCATTTCTTCCATTAAACCTCCCACTGATGACTAAAGGCACTCCCACCAAAGTGTGTCTCCTCTTCCTCCTGTCCATTTTTTCCACTAAACCTCCCATTGATGATTAAAGGCACTCCCACTAAAGTTTATCTGCTCTTCCTTTTGTCCATTTCTTCCATTAAACCTCCCACTGATGATTAAAGAAACTCCCATTAAAGTTTGTTTCCTCTTCCTTCTGTCCATTTTTTCCACTAAACCTCTCACTGATGATTAAAGGCACTCCCACTAAAGCTTGTGTCTTCTTCCCACTGTCCATTTCTTCCATTAGACCTCCCACTGATGATTAAAGGCAATCCCACTAAAGATTGTCTCCTCTTCCTACTGTCCTTGTCTTTCATTATACCTCCCACGGATGATGAAAAGGCACCCCCACTAAAGCTTGTCTCCTCTTCCTTCTGTCCATTTTCTTCCATTAAACCTCCCACTGATAATTAAAGACACTCACACTAAAGTTTGTCTCCTCTTCCTCCTGTCCATTTTTTCCACTAAACCTCCCACTGATGACTAAAGGCACTCCCACTAAAGCTTGTCTCCTCTTCTTCTTGTCCATTTCTTCCCTTACACCAACCACTGATGATTAAAGATACTCCCACTAAAGTTTGTCTCCTCTTCCTCCTGTCCATTTTTTCCACTAAACCTCTCACTGATTATTAAAGACACTCCCACTAAAGCTTGTCTCTTCTTCCCACTGTCCATTTCTTCCATTAAACCTCCCACTGATGATTGAAGGCACTCCCACTAAAGTTTGTCTCCTCTTCCTCCTGTCCATTTCTTCCAATAAGCCTCCCACTAATGATTAAAGGCACTCCCACTAAAGCTTGTGTCCTCTTCCTCCTGTCAATTTCTTCCATTAACTGATGATGAAAAGGCACTCCCAGTAAAGCTTGTCTCCTCTTCCTACTGTCCTTATCTTTCATTATACCTCCCACAGATGATGAAAAGGCACTCCCACTAAAGCTTGTCCCCTCTTCCTCCTGTCCATTTCTTCCCTTACACCAACCACTGATGATTAAAGGCACTCCCATTAAAGCTTGTCTCCTCTTCCTCCATTTCCTTCCATTAAACCAAGGCCACTGTTGGAAATATTAGGCAGCTTTGGAATGCAATGGAGATGTCTCTAGTAGACAAGGGATTAAAGGACAAAGCTCTCCCTTACTCTACCAGCTTGTATTTAGTAATATCTGAGAAACCTTTCTGTGTGGGATTACATTGCTCATATCACATCTAAGAGTGGAATCCAATCTTAGACAACAGTAATACAGGTGTTAATACTGATGTACTTGGAAAACACCTATAGTCAAAATCAATAAATGCCAGTGGGTTGAAATCCACCCAAAGCCATGATAAGGTGCAGGGCCCACAAGCCTACTCATTTTTTCTTTTTGTCTCTCCTGCCCCTAGATGCAGCGAAACATCAGCAATTTCCACTGACAGTGGAACAGTTAAGTTGGTCAATGGAATGTCCTGCATCATTAGTCTACAAAGGACATCAATAATGCGGTACTTGGACACTGTATTGATGGGGCATTCTAGATGACACCTGTGGAGAAGCTCGCCCTGACAGCAGAGCCACATCATGATTTCAAATGATACATTTAATGAAATCATCCAAATTGAGTGGAATTTCCAAAATAATCGATTTTATTGTATAATACACATGTATGGGATGTCGGAGCCTGGTCGGCATCTAGGCCTATCCAGCTGCACAAAACTGAGGCTATCTCCTTCAAAAGACCATGAACCCATGAATAACCCAGGAATCCTGCGTCCGCTACAACAGTCAGATTACCTCCCTCTGATAGTTCTGGGAGGGGAAGGGTCAATCAGGAACCTGGATTTGAGCCTGGTGATTGCATTGGAGACATCTTTCATTAACCAATAGGAAAAATTCTGACAATCTTCCCCTAGCCACAGTCTCTCCCTCACCCAGCTCCAGCCCTCTGTCACAATGGAGGACCCCCTGGAGGGTCATATATTGTTCCAAAGATAATACAGAAATACTCAGAGTATTGTTTCCCTGAACATGGATTACCACCTTGGTGCCTGACTTGATGAACTTTTCTGATGCAACCAATAGGCTGTTTCAGATACAATTGTTATCTAACACATAACAAACAATACACACATAGTCCCCACTATGGATTCCATTAGATATAATTAATATCTAACTATATCTGTCTGCACAGACTCCAAACACACATAATTTTCCTGTCTACCACTAATACACAGTTTCCAAAATCCTAGGACCAGGGAAATCTGGAGCGGGGCTGCCTACCCTGCATGGTTGGTGGAGAGCAGGCTTAACCCTTGTACAAGCCTTCGATCAACATACACGATGCAAGCAGGGGTAGCATGGGGGACAGAGTAAGCCTACTTAAAAATGTGATCTCAACCCCGGCAAAGGAACTGTTGAGAATGAGGTGTTGAATATTTGTTGCTGTCTGTGGGGCCGGGTGCTGTGCTTGTACTGGGGCGAGTAGACAACAGGTTCACATTTTCACAACTCCTTTATGACACAGTGAAGAGGCTGGCTCTGCAGTCAGGTCTGTCCTACAGAGCAGGCCAGTAACAACTGGAGACTCAAAGTGATGAGTTGCCAAGGAATTTGAAGAACTGGGCAGGGCCTGTTTAGGATCAGGACCCTCATCCCAGGTGGGCTGCTTTAGCTGGACATAGGGGAGCTGTCCTACATTAAGACATCATGGCCTATGAAGAACCACATTATGAGGTGGGGTGGTTACAGGAAGATAAATAGATTAAAAGGGTAAATAAAATCATGACATCTTTTTTGGCACCTTTCAGATGCTTTCAGCATATTTTTATATGGCTATATCTAACAAACCCTTGGATACTAAAGACTTTTCTACATTTCAGAGGATTAAATGCCTCCTATTTTTCACATTACCGTCATAAGCATAGAAAGTTACTAGTATACTCCATATGACTGTCACCAGACTGTGAAACTTAACCCTTTAATGACACTTGGAGTGTCAGGAACGTCACGTCGGTCTGGATGTTAAGGACCGGTGAAAGTCCTGGCACGTCATGGAATTCAGGGATGGCAGCACGGCTGCACGCCGCTCTGCCATCCCAGAATTCATTGTGAAAAAAAGTGCCATTGTCCTTAACAGTCGCCCACCCCTGGATTAGGTGGTCATTAAAGGATTAATTGTAATATCTGCATTGTAATTTACCTTCTGAGCTTTTAATTTATAGAAATGAACCACAGAGTTTATAGTTTAGATACAGACTGGACCACAATGCTTTCAGTCTTTAGGCAAAATTCGTAATCCACAGATCTGACATGACACTCTGAGTATGAGTTGTCTTTGTCTGTCCAGCTACATATAATGGCTACCCAGTGGCCAGATACTAAAAGCAATCATTAACCAGTTATAAGGGGAGCTATACATGAGGGGGCGGCAAGGGGGGGGCACTTGCCCCCCCACACACAATTACCCCCTCCATATAAACAAAGGAGCTGTGTTGGATGGCCTGGGAGTCATATTATGACTTTGCCCCCCCCCGGAAAAATTTCTATGCACACCCCTGCCCACCCCCACCCCCAAAAAATAGCATATAGATTTCAAATGGAACTGTCAATTTTTAACAGATACGTGATTTTTAAAGAATGATTAAGATCACCTATATTTATGTTAGTCATGTTTTAATATAAAACATTTGTTCTTGAGATATATACAGTTACTTCTGAATTTTTTTGGCAAAAACCTGTTTGTTACAAAATGACAATTCCCCTTTTTGAAGGTCAACTGTGTAAATGAATCTATTAAAAAACTGTTAGCCATATACTTAAAGTGGATGTGTGACGTTCCTGCAAATGCCCCTCCAAAAGAAAATTCACCCCCTTGCTACCTGTTAAATATACATCATTCTAGCGTTGAAGCGTTGATTTATATAAAACGTAACCGTCCCGGTCCCTTTTTCTAAAAAGGAGAACAGCACCATATTTGTGACGTATTTCTTAGGTGGCAGTGCTCTCCCGTATCCTGTCTGTCAATCTGCTATGTAAGGCCGTCCCCTTCTAATCGTGGCGTGCTCACTTACCAGGGAGCTTGCCAGGTGTAGAAGGAAGGTGGAGGGCACTGATAAGAGAAAGGGGATGGTTTCTGATTCAATGCAGTACAGCTTGTACTGTACCTCGCTCCATGATACATCACCAGAATAAATCTTCCAAAACGGATTAATAGAATTGTTTTATTCCATAACATATACATATATAGAGATGTTACTAGTTACATTTCAAAAGGGATACCATTCATATCTTGGTGAAAGTTTCCCTTTAATCGGGTATACATGTGAAACGTGCGGTCAACAGCATGCAACCCCATGCCTGCTTACTTGTGACCTTCTAAAGAGGAACACTATTGAAATGGCCTGTGGCCAAGTATCTGCCCCCTCCTTTCTTACCTCGGCCTACAGTGGCTGCCTGTCTGCTTCTCTGGTTTATGCCAGGTTTCACTGGTCCTGAATCCCAGCCAGAATAATTTACAGACTTCTAGCATGATCCACAGACAAAGCATTATAGCAGTGTATAGATTACAGGGGACTAAATACATAAGTGGCAAGTCTCAGGGTATGATCCTGAGACTCGGGGATTTTAACCAAATCTCAGGGTGAAGGGCCAATTTCTCACAGTGAGAGAGTTCACTGTTATCTATTATATGATCTGCATTGATTAACTGCTTATTTAATGTCCAAATTAGTGATATTTTTACCAGAAAGGCAGAGGCAGAATTCTTGTTTGTCTTGCAAGTGTGTAAGAAATTATATCTCAGAACTTTAACATGTTAAAGGTCCCTTGAGGACTGACTGGACCATCACTGGGGTATAGTAAACATTGACATAGCACCTAGAATCTACTGTCTTGGGAGCATTAATGGTTAATATATCAAAGATCTCAGGGTGAATCATTTCAAGAGTTCCCAGGTATGCTAAATAACCTTTGCTGACATCACTAGTTAGACCTGTGACCATAGTGTGTAAAGGGAGGGGCACAAGAAGAGAGAGCTGCAGAGTGAAAAGAGCAGGAATGGAAGGTGCAGTGGTATATACGGGTGCAGTTCAGAGAATATCGTTTTGGCCTTTTTATTTCCCAATACTAGGGAACTGGTATCTATAGGTGCTAGAGCAGTTTGTGATGAAGCTCTGCTCACTCATGCTCCATCCCACCCTGTTCCTCCCACTCCCCTCCCTTTTCTCCTCCTTCCCCAGTCTATTCTAGCTATTTTTTTGTTTTAGAAGTCCCGCCCCCACTCATGATTAAGCCCCGCCCCTTTTATGACGTGAATCATATCACTTCTCTCCCCTCATCGGCACCCCAGGGCTCCCCGGGAGACCAAGAAGTTCCCAGGTATGGGAATAGTTAAACATTCCCATTGATTTAAGTGGAGATTTTAACCCCTTAAATACTAGAGCTGTCTGCAATGAATTAAAAGAAAAAAAGAGGAAAGAGCGGCGCAAAAAAGTCTCTCTGAGCGTAGTATGTTGGTCACAAAGGTAGGGTCCTTCACCAAAACACCATAAAAATAGTTGGAATATTACTCACATTTTTCAGAGGCATACACCTGCCTCCTAGTTGTATCGCCTGCACTGGCTTGTACCCCAGTATGGTAATCTCCTTCACTCCAGATCACACGTGAGGAATAAGAGCTTCCAAAATTATTTTCAACATGGAGTTTTACATAACATATGTGGAATTAGCCATTTGAGCAAGTCACATTGAGTGACGAAACGCGTTAAGCTGTTTTCTTTTAGAGATTTATTGATTTTATAGTTTTTTAAGGAAAACCTTTTTTATGTGTATTACTGGAATCTTTTTCTGTTTCTTATTCAATATTAAAATAAGATTGGAATATATGAACTCAGAAGAGTTTCTTCCTTGAAACACTGGCTGGTCTTTTACACCTCTAAATATTCTTAATATAAGAGGAGTAATTCAAAATAAAGGAGGTATAGCCTATTGTAGCATTGGATTTTGGACTATCCTCTGCTCAAATGGCTAATTCCACATATGTTATGTAAAACTCCATGTTGAAAATAATTTTGGAAGCTCTTATTCCTCACGTGTGATCTGGAGTGAAGGAGATTACCATACTGGGGTACAAGCCAGTGCAGGCGATACAACTAGGAGGCAGGTGTATGCCTCTGAAAAATGTGAGTAATATTCCAACTATTTTTATGGTGTTTTGGTGAAGGACCCTACCTTTGTGACCAACATACTACGCTCAGAGAGACTTTTTTGCGCCGCTCTTTCCTCTTTTTTTCTTTTAGTATATTTTATTGGAGTGGACACCCAGCTTCGTGGAGAGTGTGCAGCATTGGACTCAGAAAATAGAATATGATACAAGGGAGTTGATTGATATAAGTATTGGAATTTGTTGCATTTGTACTGCCATTTATCTCTTATTGTTCTATTATTTTCCCTTTTTCCCCCCCTCCTCCCCTTTCTTCTTTTCCTGTACCCATATTTGTGACTATATAGGGGGAAGAGGCGCAGGAATTGAGAGTTTTTTATATTCTGGCTCTTCTACTTTTTGTATATTTTTCTGCAATGAATTGCAAGAGGTTAAAAGTCCTGTTTAAAGCAACGGGCATTTATATTTGTTGCCTGTGGTGTACTTGGTTTTCCCCAGAATTGCAACGCTTTGGTTAGTAAATCTGCTTTCATCCTCTACAGAACAAGCTGGTCCTTATTCATCAAACTGAAGATGGGCAATTTTGGAGCAAACTGCACTATGCAGACGGAGCTTTAAAATTCTGCAAATCCCTGTTTATTTAAACGTAAACTTTTCTGTTTCAGAGACTTGGGGACTTTTTTGTATCGTGCCATCTAGACACATTTTCAACATTTTGCAATCCATCTCTTTAGGTATGATTTCCATTGGTAACTTTCTACTTATATATATAAAACTATATTTTTTTTAGAACTAATTAATCTTTTTCATGGCACCTCGCAAAAACTAAATCTTATGTCGTGTGACAAGCTATGATGTCATACGTTTAAAACAATGAAAATATTTAATTATTTTGAAACTATCTTAAACTATATATCAAATATGTTTGTTGGTAGTGAAAAATTCAGTTATTTTTAAAAGCATTGAATCCACAAAAATCCACAAAAAACACATAATCTTTACCTACATGCATGACCTGTATAATTTTACCTGCACACATAGCCTGCACAGACCCCTAATTATCAGGAGTGCAAAATAGTATTTTCAACTTTATGAGCTAAAATGCACGATCCATTGATTACATGATAAAACTACCCTAAATAGCCCAATAACTATATCAAAGCATACCTTTCATGAAAGTAGATATCTCACTGCATCAAATAAGGGTTAATTTGCCTTTCTACCCCTAGGATGATGGGCACAAATGTTTCCAGAAGGTGGCAATAAAGGACAAAATATGAATTTATTTTACATTTCCTTCACTTAAAATGCACTGGAAACTGTGGAATTTCCTTCTGTACTCATTAGCTACTGCTCTTCCGAGAAAAATATTACCCCATTGGCATTAGCGGACATACTGTATGGGGTACCAGAAGCTCAAAACTACACCAACTACAAACTCTCATTTTTCTTATATTTTTAAAACATGACTTATCTCTTCTACCACTTGCTGGTAGTACTGGTGTATGCGGCGACCACAATTCAGAGGTACTGTGTAAGGGTTTGACAGAACAGGAACAGCTGACCAAGCCCATACTCCATGTCACCTTGCCGATCAGAAACTGGGCGGGCTTTCAAAGTACATTTATGGGGGTAAATGTTCTCTGGGGCAGAGATTTTAATCAGGGGACTGTCTCCTGAAAATAGGAACATCTGTCACCCTCATTTAAATTCACCTGTACAACCACAGTTATGAACTTCATTTTTCCTTAATCACTACCCAGCAAACAAGGCATTAAAGGTCAAAATTAGGGGCATTGGTCCTCCTGAACTCTCCATGCCCTGGGCTGTTGTGCGAAGGGTTCATCTCTAACCCATAAACCCAACCCAACTGGTACACAAAGGGGAGATCAATAAAGTGCCCCTTGGCATTCAACTGGTTAAAAATGTCCAACCTAGCAGATTGTTTTCATAACTAACATACCTAATGAGGCTAGAAAAAGACATGCCATATAACCTGTTGATCCAGAGGAGGCCCCCCATAAAAACAATTGAGGCCATTTCCAATTAAGCATCAAGAAGGTACAAAAATTCAAAATGGCAGTCAGATATTTCCCTGGATCAATATCCTATCTGCTTTGAAGTTTAAATTACATAATTCATGAAATGTATGAATATGTTTGTAATATCAGCAAATCAGTAGTCAGCCTGAGCCAAGTATTTTTTAACACCCCCACTGCCTCAGAGACTGGAGCGTGTTGTTGGTTCCATTGGCAAATAAGAGGTTAATTTGATGTTATGTGAGAAGGGAGGTTGGGGTGATTTTCTTTTATCACTGATTTGTAATGGGTTACAAGTCCTTAGGCAAAGAATTAAAAGGGAAACCTTTGGGTGCTGAGAGGGTATTAGGATCTTTATTTTAGGATAATTATCCCTTATAAGCTGGAATGTATTGTATTTTAAGCCCCTCTAACAACAGTGAGTTTGAGGTGTGTCAGTGTACGTGTTGGGAGGCAGATGGAAGTGGAGAATGGATTTAGGTGGTAGGCAAGGGTAGTCTCCTTGCACCTCCTGTCTGACCCAGATCTAAAGGAAAAGGCTTTATCACAGAGGAAGTCAAACTTTCTAGCTCTAGCTGTTGAAGACTACAACTCCTATTATCTCCAAACAGAAAAGGTTTGTAGGCATGTAAATATAGCTGAGGGCCTCGATTTCCTCTTAGGAGGTCTTCATACTCCTCGAGTTCCTCTAAGGACAGCTGTATACTAATCGATTTCCTCTAAAGGGGACTTCATACTCCTTGAATACCTCTAAGGACAGCTGCATACTTATCAAGTTCCTCTAAGGAGGGCTTCATACTCCTCAATTTCCTCTAAAGACAGCTGCATTCTAATCAATTTCCTCTAAGAAGGGCTTCATACGCCACAATTTCCTCTAAGGACAGCTGCATACTTATCAAGTTCCTCTAAGGAGGGCTTCATACTCCTCAATTTCCTCTAAAGACAGCTGCATTCTAATCAATTTCCTCTAAGGAGGGCTTCATATGCCACAATTTCCTCTAAGGACAGCTGCATTCTAATAAATTTCCTCTAAGGAGGGCTTCATACGCCTCAATTTCCTCTAAGGACAGCTGCAATCGAATCGATTTCTTCTAAGGAGGGCTTTATACTCCTCAATTTCCTCTAAGGACAGCTGCATTCTAATAAATTTCCTCTAAGGAGGGCTTCATACGCCTCGATTTCCTCTAAGGACAGCTGCAATCAAATCGATTTCCTCTAAGGAGGGCTTTATACTCCTCAATTTCCTCTAAGGACAGCTGCATTCTAATCAATTTCCTCTAAGGAGGGCTTCATACGCCTCAATTTCCTGTAAGGACAGCTGCATCCTAATGAATTTCCTCTAAGGAGGGCTTCATACTCCTCGATTTCCTCTAAGTACAGCTGCAATCGAATCGATTTCCTCTAAGGACAGCTGCAATCGAATCGATTTCCTCTAAGGACGGCTTTATACTCCTCAATTTCCTCTAAGGATGGCCCGCAACAATGGCTGCTGATGTCTGTGCTAATATCTTAAAACTAGGACACAGGTTTAGACGTACGTAGAGAACTACTTGCTTTGACCTACTCACGAAGGTGGAGATTCTCCTTGGATGTGTGTTATCTGTTTTTTATTTGCTTATGTAATTGTTTTACATTTTGATTCAATAAAATATATACCCCATTTAAATAACTGGGAATTTGGGGTATTTTCATTTGTCCCCTATGATGCAGTTGGTTTGCTCCAGAATGGCTCCTTTTTCTTTCCTGAATATGGCCATATATAAGGTCATTATTCACTAACCAATATATTCAGACGAGGGGCTTATTTCTCTGCTGTATTCACCAATAAATCAGGTATTTACTAAAAGGTGGATAAGAAATCCTAAGTGTGTATCAGTACCTAGACAAAATAAATGGGAAATATGGAATGCATAGAGCAGTATATCTAAAAAGTAGCCATTTCCTAGTATTTCCTTCATCCTTTCTAGGTTTGTTGTTAGAAAATCCTATGGACTGTAATGGGACTATGCACATATCAGGGATATGAGTGAAAATCAGTGAACATACATCCACTAGGGGCTGTATTCAATAGGTTTAAAGTGGAATTACCACCCCACAAAAAGTTTCCCCCTAAGTATTACCCATCTGGCAACTAGCTGCTCAACAGTACTAGTCTTCAGAATTTTTACCTCCTTATAGAGAAATTCTGCTGCTCCCGGGACTAACAGCCAGAGAAGAGCACAGACATCTTTGCATAGTGACGTCTGCATGCCTGTGCTGTCAGTCCCTTCTGCTACGATATGGCACCTAGAAACTCCTCCTAGAGCAGACTGGGACTGACAGTGCAGGTGCGCAGACATCACTATGCAGAGATGTCTGCGCTGTTTCCTGGCTGTCAGTCCCAGGAGCAGCAGAATTTCTCTATAAGGAGGTAATAATTCTGGCAACTAGTACTATTGAGCAGCTAGTCGCCAGATGGGTAATTCTTCGGGGGAAACTTTTTGTGGGGTGGTAGTTCTGCTTTAAGTGGTGTCATTCGTATACCTGGGTACTGTCCAGATCAATCCTGATAACTTTGTTGTTCAGCTTGAATTAAAGGTCTCTGAAGACAGAGGATGAATCTCCGGCTTCATGAGTTCATGTATAACCACACCCACTTTCAGCCCATTCCATTCCACACACTTTTCCAAATATTTCCTCCTCTCTACTACTCAACAATGCCCACGCAAACATGCCCCACCCACAAAAGGATGTAAAATGCATCATTTGACCCATCATCAGCTCTACAGTGTGTCTCCTGGGACTTGAGATAAGAAGGTTCCCTGGTATGGTAATTCTGAAGCAAACCAACCTCACCACAGGAGACAAATAAATATTCCCCAAAGTCCCTCTCTTTATCAAGACGTAAATTCTCTATTTAAACCATTGGTAATTCTTATTTCTGTCCTGTGCTGCAGTTGGGTTGCTCTAGAATTGCTCCTATTTATCACTATGAATATAGAAACATATAATTTGACAGAAGATAAGAACTATTCAGCCCATCTAGTCTGCCAACTGTAAGAAACTCAAACTTTATTTGCTCTTTGGTCCTCTCTTATGTTCAGATTAGCCTTGTGTCCACCTTTTCAGTGAAGTAAAACTCTAACAGTTCTACTCCTTTGAAATGTACTTCCCTCCTGCACTTTATTGAATCCCTTCATGTATTTGTATGCTTTCTGTCATATGCCCTCACACTCTTTTCTCCCCCAACCTACATATATTCAGATCATTTAGTCGGTCCTGTCATTCAATACTCTTAAATCTTTCTCTAACAAGGATTCCTCAAGTAGTTTTCCATGAAGTGCATATGAAGCATGTTTGTTTCTACAGCCCAAATGCATTACTTTACATGTATCTATATTAAACCTCATCTGCCACTTTTCTGCCCATTCACCCAGTTTATTCAAAATTTTGCGCAGAGAAAAAACATCCTGCTCTGTATGTATTTCCTTACACAGCCTATTGTAATCAACAAAGATTGAGACATTAATTTTAATGCTCACGTCTAGATCAATAATAAACAAGTTAAAAAGCAATGGGCCCAAGACTGAACCCTTTGGCACCCCACTGACAACTTAGACCAACTTGTAAAGGTTCAGTTTAAAACAACTCTCTGCCATCCAACATTTAGCCAGTTCTCTATCGATCCACAGATATCAACTCCCAATTGGAAGTCTTTAGTTTATACAGTAACACTAATCTGTTGTGAGGCACAGTATCAAAGGCTTTTGCAAAATCAAAGTATACTACATCAGCAATACCCTTATCCAGATTACTACTTATCATTTCGTAAAATGCAAGCAAGAAGCCTTGACATGATCTATTCTTCATAAAACTATGACGGCTCCTACTAATAATACTGTCGTCCGTCACATAGTCCTAAATACTATCATTTAGTAATCCTTCTAATATCTTACCCAATACATAAATCAAGATTACAAGTCTGTAATTTGTTGGTTTAGATGTTAGATCGCTTTCATCCAATCACAGAGCACTATGCCTGATGAAAGTCAATCAATAAATATTAAGTATATTGGTCTTGCTATTATTGAACTAAGTTTCTTAAGTACCCTTGGGTGTATGCCCTCAGGTCGAGGTGCTTTATACAGCAAAACCTTTTCCAATCTGTTTTGAAGTTTGTCCTCAGTAAGCCATTTACATGATGAAGGAAATTATGCGATTTTGTCTGTTTGCCCATAGCTTGCCATTGTTGCTTGCTCTGTATATTCAGAAGAAAATAATGTGTTTAAGATGTCAGCCATAGCCTTATCCTCACTAATCAGTTCACCCATCTCAGCCTTTAATGGTAAAAAGATTTGATTTGCCCCCAGGTTCATCTCTCAAACCTTTATGGTTTGAGAGATAACCGAACACAAAGTTCCCCCTCCCTTCCCCTTCCCTGAAGTCAGCGTTGTACCTGACTGCAGGGGAAGGCTGTCGTATGACAGGCTTGCGGCTCTGCAGCTGAGCCGAGATCGCGTTAGTGAAAAATAATTATTTCACTGAAACGGTCTTCTACATGTGCTTGGTTTGCAAGCACACGTAGAACACCGATTCAGTGAAAAATACATTTTATGTCATTGTCATTCTGAAGAATTGCATTTCTTGAAATATTTATTTGCTCTTTATCAGGTTGTAACATGGGCACCTCTCTACCTCCCTGCCCCTTCTATAATCCAGTTTCCACTGCCTTTCCCATCCTGTGCTGTATCACCCTCTCCCCTACTTTTGCTAGTTTAAATTCTCCTGCAACCCTCTAACCATCCTAACCCTTAGCACTGTAGCCCCTTTCCACTAAAATGAAATCTAGCTCAACTGTAAAGATTGCTCCCAAGGGAAAAGTCCAGTGCCCTAGAAATCCAACCCCCTCCTGCTTACACCAAGTCTTTAGACACACAGTTAACTCCCTAATCTCCTACTGCCTTTCTGGTGTAATATGTGGCACAGGTGGTATCAGAAAATATGACCTTAGAGGTCCTTTGCTTAAGCTTATACCCTAAAGCCTTGACATCCTTCTTAACAGACCTCCGTTTGCCACTGACGTTGTCATTGGTACCAACATGTACCATGACATCCAGGTCATTCTCACCCACTCACAACAATCTATCAACCTGATCTGCCACATGTTGAATCTGAGCACACAGGAGAACGCAAACTTTTAAATTGAAGTGATCCTTGCAACAGATTACCCAATTTGTCTTCTTAATTATGGAATTGCTTATGACAATGATCTGTCTGGGTCTGCCTGAGTCCTGGATCCCGTCAGTGCTAGAGGGGCAGTTCTCCCAGCTGTTAGAACAGTCCACTACAGCAAAGGCATTACTGTGACAACACCCCCAACATCATGACTCAATGTAAGTAAATCTGCTATTGAGTAAATACAGTAGTGTCCTCATCATTCCTCCACCCTACTCCCTTGCATCTATCTGTAACCCATCTAGCTACCTGCTTCTTCTTTGTGCATTATCCACCCCAGTACTTCCTACTCCAGCTTCCTTCTGCTCAGTGAACAGCAAACACCTCTTAAGATTTGATGTCACCCTCAGTGTTGCAACTTGCTTCTCCATCTCCAGTTCTCTAATTTAAGCTTCCAAAGAGGAAGATATTTATGAACAATAAGTTAGTAAACATGTGCTTCACTGTTTAATTTCTTGTATTTTAATCCCCTGCTTACCACACTGCTGCACTTACACACTGCTCAAGAGTCATGCATTCAACTTCAACATATTAGGCATTTTTAGAATATGTAAAAAAAAAAAAAAAAAAGTTGACTGTCTTGTTAAAGACATAGTAATACTTAAGATGTAAAAAAATATATTTTGTAAAAAGTATACAGGTAAGGGAACATTTAGGCATCAGTTACCACAATATTATATCCTTTGAAATGTGTTATGAGAAACCCATTAACAGCATTAACAGCAGTTTAAACAAAACATTCAACATTAAAAAGGCTAATTTTTGCAATGCTAAAATCAGTGTTAAAGGACATTCAGTGTGATTTAATCTTCAGAGATAAAAATGCACAAGAAAGATGGAATTTGCTTAAAATGTTCTTAGATAGATATACACGTCGCTATATACCACTGGGGAATAACTATATGAGGAGCAAATTAAGACCAATGCGGCTTAATAGAGGTTTGCGGGGAAATGAGAAATAAGAAGTAGGCTTTTAAACTGTTTAAGTCAGAAGGGTCTGATGCATCATTTAAAAATATAAAGTATGTAATAAAATCTGCAAGCCGGCGATAAAGATAGATATTTTATTAAAAAAATTTTAACAGCTCAAACTTGAATTTTTTAGGTGCGATATCACAGTGGCCTGGTCTAGAGACCAGAGAAGGCCATAGGATGGTGTAGCAACAGCGCCACTGTAAATTTTCAGGCCACTGTGATAGTGCACCTAAAATATTCAAGTTTGAGCTGTTATAATTTTTTAATAAAATATCTCTCAGAGGTGGGAGTACCCTTGTTTTACTCAGGGGATAAACCCTACAGCATATATTTCTTTACATTTTAAGTATTACTATCCCTTTAAGGCCTAGTGGCTTAAAGCTGACGTTTAGGTAAATTAATAAGAGCTGTTGGATGTGAAAAATCATTTGGTGCCCAGATGTCATGTAGATTCTGTGAAGAAGCTAATTGATAAACTGTTGTTTTAATCACATGGCTGTTCCTTCATCAGTGTTGTGTTCTGTTCTATCTCTTTAGTGCACTTGGAATGCCCATTTCAACAAGCACCCAATCAGTGAAGCTAGGTGGGAGTCGCTTACAATCAAAGGACATTCATTGTGTCAAGTTGAGATATATATTGTGGTGGCCAGTTGCCGCTATTAATTGCTGTTGAAAAACAGGGTGGTGACATGCTATGCACCAGTGTTAAGGCACACAATTACATGTGCTGTGTCCAGTGCACCAGCATGTTCCCATTAGTACACACAGGAACATAAGACCAGTGGCCTACAACTGTTCCTCTGCACCAAGGTTGTATTTAGCCTGCACTTGGGCACAGAGGAATGGAACACCCAGAAACACCCATACACTGCAACACTGCACACCCCTTGGGGCACACAGTGCAAATCATCCATTTTTCTGTGGAGCTTTATATATAAGTACAAAGCAATCTTGGGATACACTTACCAAATAGACATATCTCTTCTGCTTAAATAACATCTTTGAAGACATACCCCAGTGCATCACAGAAACAAATTTAGCAAAGGTTTAACCCTTTGAGTGCCAGAGGGAAACCCGTACCCCTCTGGCACTCAAAGGGTTAATAGGGTGGCCACATTTCCATTCTGCCATTCCGGGACATGTGGTCACCCTAATCCCATGGCTGAGGTTCCCTCTGGCGCTGACCATCTTTCTGAGCCTGACATAGTAAGAGTTCCAAGTTGGCCTCAGAAAGATGGTCAGCGCCGGCAGGAGCCTCAGCCTCGGGCCTCACTTGCAGCGCCAGCATACCTGCTCCACCCCAGCTGTCTCGCAGGTAACCAGTCCAGCCAGCCAATGATATGTATTTGCTATATGGTCTTCATTAGCTGGCTCAGCCAGCCAATGAGGACCATATAGCAAGTACATTTCATTGGCTGGCTGGACTGGCACGTATTGCTCAATTCCAGGACTCTTTGTTGTCCCGGTGGGGGGTGACCCGGGATGCGGGACACAGACCCCCAATAAGGGACAGTCCCGGGCATTCCGGGATGTGTGGTCACCCTAAGAGTTAACAATCTTTCCACTTAGGAGCCAGACACTAATCTCCATTGCATTGCAATATAGTAAGTGGAGATGTATCTGTTGCGCTGGGATGCAACCTCTATCAGTGTAAAGGGAAACCAGGGAGTGATACATTATAACATACTTTGATCCCCTGGATTGTAGTGAGGTTTCCAATTCGCAATAAGATGGAGGTCTTTCTGCTATGCAGGAGGCTAAAGACAAATGGCCTAACACCCCACCTTACTTTCTATGCTATTGTTTAATTCTCCTCCTCCCTTCTTCTCTTTGTGTTCCCCCTCCTTCCACCATCTCAATATCACTGCTCTCTCTCTCTACCTCCCCCCTCCCATCCATCTCTCTGGGTCTTGTTTCTGACTACTGATGGAATTAGTCTAATTGAACAGCAAGTTTAGAAGAGGACAGAAGGAGACCATTCCCTTGGGCCAGCCCCATATATCTTTGGAAGAGGGTCTAAATCTCTCACTGTCTATTATTTATTGCTAATCACAGCCTGCTCCACCAAATGCACTTTAGTCTCTGTAAAATGAAATCAAGTACCAACACTTTAACCCTTTAAAAGTGGGCCTGCTGCCCTAAAACTAGTTTAGTTTGTTTTACACAGAATAAAAATCTGCTTCTGTATTACCTATTTTCCTGTAAAATAACAGTTTTTGAGAAATTAACCTTTATATTTTGCTGGCACAGTGGGACACGTTATGCTACTTCCCTTCACAGTATGCTAATTAGCTGTTTAAAGGAGCAGTAAACTATTTTTTATGAAAACACATATTTTACAGAGCATTTCTTGCTGAATAAAACAAGGGTACTCCCATCACTGTCAGATGTTTAATTAAAAATTTATAGCAGTTTAAATAATCATGAAGTGAATTTACTGTGTTTACTTCCTGGTAGTTCTAACTGACAGGAAGTGACAGACAGTTTCTGTCACATTCTATGGAGAACTGTATGTCTCTGACTTTTCTGACTTTCCTCTCCATTAGAATCTAACAGGAAATCTAATTAGAATTTGACCACTAGAGGTCACTGCTAATGTAAAAAAACATGGGTTTAAACTGTAATAACTCTGGAAATATAAATCTCTCAGCAGTGGGAGTACTCTTATTTTACTCAGTAGGAAAATCCCTACAATATATATTTTTTTTCATAAAAAAAGTTTACTGCTCCTTTAAGGCCAAACTTATCACTCCCTTTGCTATTAGAAATGCTCCCATGCATTCATAGTCCAGCGTTTAATGATATTGGTACAGCCCATAAGCTAATTAGCATTAAGGTGCCACACTGCACCACGAGTAAACAAAGGTTAATTTCTCAAAAGCGGTTTACATTACAGATGGCTGGCACAACATATAGACGAGTTTATTTCTCTTTATATGAAATTAAACTTACCTTAAGGTGATGGGTGCACTGTAAGGATCAGAGGGATGTGCAGTATATTACGAAGAAGTTCATAACACATCCATCTGGTCCTTAGAGGGTTAATTCAATACATTTGTTTCCAATATAAAGAACCTCTACATCAAGGGTTAAAGAAAACAAGGTTTACATGTATACATAGTTTTATTTATACACAGGGAAGAAGACACAAATATATACAATATATAAAGTGAATGTTACAGGAAGTACCACAAATCATAAAAAAAGACACAAGGATGGAGGTCCCACCCAATGGGGCGCTACAGTATAAGCAGACTAAGCGGCTGAGTAGGGCCCACATTTGGACAGAGGTCCCTGCAGTGCTTGCACTGTAGCACAGACACATGTAAACAAAATCGGATGGCAATGTCTAATTGGAATTTACAACACTGCATGGATTGTAGTTGTATTTTAATCTGTCGACTGTATTAGATATGTAGTGTGGGAGTAAGGGGGGGCCCCATGTGAATATTTCATTTAGAGCCCCCAAAAACCTACAGCCGTCACTGGTCTAGCCCCAAAGAATGTATTTACTACACTTATACTGATATCCTCATTCTTCTCTGTAGACTTTACAGCAATCTGTCTGAAGAAAAAAGGGTTCCACTTGTGCCAAAATTCAAAGCACGAGTTGTAGTAGGCACATTCTTCAACAGTAACCTAATGTGACAACCCAGGACACATCTACATCTCAGGCTCACCTAGAAAAGACAACCAAGGTGCCCTTAGCTCCACTCATGGCGCCATTTCTCACTTAGCTCCACCCCAGCCCTGTCTAGACCTTAGCACAGAAAATAAGCTTAAAGGAGCAGTAAACTTTTTTTAATGAAAAAATATATATTGTAGGGAGTTTCTTGTTGAGTAAAATCAGGGTATTCCCACTGCCGAGAGGTGCATATTTGCAGAGTAATTACAGTTTAACCCCATCTTTTTTACTTTAGCAGTGTGCTGTAGTGGTCAAATTCTAATTAGATATTCTGTTACATTCTAATGGAGAAGAAAGTCAGTGACTTACAGTTCACCATAGAATATGATAGAAGCTGCCGAGTCACTTCCTGTCAGAACGTTTGGGAAGTAAACACAGTAAATTCACTTCCTGATTATTTGAACTCTTATAAGTTTGGAATAAAACAACTGACAGTGGTGGAACTACCCTTGTTTTACTCAGCAGAAAAAGCTCTATAACATATATGTTTTCATAAAAAAAAATCTACCGCTCCTTTAAAGGAACACAAACATTTAAAATGATCTGTGGTAATACTCACTTAAATACCTTTTACTCCATGCAGGCATCTATATTAATTCTATATTTGTTTCTTAGGTTTAAATGTAGTCTTACATATGATCTGTGGGGGCTCCCATTCATACTTTGTTACATGGCTCTCATTACCATAGTAACATAGTAACATAGTAAATTAGGTTGAAAAAAAGACACAAGTCCATCAAGTTCAACCTTCTAATCTAGCTGGAAGTGAGAGGGTTAAAGGGGAACTACCACCCCGCTATAAGTTTACATGAATGCAGTCTTCATCTGGTGACTAGCTGCTTAGTAGAGCTAGTCGCCAGAAATATTACCTGGTTCCAAAGATTTTGCTGTTTTTCCGAGGCTCACAGGAGCAGGAAGCACGGACATCTCGTCACAGTGATGTCCGTGCTCCTGCGCTGTCAGTCCCTTTCGGAGCCAAGGAGCTTTTGACTACCTATATCTCTCAAACCATAGAGGTTTGAGAGATAGGGTTTGTTGCACTTAGTTTATTATTTTCAGCTCTACAAAACTATAAATAATTTTTTAGGCACATTACTGTCCCTTTTAGCGCCCTGCAGCCCAGCATCAAGGGATTAAAAGCCCCATTTAGGTGGGTTTTTTTTTTCATGTTACCTATGTTATAGATGATTTGCCCCAGAATTGCTCTTCTTTGTTTTTATACATAAGGCTAGGGTGACCACATTTCCCTTCTGCCATTCCGGGACGTGGTCACCCTAGTTGCCCCGTCATACCTTAAGTCCCTGGTGGTCTAGCGGCGTGGAAAGTGCTCTGTGCCTCCTCCGGCACAGAGCTGAAGCTCCCGCGCGCTGTGCTCAGTAATGCAGAGCGCTGGGAGATGATGTCATCTCCCAGCGCTCTGTATTACTAGAGCGCTTTCCTCCAGGTAAGCTGCATTGCCGCCCTGGATGTCAGCCTGCAAGCGGTGTGTCATATCATGGATGCCGCGAGCGGCGTCCATGATGTGACACACCACTTGCAGGCTGACATCCAGGGCGGCTTGGCTTCATTCCGGGACACTTCATTGTCCCGGTTGAAGGGGACCCGGGACGCGGGACATAGCCCTGAAATAAGGGACAGTCCCGGACGTTCCGGGACCCGTGGTCACCCTACATAAGGCCCATGTTTTCAGTATATCTCTGTTTGAGCACAGATGGGCAAATCAGTCACTTTTTTACCTTATCTCAGGCCAATTACAGACAATAAAGTACTGGCACTTCTAGACATGTATCAAGGTTACTATGGTCCTGGGTGGCCTGCAAAAGGCAAGCATGGAAGTTGTCATGGAGCACATGAAAGATTAGACCTTAAGAGGATATTTTTACAGATGCTAGCATGGAATATAGGATATTTAATTGTCTATGACCACAATTTTTAGGTTTTATTGTTCCTTAAAAAAAGTGTGGTAGTTTAATTGAATAGCCTACAAACAGAAGTGGGATAAATATAAGGCAACTATGAGTATTAATTAAGTCTGAGCTCAGGAGAGTTGCTAGGTTGCAAAGGACCCAGGTCTTAGGACTAACCTAATGCAATAATTAGTGCACTATGCAGCCCAGTTTCGCCACTACTGTTACAAAGATTGCTACCAATAAATTACCCAGCAACACACTGGGCCAAGCTAATGTAATATTAGTGCAGTTAGTCCAACTGCACAGTTATTGGGAGGGAGATTTTCATAGTTACATACCTCCAAGCTGGCAACAAAACATTGGATTTTAACCCTTTGGGTGTCAGAGGGGTGTGCAATGCATTGTGTACTCCTCTGGCACTCAAAGGGTTAAGCCCAAGACCCAGGGCACCAGTGGTGGACTGAACATCTGCAACTGCAGTGGGTGAGTAACTTTCCCTTCATATTCCTTATGTTTCTAAGAGAAGTAAAGAATTTAAAGCATAAAAGGGACCAATGTTCAAACGAAAAAAAGAGCAATTCTGGAGCAAACCACCTGCACCACAGGGGACAAATATAACATTCCATTGATTTCAACTGGGGTTTAACCCCTTGAATGCTAGAGAGGTCTCCACCGCATTGCAAAGTGACCTCTTTAGCCTTCAAGGGGTTAAATACCCTATTTAAATCAATGAAAATTATGGGAAATTAAATTTTTCCCTATGGTGCAGTTGTTTTGCTCCAGAATTGCTTCTCTTTTTTGGAACACGGGGAGAAATATATATAAAGCCTTCTTAGTGTATGTTTAAAGGGGATGTATCACCTAAAAAAATGTTACCATACGTTTTGTTACAACATTAGTTTTCTGAAAGAAAGTATTTTTAAATATATTGCCTCCTCTCTGCTGTGCACTTCCTCATAATATGCACAGCAGAGTTCTTCTGCTCCTCCCACCTCCCTCCCAGCTGCCCCAGGCAGTATGTTCATGCTTCC
The DNA here is from genome assembly GCA_037306005.1 of Rhinophrynus dorsalis. Lineage (NCBI taxonomy): Eukaryota > Metazoa > Chordata > Amphibia > Anura > Rhinophrynidae > Rhinophrynus > Rhinophrynus dorsalis. The sequence continues at coordinate 265,655,616 of CM074718.1, read as the reverse complement.
TTTCGGTGTGCTGTGAATGTCTTCTATCGTTATATCAAGCTCCGGTTAGCATTATACTGTGGTTGCACTCTCAGTATAATGCTAACTGGAGCTTGATATAACAATAGAAGACATTCACAGCACACTGAAGAGAAGAGTGAAGACGCTCCCTGGGGCAGCTGGGAGGGAGGTGGGAGGAGATTAGACAGTCAAGAAGAGCTTTGCCGAAGAATCAACGTGGTACATTATGCTGACTGTCAAAGCTTCAACAAGCAATATCTTTAAAAGTACTAACTTTATATATATAAAAAAAAAAAAAAACAGCTTCCTACTACTACTGTTGTAACAAAACGTATGGTAAAACATTTTTTTAGGTGATATATCCCCTTTAAGAATTGACATTAAGTTCACAGTTTCATATATATATATCAGGGCTCAAAATTTCCACTCGCCACTAGCCAATGGCAAGTGAAAATTTAGCCCTGGCGAGTAGAAATTCAGCCCTGGTGGGTATGTTTTGGCTTGCAGTGGCGAGTAACTTTTCAGGTATGGCTAGTAGCAAAAGACTTAAAATTATAAGCCCTGTATATATATATATATATATATATTTAGTATGAAGTAAAGTTAAGTTTAAAAATATTGCTATCTGAAAAGGTTCTGAGAAAATTCACAGGAAATGCGGAACTCAAAATATAGCCATCACTATATATTTCCATTAAGAACAGGTTATACCTGGTGTTAATATGTAATCACTAAAACTGCCTTTATTTTTGGTTCAATTAACAAATGTCTTTATAACTACATTGCCATAAAGTCTGTATTTGTACAAAACCATTTCTACTCCAGATATGAAAAGAATCGACTTGCTAGAGTTAGCACTTAGAGAAAATGGGGGAGATGTATAAAACTTGAGTAATAGAGAAAGTCTCTATAAAAATTGTCCCAAAGTGACATAAGGATATATATAAATGTTTATTGACATTTTCAGTAGGTTCTAAAGCCAGTCACTTGACTTTTTGTAAAGTGGAGTAGAAATAGTGTTCCTGATTATATATCGGAGAAAGAGTCTCCTTGGGGGAGATTTATAAAAGTGAACTTAATGGAAAAGAGTTGTTAAAATGGTTCTAAGATTGTTGCTGATAGTTACAAAATGATTAAGGACAGTTTAGGAGGACATAACACCGTGTAGTGTTTTTTTTTATAAAATGGAATAAGGAAGTTTGTAAAAAGTGGCTCAGCGAATTTATAAAGAAATGTTGGTATTTGAAACAATTTAGTGACAGAATTATCCCAATTATTTAAGGCCATGTCTGACCTGCTCTTGTCCTTTACTATCACCACATTTATAAATGCAACTAGAACAGTGGTTCTCAAAGGATTTTTTCAGGGGGGCCACCAATGCAGCCACCACAATGTCCTGGTGGCCGTCACTGTGGCCACAGCCATGTCGTGGTGGCCGCACTATGACATTTCATGCACAAATGGTATAAGGGGATTAAGACATACACAAATTGCATATAAATAAGTGCAATAACAATAAATTTACATCATATTACAATTTAAACATTCCAGAAATCACATAGTATTAAAAACTATCCGATAAAAGGTTCTTAAAACTTACTAGTTACTGGAGATATATATTTCAGAGGCAAACATAATACGGGGTTGCCCCTACTGACACAGACAGACCGACACACACACTTTGAGATGAAGATAGGTGGCCTGGAGCGATAATACACATAGGCCAATTTAGTGGCTCAGTGGTTAGCACTGTTGCCTTGCAGCGCTGGGGTTCTGGGTTCAAATCCCACCAAGGACAACATCTGCAATGAGTTTGTATGTCCTCACTGTGTTTGCGTGGGTTTCCTCCCACACTCCAAAAAACATACTGATAGGTGAATTTAGATTGTGAGCCCCAATGGAGACAGGAACCAATATGAGTGTAAAGCGCTGCGGAATCTATGTGCGCTATATAAATAAAGGATTATTATTATTATACTTGCCCACAAGGTGAAAACTTGGCAGCCGTCCCCAGGTGATAGATGTATAATCCTTTGAGTGCCAGCGGGGTACTAAAAACATTGCAAAGCAATGCTTTGTGTACCCCTCTGGCATTCAAAGGGTTCAAGGAAAATATAGAGCAATTAGCTTATAAGCAACTGTACCATATTTACATTATCCCCACAATACATCTAACTTGTCAAATAACTATAACATGTCTTGTCCCTGTAATTAAGACACTTTCTCCTGCAGTGGAAGCCCTCCTTTACATTCCACCTCTCTCCCTGGCAGCCCTACTTCACCCCTCGGAGCTCAGCTGCTGCTGCAGGGTTTAGCTCTTGTATCATGCAGGACTGTCCTCCCGCCATGTAAGCCCTACATTACATTTTACCTGTCTCCCTCTCAGCAATACTTCACCTGTCCCACCTCAGCCAGTCCTGCTGGAATTTTTGGCTGCTGTTGTGCAAGTACTATCCTGTTCCACTCAGCCCATGTCTCTTCCTTGGAATCCAATCACTGCCTCCCTTTCCCTTCTCCATCCTTCCAACCCCCTTTCAAGGATATGTGTTTCCTTCCATTGAGTGCAGGTCAGTGCATAGGGCCTATACTTACATTACCACAAAGCTAACCTGCTATGCTGCAGATGACTCCTCCTCCTCTCTGCCCAGCGTCTTTCATGGTAAACCACAGTAAGCATGGTGACGCTATTTGTTGCCCCTTGCTACTTTTCCTGTCAGCACTGGCAAGTTGCCCTACCTTTCACCTCTTCCATAGATCCCATCCTCCATTTTGCCCACTCTAAATGTACCACCACAGAGGTAAAATAGCTGTGATCCTGCTGCAAGAACTATGCAATATTTGTATATTGAAATAGGGTTTAGAAATAAGACTACCATATTTACGATGCAATACAATTAACCCTCTGAGTGCCAGAGTGGTGCATAATGCATTGTCTACCCCTCTGCCATTCAAAGTTAAGATAAACTATTAAACTTCCTCCACTGAAACTCTGAGCACAACCACTACACAGTAAATGGCACTACTGGCTCACTTTATAAATACTGCCACAAAAAACATTTGGAAAATGCAGATTAAATAACATCAGGGCATCAATGTATTTTTTAACCTATACTCCTTTTACGCGTTGTGCCACTGACAACCTTCACATCTGTACCTGCTGTGGTCCTACGTCTCCCATCATCTTTTCCATTTTGGATGCTTCTTGGCTAAAAATCCATCTGACAGGTCACAGGCACAAGCAGGGGTTGCCCTTTTATCACCCCCTACACACCTCACGACGATAGCTGCCATCTGACACCACGCAGTCTACAGAGGCCCCCTAAGGAGACTCCTGTCATCTGCTTCCATGGTGGCTTCTGTGATGTGGAGCCATCCCATCCCCTCAGCAACAGAAGCAGGTTAAAATCCATACACAAGCGTGTCCCCTGTCATCCTCCATGACATCTAATCCTTTCATAATGAGGGGTATGCATTGGTTTGGAATGCATTGCACACCCCTCAGCGATACAAAGAGTTAAACGGATGCCTCCTCTTCCACGCTCACCACAACATTCACACTGTTCATGTCTCCCATGCTTCTTTTTGCACGTGCATGGCCATGCTTCATTCTTTAGTAACTGATAAAGTATTGGAATAGCATGCTAAGTTTCACACACATATAATTACCTACCCATTTAGAGGACTCCAGACTGCGGAGAAGCCTTATTCCATTGCCACCTGAAGTTCTTCAGTGTGCTGTATGATGGAGCTGCAGCTGAGGCAGGCTAAACAATGATTGGCTGGCTGATGCAAAGTCAAGCTGGAAGCCTCATCCAGTAAGCTTCAGCCAGTCACATTTGTATATTTCAGACGGGAAGCCTCAGACAGTCACATACAGCAAAAATTACATCCATGATGGGCTGGTGGCCACATGCGGCCACCATTACAGCATTTTTCATGGTGGCCGCAGACAAACACGCTGGTGGCCGCATGCGGCCACGGTGGCCGCATTTGAGAACCACTGAACTAGAATACTTTATAAGTACCAACACTCATAATAAGAAATAAGGACATTTTAAGGATCCATTCACAAAAACGAACAAGAACACTTTTTATAAATCTTAATAAATCCCCCAGTATATTTTGAACTAGCTTTACATGGATGAACTTCTTCGTGGATGAACTTCATCGCTTGTTTGGAGGTGTTCTTAAAGGGATAGTAATGTTTCACAAAAACAGCAGCTCCACTTAATATTCATAGTATTTGAGCCATTGAGAGTTTTATTTCAATCCTGTCAGAGTTGTAGTTCAAGAGTAATTGAATGATAAAGTTTCTCCCTCCCTCCCCTTTTGCCATCCCTTCAGATGTGGAATCTGGCCCACAGACCAGACAGCTCACAGCAGCAATCTTCTTACTATGAGAACAATGAAAGCCCTGCCCCCATTGACAGATTTTTCCCTTATGTTAATTGAAGATTGTCCCTCTCTGCAATCCACTTGGACACCACCCTGCTGCTCTGAGGTGAGCAGTGTTACATCAGTAAAAGGGGTGGGAGGGGATACTTTATCATTCAATTACTTTTGAACTACAACTCTGACAATACTGAAATAACACTCTCCATGGCTCAAATAATATGAAGATTAATTGGAGCTGCTTTTATTTCAGCGTTATTAAGCCCATTGTTTGGGTGAGTGACGCTTTCCTTTACTGCACTTGTTACGCACTTCTATGTTGGAGGTAAGTTACCTGTTGTGGCTCACAATTTTGTTTGCTGTTAGAAATGGTCTTGTCCAATATGAATTGTGCCGTAATGTATTTATAAAGGAATTCACTAATTATGCCAAAAATAAAGGCGGTTGTAGCGATTAAATCTGAATGCCAGGTATAACCTGTTCTTAATGGAAGTATATAGTGACAGCTATGGATGCGAAAAAAATATTCTCAGTTGCTAATTTTCCACAGATTATCTTAGAATTTTCTCAGACAGACAAATTTATAAACTTGACTTTACTACTTTATAAATTTGACCCTATGTTGCGAACTTTAGCGACAGTTCTTAAATTTACACTAAGAACGCTTTTTATAAATCTCCCCCCAATGTCACTAAACGTCTATACATATTATGTTGCTTTGAAACAATTTGACAGACTCTTCATAACTCCAGTTTTATACATCTCCCCCATAGGGTTCTAATTAGCTCGTCTTCATTGAGCTATTGAATAAATCTTTGTGAGTAGTTATATTGTGAATTAAAATGGAAATGAATCTTCACGTTAAGGTTCATGTATTCAGAAGCACACTGTTGGAAACCTCTCTAGCAGTTCAAGGGATAAAAGCAGCATTTTATTCAATGAGAATTTTTATTTATTCACAAAGATACAGTTGAACTGATCCAGAATTGCACTAGTTCTATTTAAAGGGATAGTAATACTTTGTTTTATCTTTATTTTATTTTGTAGGCATTAAAAAAACATGAAGAACGATATGTCTTATCGCTCAAACCTTTATGTTTTGAGGGATATTCACAAGCAAAGTTTCCCCTCCCACCCCTTTTACCTAGTGTAAGCAATCTCTTCTCAGATGTGGAATCTGGTTGTAAGACCAGACAGATAACAGAAGGGGACAATCTTCTTCCTATGAGAACAATGAAGGCTCTGCCCCCCTTGACAAGTTTTTCAGGTTTTTCCCTTATCTTAATTGAAGATTGTCCCTCTCTGCAGTCTACCTGGGCACCTCCCTTCTGATCTGGCTGAACAGTGTTACATCAGTAAAAGGGGCGGGAGGGGGATACTTTATCATTGAATTACTCTTGAACTACAACTCTGACAGAATTGAAATAACACTCTCCAAAATCCAAATACTATGATGATTAATTTTATTATGAAACATTACTATCCCTTTAAAACATCAGACGTATTGTGTCCTGTTTGAGAATTAGTTTTAAAACAGCTATGGGCAATCTGAGGCCTTCTACCTGTTCAGAACTGCAATTCCTATTCTACCGTAGCATTAAAAAAAAAAAAAAAAATGCAGTGCGCTCTGAGTGCAAATATTAGAATACTGTCAATATTTACTAATCCAGATGGCTGTGTGAAATGTTCATTAGGTGTGATGTTTAGGATTCGTTGCTGAAATCTCAAATCAAGACCAGTACACACACAAAAAAATAGTGTAGTATTTAACCCTTTGAATGCCAGAGGGGTGCACAATGCATTTCAAAGCGATGCGTTGTGCACCTCTCTGGCATTCAAAGGGTTAAAACTAACAGTCACAAAAGGAGAAGCTACAGGCCTCTCTGCAGAATCAACATGCATTTAAACCAGTGTACAGCAGCCTGAGGCCCTCCATCTATTCAGGACTACAGTTACCATTATCCCCAGCCATCCAATGGGTAGCTGTGGGTTAAACCCTCAGGTGTGATAAGAACAAGGCACATTGAAGAGTGTCAGCAAGTCACTCCATGTATTTCTGTTACAATGTCCAAAGCTGCTTGACTTTGGAATCCACATGGTAAATTGTCCAAGGATGTAGATTATATATCCGACACAAAGAGTCTGCCACTTTCAAAACATACACTTGCCAGTCTTTTTGCTTTTACCATCTCTGTTCTGATTACCAAACACCTAGTGACAGAGAAGGGGTGGGACCTCTGTGATTTGCAGTTAAAGGGATAGTAATACTTTGTTTTATCTCTATTTTATTTTGTAGACATTAAAAAAACATGAAGAACGATATAAGTCTTATCTCTCAAACCTTTATGGTTTGAGAGATATTCATAAGCAAAGTTTCCCCTCCCACCCCTTTTACCTAGTGTAAGCCATCTCTTCTCAGATGTGGAATCTGGTTGTAAGACCAGACATATAACAAAAGGGGACAATCTTCTTCCTATGAGAACAATGAAGGCTCTGCCCCCCTTGACAAGTTTTTCAGGTTTTTCCCTTATCTGATCAGGCTGAACAGTGTTACATCAGTAAAAGGGGCGGGAGGGGGATACTTTATCATTGAATTACTCTTGAACTACAACTCGGACAGAACTGAAATAACACTCTCCAAAGTCCAAATACTACGATGATTAATTAGAGCTGTTTTTATTATGATACATTACTATCCCTTTAAGATACACATTCCTCAGACACCCTGGTGAAAATGGGGGAGATTTATAAAAGTGGAGTTAATTGAAAACAGAAGTTAAAAAGGCTGTAAGATTGTCTCTGGTAGTTATAAAAGTATTATGGACAGTTTAGGAGAACATAATTCCGTGTAGTACATTTTTTAAAAAAATGGAGTAAGGAAATTTATAAAAAGTGGAGCAGCATGTTTATAAGGAAATGTCGCTATTTGTGACAATTTTGTAACAGAATTTACTCCAAATATGTAAGCCCATGTCTGACCTGCTCTTATTCTTTACTGTCTCCACATTTATAAATGTTACTAGAATGCTTTAAAGGGATTTAAAGCATCTCCAATTAATCTTCACAGTATTTGGGCCATGGAGAGTGTTATTTCAATACTGTCAGAGTTATAGTTCAAGAGTAATTGAATAATAAAGTATCCCCCTCCTGTCCCTTTTACCTAGTGTAAGCACCTCCCCTCAGATGTGGAATCTGGTCCTGGGACTAGACAGATCACAGCAAGGGACAATCTTCTTACTGTGAACACAAGGAAAACCCTGCCCCTGTTGACAGGGTTTTCAGGTTTTTCCTTATGCTCACTGAAGATTGTTCCTCTCTGTAATCCATCCGGACAGTCTTGTTGCTCTAAGGTGAGCAGTGTTACATCAGTAAAATGGGTGGGAGGAGGATACTTTATCATTCAATTACTCTTCAACTACAACTCTGACAGTATTGCTACAACACTCTCCATGGCCCAAATTCTATAAAGATTATTTGGAGCTGCTTTTATTTTGAAACATTACTATCCCTTTAAAATACCAACACTCATAATAAGGAATAAGGACATTTTAAGGATCCGTATGCAAAAACGCACAAGAACACTTTTTATAAATCTCCCCCGTTGTGCAGAGGGGATTGTGTTGCTAAGCACTGTTGGACACTGAGACAGAAACAAGACGGAGCGACTTACTGATAAACTTTAAAGTGGCTTGGGCCCATGTCTTCCCACTACTGAGGGTTCAAATCCATGCTGATATTGCAGACTAGTAACATCTGATTTTGTGGGAACGTAGTTTCATTCTGCTTATTTCACTTTTATATACATTTTACACTAGATTTTGTGCACTGGTCTTGTTTTCTTTTTTGCTGTCTGTGGTTGATGGGAGTTGCAGTCATAGACAGCTAGAGGTCGCCAAGCGGCCCATCCCTATTCTAGAACAAATTCAGTTTGGGTGGCTGTAGAGTGGTCAGGTCAGATAAAATGTAAGAAAATGATAATATACGTTTAAGGGGATATTTTTCTTGCAGCAGACAAAGCAGCAGATCCAGTACACTGCTTTAACTGCTGATATTATAATATTTGATCAGGTGTTTATCTGTGATCAAAAACAGTTAATTAACATATACAGCAGTGATCTGATTAATGCTATACACCATGAAACTGTTTTTGAGAGAACTTATTCTACACCGGATGCATATTTACACTATGGTGGATATTCACTAAGATCTTAGTTAATAGGATCCATAGAATAACATGGGAACTGGAGAAGTTATATACTGGAGAAGTAATGTCTACTTTATCACCACTTCGCGAATGTCCCTCTACATATGTTTATGCCAGCTGTAAGCAAGCAGATGGAAATTGTGCATTTCTATATTGTGTTTACATATAGATTCCAACACGCCCAGTGATAAATCAGCAAATGACAAATAAAAAATGAAATGCAACATCACATAGTGTGAGGCGTGAATCGCTTCCCAGCAGAGGTGCCAGAGGCTCCTACAGAAGTTTAGAGCAGTGTAGTTGGAAATCCACATTCCCTGTGTAGCTCTCAAGAAAGTACTGAAGACCTGCATCTTGTATGAGCACTCAAGAGTTATCACTAATCTTTTATTATTATAAAAAAGAGGAAGCGTACCCTAAAATTGGGTTACTCCTAATTTGTTTAACCCTTTGAGCGCCAAAGGGGTGAGCAACGAATTGCAACACAATGCATTGCACCCCCTCTGGCACTCAAAGGGTTAACAGATTGACTTCCCTAGGTTGGTGTTCTATAGACACAATCGATTATATCAATATACTTTGTTGGCACTGGATCACTTTTGTAGTTTACTACTAGTTATTTCAGTTTACAATCTGATAAAGATGACTGACCCTTTATAAGCCATTTAGGTCTACTGAAGTCATTGCTTATTGCTAGGAGGTAGGACCCAGAGTCAGACTTCAGTAGAGACCTCTATATACAGTAAACTGCAGCTAAAATCCCAAAGGTATATAGCTATACCTTCCTAGCGTATGAAGGACACCTACCTAGCTAGTTGTTCTTCAAAAAGCAGTCAATAAACATGTTTCATTTGCATTTGATCTCTGGAATAGTCTACTGCTAGTTGTTTCAGTCTACAATCAGAAAAAATTGTTGTTCCCTATAAACCATTTATCAATGCTGAAGCCATTGTTTGTTGTGAGGAGGTGTGACCTAAAATATGATTTGTGGTTTTAAAGCCGTTAGAAGAGCAGACTTGTGGGACCTGTGTGTCATGTCTATTGTCACATTGTTAGTTCTTGTGGAAGATGTGCTAGGAAAGTAAGTCATGGATGAAGCTGATAGCTTGTGGGGATTTCCACAGTTGATAGTGAGTAAATATACTCAGTATATGTACATAGTACAGTAGTATTCAAAACATTTGATCGTGAGATGATCTTTAGTTTTCACACCCTGAGTGTTGCTGACCTTGTTGGATGCTTCAGCTCAACTGGCAAGACTAATAGAGAACACTGTAATGTCAGAATACTCTAGCTGATAAAATGTCACTTGTGATGTAAGTTAGCATATACATTAGCTTATGCTACTTTGTTTAAGAAGTCACAGTATAGATGCCATATCCAGAATGAGACTGCCACCTCCTCTCCCCCTTCAAAACAAAAGAGCAATTAGCCAATCAGTGTATAACAAAACAAAGAAGAAAAGCATTGCGTCAGCATTCCTACCAATCATCACAAGGAAAGGAAGATTGGGTCAATCAGAGAGCATAACATAATGATATTGGTCCGCACCACTCTGTCGCTGCTCTGAACCATTCCTTAAAGGGGTAACCACACCAAAAAAAATGTGATAATACTTAAGGCGTATCACTCAACAACCTGTGGGCCTCATTAAGATTAAACAGCTTAAATCAACCTATTGCAAAACAGCTTATAACAAGACACATGCATTTACCTTAATTTTGCGTCAGTGTTCCCAATATATTTCCCTGTACTTCTGCATCACCTTGGTACAGACTGCATGTCGTTCAGGGAGGCAACAACTATCTATGCATCCAAATGTAGAGATTTTTGACCACCAATGTATCCATAATACCTCAAGTAATTTGCAAAGGACACATATGTGTTGTGATGAGAGAACAAGAAGAAAAGATTTCCCCTGTCCCTCAATATAAAGCCACTTACCCTTACAATATAGGAGACTCCAGGGCCCTGCAGTCGGTCATCAGGATGCAGCCATCCCTGAGCGGGTTTGCTGATGAGGGTCCCTTTACGGTTCCACTCTTCCCCTGGGAGTTTGTATCCCTCTGTCCGTGTGGTCTTTCTCCCACCCCCACCACCTCCCCCACGCAACCTGTTTATCACCTGCAGAGTACAAGGTGTGGAGCACACAGGATCGCAAGCTCCAAATACTGAGCCTAGACCTGCTCCTGCCACTGGTTTTTCCATAGTCAGTTCTTTGTTGGCTCCAGAGGGGGAGCGACTCAAGAAGGCAGCGGGACTGGAGAATTTCCACTGCCCCATCCTGGGTATCATCATGCAGAAAGTGGTAGCCACATCTTGCTCCTCAGGGTACTGCATGTCGGAAAATGGCTGACTCTGGGGGGGCGTCCTTGTGGGGGAGCTAGGAGCCACCTGTCCACTCATGACTTCGGCTGCCAATGCTGGCTGGTCCTCTGCCGAAGTTACAGAGTCGTTGCGAAAGCGGTCATACCTGGAGTCAGCCAGCATGCCGTGTGCTGGGATCCATCCAGAGCTTTCAGAGTGATTGCTCTCCTCTCTCTTTCTTTCTCACTTTCCCTCCTCCTCCTCTTTCCTTCTCCCTGGGGAGGATCGACTCTCACACGATGATGTCATTCTCATATTACTCATGCACCCCCACCATGCACAACATCCCAGCTCAGGTCAGCAGAACCTGCTGTGGTACCATTCCATCCCCCACCCATCCACATAAGGGAACATAGTGATGGTTATTTTAAGAGGATAGTTTTAAAACCAACCATAATATACTGATCATAAAATACAATTAACCTCCACCTCCATGCCATGCCTTAATCTGTGTCTGGAATATGAATATCTCCATCCTTTTATTTCTTACTGCATCCAGAATCTACCACTTTAAATGTAGAGGATGGTTATATCTCAGATTTAACAACTCCAAGGGTATTTCCTGATGTCTGTGTATTAGGAGGAGGTGAGAGGAATGTGTCCTGATGGCTGAGTATTAGGAGGAGCTGAGAGGAATGTGTCCTGATGTCTGTGTATTAGAAGGAGCTGAGAGGAATGTGTCCTGATGTCTGTGTATTAGGAGGAGGTGAGAGATATGTGTCCTGATGTCTGTGTATTAGGAGGAGCTGAGAGGAATGTGTCCTGATATCTGTGTATTAGGAGGACGTGAGAGGTATGTGCCCTGATATATGTGTATTAGGAGGAGGTGAGAGGAGTGTGTCCTGATGTCTGTGTATTAGGAGGAGGTGAGAGGTATGTGTCCTGATATAGGTGTATTAGGAGGAGGTGAGAGGTATGTGTCCTGATATCTTTTTATTAGGAGGATATGAGAGGTATGTGTCCTGATATATGTCTATTAGGAGGAGGTGAGAGGAATGTGTCCTGATGTCTGTGTATTAGGAGGAGGTGAGAGGCATGTGTTCTGATGTCTGTGTATTAGGAGGAGGTGAGAGGCATGTGTCCTGATGTCTGTGTATTAGGAGGAGGTGAGAGGTATGTGTCCTGATATCTGTGTACTAGGAAGAGGTGAGAGGTATGTGTCCTGATGTATGTGTATTAGTAGGAGGTGAGAGGCATGTGTCCTGATGGATGAATATTAGGAGGAGCTGAGAGGAATGTGTCCTGATGTCTGTGTATTAGGAGGAGCTGAGAGGAATGTGTCCTGATGTCTGTGTATTAGGAGGAGGTGAGAGATATGTGTCCTGATGTCTGTGTATTAGGAGGAGCTGAGAGGAATGTGTCCTGATATCTGTGTATTAGGAGGACGTGAGAGGTATGTGCCCTGATATATGTGTATTAGGAGGAGGTGAGAGGAGTGTGTCCTGATGTCTGTGTATTAGGAGGAGGTGAGAGGTATGTGTCCTGATATAGGTGTATTAGGAGGAGGTGAGAGGTATGTGTCCTGATATCTTTTTATTAGGAGGATATGAGAGGTATGTGTCCTGATATATGTCTATTAGGAGGAGGTGAGAGGCATGTGTCCTGATGTCTGTGTATTAGGAGGAGGTGAGAGGTATGTGTCCTGATATCTGTGTATTAGGAAGAGGTGAGAGGTATGTGTCCTGATGTCTGTGTATTAGTAGGAGGTGAGAGGCATGTGTCCTGATGTCTGTGTATTAGGAGTAGGTGAGAGGCATGTGTCCTGATGTCTGTGTATTAGGAGGAGGTGAGAGGTATGTATCCACATGTCTGTATATTAGGAGGAGATGAGAGGAATGTGTCCTGATATCTGTGTATTAGGAGAAGATGAGAGGTATGTGTCTTGATATCTGTGTATTAGGAGGCTGTGAGAGGTATGTGTTCTGATGTCTGTGAATTAGGAGGTGAGAGGTATGTGTCCTGATATCTGTATATTAGAAGGAGGTGAGAGGTATGTGTCCTGATATCTGTGTATTAGAGGAGGTAAGTGGTATGTGTCCTGATATCTGTATATTAGAATGATGTGAGAGGTATGTGTCCTGATGTCTGTCTATTAAGAGGAGGTGTGAGGTATGTGTCCTGATGTCTGTCTATTAAGAGGAGGTGTGAGGTATGTGTCCTGATGTCTGTCTATTAAGAGGAGGTAAGAGGTATGTATCTTCATTTCTGTTTCAGTGATGATGAGAGGTATGTGTTCTGATGTCTCTGTATTAGAAGAAGATGAGAGGTATGTGTATTAGTAGGAGGTAAAAAAATGTGTGTGACCTGATATCTGTGTATTAGGAGGTGGTGAGTGGTATGTGTCCTGATATCTGTGTATTAGGAGGTGGTGAGTGGTGTCTGTCCTGATATCTGTATATTAGAAGGAGATGAGAGGTATGAGTCCTTATATCTGTGTATTAGGAGGAGGTAAATGGTGTGTGTCTTGGTATCTGCCTATGTGTGCCAATGTCTATTGTAGGAAGTGATAATAGGTATGTGTACTGATGTTTAGAAGATGATGGGAGGTATCTGTCCTGATGTATGTGTACTAGGAGGAGGTAAGAGGCAGGTGTCCTCATGTCTGCATATTAGGAGGCAGTGAGAAGTATATGTCCTGATGCCTGTGTATTAGAGGGCAGTAAGGAGTATATCTTCTGATATCTGTCTGTTAGGAGGAGATAAGAGGTATTTGTCCTGATGTTTGTGTTTAGAAGAAGGTGAGAGGTGTGTCCTGTCTGTGTGTAAGAAGGAGATGATAGATATGTGTCCTAATGTCTGTGTATTAGGAGGAGGTTAGAGATATACGTACTGATGTCTGTGTATTAGGAGGAGGAGGTGAAAGATTTTTAATCTGATGCCTATGTATTAGGAATATTAGGAGAAGGTGAGAGGTACGGGTCCCATAGTCTCTGTGTATTTGGAGCAGGTAAGGGGTAAGCGTCCTGATGTTTGTGTATTAGTAGTGAGGTGTGTGCCTTGTTGTCTGTGTATTAGGAGGAGGTTGGAGATATACGTACTGATGTCTGTGTATTAGGAGGAGGAGGTGAAAGGTATTTAATCTGATGCCTATGTATTAGGAACATTAGGAGAAGGTGAGAGGTACGGGTCCCGTAGTCTCTGTGTATTTGGAGCAGGTAAGGGGTAAGCGTCCTGATGTTTGTGTATTAGAAGTGAGGTGTGTGCCTTGTTGTCTGTGTATTAGGAGGAGGTTGGAGATATACGTACTGATGTCTGTGTATTAGGAGGAGGAGGTGAAAGGTATTTAATCTGATGCCTATGTATTAGGAACATTAGGAGAAGGTGAGAGGTACGGGTCCCGTAGTCTCTGTGTATTTGGAGCAGGTAAGGGGTAAGCGTCCTGATGTTTGTGTATTAGACAGAAGTGAGGTGTGTGCCTTGTTGTCTGTGTATTAGCGGTGATGAGAGGTATGTGTCCTGTTACCTGTGCATTAGGCGGAGGATAGAGGTATATTTCCTTATGTCTGTGTCTCAAGCAGAAGTGAGAGGTATGTGTCCTAGTGTCATCCTAATGTCTATTTATTTGGAAGTGATATATATGTCTCCTGATGCCTGTGTATTAAGAGGTGAAAGGTAAGTACCTGAAGATGATGCAGTAGGAGAAAAGAGATGTGATTTTGATGTTTGTCTATTTGAAAATAATAAGCAATGTGTGTTGCAGTTTAATATTATACTGTGTTTACTTTCAAGTGTAAAAAATACAATTCTTTTCCTAGACAAACATTTGAAGTCTCCACCCTCTCATTCATTATTAAAGATGATGGCCCTTCTTAACCATTAATAATAAAAGCTGGCAGCCTCTCATAAATTAACCTTTTATTCTCCTGGTTTGCTTAATTATCACAGTCAGAGCATGGAAACAGACTGACCTGCAGACCATCAAATCTTCACCCTTGAGCTGCCAATGCATTGTTTGCATCAGCTGTGTAAAATTATTAATCAGTCTAATTCACTTCTCTTGCCTTTAACCATTTGAACACCACAGCAATGTATAGTGCAATGTGTTGTACACAACTGTGGCATTTAAAGGGTTAACTGTACCACACACGCATGCTTGTCTGCTGTGATTGCTCCGTCAATAATAGGAATGATCTGCACTCTAGGTAATTCCTGCATGAAAAGACTTTGTGCAGAGCATTCACCCATTAACCCATTTACTGCCAAACTCGCAGAACACAAATTTGACATAATTTTAAACAGCATTTTCAGGGACACTTTTCCCCTGGATAGTCATATTACAGAGCATCTCTAGATGTCCATAGTACCACACAGTGTAACAGGAAATCCTGTATAATAGAATTATAGCTGCACATTCTACAGTGGTATAGACATTACCCACCCCTAAATACTACAGGAAATCATATGAATCTGCAATATGAATGTGCTGGGAACTTCATGCCCTACTGAAACGTTTGATGACTGCACATAAAATATATGTTGTAATTCAATTTTACAACCAGGAACAAAAAACAGGGATATCAGGATCCAGGGACAAAAACCAGGGAGATTCCCTGGAAATCTGGAGCTGAGAGACTGATGTACTAAAAAGTCCAGGGGGGTTATTCACTAAGGTGTGATAAAGAGGTGATAAAGTGGAGATGACTTATCCAGTGATATCACTTCTCCAGTCCCTATGTTATTCTATGGAGCGTGGAGATGACTTCTCCAGTGATATCACTTCTCCAGTCCCTATGTTATTCTATGGAGCCTATGCATTAACATCTCCAGTACTTAAATGGATAGTAATGTTTCATAATACAAGCAGCTCGAATTAATCTTCATAGTATTTGGACCTTGGAGAGTGTTATTTCAATTGGGTCAGAGTTGTAGTTCAAGAGTAATTGAATGATAAAGTATCCCCCTCCCTCCCCTTTTACTGATGTAACACTGCTCAGCTTAGAGCAGCAGGGAGTGTCCAGGTAGATCGCAGAGAGGGGCAATCTTCAATTTAGATAAGGGAAAACGCTGAAAAACCTGTCAAGGGGGGCAGGGTTTTCATTGTTCTCATAGTAAGAATATTGACCCTTGATGTGAGCTGTCTGGTCTATGGACTGTATTCCACATCTGAGGAGTGGGGGCTTACACTAGGTAAAAGGGGCGGGAGGGGGAAAATTTATAATTCAATTACTCTTGAACTACAACTCTCACAGTAATGAAATAACACTCTCTATGGCTCAAATACTATGAAGATTAATTGGAGCTGCTGTTTTTGTGAAACATTACTATCACTTTAAGAAATGTTAGTGAATTAGCTCTATAGGATAACATAGAAAGTGGAGAAGTGATCTCAAAGGAGACGTTATCTCCACTTTATCACATCTTTATCACACCTTAGTGAATAACCCCCCTGGAATAATTATTGGGTAACCAACTACACCATAGGGGGACAAATAAAAAGGTATCATTGAATTCAGTGGGGCTTTTAACCCCTCAAATGCAATGGGCTGGAGACTGCTCTAGCATTCAAGGGCTAACTTTTTGAGTGCCAGAGGGGTACACACCGGTGGAACTCAAAGGGTTAAATGCTCAAATGAATTCATTGTGAATTTAGGGACATCTTTTAATTCTCCCCTATTGTGTAATTGGTTTGCTGCAGAATGTCCCCAGTTCTCTTTAATGCATCAGCCTTACTGTGTGGGATCGGTTGCCTGGGCAGGAGGTGGGTCTGGCTGACAGTGACTGAGCATCAACAGGCAAAGTGCCAGCGCACAGCTAGAAAATCCAATAATGATATTTACAGAGAAGGAGAGATAGAGAAGGAGGGAGGGGGAGTTGGGGAGAGGGAGGATATTGGAGAGATAGAGAAGAGTGGGGGGAACCGAGAGGGAATGGGAAGGAGTAAAATAGAGAGGGAAGCAGATAAAGATGGAAAAGGATAGGTGAAGAGGGATAGTGCATGGAGAAGAGAGAATTATCCAGGCTGGGTATGGCACTGGTGGGGAGGTGAGAAAGAAGTAGAGGAGTGGGGTATGTTGATGAGGACATACACAGAAAATAATACATGCAAATCAGGGTTTCATAATTACAGCCAGGGGAGGGCTGGCAACATACGGCCCAGGGGGCAAATACAATTAAGTGGCCCATATCTACTATCGTCCAAGCCCATTGTCCCAGCCCACCCCTGCTTCCTTAATTTTAAAATTGTCCTTAATGCTGTGAATTAAAGCAAGTGATACCACAGAGCTTACTGTTGAAATGGGGCTACGTTAGTGATAATGCAGTGCTTACAATTTAACCCTGCCAGTGCCAGAGGGGTACACAACCCATTGCTTTATCAATGCGTTGTGTACCCCTCTGGCACTCAAAGGGTTAGGTAAAGATAGAATAGTGATGCCATAGAGCTTGCAAGGGAAGTGGATTATGCTACTAGTGCAGCTATGTTTGGATTGTAGCTCTGCGGTATCACTTGCATATAGATTATTTTCATAAATTCTGTGGTATCACTAGTGTATCTCCATTTACAGCAGCAAGTGGGAGATTGAGTGATGCACTGGCCCACCAGCCCAGACACATGGCCAGCCCAGGGGGCAATTGCCCCCCTGCCCCCCAGGCCAGCCCTCCCCTGATTACAGCAAAAGGGACCATGTTTACCCTGCTCCACATATTACCTCACACTTGATGCCCCCCAGCTGCTAAAGGGCCTCAGGTTGCGCATCCCTAAAATGGACCTATTTCCATCAGTGGAATTCAATCATACATCAGACCTGTTCTGTACCTTCTTTAAAACCTTGCCCCCCTTTACAAGTCTTCCATCCCCCCCCCCCTTGCTCTCTACCTCCCTTGCAGCAATGGCCTACCAGCTCACACACAGAGATCTGTAAAATCTCATTACCAGAGACACTTGTTTGCATAAAACTCAACCAGACTCTGCATAATTCATTTTCTTTACATAACTAGTTATGGAGCTGAGAGATAGCTGTTGGCAAGGGATTGGGGTGGGGTGAAAAAAATCTGTTTTTGTTGGAGGCAGAGAGATATAGCTCTGTATGTAAAGTGCTTTGTGAGAAAATGCTGTGTAATGAGGATAGGGAAAGGTAACTGTTTATGTTCCAGTGTGCGGACCAGGCTTGGTATGAAAGATAGTTACAGAGCTGATTGGACTGTGGCTTCGCAATGCATTTGAGACCATTCTAGCATCGGAGGGTTAAAAGAAAACTAACAGTTCTAAATAACACATACATTCTTACCTTAAGTACTGATGGTCCTTATGAATTTTGACCTTGTGCCTTTATTCAAGAGATAACAGGGGAGATGCACTAAGATGTGATAAAGAGGTGATAAAGCGGAGATAACTTCCCCAGTGATATAACTTCTCCAGTTTATCACTTCTCCAGTTCCTATGTGATTCTGTAGAGCCTATACACTAAGATTTCTCCAACTTTGGCGATCTTAGTGCATAGGCTCCATAGAATAGCATAGGCATTGTAGAAGATAGTCATCTCCAATGTATCACCTTTTTATCATGCCTTATTGCATAATCCCCACCATCTTCAAACAGTCCTACCATGACCCTAAAGGCAGCCATAGCAGTTGCTCACAGAACCTCAAACTCCCCCCAGTGTACATGATAAATTTAAACCTTTAAATTGCATTTCATTGTGCACACCTTTTATCCGTAAAGGGTTAAGTAGGCTCATGCACTCCGTTTGCTTCAAGCTGAAAAACTGTCAGCAGCTGTCATGTCTGCCTCCATGGACTTGACATCCAAGACTGATTGACAATGTTATCTCTTGAACAAAGGCATTAGGGTAACATTTATATATTCATCATAGCTGTGAAACATATGGATTTTGCTGCTGATCACTGGGTCTATGGGGCAGAGGCTGATTTTCCAGATGTGGGGAGTTTGTTTATAAAACTCTGCCCACTTCTGCTTCTTCCCATTTTGGTCTTCCCACTCCCCGCCCACTTCTCCTCCTTCCCCAACCTATTCATCCTACTTTTTTCCATGTTTATGAACCCCCAGCCCCCAATTGTGATTAAGTCCAGCTCCTTTTTGACACAAATCGCATAATTTATCTCCCCCAGCGGCACCACAGGTCTCCGTCCAGAAAGTCCAGAAGAAAAAGTTCCCAGGTGTGGTCATCATGATGTTACGGTCATAGTGAGGTAAGTGGTGGGATTTATTAGGAAGTGCTAGTAGTTATCCTTTAAGTTCCTGTTTTCCCCTTCTGCTAAAAGGGAGTCCTCAAACTTATAACTTAACCCCATTTCAAACTTACATTAAAAAAAAACTTCATTGAATGTTGAGATCACACCCATATTCACACAATGCTAAGTGCTTACAACCGATGTAGCTTGAGAAAATAATGAGTTTTCACACACATCTGCTAGGTTTTTCACACTGAGACAACTGTATTGTGTGTCCCGATCACATGGGAGAGGGAGGTACATAGGGTTCCAAACTGTGATGTATAAGAATCAGAGATGCTTTTTTATTGTTTTTTTTTGGGGGGGCGGGGGGCTTATTTCAGTTGAGAGGGCAAAGTGGGCTATTATAATTGTTATAACAATCCTAATCTGCCAGCTCAGATGGGCACCTCTATAATGAGTGGTGTGGTATACTCCGAGTGCCGGATTCCCATTGAGAATGCCGGAGCTCGGCTTTTGTAACCTGACACTTTCTCAGGGTAATATTCTCCGGGCCCTGGCGTAATGAGAGGCCCCCTAACCCTTGGGTGTCTCCCTAGCATAGAGTAGGATGGCCCTCTTCTCATGTAGCTACTTTGATCAGTCTGATGATAGTGAGCTGGGCCAGGTGTCTGAGCCAAATCCTCAGAGTGACCCCCACGATGGTTCTTCCCAGAAAGGCTGAATGCAGGGGCTGAGACCTTCCCGGGAACTCGAGGTCCCAGAACTGGGGGTAATGAGTATGTGTTGGGAGCTGGAACCTGATCCATGGAGCGATAACGGGTCCTGGAGCCAATGGAGAATGATGGGGGTCTGTGATGAGTTGGCAGAAGACATTTCTCCGGACTGTAAACCCCAGGACCAGGAACATCTCCATTCTTACCTGTAAAAACATAAACCAGATGTAATAATACACAGTGTTATACAATGCCGTGCATAACTATATGGGGAAGAAAATAAGAAGAGCAATTCTGGAGCAAAACAACTGCATTAGCTGGGAAAATAAAATTCCCCAAATATCCACTGAGTTAAATAACGCTTTGTAACCCGTTGAATGCTAGAGAGGGCTCTCTAGCATCCAAGGGGTTAAATCTGCATTTACAAAAATGGGAATTTCATTTTTCTCCCTAGGTTACAGTTGATTTGCTCCAGAATTGCTACTATTATTCGTGGTGTATAAGGGCCATGAAAAAGATTCTTTAACCCGTTAAAGCAGAACTATCACCCAATATAAAGTCATTCCCCAATAATTAGGTACATAATGATATGTTTCTTAAAGGGATAGTAATGTCTTAAAAGATGAAAAAAATAATATTGTAGATAATGCAAAAAGAAATAGATCGGTGTAAGTCCCATCTCTCAAACCTTTATGGTTTGAGAGATAGAATGTTTTAAAGTTCCACTCTCCCTGATGTCAGCTGTAAAGCTGACCGAGGCGTCTCTTCACCAGAGCCGAGATACTGAAATCGAAAAAGAACTACTTCATTGGAAAGGTCTACAAAGGTTTGAGAGATAGGACTTGCACCGATCTATTTCTTTTTGCATTATCTACAATATTATTTCTTCTTCTTTTAAGACATTACTAACCCTTTAAAAGTGCTGTGTTATGAAGAAATCCTTCTTCTTCTGAGAACGGTGGCCAGGCATGCACGTAGACATCTTGTCTTAAAGACATCTGTCCTCCTGCACTGTCTGCCCAGATCTCCTCTAGAAGGCATTGCTAGGGTTGCCACCCAGCTGGTATTTTACCGGCAGGCTGGTAAAAAATTGGCTTCTGTCCAATGTTAAGTCTATGGAGGGAATGCCATGCCGGTATTTTTTTGAAGAAAAGGTGGCAACCCTAGGCATTGCATTGTACCTTAAGGTACTGGAAGGAACTGACGGCACAGGCGCGCAGACAGCTCTAAAGCAAGAAGCATGGCCGTTAGTCTCAGAAAAAGGATAACTTCAGAACTTGGTATTTGTGCTCAATAATAGCACTGTTAAGAAACATATCGCTATATACCTAAATATTGGGGAATGACTTTACATAGGGTGATAGTTCCGCTTTAAAGGGATAGTAATACTTCATTTTAACTTTATTTTATTTTGTAGGCATTAAAAAAACATGAAGAATTGTATAAGTCTTATCTCTCAAACCTTTACAGTTTAAGAGATATTCACAAGCAAAGTCCCCCCTCCCGCCCCTTTTACCTAGTGTAAGCAATCTGTTCTCAGATGTGGAATGCAGTCCATAGACCAGACAGATAACAGCAGGGGACAATCTTCTTCCTATGAGAACAATGAAATCTCTGCCCCCCTTGACAAGTTTTTCAGGTTTTTCCCTTATCTTAATTGAAGATTGTCCCTCTCTGCAGTCTACCTGGGCACCTCCCTTCTGCTTTGACTGAACAGTGTTACATCAGTAAAAGGGGCGGGAGGGGGACACTTTGTCATTGAATTACTCTGGAACTACAACTCTGACAGAATTGAAATAACACTCTCCAAAGTCCAAATACTATGATGATTAATTAGAGCTGCTTTTATTATGAAACATTACTATCCCTTTAAGGACTGGGCTGTTTGACAGTGGCAAAGTTCAGGTTTTCCTGTTTGTATCTGTTTTGCCATTTTATTATTAAGTGCACTCATGCAAACTATATATTTTTTCCAGGACAGAATAAGCCTTCTTTTGTTACCATATGTAAATATAGATCCCATATTTATATATTGGTTATTTGCAAAAAATATGCCAAAAAATGAAGCGTATTTCATGATTATGCTCCAGAGTATTCACACACAATTAGTGCAGGAGCCATGGAATGGGCCTAATTCCGTTCTACACTGTCCCCTTTACCCTATATTTTGCCAAATGGTGCATAAATGGGGGAGATTCACTAAGGGGTGATAAACAGGTGATGAAGTAGAGATGACTTCTTCAGTGATATCACTTGTCCAGTTCCTGTTATTCTATAGAATCTATCCACTAAGATCTCCAAAGCTGAAGAAATCTTAGTGCATAGGCTCCATAGAATAACATAGGAATAGGAGAAGTGATAAACTGTAGAAGTCATCTCTACTTTATCACCACTTTATCACCCCTTAGTGAATCTCCCCCCCCTTTATGCATTATTTGGCAAAATAAAGGGTAAAAGGGATAGTGTGCCATATTTTTGTAATAAATAAATACAACTAAAATAAATACAAATATAAAATGGTTGTGTTTTTTTCTGTGTTCCTTTGTTACCCTCTTACTCTGGGGTATGCACTAAAGCAAGTCCCTGTCATTTAAAGGGACAATAACACCAAAATAAAATGGTGTCCATCATACAAACTCCTAAAGTTTTCTGGGGGTGTTCATGTGCCAGATGGAGATCCCCGCGGTAACCCTGCAGCCACCACATTCCTGGAAGATGAGGTGGTCATATGAAAGACTGCATCGCTCCTTTATGAGAGAGAGAGGAAAAAAGAAGTGATGTTCTTCTAGACGCACAGCTACTTAGAGGAGCATAGCCATAGAGACTTATGTGCCATCTTGAGGACAGGGACCCTGAGAGCCCCAGACAAGGCAGATTGTTGCTACATGATGTTTACTTTCTTGTATAAAGGGACACCGCTGAGCATTAGCGATAGTATCCCTTTAAGTGTGTACTCTGCAATTCCAAGTCACAGTGTTTACACAGAGGTCTCCCATTGAGAGATCTCTACTGGGAACTGAATGAATCAGTTCCCAGTAGATGGAAGAGAAAGATGCTGTCACTTTCTGCATTGTTCCCTTCCAGGTCATGCACACACACACAGATGACAGTACTGCAGGACAGTAGCTCATCTCTATCCTCCCAATCCGAATGAGTTAAGCTTTCTGCACTTGCAAGAGACCCGGGCTGCAAAGACTCTACTAACATGCAGGTCTGTTTAAAAGCCTATGCTGTTTATAAACATCACAATGGCAAACAGCCCAGCCATTTGTCCATTTGTGCAGTTTATAAACATCATAAAGGCTCTTAAGTGGTTAACCCTTTCGGTGCCAGAGTATTTTATGTACCCTGCTGGTTGGACACATTTTCAGCATTTTTGCCATCCACTGTTTAGGTATGATTCTTGCAGTGTGTGTGCATGCCAGGTGAGTGTCAAACGCATTGCAAAACAATACACTGGATTCCCCTGTGGCAGACACAGTTTTTTTGGTGTTTTTTTTCAGACCTCATGGGGAAATCAAGATCGCCCCCCCTCGTTATTTATCAGTTACATAACCACAGGACTGTGGTGCTTATATGATATAATCAGTATAACTCACGTATAATAGATCATAAGAGTAATATGCATATGACATATATAATATGATGTAAGGCCTGTCGAGAACAACATAAAGTGCTAGAATGCGTTGCTCCCTGTGTGCGTAACCGCACATGCACAGTAGAGACTGTCCGAATGATGCAGTCATGCGCAGTAGAGACTGCCTGAACGATACAGTCATGCACAGTAGAGCCTGAATGAACGCGGCAGCTTCCAGTCAGAGGCAGTGTTGATCTGGAGCAGGGCACTTCGAAAGGCCTACCTCCCCCGGCTCCAGAGCAGCAGCCAAGGCCACTGGCTGGCACTTTGGTCCGTATACACGGGCCTCTAGTATATATATATATATATATATATATATATAAAATAAATGAAATATGTGTGTGTGTGTGTGTGTTTCCGTCTACTATGTTCTCTATTTGCATTGTTAAGTATTAATGTGTCATATATGTAGTGTCACATCTCATACAAATGTTATAGCAGGCCTATGCACAACTAACTCTATACAGGCGTTATACCATATTATACCTATGCCATATACATATTAGAGCTGTTCGCTGTCCTATATGTTTTAGATTTACTTGTTTTCTATATTCACGAGGGTCTATATTCACGAGGGTCTACTATCTGACTACAAAATGTTGCAGTAGTTGTGGTATATTTTCTCCACTGAAGTGGTGCATTTTTTGAAGTGATGTGTTGAAAAGTCATGGTTTTTTTTTAGCTGTGTATTAAATATTTATTATGCAGGCTATGTGCATTGTTATGTGTAGACTGTTATAGTGGGTGATTTATATAGTGGGTGATTTAGACATTATGGTTGTGTATAGCAACAGAACATAAAGGAGAAGTTAACCATTCCAAAATTGGTATAGATTTAAAAAACAAAAAGAAGACTTTGCGCCTGCCAAAACACACTCAGGGGAGGCAGAAAGGAGGAGTTACTGCTCCCACTGGGTGATTCAATGGGGGCGTGATTTTCTCACCAGTTGCAATGGCCGAAGGCCACTGCTACTGGTATGAAAATCATGCAGGGAGTTGGCCCGCCCCCACTATACAGCCCACCCACCACTATCAAAGTCAGAAAAAAACAAAATAGATGCCACTTGCTCCTACACCACTGTTACGGCTTTCTGACACTCAGACAACGGTAAAAAGTAAAAACACAGTTTTATTGAAATAATAGTTAAAGAACAGCGCCCCGGGGGCCAGGACAGGTAAAAATGGTAATGACAATATACAGGCCCAAGTATGTATAATGAAAGATACAGGTCAGGAAGGTGACATACAGGGGTAATGTAGACAAACTGAACAGTCTAGTAAATTTGATTAGCCAACGCCCAGGAGGTAATGTCAGTCTCTTGATGGTGTGGAGGAAGGTGTATTGTGTGACTGAACTGAATCACTCTCAAAAGCTGTGCAATGGAACGCCCCAACAGACCAGCAAGAACGACCAGAGCTGAGCCTATACCACCTAGTGGGATAACCGGAGGAAAGCTACTGCCAGAGCAAATGGGACCAGAACCTGAATCGCCCTTAACACTCACTCGGAAGTAACCCTGCGTGTGCCAATGGAACACCCTAAACACCCCTTGGGTGCCGGAACGGAGCAACACTGCACAAGCAATTAACGAGCCAGAGCACTAG
Source organism: Rhinophrynus dorsalis (assembly GCA_037306005.1). Taxonomy (NCBI): domain Eukaryota; kingdom Metazoa; phylum Chordata; class Amphibia; order Anura; family Rhinophrynidae; genus Rhinophrynus; species Rhinophrynus dorsalis. The sequence goes on along the minus strand of CM074718.1, from coordinate 265,630,565 downwards.
TAGTGCGGTGGATAGCGTAACACATTGAGCACTTGGAGACCAGAGCCGGGACACCCTTCCGGTGCCGTACAGAACACACACTGCAAGAGCAAACTGGAGGTACCAACGCCAACCAGCGCCACCACTGTGCTGCCCGAGCACCGGAACGGACAACTGCTCTGCTAGTGTGAATGGATAGGCTAGGTCTTAACAGCACAAGCTCAGGAAGTGTTAATGGCTCGAATGGAAACCCACAGGCTTGGCAAGTGTACGAGGATAGGCTCAATAAACGGAGGCTACAAGCACAGCAAGGGTTAATGCAGGTTCGGTATAGGAGGCTACAGCTCAGCAGCACTATGAGGACAGACTCTGAGCAGCAAAAGGCAACAGCTCGGTATGGAGAGATGATTAGTCAGAGCGACACAAACACAGTTCAGAATGTCACCGGAAGGCGACCAGAATCACACTGGAACACAGGAACAGATCACTGAGCAGGAACGTCAGCCGGAACCGGATCAATACACGAAGCAGGAACGTCAGCCAGAGCCGGGTCACTCACGGAGCAGGGTAGTCAGCCAGAACCAGGTCAATCACGGAGCAGGGTCGTCAGCCAGAACTGGGTCAATCACGGAGCAGAGTAGTCAGACAGAGCCGGGTCAATCACGAAGCAGGAACGTCAGCCAGAACCAGGTCAATCACGAGCAGGATCAGCAGAATAGTCAGGCGAGCCAGGTCGGTACACAGGAACACAGGAACACAGCAACAAGGCGCAGGATCAGGAACACCACGAAAGGGCATCTGACAGGTGCCATGACCCCAGTATATAAAGGCACATCCTGGGCGGGCCAATCAGCCTCCTCCAATGCACAGGCAACACCAAGCGAGATTGACAAGGAATCACGGGGACCGTGATAACCACAGACAAACACACATGCCCCACTCACACAGCACCAAACACACACACACATGCCCCACTCACATAGCACCAAACACACACACACATGCCCCACTCACACACACAGCACCACACACAGAGCACCAAACACACACACAAAGCCAGAAAGAAATATAGCTGACACACACACACACACACACAGTCACTCACTGTGGATCCCAGTGGCCTCAGCAGGACCTGTAGTACAGCCACTGAAGGGAAGCTGCAGCACCAGGGGAACAAAATGGCACTCAAAGGGTTAAGGTAGGCCCTCTTTGCTGAGTTATTTCTTGACTGTCATCATTTGCCATGCACGACACAGGACAGACAGCCATCAGGTACATTCTTAACCCACTGACTGCCACAGGGATGTGTATCAAGTTTTACCCCTCAGGGAGTGTGTTCAAACCCCTCACACTGTAAACTTGCATTTTTCTCCCACTTCTCCTCCTTCCCCAGCCTATTACTAACACTTTTTCACATTTATATTAAGCCCCACCCCCTACTCACAATTAAGCCTCACCCACTTTTAACCAAGATTACCCCATTTGTCTCTCCACATCAGCACCACAGAAGTCCCCGCCAGGGACTCCACAAGTCAAAGTTCTCAGGTATGAATACACTTCCCATTGCTATTTAACTCTGACATGCCTCTCTATACCTTAACCCTTTGAGTGCCAGAGAGGTGCACAACTCATGCATGCATGTGTTTCTGCGCATCAATGTTGCGTGTGTGTACATCTCTGTTACATATGTGTGTCCATGTGGGCATCTCCGGTGTGTCTGTGTGCGTGTGCATGTCTTTTGCATGTTTCTGCCACTCAATGTGTGTATGTGTCTGCCTGTGTGTTGCATATGTCTGTGTTTATCAGTGCGCCCAACTGTCATAACATGACGGGCAACACCGTCCCACATTGCTAGTATATATATATATATATATATATATATATATATATATATATAAATATATATATATATATACACACACACACAGTACTGTGCAAAAGTTTTAGGCAGGTGTAAAGCAAGAATGCTTTCAAAAATAGACATGTTAATAGTTTATATTTATCAATTAACAAAATGATAGTTAGTGAACAGAAATTGATAAAGTCAAATCAATATTTGGTGTGACCACCCTTTGCCTTCAAAACAGCATCAATTCTTCTAGGTACACTTGCACAAAGTAAGGGATTTTGTGGGTATATAGTCAGGTGTATGATTAAACAATTATGCCAGACAGGTGCTAATGATCATCAATGTAATAAGTATGTTGAAACACAATCATTAACTGAAACAGAAGCAGCTGTGTAGGAGGAAGAAAAATGGGTAAAGAACAGCCAAACTCAGCTAACAAGCTCAGGTTGCTGAAGACAGTTTAATGTAAAAAGTCATGCACCATGGCAAGACTGAGCACAGCAACAAGACACAATGTTGTTATACTGCATCATCATGGTCTCTCCCAGGCAGAAATTTCAAGGCAGACAGGGGTTTCCAGATGTCCAAGCTCTTTTGAAGAAGCACAAAGAAACAGGCAACGTTGAGGACCATAGACGCAGTGGTTGGCCAAGTAAACTTAGTGCAGCAGATGAAAGACACATCATGCTTGCTCCCTTTCTCAATCGGAAGATGTCCAGCAGTGCCATCAGATCAGAATTGGCAGAAAACAGTGGGATCCTGGTACACACATCTACTGTCTGTATATATATCCCATCATCATCTTCAGCCATTGCCGATCCACTGCAGGATTAACCCCTTAAGGACCGGGAAATCCGTCCGAAGACGCGACTCAACGACCACGAGCAAAATTTTTTTTTTGCTCCGTTGCGTTCCGGACACCCCGAACGGCGTCATAGTACGTCATCGGTCGTTAAGTCAAATCGACCCTTGACGTACTATGACCGTCAAGGGTTGTTAAGGGGTTAAGGTCTCCTCAACAAGCATCCATCAACTTAAGTCCTGTGCCATTTTTTGTCACTGCTTAGCAACAAATTTGGTAATCTAAATTTGTTTGGTCCATCTACCATCAGGTCTTTTTTGCTATGTGGCCAGCCCATTTCCATTTCAGGTGCTTTACTCTTTCAGTGATGTCACAGACCTTTGTTTGCTGACAAATCCATGCACATTATTTTCTGTCTTATTTTTTTTTGTTAGTTTTAGAATTTGCCTCTCCATACCTCAATGTGTAACCTTACGTTTTTGTATGGCTTTGGCATCATCCAGGGTTCATGTTTCACAGCCATACATAAGGACTGTGAGAATACATTGGTCAAAAACCTTTCTCATGAGGCAGAGTAGTAGATTTGTCTTAAAGACTGTACTACTAAGTTTTCAAAATGCTTGCCATCCCAATTTTATTACTTGCACAATTTCCATCTGTTGACATTTCCTGTCCAAAGTAAACATGCTTGTCAACTTCATCTATATCTTAAATTTGTTAAACAATATATATATATATATATATACTAGCAATGTGGGACGGCACTGCCCATCAGGATATATAGTGTGTTTGTGGGGTCATGATCCTGAGTGAGAGTGTGTGTGGACCGGGAGAAGTTATTGATATCCCCTACTTCCGGAGAGAGTGGCAGCTATATTTTTTTTGTCAGTTGGATAGTGGTGGGCAGGCTGGAGGAGGTGGGGCCAACTCCCTGTATGATAAACATGCCCCCATTGAATTACCCAATGGGAGCAGTAACATCCCATTGAATCACCCAATAGGAGTTGTGTCTCCTAATGAGACATAAATTATGTAATGAGGCATTCTGTGCAATGTATGTGTGTTTTCTGAGGAGACATAAATTATGTTCTGTGTGTGAGGTACCATAAATTATGCAATAAGGCTTATTCTTTTATATATATAGATATGTTATACAGACACATATTTATGTGAGAAAATACTTCTTCATGTAAAATGATGTGTCATGCTTTAATAGAAGACCACAATAAAATATAAAATGTATAACACATGAATCAAAAGCAATATACATGTGCAGTAATATAAAATCTTAAAACAGGTGCTAGGCATGTGCTCTACATACAAAGTAGTATAAGTTAGACCTGCACCACTGAGTATACCCCAAATGAGACCCACATTCATAGACATCATGGTATCAGCTAGTGGTGATCTGCCTCTGTCCAATAGTACAGGTATAAGATTGTATAATAATAGATGCTATAACTGACTTTCCCCATCTAGAAGAATGACACCAGAAGCTCAGTGTTGGTGTGTGATACATATTAAGCAGTCACACCTGGCTGTGCTATAAGACTTAGTTAGTTGCAATTTTTATTAGTATTTATAAATTCAAATTGGCTAATTCATATCAGTGTCTTGGATTATCATTACCACATTATGGGAAATTATGAGTATATGTATACGAACATATCCTTACAAATATATTATATGATACTAGTGTAAAAACCCGTGTACACGGGCCAAGGTCCAGGTAATGTTAACCCTTTGAGTGCCAGTGGGGTTTGCAACAAATTGCTTTGCAATGTGTTGCGTACCCCCTGGCACTCAAGGGGTTAAGCGGCCGCTACCTCACTGCTCCACGTGATGCACTCTTGCATCACCTCACTCACACACGCTCACTCATGCGATGCAGTCATGAGCAGTAGAGACTGCTTCTGACAAACATCCTAGCGAATTATTATATTGGATATTCCCATTGAGTTACTGGTTTACTAGTGATGTTTAGTTTGATATGTGCATTTGCTTTGTCTGTTTGTGACTTTGTTCACTAACCATACTTCTGCATGTCATGTGATTTGGACAAGTGGTGAGATACCTAATGATGGGTTTGTCAACTGTTGTCCAACTGCTGTACTGCCGATCAAGGCTGGTGTTTAATGATTGGTTTTAGGTAGGTTTTTAAACTATTTAAACAAGTTCTTTGTATACACCTCTTTGCCTATGACTAAGTGATTTGTTCCACAAACCGCGTTGGGCAGGTCGTGTTTTCCTCTCATTCTGTATCCATTTTCTTTCTATACTCAGGCGGCTCCGTCTAGTGCTCCCTTATGGTGTCTACCACACCTATATATACATATTCTCCTGCTTCTCTCCCCTTCTCCAGCACTCTTTTGAACACCTGCTCCCTATATAATAAATCAACACTGATCACAATTTTTTCTGTGCATAATCCCTACAGCTATTAACACTCACAGAAACTTGGCTCTGTCCATGACACATCCATGGAGTATGCACTCTACTTTGGTGAGTTCCGCTTCTCACACACCCCTCGTTCTACTGGTTGGATTGGGGATGTTGGTGTCCTTCTCTCCAGTGGCGTAGCTAGAAAGGTCCGGGCCCTGGTGCAAGAAGTGCCATGGGCCCCCCCAGCCCCAGAACACATTGGCCCCTGGGCCCTCCACAATGCCTCCATTTCCTACCTCCCAATCCCTGGTGGTCCAGTGGAATGGCAGGAGAGGCGGGCTGGTGCGACGTGCTCCCATGCTGTCCTCTTTTGCATTACTAGAGCGCGGGAGGGAGCTTGTGGCTCCAGGAGGAGGGGGTTACAGGGGGCAGCCGAGCCCCTGGAGTGACGGGCCCAGTCGTGGTTGCGACCCCTATAGTTACGCCACTGCTTCTATCCCCCAATGCCGCGTCCAGCAACTTTAAATTCCTCCATCTATTCACTTTTCTTCTTTTGAAGTACATTCTAGCTCTATCGCCCTCTGTCTGTGTGTGTGACTGCCATATACAGACTACTTGCTAACTTCTCCTTCATGCTTTCTTTCAGATTTTGAACCCTGGCTCTTCTTCTTTCTTTCTAATGATAATCCTCTCCTTCATCTGGATGACCACTGAAGATAGAAACGGAGGTTTATTTTTATACTTTATTTGTAATATTTGTGTTATTGCAAATACAAGCTTGCTGGACATAACTCGTAAGGGAAAGCGCCACAGTGATACATCATTCTGGCATTACTAAAACTGGCATGAGACCAAAATATGTGATGTGTTTGTTGGACACGTAACTGCAATGAGAATGTGTAGTCCCAGACAGTAAGTGCTTAAAATGTTTGCTGGAGCAGGTGAGAGACCCGAGGCTAAGGACATAGAACAGCTTGCATCTGCCAGACAGGTGAGAGATGGATGGCACGATATCTATACACAGCAGCACACCTAGAGGGTCAATAACCTATCAGGTGGGTGAGAGACACCAGGATACTTGAGGTAAAAAGGCTGTGAGAAGTGTGAGACCCAAATGTCCATTTATTAAGCACTTTTTGGGAGACCCATTAAGCCCAGCTAGTTTTAACTACCATTGACTTATCCACAATAACAGACTGTACAGTAAGCGAGCTGGAGGAAACTAATAACAACTTTCATTTATCATACTAAGCAGTTGAATTAACTATTTTCTATTGGGCTAACTTTTCCATTATCTATCATTTTCCATTTTTTACATTTAGTAATTAACCCTGGGACAATACTCTAGAATACTGCAGCATTATTAGTTTTGATATTTTAAAGGCATAGTAATATTTAAAATGTAAAAAAAAATATGTTGTAGGGTTTATCCCCCTGAGTAAAACAAGGTACTCCCACTGCTGAAATGTGATTTATTCAGTAGTTATGTCACAGTGACTCAGATAAATAATGACTCAGACAGGTACAGTAAGATCAACACCACTTTATTAATGAAAATATATAGATAAGCACTTCCCCAACCCTTCCCGGGGTCAGGTGTGAGGACAGCACTACAGTCCACTACCCAGGAGCTGAACCTAGCCTGCACTACTGGAACTAGGTAATGCTGAATGGAAGAGAACCTAGCCACGGTTCTCACAGCCTACCCGAGATGGAGAGAGGGTGGCTGGGAGGCGGCACACGCTACCCTAGGTTGCTAGGGCCCACAGTAGATAAGCGATACCCTAGAATGCTAGGGTCCAAATAAGATAAGCGTTCCCTTAGAATGCTAGGGTCCAAGGCCAATACCCACGGTAAAAACCTAGAGCGCTGGCAAGGTCTAGAAGGCAGCTCACTAACCCGAGGCCACACGGAGAGGTAGAGACCAGGCCCAAGTACCTGCATGGAGAGTGAATCAGACAGGCCCAAGGTACATACACAAGCGGAGTCACACAAGGCCAAGGTCATACACAGAGCGGGTAGTCAGGCCAGGCCAAGTTTTAAGCAGGGATCGGGTAGTCAGACAAGGATAAGGTTCATGCACAGATTGGGTAGTCAGACAAGGTCAAGGTTCATACACGGAGCGGAATCAGCAGCCAAGCAAGGATCACAACAGAGAGCGGAATACTATAAGCTAACACACTGGTACACCACGAAAGGGCACTGAAGTTTAGTCTTCAGGCCGCATATAAGGCCAACGGAGAAGGCGGCAAATAGTGCCAAAGGTACAAAATAGCGAGCAGGATGTCAGTGACGCGCACCCGCAACAGAGAGGCCAGCAGTCAGGCAACGACCAGCCATGCCGCTGCTCATCCATCAGTGGGGACAAGACAGGTATTGCAACAGGCAGGCAAAATCACGGGCACAGTGATAAGTTATTACAGCTCAAACTTTTTTTTCAGTGGTGCTGTTGCTTCACCATCCTCTGGTCAGTTAAACATAAATCTCCATAGGATGGTGTAACAACAGCGCCACTGTACAATTTCAGGCCACTGTGATACTGCACCTAAAAAATCAAGTCTGAGCTGTAAAAACTACTTAATAAAACACTTTTCAGCAGTGGAGTACCCTTGTTTTACTCATGGGGATAAACACTACAATATATGTTTTTTTTTTACATTTTAAGTATTACTATTCCTTTAAGGGACCCCTTTGGTATTATGGAATAAATGTGATGTTTTACTGGAAATGTTATATTTAATTTGGTTTTTATTGCATTTTATATATTGTGCTGCATTGCTATTGTTCATTATTTCAATATTAGGACCTCCATTTTCCAAAAATGTGACAAGAAACATATCTCCAGTGTTTATGAGAGTATAGCAATTTTGCCTTTTGTCAGTTGGCAGACTGTCTTTACTGTTGAGTTTATTTTCCTGTGACACAGATATTTTTAACACTCACTTTTTTTTATTTTTATTTTTAGAAGTGAAATGAGCAAATCCCTTACATCCCAACCTTTCATCTCTATTCATCATTGCCCATAGCTGGGAACTCTGCAGATTTGCCCTGGAGACTCTGGTTTTAGCTTCTAGTTACCAGGTCTCCGGGGCAGAGGCTGATTCTCCGGATGTGGGGTGTTTCTAATGAAACTTTGCCCACATCCGCTCCTCCCACTGTGTTTCTCACACTCCTCGGCCTCTTCTCTGCCTTCCCCAGCTTATTTTGTACACTTTTTGTTTTTAAAGCTCTGCCCGCACTCACAATTAAGCCCCACCCCATTTTGATGCAAATCTTGTCATTTTTCTCTCCCATTGGCAACACAGGACTCCTTTCTCTGGGGAGTCCTCATCAAAAAGTTCCCAGGTATGCCATTGCCCCATTAATATCTTGGTGCGGTAAGTGTAACGCGATGACTTCATCATATCCTGTCACCCATGTTGTATTTTGAGCACCACTGTTCTAGGGAGTTGCTAGATACAGTACTGAAATAAATAGGGATAGTTTTCTTGAAACAAAAGAAAATCTCTGAATTATCTTTTTCACACAATATGGAACAAAGACCAAAGCAATAAAAAAAGTAGTCAAAAACCCTGGATTATTGTTCTAGCTGATAACACCCAGGGAGAATATGTGAGAGAGAGACCAGAGGTTCCATTCTCAAAAGCGTCAAATTTAAAGGATAAATTATCAACAGGAGTAACGGCACTTTATAAGGAAGATATACAGCTAGAAAATAAGCAGGGTATTATAAAGTACAGTAACTATCAAGCCTGCAACCAAATAAAATAGAAATAATATTAATTCATTTCTTGAACTACCAAACAAATTTATAAAGGTTATAAACTTAATGAATTGCACCTCCAAAATTGCTAGAGGAAACATAGTATGACAATGATGAGCTAAAACAGGAGCTGTAATCAATTTTTGTGTGGCGCTACTGCTTAAAAATGATGTTCTAATTGAAGGAAATCCTGCAGCCTCCTGAAACCACCTGTAATACCCACTGACCTACAACAGAGCCTGCCCAGATGTGACCACCTACAGGTGTATGCAGACCAGGGTTTGGCGAGTCATGCCGAAGGAGGTTTGGTGGCCTTGGGTTTGGTGGAGGGGTGCTTGGACCTCCTCTGCTGCCTGCTCTTGGGGGTAGAACAAGGGGTGCCTGAGACCCAGCCTGAGACCCAGCCAGACTCTGCCTTTGCATTTCACTTTCGCAAGGAGGAAAAAAGATCCTGCTTCCTCTCCAGATTATGGTGTTTTGGAACCTGAGGCAAGAAAGAGCTCTTACCCCCAGTGGCCTCACTGATGATGTTCTTCAGTTCAGGCCCAAAAAGAGACGTACCCTGAAAAGGGAGAGAAATTTGTGACTTCTTAGATGACAAGTCAGGAGACCAAAACTTAAGCCACAGAGTGAGTCTGGCAGCCACAGAAAAGGCAGAAGCCTTAGCTTTAAGCCTGATAGCATCAAAGAGGGCATCTGTCACATAGTTCTGAGCCTCAGACACATTGGCTAGGGTAGACAAAAGGTCCTCCTTAGAGGCACCTTTGCAGACAGCATCAGTAATCTGTTCAGTCTAAACAGCAATGGCTCTAGTAACCAATAAAGAAGCCAAGGTAGGCCTCAAAGAGGCACCTATGGCAACAAAAGAAGAATTCAGGATAGCTTCAAGCTTCCTATCAGTTAAATCCTTAAGTGCCATGGCATCCACCAAGGGCAAAGCAGTGGATTTAGACAGTCTGGAAATTGGGGGATCAACCCGAGGAGGTGTAGCCGACTGAGCCAAAGCTGCATCAGAGAAGGTATACAGCTTAGAGACTCTCTTAGAAAGAGCAAGACACTTGTCTGGAGTTTTCCACTCATCCAGGATAACCTGATCTAGAGTAGGATTAGGCAAAAACATAGTGCAGGACGTCTTGCGCCTTTGGAAGACGTCAGAAGTAGACTGTGATACTACAGGGTTAACAGGAATGTTAAGGGTAGTCAAAACTACCTTGATGTGACCCTCAGCAGAGGTTCAGGGTCAGCCTCAAAGGGATCACTATAGGTATGGGAGGAAGCCCCTTCTGCACATTCACCATCCTCAGACTCCTCAAAAGAATCCTCCTCAGAGGATTCAGATAGATCAGGAATACCAGGGGCCTTAGGGCCCACAAACCTGAATGAAGTGAGGGGCTTCCAAGACTTAAGAACCACCTGAAGACAGATAGGAAACTGTGCCATTGGCTCTTGTTCATTGCTGGTGGGCTCTGGCAGAGAAGCAGGGACCACTGCACATGTGGGACATTAGTGACCTAAGTACCCTCTGGGAAGCCCTGATTGGCATGAGGAACAGTAAGCAAGGGGAGTCAAAGGCGCCTCTGAGTCCTTAGCCTTAGGCCTAGCCCCATGTCCTTTTTGATCCGCCACCCTAACAGGACAAGTGTCTTAAAGTAATAGGGCAGGTGAAGAGTTAACCTGAGGAGGAGGGTAATGGAATCCAAGCCCTGCTTAGGTTACTCAGCCCAGGAGAGAAAGCATATGATGTCTGAAATCTGAGCCAATCAGAGAAAAGCCTGCATAATGGGCATTATGGGAAATGTAGTTTTTTTTCCTGAAAGTACCCCAAAAGCAGGGCCTGAACCCCCAGGGACCCCCAAGACAATGCAGAGGCGAACCAGAGTACAAGACAAGGGGAGACAAGAAGAATGAGCCCTCTCTAAACTCAGTACATGAAGCGGTTGCAGAGATACGTCCCAAAGCACAACATGCTGGAGAAGTGATATCCCTGGAGAAGTCATCTCCACTTCATCACCTATTTATCATACCTTAGTGCATAACACTCCCTGCTTCCTATTTCATTATATGGAACCTATGCACTAAGGGTTCTCAAGTTGGTGACATGATAGTGCATAGGTTCCATAGAACAATATAAGAATTGGCAAGTTTATCGCACTGGAGAGGTTATCTCTTCTTTATCCTATCTTTATTACACCTTAGTGCATAGCCCTCCACGTACTCAAGCAGGATCATTTTTCTGTAACATATACCATATCTTCATATGCTACATCCAATCTATGTTGCAAGACGGAAAATTATTTTCCTCTTCCTTTCATTGATACTAATCCCTCTGTCTCTTCTCTGCCTCTTTTCTTCTGTCCTCTCTTTATCCTGTTATTTTGATCTCCCCTACCTCTTTGTATGCTGTCAATATAGTACAGTTGTATTAATAAGTCTGATTATGCACCATAGAATGGTTTGAATGTGTAAGAGTTATGTCAAACAGCCAGCAGATCTTAGCTTCTGTGTATAGCCAGACTGATGCCATTACTGATTCACATTGAGGGAAGTCAGAGAGATGTAGAAAAGCTGAGTAGAAAAGACTGCTGGCAGCAGAGAACACTGCATACCTCCCAACATTTCAAATTGCCAAAGAGGGACACTTATGTTTTAGGGGGAGTGGCTGGAGGTGTGGCTGGTGGGTGGGGCATTAGCGAGAATTTTTAGGCTGTTTCATGACCTATTGACACCTCCTTGTGTAACCTAATAAATGACTTTTAACAAGACCAAAGTATTTTATTTACACACACTAATTTATAAACACATATACTGATGTTTAAACAAACAGTAATGTGAGTTTTATTGCTGTTGAGCAATGTGATACCCTTATATACACACCACACAATCTGGTTTCCTAAAAAGAGGGACATCAGGGTGGGAAAGAGGGACAGAGGGATTTGGGTCAAAAAGAGGGACTGTCCCTCCTAAAGAGGGACACTTGGGAGATATGACACTGGGTTAAATGTACAATGTAAACTTCAAGCTCAATCAAGTCCTGTGAAGACCTTATGCCTGCCTAATGGCAATTTACTAAGCTTTGTTCACCACAAAGCCTCCTATTAATGTAGATAGAAGGAATGGGAGGACAACAGGGCAGTCTGTGGGCATGTCAGGGCATTCTTGAAGTCAGCAGCAAAGTCTATGCCATGTATTATCATGGCACAGACAACTATGGCTGCATCACTTGTTAGTTTCCCTGTGCATGCTATGAGGCAGGCATACATTGCTTGCTGGCATTAAAGTGTAAGGCTGGTGGAGTGGGTCTGCTTGTTTGTACTACACAATTCATGCGCTGTACTGCATATATGTGCAGCCTCTGATGCTTATGTAAACAGCACCATTGAAAGGTACTGGCAGCACTGCAGTTATTCAGACAAACAGAGAGGGCAGCAGAGAGTAATAGCAATTGCTAATTAAGACTTATTGGTGGAGATGCACTAACGCTTGATAAAGAGGTGATAAAGTGGATATGATTACTCCAGTGATATCACTTCTCCAATTCCTATGTTAGTCTGTTGAGCCAATGCACTAATATTTCTCTAACTTTGGTGATCATAGTGCATTGGCTGTATAGAATAACATAGGTATTGGAGAAATGATATCACTGCGGAGCTCATGTCCACTTTCTCACTTCTTTATCAAGCCTTCATAACCCCCATTCTGTTAGGGAAGCAAAAAAGTATCTGACGCAGATTATGGCTGAGGCATTGGTAAAGAGATGGTGGTATACAGGCTTGTCAGGAATAGAGGACAACTGAGTTAACAGTGTTGGTATATAGTCTGGGCGAATGAATTAGTAATATCGATATAGAAGCTGCCTGTAACAGGAATCAGACAGGGAGTGGGGAATGCCACATTATGACAGACACACACAATAATCAGACAGGAAGCAGTACTAAATAGGCCTCAAAAAACTGAGAAAAGATGCAGCAGATTATCCCAGTAAACAGGGGAAAATCTGGACCTTATTGTGGTAAAAAAAAAAAGCTGTGGCAAACCAACTGCACCATATTCAAGAAATTAAAACCCCAAATTCCAGTTGGTGTAAATAGGGAATTTAATCCCTCGAAGGCAAGATAGGTCTCCCATGCTCCCATGTGCATCGTTGGGAAGTTTTATTACTCTCTTATGGCCCTACGTGCTATTGCCTGAAAATATATAGGGGGGGGGGGTATGTATGAAGGCAAACGTTTAGTAAATCAGGGGTAGAACAACTGCACCTTAACCCCTTGAGTGCCAGAGGGGTACGCAATGCATTGCTTTGCAATGCGTTGCGTACACCTCTGGCACTCAAAGGGTTAAGTACCGAATAACAAACCCTAACTGAAACTAATGGGACTTTTACGTTGACACATAAGATACAATTTATTTCTACCAAATTCACTAAGCTTGATAACTTGATAACATCACATGCCCAATGATAGTTAAAATGTGCAGGTAGGAAATGGGTAAAATATGTAAGACAATAATTAGGATGGAAAGAATAGAATGGCTTATGCTGGGAAATACAGAAAAAAGCAGAATTTACAGAAAATAATGGTTAGAATGTGATCAAGAGAGTGGGTAAAATGTTTCTGGATAAATGGGTTAGGATGTGCAGCATATAATGGGTTAGGATGTGCAGGATTTAATGGTTAGGATGTGCAGGATAGAATAGGTTAGAATGTGCAAGACAGTATGGGTTAGAATATGCTGGACAGAATAGGTTAGAATGCGCAAGACAGTATGGGTTAGAATATGCAGGATAGAGTAGGTTAGAATGTGCATGATAGAATGGATTAGAATGTGCAGAACAGTATGGGTTAGAATGTGCTGTCAGAATGGGTTAGAATGTGCAGGATAGAATGGGTTAGGATGTGCAAAACAGTATGGGTTAGAATGTGCAGGATGGAATAGATTAGAATGTGCAGGATAGAATGGATTAGAATGTGCAGAACAGTATGGGTTAGGATGTGATGTCAGAATGGGTTAGAATGTGCAGGATAGAATGGATTAGAATGTGCAGTACAGAATGGGTTAGAATGTGCAAGACAGTATGGGTTAGAATGTGCAGGATAGAATGGGTTAGGATGTGCAGTACAGAATGGGTTAGAATGTACAAGACAGTATGGGTTAGAATGTGCAGGATAGAATAGGTTAGAATGTGCAGAACAGTATGGGTTAGAGTGTGCAGGATATAATGGGTTAGAATGTGCAGAACAGTATGGGTTAGAATAAGCAGGATAGAATGGGTTTGGATGTGCAGTACGGAATGGGTTAGAATGTGCAAGACAGTATGGGTTAGAATGTGCAGGACAGAATGGGTTAGAATTTGCTGGATAGAATGGATTTGGATGTGCAGGATAGTATGGGTTAGAATATGCAGGATAGAATGGGTTAGAATGTGCTGGATAGAATGGATTTGGATGTGCAGGATATTATTGGTTAGAATGTGCAGGATAGAATGGACTAGGAAGTGCATAACAGTATGGGTTAGAATGTGCTGTCAGAATGGGTTAGAATGTGCAGGATAGAATAGGTTAGAATGTGCAAGACAGTATGGGTTAGAATGTGCAGGACAGAATGGGTTAGAATTTGCTGGATAGAATGGATTTGGATGTGAAGGATAGTATGGGTTAGACTGTGCAGGATAGAATGGGTTAGAATGTGCTGGATAGAATGGATTTGGATGTGCAGGATATTATGGGTTAGAATGTGCAGGATAGAATGTGCAAGACAGAATGGATTCGGATGTGTAGGACAGTATGGGTTAGAATGTGCAGGATAGAATGGGTTAGAATGTGCAGGATAGAATGGGTTAGGATGTGCAGGACGGAATGGGTTAGAATGTGCAAGAAAGTATGGGTTAGAATGTGCAGAAGAGACTGTGTTAGAATGTGCAGGACAGAATGGATTAGGATGTGCAGGACAGAATGGGTTAGAATGTGCAGGATAGAATGGGTTAGAATGTGCAGGATAGAATGGGTTAGGATGTGCAGGATAGAATGGGTTAGAATGTGCAGGATAGAATGGGTTAGGATGTGCAGGATAGAATGGGTTAGAATGTGCAGGACAGAATGGGTTAGAATGTGCAGGATAGAATGGATTGGGATGTGCAGGATAGAATGGGTTAGAATGTGCAGGATAGAATGGGTTAGGATGTGCAGGATAGAATGGGTTAGAATGTGCAGGACAGAATGGGTTAGAATGTGCTGGATAAAATGGATTGGGATGTGCAGGATAGTATGGGTTAGAATGTGCAGGATAGAATGGGTTAGAATGGGCAGGATAGAATGGGTTAGGATGTGCAGGACGGAATGGGTTAGAATGTGCAAGACAGTATGGGTTAGAATGTGCAGGAGAGACTGTGTTAGAATGTGCAGGACAGATTGGATTAGGATGTGCAGGACAGAATGGGTTAGAATGTGCAGGATAGAATAGGTTAGAATGTGTAGGGCAGATACAATGTTTAGGTTGTGAAGGGTATAATGGTACAACTACAACTTGCACAACATAGTAGGTTAATATTAAAGGGATAGCAATACTTAAAACATAAAACATATGTTGTAGGATTTATCCCCCCAAGTAAAACAAAAGTATTCCCACTGCTGGAAGGTATTTTATTCAAAAATTCTTACAGCTCAAACCTGATTATTTTTTTTAGGTGCAGTATCACAGTGGCCAGAAATTGTTCAGTGGAGGTGTTGCTATACCATCCTATGGACAGCTCTGATCAGCTGATCATAAATCTCCATAGGATGGTGTAAGAACAGCGCCACTGTACAATTTCAGGCCACTGAGATACTGCACCTAAACAAATTCAAGATTCAGCTGTAATAACTTTTGAATACAACACCTTTCAGCAGTGGAAGTACCCTTGTTTTATTCAGTGGGAATATACAATATATATATTTTTACATAATGGTTAGTTATTAATGTAAGTTTGATTCTTCTACATACCTTGGTATAACAATGTGTACCTTTTTAACTGTCCACAATGTTTCTGTTTACCTTTTATTCTATATTAAAGTGTCCCCCCCCTTCTGCCCCTTTTTCATACATCATAAATCATCCCCCAAGAGCAACAAGCCAGTCTGGATGGATCGTGACAAAGGACAATCTTCTGTCAGCATAAGGAAAAACCTGCCCTGATAGAAAATAGATTGTCCCTCATTGTTATCTGTCCAGTCTGTTGACTGGATTCCATATCTGAGGGGATGACTTGTGATGTGTGGAAAAGGGACAGAAGGGGGACACTTTAAAATAGAATAATAAGAAAAAGGCAACATTATGGATGGTTAAAAAGTTATACCAAAGTATGCAGAAGAATCAACCTTACATTAATAACTATTGCTATTCCTTTAAGTATTACTATGTGTTTAATTAAAAAGGGTCTTGAATGCTTAGAAAATGTATGATATAGTTAGCATATGTAGGAGAGTATGGCTTGAATGTGCAGGATAGAATGGTGGGAATTCACAGGACATAATATGCAGGAAAGATTAAGAGGTATTTCCAGGGATTATGCTGCCATTGGTCCGTTCAGATCTGATTGTCTTGCAATCCACCAATTTAGTACCAGCTGCCAGAGGTGTTGCCAGGTACAAACTGAGGAGGATAAAGGTCTAATTCTGAAGGCCTGGATCTTGTTTACAGATTGGGGCACATAGTGGTTCTAATCTCTCTACCAGTAATGGGCAATTTAACTGAGCAGCATGCTAATAATACACTAGGTTGGCCCAAGCCCAAGGTTGGTTGGGAACGTAACAACTGCACTGTCAGCTGTGTATGAAAGATGCACATTGCCGGGATGCATAGGAAACTCTGCAGCCATAAAGCATGGATGGCAAATATTTAGTGCTCGAGCTATTGACTATCTACCACGCCCATCGTTCCCAGGTGGCTATTGGTGCCAGTCTTTATAACTGGATTTATATATTGCACAAAAATAGAGGAATACTCTCCCCTTGTTTCACTATGATGATGCAATTACTAGTGATAGTCAGTGATATATTTTTAGTCTTCCTACTGCCCTACACCCATTCGAGGTCATGCACCTCTAGCCATAACACGGCCACAACCACACTTTGGCCTTGATCCAACGAAGTACACTAAAATGTGTGGTAGGGCAAAATTGGCTACCGACAAAACAAAATGTCTAAGTCTGCATTCAGTTGCCTCACCAGCTGAAACCACAATGGGCATTAGGCCACAGAAATGGACTTATGGCCAAAGTCCGTTGTGTGTGTTAAGTTCCCAAAACATACACTAGATAGCGTGAATAATGGCAAAAGCAAAGGAAAAGAGCTAACAATCGGTTCCTGACACACTGTTAAGCACCAACCGTTAGCTCAAACACACAGTCACCCTCCCAAACACTAACCCTACACTACCCCTAACAGTAAAGTGCAACAATACTACGCCTAACACTAACCTAACACCCAAAACTGTAACACTTACCTGTCATCCACTGTCCGTCTTCTGTCATCTTCAATCTTCCATTTTGTTTTCTCTGTAATCTTACTCCTTATCGTCTTTTTTATTTGTTAAATTCTGTATTTGAAAATAGAAAAAAATTGTCAATAAAAGATGTTATGCTAACACAATGTCCCCAAGATATGACTGACTTAACCCTTTGAGTGCCAGAGTTAAATGCAGTGTGGCATATCTGTCAAAACTAAAATACTGCCATTCCAGTTTAAAAAAAGCAAGTAATTCCTCTGCTTAATAAATAAAAGGCCTTCCAATGGTGAAAAAATGTTTCTGCTGTGCCTCCTCTACTGGCAGCGGCAGGAATGTATAGTGTAGCAGACATCCCCTCCATACCTTCTGGGCCATTGCCTGAGTCCAAATGAGAGAATTTTGAACATAGATTGGCTTTTTATATGGCCAGTCTCTGTTCAAAATGGATACCATCCTACAATTGGCTGGTATTTGTGCTTACACACCTCCCAGCCAATCAGCTTCTAGGGAGGCTTGCGGAACCTGGAAGGTATGAAGGGTGGTAGTCTGTTGAACTATACATTCCTGTTGATTCTAGCAGCGGCAGCAGCAGTGGAAACATTTTTAACCCTTGGAAGGCCTTTTATTTATTAAACAAAGGAAAGAGTTAAGCTTTTTTTTTAAAGCGGAATGGCAGCATATAATTTTTGACAGATATGTCACACTCCATTTAACCCTTTGATTTGCAATGCATTCCATACCCCTCTGGCACCCAAAGTCTTAAAGGGATAGTAATACTTAATTTTGACTTTATTTTATTTTGTAGGCATTAAAAAAACATGAAGAATGATATAAGTCTTATCTCTCAAACCTTTATGGTTTAAGAGATATTCACAAACAAAGTATCCCCCCCTGTTCAACCAGATCAGAAGGGAGATGCCCAGGTAGACTGCAGAGAGGGACAATCTTCAATTAAGATAAGGGAAAAAGCTGAAAATCTTGTCAAGGGGGAAGGGCCTTCATTGTTTTCATACAAAGAAGATTGTCCCCTTCTGTTATCGGTCTGGTCTTACAACCAGATTCACATCTGAGAAGAGCTTGTTTACACTAGGTAAAAGGGGAGGGAGGGGACACTTTGCTTGTGAATATCTCATAAACCATAAAGGTTTGAGAGATAAGACTTATATCATTCTTCATGTTTTTTTAATGCCTACAAAATAAAATAAAGTTAAAACGAAGTGTTACTATCCCTTTAAGTCATGCATGTCTTGAGGCATTTTTTTAGAATGACATCTTTCATTGACGAGTTTTTCAGATTTTCAAATACAGAATTTAATGAAGAAAAAGATTAGAAGAAGAAGGAAGATTTCATAGAAAAGAAGGAAGATTGAAGAAGACGGACAGTAGCTGACCAAGGTTTACTGGTAAGTGTTTATTGTCAAGGGCTGTTTTTAACTTAGCTGGATTAACCCTGTGAGTTCCAGTGGGGTAAGCATACCCCATTGACCCTCATAGGGTTAATTAATTCTACTGACATTTGAGACATTTTGGGATTGCTTTGGATGTACTGATATGGGGCTTAGTGCCCCCATATCACTACATCTACTGATGACTTAGGGTTCTTGTATGCTATTTTTCAGGTTAATTTCTTCGTCAGCACTTTTATGATGTGTTGACTCTGTACCCAAAAAAACTGATGCAGATTTTCACACGTTAAAGGGATAGTAATGTTTCACAATAAAAGCAGCTCCAATTAATCTTCATTGTTTTTGAGCCATGGAGAGTGTTATTTCAATACTGTCAGAGTTGTAGTTCAAGAGTTATTGAATGGTAAAGTATTCCCCTCCCGCCCCCTTTACTGATGTAACACTGCTCACCTCAGAGCAGCAAGACTATCCGGATGGATCGCAGAGCGGGACAGTCTTCAGTGATCATAAGGGAAAAACCTGAAAAACCAGTCAAGGGGGGAAGGGTTTTCATTGTTCTCACAGTAAGACGATTGTCCCTTGCTGTGAGCTATCTGGTCAAGTGACCAGATTACACATCTGAGGAGAGCAGTGTTACACTAGGTAAAAGGGGCAGGAGGGGGACACTTTATCATTCAATTACTCTTGATCTACAACTCTGACAGTACTGAAATAACACTCTCCATGGCCCAAATACTATGAAGATTAATTGGAGCTGCTGTTTTTGTGAAACATTACTATCCCTTTAAAGTGAGTCCCTTGAATGGAATATTTTAGCTTTTTGTTGTGTCTCAATGGCCATAAATGCCCGCAAGCTTAGTGTCTAACGTGGGGGGTGTTTTAGCCAGTATTTCTTCATAGTACAAGTAAATGCAGTGCTTATCGTGCTTCAAGAAATGCTGTAGGCTGTTTTTTTTGCCATCAGAGGTAATTAGATTGAGGCCTTTATCTGGTCCCTTTCACACGCCACACCCCTTCCTACAAACACACATAAGCATGATGTCAATGCAAATAACTAGTATTCAAAGGGTTAGGAAAGAGCGGGGAATTTTGATCTATTAAGGAAGACTATATGGGTTCACTTTGATAAGGATGTGTCTGGGAGTAGTCTATAAGCCCTGATCTTCTGAATCCCAAATTCAAATAAAAACTGTGCATTTTCTTTACAAAATGGTTATAGGCTAGTCTGTACTTCCTACCAATCTGCTACCCTAGGCCTGGTCCTAAATATGTCACTAACTGTATATATCTTCAGTTACTAGCCGTAAGGAGATTATTTACCTCCTGTAACCCACATAGACTGGAATAAAAGGAGGGCATGATGTCACATACACACATATCCATGGCAGGACAATGATGGTCAAGAGTCAAGACTCAAATTAACCCTTTGAGCACCAAAGGGACATGCAGCACATTGCAGAGCAATGCATTGCACACCACTCTCTCTGGCATTCAAAAGTTTGTATTTAGATGGGTGGAGTATAAAAGTAGATAACAGTGTCACATAACATGAATAAAATAAAATTTTTGCAAAAATTCTTTAAAATTAAGTTTGCTTTTATATTTGAGGGAATATATTTCTTTCCTCATTGTTTCTTCATTCTTCATAACTTAACTAAGTTAATTTGTTTTAAAAAGCCACATGTGATTTTGTTGTGAAGTTCTCCATTTACCTGTCATGGGTTTCTCCACTTTATTACATGGTTGTTCGGTTTTGGAATTATAACCCCCTCTTGTGGGCATTTTGAGAAATGTAGCAGAATCTTGAATTTGATAGAAATATTATATACAGTACATAACAGGACACACAGTGCAATTGAAAAGTCACAGGGTATTATGGGCACTGAGGCTAATATACTAAGAATAACTGGAGCAATTCTGTAGCAAACAAATTGCCCCATAGTGGATAAATAAATGTTACCTTTGATTTAACTGGGCTTTTAATCACTTTGATGCCAAAGAGGATATCCCCAAAGTATTGATTTGCAATGCAGAAGAAACCTCCCTAACGTTCAAGAGGATAAAGCTCCATCCAAATTAATTTAAGGAATTTTTATTTGTCCCCATGATACAGCTAGTTTGCCTCTGCATTACTTCAGGGGTGAGAAGCAGTAAGGGTCAGTAAGGGTCCAGTTTTGTAATGGGTTCACCACACATCAAAAGACAAACATTGCCATAACATTGAACCTTGGTGCATCTCCCCTCAGTTCTTCCTAATACAACAGTCTCATTAGGTAGATTTTCTGCTCCTACCTGCAGACCTTCCCCTGGCCAAGATGGAGTAAGCTGGTCCAGCGCTGCGCCCAAAACGAGTCAGATTAGGATCCACAAAATATCGAGGTCCAGGACTGGAGTCACTCAGATTTGCTGGGACAGGCAAGAGACAAGAGTCAGAGACAATAAAAATCTATTTTGGACAGAGGGGTAACTAGAAGTCACCGGGCCCTGGTGCAAAAATTGCCATACCCTCCCCCCGACCACATTGCCCCCATTGGGTATCTCCACCCTGCCCCCAATGTCCACCTCTCCACATTGCCCCCAATGTCCTCCTATCCATATTGCCCCCAATATCCACTCTCCACATTGCCCCCAACTCTCCACATTGCCCCCAATGTCCTCCTCTCCACATTGTCCTCAATATCCACCTCTCCACATTACCCCCAACTCTCCACATTGCCCCCAATGTCCTCTTCTCCACATTGCCCCCAACCCTCCACATTGCAGCCAATATCCACCTCTCCACATTGCCCGCAATGTCCTCCTCTCCACATTGCCCCCAACTCTTCACATTGCCCCTAATGTCCACCTCTCCACATTGCCCCCAACACTTAACATTGCTCCCAATGTCCTGCTCTCCACATTGCTCCCAACTCTCCACATTGCAGACAATATCCACCTCTCCACATTACCCCCAACTCTACACATTGCCCCAGTGTCCATTTCCTACCTCCCTGGTGGTCCAGCGGAGTGGAAGTAGAGGTCTGTTCCTCCTTCGGCACAGACCTCTATGAAGACCTGGAGCTCCCGCGGGGACCTCTCCAGTAATGCAGAGCGCTGGGAGATGATGTTATCTCACAGCGCTCTGCATTTCAGGAGTGCCAAGTGCAGCTAATTGATGTCCGTGTCTCTGGGCGGGGGGTCTCAGGGGGCAGCTGGACACCTGAAGTGACGGGCCCGGTCACAGGTGTGACCCCTGCAACCCCTATTGTTACGCCACTGATTTTAGACCAAGTGCTATACCTCTTTTCAAATTATTTTCAGTGGGCCATAGCTGTACTGCATCTTGAAAAGGAACAAAGCAGACTATGTGTACATTCTATCTCACTCTCTCTATCAAGCAGAAACAAACAGAGACAGAGACAGAGTGGGAGATGCGGTAATCAGTTTGCCTCTTGAACTTCATGATTAAATGTATCACTCTTTCAAATAAAAAGAAACCCAGAAGTGATATTATTGTGTGCAGCAGTAGTTCTGCATATGTACACACAGCCTGACCTGAGGGTGAGGGAAATTCGTTCCACAGGCCATATTTTGCCAGCCTCTGGTATAGATTGTAAGCTCTCAAGAACAGAGCCCTCTCACATTTGTTCTTTGGTCTTTATCTCTTTTATTTTTATAATGTTTACATTTGTTGCTCACCATTTTTAAGAATTGTGGAGTATGAGGGTGCTTTAGAAATATATATTACTAGTTTTAAAGCCTGTGTACACGGGTCAACACTGTCGGAGCTGCAGTAATGTGCAGTACTGACTGCCAGAATGTGCCGCGGCTGATACAGAGAGGGACGCTCCGAATTCAGACCGTGGTTTTCTCTGCGCACCTCTGCGCAGAGAGGACTCCAGTCTGAATTCGGAGGACCCCACTCTGTATCAGCCCCGGTGCGGGATGTCTCTAGTGCGCATGACTGCAGCTTGCGCAGCTGTCTCCACTGCGCATGACGGCTTGTGACAAACATCCTAGCGAATTATAATGTAGGATAGTCATGCCCAGTATGATCCATAAGGAAATGTGCAGAGAACTTATGCTTATGTATAGAGTGAAAGCAGAGATTAAACTCAGTATGACCATATTTATATCACAAAACAAACTCTTTTTTGGTATTGATACAGGCCGGCCACCAGCATCAGCACCATAGTGTTGGGACTCCGGCACATTGCGGCACCGCACTAGCATACTGCATGCACCAAAACAGAAAAGGTGTCTCACTAAAGAAATTCCACAGATAAAAGTGATACAAAAAATTATAAATGAACTGAAAAGTGTCGGCAGGATGTCCCGAGCTACTCCACACCGCTGGGACTCCAGCACATTGTGGCGCATTCCCGGAGCATCCCGTTGGTCAATCTAAGTGCATACAGATGTTTTTAAACTAAAGTAAAAGATATGTTTAAACTAAAACAAAAACAAAAGATCCCACAGATACAAGGAGTTGTCACGGTTACTGAAGAATAAACCAGGAGTCAGTACAGTATTTAGTAATACCACCTTTATTATACAGTAATAATAAAATTTTAGCAATAATGACAGAAGGACTCAGAGGGTAACTGGAGAAGCCAGAGAATCCTACCAGAAATAGGAGACCTCTTCCAGGAAACCTCTACTAGAGACTAGGCACACAGCCTATGGTAGTCTCAAACTAAACGAGCAATGCCACCACAGATGCTGGGCACCAGAGCTCTCCCACAGGAAAAGGTGTAATGTCCCAGAGTTGAACACTTACATTTACCAGTCCTTTCTGGTATATGTTGCTTGTAGTTTAAAACATGGTTATGTATATATTTGTGTGATTGTATAATGTTGGTATAACTGTAATATTTTTGTTGTTCATGTGCCTTTAAGGTGAGCAGTGCAGAGGGTAACATGTGACCACAGGAGCCAATGAGGTTTTTTTACCCAGCAGCCCCCTGGTCTAGCCAGACAGGAAGGAGCAAGCTAGTGTGTGTTCAGTATAGAGGAGTCTAGTGAGGAAGTTGTGGAGAGAGGATGTGAGAGGAGAGGAGAGGAGAGAGAACTGGAGGAAGTGTGTGGAGATAAAGACAGAGGAGAAGGTGAGGGAAACCAGTGGAGCTAAACAACTACAGTGTTCCACAGCACAACCATAGGCGTTCCACCGCACAGGAGTCCAAGTCCAAGTCTGTGCCTGTCAACAAGAAGAGCTGTGGGGAGAAGTGCTGAATGCGAATGGGCCCCATAGAGAGTACTACTTATCGTGAGTGATTAGCCTACGGCGGCCTCCGCTCTGTAGTCTCAAAAATCCTAGTCAAAAGTCCTTAGTTAACCTGGCGGTAGAGTGTACAAGAGCGACCTATGGTTCAGACAGTGTATGTGGCCACATAAGTCAGAAGTCTTCAGTAACTACAGTAAAGTTTAAAGTTGTCACTAGTAAAGTCAAGATTCAGAGTAAAGTCTACTACAAGTCTCAGCAAGCCCTGTGGCTCCCTGTTACCTCTGCATTTGCCCCTGCCTTACCTCTGCATTGCTTTAATGGACTATTTCACCTGTCCTGCTTCTCCAGTAAACACAGTTATCCGTAACCCTGCAGTCTGGTGTTTTATTGCCCCAGCGCTGGGCCCAGGAGACCTGCTTCACCCCTGGAGTGTGGTGTAAGACACTACCCTGGCGTCACGAGCCGTGCAACTACAAGCACATAAATTCACAACCCGTGCACCACATATGAGTTTTGGCGTCTTTAGTTCACCACAAAGGCAACAAGGGAGACTCTCACTGACTCACGCCTGCAGTCAGATAAGTGGACCTAGAGATCTCCCACAGGATAAGACAACAAGGGAGACTCTCACTGACTCACGCCTGCAGTCAGTATACTTGGTAGAGACCACCTGGGGTAAGACAGAGCGGATAGTCAGCCAGAGCCAACAGTCGAGATCAAGCGGTTAATCGGACAAGCCAGGGGTCAATACCAAAGTGGGAAGTCAGCCAGAGCCACAGGTCTGCACCAGATAGATTATCCAACTATGCCAGGGGCAACACTGACTGGAGAGTAGGAAAGAGCCCCATGTCAGCACCAGAATGGATGGTCAGACAAAGCCTAGGTTATACACGGAGCGAGTAGTCAGCCAGAGCCACAGGTCTGCACCAGATTGGATATCCACTATGCCAGGGGGCAACACAGAGAGAATAGTCAAACAGAGCCAGAGGTCAGCAGCAGATTGGAAGGTCAGACAAGCCTAGGTCATTCACGGAGTGAGTAGTCAGCTAGAGCCATAGGTCTGCACCAGACTGGATATCCACTATCCTAGGGGCAACACAGAGGGAATAGTCAGACAGAGCCACAGGTCAGCACCAGACTGGATGGTCAGATAAGCCTAGGTCATACACGGAGAGCACAAGAAGAATACACAGCTGCATCAGCCCTCTTATC
The DNA here is from genome assembly GCA_037306005.1 of Rhinophrynus dorsalis. NCBI lineage: Eukaryota > Metazoa > Chordata > Amphibia > Anura > Rhinophrynidae > Rhinophrynus > Rhinophrynus dorsalis. The sequence continues at coordinate 265,605,488 of CM074718.1, read as the reverse complement.
CCTAGCCAGGAAGTAGGAAGGTGGAGTCTCCAGAGTCCCAAGGTATAAAACTGGCTCCTGCGTCACTTACTAAATTGCTCCTGAATGTGACACAGCGAACCGAGAGATGCGTTAAAACTCGCACCAGCGAAGCTGGAACAGAGGTAAGGCACGCTGTGACAGGAGTATAGAAATAAATTGCAAAAAAATGAGCTTAATCATTTGTAGAAACAGAAGTACTATTGGAGATCCGTCACATCACTATGCTACTAAGTTACTCAACATTGAGTACAAACTAATAATTTACCATAACATACCCCACAATGGCAAACGTCTGACATCCATAGTGGGGCCACAGTGCCTAGACTCAAGTGCACTGCAGCGCCACATCGGCCACCGGCGCATGCGAAAATGGAGCAGGTAATAGATCAACTGTGGAGCAAGAACATCTTATTAGGGTAACATGTTGGATACAGGAAGAATACGTGTAGAAGAGATGGCCAGTGGATTAGAGGTCCAAACTAATGGTGATAGAAACATCATAGTCCACATAAACTAGAGTTCATACCCTTAGTTCTACAAAATGTATACCCTATCCATGATAATGTTTATATTGTTAATAATCCCTACGATCCACAACATTGTTACACCAGTAATACAGTACATGGTTACCTGAGGCAAAAAAGGGATGCTTCAAGTGTATGGGCTGTACTACATGCAAGTATCTCTTGACAGGTGATAGCTTTGCTCATCCACATACGGGGAGACACATCAAAATACGACACCGACTTACTTGCACTAGTCATCACGTCATATACTTTATTAAATGTCCATGCAGTTTGTTATATGTAGGAAAAAACATTACTAGCATCAGAGAATGTATGGCTAACCATCGTACCAGCATTAGAGATGCACTAAAAAGTAACAAGAGTGACAAACCAGTGGCAAGACATTTTGCGGAACAGAGACACACATTGGCCGATTTGCGATATATGATTATTGACTTTCAAGCAGAGCTATGGAGGGGTGGTGACAGGGGTCAAAAATTGCTCCAAAAAGAAGAGAAATGGATTCACTTCTTGGACACATTACAACCCAGAGGTCTCAACGAAATGTTACGGTTCAGTACACTCAGACACGGTAGATGTTGGTAAAACACAATTTACGGGTCCAGTAACAACAGCAGTAACTGACACAGGACAGGTTACAAGCAAGTTAACCCACACGGGTCCAGTATGGATAACACACACAATACTGACACAGGTCAGGTTAACTAGATTGATGCAGTGTATGAAAGTCCAGTGTGGCCAGTGGAGCCACTGGCAAAGTGAGAGTATAGCGAAGGCCCAATGTCGCCTATAGGCAGCGGGAGGCGACAGTGACAGGACTGCAAACAACAGGCAAGGATCACCTGTATGGAGGATTCTAAGGTGGCCGCCCACAGACGACTACACAAGAATGGTCAGAGCTCGTGCCAGAATGGAAACCCTACTGAGACTAACCACCACCGTGTGCACGTACTACCCTCAAGGGTTAATGTGCGATAATATAAAATGGATGGCAACCGGAAGCGCACAACGGAACCAAATGGAGACTCTATCGCACAGAGTAATGGAGCCCAACAGTACCAGGGTAGTAGTAATGGAACGAGGCACCTCCCCCGAAGGGGTTAATAGCGCTATGGTCTGGATAACGACAACCACCCGAAGCGCCCAACTGAACCATGTATAGACCAAGCGATTGCAGCACGGTGTGGGGCACACTGAGACTCTGACCTACGGGCAGAATGGAACCAGCCACCAGAGTACTGGAATACAGGGAGGCCCAGTAATGTGGAAACGGTGCCAGGCAGGCAGCAGCAGGAACAGTCCAGTAAAAGCCCAGCCGGGCACAGAGAAAGCAGGAACCACCGCCAAGTCGATTCGGTACACAGCACTGGAACGTCAGCCAAGCCGGGTCGGTACATGGAGCAGGAACCTCAGACTTGCCGGGTCGGTACACGGAGCAGGATCGTCGCTCTCTCTGGGTCGGTACACGGAGCAGGAACATCAGCCAGGCCAGGTCAGAACAGGAAGCAGGAACGTCAGCCAATCCGAATCGGTACACAGAGTCAGGAACGAGACAATGGCGTGGTCAGGCAGTCCAAGGTCATACAATGGTATCAAGACAGCAAAACTAGCGCTAGGCATCAGGTACACCACGAAAGGGCAACTGCAGAGTGACAGCCCAGGGTATAAAAAGGCTGTCACTGGGAGGAGCAGTACAGCGCAGCCAATAGGAAAGCAGCAATAGCAAGATGGTCAGAATGTCGCCTAGATCACGGGCGCCGTGATACGAAAGGGCTTGTCTGTCTTGTTTTCTTTGACTGGTATAATGGCAGTTCATTGTATTCAGGGTTCTGATGGACAGTAAACCTTTTTTGGTAGACCTTAATAATATCAGACCCTTACCCCATTATGGGTTATGTATATACTTTATTGGACACTGATGGGCAGCTATACCTCGGACAGGGTGGCCTTAAAAATATCAGGTCCACAAATTACCAAGGTATCACAGTGCTAACATCTCTCAGCATTGTTTATTTTACAGCCCTTTCACCGAGATGGATATTAAGCAATTCCCTTTACACCATCCCTCTTATTGGCCAATACATATAAAGGCTTTATCATCTATTTTGGCACTACTCTCGACAAGGACCACATAAGCCCGAAGGTTGCCACTTGTCACTTTTTGCTATGGGCTCCCGTCACACCAATGCTATGTATGGTTTGGAATAACAATATGTAGGTAATGACAGTTTGTATCCATAAGGTTTGGAATTGCTATTAGTACTGTATACAAAAGGGATCCAGTTACATGTCAGTGGTCAGTACTGGACATAAAGAGATTCTTTGGGCTTACACTTGTGATGAAATATGAACAAATGCTATGGACTCCTTCTACTTTTGGTCATTTGGTTATAGTCACACATCTGGCGACATGCCAAATATCATTACTGTACACGACGAGTCCATTGAAACATACCTCCATGCAGTCTCCGAACCTACATATTCATGGATTCAGTGTTTTGGTGGTGACTGTGCATGAAGGGGGTTAACATCCACCCCTGAACAATTTAGTGTCACTGTCCTCACTTTAAAATAAACTGAGCTTTTTTAATCACAGACACATATGGAATACAACATTGTTACTCATCACACCCACGTAGGCTGTGGATTTATTTTGTCATTCCGTGTTTTGTTCGTTGTCAGGGACATTTTGATTCACATATTGTTTCTCCGTGAATGTTTACGAACAACATTGTATACACTTAGATCGATGTACATGATGGACAGTAAGCGCATCCAATCCAATGTCTAGGCACCTATCAACCCCGTAAGGGGCGGGAGGTGTGGACTTGGAGTGTGAGCGCTTGATACATTGTTGCATCGATCTATTTTACTTTCAAGGGTATGTTCCTTTACTTTTGTTTGTGGCATTCTTTCTTGTGTATCTGTCATTCTCTATTATTTATACTCAATAATTGTATCTTATGCACTTCTTGTGATTGCACAAATACCTATCCGCTTGACATTCTTATGTTGAATGAGGCACATCTGACCCGCCGCCAATCAATGTGACGACGGCGGGTCAATGATGTCATCGGCGGCATGCTGGATGCTCTGGTACGATAGGGTATTTAACACATGCCGCTATACTAGTTTGGCGTCTTGAGAAAGGTCCAGACAGGACCGAAACGTTGACCATATTTGTTGCCTGTTACATTCAATAAATTTGCTGAAAAGTCCCACAGGTGCTGTCCCATCCTTTCCTTATTATATATATATATATATATATATATATATATATATATATATATATATATTAAAGAAGACTTTGTGCCTGCCGAAACACACCCAGGGGAGGCAGAAAAGAGGAGTTACTGCTCCCATTGGGTGATTCAATGGGGGCGTGATTTTCATACCAGTTGCAGTAGCCAAAGACCACTGCTATTGGTGTGAAAATCATGCAGGGAGTTGGCCTGCCCCCACTATGAAACCCGCCCACCACTATCAATGTCAGAAAAAAACAAAATGGATGCCACTTGCTCCTACACCACAGACAAATACACATGCCCCACTCACACAGCACCAAACACACACACACACACGCCCCACTCACAAAGCACCAAACACACACACACACACACACACACAGAGCCAGAAACAAATATGGCTGACACACACACTCTCACTCACCCTGACTCCCAGTGGCCTCAGCAGGACCTGTAGTACAGCCACTGAAGGGTGCTGCAGCACCAGGGGAACAAAATGGCACTCAAAGGGTTAAGGTAGGCCCTAATTGCTTAATTATTTCTTGATTGTCATCATTTGCCATGCAAGACACAGGACAGACAGCCATCAGATACACACTTAACCCACTGACTGCCACAGGGTTGTGTATCAAATTTTACCCCTCGGGGAGTGTGTTCAAACCCCTCACACTGTAAACTTGCATTTCCCTCCCACTTCTCCTCCTTCCCCAGCCTATTACTAACACTTTTTCACATTTCTCTTAAGCCCCACCCCCTACTCGCGATTAAGGCCAGCCCACTTTTAACCCAAACTGCACCATTGCTCTCTCCACATCAGCACCACAGAAGTCCCCTCCAGGGACTCCCCAAGTCAAAGTTCCCAGGTATAAATGCACTTCCCACTGCTATTTAACTCTGACATGCCTCTCTATACCTTAACCCTTTGAATGCCAGAGGGGTGCACAACTCATGTGCGCATGTGTTTCTGCCCATATATGTTGCGTGTGTGTGTGTGTACATCTCTGTTACATATGTGTGTCCATGTGTGCATCTCCATTGTGTCTGTATGTGTGCATGTCTTTTGCATGTTTCTGCCGCTCACTGTGTGTGTGTATGTGTCTACCTGTGTGTTACATATGTCTGTGTTCATCAGTGTGTCTACATTTCACACACGTGTGCCCAACTGTCATAACATGATGGGCAACATCATCCCACATTGCTAGTATATATACTTAAAGCACTGTTGTTTAATACGAGTCACTGTAGATTTCTAGCTCTTTTCCCTGTAGGTCACGATATATAGTACTGTGCTAAAGTCTTAGGCAGGTTTGAAAAAATGCTGTACCTTAAGAATGCTCAATTAACAAAATGCATTGTGAGTGAACAGATGAAAAATCTAAATCAAATCAATATTTGGTGTGATCAGCCTTTTCCTTCAAAATAACATCAAATCTTCTAGGTACACTTGCACACAGATTGTTAAGAAACTCAGCAGGTAGGTTGTTCCAAGCATCTTGGAGAACTAACCACAGTTTTTCTGTGGATTTAGGCAGCCTCAGTTGCTTCTCTCTCTTCATGTAATCCCAGAAAGACTTGGTGATGTTGAGATCAGGGCTCTGTGGGGGCCATACCCTCACTTACAGATCTCCTTGTTCTTCTTCACACTGAAGATAGTTCTTAAAGACTTTGGCTGTATGTTTTGGATTCTTATGCTGCAGAATAAATTTGGGGCCAGTCAAATGCCTCCCTGATGGTACTGCATGATGGAAAAGTATCTACCTGTACTTCTCAGCATTGAGGAGACCATTAATTCTGACCAAATCCCCAACTCTATTTGCAGAAATGCTGCCCCAAACTTGCAAGGAACCTCTACCATACTTCACTTTTGTCTGCAGACACTCATTCTTGTACCGCTCTCCAGCCCTTTAGTGCACAAACTGCCTTCTGCTACAGATGAATATTTCAAGCTTTGACTCATCAGTCCAGAGCACCTGCTGCCATTTTTCTACAACCCAGTTCCTGTGTTTTCATGCATAGTTGAGTTGCTTTGCCTTGTTTCCATGTCAGAGGTATGGCTTTTTGGCCGCAAGTCTTCCATGAAGACCACTTCTGACCAGACTTCTCTGGACAGTAGATGGGTGTACCAGGATCCCACTGTGTTCTGCCAATTCTGAGCTGATGGCCCTGCTGGACATCTTCCAGTTGTGAAGATAAGTAAGCATGATGTGTCTTTCATCTGCTGCAGTAAGTTTCCTTAGCCGACCACTGCTTCTACAGTCCTCAATGATGCCCATTTCTTTGTGTTTCTTCAAAAGAGTTCGGACAGTATATCTTGAAACCCCTGTTTGCCTTGTAATTTCTGCCTGGTAGAGACCTTACTGATGCAGTATAACTACCTTTTGTCTTGTTGCTGTGCTCAGTCTTGCTATGGTATATGACTTTTTACATTAAACTGTCTTCAGCAACCTCACCTTGTTAGCTGAGTTTGGCTGTTCCTCACCCGTTTTTATTCCTCCTACACAGATGTTTCTGTTTCAGTTAATGATTGTGTTTCAACCCACATTTTAAATTGATGATCATTAGCACCTATTTGTTATAATTGTTTAATCATACACCTGACTATATGCCTACAAAATCCCTGACTTTGTGCAAGTGTACCTAGAAAAATTGATGCTGTTTTGAAGGAAAAGGGTGGTCACACCAAATATTGATTTGATTTAGATTTTTCTTCTGTTCACTCACTATTATTTTGTTAGTTGATAAATTTAAACTATTAACATGTCTATTTTTGAAAGCATTCTTACTTTACAGCATTTTTCACTGTCTAAGACTTTTGCACGGTACTGTGTATATATAGTGACCTACATGGAAAAGAGCTAGAAATCTACAGTGACTCACATTAACAGAGCTTTAAGTCTAGTGACTCACACAAAACAACAGAGACTGCAATAATAGTGCCCATTGTAATACATCAGACCTAGCAATGTATAATGACCTAAACATCTATAGTGACCCACATCACAAACCAAAGTCTCACAATATGTTGTGACCTAAATGACACACCAGATCATGCAATTAGTCATCCTTGTCACACATCGCAGTTAGAAATCTATAGTGACCCATATGACACATCAAAAGCTTTCATTCTGTAGTGACCCACATGACACACCAGAGCTTGTAAGAGAAGGATACAGAAGAGGAAGGAAGTGAATGGAGGAAAGTGGGAGGGAGAAAATGGGAGAATGAAAAAGATGGATGGAAGGAAGGAAGAAGATGAAAAAAATGATGGAGGGAGGGAAGGAATGAGATGGATGAAAAATATGTAGAGAGGGAAGAAGAAGCTGGAAGGAGGAAGGAAAGAAAACAATGAAGAAATGGAAATGGGGTGGAAGACAGGAGGAAGGAAGAAGATGGTGGCAAGATGAAGGGGATGGAGGAACAAGTCATCCCAATGCATATATTCTGAGGTACCAGAGCACAAGGCAAGCAGTGCAGATATGGAGGATCAAATTTATATATTCTAAAAGTTCCTGAGGAAGGGGCTGGACTGCCCCGAAACGCGTTGAACCGAGAACCTTAGACCTATAACCAAAACCAATATTTGGATCTATAAACAAACACTTTGCAGAGTTGAAAAATTCTGAACAGACGAGATACACGGAGCGAGAATACACCTGTATATACTAACACCAACGCCAGTGCGAGTCTCCATTACATTGCAGAGCCCAACGGACAAGAGCAAGAAGAGAAATAACACACTTCAAAGAGATCATCAGAATACCGGGGACTGCTGAATTACAACTCACCCGACATGCATTTATTACAAGCAAGCATCTGGTAAGCAGTTTTAAATGTCGGGTTGATCTGCTGATATTCCTCGCATAGTGCAACATCTGTGACACTAATATATCGGGACACATCTTTATATAGCAGCTGGTCTGATACGCCAAGAATAAGTATCACACTGTCTATATATTGAACAGCAGTTACTCTATATAAGAGTTGTTACACAAACTTTACTGCTACACGTATTTATATTGAACACTACAGCGTATATACTGTATGTCAGCAATATCGACGGAGAACACCTTTCTCCATCCAACACTACTGACAGAATTCTGTTCATCATCTATGATACAATTTTAATAGTATCTATATATAGTTTTTACATCAAGAAACATTGTTTCATTTTATCATATACTAATAAAATATTTTATTTTTAATTGATACGTTTTATAGTATTTAGCTAGCACTTTTATTGATACAAATTGTTTTATAATATTACTACTACACTTAGAACTCTGGTGCGCTGTTTCCCTATTCCTTTTTATCCCACCACTATCACCACCACACCTGCAAAGATACTTTCCATCAGCTCAATCCTTCCCCCAATACAGCCTTCAGCTCCACTTCATCTCATCAGAGCCCTTAGTCCCAACCAATATAGCCACTTCAAAATTAAATGCTGCATCAGAACCCTTACCCCTCAGCAGCCTTCACCTACCCCTTATCCCACCTGAGCCCTCAGTTCCCAACCACTACAGCCCTCACTTCATCATAACCCTCATCCACCAACTACAACATTAAGCCCAAGCACTTATCCCATCAAAGCCCTGCTCCCCACACCACAACCTTAAATCCCACTTATCTGAGCCATCATCCTCTCACCACATCCTTCGGCCCATCCTCCAATCCCATTATAGACCACTACAATACAACCCTAATCACCTCCTCACCCCATATGAGTCCTAGTCACCCCATCCACATTCTTCCACCCCACTTGTCCAATAAAAGTCCTCAGTCACTCAACACTATAACCCTCACCCCCCCACCATGTGAAAGCTGTGATCTGCCCTTCACCCTATCATCACCCACAATTCCTAACCAATACCTCCTTCAGCCTCCAAGCACGGTGTTCAGAAGCCCAAACTCCTCCCACTGTGGCATTTTAAGGAATATAACCTTCAGTGGGAAAAGTTTGGTGTCCTAAAGTTCCGCAACAAAAATCATGTATGCCTCCATGGACCTGGTATCCATTACAATTTAAAGACTAAATATGGGAAACCAATCGAACCTGAATTGATATATTATGGACATTAGGATTTTCTGCCCAAATGAATCCTTTAAATGCCATAAGGGTACACACCCTCTGGCACTCAAAGGGTTAAGATAAACAGAGGTTCATCCTTACAAGGTGTTAGCATTCCTTAGATTCAAATTAGAATTTACCCCAGTTATTACACAACATTGCAGGATAAGAGTGTGGTCCACTTTGCACATGTCAGTGAGAGGTCATACTTTTAATACTGTTTATTTCTGAAGAGACTGCACATTCCATAGGGCTGTAGAGTGGGGGGGTCAGACAAAGGTTCGAACAATCCAGAGAAAACACAACAGGACAGGACATAAGTACAAAGACAAAACAGCTGCACCACAGAGATCAAGCAAAAATTCACATTCATTCAGATAGGAATTTAAACCCCTTGGATGCCTCATAATACGTCTGGGAACTAGGTGGCACCCATAGGGTTAAATTATTCATTGTTATATAGTTGCTTGACCCTGATTCACTCCACTTTTATGTTTACATATAGGCCCCAATGATACAGGAGATGCTAGACCTACTTGCAAGATGTGGTGGTAGGTATCCTTTGGTTCTCCAGTGGCTGGGGACTACAGAGGTTGCCTACCCTTAGTCTAAAGGGTGAGTGTATGTACAGTGAAATCTCGGGTATAATACGTACAATTTTACCCATTTCACCTTATGTGAAGTGGGGGGGGTGTATTATACCCGAGAGTTTTTTTATAAAAAACAATTAAGCCTGCCAGATCCCTTCCCTCCCTCTCCCGGCTCTATCTGCTGCTAAAATACCATTTACTTACTTCAAAATTCAAGTCCCCGCATTTTCCCCATTAGCAGGCAACATACAACAGATGTCAATATTCGCCGCCCGCTTCCTTCAGGACCTACCGGCTCCAGCCAATGGTAATGTCCTGTGAGGATCTGAAGGTCCTCACAGGGCAATACCATAGCCGGAAGGAAGTGGGTGGCGAATGGAAGCATGCCACCCGCAGGAAATATTCACATCTGTTATATGTTGCCTGCTAATGGGGAAAATGCGGGGACTTGAATTTTGAAGTAAGTAAATGGTATTTTAGCAGCGGATCTGGAAGGCTTAATTTTTTTTTCTTAAGAGGGGAAAACAAGGGTGCGTATTATACATAGGCACTCTTGTTTTCCCCTAAAATCTTTGGCATAATATACACATGCATATTATACACAAGTGCGTATTATACCTGAGATTTTATGTTAATATGACAACCCAGAAGTATCTGGTAGACAGTGAAGCTTGTGCAGTGGCTACATCCTGTATGCAATGGTTACATTCTCATTCCTCCCACCACTTTATTTCCTTCCTCCCTATTCCTCCTAGTATCTATCATTGCTCCCTTTGCCTCTCTGTTTCATTTATAGTCTGTTCCCTTTCTCCCCAATCTTAACCTTCCTACCCCAGTCTCTCCTTCTGCCATAGTATTTTCATCTGTGCCATTTCTCCTTTCTCCTCCCCCTGTCTCTCTCCTTCACCATCTAGTCTATCTTATTTAGCCCCATTTCCTCTCCTGCCTCCTCTCTCCTTCTGTACTGTCTCTGTCCTTTTTCTCCCATACATGTGCTTCCCTTTCTGTCCTTGCACATCCCTCTCTGTCCTCCCCCACTTCCTCTCTGTCCTCCTCCATCTGAAGAGTTAAAACAGTACCAGACATAAGGGCCTCCCTTCAGGGCCAAATTAAGCAATGCTTAGTGCCTCAAGTTTTGAGGGCACCTACACTGTAGTGGTCACACCTATACTCAGAGTTGTGAGTGTGCCCAAGATAGCTGCTGCTGAGTTTTGCTGGCAGATTTGGGTACCAGTTTACTTATCCCTTCACTGCATACTATTTAATTCCTTGGATACTTGAGAGGTGTCCAATTTGTTGAGAATGCTTTGAAGACGTTTTCTACAAGCAATATATTATGAAGATCTTTTATGTTGATGTTATATGTTTCTGTACCAGGGAACAGTGGCTTGAGGAGGAGGAGATCATGTGTGGAACAGTTGGGTGGCTATGGGCAAGGCTTAAGGGCACCTAGGGTGCCTTGTGAGAGCTGCTACAATATAAATCTGAACCTGGGTTAAAATCTCCATTGAAATAATGTCAAATTTGGCAAATGTTTATGTGTACACTGTGGTGCAGTTGGTTTGCTCTAGAATTGCTCTTTTTTAGCTTTGTGCAAACAACCCATTGCTCCAAGCTCTATAAATAGTCTAGACTAAATGTAAATTTTACAACATGTACACTATACCCCTCATCGAATGTTTAAAATGGGAGTCAGGAGTGATGAAACATTCCATCTATATATTGTAGTGTTTATCCCCTGAGTAAAACAAGGGTTCTACCACTGCTGAAAGGTGCTTTATTCACGAGTTTTTACACCTCAAACTAGACTTTTTAGGTGCAGTATCACAGTGCCCTGAAATTGTACAGTGATGCTGTTGCTACACCATCCTATGGAGATTTATACTTAACTGATCAGAGCTGTCCATAGGATGGTGTAGCAACAGTGCCACTGTACAATTTCAGGCCACTGTGCTACTGCACCTATATAAATTCAACTTTGAGCTATAGTCATACGCAGTAGAGACTACCCACTCTGCAGTCATGCTCAGTACTGGTGGCCGGAGCCTCTCGCGGGCCACAGTGCCAGCAACCTCGGCTGGTGGCCGGAGCCTCTCTTCTCACTGGCGGCGCTGCAGTCATGCGCAGTACTGACTGCCCAAACGCACTGCGGCTGATAAGGAGCGGGTCCCTCCAAATTCAGACCAGAGTCCTCTCTGCTCACCTTCCTGGGACCTCTTGGTCCCAGGAAGGTGCGCAGAGAGGAGTACGGTCTGAATTCGGAGTGCCCGCTCCTTATCAGCCGCTGCGTGTTCGGCCAGTCAGTACTGGGCAAGACTGCAGCGCCGCCAGTGAGAAGAGAGGCTCCGGCCACCAGCCGAGGTTGCTGGCACTGTGGCCCGTGTACACGGGCTTTAAAACTAGTAGCTTGATAATTGAGAGACTGCTGGTGCATAATTACACAACAGAAGAGAACTGATACCTATTTTTAGGTAATCCACTTGTTAGAGATCTTTCTAGCAGCCAAGAGGTTACAAGCTCCATTTTAATCAAAGAATATTTGGGGGATTTTTATCTCCTATGTTTAATGTGATCAGATCATCGTTTTTATGCTGTATGTTTGTTACATTTTCATTGTGAAGGAGTGCACAGAAACCAGTGTAGTCCTGCAGTGTGTTCACTTCATCAGTGTCCCACATTAAAATGGAGGTCTGGTTAAATTACCTCACCTGTGGTGGAGCTGGTTTGTTCTAGTTCCAGAGCGGACAATTATTTTAGCTTGTGGACCACATTTCTGTTCAAAGTGAATGTGTAGGGTCACACTTGCAGTTATTTAAAGTAAAATATGGTCACCTTATCTGTGGAGCCATTGCTTTGTTCCAGAATTTCTCCTATTTCTTTGTGCATACGGTTCACGGTCTTGACATGTTTAATGTGAGTAGATCACCATTTTAATGAGGGACACTAGTGAAGTACATACAATGCAGGATTCCGTTTTTTCCTTTTCAGTCCTGTAGAATGAAATTGTAACACTCAGTGCATTTAAATGTAGATTTGGTCACATTACTTGTGTGATTTCTAATGTGACCAGATAGCCAATTAAATGAGGGACACTTCTTACATTTCCTTTCTGTGGCACTGCACAGGAACCAATGCAATCCTGCAGTGTGTGTGTGTGTGTTAGTTCCATTATTTTATTGCCTTTTGCAAATGTGTTGCTCTGATATGAAGGGAAGCGGCTACTGAGATGAGAATTATTAGTTTCAACATCTATTGAGTGACTTGGTTGTTCTAATTATAAAACAGGAAGCAGAGGGCAGAACCTCAGGTGTAGCTGTTGAAATAGTTTAGTTTGATTGCTTGTTTTTCTCCATTGCTTGGCAATCTTCTACCATGAGGCTGATGTACTAAGAGCAAATATAGCGATTCTACTGCCAGGGTCAGAGCTACTACTGATGCAGCCAGTGCATGGCACCAGGGCCCATAAGCAAAGGAGACCCATTGATAAGAGGACACGTGAAGCCCTGCACAGCGAGAGATATTAAAGAGATTGTAATGTTTCATAATAAAAGCAGCTCCAATTAATCTTCATAGTATTTGGGCCATGGAGAGTGTTATTTCAATATTGTCAGAGCTGTAGTTCAAGAGTAATTGAATGATAAAGTATCCCCCTCCTGCCCCATTTACCTAGTGTATGTCGCCTTCCCTCATATGTGGAATCTTTTGAACGGACTGATCACAGCAAGGGACAATCTTATTACTGTGAACATAAGGAAAATCCTGTCCCCCTTGAAAGGTTTTTTGGGTTTTTCCTTATGCTCACTGAAGATTGTACCTCTCTGCGATCCATCCAGACAGTCTTGCTGCTGTGAGGTGAGCAGTGTTACATCAGTCAAAGGGGCTGAAGGGGGATATATTATCATTCAATTACTCTTGAACTAAAACTCTGACAGTATTGAAATAACACTCTCCATGGCCCAAATGCTATGAAGATTAATTGGAGCTGCTTTGATTTTGAAACATTACTTTCTCTGTCGTCCAATACAGGTTACTGGTAACTTTGGGTAGGCGATCAGCCCCTTTAAGTAGGAACAATTCTGAGAAGCGAATGCAGGGGTGGAGCCTACCTTCTCTCTTTGACTGCAGCTAGTCAACAAGCCCCAGTAAGATTTGTTCCTTTGTGAAGACACAAGGCAAGGGAACAGTTCTGCTATAGTTTTAGCTTGTTTATTCATTTTCTGTTAGACATGGGATACCACCATTACACAGATTACCATCACTGACAATTCCCAATAGCATAATTTACCAGGTGCTTTTATGGACCTAAGCCCTGGGGGGAAAATCTTGGCTGCAAGTTCTTTGACCAGGAGTTTCCCACTGAGCCTTCTTGATACATGATAATCTGAAGACAGAAGATCTGCAGGAAAGGTGAGCAACCCTTTTGAGTGCTGAGGTCCACGTCCCACTTTGCCCCTCCACACAGGGGTCTCCTTTGCAGTTCCTATTGAATACTCCTGCACTCATTGGGTTTATCTGTATGTCTCTTGGGTGTTTGGAGCAAGTTTCTGTGGTAACTTAACCCTTTGGTTGCTGGTTTAGCATCTTTTGGGGGGTTTGGGGCACTTTCCCTACTGGGTTCAGTGTTTATTGGGTCTTGTGACATGTTTTAGTGATGTTTGGTGCAAATTTACTTCACAGTTATAACATTGCAAATTGTGTGCGTGCTTTTACCGCATAGGCGCCATTGCTCCATTTACTTCTATGGGACATATCTCTGCAACCGCTCAACGTAGCAACTTCATAGACGGCTCATTTTAATTGTCTACCCTTGCTATACTGTCCGGTCAACATTTAGTGTGTGTTGGGGGGCTCAGGGGGCTTCGGGCACTGTTTGGGTACTTTTTCTGTGAAAACTACATTTCCCATAAGCGCTTGCATCACGCTGTCTTCCTGATTGGCTCCCGCTGTGGCAGCCATTTTGTGCTTTCCGTGAACAAGTACCTTACAATTGGTTTGGACTCTTCTTCTCTCCTCTGCAGATTAACCCTCCTCCTGCCAGATAAGTGTGTTTTAGCAATTTCTGGGGTGAAATTTTAATCATACTCACTGTAGTTGGATATTTCCTTATACCTTGAACTTTTTGACTCTTTGAGAATATTTATTTCTTTGGAGCTTGGGGCTAGGACTAAGACTGAGGACTCTGTCGTCTCTGCGTACCCCTTAACGCATTGATCCTCATGTCAATCAGGGTTGCCTAGAGAGTTCTCAGGTTATTATGCCCAACATGTTCTGTTGTCCCTGAATTTTCCCCAGGGACCTCCAGCCATGCATTAGAGCCAGTTTGGGTGCAAGAGTTTAAGGCTGCTACTAGAGACCTCTGGTCTACATTGCAACTCTTTCCATCCCAGTTACAGGGGGTCTTCCGCTCCTGGCGGACCCCTGCTTCTGTCAGATCTTCCCTACTGAAACCGCAGGGAGTACCTGATGTATCAGATTCTTCTAATGAGGAACTGTTGGTGGATTCTGACGCTGAGGAATGTTCTGCAGTGGTCTCCTCTCAGTTCTTTGGAGACCCCCCCTTTGAGGCTGACCCTGATCCCTGCTGAGGGCCTGATCAGAGCCGTATTAAACACCCTAAACATTCCCTTGTTCAAGAGGTTCCTTCGGACCCCTCTGATTTATTTCAGGATCCCAAATGGCCCCATACTTGTTTTCCATCTCTCCCCACTCTGGACCGGTTAGTGTCTAATGAGTGGTAGTCTACTGACAGAAGGCCTTCTGTCTCCAAGAAGTTTGCAAGCTTTACCCCATTTTCTGATGTGGCGCTAACTCAGTGGGTTCATCCCCCCCAAGGTGGATGCCCCTGTTTCTAAGACTTTTAAGTCCACTTCTTTGCCAGCTGCTGATGCCTCTGCTCTTACAGACTGGACTGACGAGAAACTTGAGGCCTCCCTAAAGTTCATTTTTGCCACTGTGGGTACTTCCCTATGTTCAGCATTTGCTGCGGTCTGGGTAATGGGACCAGTGCAGTTTGGACTGAACAGCTCACACTTGCTGTTGGTCAGGGAGCTCCTACTTCTGATATGTTCTGGCTACTTAACATTTCTGAAGCCCAGCATTAGGTCTCTGCTGCTTGGTTTGATGCCAACAGTTGGTGGCAAGGGTTTCCACCATGCCTGTTGTTGCCAGATGAGATACTTGGCTCAAGTTCTCGTCTGCTGACACTGCTTCTCAGGAAGCATTGCTCTCATTGCCCCTTCCGGGCACTTCTCTTTGACACAAAGCAGAGCATGGTGTTTCTCACGGACGAGATGGCTCACCAGATTGCCCACAGGGTTTGTACTGTTCTGGCTCACGATCCAGTTCCAGCCAAGAAGCTGTCCTCTCTAGTGGGGAAGTTCATTTCCACCATAGAAGCGGTCCCGTTTGCCATGGCTCACACCAGAGAACTCCAGAGGTTTGTGCTCTAGGTGTGCAGAGGTCAGCCGGACCTTCTGAAGATGTCAGTGTCCCTCCCTCTTCATGTGGAACTGAGTTTGTTGTGGTGGCTCGACCTCTCCAATTTGCTGAAGGGCAAGTCCTTCCTGGTGTCCTTCTGGACCACGGTGACGACGGATGCCAGGCTGTCTACCTGGGGAGTGATCCTGGGTCACCTGAGTGCTAAAGGTCGGTGGTCTCCGGAGGAGTCTCTCCTTCCCATCAATGTGTTGGAGCTTCGGGTGATATTTCATGCCTTTTGCCATTGGACACCCCAGCTGGAAGAATGCTCAGTCCGGGTCCAGTCCGACAACACCACGGCCGTAGCTTACATCAACAAGCAGGGTGGAACAAGAAGTCTCGCCGCTTGGTTAGAGGTCAAGGCTGTTTTGCCCCGGACAGAAGAACATATTCCTGCCGTATCCACAGTTAACATTCCTGGAGTAGACAACATCATGGCAGACTTCCTCAGTCGACACATGGTAAACAGCGGAGAGTGGGAACTGCATCCAGAGGTATTCAACCTCATTGTTCAGAAGTGGGGTCTTCCGTGCATTAGCCTGATGGAATCAAAACACAACTGGAAGGTTGCAATGTTCTGCTCTCGCTGGAGGGATCCTCTAGCTCTAGCGATGGATGCCATGTCCATTCCTTGGTTATTTCCTCTGGCTTATATCTTTCCTCCCATCCCCATGTTGCTCAGGGTGATAAGGAAACTGAGACTGGAGCGATGTCCAGTCATTCTGTTTTCTCTGAACTGGCCTCAGCAGGTTTGGTTTCAGGAGCTTCTGGACCTATCAGTGGTGGAGCCTTCTGGTTCCCTTGCCGTCCGGATCTTCTTCTACAGGGTTACCTGCGGAAGGAGGATCTCCATCGTCTAGCCTTGACGGCTTGGAAATTGAATCCTCACTACTGTGGAAGAAAGGGTTTTTTCTGGTGTGGTGGAGACTATGCTTAGTGCACACAGGCCTGTTTCCTCTAGGGTTTACCATCGAGTCTGGTCTACCTTCTCTATTGGTGTGCTGATAACGACCTACCTCCTGATTTTGATTTTCCTATGGTCCTGGCCTTCCTACAGGAAGGTGTGGACAAGGGCCTCAGTTTGAGTTCCCTTAAGGTTCAGACATCTGCTCTCTGTTTTTCATTCAGTTGTCTAGGTTTTCTTCCAGGGCGTTGCTCATACTCGTCCTGTATTTCAGTCTCCCGCTCCTTAGTGGGATCTTAACTTTGTTTAGGGCGTCCTTCAGCGCCCTCCCTTTGAGTCTTTGGCTACTATTCCTCTATGTCTGCTGACGTGGTACATGGCTTTTCTCCTGGCAAACCAATCACACATAGCAGACCGTTCCAGCGAAGGATTTCTTTTTCCATAACACGATCTTGACTTTGCTGTAGAGCCTCCTTTGGTCCCGGGATCGGATTTCTCTGCTGTTAGCTAGAGTGCTGACGTCAGGGGAGGGGGAACTTTGAAAGCAGATATCTCTCAAACCATAAAGGTTTGAGAGATGCTGCTGGGCTCATTTAATTTGTTTTATAAGGGCTACAAGATTAATTAAAGTAATATTTTTTTAAATCCCCTATAAAGGAGAAGTCAACTTTTTTATGAAAAATGTATACTGTTGAGATTTTCCTGTTCAGTAAAACAAGGGTTTTCCCACTGCTGAGATGAGTTATTACAATTTTAACCCCTTATGGACCAGGGAGGACCAAGGGGATTTTACACTAGAGAACCAGAGCAATTTTGGCCTTTTTAGTATGTTTGTTCAGCCATATTCCTCTCTAATTCCTTTAGTACATAAGTTTATGGGTATAACCTATTGTATAGTTTAATTGTAATATAAAAATTTGAAAAAACACAATATTTTTATAGGTTTTCTTGTAATGTGTTGTGCTTAGTTAGTTCATTTTTAACAGGAACTGGATAAAAGTTATGATTGTTCGTTCATACCAACCAAATGTCCCCTTTTACGGGGGTGCTGTCCCTCTGAGGCGAAAATCCCCATGTCCCTCTTTCCCTTCCTGGTGTTCCACTTTTTGGAGACAAGATTGTGTGGCATGTATATAAGTGTATTACATTGCTCCACAGCAATAAATCTCACATGAATATTTGTTTAAAGTTAAAAAACATGTGTTGTTAGTCTGTGTAAATAAAATGCTTTGGTCTTGCTCTAAATAATGTATTTAGTTACACAAAGGGGTGGCAATAGGTCATCAAGTGATCAAAACCTAGTCCTGTCCCCAGCACCACTTTAAATAAAATTGCCCCCATCTTTTGGCTATACTTAAAGAGGAACTTCCATCTATTAATAAGTCGCCATGCATTCATTAAGCATATGGCGACTAGCTTGAAAATACATGTCTTAACTATAAAAAGTGCCACATTCTAAAGAAATCTTTACCATTTGGAAACCAGAAGCCAGGTAACAGTGCAGACATCTTGTCTGCGTGTCTGTGCTGTCAGTCCTGGTCTCCTGTAAAGCATTGCAGAGTGCCACATGGTAACTGGAAAGGACTGACGGCGCAGGCACGCAGACTGCACTAACCTGGCCATCAGTCTCCAAAGAGTAAAGATTTCTTTAGAATCTGCCACTTTTTATAGGTAAGACACATATTTTCAAGCTAGTCCATGAATGCATGGTGACATATTAATAGTTGAAAGTACCACTTTAACTGCTGTAACTCTGTTATCTGCTTCTTTCTTCCTCACTATTACAGTGAGGAAGAGAGAGGAGAGAACGCTGACAAAGGCAATGTGTAGAATACATTGGTTTTGTCATTGTCTCAACCTGCACATGTGAAGTGGATGAAATTTCAAAAGAAAATCACCACCACTGCATAATCAACCTCTGTCCCCGAATATCCTGTGATTTACTTCAGCCTCTGTTCCCGGGGCAGATCAAGAGAGTTTCCAAGTATGCCAAATAAGCTAACCACATACCCCTTTAAATCAGGTACACTTGGGAAACCTTCTTCAGGACTGCACAGGGATAAGTGTAATCAGTGCAAGGCTGTATTGTGTGTGGGTGTGTCCCTAATTTAAAGGAATATGTAGCAATTTTACATTTCAAGTTGATAAGAACCCCATTTCAATCAATGGGGATATTTATTTCTCCCCTTAGTGCAGTTAGTTTGCTCCAGTATTCCTCATATTTCTTACTTGTTTGCAGGTGTTTTTACAACTCACAGACTAGTAGAACATTTCAGCCCACAAACATGCACGGGGGGGGAGACAAACAGGTTTCTTGCACTAGGGCCCTCCGCTTATCAGTTCCACCACTGTCTAGGGCAGAGTCAGGCTATGTGAGGCCCCCAGTGGCTACCACACTACAACTGTCATCATCCACCAGTAGTAGGCTGGATGATAGGAGTTGTTATCCGTCAGCAGCTGGAGAGCCACACGATGGCCAACTCTCAGTAAATCTGAGTAAATCAGCCTCTGTGAGGAATACATAGCAATAAACGTTAGTGCTAAAATCAGTGCAAGAGACCCCTTTTGTGCACTGTGACTGCCTAACACTTATGTGTTCATCTTTTTCCAAGAAATAAATATCTTGGTGCTGCTTGTGCCAAGGGCTGGGTTGTATGGGAGTGTATAGGCATTTTAGTTTTATACCGTGTACTAACAAGGAGCAGAAGAAACCAGCTGAGAATGATATCTTCTTGAGTATTCAATAGGCGTGCCATTAGAGTTTTTTTCAAATTAAACGGATAGTAATGTCAGAAAAAAAGTATTAACTATATGGTAGATAAAATTAAAAGAGAGTACTTGCACTTATTCGTATCTCTCAAACCGTTATGGTTTGAGAGATATAGGAAAATAAAGTTCTTTGGTCCCTCCCCTTTCTGCTTGACGAGCTGTAAAGCTGCCAGAAGCAGATTCTGGTCACTTGACCAGATGTGGCTCTTCAGCAGAGCCGATATAACGATATCTAAAGATAAATACGTAATTTAGAACGGTATACAAAGTGTGCCTGGCTTGCAAGCACACTTTGTAGACCATTCCAATTAAGTATTTATTTCTGAATAGTGTGATTTCAGCTCTGCTGAAGAGCCTCTGTCTGGTCAAATGACTGGAATCTGTAGCTGTCAGCTAGATGGCAGACTTGAGTAAAACAGCCAGGAAAAGGTAACTTTAGCAAGTTATATCTCTCAAACCATAAAGGTTTGAGAGATAAGACTTAAATTGATGTTAATCTTTTTTTAATGTCTGCAATATTAAATCAACTTAAAATTAACCATTACTATCCCTTTAAAGTCTAGTTTTGGTGCATTTGTGTGCATCAGTGTGTACTAAAGCAGCTACTGTATATGTAAACATAGATACAGGCATTAGATTTGCAAGTCTTTATGTTAGAACAGCAGATGAGCTGGCAGGTTTGTAACCTACCCCCATGCCTGTATCTTTTTCCACTATGTCATATCACAGGCTTTATGCAAGAAGAATTAACCCTTTACGGACCAGAGGGGTGAGCAATTCACTGCTCTCCAATGAGTTGCAGACCCCTATGGTCCTTAAAGGGTTAATAAGGGAGAAAGCAACAGAAGGAAGGAGGACCACAGAGGTGAAAGAGAAGACAAGCATAATATATAGAAAATAATTAAGCAGGAGTAATATAAAAGAAAGAAGCAGTTGAAGTAGAACAGAAAGTATAAATGGGTTGTGATAGATATGGGGACCCTTCTTATCCTCCCCCCCCCCCCCGAGAAACACAAAGGGCTGGGAATGGGAGTATCCAAATGATGCTAGTCACCTCATAATGTTTGCAGGGCTTAAAGGGGAACTTTCACCCCGCAATAACTTAATGTTCACTTACTGCTCACCTGGCGACTAGCTGCTTAGTAGCGCTCAGAACCGGGTAAGATTTCTGGCGACTAGCGCTACTAAGCAGCTAGTCGCCAGGTGAGCAGTAAGTGAACATTAAGTTATTGCGGGGTGAAAGTTCCCCTTTAATCAGAGTGACAGAGTTGGAAATTTGATAGGCGGGGTTTTCACTTAAATGGGCAGGGATGTGGAAAGAACAGGGTGGGATTGGATGGAATGGGTGGAATAGTAGGTGGGGTTACCACACAACTCCAACAAAGCCAGAACATCAGCCTCTGTCCCTGGAGACCCGGTAATTCATTCTGAAAACCCAGGCCAGATCTGGAGAGTTCTAATGTATGGTAGTGGGATGTACGGAAATGCAGAATATTACTGTGCAAGTTGTTTTGTTTTATAGGAATCATTTAAATATAGAATACTAGTTGAAGAGCCCGTGTACTTGGGCCACAGTGCCAGCCAATCACGGTGCAGTCATGCACAGTAGAGACTGCCCTCGCCGCTGCTGATATGGAGCGGGGAGCTCCGAATTCAGACCGGAGTCTGACTCCGGTCTGACTTTGGAGCGCCCCGCTCCGTATCAGCCACTTCACAGGCAGTATCTACTGCGCATGACTGTGTTGTGACAAACTTTTTAGTGAATTATAATATAGGATAGTTTATTATAAAAAAAAAAGTATATTGTAGTAATAATTCTTTAGGGTAAAATATGCATGTATGTTCCACTGGTAGCCACAGAACCACACTTCTGTCTGCCAGGTCACCCTTGTTCCTCTGGTAGCCACAGAACCACACTACACTGTCCTCTAGGCCAGCCTTGTTCTACAGATAGTTACAGAACCTCACGTACTCTGTCTGCTAGTCCAGTCATGTTTCCCTGGTAGCTACAGAGCCACGCTATACTACAGAACTGTTCCAGTGGTAGCCATAGAGCCACATTACACTGTATAGTAGACCAGCCTTGTCCCCACTACCTTACCCTTTTGATTGCCAGAGAGGTATCCAACTCATTGTGTTACAATGTGTTTGGATACCTATCTCTCACTCAAAGGGTCAATGTATATGAAGCAATATCTGCCAGGTCAGCCTTGTTCCACTCTGGAACTGTGAAAGAGATGGAAGTGGGGTACGGGACAGACTTGTGAATTGGAGTGTGGGTGGGAGAGAAAAGAGAGAGAGTAGGGAAAGGTAGAGTGGGAGGGAAAAAAATAAAAGCGGGAGAGGACACAGGGCAGTGAAATGAGATGGACAGGTTATGTGACCACAGCAAAGAATAGTGATTTGGACAGGATTAACATTCATTTGGACAGGACTGCCCAAATCACCACTCCTGCAGTGATTTGGCCAAGACTGGGCAGGCACAGAATAATGCAGGGTCCAGTAGGTTCTAATTATGGCTCTGCGAAAAAAAAGTTGTCAGTGGGCCCAAAAAAAAATAGCACCAGGGCATTCCAATGACTAGTTATGCCACTGTATATATTTATGCAAAGTCTCCACTGGGTGGCACTGTTGCTTTTGTTTTCTATGGAAAACTACAGTCTAATACAGGGGTTATGTGGCCTGAATCCCACATCTATGTTAAACATTTTTTAGAGGACCGTAGTTATATTGCTTCTCCAAACAGTACAAAGCTGATTCTATATTATAATAATGAGATACATAGAACCAGGGGCATTGCTAGTTAATGTCTAAGGAGTGCTAAAGCTTAAAGTCTCACTGTAAAAGCATTCTTGTAATGGTGCCAGTCTCTGTAAATGTAATGGTGAAACTGGGATGCACACTACAATAATTATGAGGTAGGTTGACCTAAACCCTAGGACTTTTTGGTAATTTTGAGATCTTTTGGTAACCTAACACCTCCCCTGCTTACAAACCCTGCCTAACACCTTTGCCCTGCTAGTAATACCCTTCCTGATGTGAGAAAGAGTGAAAGTGGGAAGATGTGAGTTGTGAGTGAAAATGTCTGAGTTATGCCTGTCTGTATAATATCAGCTGATGAACTGATACTTTGATGGTCTCTTTGGGTCTCTCTACACTGGAAGAGCTAAACAGTATCATTGTTGTGATTTGTGGTTAAATGTATTACTCTCATTCTGCAGGGAAAGCCAAAGGTTATAATTTTCCGTATGAAAGTACGACTGTACATGCACTGCCAAACAGACCAGAGTGCCATGTGTGTCGATCTGGACATTTTTGCCCATTTCATGGACAATTAGCCCAAAGGCTACATCTGACATTGTTTACCCACTCCTAATCTCATTCCAAAAGTTATCCAAAGGCAGCAAAAGAAAAAATGCACTCTGTTATCTGATTTGAGCTGTAATAACATTTGGATGGAGCATTTTCCATCAGTGAGAGTACCCTTGTTTTCTCAGAGAGAAAAGCTATACAAAGTATTTTTTTTTAATTAAGACATAACTATATATTTATTTGGACCCATAATTAAGTTCCCCCAACTGTGAATGGATTAACCTTGATTCTCACCAGAGTGGCTTGGTCTCCCATGGAAAGAATATGCTGGACTGGAGAATCTTGTATAATCATGACCCACAAAACCTACTGTGGGAGGAAGGTTGTAACGGCCTGGACCTGGACCTAGAGTGAAAGAGAAGAAGGAAGAGTCAAGAGGAGGAGAACACAATGGAGAAACAACTGAATGGAAGAGATGAGGTACAGTGCAATAATGCAACAGGATAGTATACTGGAGAAGAGAGAGAGAGAGAAAGAATCCTATAACATAAAGTCCTATAATGCGTCACTCGCTGTGTGCGTAACCGCACATGCACAGTGGGGACTCATAGAACGGGCTGATCCAGAACGGGGAGCTCCAGAAGGCTGACAGCCTGTCTGTGCTCCCGGCTCCGGGGCAGCAACAGAGGCGGCTGGGTGACAAATTGTCACCCAGCTCCTCCACTGCTGCCCCGGAGCCGGGAGCACAGACAGGCTGTGAGCCATCCGGAGCTCCCCGTTCTGGATCAGCTCATGTATACGGGCTTTGTAAGTAGTAAGGTAATAAAGAACAAGGAGAGGGCTGTGGCAGTGTGAAGATGGTTAAAACAAAAGATAATACAGAGGCACATAGGGCCATATACACAAAAGCAAAACTGAGAAATGCTGGAGCAAACCAACTGTACCAAAGGGTACAAATAAAATCCCCAACATTCTTATTGATTTAAATGGGTCTTTTAAACCCTTGGATGTTAGCGATGTCGCCAACACTTTGGGAACTCGGATTAAAGGGATAGTATTATCAACTTTAAAAAAAAAAAATAAATAAATTTGTAGCTATTTAAAAGTTAAGCTAAATGCCCCCAGTACCATCTCTTAAACCCTTATGGTTTGAGAGATATTCGGCAGTAAATTTCCACCCTCCCCTTTCCCTGACGTCAGCGCTTATAAATTATTCGGTGTAAATAAAATACTATGGGCTTGTTATAAGTCATTTATTAGATTATACAAGGAGCTGTCAACAGGTCATGAAAGAGCCTAAAAATTATTGATAATGCCCCACCCACCAGCTGCACCCCAGCAACACCCTCTAAAACACAGGTGTCCCTCTTTGGCAATTTGAAGTGTTGGGAGGTATGCTTTTCCCCTAGTTATATTTGGGTTAGTGGAGGTATATAGTGTTTGGGTCTGTCTCTCTGATCCCTAGCATCCATCCAAGCCATATATATATATCCTATATTATAATTTGCCTAGGATGTTTGTCAGAAGCCGTCCTGCACAGTAGAGATGGCTGTGTGCGCTGCAGTCATATGCAGTACAGACTGCCCACGCAGCGGCTGGTATGGAGCAGGGAGCTTCTGAATTCAGACCGTGGTCCTCTCTGCGCACCTTCCTCAGACCATGCAGTTCCAGGAAGGTGCACAGAGAGGACTCTGGTCTGAATTTGGAGCGCCCCGCTCCATAACAGCCACGGTGCATTCGGGCAGTCAGTACTGAGCATGACTGCAGCGCCGCCAGTTTTGCCACATGTACACGGGCTTTAAAACTAGTATATATATATATATATATATATATATAAAGATGAATTATAGAGAGGTCTCCAATGTATTGTGACACATCTCTGTATTTAAGTGGATAAAAAATTAAGCCAATGGGAATGTTTATTTTTCTCAGTGGTGCAGTTTATTTGCCCCATAATAGCTGCACTTGTCTTGGTACGTCTGCCTCAGGTGAGTAAGCAGAGAGATACCGTGAGACACGATTTGTTGATAAAATCTCCAGTTAGGTAAACACAGGTCAGATTTAGAGGATTAAGGACATTGTGAAGTGATGCATCTCAACCCCAAGGTGTTTATCACTTTCAGTGCCACAGGGGTATCCAACACATTGCAGATCAATGCTTTGGATACTCCTCTGGCATTCATATTATTCATTTACATATATATGAAGGATTTACCTAGGTAGATGCCCTTCATGCAGCCTTCACTTATATCTGATAAGTGCCCCTTATACGTCATTCTGGTGTATTGAAGCCCATCGTTTACAAAAACCTACAAACATAATGCACAAATATACTGATATTCCTGAAATGCCACTTATACCTAGGGCAAAGTTCCCCTTTAAAGGACAAATACACTTTTTCATTGAAAAGAAAAATATAGTTTAGGGCTTTTCCTCCAAAGTATAACAAGGGTACCACCACTGTTGGGAAATGTGCTGTTCCAAAGTTATTTAAACTGTTGTTGGTTGTTTTTTGATTAACAGTGCCCTCTTGTGTCCAGACAGTTCACCTGCTGTCTAGGCAATTGCAATCTATGGTAGAAGTGAGCCACTTCCCATATAATGTGATGTTAACAGCTTCATAACTTTGATCGGTTATAACTTTTTAATATAACAATTGTTAGCAGTGATTGTACCCTTATTTTACTCAGCAGGAAAATCCCTATATTTGTTTTTAGTTTACTGCTCCTTTAAGATGCACAACATGGCAAGAGTAAATATGTTTTTATGACAGATCCCAAGTGACCTAATGGAGGTGACACAATGACCACTCCATGCAGCCCCAACTCACCAGTCTCTTTTGCTGCAATCATTGCCATCTTCCTCTCTGTGTGCTCCTCCATCCTGTTTCAGTTAGAAAAAACTATTGTTTTCACCACACTTGCAAATCTCTTTACTTTTATAAGATAGATGTACTGGGGACAAAATTATGTGTGATGCAAAAATAAAATCTAGTAGTAACTTCTAATTCTTCTCTAGCAGGTTTAAAGACCGGTGCCTGGAATAATGGTTGATTGGAAGCGCTTAGGGTTACTTAGTATGAAGGCAATTCCTTTGAAGAGACAAACTGTAATCCAGTTGAGTGAGGGGAAAAATAGAGACTGTCCTCTGTGTCCCTCTGTCACATTGCAGATCATAGCTGAGGTAATGTGACCTGAAGATGTGCTCATACCTGTAAACTTATCTCATGGTTGTCTCTCCTCCTCCCCTCACACATTACCCCTCACAAAAGGTTCCAAGTCACTGGTGCAAAACCATCTCCATTATCACAGTTAGATCTGTTTAACCCTTTGATTACCATTTGGATTAACAATGCATTGTGAAGCAATGTAATGCTCACCTCCCCGGCACTCAAATGGTTAAGGGGGAACTGTACATTGGGACAGAAGTGATCAATTGCTGGCTCTCCAGCTTTTGGGGACTACAACTCCTGTTATCCCCGAACAGCCAGCAGATGGTTGGGGATGATGGGAGTTGTAGTCCTTAATAGCTAGAGGTTCAACAATCATCATCTCTTGCTCTAGGAGTAAGTGGCCATTAATTAGTTTAAAGGCATAGTAATATTATGTAAACTATATATATATATATATATATATCCTCCTGAGTAAAACAAGGGTACTCTCACTGCTGGAAGATGTTATATTCCAAAGTTATTACTGCTCAAACTTGGATTTTTAGGTGCAATATCACAGTGGCCTGAAATTGTACAGTGGCGCTGTTGCTACACCATCCTATGGACAGCTCTGGTCAGCTGAACATGAATCTCCATAGGATGGTGTAGCAACAGCGCCACTGTACAATTTCAGGCCACTGTGATACTGCACCTAAAAAAAATCAAGTTTGAGCAGTAATAACTTTGGACTAAAACACCTTTCAGCAGTGAGAGTACTCTTGTTTTTCTCAGGGGGATAAATAAATTTTTTAAAATATATTTTAAGTATTACCATCCCTTTAACAGGACTATCTAGCTTAGGTTTCCTTCAGTTATAAGAAAGTTATATCTATATGCTTTATTTTGCTAGATTTTCTATCTGCTTATGGTGACTCATTTGAGCCATACTGAAGCCTACGTTTTGTTAGGAGGATATGGGAATTAGAGGTAGACTTTAACATACCACTATATATGCAGGAAACAAACTGGAGACAATGATAATAATATATAAATAGATATACCTGACTGCTGTACAAGGAAGGGACAAACACTAAGTAAATTATTCTGTTAAACAAATAAGAACCACTTATTTATCAGGTGCTGTTCAGCTTTCAATCCTTGCCTGCTCTGAAAAGTGTTGCAAGCCTAACAATATTACATTAGAGAGAGCAAACCAACTTACAGTTAAAAGGACAAGTTCCTAAATGGAATAGATTTTTACTCACTTTTTGATTTTATTAACCTAAAAAGACCTGTGATGTTTTAAAGTGGAACTACCACCCCATGTAAAGTTAAACCCCAAGAACTGCCCATCTGGCAACTAGCTGAACAATAGTGCTAGGTGCCAGAATGATTACCTTCTTACAAAGAAATTCTACTGCTTCCGGGACTGACAGCCAGGAAACAGCGCAGACATCTTTACATAGTGACACCTGCACTGTCATTCTCAGTCTGCTGTAGGAGGCGTTGCTTGGTACCTTCAGGTACCAGAAGGGACTGACGGTGGAGATGTGCAGATTCTTTTAAAGCACTGTTGCCTGGCCGTCTCGGGAGCAGTAGAATTTAGCTATAAGGAGGTAATTATTCAATGGTTGAGGACCTATACCAGAGACTCGGGGCATGTTGTTGCCCTTTTACAGGAGTTTCAAGTTGAAGAGGGCTTTGTATGGGGACTGTGGACGTAGTGTCTCTTTATTCGATGATACCACATGATAAAGGTATGAAGGTGGTTGAATAACACCTTAACTTCTGTACACTGTATGATGAGGAGCTCAAAAATTTTCTGTTGAGATTGATTACCTTCTGAGGTATAATTTTTTGTAGTATGATTTAACTTTCTATCTCAAGCATGTGGGACTTGGATGGGAGCAAAATTTTCCCCATCATATGCCAACCTGTGTATGGGTTGGTTTGAGGAGTCCCACGTGTTTACAGTTAGAAATCCGTTCCGTTATCACATCTGACTATATAGGAGGTTTATGGATGATCTCTTGTTTATTTGGAGTGGTTCATCTGAATCATTTACAGATTTTGTGTCTTTTATGAACTTAAATGATCTTATCTTCTCCTTCACTGATTTTCAATATAAGGTTAAAAAGTTAAAGATAAGATTTGAGTCAGTGGCATAGAAGAGGCCCATGCATGCATTCATTCATTCATTCATTCATTCATTCATTCATTCATTCATTCATTCATTCATTCTGCCCTTGTGCAGTCTCATCAGTAAGATGCAACTAATCTCTGTAGGCATTGCGAGCAAGGGGTCCACGTCTGGATTCACCTGTTACCCTTAGGGTGACATCCTAATTGTAAAATGCATATGCAAAAAGATGGTCAGAGATGCTTAAATAGGAACAAAAATAAATAAATTATTTATCTTAGCACTATAACAAGCTAAATATCAAATAAAATTATTGATGTCTGGATCGAATTCATGTGCAAAATTAGGTAAGTATATTTATTGGAAAAACACACAGATCAATATTGGTCAATCCCAGGAAGCCAATATGTCAGGTCTCTCCCGCATCCAAAATTGGATGCATGAATCTGTAAAGAAATCAATCAGGCAGATGCATCCACGTCTAGGCGCAAAATAAAGAAACCGGACACTACTCTTAAAGGAGAAGAGATCGCGGCAGAAACAACATGGTGTCCTGTGGGGCCCTCAAACAACACCCAGTTATGATCTCTAATACTCGCCACGGTCTTCTTCTAAGACAGCAGAAACAAATACAATATAAATAAAAAACCCTAAAATTGGATAATATTTAGAAAAGAGAATTATTAATATTGAAAAAAATCTCTCTCTGATATATTTACGCATCCACTGTTATGATATGACAGAACTCTTCTAATGATGTATATTAAAGTCTGTCCTGTAAGACACCACCAGGATTTCTAAAGGTCAACAGGGTACAATAGCATGTATGTGCCTCGTGTGGTTAGATGGTCAGTTCTTCAGATCAATTTCTGTTTCCTACTCTCTCTGATTCCCATTACATTCTTAGCTTGGTAATATGATATATTATCAGTTCCAAAACTATTTTGGTTGTAATCAGATCTAACATTTGTAACCACCGTATTATTCCACAGCACTAATAGAAATATTGTGTAGAATCAGTCACAATGTACCCACTGTTGCCGTCTTCACTTGGGGTTGATGTTTACTTACATTCGTGTGCACACTTAGTTGGCTTCAGATCTTTATAAAGTATATTCCTGTGAGAAAGGAAACTGTATTTTCCGAAACGCGTCTATATAGTATTAAGCAGGATCATTTTTAATTAGTTTGGGAGAAGAGATTTATATGAAGAGAACATTGTTTATAATATTCTTAAAAAGAACAGTTTGGAAAAATGAATAAGCTGTCTAAAAGATCTTCTGCAGTGGCAGCTCAGAGACAAGTACAGCTTTAAAGGACTTTCATCTCTCCTTATACTGTACTGTTCCATTGCGGGTATAAAGATTTTAAACCGACTAAGTGTGCACATGAATGTAAGGAAACATCAACCCCAAGTGAAGATGGCAACAGTGAGTACATTGTGACTGATTCTACATGATATCTCTGTTAGTGCTGTGGAATAATACAATAACAGATCTGATTACAACCAAAAAGTCTTTGAACTTGATAATACATCATTACCAAGTGAATAATTTAATGGGAATCAGAGAGAGTGGGAGACAGAAGTAGATCTCCTGAAGAACTGACCATCTAACCACACGAGGCACATATATGTTATTGTACCCTGTTGACCTTTAGAAATCTTGGTGGTGTCTTACAGGACAAACTTTAATATACATCATTAGTAGAGTTCACTATAATTGAGGAGGCTCTATAAGAAAAGAGTCCTACCCAGTGTCATACCGGTTCTCTTGCCTCTTCACCGCCCGGTTCGCGGCTTCCTGTTGCTCCTTCGTCTGGCCGGAAGTGACGTCACGCTGGCTTCCGGTGCCGTTGCCAGGGACGCTCCAGTTACTTCCGCCAGGCAGGTATTTAGCATGCCTGCATTCACGTACACATAAGCTCTATGCGAAACTTGAGAAGTGCACCTTTGAGCAGGCCAGTCTACCTTTCCTTGGTTATGTGGTGTCGTCTTCTGGTCTGGATATGGATCCAGCCAAGGTAGCAGCCGTAAGGGACTGGCCTCGTCCGGGTACCCTCCGTGCTCTTCAACAGTTCATAGGATTTGCGAACTATTATAGACGGTTCATCCACGGTTTTTCCAGAGTAATTCAACCCATCCGAACTTGGAAGTGAAGCAGGCTCTGGCCTGGACAGCACCTGGTATTCCCAGGCGGTCTCCCATCCAGGTACTATCCAGGCCAGAGCCTGCTTCACTTCCAAGTTCGGATGGGTTGAATTACTCGGGAAAAACCGCGGATGAACCGTCTATAATAGTTCGCAAATCCTATGAACCGTTGAAGAGCACGGAGGGTACCCGGACGAGGCCAGTCCCTTACGGCTGCTACCTTGGCTGGATCCATATCCAGACCAGAAGACGACACCACATAACCAAGGAAAGGTAGACTGGCCTGCTCAAAGGTGCACTTCTCAAGTTTCGCATAGAGCTTATGTGTACGTAATGTCACAAAACCAACTCTGGGACTGAAGGGACGAGCTGAGTGAGGAAACCCCCACAAGAACAGCAGAAGATCAGCCTCCTCCAACAAAGGATTGGGGAGCAAGAAGCTGGAGTGCAACGCTAGCGGGCGGAGCTCGGGCACGGTGGTTGACTGTACAGTGTTGTGCTGCGGCAAATGCCGGATTAAAGGTGCTGGCCACGAAGCCAGATTGGTCCCCTTCGGTTGAGCCAAAGGGGGCCCGCTATAACACTGTACAGCCAAACTCTACTACCCAATCCCCAGGGAGGAATGAATCTCCAACAGAAAACAGGGTACTCACTCAGGTAGACTCAGGGAGACAGGTGCTGTAGACTGTAGCAGGATCCCAGTAGACTGACAGTAACCCAAACAGGAGACAGAACGGAGTCAGGAAAGCAGAGACTTGATTGGAGAACAGGATAAGTCCAGGAAACCCAGATATACCGGTAGAGGCGAACTAGGCAGGCAGGAACAACTGGGCACAGGCAGGAAACCCTAGGAGCCAAAGTAGAAAGCAGGGATACTGGCTCAGGTAGAATGCTCTCTAACAGGAGACAAGAGCATTAAAGCAAGGCACACCAGAGTAGAAACAAGATACTGGACGCTATACTAACGCGTCCGAGAAAGAATGCAGGCATGCTAAAACCTGCCTGGCGGAAGTAACTGGAGCGTCCCTGGCAACGGCACCGGAAGCCAGCGTGATGTCACTTCCGGCCAGACGACGGAGCAACAGGAAGCCGCGAACCGGGCGGTGAAGAGGCAAGAGAACCGGTATGACACCCAGGGTGCAATCTCTTTTAAGTTCATTAATGCCTTTCACAGACAAGAAATATCTTAAAGCACATGATACTGACCCTACCAAAAAGCAGTCAAGCCTCAAAGTACCAGACAATTCCACTTTGTACAAGAAAAACAGCCAACCCTAGCCATCCATTTCAACCATGTTAAGCATCATTAGTGAAGTGCATCCGATCTCTCTAGACACTCTGAGAAAGAGATGCACGTCTGAATTTCCCTGTTACCCTTAGGGCAACCAATATCACTTACTCCCACTGTATAAACCTACCTCCCTTTACACTCTAAGCTCTCACATGCAGGGTCCTCTTATGCTTCTGTTCTCCACATCTGATTGTACTGTTTAATATCTCTGTATGTCTATTTGCAATTGTACAGCCCTGCAGATTTAGCCTGCGTTATAATTTGCATATGCAAAGAGCTGGTCAGAGATGCTCAACTAGGAACAAGCCTTCCATACAATTGAGAAAGCTCTATAGGAAAAGTGACATACATATGGTATAATCACATTTTAGCTTACTAGGGCCTTTTACAGAGAGGGGATATTCTAAAGCACATCCTACCAATAGGCACTCCAGCCACACATACATTTCAGTCTTGTTGGGCCTCATCAGTGAGGTGTAACTGATCTCTCTAGGCACCGTGAGCAAGGGGTCCACATCTGGATTCCCATGTTACCCTTAGGGTGACCAATCCTAAGGGAAATTGGCATATGCAAAGAGCTGATTAGAGATGCTCAGCTATGAACAAGCCTACCCTACAATTCAGGAGGCTCTATAGGAAAAGTGTCGTACCCAGGGTGCAATCTATTTTAGTTCACTAGTGCCCTTCACCGAGATTTCTCTGTTATGGTGACCAATTCTAAGGGTAATTTGCATATGTAAAGAGCTGGTCAGAGATACTCAACTAGAAACAAACCTTCTCTACAATTGAGGAGGCTCTATAGGAAAAGTGTCCTGCCTAGTTTGCGATCTCTTTTAGCTCAGTTGTGGCTTCACAAAGAAGAAATCCTGAAGCACATCATACCAATCCTACCAAAAGGCAGTCCAGCCACAAAGTGCCAGGCAATTCCACTCTGAACAAGAAAAACAGCCCTACTTTATTGTATCATCACTTTATTGAACTCAACACTTGTACTTTATTTCACTGTATTAAAGTCTCTGTGGGCATTCGCCTGGGGGATTGGGT
The DNA here is from genome assembly GCA_037306005.1 of Rhinophrynus dorsalis. NCBI lineage: Eukaryota > Metazoa > Chordata > Amphibia > Anura > Rhinophrynidae > Rhinophrynus > Rhinophrynus dorsalis. The sequence goes on along the minus strand of CM074718.1, from coordinate 265,572,800 downwards.
GTGTGTGTGGGGGGTGGGATATGGGGCATGGGTCAGGGTGGGTCAGGTCAGTGATACTGTGCCATTGGAGGGGATGCTAGTCCTCCTCCTCTTCAGGGCTGTCCAAGATGTTATAGTCTCTTAGCAGACTGTGGATCAGTCTGCGACAGTCCTGTGTTGTCACTTGTTCTCTCCTCAGCACCAGACAATTCCTTGCAAACCACAGAGCGTCATTGACACAGCACATGATGCACCAGGCTTCCTGGATAGCACCATACGAGTGTGTCCCTGGAAATAATCCATATAGTACCGAGTAGTACGACAAGTGTCTCTTTGGAACAGAGTCTTTGAGTTCATTTTCCAGGTCATCCAACAGAGCTTGGGCAAAGGGGCACTGCCAAAAAACATGCATGGCAGTTCCTTCTGCCACGCATCCTCTAGGGGAGTGTCTATACCTGTATAGGTTCCTTGCATGCATGAATGACCTGAGAGACAGACCCCCCTGAATGGCCATCCATGCAGTGTCTTTGTGTCTGTTGGTGAGTCTCTCTGATGACACGTTCTGCCATACCATCTTGGAAATGACAGCTGGGAGTCCTGAAATTGTCTCTGTAATGTCTTGTTACACCTTGTTATAAAATGCCCCATTAATGAAGTGCCTTTTACCTCTCTAGGCACTGTGAGCAAAGGGTCCACTTCTGAATTTCCCTGTTACCCTTAGGGTGACCAATATCACTTACACCCACCGTGTAAACCTACCTTCCTCTAGACTATAAGCTCTCACAAGCAGGGCTCTTTTATGCTTCTGTTCTCCACATTTGATTGTACTGTTTAATATCTCTGTATGTCTACTCCCAGTTGTACAGCCCTGCGGATTTTATTGGCACTATATAAATAAAGTAGAATAATAACAATAATAATCAATCTTAAGGGTAATTTGCATATGCAAAGAGCTGTTCAGAAATGCTCAACTCAGAACAAGCTTTCCATACAATTGAGGAGGCTCTATAGGAAAAGTGACCTACCCATGGTGTAATCTGTTTTTAGCTCACTAGGGTCTTTTACGGAGAAGAAATATTCTAAAACATATCATACTGATCCTACCAAATGGCAGTCCAGCGACACAGTGCCAGACAATTCCTCTTGAATAAGAGAAGCAGCCAAACCCAAACATGCATTTTGGCTTTGTTGGGTCTCGTCAGGAAGGTGCAGCTGTTCTCTCTAGGTACTGTGAGCAAGTGGTTCACATTTGAATTCCCCTGTTACCCTTAGGGTGACCAATCCTAAGGGCAATTTGCATATGCAAAGAGCTGATCAGAGATGCTCAGCTATGGATGAGCCTTCCCCACAATTAAGGAGGCTCTATAAGAAAAGTGTCCTACCCAGGGGGCAATCTCTTTAGCTCACTAGTACCTTAGACAGAGCAGAAATAACCTAAAGCACATCACAATGACGCTACCAAAAAGCAGTTCTGACAGAAAGTGACAGACAACCCCCTGCTTTATACTTGGGCCTTGTTGAGCCTCATCAAGGATGTACAGCTGATCTCTATAAGCAATGTGAGCGAGGGGTGTCCATGTCTGGATTCATCTGTTACCCTTAGAGTGATCAATCATAAAGCTAATTTGCATATGCAAAAAGCTGTTCAAAGATGCTCAACTAGGAAAGAGCCTTTCCTACAATTGAGGAGGCTGTATATGAAAAGTGCAAGCTCTTTTAGCTCACTAATGCCATTCACAGAGAGGAAATATCCTAATGCACATCATTCCAATCCTACCCAAAAACAATCCAGCCACAAAGTACCAGGCAATTCCACTCTGAACAAGAGAAGTAGCAACCCCAAGATGTACATTTCAGCCTTGTTGGGCCTTGTCGATGAGGTGCAGCTGATCTCTTAAGGCACTGTGAGCAAGGGTCCACTTCTGGATTCCAGTCTTACCCTTAAGGTGACCAGTCCTAAAGGTAATTTGCATATGCAAATAGCTGTCAGATATGCTTTACTAGGAATAAGCCTTCTGTACAATTGAGGAGGCTCTATAGGAGAAGTGTCCTACCCACAGTTCAATCTCATTTAGCTCACTAGTGCCTTTGACAGAAAGAAACTATGCTTATGCATATTATACTGATCCTACCAAAAGGCAGTCCAGCCACAAAGTGCCAGGCAACTCCTCTCTGAACAAGAGAAGCCACCAACTCCAGACATACATTTGTGTCTTGTTGGGCCTCACCATTAAGGTGCAGCTGATCTCTTTAGGGACTGTGAGCAAGAGGTCCATGTTTGGATTCACCTGTTTCTCTTAGAGTGACCAGTCCTAAATATAATGTGCATATGCAAAGAGCTGGTCAGAGATACTCAACTAGGAACAAACCCTCTCTACATTTGGGAAGGTTTTAAAGGAAAGCACTCTACCCAGAGTGCAACCTCTTTTAGATCACTAGTGCCCTTTACAGAGAGAAACTATCCTAATGCATATCATACTGATCCTACTCACAGACAATCAAGCCACAAAATGCCAGGCAATTCCTCTCTGGACCCGAAGACTTACTGACAGTCCTTTCTGGGGACGGGTCAAAGGTTATACCGGATACCGATCTTCCTGGGAGTACTATATTGCCAACAACCTCGGCTGAGGTACAGTCAGACATAGAGTCAGGGTTTTCCCCTCTTAGTGGGGACCTATGTGTATTGAGACCAGGAAAATAATGAACTACATCTTGAAAGTTTGTAGCTTAAATGCACTGAGCTAAAATGCTGACTACTGGGAAGGGGGAGGGAGAGGGCAACTTTAGAAGCGTTCATCTCTCAAACCATAAAGGTTTGACAGATGACACTGGGAGCAATACGTTTTGCTTTTTTTTTTATACTAGGGCTTTAATATAGGGATTTGTAATAATAAAGTATTACTATCCCTTTAAGTAGACCATATTCTTTTTCTCCTCCATGGCATTATGTAGTGTTGTATAAAATAATTAGAGAATTTAATTTAGATAAGATGGGGGTAGAAACTTTAATAGATCATAGAAAAATGTATCAAGAACTTAAAAAACAAGAAATTATTTAAAATGTATATAACTTTAATAGCAAAATCTCTGTAAATATGTAGAAGAATATGGCCTTTAGTGCTCTGAGTAACAAATCAAAAAGATCTGGCGTGGAGCATTGTCAAAGAGTGTTTGCCCACACGTGCATTTCAGCACAGAAGAGGTTTAATTTGTTGTGCTAAATGTCCAAGGTATAAATGTGGGAAACACTACATGTTTTTTGGAACTGTACTTTTTCAAGATAAATGTGGGAACGAGTAGGGCCAATGCTTAAATGGTTTGGATATATTCAATTCTTAAATTTTGAGGTGGTTTAATATGGCCGTATTGATTGTAAAGGTAGAAACAAATATGTATGGCGTTGGTTAGTGATAAATTGTATAAAAGAAGCTATGTGGAAAATGAGAAATATTTTACTGTTTAGAAATGAGGTTCTGAGCATTGCTGACTGTCTTAAAGGGATAGTAACATTTCATAATAAAAGCAGCTCTATTTAATCATCATAGTATTTGGACTTTGGAGAGTGTTATTTCAATTCTGTCAGAGTTGTAGTTCAATGACAAAATATCCCCCTCCCGCCCCTTTTACTGATGTAACACTGCTCAGCCAGAGCAGAAGGGAGGTGCCCAGGTAGACTGCAAAGAGGGACAATCTTCAATTAAGATAAGGGAAAAACCTGAAAAACTTGTCAAGGGGGGCAGTGATTTCATTGTTCTCATAGGAAGAAGATTGTCCCCTGCTGTTATCTGTCTGGTCTATGGACTGGATTCCATATCTGAGAAGAGATGGCTTACACTAGGTAAAAGGGGCAGGAGGGGAAACTTTGCTTGTGAATATCTCTCAAACCATAAAGGTTTGAGAGATAAGACTTATATTGTTCTTCATGTTTTTTAATGCCTACAAAATAAAATAAAGATAAAACGAAGTATTACTATCCCTTTATGTATGCTTTGAGCCTTATGTATATTTATTATTTGCATGATACAAAATCTGTGGGAGAAGTTGTTGCCAAAAATGGTGGAATTTTCCAATGTGGAATTCTTGTATAAATATTTGCTTTTTGGGGGGAGGGAGGGGGAAGAAAAAAAGGAAAAAAAAATGTAAGCAAATATAAGTGTAGTACTTACCATGATGATGTTTTTGTAGTCAACTTGGGTGAAGTCCCATGTTGGATGAAGACTTTTTGATGGCCTAGGAAAATGTTTATATCCTGTTGATTTACAATTGACTGAATGGTAAAAAAAAAAGTACTTCTGGGGGCAGCTGCTTCTCTTGTTTAGAGAGGAATTGCCTGGCACTTTATAGCTGGACTTTTTTTTTTGTAGGTTCAGTATGATGTGCTTTAAGATATTTCCTCTCTGTGAAGGCACTAGTGAGCTAAAAGAGATTGCACCCTGGGTAGGACACTTTTCTTATAGAGCCTCATCAATCTGAGGGTAGGCTCATTCCTAGTTGAGCATCTCTAACCAGCTTTTTGCATATCCTTAATTGACCCCTTAAAGACAGAAACAAAAACAAAAAGAAGAGGGGTGTTCCTAGTGTAATATATCCAAAAGTCAATATACCTCCACCAATTCACCACCGTACTTACAATAGAACACTATACGTGGTCAACAGAACAGGTGAGGGATTCAAGACTGCCCCCACTCAGTCAATCCTCAAATGGAATGGATCGCGGCTCACCCACAGCACCAAGAAACCTCTCTCGAGATCCTTAGAAGACAGAAAACACAACAACCAGAGGGGGCACAATCCACAAAGTCAACATACAAAAGGAACTTGAGATAATACTCACAGGATATGTCCCATTGGCTAATCTTGTTAAAGCCGGTAATGACAGCACGCAGGGATAAACTATCCGCCCAGCTCGGAGTTCAACCTCCAGTGAAGAAGAAAGACTATAGTCTGCTCGTCCACATATACTTAAAATATTTCATATTGAAATGTAAAAATTTACAATGTAGATAATGTACCAGAAACACACAACGCATTTCAAAGCTGCTGCTTCTTTATCAAGAACTACCTGGCTACATGTGATCGGTGTGCAGCCACACTGGGACCATCATTGGTCATTAGGTGCAGGACAGCCGTGACTTTCCTGGCATGTCATTGGTCCTTAAGGGGTTAAGAACAGGTGAATCAATAATGACTAACCCACTGTTTATCCACCAATGACTAAGCAAGGATGTGGTATGCACTGAGGAATAATGTTGAAAAACACTGTATTAGGAACCTGTATAAACAAGGATCAGTACAGCTGCCCACACACGGGAAATAAAGGAGGCAAATATAGTCAAGTTGATACCTTTATTGGCTAACTAAATAGATTCAGGATGCAAGCTTTCAAGACCACAATTTACAGCACTCTCTTCCATGGGCGGATTGTCCTATCGGGGGATCGGGAATCCCCTGGTGGGCTCCTAGATCATGGGCCGGTTGGGGAGATCAGAGGGTCTCACCTCACCGTCCCACAATATTTTGAAGGAGAGGTCTGTGTTGCCACCAGCACAGGCACTCTCTGTGACAGCCCTCACATTCCTAATGCAGAGTGCCAGGATATGACATAATATCCTGGCGCCTGTAGTCCCATGCCGCACAGGGACCACAAGGGGGCATTGATAGGAACGTCGGTGCTGGATGCTGCACAGACCTCTCATTCCCCACACTGGACCACCAGGGAATGCAAGAGAGGAGGAAGAAACACATAGCAAAGATATATGTTGAGAAGCAGAGGAAAAGAAGACAAAAAAGACTAGATGGAGAGGGAGGTGGGTAGGAGAAAGGCAGGGGACTAAGGGAGTCTGACTGAGCAATATTAGGACAGAGGGGGAAAGCAATGGAAGAGAGTGGAGGGAAGACAGAGAAAAGAGGGGATTAAATAGACTGGAGGAAAAGGGAAGAGATGAAGCAGCAAAGGGGACTGTAGGTAGAAAGTGAAAGGGGGTAATAGGCTGGAAATGAGAGTGTAGAAAAGGGCTGGGGAAGAGAGAGTGGGGGAAAGGCAGTGGGAGTTGCTAGAGTTGTATTTAACCCTATGAGTGCCAGAAATTTATCCAAAATTATATATAAAAACACCAGCTAGTGGGCAGCTTTAAAAAAAAATTGCCCAGTCTGGTATTCCCCTACAATCCGCCCCTGCTCTCCTCTACCATTCACTGACCAAGAACCTGAATCTGGACTGAGCTTTCTTATCTGATTTCCATTCTAAATAATGCAATGTGTACTTGTATATAAGAGATGTTTTCATATTTATCTGTATAACATGCCTGAGGAAGAGACCTAAGAGGTCTTGAAAGCTTGCATCCTGGATCTGTTTAGTTAGGCAATAAAGGTATCAACTTGATTATATTCACCTCCTTTATTTCTACGGCTAACACGGTGCCAACTCTCATCTGTTGCCACACATGGGAAAAGCATGTTTATTACATATTTGGGACATACATACCTACAAATTTATTTTTTTTACAAATGAAGGCTAGAAATACACAATATTTCAAAGTGCATGAACCCTGTTAACTTGAAGGTGATAATCTCCCATTAACAGATGCATGTTAATGCTATATTGATGGTGTTTTTTGCCTTCTTTTGGATCAACAATGGTAAACAGGAATAGGAAAAGGGTTGAACTAGATGGACGCAAGTCTTTTTTTCAACCTAAATTACTATGTTACTATGTTTAATCATCATGGTTTGTATTTAAAGGGGGGGAGCTTTGTAACATACTACAAACTACATTCCCCTTTCAAATTTTCTTTACCATGTATGTTCTCTCCCCACTCTCGTGAACCAGTCTCCCCTGTTCTGCTACAGCAGGGATGGGCAACCTGAGGAGCACCAGCTGTTGAGTGCTACAAATTCCGTAATCCCTGGATAGCTATTGTTCGGGCAGGGATGATGGAGGTTCTAGTCCTCAACAGCTGGAGGGTCTCAGGTTGCCCAATACTGTGCTAGGGCTTTACCACACGCATGGAAGGTTTGCTGTTCTATGAAATATTAAACTAGATAATTGTTCCAAAGCATATCACTCATCTCAAAGCTCATTTATACTGCCTGCCAAAACCAGACCATAGAATCCCTACTCCCACAGAACACCTGTAACCACTCAGGCAAGGCAATGCATGGTCTGACAGCTGAATAAAGAGACCCTAGAATAGTGATGAGACTCTTAAAGTGGTACTAAGCCTTCCTATCAGAGAAGCCAGTGCATTACAACAATGATGACTGAAGGAATTCTAGGGCAAACCACAAATTCCCATTGAGTTAAATTAGTCTTTTTAAACCCTTGAATGCTAGAGAGGGTTCCAATATATATCAAAGCAGTGCATGTGGTACCACACAATCATTCAAGGAGTCTAAAAGCCCCTTTTAAATCAATGAGAATGTTTATTTCTCCCCAGTGTTGCAATTGGTTTGCCCTTAGAATTTCTACAATTACTGTACATTTAGTGTATCAGTCTCACTGAGACTTTCATACAACAGCGTATATATATTTATGTATAATATCTACAGCTGCTAGTATAGGAGTAAGTAAATGCAGGTTTCGGGTGGCTTAGCCTCCCCCAAAAGAAGCACCAACAGCAGCAGATATTATGTGATGACGCATCCTATAACATAAAGTGATAGAATGTGTTGCTCCCTGTGAGCATAACCACACATGCACAGTAGAGACTGCTGTTCCAATAGTCTCTACTGTGCATGTGTGGTTTCGCACACAGGGAGCTCCCCGCTAAGGATCAGCGCGTTCGGCGAGTCTCTACTGCTCATGACTCCAGTCATGCGCAGTAGAGACTCGCCAAACGCGCCCACCGCTCCGGACGGCTCCCCGCCTGTCTCTGCTCCAGGGCAGCAGCCGGGGCTGCTGGGAGCACTTTAGCCCGTGTATACGGGCTTTCATACTAGTATATAATATGTATATAGATAGATATTTTTTCCCCAAACAATATATTGTTATTATTCAATATCAGCTATTTATAAGTCATCAACAAATTCTGTAGAGACGTACATGACAAAAGATATACAGTACAACTGAAGTAACAATGACTGCAAGGGTGTCAACACTGAAGATTAACAAAAAATATTCTGACAGAAGGATAAGTGGGCCCTCCTATTCATATACTTCCTCTGTAAAGGGGAGGTGCCTTCTAGAACAAAACATACATAAGTACTGTAACTTGTTTAACATGGCTTCTCCCTTGGCTAAGCAAATACATTTTTATTATTTTTCATTAGCATCCATATACTGTCAACATACAAGACAACCTCTCCTGATATCTTGCCTTATCTCTTATCCAGTGTCACTAACTCTCTCACAAACCTATGACACACACAGATACACCATTTTATTTGTCCTGGTGAAGATACTATGATACTCTCTATATTTTTTTAAATAAATGTTATGTATTTGTTAATCCAGTGAGCAAAACTGATATTTCACTTGCTGATTTGGATGACCATGCAGGACCGTTTACTGTGGTGGCACCCAGTATGCACCCATAATGGTGTACAGGAACTAACTTCACACTGTCAAAAACCACAACGTGCAGATCTTCTTCCTTCATTCTACTATTAACGCAACTCATCTCTCTTATTGTATATCCCTGTTCATCAAGCTCACAATCCTGTAAAGGAACAACTATAAACTATTCTTTCTTGCTCCTTCCTATATTACAAATAAACCTTGAAATATTGAATCCAACATGTGATGAGGCTTCTACAAAAAACTGATCCTCCCCAGAAAAGATATAGAAAACACACATATACTCACATATAATATATATTACATTTGAAGTGCCAATAACCCTAAAAATATAGATATGGTGACATTACTGAAATCCAATCTGCTGAACGTAAAGACACCCCTGGGAAAAATATAAATGCTTTATTCAAACACATAAATTAAACAAATATATCAAAAAAGCACACATAACCCAATCCTCTAAAAAATGTATATATATATTTTTAAATTATGTTAAAAGTCAGACCTCAATAGGGGTGACACAGGGGAGCAACTGAGACCCGAACCCAGGTAGGACTGGGTGGGATCGGGAAACCCTTCATTGACGTGAGAGGGTTGCTCGATCCTACCCACTGCTCCTCTGTATTGCCTCTGTTGATCTCCCAGACCATCAGAGAGGTCCTGAAGCCCCACCACGAGGTCTGATTTTTTTGTTTTGTTATCTGCTGGTTGAAGAGGCAGGGTGTTTGTGGTTTTTTTTTTAAATAGAGTGGCAGCATGGTTGGTTGAGGAGGCAGGGGGCCTCTTCTTCTAGTAATCTTTTTTTTTAAAAAAAATATATATATTTTCTCTTGAACTTTGTTGAATACTTTCATATACAACAATTGAATATTTTATCACATCCTCACAGTCACCTTTCTGCTTCAGGTTTACATTTTAGGTATTTTAGATTTCAGTGATGTTACACCATGCAGAACTTGTACTCTTTTGTAGCTTTTCTTTTAATTGTCTCTAATTTATTCATGTCTTTCTGGAAATACGGTCTCCAGAGTTGGACATAGTATATTATGGATCAGGTTACTGCTGATTGGTTGGCCAATCAGCAAGTGTGAGAAAGAAAGCCTAAACATAACATACAATTGAAAAATGAACCAGTAAATAAAGCTAAATATATATTTAAACAGAGAGGAAACTGGTCAAAACTAAAGCCTAATAATACCAAACAGAGCATTTCATATACAACCCATTGGGAGATGAATGCTGCCTCTCGCACAGTGACTACAGAAAGAATGTACTTTGCTTGGATACAAAGAAAAACAATTAACTCAAACATGGATTCAGGTGTCACTAAAATCTCCCCAGCCAAACATTGCTTCCTGGGTTTGGACATAGTCATCTTAGTACAGGTTATTCAGGAGGTGCTTACTATCCTGGGTGCTCAAAAATATAAAAAATAGGATCCAAAGTTCTACTTGGACAGTCAATATATCCCCCTACAACAAAGGCTCTCATAGTATTGATAATCCTTTACTTGGGTCATCCTTGCCTGGAGAGATAGGTGATGTAAACTGCAAGATTCCATATAGCAAGTCTATCACAGCAGGATTTTATAGCAGGGGACTGGTTATAATGCAATGAACTTCATTATATTACTAGCATATGAGCTGAATTCACACTGGTTCTGTCTGAAACAAAACAGAGAGCAAATTCAGATTATATGGTACAGTGAAGCTGACATTATAAAATAATATGATAATTTTGGAGTAATCCAACTTTACCATAGGGAAGAGATAACAATTCTCCAAATTCCCACTGATTCATATGGGGCTCAATCCGTGAGTTAATAAGGTCTCCAAAGCTTTGTGAGGAGTGGTGAGTCATAATACACAACATCATATAACAAGCAGCAGTACGTTTTTTTTTTGTACTGTAAGTCTAAACTGCTGGGGTTTTACATTAACAGTGTGCTCTAGTGGTCACATTTACATAATAACATACTAATATAGTAGATGAGACTGAAAAAATACATGCATCCTTCACATTCAGCCCATGCCACATCTCCCTTTTTTATCCAATGAAGGCAAAAAACCTTATTGAAACCATTTCCAGTTAAGCCCCAAGTGACTAAAACATTCTGTTCTACATTTGCTAAGCTCCCCTGGCCTGCTGCTCATGCAGTCCTCACCTCAACCCGGTTGCTTCACCATTACCACCCCACTGTTACGGGGGTGCATGCTATGATCAATAGCAGCCCATTTTGATACTCCCACCTTCTTCGCAGACCTACCTGATTTGACCATGCTGTACCTATTTATCACACATAGCATAAATTTCTGAAGCATTTTGGAGGGGAGGGACTTATGTCTATGGGGCTCATAGTGGAGTGGTGTTTTCATACATGCCCTCCTTCCATCATCACATACTCATTTACCTATGTTACACACAGTACCTCCAGAGGCTCTGCTTAACATCGCTCTTAACTGGGCACCACCCTCCACCGTCTGATTGCTCCACAGGCTTGTTCTGATTGCGTAATTGTTTCTCTTGACACATGGTTTGGTGCATAAGATACACTAGATAGGATAACATCTGCACATTTATTGTTACACATCCTTCATATTTGTATATTTACACACATTACTGAAGATGCCATGCTAGGGTTCCACTAGCAGCATGCTTGTTCCTTGTTCTTACTGTTAGTTTGTTGAGTGGTTCCCCCATGCTTCTTGTTTCTTCAGTCTTAATCTCTATACATGTCCTGAACAGAGAATCCTCTCTGCTTCCCCACCCAACTTCCACTACCCCTCAATGCCACTTACCAACCCTTCATGTTTCTTTAGGTGGTCTTTTACTAAATCTGATTCTGCCTTTTCTTCAACCCTGTCAATTAATGTCTTTTCACACCTCCATTTTATTCCTCCTACCCTTACATTTTCATTACAAGCACTAGATGAGACTCCTTCTCCAAATGATGCCTCTATCTAGCACTCTAAATATTGTTTTCCTGAACGTGAGAGGTCTCAACATACCTCAAAGGAGGAACCACTTAATCAAGGAACACCACAGACAAAGGGCTGATGTAGCAAACTTGGAAATGCTGTTTGGCCAGTAAAACTGATATTTGCAACACTTGCTGACTGATCACAGGTAACTTCACACATAGACCTTGATTCAATTGCCTGAGACAGCAGTTTTTTAATCACGGTAAGCCATTCAATTAGCCGTCATATAAACAGCTAACAGTTTTAAAATCCCAACGGGCGATAATATTTCACTCATTGAAAACAATGTAACAGCTATACCCAGGACCCATTCAATTCAGTGCAAGAGTGCCAATGTATGATAATCTTATTCCATTAATGGATGAATTTCTAGACCCAGTTTTACTGACCAAACAGCATACAATGGACAAAAAAAAAACATTGGACAAAACAAATCAGGGAAACATCAGCTCACACAACACCCAACGCACAGCACAATCATTCTAATGGCAGCATTAACCCCTGCAAAGCCAAGCAAACACAAAGAAAATGGACATGCCCTACAAACAAGTTATGGACAACAACAAAAACCTATCAACCCCCCCAGGGACAAGGGGTTCGTAAATCAACATAACACAATCCCACAGACCATACCCCAGAACAACAGGGGTTAACACATAACAACACATATTTCGTACAACACAAGATGTACACCTGTCAATCCCAAAGCAACCCAAGATCACCTGTGCAGCATCACCAGTCAATAGAGACTCAAGGTGCACCTGACAACGTCACACATGCACCTGACAGTTCCACAGCCAAGTACAACAAATCAAACAAAAACAGTCACACTGCAAATAATTTACCTGGACAACACACACATTCCGATTGGTCACTCCCTACCTCATGACCGCACCTGGACCACACCCCACCACTGTCACCATCCTCAGATGTGGCGTGTTTACAGGGAAACCACTCAGAGACAGAGAGAAATAGAGAGAGAGATCATGACCCATATGTTTGCATGCCTATTCCTGCGAAGACATCAGAGACGAAGGCATGCAAGGGCTAGGGATTACCATCAACCCCCAAGCAAACCTGCTCAACATCCTTTGCCTGTTGCAATCACCGACCACACCAGGCAGCAACCTCAGCTGCCGCAACAGGATGTCCCACACCTACCACAGCTGCCACAGGGACTAGTGGAGCAGAACAGGGATGACTCACTGTCACAAAGACCCAGGATATACTGCACAAGGGTCACACGCTTCAAAATGCCGGACACTGAAAGGACTGACCTCTACAGGTTGATGTTGCACAGCATTATCAACCTATATGAGGTGATCAAAAATGATGCGACCCTATATTCAGCATTCTAGAAGTCTTCAATCCATTTTGGTACAATACAAACATATTTATGCTTCAATGTATTGTTAGAAATATTAAAGGAAGCCCATCCCTATCCAACATGTGTCTGTTAATATTGATGTTGGATTAGCCATATCTTCAGATAGAAATATAGCTACAGAAATGTATCTGTTATACTTAGGAAGGCATGGTCCTAATCACAGGAGACTGTTGACTGAACAGAGACCATGAGCGGAGTTGGTAATGTATTGATGCAAGGAGATGATGGTGCAGATTCACTAAGGTGTGTTGAGGAGGTGATAAAGAAGTGATTACGTTGAGATAACTTCTCCAGCGATATCACTTCTACGGTTCCTGTGTTATTCTATGGAGCCTAAGCACAGAGGTTGCTCTAAATTGAAAGAACTTAGTGCATAGGTTCCATAGAATAACAAAGGAACTGAAGAAGTGATATCACTAAAGAAGTCATCTCCATCTTATCAACTCATTACCACACCTTAGTGGATAACCCCCGATGTTCTTTCTGCACAGTGTAATCAATTGACCAGACGAGTGGATTCTTCATGCTCCTGTCCTATAGCCAAACACAACATTGATCTCAATTACTAACCTTACATTATTATGTGTGTATGTGATGGATATTCCCTCATCGGAGTTTGAATCCCAGCATATGTTGTGTTTTTTTTTTTTTATATAATCTATCCTGCACGTGACTTATCTAACCCAAATACATGGTTGGCTAAAACCTTAAAAACCACATCAGTGTATGGAACTAAATGGGGACAGCCTGGCACCTAGTATGCTAAGCGGTAGGTGTCAGTTTTTCAAGTTCAGTTCACATTATGGTCAAACAACACCTTCATGTTGTTTTGCTTTGCTAGGTGGATTGTGGGTTGAAACTGGACAACAGTGTATATGCTGTGTGTGCTTACCCATGGTACAAAACCTTACAACCAAGTAATATGTGCAGGAGTTGTGTTCACTGCATTTCATGCAATACAGTGGAGAAATCTCTGCCACTTAACCTGTTAGGAAACAGAAACATTAACAGACATAAATTCGATGAATAAGTACTTTTTATTTGGGGGAAACATCACAAATGGGGCTTTTTTATTTTTTTGAGGGGGAGTTTTGAAGTGGCTGCAGGGGTGGATGCCCACACAGAGTACACTTACCAGCAAAACACAAAATGTACTCATGCACTCTAACCAAAACTAACCAGACCTACGTGATAATTAAATCACAGTATGGCTACAGGGTCCTACAGGGAAAATTGTACAAGTCTATAGAAAAAGAGAGGAGAAAGAAAACCCTGCTGCACCAGCACAACTGCATAAGGCTATAAACTGTGATAATCAAGGTCAAAATATCATATATAATAAAATCTAACTTTTATTAAAACATACACTAAAATTATCTCCTCTGAATTAAAAGTGTATGTACAATGCCTTAGAGTTATCCGGCTTGAGTGATAAGATTAATACTTGCAAAACTAATTCAGGGGGAAAAGAGAGAACCCTTTGAAAAAATAAGCAAAACCAGCAGAGGCAGACAACCCAGTGATATGAAAAGAGTATGCAAAATCATTTTATTAAGGCAATGTAAAGTGAATACTAAAGGACTCATAAAAACAGAATAAAAACTAATGGATAGGGGACTCTCAATAGTTACAAATTAGATATGCAGCACAGTGGCTCAGTGGTTAGCACTGTTGCCTTGCAGCGCTGGGGTCCTGGGTTCAAATCCCACCAAGGACAACATCTGCAATGAGTTTGTATGTTCTCACTGTGTTTGCGTGGGTTTCCTCCCACACTCCAAAAACATACTGATAGGTGAATTTAGATTGTGAGCCCCAATGGGGACAGGAACCAATATGAGTGTAAAGCGCTGTGGAATCTGTGTGCGCTATATAAATAAAGGATTATTATTATTATACAATAACAATACATTAATCACATACAATGTATTAAGAAGTAAACAATGTAGTATCTATTTATCAAAAATAAACCCAAATGTCTCCCACATATGAAACCAAATATTACTTCTGTGCTACATAGCAATTGACACGTATCCAAAGTGCCAACAGTACATAAATAATATCATACAATCATGAAGTGCAAAGGGAGGTCACCCCTATCACACACCACAAAAGCCCAACACGTGTCACCTACTCAGCTTCGTCAGGGGAATATTAATACTTGAACATCTTCAAATGTCGTAAATAGTTGTTAATTAATACAAGATATGTTAAATAAGACATGCAACGTTGATGTGTAAGTACAGACATATAGGGACTCCTATATAAGTTCGACCCAGTCACAATTCAGCTTTGAGCTGTCTGTACCGCAAGTGGGTAACTAACTTCACTTTAAATTACACTTTACTGGGGCATAATCCGGTTTGCCAAAATTCAAATTAATGTGTCACTGGATTATTCAAATGCCAGGGCATGATCCAACTTGCCAAATAATATCTTAAATCAAACTAGCCACAACTCTCCTAAATAAGTATG
The DNA here is from genome assembly GCA_037306005.1 of Rhinophrynus dorsalis. NCBI lineage: Eukaryota > Metazoa > Chordata > Amphibia > Anura > Rhinophrynidae > Rhinophrynus > Rhinophrynus dorsalis. Next base: position 265,557,463 of record CM074718.1, on the reverse strand, counting down.
ACCAAGTCAGTATTCAGCCATAAGCTATCTGTTCCGCAAGTAGTTAACTAACTTCACTGTAAATTACACTTTACCAGGGCATTATAACAGTCTCCCTTTGAGGCCGAAGTGATCCTGTGCTCTTACCTCTGTATGGCCTCCGGCCACTTCCTCATTGTTACAGTCATGTTACAGGCACTGGCACGGACTCCTGTTTATGGGCCTATTCTGTTGGGCCTAATTGGGTCCGCCTCCTTCTGCTGCTTTATAAACCTCATTGACGCTAGGACTTTCGTGGTGTATCTGTGCGTTTCTTCAGTGTTGCTCTCGTTTGACCCTTGCTTGGCTGCCGTGTTTTCTCCTGATCAATCCTGTGGCTTTGTCTGACTACCCGATCTGTGTATGACCCTGGCTTGTCTGACTACACGCTCTGTTTTGACCTTGGCTGTGGCTGACTACCCGATTTGGCTGTCGACTGTGGCTTGCTATTTGTGGGCACACTCCATCGGTGCAGTGCAACTTCTACCTCCGTGATATTGTTGCTGGTTGCCTCTCGCTCCCTTTACTCCATCCTGTGCCACTGTATCTGTTGCCTCCTTGGCCTGTTGCATAACCCTCTGCTCTGTAGCCTACGTACATTCTTGGAAATCGGTATTTAACACTCGTAGCAGTCATTATGAATATTTGGTGATGCCATTTAGCTTATGCAATGCTCCGGCTGTATTGCAAGAATTTATCAATGATGTATTAAGAGATCTGCTACAGAAGTGTGTAGTAGTATATTTGGATGACATCCTTATTCATTCTCCGACCTTGGAAGCACATCAGACGGATGTGACTCGGGTTCTACAATTACTAAGAGAAAACAAATTATTCTGTAAGTTGGAGAAGTGCGAGTTCCACAAGTCACAGGTGACATTTCTGGGATACGTGATCTCCTCTGTTGGACTGGCCATGGATCCACTCAAGTTATCGGCAGTTCTGCAGTGGCCCCATCCAGGGGGTTTGAAGGCCATCCAGACGTTTTTGGGGGTTCACGAATTACTATAGAAAATTCAAAAAGAATTTCTCCTCTGTGGTTAAACCACTCACCAATATGACACACTAGGGGGCAGATGCGTCCAACTGGTCCCCCAGCACTATCCGGGCATTTAAGGAATTGAAGGCCACATTTGCCAGGACTCCTATTTTGTCTCATACTAACTCTGCCCTGCCCTTACTTTGGAGGTTGATGCATCTGAGTCAGGAGTAGGCGCCCTCCTGTATCAGGGCTCGGCTCCTGGTAAACCCCTACTTCCATGCGGGTATATTTCCAGGAATGGCGCTACCTGTTGGAGGGGACAAGTTCCCCGATACTAATCCTCACTGACCAGAAAAACCTGACGTATCTTTCTGAGGCCAAGAGGTTGTCGACCAGACAGGCCAGATGGGCATTATTCCTTTCCAGGTTCAACTATGTAGTTTTGTATTTTCCTGGTACCAAGAAAGTCAGAGCCGACGCTCTCGCTAGACCATTTGGATCGGATCCTGAGGTGAATAGCCCACTGGTTCCCATCATTCCTTCCGATCAAATTCTGGCTACTATTCACACTAGCATCACCTCCCCGTTGGGAGAGGAGATTCTGTCTTCCCAGGCTACAGCTCCAGTGGACAAACCCAGTGGCAAAATTTTTGTTGCCGAACCACTCTGTCCCAGATTGCTGGAGACATATCACTCCTCGAAGGCAGCAGGGCATATCGGTCGGGATCAACTGATTTGGTCCATTTCTCGCTTATTCTGGTGGCCCAGTCTCAGAGCTGACTGCTCTGCCTTCATAGCAGCATGTGCTACATGTGCTCGTAGTAAGACTCCCAGACACCTTCCTATGGGACTACTCCAACCAGTCCCTAATGGCGAACGTCCTTGGTCACACTTATCCATAGACTTCATGGTCGAATTACCCACATCTAAGGGTCACACGGTCATACTGATGATTGTCGTCAGATTCTCTAAGATGGCTCATTTTGTGCCACTGAAAGGGCTTCCCTCTTCCAAAGAGTTGGCCATGATATTCACCAGAGAGGTGTTTAGGCTCCACGGAGTACTGATCGAGGGAGCTAGTTTATTTCCCAATTCTGCTGGCAAATGGGCATACGATTGCTATTCTCCTCCGCCGACTACCCCCAATCTAATGGTGCCACTGAGAGAGCCAACGAAGGATTGGAACAGTTTCTACATTGTTTTATTTCGGACCACCAAGACAACTGGGCAGATTTGTTACCGTGGGCGGAGTTTGCTAGGAATTGTGCCATAAGCTCTTCTTCTCAGAACTCTCAGTTCCTGATCAATTATGGGTTCCAGCCCACTCTACTACCTGAGTCTTTTGAAGCACAAGATATTCCGGCTCTGGATGAGCATCTTAGGCAGCTCCGCTCCACTTGGGTACAAGTTCAAAGATCCCTGCAGAGGTCCGCTCAGCACTACAAGAAGCACGCTGACCGTCGGCGCGGGCCGACTCCGGTATTTCAAGTGGGGGAGAGAGTGTGGCTTTTCTCCCGTAATCTCAATCTCCGTGTGCCTTGCAAGAAACTGGCTCCTCATTTCATAGGCCCCTACCGGGTTCTTCATAAGATTAACCCTATCTCTTACACTCTAGAATGCCCTGCGTGTATGCGCATTCATAATGTATTTCATGTCTCCCTGCTCAAACCCTTGACTTGTAATCTCTATACCACTGTACTGGTCCGGCCTGGTCCTGTCCAAGTCGAGGGCCATGAGGAGTACGAAGTCCAGTCCATTTTGGACTCCCACCGAGTCAGAGGTCATCTTCAGTATTTTGTGCATTGGAAGGGGTACGGTCCTGAAGAGCATACCTGGGTGCTGAGTAGTAATGTTCACGCTCCTGCATTGCTCCGCAGTTTCCAAGCTCGCTTTCCCCTTAAGCCTGGCCCTCTTCTACGGGGAGGAGGTCGTTAAAGGGGGGTACTATCACAGTCTCTCTTTGAGGCCTAAGCAATCCTGTGCTCTTACCTCTGCACATGGTATGTGACTACATTAATTTTAACACAGTTGTTATTGTGAAACCCTTTGCGCCAGATTAATGCACCTAAAGCCACAAACTGTAACAAATGGCGACGAGGATGGTATATCTGCAGAAGTTATTAATATTAATGATTAATAACCATTATTGACACATTACCTAGAAATTAATATTGTTAAAAATATTTTTTATTTTTTTTTAATTAATATTTTTTCCTGGGAAATTTAGTCAGTAAGCCTCCCAAGTTATTTTTGTGTGCCAATACCACACTGCGACAAGAATGGTGTGTTTTAGTATTGTTACATTGCAAGGGGCTTATTCACTAAATGAGGATTGGTGTGCTGGAATACTCTTGAATTGGAATAAGTGTACTTTGCATGCTTTGATTATAGACTTGTGTGCCCTCATAGAGGAGTTACAAACTTCAAAGTGTATAGATAAGTGTTCATATTACAGCTGTCTGCATTATCTATATTGCATATATACACATATATATATATATATATATATATATATATATATATATATATATATACATACACATACACTATGTATTATATATACACATATATGTATTAGGTGCATACTTGTATACGTGCCTGGGTATTGTGATGTGTATGCCTGGGTATTGTGTATGTATATGGATATAGATATATACACAGGCAAGAGACAGCGTTTGCAATTACACTGTTTCAGTTAAGCCTTGTGTGCCCTCATAGAGGGGTACAAACGTTGAAGCATTTTAATTGTAAAGTTCTGCAACTGACGGACGTAATATTTCTAGTGTGGCTAGATTTTATTGCACATATACATATCTCTGTACTGTTGAGTCCTCCTATTAATCGATTTTAATTAACCCTTGTGTGCTCTCTGTAGAGTGTAACTAGCTCTGAAGCCTTGCTTCAGTTAATCCTTGTGTGCCTTTGCAGAGAAGTTACAAACTTTAAAGTTGTGCTTTAATTAACCCTTGTGTGTCTCTATAGAGTGTAACTAACTTTAAAGCCATGCTTTAATTAACCCTTGCGTGCTCTCTGTAGAGTGTAACTAACTCTGAAGCCTTGCTTCAGTTAATCCTTGTGTGCATTTGCGGAGAAGTTACAAACAAACCTTTCATCAGACACAGCAGAATCATAATGTCCCCCCAGTTATTGATCTCTCAGCCAGTTTGACTGGGAGATCAATAATGGTGATGCAAAAGAGCATCAAGGTTGTCCTGCTTCCATCCTACCCAAACTTCCGGGTAGGAGTGGGAGGGATTGGGTGAAATCTTACACTTCATGTCACTGGTGATGAGAAAAGCTTTCCCCAATCGTCTGGAAAGCCTTCCAAGTCATGACACTGATGACAAGGAAAGCTTTTTTGAATCTGCTGGGAGATCAATAACTGGGGAATATAAGGAGGTGTGGCAATGGAATGTAAGTGACCGGAGGATACATGGGCTGATCGTTGGAAAGTGATTGTGATTTTTCAGGATGCTAGGAAGGTGACATTGCATCAGCTTCAGTCACTCCTGGATATGCTGAATTTTGCCTGCCATATCATTCCATGAGTGGGGTTTTTGGGTGGCGTCTGGCCACAGGGTCCTCGTGGGGCTCGCAGCTGCACCATTTCATTAGGATCACAAAAGGGATGCTTGATGATTTGGAGGTGTGAGATGCCTTCCTTCACTGTTTCAATTACCGCTTGTTCTTTCAGCTAGAGCAAGTCCGGCAGATGAAAATAAGCACTTTTTTATGGACACATCAGGGAGTTGCAGTTACGACATTTACTTTTGGGGTAGGTAGTGCGCAGGGGTCTGGCCACAATCATGGTCGGACATGGGTCTGGTTCGGAATTTCGCCTTTTAGAGTTAGTGTCGAACGTCATGGTGATTTTTCTGTGGGTGACGACTTGAAGAATAGGAGGGTTTGCTTTAGCTCTGACAACTTGTCTGTAATTCAGGGCATTAATTGTGTGTTGGCTTCCTACCCCCTCAGTACTGGGTTCACTTCGGTTGTTAGTGCTTAGGTGTCTGGAGCCGAATATATGGTGAATGGCGGGACATGTTCTTGATTATTTGCATGTAATCACTGCTTTCCTGTCTTATTTACTTTTCGAACGTTTCAGGAAGGTGGCACCGGATGTGGCCGAAGTGGGGGAAGTCTGTCAGGACCATCTGTTGGACACATTTGCCACATCGTTGACAACTTGCTAAAATGGTCCGTGGCTCCAAGAACCTAGGTTATGTATCAACGGTGCTGGCAGGAGTGTTTTTTGCTGGATGAGTTAGTTGGAGGCTCAGATTCAAACAAGGCCTAGAGGAGTTGATGTGGCTTTTGGCAAGGTTCACCGAAGAAGAGTGGTCAGGGTCAGCAGTGGATCAACGTATGTCGATGTTGGCATTCTTGTTTAAAGCTTAGGGTTGACAGGATGTCATGAAGAACTTTCTGGTTAGACAGGCCTTAAAGGGCTTGTGGCAGTTGTGGGTGACAAAATATTCTTAGCAGCCAGTGTTGTTGATGGTCCTGCAAGGCCTGTCAAACCTTGACCGCGGTCTGCTTGTTAGGCTTTAAGATGGTGATGTTTTATGGGCAGCTTTTTTTCGATTACCTTTTTTGGCGCCTTTCTTATCAGGGAGCTGGTTTTAGATAACAAACAGTCTAGGGTTAGCTAGCCTAAAGTGACATGGCATTGGGACCAGATTGCAAATCAATCATGCTGCATTATTCAGACACGAATCAGATGGGTAAAGGTTTTTTATATCGCTCTTTGAGACAGGTCTGATGGAGTGTTTAGTGGTATGTGTCCAGTTTACATGAGAGTTCACCCCTTGGGGGTTCAACCTTTTTGGTCCATGAGGATGGGTCATCGCTATCCAGGTTCCAGTTTGTTTATGTTTTTAAGAAAGGGCTGCTACACATCGTTTGGAAAGGTGCCAAAGTGGGGGGATGTTGTTTGTAAGATTGGGTGTGGTGGGAGTCTAATGGTTTTTGTTCTTATGTGAGGCCGGACCTCTGTCTGTGATTGAACATGTGTATTGGTTTTTCTCGTTACAGGTGGCAGCAGGAAGGTGGTTTGTTTGGTGGGACACTTATATTCATATTTGACGGGCCTAGAGGAGAACTAAAGTCAGGAGAGCAAGGACACAGTTGGGTTTGGACATGATTTTAGAGCAGGTTCTATTATTGAATGGGAGGACAGCACAGGTTAGTTCCCTTCCTGACGTGCTGATGATACTGGTTAGGAGTGAACTGGGTTTTGGTTCATAGCATTAGTTGATGCATTTTTAAGAGGGACTGGAAGAGGTTAGGTTTTTTTGTTTCATGATACAATTAGGGTTTTGTAAACAATCATGCCGTGTTTGCACTGGAAGGGAGCTAAGTCACAGGTCGCCATTGAAAGCAGTAGGAAGAAGGTGAACAATATGCTCTCTAGCATTGCCAGAAGAAGGGTGGTGTGGTGATTTGGCTCTGGGAATTGGAAGGCGAACCTGGGATACTCTTGCGGGATGGAGTCCATCTTTCAGACACAGGGCTAGACATATTCTTTGAAGGACTAAAAGATAGTATTGAAAGGGCACTTTCTTTGGTTGGTGGTGGAACTCAAACAGCTTGAAGTATTAAGTGGATGGGCCTTGATGGGTTGCTTGCTGGGTGAAGCATGGACTTTACAGTGATGGTACTGGATCAGGCCTCTTGGGTATGGTCTTAAGGGTCTTGAAGTTTCTGATGATGGGCTATCACTTTTTCACATTTAAATAGTTTAAGGTTGGATGGTGGCATGCCCGCCAGTCAAGTGGTGTGAAGAAGGGTGTATAGTTATACAATGTGAGTCAGGCAATAGTGGTAGCAAGCACTAGGATGTCTTTATGTCTATGTGTGCTGTTTATTTGAATTATAATGTTAATAAAGTTAAAGTGATAATATATAAAGTGCAGCTTAGAGTCTTCTTTATTCTGTTTGTAGCACGTATCGATACATTTCAATGCTAAAATTTTTGTAGCTCAATCGCATTTGAATCTGAAAGGATCCCCCTCCCGCCCCTTTATTATTTCTGCCTAACTAGCATTATCACGGCGCTGCTGAAGAGTGCAGGAGGGTCTATGGACCGGGATCTCCTTCTCTAATTCGGAAGCTGACGTACGTGCAAGGGGAGGGAAATGGGAACTTTCAAAACTCATATCTCTCAAACCATAGAGGTTTGAGAGATAGGACCAGGTGGAATGAATTTAGTTTTTTAATATCTACAGAATTCAAAATAATTTTATGAAAGTATTACTATCACTTTAAGTGTTGAAGATTTGGCAATGTTACAGCACGGTGGTGTGCTTGCTGGGTGAAGCATGAGCTTTGCGTTGATGATACTGGATCAGAACTCTTGGGCATGGTCTTAAGGGGTATGAAATTACAGATAGTTTAGGGCTGGATGGTGGTATGGCCCCAGTTAGTATGAAGAAGTGTGCATAGTTATAATACATTGTGTGTAAGGCAATGGTATAATATTAGCAAGCACTAGGATGTCTTTATTATTATGTGTGCTGTTTTTTTACTTCAATTGTAATTGTTAACAAAGTTTAAATATTAAATATTTATTATCCTATATAATAATTCGCTAAACGTTTGTAACAACGCAGTCATGCGCAGTAGAGACTGCTGCGCGTGCTGCAGTCATGCTGAGTAGAAACTGCCCGTGACACGACTGATACGGAGTGGGGAGCTCCGAATTCAGACTGTGGTCCTCTCTGTCCTTTTCAACCCATCCAGATAGTATTTTTGAGCATTTTATGAAAACTGGCAAAAGAGAGGATGACTTGATGATGCTCTTATGGTGTACTGGGATATCTACTTTCAGTAAAGGAAATATATGCTTTTATATAGTTATTGAACTGTTTTTGAGATAATTTGACCATGCAAATAATGGAGTGTACTTTTTAGTACATAAAGCTGAATATAGCATTCTGCGTTCCTGTTAACGAGGGGTCTGTGCAGGCTATACTTGTAGGTAACACTATACTTATTTGATATTTTTGTACTCAGAGGATTCAGGGCTTTTTAAAATAATTGAAATTTTCACTATCAACTTAATTGTTTTTGATATATAGTTTATGACAGTGGTAACATTTTTACTGTTTTTTGTATTTCTGACATCATAGCTTGTCACACAATACAAAATGTAGTTCTTGTGAGGTGCCATAGAAAAGCTTAATTCATTTTGGGAAAAACAATGATATATAATTTTCTGTATTTAACTGGAAAGTTAACAGTGGAGACATAAACCCTAAAACATATATTTTTTTACAACTTATGTATTACTATCCCTTTAAGGACCAGTGACAGTCCTGGCACGTCAGAGTTCAGGGCTCCAGGCTTGGCTGCACGCTGCTCCAGGAGCCCTGAACTGGAAGTAAAATAAAAAAAAGAAAGCCCTATGGTCATCAAGTGCCGGCTCTTAAGGAGTTAAGGACCAGAGACATGCCAGGACCATCACCGGTAAATTTGCCTAAAGGACCAATGATGTTCCTGGCACGTTATGCATTTTGTGTTTACAGCGCTCCTGCGGGAGAGCTGTAAACATTAGCCAGCTCTGAAATTGACCTCTCCAAAACCTGAGCAGTATGTCTCAGACACCCGATCGGCGCGTGGGTAAACATTATCAGTCATGTGTGCCAGAGCGCAGACCAAGATCAAAGTGGTCCTTAAGGGAAGTTAATTTCCTGCACCATCCAGCATTAAGGGGTTAAACAAAAATGTGTGTTTCATTGTAATGTGAGACATTTATATAGACACCACAGTCTGACCTAAAAAGAGGGACAAATGGATTTGGGTCTCAAAGACAGACACTCGGGAGGTATGTAAAATGTACTTAGTAAAGTTTCATTTTTAGCAGGTGTCACGTTGAAGATGATATCCCTTCAGATTTGGTAACCAGCCGCTTACAAGGCTGTCCTGTTGCCTTATCTCTGCCCCACCAGGAGTATCTTACTGTGCCCAGCTTTAGCATCCACAGATTCTTTGTATGCTAAAGGTTATGTGATAAACCATTATTTCATTCACTGTGTGCTCAACTTCTTTATTCCTCACATTGCTACAGAGGCATCACTTATAATTTAGCCCACAGTATGGAAACCAATGTATGGATTAACCCTTTATATGCCAAAGAGCTGTATGTAACCCAAGTATGGAATAACCTTTTGTATGAAAGAGAGCTGTATTTTACCCAGTGTATGTATTAACCCATTGTATGAAAGAGAGCTGTATTTTACCCAGTGTACGTATTAACCCCTTGTATGAAAGAAAGCTGTATTTAACCCAATGTATGGATTAACTCTTTGTATGCTAAAGCTGTATTTAACCCAATGTATGGATTAATCCTCTGTATGAAAGAAAGCTGCATGTAACCCAATGTGGATTTACCCCTTGCATGAAAGACAGTCACCTGAATGGCGTTAACCCTTTGAGTGCCAAAGTGGTACGCAACGCATTGCTGTTAAGATTCAAACTAAATCAAGGATCCGAAACGAACAGCTGTCTCTGGATACCATAAACAACAGGTAAGTAAGAAGGCAAGTTGATCCTGGGTTTGCGCAAAACATTACGTCGGGGGGCGTTGCACAGCCATCAGGTCCCCAATGAGATAAGACAGAAAATAAAGATTGTGCATAAAGAGTCAGGCTCGTAACAGTTATAACGACGTATATACAACTAAATGTTTACTTTCAAGGCGTTTATTCACTCCATCAATAAATACACACGCGTTAGCCACATGATATACCTAGGGATGTGTTGTATTTGCAAATAATATCTTGATACATTAAATTAACAAACAAGAGAGCTCATCCCAGCGCCCCCTCCAGCCACAAAGTCAACACACAGGTGCCTGGATAACATGACAGCTCACGAAAATGCCACTCTTAATATGGCAGCGCTTACTATACGCTTCTCACTTTATCGTCAGAGCTCTCAGCAAATCAACGCTTACGTCGATGTGCAAAAGAAGATATTTGTGGCGAATAAGCTGTGCTCGTTAAAGAACAGCAGGTTCCCATTGGACGGCTTCTAGCATCAGGCGGGGTGAGCAGCGGAGGCCGGAAGAGGGCAACTGAGGGGTGATGCTGGATGAACCGCGGTTTCCATGGTAGTGTGGCCCGGTGAGAGGTGAGGGCCCCATAGCGGAAGCTTTCCCGGTGCCAGGATGAAGGGCCCAAGCTCACCATGACTGGGGAAAAGAAAAAGAAGAAGAGGCTGAATCGCAGCATCTTGCTGGCTAGGAAAATCATAATTAAAGATGGAGGAACGGTGAGTGTGTCGCGACATAGTCATACATGTCACGATAGCCTGTGAGTTCTTACAGATAGCTTTTGTGCCACGGGATGGATGAGAAACAAACATTCGATCACACGGGAACTGAATAACATATGGTACACCTGTGTTCTTCGCAACTTGTCTCTGTGAATTCATGGTGTCCATATATGATGGATGTGATTTGTATTCGGGCTTAACCTCTTTAATTTTTAAAGGTGGAGTAAAGAGATGCAATAAGTACGAATTCATCATAAAGAATATGCTGTGGCCTTTAATGATATTTATAATTGCACACTTTTCAGATTAAGAAAGGTTAATAATTTGAACCTCCCTCTTACACTGCTGATGTCACTTGTCACAGATAGAAGACATGTGATGTATCTCCACTGACAGTATAAGCATATAACGATCTGACGGTGGCAGGACATGTCGTTTTCCATGCACTCACGGACATCTGAGTGAAAGTTAATATCAGAACTCCGGAATTACTTAATAATTATGAAAATCTGGGGTCCTTAAGTACATACACCCCCAGTAAATCTGTCCTAGCAGTCCAGAGTGATTACATAAATTGTTAATCCAATGAACTATCACATAGATATTCATAAAGTTGAGGCAATGACTTGAGGGTTTCCTTGTTTTCTTGTAAATTAATTAAAAGGAATGTGTCTCAGATTGAGTCATCCCTGCATAAGTAGGAAACACCTCAAGTCCAGGGGGGAGATTCACTAGGTGGTGATAAAGCAGAGATTACTTCTCCAGTGATATCACTTCTCCAGTTCCTATGTTATTATATTGAGCCTATTCACTTAGATCTCCAAATAGAAGAATTCTTAGTGCATAGGCTCCATAGAATAACATAGTAATGGGAGAATTGATCAACTGGAGACATCTTCTCCACTTCATCACCGCTTAGTGAATCTTCCCCCGGCCTGTTATTGGTCTTTGAGGACAGGTTTGGGATCCACTGAGCTAGATGGTGTTTGAACACACCCAGCTGTTTAGGTGAAAGCAGCAGCAGGAAGTGACAACATTCCTCCAGGCAGTGCAAGAGGATGCAATAATGGGTAATAAGACTTTAGTTAAAGTGCCAAGTCTTACTGTATTTGTGATGTGTGAATGGTGTCTATCTAAATGGTATTGTACTATGAAAACTGTTTTCTTCATCTGGCTAAAGCTATAGTCTCAACATTAGCTGGAGAGCAGATGTTGCCCATTATGCCCTATTTAACCCCTTAGTGACAGACAACTTACCTGGTAAGTACAGGAAGTCATTCGCTATAATGGAAAAAAATAAAACCCCTGTCATTAAGGAAGAATTTTACAGACAGAATGTGTAATTGATGGCGTAATACGAACAATCTATTGTATTCTGTTGTTAGTGTCTGTAGGTGCTTGTTGAATGTCCACAGCTAAATTACATTTCAGTGGGATTGGATACTCCATCTGTGCCTTGCTACACATGGCTTTGCATGGCATCCCACAGCAGGAGTAATCTTTGGATGTATGGTTTTTGGAAACATCAACTCCCATAGTCCTGAACCGGCAAACTGCTATTTGGGTATGATGAAAGTTGTAGGTTTCAGCAGCCAGAGGTGTGAAGATTGATTTCCCTTGTTCTAGGCCTATGAAATATTAAACAAAACTGTTAGAAATCCTTTGAATAGCCTGAAAGCTAGACAAAAATGTCTAAGAAGCAGGTAGTGAGGAGTTAAATAATCTAGGGATAAATCTCTGCTGTCTGATCAGCTACCAAAATGTGAACACTTGATTCTGAGTAAATATTAACTCGGGGGCATGATGCTGGGAATGCCACCCAGCTTCTCCAGGAATCTGGTATTTTCTCCACCCAAAAACTCAATTGCTATTTATAAATATCAGTTTTCATCATCAGTTAATACCTCTGATTATGTCACTGCTAACGTCAAAGTCCTGTGCCAGGGATTCTCACCTAATTCTTTAGCTGGGGCAGTCCTCTGTCATGTTCTAGGGATCCTTATTCAAGGTCTTGCAATTGCGTACAAGGTGATCCGGTGCTCGGACAGCCTTCCATCATGTGATAGGGGTCCTCACCTGGGGTCTTGTCCATTTGCTTGAAATGTCATCTCCTCAGATTCTGTATATCTGCCAGAAAAACACAAAACTGACATAGTGAAATACATGAATCTAAGAGCGATCTCTCTCTGGACAAATAGCCCTCTTTATTTTATCTCCAAAATCTCCTCAGGGCGGCTACTCACTAGACGTAGATGTTTAACTGGCCTCAAGAAACTTGTCTCCAGCTTCTCTGACTGAATCTCTCAAGTCACTCAGTCACTTCAGCGGTATAAAAAAAATGAATGAACACTACCTGAGCTTCTTATTAAAAAGTTACCATTTATTAGGGTAGTGTCATATACTTCCCAATATAATTCACATTACAAACTATAAAGGTATCAACATAGCCCAGTGCTTTTAGTTACACTTGTAACTTCCTCAGGGGCATTGCTATTACTAATTTTTTAACACAATATCTGGGAGCTTACTTGTCACGTGCCAATGCTCTCACTAAGCCATACTCCTATCATAACCAAGATAACTGTGTCCGCTTACTATTGATTTTATTGGCCTCTCTCAAAACACACTCTTGGCAGTCTTAATACTATTGCCTTGTGAACCAAAACGCCAAGTTACAAGCAAAGTAAAGTTGGACTATTTAGTTCCTCTCTTATTCCATAGTAACATAGTTGATCCAGAGGAAGGCAGGAAAAAAAAAACACTGAAGCAATTTCCAGTTAAGTCACAAGGGGGGGGGGGGAATTCCTTCCTGACTCCAAATGGCAGTCAGATACCCTGAATCAACAACCTATCTGCATTGAAGTAATCTGTCATAATTCTCAATATTGTTCTGTGCTAGATAGGTATCAATTGCTGCTTTTTTTTTTTTTTTTTTTTTTTTTTAAAGCAATGACATTATCTGCAAGCAACCCAAGACAAATAATTCCATAACTTTACTGCCCTTACTGTAAAAGAAAGGCAGAGATTTTTTTATTAATCAAAAACACTTTTCCTCTAGTCTTAATGGATGACCACTCGTTCTTAGTTCCTCTCTTTGAGTAAATAATTCCATTGTATATGTTTTTAAGGGGGACTATACTGTGACGCAAGAAGGTATTTTGAGAATTGGGATCTACAGTCCTATGTTGCGGTTCCTGTGCTAGAAATCCTTTGTTAGGGTTATGTAGTTATGTGCCCTGTCTTCACAGATAGCAGTCTTCATTAGAATAGCAAGGGGTACCTTGCATTTATCATCTGTTGACTCCACTATGTGTGCACAAATATACTAAAGCAAGAATAGGCAAACTGTGACTCCAGCTGCTATTTGATTACAAGTCCCATCATCTGAAGCCATTTGAGAATATTTATGAATTATAATCCAGTAGCAGATGGAGAGCCTTTGGTTGCTCATCCTTACGATAAACTATAAGTTCCTTTATCAGTGGTGTGGGAAATGTCTGTCTGAGGTGTATGACCTTTATATTTACTCCATTATTATCCATTTGTTTTTATCCCCAATCTGTGTGTCCTAGTTTCAATGCATTTATACTGTTGGCACTATACATTGCATCCTAATTTTGTTTTCTTCTTTTGTCCATGTAACAGCGGCATGGGGTTGGGGAGCCAAGTGTCTACCATGCCGTGGTGGTTATATTCCTGGAGTTTTTTGCCTGGGGTCTCCTGACAACGCCAATGTTAACAGTGAGTAACATATTATTGAGACTAGGAGAGTAACAATGATACCTTTTATTGGCTTTGGATGCATGCTTTCAAGACAACTAGGCCTCCTCTTCAGGCATAATAAGAAATACAGATTCTTATTATGCCTGAAGAAGAGAACTAGTTGTCTTGGAAGCATGCATCCAAAGCTACTCAGCTGGCCAATAAAAGTATCATGTTTACTCTACTAGTCTCCTGCATTTTCTATTGCTAAGACTGTACCACGCTTTGCCCACAACACTATAAAGTACATCATACTTGGTGTCTATTCAGAGCAATTTCTTCAGTTGTTGAACTTTTATTGGCAGGTACTGCACCAGACATTTCCACAGCACACTTTCCTGATGAATGGTTTGATCCATGGAGTCAAGGTGAGGAAATAAAGTGTTTCCCTATCTGCATATCTGAGGATGTTTGAAATCAGCTGACACTGGGATATTTCAAAATATATAAGATTAATGTTCTCCAGAAGGTACATTCTAGGGAATATGTCCCTTCTTACTTTTATCTCAGAGGTAATTCAGTCAGTCCTCAGGAAACACTTATCATGCTACAACTTTGCCATATCGCTGCTTGAACACAAATGAGAGAAGCAGGACTTCCCCTTTGCCTTTCTGGTAGAAATGGCATTGAGAGATTAAAGGGATAGTAATACTTGCAAATTAGTAATCTCCATATTGTAGCTTTGTTAAAAAGAAACTTATTCCCCCAGGGTCAGTGCTCAAAGTTCCCCCCTTCCTCCCCCTTCCCTGACTGAACGCTGACTGCAGGGGAGCTGCTGTAAGACAGTTTTATGTGCATCAGGCGGCTCTGCAGCTGAGCAGAGATCGCGTTCATAAAAAATAATTCTTTCACTGAAACGGTCTTGGTTTGCAAGCACACGTAGAAGACCGTTTTAGTGAAAGATTTATTATTTATAAACACAATCTCGGCAATGCTGCAGAGCCGACTGATGCAAGTAATACTGGCTATCCCTGCAGTGAGTGTTCAGCGTTCAGTCAGGGAGGGGGGAGCTTTGAGCGCTATCATCTCTCAAACCATAAGAGTTTGAGAGATGACACTGAGGGCAATAAGTTTCTTTTTAACAAAGATACAATATGGGATTAGTAATTTGCAAGTATTACTATCCCTTTAAAGAAGCAGTCAGTTTGTGCATATCATATAGTAGAAGACATTACTCTCTCACCTTCAGATTTTGACCTTTCATCTTGAGACCCTGAGTTTTCGGTCAAAACCCGGATAGCTCCCAGGTTTGCCTTTATGTAGTGGACAGACTCCATGTCTCTTATCTTCCATATGTTTGTACTTTTTGAATATCTCTGTATTTCTTCTCACAGGGTCTCCTCTCCTTCCTGAGTGCACCACTTATTGGAGCACTGTCTGATGTTTGGGGAAGGAAATCCTTCCTCCTCCTCACTGTGTTCTTTACATGTGCCCCAATTCCTTTGCTCAAGATCAGCCCATGGTGAGTTAACCTGGGGTAGTGTAAAATGTGAATGTTTCTTCCTCTTTGGTTTGTACTGGTAGCCCTATACTATAAAGTAACTTAAGGGATACCATTCATTTGTTGAGATCACTTTGGGGTTTGCTTTCACAGACATGTCTGTAAAGTTCAGCCTGTTATCTCCTTGGGTCAGGGACCTCTCTATTGTTTCTATCACTGTGACACTTATTTTATCCCCGTTTATTTATTGTAACATACCGCTGTTGTAAGGTGCAGCGTACTCTGTGTGGCGCAATATAAATATACATATCACCCATGTTGATCCAGAGCAAGGTAAAAAAAAACATTGAAGACCTCTCCAGTTAAGTCCCAAATGGATACAAATCTTCCTTCTTGATCCCAAAAGGCAGTCAGATATTTCCCTAGATCAACATCCTATCGGTTTTGAAACCAGTTGTCATAATTATCAATCTAGCTCTTTGAGTAAATAGTTCCTTAGAGAGGGCTCTGTATTGACCTTAAATATATTTGTAAATGGTAATCATATCGCCCATTAGATGTCTCTTCTGTAGTGTAAACAAACCCATCCCTTCATGATTTACGTCGGATCTCCTGCAGGTGGTATTTTGCTGTTATCTCAATGTCTGGTGTCTTCGCTGTCACGTTCTCTGTGATCTTCGCTTATGTGGCTGATATAACCCAGGAACACGAGAGGAGCACTGCATACGGACTGGTGAGCACTCCATATCCTGAGAGTATCCTATCTTGTGCACTGATTTGCAATATCCAAGGCTGATGTCTTAAGAAGAACTAGATTAAAAGGACTGGCCCAAATGAATATTCCACAAATTCCCACTTGTTTAAATAAAGCTTTTAACCCCCTGAATGCTAGAGAGGTCTCCAATCTCAATGAGAAGCAATGCTTTGGATACCTCTCTACCATTCAGAGGGATAAGTGACCCTTTCATGCCCAAAACAGTGTGCTTCGTTTTAGTGCAAATGGTAAAGGAAGCCAAGTAAACATTTGTTGTGTTATATTTCTTGTGTCCTATCCACAGAAAGATAGATAAATTATGGGTTTTAACACCAGTATAATTAAAGGGACAGCAAAGGGTCAACATAAAACAAATTTTAGACTATAGACAGTTTGCTCGTACTTATGATAACATACTCCCCATAGCTTAAAACTCATCCATGCCCTCTTTGTTACCTCTGCAGGGCTGGGTGACAACAGTGCATCTTTGTGGTTAGGGGAGTAGAAGCAACATTACTTTTACTTCCATAAATGCACGGTTTCAGAAAATTTGCTGCAGAGGACTTCTATGGAGAGGCTACAAATGTCCCATAAGTGCAGAGGAAAGCTCTGACATCACCCAGACATGTAGATCATGAAGATCTGCAAGGGTTACAGAGAGGGAACAGATGAAATTTAAACTATGGGAATCCAGTTCCCCTAGCTCTGAGGACACTGTTTTATAGTTTGTGTTTTATATTGACATGTTATTGTCCCATTAAAATCCATTGTAAACTGTGTAGAAGGAGAACAATGCAGTGTTGAGAGTTCGTAAGTGGGGTCACACCCTGCTTGATGTCAGTGTACTGATGAGGTGTGGCATTAGAGAGATGCATAGAGAAAAGAGGATTTTAGTCTTACCTGTTAAATCCTTTTCTCTTAGTCCATACTGGTTACTGGTAACTTTGGGTAGGCGATCCACCCCTTTAAGTAGGCAGGAACAATTCTAGAAATGACTGCAGGAGGTGGAGCCTACTTTCCCTCCTTGGCTGCAGCTAGCCAACCAGCTCTGGAAAGACTTGAGAAACTAACTATGACTAGATAGTGGAAGGAAAGAAGACTCCTGTGAGCATGACCCTGAAGGACCCCCACTGTCTGTCATAGGAGAGCCAAGCATGGTCTCTTGACAAGGTAGGAGACAAGTAACCTGTACAGACTAAGAGAAAAGGATTTAACAGGTAAGACTAAAATCCTCTTTTCTCTGTTGTCCAATACAGGTTACTGGTAACTTTGGGATGTCCAACCATTGAGTTTCCTAGAGGTGGGAAGTAAGGCAAGGACCAGGCGCAAGGCCCCCAAAGTCACCAGAGCATAACATAGTAATTTAGTTTGAAAAAAGACTTGCGTCCATCTAGTTCAACCCTTTTCCTATTCCTGTTTACCATCGTTGATCCAAAAGAAGGCAACCCCCCCCCCAATATAGCAATTTTCAAATTCTGCCTTGAATGGGGGAAAAATTCCTTCTTTATTCCAAATGGCAATCAGATTTCTCCTTGGATCAACAAGCCCTAACTAAATATTAATCCAAATACTAACGTACATAGCCCTCTATGTTATGCTCTTTTAAATAAGTATCCAGGCCCTTTTTAAATGCATCTAATGTATTCAATAGCACCACCTCCTCAGTCAGTGAATTCCATACCTTTACTGTCCATACTGTAAAGAAACCCTTCCGCTGTTGTAGATTAAATCTCCTTTCCTCAAGTCTAAGCGGGTGGCCCCTTGTTCTTTGTACTGTTCTGTTAATGAACAGGTCTTTGGAGAGCCCTTTGTACGGGCCCTGAACATATTTATATAGTGTTATCATATCCCCTCTAAGATGCCGTTTCTCTAGTGTGTACAAGTTTACCTTTTCTAGCCTTTCTTCATAACTAAACCTTTCCATTCCCCTTACTAGATTTGTAGCCCTCCTCTGCACTTTCTCTAGTTCCATAATGTCCTTTTTCAGAAAGGGCACCCAGAATTGAACAGCATATTCTAGGTGGGGTCTTACCATGGACCTGTAAAGAGGCATAATTATATCTTCCTCCCTTGAGTCAATACCCCTTTTAATACGTGCCAATATCTTATTGGCCTTTTCAGCTGCCAGCAGCCACTGCATGTTACTGCTAAGTCTGTTGTCTACCATTACTCCCAAATCCTTTTGATTTGTAGATTTCCCCAGAGAAACACCATTTAAACTATATGTTGCATTTTTATTATTATACCCAAAATGCATAACTTTACACTTGTCTATATTGAATCTCATTTGCCTGCCCAGTTACTCAATTTGTCCAAATCCTCTTGTAATGAAGACACATCCAGTTCAGACTTTATCACCTTACTTAATTTTGTGTCATCGGCAAACACTGATACATGTCTCCCTATGCCCTCTGGGAGGTCATTAATAAACAAATTAAAAAGAAAAGGACCCAGGACAGATCCCTGAGGTACTCCACTTATCACGTTTATCCAATTGGAGAACTTGCCATTTACTACCACTCTTTGCATTCTATCTTTCAGCCAGTTTCTCATCCACACACAAACGTTTTCCCCTAGGCCTATTTCATTCAATTTGTACAGTAACCTCTTGTGTGGAACCGTATCATATGCCTTGGCAAAGTCTAAATAGATCACATCAACCGCCGATCCCGCATCTATATTTTTACTCACTTTTTCATAAAAGACCTGTCTTTCACAAAGCCATGTTTGTTCCTGCTAATGATATTCCTGTTCCAGATGAATTCTTGAATATATTCCCTTAGCAACCCTTCAAACAGCTTCCCTACCACAGATGTCAAGCTTACAGGACTGTAATTTCCTGGCTGTGACTTTGATCCCTTTTTAAATATGGGTACCACATATGCTTTACTCCAATCCATGGGCACCATACCTGAAATAAAAGAATCCCTGAAAATCAAATATGACGGTCTGGCCAGGGCCTGGCTTAGCTCTTTAAGTACCCGTGGGTGTATAACATCTGGCCCCGGGGCTTTGTCTACCTTAACACCATTCAATTGTTTAACACTTTTTCTTGTGTTAGCCAGTCCCATGTTTGCTGTGACTGTTCTGTAAAAGTAGTTTACAGATTCTTGTCCATTGGGTCTTACTTGGTAAAAACAGAAGAAAATAAATTATTTAAAATATCTGCCTTCTCTCTGTCACCTTGACCATCTCACCCGTTTCAGATAACAAGGACCCAAAATTATCAGACTTCATTTTTTGCCATTAATGTATTTAAAGAATTTTTTGGGTTGCTCTTGCTCTCCTTAGCAATATTTATTTTCATTCTCCAGTCTAGCTAATTTAATAGCCTTTTTACAGGTTTTGTTGGCATTTTTGTATTCTGCAAATGCCTCTGCTGATCCCTCAGCTTTAGAATGTTTAAATGCCGCTTTCTTGTTATTTATTTCATTAATTACTTTACTGGTTAGCCACATTGGTTTTAATTTGCTTCTTTTGTATTTGTTTCCAACAGGGATACATTTATATGTGTATTTTTGCAATGTTATTTTGAAGGCATTCCACTTACCTTCTGTGTTTTTGCCTGAAAATATTTTATCCCATTCAACGAGACCAAGGGATGAATTAAGCCTCCTAAAGTTGTCCTTTTTAAAATTCAGTGTTTTGGTGGAACCAATACCAAATTACTTTTTTGAATTAATCTCAAATGATACCATGTTATGGTCACTATTCTCCAAGTGCTCCCTAACTTGGATGTTAGAGATAAGTTCTTCATTGTCAGTTATTACCAGATCCAGACATGCATTCCCTCTGGTTGAGGCCTGCACTAGTTGAGACAAAAAATTGTCATTCAACAAGCTGTTCCATTTTTCCAGTCTATTTGTGGATAATTAAAATCTCCCATAATTATAGTTCTCCCTATTTCCGAAGCCTTTTCTATTTGCATTAATAGCTGTGATTCTTCAAGGTCACCAATGTTTGGTGGTTTATAATAAATACCCGCTAATATTTTCTGGGCAGTTTTACCCCCAGTGACCATTTCAACCCACAGGGATTCCACATGTTCACTACTGTCATCACATATATTTTCCCGCAAAGAGGCAATAATGCTGGTTTGACATACAGACAGACCCCACCACCTCTTTTGTTTGACCTATCTTTTCTAAATAACATGTAGCCCTCCAAATTGATTGACCAATCATGTGTGTCATCCCACCATGTTTCTGGTTATTAACTACATCCCCTTCCCTTTCTATACTATCTAGCTCAGTATTTATTGGCCCCTCCCCCCCTTCCTAGTTTAAAATCTCCTCCAACCGTCTAGTCATCCTCTCCCCAAGCACTTGAGACCCTCTTGCATTCAGGTGCAATCCATCCCTACTATAAAGATTGTACCCCAAAGCAAAATCAGCCCAGTGCTCTAAAAACCCAGAGCCCTCCTTCTTACACCAAGACTTCAGCCAAGCATTGAGCTCCCTAATTCCCCGCTGTCTCTCTGGCGTAGCGCATGGCACAGGTAGTATCTCTGAGAATACTACCTTGGAGGTCCATTTCCTAATCTTACTCTCTAAATCCCTAAAATTACCTTTTAGGACTCTCCACCTTCCTATTACTTCGTCATTGGTACCAATTTGCACCAAGACAGCTGGATCCTCTCCAGCCCCTCCCAATAATCTGTCTGCAGCATGCCGAACCCGGGCACCCGGGAGACAGCAAGCCATTCGGTTGTTGCGGTCAGTGCCACAGATTACCCTATCTGTTCTCCTAATAATAGAGTCCCCTACCACAACAACCTGCCTAGGCTTCACTGGATCCCCTCAGTGCTAGAGGAGCTGTTCTCCCGGCTGTTAGAAGATATGAACCATCAGATCAGAGAGCCAAACAACGATAGTGTCAACGAACATTGAACAGGGGTAACCACACCCCAAACTGTTACACAGCACACTGAACTAGAGCCAATGGGGCTCAAAAGTGAAGGAAGCACAAGGAACAAAAGAAAATCCTAGACTGGCAAAACTGCCTCCAGGATTTTCCTCTCAAAGCTGGCATCAGCCGATGCTAACACATCAACACAGTAGTGCTTCGAAAAGGTGTGCACGGACGACCAGGTGGCAGCCTTGCACAACTGATCAGCAGAGGCCTGATTCTTGTAAGCCCAAGAGGCCCCAATAGATCGAGTAGAATGAGTTGTGACCCTGAGAGGGACAGGCTTCTTCCTCAGCTCATAAGCCTTACGAATAGTGGACTTGATCCAAGAAGCAATAGTCACTTTGGATGCAGGTCTTCCTGCCCTGGGATCCTCAGGAATGACAAACAGCGTGTCTGATTGCCTGATAGACTCAGTGCGATGTACATAAAACTTGAGACAACGCACCACGTCTAACAAGTGGAGATCCCTCTCCTTGTCAGAGGTGGGGTCAGGGCAGAAAGAGGGCACCACAATCTCCTTATTGATGTGGAACTCCGAAACCACCTTTGGGAGGAACTCCTGAGAGAAGCGAAGCACTGCCTTGTCCTTGTGAAACACCAAATTGGTGGTCTACAGGACAGAGCATGCAACTCCGTGACACGGTGAACAGACACGATCGCCGGGAGAGAGGCCATTTTTCCATGTCAACAGGAGTAGAGGAATAATAGCCAAAGACTCAAAGGGAGGACGCTGAAGGACACCTAGAACCACATTAACATCCCACTGAGGAGCAGGATCCTTAAAGACAGGGTGAGTATGAGCAACGCTCCGGAAAAAAAACATTGACATCATGAATACATCAGAGGGATCAGAGCAAACCTGAACTGGGGGAATGTTTAGCGTGTTTAAGACGGCCCTGATCAGGCCCTCAGCCGAGGGTTCTGGATCAACCTCAAAAGGATCCCCAAAAAAATGAGAGGAGCCCACAGCAGATCATTCCTCAATATCTGAATCCACCAACAGTTCCTCTTCGGAGGAATCTGAAACATCAGGTACTCCTTGTGTTTTGGGCAGGGAAGATCTGACTGAGGAAGGGGTCTGCCAGGAATGGAAGACCCCCTGTAATTGGGATAGAAAGAGTTGCAACATAGACCTAAGGTCCCTGGTAGCAGCCTTGAACTCTTGCACCCAAACTGACTCTAATGCATGGCTGGAGGTCACTGTGATAGACTCGGGAACATCAGAACATGCTGGGCATAAATGACATGAGAATTCTCTAGGTAACCCTGAATGACGTGATGAGCAATGCGCAATGGGGGTACAGAGACCCCAGCATCCTTAGTCTTAGGCCTGGCCCCAAGCTGCAACGTAGTAGACATTTTCAGTGTCAACAACGTTCAGAATAATTAATCACTGAATTTACAGTGTGTAAGATTAAAATTTCACCCCAGAAATTGCTAAAATACTTATCTGGCAGGTGAAGGGTTAATCTGCAGAGGAGAGAAGGAGTCCAAGCCCTGCGTAGGATACTCGTTCTGTAAAGCTCACAAATTGGCTGCCCCATTGGGAGCCAATCATAAACGAACGCACGAAGCAAGTGCTCATGGGAAATGTAGTTTTCCTAGAAAAAGTACCCCAACAGTGCCCGAAGCCCCCTGAGCCCCCCAACACACTTGCAATGTGAACCGGATGATAGAGCAAGGTCAGATAATTAAAATGAGCCATCTCTGAAGTCGCTACATTGAGCGGTTGCATAGATATATCCCAAACTGTACAGTCCCATAGAAGTGAATGGAGCAATGGCGTCTATGCGGTAAAGCGCACGGAACACAATTTTCTCAGTTAGAACTGAGGAATAAAAATACATGAAACATCACTAGAACATGTAATCGGACCCAGAAAACACTGAACCCAGTAGGGAAAATGCCAATAACCACCCCAAAAGATGCCAACCAGTAGTTAAAGGGTTAATTTACCACATAAAGTTGCTCCAAACACTGACAGACATAACAGACCCAATGAGTGCAGGAGTGTGCAATAAGAACTCCCAGGAACAACCCCTGTGCGGAGGGGCACTGTGGGACAAGTGGACCTGCAGCACTTAAAGGGTTGCTCACCTCTCCTGCAGATCTTCTGTCTTCAGATTACCATGTATCAAGTAGAAGCCTCAGTGGGTAACTCCTGGGGAAGTACTTGAAATTAAGATTTTCCCCCTTAGGGCTTAAGGTCCACAAAAAGCACCTGGATACTGAGCTAGCCACATCTAAGGGCATTGTCAGTTATGGTAATCTGCCTAATGGTGGTATTCCATATCTAACAGAAAAATAAAAAAGTTTCTAAAACTATACCAGAACTGTTCTCTTGCCTATGTCTTCACCAAGGAACAAATCTTTCTGGAGCTGGTTGGCTAGCTGCAGCCAAGGAGGGAAGGTAGGCTCCACCCCCTGCAGTCATATCTAGAATTGTTCCTGCCTACTTAAAGGGGCGAATCGCCTACCCAAAGTTACCAGTAACCTGTATTGGACGACAGAGAAAAGATGGTACAGTGTAAGTCAGGAGAGTAGATAGATTGCTTTGGTAAAAAAATAACCACAAGAGTTGTGCAAATGTGATATTTTAATGGCTACTTTAGAGGGTTGATCATGCAAGCTTTCAAAGAGAAGCAGCCTGCGCACTTGGAGTTGATCAGCAATTACAAAAATGGGAGCTGGGATTGATGTATCAAATTCCTATATTATCAGTGCACCTGCTCAGAGCTAAAATCACCCTTCAATTCATTTATTACAAAAGTACTTCTTTACAGGACAGTATCATAAAATTGCACCACTGGATAGGATAACGCACCCTCCCTTGCAATTTTTAGGTGTTTCAGGGCCTGCGGTTCAATTAAACCTAGAATCTGACTGCAGTTAAGAACTATTGGGCCCAACTAGTCTGCCTATTTTTTCCTACTGTAAGTGGGACCTTTGAGAAAAGTTCACTATACCTTGGCCTAGTTTTGTCGATTTGCTATGTGTCTCCATAGGCAGGGCTTAAAATTTTAAGTCCTTTGCTACTAGCCAGACCTGAAACGTTACTTGCCACTGCAAGCCATAACATACCCACCAGGGCTGAATTTCTACTCGCCAGGGCTAAATTTTCACTCAACATTGACTAGTGGCGAGTGGAAATTTTGAGCTCTGTCCATAGGTATAAATATATTTAGCCATGTGTAAATGTTATGCTGATAGATTAGTGTATAAAATCAGGACAGGTTCAGTGAATTTAACTTACTTGCAGATGCATCTTCTGCTGTCCTGTGGGGAAAGAAAAGCCATTCAGTCATACAGTTACTGATCGCATTTCATTCTGACTGAGTGAGAACCGGCTACAATTTACCCTTTAACCCCTTAAGGACCGGGAAAATCTGAGTTTTGACTTTTTTGACTGTCTTTGTTCAACCATATTTTCTCTTTAATTCCTTTTGTGCACCCACATAAATTATATACTGTTTTTTTAAGCACAAGTAGGGCTTTCTTTTGATACCACAATTATATGAATACCTCATTGTTTAATTTGATTAAAATAGAAAAAAAAAGAGGAAAAAAATTGAAAAAAACCAACATTTTGCTTACATTTTTCTGTCAGGATTTGTATACTATTAGTTAATGAAAAAAAAATACCCCTAAATATATTCATTTGCTTCTCCTGAATATAAGAGTACCCCATATGCCTAGTATTTTAGTCCTTTCCTCACATTTACAAGGTAAATATTACAAGATGGCTGCCGTTATTTCCAACTTGTGATTTTTCAACAATTGGCATGTGAGCATCATAGCTTAGCTAAGGGGTTAAGGATGTGAGGGGGGGTTGCATTGTTTTGCAATGCATTGGACACCACTCCGATCTTTTAAAGGATTTACGTATTTTCTTAATATCTTTATTAAAATTATTTTAAACACATTTAACCATCATTGATGTTTAAACAGTCACATGAAAGGAATAATTGCATCCGATAGAAAAACAAGTGTTGATATTAGGATTCCTTGTTCTTCTCTGTACATCTTTTTAAAGAATTTACTTAACCCCTTGTCTGCTAGACATGTGTCCAGCAGTCAAGGGCTTGAAACACTTGTGTAAAGTTAAACCATCCCCAAACTTGACTGTCTATTTTATGGCTATGTTTTTGGTATTGATGCTTAAATGGACCTGTTACCTACAGTTTTACTATCATTAAATGTATCAATTTAAACTGCCCTATAACTTGTGCTTTAACCCTTTGAGTGCCAGAGAGGTACACAACACATTGCAAAGCAATGCGTCGAGTACCCCTCTGGCACTCAGAGTTAATATTTCCCAAACCGGTTAATAGCTTTAGAGATTTTTGGTTTAGTAGCTGAGAATTTAATCTGAACAGAGCTTTGCTCTCTGACTTGGTCAGATAAAGCTGCATAATTAATGGCGCTTGTATCTAGAAAATCACCTCTCTCCACCTTCTTACATTGCTGGAACCTATAATGTTCCACCAGAGGGCTGATATAAATTTAAGGGGAGGAATATTCATGCATATCCTTTCAATATGGAAGCTTCCCCTGAGGATTTGGAAGGGTGATAGTTTCTCTTTTGAGAACTGGATTTTTCACTGACAATAGCTGGTCGTACAATGCAGTAGCATCAGCACCTCCATTTGCAGATTTGCTCTTTTGATAAATTATGAAAGAACCCTATTCCAGCAGTGTAATTCTTAAAATATCCTCACAGTAAATACATTTCCTATTGAACTCCTACCTGATCTATGTCTCGTATGTTGCAAAATTAGTATGGACTAAACGTGGGAACGAAAATAACACAACACAATGCTTCAAATGGAGGCAAGGGCCTGCTCACCACATATTACAATATAAAACTAGTAAGGGAATTTTAAAAACAAGTTATGCATAGCCTGTAGTATGAGACAGAAATAATCAGGTCCAAGTTTTTTCTATGCATATTTTAATGTTTTATTTCTCTCATACTGACTTTTCTCTCCTAGGTGTCTGCCACCTTTGCTGCCAGCTTAGTAACAAGTCCAGCCATCGGTGCCTACCTGTCGCGTGCATATGGTGACACACTGGTTGTGGTGT
Source organism: Rhinophrynus dorsalis (assembly GCA_037306005.1). Classification (NCBI taxonomy): domain Eukaryota; kingdom Metazoa; phylum Chordata; class Amphibia; order Anura; family Rhinophrynidae; genus Rhinophrynus; species Rhinophrynus dorsalis. Next base: position 265,531,237 of record CM074718.1, on the reverse strand, counting down.
TTGCCTCATGTGTGGCTCTTCTGGATATAGGCTTCATACTGTTTGCTGTCCCGGAATCTCTTCCTGAGGAGATGCGTCCAGTGTCCTGGGGCGCCCCAATATCCTGGGAGCAAGCTGACCCTTTTGCGGTAAGAGCAGTGGGCTCAGGTTGAGCAGTTTACTGACCTGAACTGCTTCCAGTCTAATCAGTAAAATGACCATAAGAAACCACCTGTAGGCACAATCGCCACCCACAGAACTTCCCCTGATGAGCTAAGAGAGAACTATGTAAATAATGAAGCACGGCATTGCTTTCCCTAGATATTTTTTTTCCACTGTTAGTAACAGATCCTTACTTAACTGTTTTGGTAGGCACTGACTGGCAGCCCATCCTTGTTGCACTGGTTGCTATAGAAGCACATTACACTGACTATCAGGCTAGTCTTGTTCCATTAGTAGCCATAGAACCACATGACACTGACTAATATGATTCTGTGGTTCCCACTAAAACCAGGCTTGTCATAGTGACTGGCAGGTCAGCCTTATTCCTCTGAAGCACGTTACAAAAGGGTATGTTATGGGAGGGAGGTTCTGAAGGAGCAGTGGAAGGGAGGGTGCCTGCGATGAAAGGTATGCATGTTGCTGCAGTGATTTAGCCCCCCCCCCCAAGGCAATCCTACCCAAATAACTGAATATGCAGAAGTGTATTAATTCTGGAGCGAACCAGCTGCACCATAGGGAATAGATATTCCTTTTAACTTAAAGGGATAGTAATACTTAAAATGTAAAAAAAAAAAGTTGTAGGGTTTATCCCCCTGAGTAACACATGGATACTCCCACCTTTGAAAGGTGTTTTATTCAAAAGTTATTACAGCTCAAAGTTGAATTTTTTAGGTGCAATATCGCAGTGGCCTGAAATTGTACAGTGGCGCTGTTGCTACACCAGCCTATGGAGATTTATGGTCCCGGGACCAGAGCTGTCCATAGGCTGGTGTAGCAACAACGCCACTGTACAATTTCAGGCTACTACGATATTGCACCTAAAAAAAAATTAAACTTTGAGCTGTAATAACTTTTGAATAAAACACCTTTCAGCATTGGGAGTACCCCTGTTTTACTCAGGGGGATAAACCCTACAACATTTTTTTTTTTTACATTTTAAGTATTACTATTACTTTAAATGGGGCCTTAATCCTTTGAATGCTATCGGCTGCTCTGCCATTTCCATTTTTACATGAACAGACTGATCAGCTGTTTCAAGTTCACAGCAGACGATCTGCCAGTCAACTGATTCATGTAAGCAGAATACTCTGCTACACTCTTCAAAGCACTGTTTTCCTTTTGGAGGCTTCTCTTTACATCAATCTGTTGATAGCCACATAATTCACTGTGGACTTGAAAATGCTGCTCGGCTTGTTCAGTTGGACGCAGAACCAGCAAAGAAGCTATTACATATAACAGCTGCTCGGCTGGTTGTGTATGTACTTGAATGATCTTTGAAATGGAGTAGGAGATTGCTTAAGCCTTAAGGGACATCTGGTGATGCTCTTGGTGCTGAAGTTGCAGGCCGTCCTCTCTATTACCACAATTGCCCTTCCAACACATCGCCAGCATTGAGACAACCTCATTTTCTAATAATTAAAGCATAGGTTATTCTTAGTGCATATGGTAGTGTGTCGTATTCTCCATGGCAAAGTGGTCGCCAGGTGCATATCGCCATTGCATCGATCCTTATTGCCTCTCGCCCCCAGCAGTAATTCTGTAGTAAACCAAATGCACTTTACATTATAAATTATGTTTTCCAAAATCCCTGTTGATTTAACTGGGGCTTTTTAGCCCTTTGAGAAGTCACCACTTTGCAGTGTTTTGGTTCTCTACCTAGCAATATGGGAGTTAAAAGCCCATTTAAATCAATTCGCATTTTAGTTCTCACTTATAATATAGTTGATTTGCTCCAGTTCAAATTAGCAAATCGACTCCACTATGAGTAACAGCAGACAGATGCGTTCTTTAGGAGGAAGAAAGTGATAAAGGGACAAACATAGTAACACAGTTGATAAGGCTGGAGAAAAAGACTTGTTTATTTAGTTCAGCCCATGCTATATCACTCTTGTTGATCCAGGGGAAGGCAAAAAAAATTTCCTGTTGAATCCATTAGCAATTAAGCCCCAAGTGGGTGAAAAAAAGCAGTCTTTCCTGATTTCAAAAGTATGTAATGTCTGGATCCAGTTGGCCCAGTTGCATACAGCTTAAAGAAACTAAGTTTGACTAGCATTTAAGTTTTTTTAACGAATAATTTCTCAACAATTGAAATACCCTTGTTTTATTCATAAGGAAAAGCCCTATGAAAAATACACATGTAAAATTATAAACTCCCCATTGCAAACCTTATCCAGTATTTGTTGTAATATAGGGTATATTCATGTCCATGTACAATAACATGTTGCCTTTCTTCCAGTCTCTGCGAAAGGTTGGTCAGGACTCCACTGTGCTTCTCATCTGTATTACTGTGTTCCTATCTTACCTCCCGGAGGCAGGACAGTATTCTAGCTTCTTCCTCTATTTACGTCAGGTAAGATGAAAGGGATCTAGGAACGACACAGTGCAACTTACTAAAACAAGATCTTAAGAAGGAATGGAAGATTTCAGTACTATGTCACTAGTTAAAGGCATAGTAATACTTAAGATGTAAAAAAAATATATGTTGTAGGGATTATGTCCCCAAATAAGGGTACTCCCACTGCTGAGCTATTTTATTGAAAAATTATAACCGCTCAAACTTGAATATTTTTTTTAGGTGCAATATCACAGTGGCCTGAAAATTTACAGTGGCGCTGTTGCTACTCCATCCTGTGGAGATTTATGGTTTACAGACCAGAGCAGTCCATAGGATGGTGTAGCAACAGCACCACTGTAAATTTTCAGACCACTGTGATATTGCACCTATAAAAATTCAATTTTGAGCTGTTATAATTTTTTAATAAAATATCTCTCAGCAGTGGGAGTACCCTTGTTTTACTAGGGGGATAAACCCTACAACATATATTTCTCTGTCGTCCAATACATGTTACTGTGAACTTTGGGTAGGCGATCCACCCCTTTAATTGTAGGCAGGAACAATTCTAGAATTGTATGCAGGGGGTGGAGCCTACCTTCTCTCCTTGGCTGCAGCTAGCCAACCAGCTCCAGAAAGATTTGTTCCTTGGTGAAGACACAGGCAAGAGAACAGTTCTGCTATAGTTTTAGAAATTTTGTATTTTTCTGTTAGTTATGGTAATCTGCCTAATGGTGGTATTCCATTTCTGACAATGCCCTTACATGTGGCTAGCTCAGTAACCAGGTGCTTTTGTGGGCCTGGGGGGAAAATCTTGGCTACAAGTTCTTTCCTCAGGAGTTGTCCACTGAGGCTTCTTCTTTAAACATGACAGTGTGAAGACAGAAGATCTGCAGGAAAGGTGAGCAACCCTTTGAGTGCTGCAGGTCCACATGACCCACAGTGCCTCTCCGCACAGGGGTTTTCCTTTGGAGTTCCTATTGCACACTCCTGCACTCATTGGGTCTATCTGTATGTCTGTTGGGTGTTTGGAGCAGGTTTATGTGGTATTTAAAGCGGAACTACCACAGCTAAGCAACTTTGTTTCTAATTATTCCCTATCTGGCGACTAGCTGCTCAGTAGCGCTAGCTGGCAGAATTATTACCTGGTTATGGAGAAATATGCATTCATCCTCGGCTGACAGGCGGGACGGAGCGCAGACATCTTGCCCTAGTGACGCCTGCGCTGTCAGTCCCTTCCGGAGCCGAATGTCCGTGCTCCGTCCTGCCTGTCAGCCGAAGATGAATGCATATTTCTTCATAACCAGGTAATAATTCTGGCGACTACCGCTACTAAGCAGCTAGTCGCCAGATAGGTAATTATTAGAAACAAAGTTGCTTAGCGGTGGTAGTTCCGCTATAACCCTTTAGCTGCTGGTTTTGTATCTTTTGGGGGGGGGGGGGGTTCTGACACACTTCCTACTGGTTCAGTGTTTTTTGGGTATCCTAACATGTTCTAGTGGTGATTCATGCATTTTTATTTTACTGTTTCAATTTTGTAAATTTGAGTTTGCGCGCTTTACTGCATAGGTTCCACAGCTCCATTCACTCCTATGGGACTGTACAGTTTGGGACATATCTCTGCAACCGCTTAACCTAGAGACTTCAGAGATGGCTCATCCGGTTCATGTTTCCAGTGTTTTGGGGGGCTCAGGGGGCTTTGGCACTGTTGGGTACTTTTTCTGGGAAAACTACGTTTCTATTGAGCGCTTGCTTCGCGCGCTTGTTTCTGATTGGCTCCCGCCGCGGCAGCCATTTTGTGCCATTTCCAGAACCAGTATCCTAAGCAGGGCTTGGATTCTCCTTCTCTCCTCTGCTGATTAACCCTTCACCTGCCAGATAAGTCTATTTTAGCGATTTCTGTGGTGAAACCTTAATCCTACACACTGTACTTGGGTGATTTCTTATACTGTAAGGTTATTTGACTCTGTGAGAATGTCTATACCGTTGGAGCTTGGGGCAAGACCTAAGACTAAGGATGCTGGGGTCTCTGTATCCCCTATTGCGTATTGCTCTTCCTGTCATTCAGGGTTGCCTAGAGAATTCTCAGTTGATTTATGCCCAGCATGATCTGATGTCCCTGAGAGTCTCCCAGGGACATCCAGCCATGCATTAGAGCCAGTGTGGGTGCAAGAGTTCAAGGCTGCTACCAGGGACCTTAGGTCTACATTGCAACTCTTTCCATCCCAGTTACAGGGGGGTCTTCCATTCTTGGCAGACCCCCTCCTTTGTCAAGTCTTCCCTGCCAAAACCTCAGGGAGTACCTGACGTATCAGATTCCTCTGAGGAGGAACTGCTGGTGGATTCAGATGTTGAGGAATGTTCTGCTGTGGGCTCCTCTCAGTTTTTTGAGGCTGATCCTGAGCCCTCGGCTGAGGGCCTGATCAGGACTGTTTTGCATACCCTTAACATTCCCTTAGTTCAGGAGGTTCCTTCTGATCCCTCTGATCTGTTTCAGGAGCCTAAAAAGCCCCTTACTTGCTTTCTACCTAACCCCACTCTTGACCGCCTTGTGTCTGAAGAGTGGAAATCTCCGGACAAGAAACCTTATGTGTCCAAAAAAATTGCCAAGCTATATCCCTTCTCTGAGGCAGCGCTTGCTCAGTGGGTTCATCCTTCCAAAGTGGTTGCTCCTATCTCCAGGCTTTCTAAGACTACTGCCTTGACAGTTTCTGATGCGTCCGCTCTGAAGGACTGGACTGCCATGCGTCCAGCATTCGCTGCAGCATGGGTGAACCGGGCCATTGCGGTCTGGACTGAACAGCTCACCCTGGCTGCCTGTCAGGGTACTCCTACTTTGGATATGTTGCGCCTTCTTGCCAACATTTCTGAGGCACAGCACTATATTTCTGCTGCCTTATTTGATGCCATCCGTTTAGTGGTTAGGGTTTCCACCATGTCTGTGGTTGCCAGATGGGCTCTTTGGCTCAAGATCTGGTCTGCTGACACTGCTTCCAAGAAAGCATTGTTCTCCTTACCTTTTCAACGTACTTCTTTGTTTGGGCCAGATCTTAAAGGGATAGTAATACTTCGTTTTATCTTTATTTTATTTTGTAGGCATTAAAAAAACATGAAGAACGATATAAATCTTATTTCTCAAACCTTTTATGGTTTGAGAGATATTCACAACCAAAGTTTCCCCTCCCGCCCCTTTTACCTAGGTGTGAGCCATCTCTTCTCAGATGTGGAATCTGGTTGTAAGACCAGACAGATAACAGAAGGGGACAATCTTCTTTCTATGAAAACCCTGCCCCCCTTGACAAGTTTTTCAGGTTTTTCTCTTATCTTAATTGAAGATTGTCCCTCTCTGCAATCTACCTGGGCACCTCCCTTCTGTTACATCGGTAAAATGGGCGGGAGGGGGAGACTTTGTAATAGAATTACTCTTGAACTACAACTCTGACAGAATTGAAATAACATTCTCCAAAGTCTAAATACTTTGATTAATTAGAGCTGCTTTTATTATGAAACATTACTATCCCTTTAAAGGTCTAATCAGTGAGGCCACAGGGGGTAAGAGTAAATTTCTACCCTTAGTCCCCATGAAAAAAATGCCGCTTAAGCATAATCGGTATTTTTGTTCTTTTCAGACTGAGACACATCCGGCGAACCAGAAGGTTCCCTCAGCGCCGCATGCCTCCTTCAAGCCCAAAGAGCAATGGAAGCCCAAGGTATCCTCCAAGCCAAAGGCTTCCAAGCCTTCTTCGGCATGACTCGCCAAACCCAGGTCACCACTCTGCTGTGAGTGGTCATCTGCATCACTACCACAGCATTTGGGAGGATTCAGTGGCGGACCCGTAGGTTTTATAGGTGGTGACGTAAGGGTACAGGATCCCTTTTGTCTCTCTTCCTCCTTTTCACTTCTTTCCTTCTCACACGCCTCAGGGCGCGGAGAAATGCCGACTGTTCAACGGCGCTATTCAGGCTCTTCTGGACAAGGATGTTCTAGAGCCGGTTCCAGTTCAGGGCAGAGGTATGGGTTTTTACTCAAACCACTTTGTGGTCTACAAAAAGGACGGCAGTTGTCTCCCCATTTTGGTTTTGACGGATCTCAATTCCTTTTTGATCCGGACCTATTATCACCAGGAGTCTCTACGGACAGTGATTGCTGCTATGTCCCCGGGGGAATTCATTGCATCTCTGGATCTTTAAGACGTGTATTTACACATCGCCATTCATCCATAGAACCGGCAGTATCTCAGATTTGCCTACGACCAAGGGCATTTTCAGTTTTCAGCTCTTTCCTTTGGTCTTACTACAGCTCCTCAAGTTTTCAACCGTGTCCTGGTAGCCTTAGTGTCCATTCTCCACCAGGATGGTATCAGAGATACTTCATACATAGACGACCTGCTTCTGAAAGCCCCCTCTGCGGAACTTCTTCATCAGCAGGTTCAGCAATGCATTCATGCTCTCATCCATCATGGGTGAATCATCAACATGGACAAGTCAGATCTTGTCCCATCCCAGCGTCTGGTCTTCCTGGGCCTTCTCTTCGACACTCAACAGAGCATGGTGTTTCTCATGGACGAGGTAGTTCACCAGATTGCCCACTTGATTTGTGCGGTTCTGGCCCAAGATCCAGTTCCAGCCAAGAAGCTGTCCTCTGTAGTGGGGAAATTCATCTCCACCATAGAAGCGGTCCTGTTTGCCATGGCACACACCAGGGAACTCCAGAGGTTTGTGATCCAGGTGTGCAAGGGTCAGCCGGACCTTCTGAAGATGTCAGTGTCCCTCTCTCTTCATGTGGAACAGAGTTTGTCATGGTGGCTTGACCTCTCCAATCTGCTGAAAGGCAAGTCCTTCCTGGGTTCTTTCTGGACCACAGGGACGACGGATGCCAGCCTCTCTGGCTGGGTAGCGGTCCTGGGTCGCCTGAGTGCTCAGGGTCGGTGGTCTCCAGAGGAATTTCTCCTTCCCATCAACGTGTTGGAGCTTTGGGCGATTTTTCATGCCTTCACCATTTGACACCCCAGCTGGAAGAATGCCTAGTCCGGGTCCAGTCCAACAACGCCACTGCCGTGGCATACATCAACAAGCAGGGTGGAACAAGAAGTCTCGCTGCTTGGTTAGAGGTCAAGGCTATTTTGTCCTGGGCAGAAGAACACGTCCCTGCCATATCCGCAGTGCACATTCCTGGCATAGACAACGTCATGGCGGACTTCCTCAGTCGACACACAGTGGATAGAGGAGAGTGGGAGCTGCACCCAGAGGTGTTCACCCGCATTGTTCAGAAGTGGGGTGTTCCTTACATCGACCTGATGGTGACAAGACACAACAGGAAGGTTCCGAGGCTCTGCTGTCGGTAGAGGGACCCTCTAGCCCTGGCCGTGGATGCAGTGTCCATACCTTGGTTATTTCCTCTGGCCTACATCTTTCCTCCCCTCCCAATGTTGCACAGGGTGTTACGGAAATTGCGACTGGAACGCTGTCCAGGCATTCTGATTGCTCTGTACTGACCTCACTAAGCTTGGTTTCTGGATCTTCTGGATCTGTCAGTGGCGGAGTCATTCCGGCTCCCTTGCCGTCCGGATCTTCTTCTACAGGGTTACCTGTGGAAGGAGGATGTTCATTGTCTACCCTTGATGGCTTGGAAATTGAATCCTCAATATTGAAGAAAGGGTTTTCTTCTGGGTTGGTGGCTACTAAGCTCAGTGCCTGCAAACCTGTTTCTTCCAAGATCTGCCATCGTGTCTGGTCGACCTTTCTATCTTGGTGTGCTGACAAGGACCTGTCTCAGGAATTTGATCTGCCTACAGTCCAGGCCTTTTTACAGGACAGTGTGGATAAGGGCCTCAGTTTGAGTTCCCTTAAGGTTCAGATTTCTGCTCTCTCTGTTTTCTTTCAGAGGCGCATTGCTATCCTTCCTGATTTCTAGGTTTTCTTCCAGGGCGTTGCTCATACTCGTCCAGCCTTCAAGAATCCCACCCCTCTGTGGGATCTTAACTTGGTTTTGGGCTTTCTTCAGCGCCCTCCATTTGAGTCTTTGGCTACTATACCTCTACGCCTTTTGACATGGAAAATGGCCTTCCTCCTGGCGATCTTGTCCGTTTGCCGTGTCGTGGAGTTACATTCTCTGTCCTGTAGGCCACCCTATTTGGTGTTTCAGAAGGACAAGGCGGTGCTTCGCACTTCTCAGAAGTTTCTCCCTAAGGTGGTTTTGGAGTTCCACATCAATCAGGAGATTGTGGTGCCTTCTTTCTGCCCTGACCCCACCACTGACAAGGAGAGGGATCTCCACTTGTTAGATGTGGTGCGTTGTCTCAAGTTTTATGTACATCGCACTATCAGGAAATAGGACACGCTGTTCGTCATTCCTGAGGGTCCCAGGGCAGGAAGAGCTGCATCCAAAGTCCACTATTCGTAAGGCTTACGAGCTGAGGAAGAAGTCTGTCCCCTTTCGGGTCAAGGCTCATTCTGCACGATCTATTGGGGCTTCTAGGGCTTACAAGAATCAGGCCTCCGCTGATCAGTTGTGCAAGGCTGCCACTTGGTCGTCTGTGCACACCTTTTCGAAGCACTACCGTGTTGATGTGCTGGCATCAGCTGATGCCAGCTTTAGGAGGAAAATCCTGGGGGCAGTCTTGCCTGTCTAGGATGTTCTTGGTGCTATCTTCACTTTTGAGCCCTGTTGGCTCTAGTTCAGTGTGCTGTGTAACAGTTTGGAGTATTGTTACCCCTGTTCTGTGTCCATTGATACTTCATTGTTTTGTTGGGCTCTCTCTGATCTGATGGTTCATATCTGTTCTGGTGACTTGGGGGGCCTTGCGCCTGGTCCTTGCCTTACTTCCTGCCTCTGGGAAACTCAATGGTTGGACATCCCAAAGTTACCAGTAACCTTTATTAGACGAGAGACAAAGGAGGATTTTAGTCTTACCTGTTAAATCCTTTTCTCTTAGTCCATATAGGTTACTGGTTTCCCACTCTGTCAAGGGACCATGCTTGGCTGTCCTGTGGCAGACCTTGGGGGTCCTTCGAGGTCATGCTCACAGGAGTCTTCTTTCCCTCCCACTATCTAGTCAATAGTTAGTGTCCTCAAATCTTTCTGGAGCTGGTTGGCTAGCTGCAGCCAAGGAGGGAAGGTAGGCTCCACCCCCTTCATACAATTCTAGAATTGTTCCTGCCTACAATTAAAGGGGTGGTTTGCCTACCCAAAGTTACCAGTAACCTGTATGGACTAAGAGAAAAGGATTTAACAGGTAAGACTAAAATCCTCTTTTTTTACATTTTAAATATTTACTATCACTTTAAACATGTACATGCCTATTGGCAATAAAATGCCATGTACCCTGCTCCCAGCTTCTCACTCAACCCCAACTGCTCCCAGCATGTCTTCCCCCACCTACAACCAATATCTGTTAGTTTGGAACACCATCTTATGGAGGTTTATGATCAACTGACCAGAGCTGTCCAAATGATGGTGCAGCAACAGCGCCACTGTACAATTTCAGGCCACTGTGATACTGGATCTAAAAAAATTAAAGGTTGAGCTGCGATCACTTTTGAATAAAACACCTTGCAGCAGTGGGAGTACCCTTGTTTTACTCAGAGGGATAAACCCTACAACATATGTTGTTGGTTTTTTTTCCTTTACGTTTTAAGTATTCCTATCCCTTTAACTCCCCTCTCTGGTGAACTACATTTTGATTAAGATAAACCTTGCACAGTCATAGGCCAAATTTGGGCAGGATGAGGTCCTCCAGCTATCGAGGACTACAATTCCCGTCATCCCTGGCCAGGATTAATTGTAGTTGCCAAAGTTTGAGGATCTCCAGTTACCCAACCCTGGTCTTGGCCTTGTAAGGAATGCATTTTGTGAATCATGGTTTAACTCACCCAAGTGATAAACCGACTTCAGTTTATGTAAACAAAGATCCTTCTAGTCTAAAGGGAGCATTTCTGGAACAAACCCACTGAACCGTAGGGAGAAAAAGTAAAAAAAAAAAAAAATCCCATTGATTTAACCCCTTAGTGACACATGACATGCCAGGGCCATCAGGCTGGTACTGGACGTCATGGAATTCTGGGATGGCAACATGGCTGCATGCTGTTCTGCCATAACGGAATTCATTGCACCAAAAAAAAAAACACTGCGGTCCTTAACAGCAGCATCTCTGTGCCAGATTGGCAGTCGTTAAGGGGTTAAATGGGTTTGCTTCAGAACTGCTTCAGTTCTTGGCACATCCACCTCAATATGTTAATCCTTTCACAGCCAGCGGGCAATCAGACAAAGTAAATGTACTATAGGGGAGAAAAATATTCCCACTGGTTTGAATTAGCCTTTTAACCCATTAATTTAATTGCAGAGCAATGCTTAGGAGACTTCTTTAGCAATCATGATGTTATAAGCCTCTGTGGTGCGCTTTTTTTTTTTTTTTTTTTCTCTCTTTAAATGGAATAACTGCTTCTCTTTTACTCTGCTTATTATTATGCATTAATAAGTGTTCAGTTTCCTTCCAAAACAGGTGATCTGTTTCACATCAGAAACAGTAGCTGCATTCATCGGTGTGGTTGGGATACTGTCTATCTTGGCTCAGGTATGCCCTATCCATGATTTATTTATTAACTAAGCTGCCACCATCTGCCCTTCCCTATTTCCTCTCCCATCTGTAGACATTCTGTGGTTCCCATCACCGCAAAAGATTGTGTTGTCTTTATTGCCTTTTGTTGAGTAGATTGTAATTGGGGCCTATCTTGTAGTGACTGGAATCCAACATTGGGGAAAAATGTTAATTAAACTTATAGGGGGTATTCACTAAGGCAAAAAAATCTATACTTATTAATGAGACTATTGCAGGGCTTATGTGAGAGAGTCTTTGACACAAGCAAATTAATATGTTTGCCTATGGAGGAAAAAGTTGTCCTGTTTCATTGAAGAAGAGGCAATACATAAAAATCTTATTTCCCTATTGAAACTGGCTTCCCCATTTAATTTTTTACATTCATAGTAAATACCATTTGCTTACTAGTTAGTACATTTCTCTTAAGCTGATTCACACACACACACACATAGCTGAATATCTAATTTTGCTGTTTGTTAAATAGACATAGAATGTATTGGACACCCCTCTGGCCCACCCTCTAATGCAATACATTGGACCACCTCTAGTCTTAACACCGAGAGTGTCAGAGGGGTATGCATGCCTCTGGCACTCAAAGGGTTATGGGATTAAAATGTTAAATAAATGAAATTTGAGGGCAACAACAAACTCTATGATGAGTTAAAGGAAACAGAATTCTAAACTTTAGCAGGGGTTGTAGATAGGTTTGCCACCCAGCCGGTATTTTACTGGCAGGCCGGTAAAAAATTGGCTTCTGTCCAATGTTAAGTCTATGGAGGGAATGCCATGGCCGGTATTTTTTTGAAGAAAAGGTGGCAACCCTAGTTGTAGACCTTTTATTTCAACTTTACAGTCAGATTTGTCTATACTTTTTATTTATTTATTTTTCCATCTTCACCTTTACACTTATGTCCTTGACGGTGATCTCCGTGAAATTGTTTTGCAGAGAAATAAATCAGAACATGAAAGCAGGTTTAGTGATAGTGTCAAAATAGATTCCACACAGAACATTCAGGACTGCATAGAGAGATTATAGCCTTGTATTAAATATTGCTTTTGTGGTCTATCGAACAGAAAACTCTGTAGGGAAAACATTTTCAGTGAACTTATTTTCAGGAACATAAAAGTGGAAAAAAATGTACATTATTATATACTACTCCTTTAACTGTTCAAAGTTCCAAAGCAACATCTGTCAAGTTATAGCACAGGAACCTTGTGTAAACAGTAATTCTTTAGGTACGTGTGTTTATGTAGGCATGTAATAATGGATATCTTAAGTTATACAAATTTGAGTAGTAACTGGCAAGGAGAAAATAACTAAGGATAGCAAAGGTATGCTGCTTGACATAATTATCTACTTAAGAGCTTGTCACTCATGACAGGTGCACCTACACAAACAAAAGCAAACGGTTTCCATGTAGCTCATGAACATGGCTGTTTAAACAGTCATCAGAAAAGCAAGTTTTGGGTCAAAGATCAGGGCTCTGTCTACAAAGAAATACATTTTGTGGTCTGAGAGTGGCGAAATGTATGTATTAAGTGTGTGTGTGTTCTATTTACTCTTTCCTGTGAGTGATTGTGTGTGTAATATAATATATAATTCGTCCCGGGTGAAGATGGGCACTCCAAAACAATGGAATGTAAAGAAAGAGAAAATTGCCTGGGTGCTTTAAAAAACAAGAATATCAAATAGATAATGTATGGTAACATATAACCAGGGCTCAAAATTTCAAGTCCTGAGCTACTAGCCAGGCCTGAAAAGTTACGCGCCACATCTAGCCCCACCCATATCCTCGCCTTTAACTCCACCCATATCCCTGCCTTTAACTCCACCCATTTCAAGTTCTCATTGATGAAATGACACTGTTGTTCTATGTTTTATTCAGCATATGGCACAGGGGACAAAAACTGTACAAAATCCCAACTTTTTTTAACCCCCCTGAATGCTAGCAATGTCTACAACGCATTAGCCTCTCAAGCATTATAGCAGTTAAATGTTTCATTTAAACAATGTGAAAGTGTTTTTAGGACCCACTACGTCTCCCCACAACATGGTACAGTTGATTTGCCACACTTTGTTTTTATACATAAAGACACAAGGGACTACACATACCTTATGTACAGTATCTCACATAAGTGAGTACACAGTCTGTGTGCGCCATGTAAAAGCTCCATGCACAGAAGACGCGTATTTGGAACCCGTGGTTCCTCAGTGGCACTGTATCATCTGAGTATGTCCAGTCTGAGTAGTCATTGAAGTACTCTACTGCCTGTATTATGATTGACCCCTTATTATGGTACGCCACCCCCTTTCCTTCCCCTTCAACCCTTTTAGTCCTACTTTCCCCTATCCTCCTCTACCTCTCTCTATCCCTGATTATCCCCATCTCATATTCTGCTTTCAGTCCCTATCGATTTATTGTTGTCATCCAGTGTTGCATGCTATCTTACGATTTAGGCGATTGGGGACTATTCTGGAGTTTCTCTCATATTCCTTGTCAATTTGGATCTCCTTGATTTCCAGCACTTTACTTGGGTCTACTCTGGAATATGGCATGACTTTCCCAGACCTTTCCCCCTCACTATACTTCTTGTCTATTCCCCTTTTCTTTTTCACTTTCTCTTATCCTTTTTTTCTGACTCTTCTCTCCGATCCCTCTAGCGAGGTTGATTCTGTTGCTCATGCTTTCTATACCTTCCTTTCCTTTATCATTTATTCTCCTTTCACTTCTGTTTCTTTTTATCCCAACTTTTGGTATTTGATTGATTTATGCTTTTTAGCTTACTGTATTGTTTATTTTGAGGTGTGTTTCCCTCTCATTTACATTTGTATGACTCAATTCTCCAATAAAGAGTTTTGGGAAAAAAAAAAAGCATAACGGACTAACACTACACCTCTGGTCATTTCTAGACTCCCAAATGACCGTATCTCTTGCGAGTAATGCTATACAGGGTGATTTTAGGGTGCATAGCTAGGTGAACCCCCCGGTTGTCAGCGGGAGACATGCAAGGGTAGAAATAAGTGATCTGGTCTTCAGACCCTCCCAAATACCAACCTTAAGCTTCAGATTGTAGGACACAGCACTCCTCTCCCTGTGCACTAACCAGGAATAGGAATTCTGGGCCAGCGGTCTTGCTCTCCACGGACACCCTGCTATCCTTATTGGCAGACATAGATAAGTGGCTCTGGAGCAGCACAGCCCCAGCATCCTCTCCCGCTGGCTCCAGGTTCCACACCTGCTTCTTTTTTAGGCTGGAGCCCTAAGCATTGATTTTCTCAGCTGATATTTGTTGCTGCAGGAGATGTCCAGAGCCACTCATGTATTTTCCGCTTGTACTATTAACCCTTTGAGTGCCAAAGGGGTCTAAACACAGTGCTCTGCAATGTGTTGTGTATCCCACCAGCACTCAAAGGGTTAATGCAACAACTCCCATCTACAGCAGTGCTCTGTTAGCTGACTGGTTAACTTATTCTCTCTTTTCCCAAGCATAAGCAAGCACCACAGACAGAAAACATACCAGCCAAAGTAGTAGAGATAAGTGGGGCAGATTCCTGGGAACCGGGAAGCTGCGAGTGATTAACATCAGGCTAGTCTTTGCAATCTGCAGAGTTTACACTCACCATCGCTCAATTTCTTCTCGCCAAATGCGAGGAGGTGAGTGGAAATTTTGAGCCTTGATATAACCATACACAAAAAGGGCATGTGGTCCTACTGAGTACTTGTTTTTCATGAACGGTGGGGGTAATGGTATAAACCCTTTGAGTATAAAAGGGTGTGTGAAACATAACTTTATAATGCATTAGATACCCATCTAGCTTTCAGTGGGTTCTTTATACATTGCAAATGGCAGTTCATTTTGTTGAAAAGCCTTCAAGCAAAGTGATAAATGCTTTATACTAAACTAGTTGAAGAGCCTGTTACACGGGCCACAGTGCCACTGCCAGCTGGTTGCGGGGCAGTCATGCGCAGTAGAGACTCCCCGTGCCACGGCTGATACGGAGCTGGATGCTCCTTCGCAGCAGTCTCTATTGCACATGACTTCGTCGTTACACACGTTTTAGCGAATTATTAAATAGGATTAGAGCCTTGAAAAGTAAAAATCCTAAATAAACACTTGATTACCAGAAGGGAGGTAGAATGTACTCTTTCATATACGGACCAGACGGAGTTAATCCTTTAATGGTCATCCTTTTGTCAACTGTATGGCTAATAACAGCTGGGATTGTGGTTTTCTACAGGAAAATCACAACACATTTGTGTCATGGCACCAACCTCAGAGTGTCAGGCCTTCACAAATAACCCATTTATATTCTTATTACAGCACTGATCGCGAAATTGACATTTTTCAAGCTATGTGTCTCAACTAAGAAATGTAAATAAGGGTTGGGAACTGCTGAGTTAGGAAATTAACAAACTGAAAGGAAATATGTGTCTCATTTTGTGTTTGAAGTCAGGTTTAAACTTCAGTCAGTAACTCCCTTTTCCTACTATTCTTTTGACAGACTGTGGTTTTGGGGATTCTCATGAGATCAATTGGAAATAAGAACACAATCCTTTTAGGGCTTGGATTCCAGATCCTACAGCTAGCCTGGTATGGCTTTGGCTCCCAGCAGTGGTGAGTGACCCAGTGCACAAATGACCAACCATCAAGAGGCATGTCCAGAAGAGTGTTCTGACTTCTACTTCACCCTGTGTCTGAAGCTGATACACATCCAGCTTCAGGTTGGCTGCAGTAGCTTGTGCCACAGAGAGGAATTGCCCTGGCTTCTATTTTGAGTCACTGCTCTCCTTTTATGATTTCTATTGCATTGTGATATGGAAGGAAGCATCTAATTAGGATCATACCCCTGAGATTGTATGAGGTTGAGGCTGATACACTAGTAAGGCGGGGGGGGGGGGCAAATAGGGCTTTAACATCCTGGTTTCAAACACATTGCATTGCTTGGAGACCTTTCTAGTACTGAAGGTGTTAAAATCCAAATTTAAACCACTGGGCATTTTGAGAAATTGTATTTGTCACCTATGGTGCACTGCAATGAGCAGATTTTGCTGTAAGTTATATATTCTTTTCAAATAGTATTTTAGAAGTGTTGGTTCTTCACATTTAATCAAGTAAAAAGTGTTCAGCAAGGCAGTGAAGCTAATGGACAAGAGGACTCTCCTGGCCCACAGGCTGAATGGAAAGCCAAGGGCTGGCCTTGCCCCCATTTATTTGTTGTTTTAACCCTCCAGAAATATCACTTTTAGAAAAACATTTCAGACCATCAGAAGAGTAGGACAGCAGTGGTTTAGAAATATATCTATGGTAGCTGTAAAATCTATTTATTTTAAAGGGAAACTGTATACCCTTTTGTGTAATGCAGGGCACTTATTACATTTTACTAAGCTTGCTCCCGTAGGAATCTTGAGCTGTACTGTGCAGCCCAAAATGTCTCGACTGTCGGGGGAGGGTGCAGTAAACGGACTCTGTTGGCTGGAATGCATGTACAGCCTTTATGGGACTCACTGTGCCACCCAAAGTAGAGGATCTGTGGGGAATGAATCACTTAGGACAGGAACTGTAAGACTTCAGTCTTGCAATTCAGTCTCTTCCTGAAGGAACAATGACAGAGCACACCCAGCTTCATTGACAGGGCTGCTCAAAGGGTAGAAGGTCTGCCAATTTAATTTGATTCAAGGATTTCGAGCTGTTCTCTGTCTGCATATGTCCCCAAGTGTCCTTTGCCAGCATTGTATTGTTCAACTTGTTTCAGGCATAGGAGAGCTAACTGGAGTCTGGTAAAGACTGTAAACCTCTTTTTCCAAATATGTCAGTTGGTTATTATCCCTTTTAACCACCAGAGTTGTGTGCAAAGTGTTGAATGCCACTGGTTCTTAAAGGTTACTCAAGTACATCTGATGTAGCTCAGAGTTAGTAATGCACAGTTAAATAGACATCCTTCTTTTACAAGTGTTTTATAAGAGTTGCCCTGAAATTGTTCAGTAACTGGCATGAGATCCGCTGATGTTGATTGGCAGGTGTGTGTTACCAATTGCTGGTATGAACTTGAAAGCTTTTTTTCTACACCCATAAAAAGGCATCTCTAGGACCTCGATTCTGGCTCCAGGCTACTGAGTACTTTGGCGAAGTCCGCTCCGCTCTGGGCTCCATAAGTCTTTGTTACAGCTCCCATCACAGTTAAAAATATTCTTAACATCTGTGCTCCAGCTTTGGGTATTGGAGTTGACTTTGAGCCCTGGAGCAAAGCCAACCCTTGCCAGGACCCTCACACTCCCAGAATGGGCAGCAAAGCGAGGTAAGGTAGCCAGGAATAAAATTATAACAAAGTGAGGTAAGGTAGCAAGGAAATAAAATTATAAGAAATAGAACATCTAAGTTAAGTAACAAAGGAGCTACAAGAGGGATCTGTGGTGTAGTGTTTTTTTGTTTTGTTTTTTCCTTCCCCCTCCACTTATTTACTTAATTTGAAGCCACAAAGCTGTGCGCAGTGTGCTCTAGTAACACCTCAGCATGCCACACCCTAGCTTAGATCACCAGTTTCTGTAATTGGGTGTTTGAGGGGAGGAGAGAATTAGTCAGACCTTGTGTCACACGCTATTCCTTTGTGTCTCAGGATGATGTGGGCTGCAGGAGCTGTGGCTGCGATGTCTAGTATCACTTTCCCAGCGATCAGTGCCATTGTGTCTCGCAATGCAGATCCTGACCAACAAGGTAAGTGATTCCAGAGGACTACAGCAGAGTATGGTGCAGGGTGACCAAGAAGTGTTGCATTGGGTGACAAGGTTGGGAGGTGACATAATTAGAAACATTGAGGAAAATAGTTATACAGAGCAGGGCCACCATCAGTAATCATGGGAATGAGGACATTGCCCATCTCCATCACCATTGCCCATCTCCCCTCTACCAAGGCTATAAAGTGGGGATTGGGGACTTTACAAGGCCCTCCAAAAGGTTAAAAAAAAAGGACTTAACTATTTTCAATTTTTATAAATAAAATTTTGTATTGTTCTTATCTAGGGTATCCATATTGTAGAGCAGCTAGATTAGCTAAGACATTTATACTCCGGCACCCTATAATATCCCTATTGGGAAGCTCTGCTTCCTTATACAATAATGTACATGGACCCGGCATGTTTTCATTTGCTGTGTATGAAAGAGTCAAAGGTTAAAATTAATTCTAATGTTGACTCAATTTATTGTTGTAAACATATAAATTGATTAAATTGCTGTCCTTGGTACACTTTATTCCTAGAACGAAATTACCCATAAATCAGTCACTGCTGCTTATACACTTTGGTCCTTAAAGAGACTGATCACCCATTTGCAGAGAGGAAGTTGAAGGATTAGAATACATTCTACCAGTTTGTGGTCAGCTTGGTATACAGTTACTAGCACTTTTCACAATTTCTCATTTAACAGCATTAACGTCTGACTGACTGGTAAATTAACTATTTGACTTAATATGCTTAAAGGACTCTGTGAAAAATCACAACCATGTTCATGGTCCTATGGGAGAGAGTTTGGAGATTTCCATAACTCCTCCTTACTGACGCCCACGTGTGCTTGCGCATGTGTGTACGTGTATGTGTGTGTCAGGGCTGAAAAATTTGTCACATGACCTCTTCTTTTGTTAATATAGGTTAGGATTGTTGGGGTGAAAGGTCAACTTTAAAGCATACATATCACTCTAAAAATAGTTTTGCATAGTAAACCACTTTTTAATATATATATATGCACTGGTTGTTGTTGTTTTTGTTGTTGTTGTTGTTGTTTTTGTTTTGTTTTTTTTAAGTAATTACTGCCTTTCCACTTCCTCTCTGGCAGCATCCATTTGTGGTGGAAATTAATAGGTTTTAGCAGCCTAACAAGGTGGTGAAAGGTGATTTTATGTGAGCCCTTGACACTCAAGGGAGAATTGGTGGAGGGCTTGACAAATCTTGGGCACCAGGTTACAGTGGCGACTGGAAATTTGGGCCCTGGAGCCCAGCAAGCAAACTCGCCCTGCTTGTATGGAAGGAATTTCCTTACACTGCAGTGCAAGTCTTAAAAGGATAGTAATGGCTGCTTTTAACAAAGTTTAATATTGTAGATATTACAAAAAAAATAAGAGATTGGCGCTGTAGCTGACAGCATGAGAGCCTGCTCCTGGGACCGGATGGCGGCTCTTCAGCAGAGCCAAAATAGCGATATCTAGAAAGAAATACTTAATTGTAGCGGACTACAAAGTGTGCTTGTAAACCAGACACACTTTGTAGATAGACCGTTCCAATGAAGTATTTCTTTTTAGATACGATATTTAGGCTCTGCTGAGGAGCCTCTGTCTGGTCCTGGGACCAGGATCTCATGCTGTCAACTAGAGTGCTGACCTATGTAAAAGGGGTGGGAAGGGGGAAGCTTTAGAAGCGTATATCTCTCAAACCATACATGTTTGTGAGATCGGACTTACAGCAATTCATTTAGTTTATTAATATCTATAATATTAAAATTTGTTAAAAGCAGCCATTACGTCCCTTTAACACTTTTAAATATACACGATCACTCCCATTAGCTTGGGAGCTATTCTGTATTTTAAGCATATGGCGTGAGGTCTTTTGACATCACAGTATATACAGTTAAAGAAAACAAACAAAAAAAAAACAAAAACATCCAGACTCCTCCTGTTGCTGCCCTGTCATTGATAGTCTATCCAGTAGGATAGGCAATTGAAGCTGCTATTGCCTTCATCCCTTACACCCTCATCCTCAAACCGGGTTGTTCTTTGAATCCCGGCTTGAGTAGGAGGACCTTTAAGACAGGCATGATGTGAGTGGGCCTTGAAGGTCATTCTGCTCAACTAGATGTTAATGTTACACCGATTTGAGGAGGTGGTGGTAGAGGAAAGGTGGTGATCACCTTCCTGGTTGCAGCATTGAACAATACCAGGGAGTGATATCAGGAGGGGTCCCATTGTCCAAGGGACAAGCATAGGAGTGTTATGCAATAGGTACAAAAATTTGGGACTCAATGGCCAGAGCAAATATAGCCAGAGCTAATGGGCATCCCTGCCTAGTGCCTCGAGCCAATGCAAAGGAAGGAGATACTACAGTATTAGTACGAACCCTAGCTCTCAGTTACGAATCTAACATCCTGACCTGGTTAATAAAATTAGGGCCTAAACCAAAGATGACAAAACTTTACATAAATACTGCAACAATAGAATCAAAAGCCCAAGCCATATCTAAAGACCACTCGATCTGCAGATTAGTGTGAAGGCATCTACTATTAATATCAATATTTTTTTACCTGGCATGAAACTTGAATGGTCCTAATGGATTCAATTAAGAATAACACTATTAAGCCTAGTGGCTAGAACCTTAGCTAGAATTTTTGAATCAGTAGTCAGAAGGAAGACAGGCCTATAAAATCCACAAGGTTTAGGAATATGTACGATAAGGGCTGCATTAAATGAGTCTGGAAGCCTCCCCTGACAGATCTGATCCAGTTGAATAACTTGATAGTGGGAGGAGAGAAGTGTCTGTGTTTTTACTTTTGACTGCATGCCCTTGAGATGGTGTGTAAGATGATGGGTGTAAAGTGTGTATAGTGAGAATTTCCCTGCTCCTAGGCTAGGCCCTGCACTTATACACAACGCCCCAACGCCTTCTTGATTATTGTTGTGACTGTGTGTCCTTTATAGTGTCCACCAGTATGTACTGGCCCCAACCTCCTTTCACATGACTAGCACAGATGAGGGATATTTTTTTTCTTTCTTGCCCAGGCAGCTATACAATGAATTTCACTGTTGATTACAGTGGAAAAGAAGCCATTAAGAGCTTGGGAGAATTATATTTTTGCGGTATGTCATTTACTTGCAGTGCACTAAGGAATTAATGTATCTTGCTGACAAATTCACTTGAATTTTGTTGCATGGCTATCGCCTCTCAATTTTATTCCGCAGTGCACTACAAGCTGTAAATGTAAAAAGATCTGGGCCCAGAGATGGTGGCAATGCAGGAATCTTAGGGTTTGGTATCCGTTTAATTTGGCCACAAGAGAACCTTCAGTGCAGCAGTTCCCAGTGCCTTGTGGGAGTGCAGGAAGTAGACAAATGTTTGGCTGCAATGCAAGGTGGGGCAAGGAGAGATAGGTCTTAACCTGTTGAGCCAGGGCATCATCACCCAGTTGGCACTCAAAAGGTTATTGAAGCCTCTAAATTATTTTTCTATTACATCTAATGTGGAACACAGGAACCATGGGGGAAAGTCTCCTTCTCTACTTTACCCTCGCCTTTACAAAAAGTGACCTTTATAACAGGTTGTAAGCAGGGCAAAGCTGTTTTCGTAGTTAGTCTTCCTTTTTTGTTTTATTCTGCATAATCCCTCATTGGGCAGGCTCCTATCTCTGGCCCCTTTTGTACAATATAACCAGAGCATGTACTTCAGGGACATCTGTCTGGTGGAGAATGGTTTGCTTTATTGGCCTTTAACTGATGCTTTCTCTGAGCTTATTGTCTTTATAGGAGCCCAAAGAGATCAAATTCATTCTTTCTTTGAGCGCAGAGGTCCTGTGAGTATGTCTCTCTTTCCTTGTCTGCCATATTAACCCTTTGCAGTTAGATATGTACTTTTAATTATATTTAAGTACTCTTATTCTAGTTTTTTACTCTTTTGTGGGTCCTTTTTAACCCATTGCTCCTCATGCCCTATTGGACTTCCTAGGGAGTTTTCTGGAACTCTGTCCCTCTTGTTCTGTGGCCCCTACTCAACCTCTGAGGTTCTCATCTGTCGAACCAGATCCTGCATAGGTTAAGGCCTTAATTTCAATCATTTTATCCCTTCTTCTATTCAAGGGGTCTTGGTCCATGGACTTGGTCCATGGGCTATTCTGTGCCCCCGGCAAAAAAAAAAAAAAAAAACGTGCTTTGGCCATTTTACAGAGATTTCCCCCATTATCGGGGACTTCTCTGCTAAGGAAGGGGAAACTGATGCAGATGACATAGATTTGTCCTTCTCTTATGAGGAGGACACCAGTTCTTCCACTGATGGTCTTATTTGAGCTGTCCTTGAGACTTGTGAGGCATCAGAGGCCTCTAATTCGATTTCCTCTTCCCCTGATATTTTCAAGAGATGCATAAAGGAGGTTGCTGTTTTTCATCCTCACCATTCTGTAACCCAGATACTCGTGGATGAATTTCTTAATTCTTGCTGCTTTAGCGCAATGGGCTAATCCCCCTGTGGTAGACCCCCTCCCCAATTTCTCACCTTGCTAAGAATACATCTTGGTCACTGGAGGACACTGCAGCTCTTAAGGATCAGCCAGATAGGTGCCTAGATTTTTATTTATTTATTTTTTTTAAGTTGAATTTTGTGGGTCATTTCCATGGGTAATCAGTATGTTTTGTAGTTAATTTGGGGAGGGTACCACATGGACCTCAGACCCCACCCCATGTTGGTTTTTTCATTGCAGAGTCTTCCCTGCTAGATATGCAGGTGTTTGTATCTGTTACTTTTCAGGAAAGGTTCCCGGGATTCTATGCTAACATTTACATTGTTCCAAAAAAAACAAAAACAAAACAAAACAGGGATGACAGGGATGCCGTCTTACTCTGGACTTTTAAGGCTTCACAACAGTGTTGTCTGTCCTCTGTGGTTCAAGATGGAGTCCTCGCACACCTTTGATGCAGCTATGTGTCTAGGGGAGTTTTTGGCTTCCCTAGACATACATAACATTATTTGTGTATTCCCATACTGCAGCTCATAATCATTTCCTGCTTTTCCATTTACGGCCCTTCCTTCTTGGCTGGCTTCTCCTCTACAGTTTTTACAAAGTTCATGAATGAGATTTGACACTTCTAGCAAAGGTGTTTCTGCCACAAGACAAGTTTTCGTAATTGTCTCACCAGGTGTCTCAGGCCGTACTGTGACAGTGTGGGAGTAAATGATGGTGCTGGGCTTCTTAGTTTCTGCTCTGGAGGTAGTCCAGTTTGCTCAATTCCATACATGGGAGCTGCAGCTGGAAATCCTCAAGAACTGGTTGAGGCATCAGTGTCATTTCTCCCATGTATCTTCCCTGTCCCCCCGGATGAAGGAGGACCTTTCAATGGTGGCTTCAGAGGCCCCATGTGTCTCTGGGATGATGACTGACCAATCATTGGTCAACGAGCTTCTTAACCACAAGGTGTTGGTGTCATCCTATTCTGCGCGCTGTGTGTTCCGTTTGGGGATTTCGTGTCCCTCACTATTAGACTTGCAGCAAGGGCAACAACCATTTGCTCCGTCTGTTTTAACCTTTCACACTCTGGCCTATGACACTGATTGGGGCAGCAGTGCCTTAAAAGCGGCCTTCCGTTGTGGATTGTGTGATCGCCTGAAAGATGACCTGACCACATGTACCATTCTGGACACATTAGAAGGCTTGATAGCTTTGTGCACATTCCTAGACTCTCGCATCCAGGAGAGACGTCAGGAGAGGAACCAGGACCATGCTAGGTGCCCAGTAGTGCGTCCACCCATTCGTCTTGCACCCAAGTTCCAGACTCCTACTCCCTCCTCCAAATCCCTACGTGAACCCGTGGAGATTGGTCGGGTTACCCAGTTAACTGCAGAAGAGAAGTCCAGACGTTGTAGTATGGGATTGTGTGTCTACTGTGGCCGTGTCGGGCACATAGCTCGTACATGTCCCAACAACCGGACTTGGAGCGCCTGGAGGGATACCCTCTAAGTTGGACTCCAGTTCCCTCCATCACCACACTCTCCTGGGCAAAAACTGTTGTGTACCATCATGCCTTAATTGATTCTGGAGCCGCAGGCATCTTCGTGGATCTGACATTCGCCCAACAACACGGTACACCGGTCAGTGTGGTAGTCATCAATTGCTCTTCACTTGGTGATGGTCATATCACCCTGCAGACCATTCCCATACGCTTACACATGGATCCTGCCCACTCTGAGTCCTTGGAGCTTGATGTGATCAATTCCCCACATTCTCCTATAATCCTGGGCTTCCCCTGGCTAGAGAAGTTCAATCCCCTAATCAGCTGGAGAGAGAGAGGACTTTAATCTTTCCTTCTGAGATCACTTCTCCCTTGATGGTTTCTTCCATTTCCCTGGTGGAGGAGAGTGATTCTACTATGGTTCCTGTGCCTTACCAGGCGTATGCAGATGTTTTTTTCTAAAGCCCGGTCTGAGGTTCTGCCCGGTCACCGGTCTTATGACTGTTCTGTTGAGCTCTTACCTGGGGCAGTTTTGCCTAAAGGTCGGATCTATATTCTCTCTTTGCCTGAGAAAGCTGCTCTGGAGACTTATATCCAGGAGAACCTAGCCAAAGGATTTCTCCAACCTTCCACTTCCCCCGCTGGAGCGGGTTTTTTCTTCAAGATAAAAGACTGGTCTTTACACCCTTGTGTAGACTACCGAGGCCTGAACGCTATCACTCGAGAGAACAGCGTTACAGCTTACCTTGACTTCAGCATCATCTGCAGGCGCGAGGCTTCAAGCATGCTGCAGGCCTCTGTTTTATCTGTTTGCTTACTGTAGTCTCCTCCTACCAACTTCCTACTTCCTCCCTCTGAGCTGCTCCTCTTACTTCCTGTGGAGGGGTTTAAAGGGCAGACTGAGGCCCGACTCTGATGCCCTTGTGTTGTTGTTCATGACAGTTCTGTTAACTTGGGCTCCGTGTATGACCTGGCTAGTCTTCCATCCATTCTAGTGCTGACCTGTGGCTCTCTCTGACTATTCTTTTGCCTAACCCCTAATAGTGGACATCCAATCTGGTACAGACTTGTGGGTCTGGCTGACTACCTGAACTGTGTCTGACCTGGCTTGTCTGACTACCCCCTCTGGTGCTGACTTGTTGCTCTGTCTGACTATTCTTTTGTCTTTTCCCCTGGTGATCAGACACCCAATATAGTGCGGGCCTGGGGCTCTGGTAGACTTGCATAGCTGACTGCAGGCTTGAGTCAGTTTTCACCTTATTTCTACTGACTTCAGGCGCAAGTCAGTATTCACCCTTACTGGCTCCAGGTGTGAGTCAGTGATATTTCCTTCTGACTGCAGGCTGAGTCAGACCTCATTCCTCATCGGATCAAGATCCTGAGTTCCTGGTTCCAGCTGAGACTTCCAGTGGCTAAGGCCTAGTCTCAAGCACAGTGGTTTAGCATTGCAACCTATTATTTCTGGTAGCAGGCTTGCTGGCTATTACCCTGTGCTTATTCCTATTGGATATATTGTACATATCCTCTTTGTCATTTGTTAATAAACTGCATTAACTAAACCGGACTGACTCCTGAACTTCTCTGGGAAACCGTGACAAACAGCTACTCACTTCCTCTCATCCCAGAACTACTTGAACGCTTACGCGGTTCTACCATCTTCACCAAATTAGACTTCAGGGGCGACTACAATTTGGTTCAGATGCGTAAGGGCGACGAGTGGAAGACTGTGTTCAACACTTGCTTTGTGCATTTCGAATACTGCGTAATGCCCTTTGGTTTGTGCAATGCCCCAGCAGTGTTTCAGGATCTCCTTCTCACTTGTGTCATCGTATATCTGGATGATATACTAATCTATTCCACAACTGTGGCAGAGCACCGTCAGCATGTCCGTAATGTATTAGCTCATCTACATGACCATCACCTCTATGCTAAACTGGAAAAGTGCAACTTCAAGAAGACGTCACTCCCTTTTCTCGGTTACATCATCTCGGCAGAGGGATTGACCATGGATCCCAGTAAAGTCAGTGCGGTACTAGACTGGCAAGTTCCACAGACCTCCAAAGCCCTCCAGAGATTTGTTGGATTCTCCAATTACTACAGGAGATTTATTAAGAACTTCTCCAGGGTGATTCAGCCCATCGTCTGCCTTGCTTGCAAGGGAGTAAATCCTTGTTCCTGGCCACCAGAGGCCCTGAAGGCATTGGCCTAGCTCAAACAAGCCTTCACTGCTGTACCTCTGCTCTCATATCCTGATCCCACTCTTCCATTCACAGTGGAGGTAGACGCGCCAGGCACCGCTGCCGGGGCCGTTCTTTCTCAGCGTTCCAAGTGTACCGGGATTTTGCATCCTTGTTCCTATTTCTCTCTGCGCTTCACGGTAGCCATGATTAATTACAACACTGGAAACAGGGAGTTGCTTGCCATAAAGCTTGCTTTGGAGGAGTGATGCTACCTACTGGAAGGGCAGCACACCACATCAGTATCTTAACCGATCACCGTAACCTGGCTTATTTGGCATCTGACAAATGCTTAAAGGGATAGTAATGTTTCATAATAAAAGCAGCTCTAATTAAAAATCATAGTATTTGGACTTTGGAGAGTGTTATTTCAATTCTGTCAGAGTTGTAGTTCAAGAGTAATTCAATGACAAAGTATCCCCCTCCCGCCCCATTTACTGATGTCATACTGCTCAGCCAGAGCAGAAGGGAGGTGCCCAGGTAGATTGCAGAGAGGGACAATCTTCAGTTAAGATCAGGGAAAACCTGGAAAGCTTGTCAAGGAGGGCAGGGATTTAATTGTTTTCATAGGAATAAGAGTGTCCCCTTCTGTTATCTGTCTGGTCTATGGACTGCATTCCACATCTGAGAAGAGATGGCTTACACTAGGTAAAAGGGGTGGGAGGGGAAACTTTGCTTGTGAATATCTCTTAAACCATAAAGGTTTGAGATATAAGACTTATATCATTCTTCATGTTGTTTTAATGCCTACAAAATAAAATAAAGTTAAAACAAAGTATTACTATCCCTTTAACACTAAGACAAGCTAGATGGTTCTTGTTCTTTTCTAGGTTTGACTTCACCATCTCATATGTACCTGGTATGAAGAACCTCAAAGCTGATGATCTCTAGGTTGCATGACGAGGCTATACCCACACATGTCTTACTTGAGCCCATTCTTCCTCCAGCCCTCATCTTGGGCTCCTTATCTACCCGAATCCTAGAGCGCATTAGAAGGGCTCAGCCTCCTGAAGACCCCTCTGCACCTCCTATTCCTCTCCTACGTGTGCCTGAGAAATACAGGCGAGCGGAGCTGGTTTGGGCCCACCAGTCCCATGTTGTGGGTCATCCAGCCCTACTTTTTTTCTTGCCTCTTTGCTATACCTAAAACTGAAGGCTGCTGCTGGGCAGAAGTTAAAGGGATAGTAATACTTCGTTTTAACTTTATTTTATTTTGTAGGCATTAAAAAAACATGAAGAATGATATAAGTCTTATCTCTCAAACCTTTATGGTTTATGAGATATTCACAAGCAAAGTTCCCCTCCCCGCCCCTTTTACCTAGTGTAAGCCATCTCTTCTCAAATGTGAGTCTGGTTGTATGACAGGACAGATAACAGAAGGGGACAATTTTCTTTGTATGAAAACAATGAAAGCCCTTCCCCCCTTGAGAAGTTTTTCAGCTTTTTCCCTTATCTTAATTGAAGATTGTCCCTCTCTGCAGTCTACCTGGGCATTTCCCTTCTGATCTGGTTGAACAGGGAAGGGATACTTTGTTTGTGAATATCTCTTAAACCATAAAGGTTTCAGAGATAAGACTTATATCATTCTTCATGTTTTTTTAATGCCTACAAAATAAAATAAAGTTAAAACTAAGTATTACTATCCCTTTAAGTGAAACTGGAGTCTCCTCCAGAGAGTTTTAGTTTGCAAGTGCTCTGCATTCTATTGGTAGCCTAATCATGGTTCCTGAGTTCCATGAGATCTAAAAGAAAAGGATTTGTTGGTAACCCCCTTATATGACCTGTCTCCGTGGCCACTTACAGATTAAGAACTGAAGTTATAAACATATCTCTAACATTGGTTTCTCTCCCCACTTATCTAGAAAAGCTCTCCCTTCCTCTGCCCTCACAAACAAAAATTCTTAATATCTGCAGCTTTTTTCAGTCTTCAGACATATGTGACCCCCTCCAACAGATCTTAGAAACAATAGGGAAAAAGAACTAGATGGTGCTAACTAAAAGCAGTGCAGTTCTGGGGGTATCCTTTTGAATGGTTGCACGCAGAAGAACGTGCGGCCATTAAACTCTTTCAGCAGTCGCCTGGCTAAAAAGCGCAACGTGACAATCTCCTAGTGCATGACAGCACAAGATTGTCACGTCACTTACTCAGTGGGCACGTTAAGCACATGGAGGTAGCTGGAGCGCCTCCATGTGCTGCAGATAATACCCCGTCCTCTTCCTGCTAGCCTGTGCAGAGGCACATACACAAAGTGTCACAGGTATTCGCTACAGGCATAGTGGAAAGTGCATGTTTGTTAAGCACACGGAGGCAGCTGGAGCACCTCCGTGTGCTGCAGATAATACTGTCGTCTTACTGCCGCCTGCTAGCCTGTGCCTCTGCAAAATATTACGGATTTATCCTCCAAACTATCATGCCATAGTTCCATCTTGAGTAGAATGGGAATATGCTCCAGGATAAATCCTCCATAACACCTTAGTCACTCTCACCTTGTGCATGACCTGTGGAGGGTAAAAAAGGTCTGCTAGACTAAGAGGGTAAAATATAAGAGGATATAAAATACATTTAATGGAAAGTGTGATAGATACATAGTGATAGATATAATGCGATTTTTAATACCATGGAGAAAAGACTAAATGGACCATTTGGTTATCGGCCATAACATTCTGTTTGTGCAGGTGGTGTATGTGCCCAATGCCTCTGCACAAGCTAGCAGGCGGCAGGAAGAGGATGGAGTATTATCTGAAGCACACGCAGGTGCTCCAGCTGCCTCTGTGTGCATAACGCACCCATTGACTAGGCGACGTGACAGTCTTGCACTGTGAGATTGTCACGTTGCGCTTTTTAGCCAGGCGACTTGCAGAAACAGTTGAATGGTCACAAGTGAACAGTCTTCTCAGAAGTAGGATTTCTCAGTAACGCTGTCATTATGCTGCCTGATGCTACTATTGTTAAGCTTATCGCTAGATGGCTAATTGATGGTGGGGAGACCTTATTTGGGGTGATCTCCTTTTAAATCAGTGGGAATCACCCCCCAATTGGTGCAGCTGATTGTCTTCAGAATTCCTTGTCTTTAGTTTGATGAACGAGACCCAGCTTTTGAGGGCAAAGGACCAAAACTAATTAAACTAACCAAAAGCGGTGCAATTCTGGTGCAAACAAAGTGCACAAAAGGCAATGCCCAATGGCTCCTTGAATGCTAGACATGTTTCTGAATGCATTGGCGACATCTCTAGTATTCAGTTTGTTAAAACTCCCATTTAAAGCTATAGGACTTTCTTCAGTCTGCAGCTAACAATCTTCAATAAACCAGTCTGTAAGACTGTATCACGCTGATTGGTGTATTATCATCTCCCATTGTTCTTGTCCTACAAACATGTCTCTCGCAACACACATCTGGCCCTAACCAGGCAAGGAAAGCAGTTCTGACCCAGGACAACAGACCCCTTTTGTTGGTGGCCCTGGTAGAGCAGGCCAGACAAAGTGCAATGGAAATGGAGACTTGAAAGGGAAGCAAGTGAAATATGAAATATTACAAGAGTAAATTAGCTAAAAAAAACATTATTTGTATCTATAGCTACTGCTGAAGCAGTCCGTTCATTGGAGTGGGATGTAGGAGGTTTTATGAGGAGTATATGGATGTAAATATTGGCTTTTGATTCATTCTTCACAGGTGTGGTGCAGGGAATGGTGACTGGAATCCGTGGCCTTTGTAATGGACTGGGTCCTGCCCTCTATGGCTTTGTCTTTTACCTGTTCCATGTGGAATTGAATGAGATGGCAGATGAGGAGCCTGGAAATAGGGCCCATAATCGCAACATGGCCAACCCATCTGATGAGGTAACAGGCAAACAGAAAGGAGGGAGGGATAATTTGATGGTGGAGCTTTGACAAGTAAAATAAAGGAGCCATCTTCAGAAAAGGGGGAGGTGCAATAAATAGGATTACTTCTACTATTTGAGAAATATGGGATAGTGTGCATAGAGAGAATCTATGCAGTAGAATTAAATGAGCGGATTTACTATGTACTGTCTATTACAAGAATGGTACTATGCACAAGTCCTCAGAATAACTGAACATATGTGTTTATCTTTCTTTCTTGTGTGATTCATTTTCATAGAGAAGCATCATCCCAGGCCCTCCCTTCCTGTTTGGAGCTTGTTCTGTTCTACTGTCTCTGCTGGTGGCACTCTTCATCCCGGAGCATACCAGCCTAACACTGCGATCTGGTGCTCACAAGAAGCACAGCAATGGAGCTCAGAGCCACGCGTTGCTTCCCCCAACCCACCTCCCTGAGGGGAAGGAGCCACTGTTGGATGACAGCAATGTATGACAGAAAGACTGTGCCCTCCCCCACAAGCCAAGTGACTGTTATTCACAAGGGCAAGACCATGGACTATAATATTGATGGTTTCAGGAAAAGATCATTGGAATGTGCTACAGTGGGGGAGAGAGGCAGCAGGGACCAAATTAAATAGCGGGGATTGTGCCACTTGCTTCCACAGGGAACTGTAAAGAAGGAGCAGAAGGTGTTGGAAACAGGAATGTGTGCCATAGCAGAAACAGACACTGGTAATTGGCTGTCAAGGCAACATAGGTAGTAGGGCAATTTGCCTATGATTTTCCTAACAGTGTGGCAGATGGTGGTGAACTCTCTCCTGAAAGATCAAGGAAGACTGTATGCCAGGGAACTGAAATTGCATTCCTAAAGGGCAGAGACAATGCAATTTTTGTTTGGGGTATCCATGATTGTTTTGCAGTCGAGATGACGGAGCTAATGATTCTGGAACCTGTGCAGAATCAGTGATATCCCAAAAACCTGCACCCTCACTGCCTTTAGGAAAGCAGTTGGAGTGTAGTCTGAGGAGAGGGATTATATATCTGCTGCCAAGTCTGAGAGCAGGAGATGAGGGAGATCATGCATTGTGATTATCACTTGCCAAAACTAGGTAATCAGGAGGCCTAGAGTGGAAATGCCACCGAATCTACCAATATCAACAACCCAAGTACAGAACAACATTGCATCATGGGGTAAAGTATGTATTTTTTAATGTTTAATTTAAAGGAGAGCCACAAACCATTCCTGTTCCCTCCCAAACATTGAGAAGATATCATCTGCTTCTTCCCGGTAAATCTGTGCAGCCCCTGAGAGGGCTGAGTCAGATGAAGAGCCCCCTCCCCTGGTCTGATGGACCAGCCTCTCTCTGTACAGAATCCAAAAAATAAATTTTTTTTTTCCCAAAATTCTCTCTGTTATGGATTTTTCGTTCCCCCTATCCCTCTATTTTAGGAAAGTTTTGTATATTCCAGTACGAGTGTATTTGGGCCTATGGGCACAAACTTGGTTGAAAAAAAAAAAAGACAGGGTCTGCACGTTCAGCCATTGGCAGTCATTTGAAGGGATTTGAAAACTGCACACCAGGGTTGTTTGTTTTTTTGTTTCTAGACCATTTTTTGGGTATTGCCTTTGATGGATCAGAGGATTGAAGTTGTGTACATAGACTGGGTACAACCCATACGTCTATGGCCCATTGTGCTCTGTGTGCAGCCTCCTAGACGATCGAAAACCCATTCCTAGCAGTCTTTTGGGATTGCAAGACACACTTTGCATGACTGAACTGAAATCCTTTCATTTCAGTGCTGCAAATTAATGATCATACATTAAGGACACAGAAACCCAGCAATGGAATATAGGAGTAATGGTAGTTTGCTGACAAAAACATTGGAGGAAAGGCATGTGGGAGTTATTTCAGATGACAGGAAGATAGGCAAGCAATGCAATAGACCAGTGGAATAAGCAAACTGAATTCTTGGTTGTATAGGAAGAGGCATTAGCAGAAGATTGTGTATGCTAATTGGATAGGGAAATGACCAAACTTGATGGTCCTGTTGGTTCTTCTCTTCAGTCAAAATCCGTTTCCATCTCTGGATCACTGGGACAGTAACAAGGGTCCCTTTCTCTCCCTTGAATTGCCAGAATTTACAATGCAACTCCAGTTTCCCCTGTAGGTCAGCTCAGCTGGGAGTATGAGATTTGCTCCTTAAACACCTCAATTGACAGATAAGTAGCATGTAATGAAAGCATGGTTTTTAAAGAGACAGTGCCTCCTAGGACAGAAAAAATATTTACAGTAGTGTGGTAAAGGAAGAAAATAATTGCTATGTTTGTGTTTTTGTCCTTCCATCAATTATTTACTTAAAATATAATATATATATATATATATATATATAATATATTGCTATGGCAGAGTTTTGCTCACAATCTCTTCTATTCTGGTGATGTTATCTGTTAAATTCCATCCACCCATCACAACCAGTTCTGGTCCTTCAAATGTCCTGGATGGTGGATTTGGCTTGGACTTCTTCAGTGAGAGATTTAATTATTTTAAGGATCAGAAGAGCAACTCATTGCTTTACAATGTAGCACACACTAATAAGGTTATTTAGAATGTAATAAAACAAAACTATGCAGAAGACATGTTGATTTAACAGAAAAGGGATTTCTTTAAAGTGTATAGCACTTTAAAGGATCAGCACTCTCTCTGTATGGAGAAGTTTTTTTTTTTATTATTATTTTTATTTTTCCCCTTGTCTAGGAGGCATTACCCCTTTAAGTAACAATCTTGTAAGTGAAGTTTTTCACATGAGAAGCTGGTTGCTGCTTTTGTATACCCCTTCCTCTCCACTTTTAACCACTACCTTACTTGACCCTTCCTGTAAAGATTAAACTTTGTGCTGGAGCCTGAAATATAAACATGCACGTCCGGAAGGAAATTGATCTTCCACAGCCAAGAAAAATCCCAGAATGTTCAGATAAACTGATAACCTATTGTTGACATATAGTAATTCCGAACAAAAGCACCTTCTTTCTGACTTCGACAAGTTGTCAGTGCTATTATTGTATATCCCCAATGATAAAAGAAGGTAATTGATAATAAGCAGAATATGGGCAACACAGCAGGTGTACAGAAAAAAAAGTTCCTGTAACCCTTTTTAAGGACCAGCAATGCTTTGCTCACCCCTGTGGTCCTATAAGTGGTTAACAAGTAAAAATATTGTTTTAAGTGGCTTAGTAGTAAGGGGCATTTTAAGAACCTTTAAAGTAAAACTCAAGACATTTAGGCCTCGATCCAATTGACGCCCTTAAAACAGCCGTAGGGCAATATTGTATAACAGCCGTTAGCAAAAAAGTACTAACCGAGCTATTTAAGTGACCTACCAGCTAAAACCAAAATGGATGTTGGGCCATAGAAAAGGATCTGTGGCCAACCATCCATTTTACTGTTAAGCCCCAATTGTTGGCTCAAACACAGTCACCCTCCCAAACACTAACCCTATACTACCCCTAACCGTAAAGTGCGTAAGACTACCCCTAACACTAGCCTAATACCCAGATCTCTGTTACTTACCTGTCATCACTGTCCGTCGTCTTCTTCTATCTTCCTTCTTCTGTTTTCTCAGATCTTCTCTCTTCTGTGTCTTCTTTCCTATAAATTAAAAAAATGTCAATGTACTATTTTAAACAAAAAAAATGCCCCCAAGATATGCCATAGTTAACCCTTTGAGCGCTGGAGTGGACAGAGTGGTGTCCAGTTCATTGATTTGCAATGCTTTGGACACCCCTCTGGCACTCAAAGGGGTTAATCTGCTTTACCAATGGTACAATACCGTTTTTTTATTTATATATATATATATATATATATATATATATATATATATATATATATATATATATATATATATAAAATCTCATTGCATGCCCTTGCCCATTCACAAAATATAGATGGTACCTCAGGGACCTCCACTAGGGTGTTTACTGCCCCACTTCACTTTCGGTTCCTGACACCTCCAAGCTGTTCAGTCACCGCCATGATTTTGCCAGTGCCCAAGCTCCCTTGGATCCTTCCCGTGTACCCACAGGATCCAGTTATCCACCCCCAGCCCTGTCTTCCCGTCTATACAGACAAGCCATGTTGCATGCTCCTCTAGCACTCAGATGGTTAAAATGACCTGTGTTGTGTGCCTTCTTGTCCAATGCATCCTAGCTGATACCGGGTTGTCTGCAGAGAAGGCATGGCTGGGAATGGATGACCGGCTTCTCTGGGTGTATGGGGAGAATATGAGGGAGTTCTGGCACCAACAGATAGCAAGGTCCTGAACAGCTTTGAGGTGCCGGGAGCCAAAGGAGGATGGGGCAGCAAAAAACTTGTGCAGGTCCCTGAGTTAACATTAACATTGTTTAACATTTATAGTGCATAACCCTTTTGAGTGCATGGGGCTTATTCAGCATTGTTGTATAACCCTCTGACATTCAGAGGGTTAAAGGGCAACATGTTGGGGGTGAGGAAGAAGCGGAGCCATGGCGGGGAGTGATGCTCAACACACACAGGCCATACATATGGGATAAAACTGAATTGCATTTACAGACAATAAAACATTAGCTCTTCTCAGATACCTATGTTTGTTGGGAGCGCAGGGAAAGGCAGAAATGGGATGTCCCAATGACATGTAAGACCAGATTTTAACACTTTGAGTGCCAGAGGGGTACGCAACTCATTGCTTTGCAATGCATTGCATACCCCTCTGGCACACACAGGGTTAAGCCTCTGAAAATAAATGGAGAATGTTTACAGATTAAATAGTGGTAAGCTGGGTATTTAAGTACGAAATTACCCTAGATGAATTTTATTAGGTGTTTGTGTTCCTTTAAGCAACAGTACTAATTGATAAAAAAATATGCTGAATTTCTATACATTCTTCTTAAAATAGTCCCTTCCCCTTGTTAAAGAGATACTAACACCTAACAATAAAACTCTATTTATCTTAATCTGGGCAGAAAATCATGATGGTCAATATTCTGTGTGGATTGGTTTTGTGACCATCTTTAACACCTTAACAACCAGTGACGTGCCAGGATCATCACACCTTTACTAATAAGAACTAGTCACGGTCCTGGCATGTCACGGAGGGCTGTGATCATGTTAAAAAAAAAAAAAATAAAAAAAAAAATGGGGCACTAGTCCTCCAGAGTGGCCCACCCCCAGACTTAAGGGATTCATCGGTAATGGGTACCATGTCCAATGAGACAGGCATGATTGTTTGTTATAGGATTCAAGGACCCAAACATCTTTCAGTGAAGGCTTCTTTCATGGATGCAGGCATAACTCTCTGCTGCAGGACTTAGACCCCAACCTCATCCTATTGAAAGCTTCATAGGAAGTGCTAATTAAAGATTAATTTTGGCGAACCAGTCTACATAGAATTGATTCATAGTGTCCATTCTTGCCAAGATTACGAAGTAGGTTTTTATGATTCGGGGTTGTTATTATATGTTAGTGTGCCTTTAAACCTTTTGAGTGTCAGAGGCAAGGCAATGTGTGGTACCCCTCTGGCACAAAAGGGTTAATATATCCCCTCATTATTCTTTTTTGTGCTTTAAATATTCTACGCCAGGCATGAGGATGGTGTGTAAAGGGCAAATTTAATAATTGAGGGAGGAATGGGTTCATGGGAGGCAACTGGCACTGTGTTAGAAAATACAAATAAAGTGGCAATACCTTCTAGGATAAAATATGAGAAGAGAATATTTAGGGGAGAAATTAATTTGCTTTGTTGTTGTTGTGTTTTTTTTTTTTTTATCTCTTGTTCACAAAATGCTCTTTAACATGTTTCACGTGATGCTATGGCAACATGGTCTTTATCAGTTTCTGCTCAGACTGCACCAAGACCTCTCAGCTTATGATGCTCTTTTACATTCCTTTAGTGAGATTTGTTGCCTTTTCATCATCAGAGGTAGGTTTAAAGGAGCAGTAAAATGTTTTTGTATGAAAAAATATATATTGTAGGGCTTTTCCTGTTGACTAAATAAATGTGCTCCCACTACCGAGAGATGCATATTTCCAGAGTTATTACTGTTTAAACCTGTGTTTTGTTTCTTTGTTTTTTTACATTAGCAGTTCCCTCTAGTGGTCGAATTCCATTTCATTTTTCTGTTACATTCTAATGGAGAGGAAAGTCAGTGACATATTATACAGTTCTCCATAGAATGTGATAGAAACTACTAGGTCAATTCCTGTCAGACCTTTCAGGAAGTTGCACAGTAAATTCACTTCCTAGGACAATTCAGCAACAATCCAAGCACTAATACGAGATCTACAGTCAAGAAGTGATCTGAGGTGAAACTCACCAACCCAAAGGTTCGAGGACAATTAATGGGTGACAGTCAAAAGAGTTCAGTTGAGCAGGAAAAGTTTCTATCCAAACTGGAGGCCGGAGGCAAGTAAGATATCTGTGTCTCTCTGTGGGTAGACTGAAATAATGCAAGTTCAACGGTACCAGTGGACCCCCCCATCTGGGTGTCCCCGTCAGTCGCTGCTTCCTTCAATCCTGAGCAAAGCTGCTCCGCTGGAATATCACAGTTTTCCCCACAGTCACCAGGCAAGACTAGTATAGTGGTTTAGAATTAGACCTCTTTATTGAATGAAACACACTGCTTCTATACACTTACAGAGACTATTATCAAGATCAGCATGTAAACTAGGACTTGGGACAGTGTTTCTACGCTTGACCAATCAGCCACCAACACCCTCATCAAGATAAGCATGCAAATTAGGGCTTGAAAAAGGGACATTCTCACTGGATAATAAAAAAACCTCCCCTGATAGGTGAAGGAAGCACAGCAGGAGTCAATCAACATTCCAATCTTTGCCCAGCACAACACAGACCTGGATATTGTAAGCAACTCCCTATCCCCATTCTCTCTACACTCTAGATCCCAAATACCAAATCCCTCTACAGGACCCACAGTACTACACCACACACACTATTACACCATGTCACACAATATACAACACAGTGATCAACATTTCAAATGGTATAGTCCCAAATCATTCCATCTGGTGACACCTACTTTTCTCCATGTGAAGTCCATGAGGGTCCTTTAAATTTGCCACCCAGGGCAACCTTGGTAAAATCCAAAGGCTGGTGTCTTTTAAAACAGACAGGAAGGTCCTGTTCCCATGACAATAGGGGGTAGTTGGTAAGTTACCACTTTCCAGGTTCCGACTAAGAATAGAGCAGCTGTCGAAGGAAAAGGCTCCTCATGATATGGGAGTATAACTGTAGTGGTCGGAGGTCTTTGACTTCTCGGGGATTGACTGGGAGCTGATCAGCAGTGGAAGGGTTAACGACTCACCCAAAGAAGCGTGGAGTCGAAGGCTCTTAGTTTGTAGTAAACTGGGTAAAGTCTGTGAAATTCACAGATGGTCAGAAAAAGAGCTGGGGCTGGGATAGATCCAGCCGTCAGGAAGCAGCTAGGACCCATGGGAGATCAACTTGCCAGGAAGAGGCTGAAATCTATCTCTCAGGCGACAATGAATGACTTACCTGCAGGAGATCTACCCACCTGTTGCAAATACTGGGATCGATCCTACTCACAGTAAGATGGTGAAGACTGAGTCGGAGAAGAACCAGCAGGCTGAAAAATCTCTTGGTAAATGAGTAGCAGCTAGTCATAGATAGATGCCAAGGTCAAGCCCAGGAGGACCGCTGAAGAACTGGAGTTGAGAATCAAGCTGGGTTATAACAGAGGATCAAA
This sequence comes from Rhinophrynus dorsalis, assembly GCA_037306005.1. Taxonomy (NCBI): domain Eukaryota; kingdom Metazoa; phylum Chordata; class Amphibia; order Anura; family Rhinophrynidae; genus Rhinophrynus; species Rhinophrynus dorsalis. The sequence goes on along the minus strand of CM074718.1, from coordinate 265,493,582 downwards.
GCTTCAACAGGATCAAACAGGCATGATGGTCATGAAAAAAACGAGGTCGCTGCAGGAACAAACGGACAGAGTTTCATCTTGAATGCAATGAAGATTGGCACGAGAAGCCAGAAACCAGAAGGATTTAAAGGTCTTGCTCCCAATCAGGAGTGAGAGGGGGCAGAGAGAAGGCAGATGGAGTGACAGCTATGTGGACCTATTCCTCCCTGCGGAGGGTGGCTTTATGACAAGTCTTCCCTCATGGCTGAGTTTCTAGAGATTCTACCATCTCCTATGATGGTAACCTGAACAAAGAAGATTGGTAAGTAACCCTTTTGGTGCCTTGGTCCACCTTCTGTCTCATTTGTGTGACTCTTCTCACAGATGCTGATATGAGCATTTTTTTTGTGTACTGGCACCGTTTGTTTTTTTTTCTATGCTCTTCTACCTCTGAAAGGCCTTGGAGTGAGGATGGCTGGTGTTTCTCAGTTAACTCTCCTATGCCTGATTGTGGTGTTGTGCATTTTTGCATGCTTGGGGCATTATTTTCATTCTCCCACTACTTTGATCTTGCTTTCTATATTCCCCTGGGGGTTGGGGTTGTTTGCAACTTTTATTTTTTTTATTGTTGTGGCTCCTTTAAGAACTGGAGCCAGTCTGCGGCCTTCTTTTCTCCATTGACCTCTATGGGGGCAACTTTTTTGGGACACAGTTGGAGTTGTAAGCATTGCTAGGCAACAGGAGACTACTGTGGTCTTCCTTACGACTGGCTGTCACTTTTCACTTTCTCATTTATCTTATGCAGAGACTGTCTCTCCTTGCTCTCCTTTTCCAGATTATCCATTCTCATACCAGATAAGTATATTTCTAGGTATTTAGGGATATTTTATTCTAAGACATTTATCTAGCTTTTATAAGGGTCTGGACATTTTCTTCAGAGACATGTCAGACACTAAGGGGCATGTGGAGAAATCCAAGGCAAAAGATTCATGGGCTTCCATTACCCCCTCACTCACTGTTTCTCTTGCTACCTGGATATCAGACACAAGGGGGGAAATGCACTAAAGCGTGATAAAGCAGAGATGACTTTTCCAGTGATATCACTTCTCCAAGTGCTATGTTCTATGGAGCCAAAGCACTAAGATTTCTTCAGCTTTGGCGATTTTAGTGCAGATGCTCCATAAAATAACATAGGAACTGGAGAAGTGATATCACTGGGAAAGTAATCTCCTCCGCTTTATCAACTCTTTAGCAAGCCCAGTGCATAACACCCTGGTCTTCACTCAGTGTGATCTTTCATCAGAAGTCTTATGCATTTTGGGACATCTCAAAGAATCTTGCTAGTTTTCTTCTATTGGTGTGAAGTTAGGACTTAGTAGTTTACAATCTTCTGTTCCTTATGTCTTGCAACATATTTCTTTAGTTATATTAATGAATAGAGAAAAACTAAGGGAGGCATAATAAAATTAATGATTACCAGAAATGAAATCTTAGTTGATGAGAAACCCAAAAAGAACCTTTAAAGTAATTAACCCTCAAGTCATAAGGCTGTTAATTTGAGTCCCCCATGTGCTACTAAAATATTTCAAATTGATGAATGTTGTGATTAAAGTCAGAAATGGATATATATTGGGAGATAAGGAAACAGCTGGCTATTTTTGCTCAGTATTTACAGAAGAAAGTGAAGGTGAACCTCAAGCAAGCAGAAGATCTTTAAAGTACTGGATACCACTCTGTTTATGAAAGCTGATGTTTTATTGATATTATTATCAAAATAAACAGTGGACAAATCTGCTGGCCCAGATGAGGTTCATCCAAAAGTATTAAAGTGCTTAGATATTTGCTTGCAGCACCCTTAGCTGAACGTTTGTTACCAGTCACTTGACATAATTTGTTCCAGATGACTGGAAAATTCCCATTGTATTACCCTTCACAAAAAAGGCAGAAGGGAGATCTCTGCTGAACGCATGCCTGTTAGTCTAACATCGGTAATGGGGAAAATATTGTTAAGAGATAATGTTTAGTATATCTGCAATCCAATTACTTGCACGATCCATAGCAGAATGACTTTACAAAACAAAGCGCTTGCCAAACAAACCTAAGTCAATTATTTAACTGTTACTCAAGTGATAGATAAGGGTGGGGCAATATATGTATCTTATTTGGATTTTAGTAATGCTTTTGACACAGTCTCACATAGTTAAGATGCATAGTTTAGGATTGGAGGTCACTAGATAAGAAACTGGTGGCAAGACAGTCGACAGTGTGTCATAGTTCATGCAATACATTCAGAGGAAGGACAGTTTACTTGTGGGGTTCCTTAACTATCAGTGATTGGCCCTGTTCTCTTCATTAATTGTATTGCTAATACTATTTGCAGGTACCAAAAAGATTGGAAACAGGGTTTACACTCCAGAGGGGATAAGACAAATATATAGTAATTTCAGAAAACTGGAAGAATAGATGAGTACAAGATTTTTAATTTTAATGCAACGAAGTGTAAGGTAATGCATTTCTGACACAAAAACCCAAACGTGAAGTACAAGCTTAATAGTACTTTGCTGATGGCAATATCTGAAGAAGAAAGGGATTTAGGAGTTACTATTTCAGTTGATTTGAAGGTAGGCAAGCAATGCAGTACAGTAGTGGCAACTATATACTAGGCTGTATAGGAACAGGTATTAGGAGCAGAGAGATATTAATGCCAGTTAGTAGATCAATGGTAAGGCCTCACCTGTAGTATTGTGTAACATTCTGGAGAACACCTCTCCTGAAGAATATTAATGCACTGGAGGCAGTTCAAAGAAGAGCCACTAAAATGGTGCAAAATAGTAATGGCAAAACTTACCAGGATAAGCTCTAGGACCTTTATGTATAGCTTGCATGAGAAAAAGATAATGGATTATTGAAGCTGTATTGAGGGTTTTTTTGCAGCCTTTTGGATCAACAGATGTAAACCGGAATAGGAAAAGGGTTGAAGTTGATGGACGCAAGTCTTTTTTTAACCTAAACTACTATGAAAGTATGACTAGGAGGGATTTAACAAAGTTCTGGAGAAAAAGAAGAAATATTATATTGAGGGCTTGATGTAAAGTTAGAGGGTGGAAGATTTAGAATAAGCACCACTTTATGGAAAGGATAATAGATTCATGAAATAGCCTCCCAACAGAAGTGATAGGGGCTAATAAAATAAAGGATTTCAGAAATGCATGAGAAACTGTGCAGTTTATCTTGTTAGGAAAATGGACAAACTGGATGGGTCAGCTGGCTGTTATCTACTCACAAAATCTGTTTCTACATTTTTCCTTCACTTCCAGTGGTGTGGAGGTTTACTTGGTTATGCTTGTACAATCATACTATAAACTGGTCCTCTGGCTAAATAACCTTTAATATTTATACAGCAAGCAACGTTATCAAGTCAGGGTCAACTTTCTTAACTCCAGTCTGACAACTTATTCTTCTCCCAAGACTTTCTGATACCTGAGGCATATAAAGATTTCCTAGAGGTCTTTGACAAGAAAGAGGCTGACAAGCTTCCTCTTCACCAAGTTGATGATTGCATAAGCAACCTGCTTACATTTATTGCCACATTTATCCTTTGTCTGAAATAGAATTGAAGGAGATTAAAGGTTACATTCAAGATAATGTATACAAATGCTTTATTTGTCCTTCTATCTCACCAGCTGGGGCACAAATGTTTTTGTAGATAAAAGGCTAAGACCCTGAGATCATGCATAGACTACTAGTAGTTTGATAACATCACTATCAAAAACATATTCTCATTTATTGTGGAAAACTTTAACCATCTGAAGTCTGTAATTTTCACCAAGATGGACTTATGAAGCTCTTATAATCTGATCCTTGTTAGAGAGGATGACAAGGGGAAGAAGACCTTTCAGTCCCAGTATTGGCATTTGGAATATTTCATAATGCACTTTGTTCTCTGCAAAGGCCCAGCTACATTCCAAAAGCTTGTTAAAAAGTTTATCGGAACATGTGTGGCAGCTGTCTACCTGGACAACATCTTAATTGTCTCATCCTCTTTGGAAGAACACCAAGTCCATGTAAAAAAAAAAAAGTGCTTTCCCTTTATGCATTCATCATTTGTATGCAAAAGTGAAAAAGTATTTTTAAGCTTCTAAGATTGAATTTCTCCCATCTGACTGCTTTGCCAATTCCTATCTGAGGTTCATAAGGAACTTTTCTAAAATGATTATGGTATGCCTCTTAAAAAACACTCTCCTAAACCCCCTTCTTAATCCTTTAAAGACCATGGGGCTCCAGGGGTCTCCCTTAACACACACAATGGAATAATAGAATATATTAGAAAACATATATATATTGATAAAACATTTGGAAACAAACTATATACCTTGGAGGGGGGGTATATGAGGTTGAAAACTCTTTTTTTTTTTTTTTTTTTTTTTTTTTTAAATACACATTTTCTTGTTCTTGCAAGTCTTACATACCTCCAATTGCTCATGCATGCATGCATACAGTTTACATCTGGGATAGACAGCTGTTGCACCTCCAGCTGCTGGGGACTTCAACTCCTATCATCCCAGTTCAGCAGCTACAGTCATCAACACCTGATGGTCCAGCAATTTACTACCCCTACTTTCATGGAAATGCTAACGAGAGAGACAAAAAATAAATGTAAAAGATGGCACTCCATATAAAGGAAAGCAACATACCTCCCAACATTTCAAATAGCGAAAGAGCGAGTTTTTTGTTTCAGGTGTTGTGCATGGATGGTGGACAGGGCTTAAACAAATATTTTTAGGCCATTTCATGACCTATTGACATATCTTTGGTCTTGTTAAAAGTAATTTATTAGGTTACACAAAGTATTTTATTTACACAGGCTATTTTGTAAACACAAACTGAAGTTTAAACAAACATTAATGTGAGTTTTATTTCTGTAGAGCAATATTATACACTTAATATAGACACCACAATGTCTGATATCCTTAAAGTGATAGTAATGTCTGGTTTTATGTAAGTGTTGTTTTGTAGATATATAAAAAAATAAGCTCATTGATGTTAGTCTTGTCTCTCAAATTCTTATAGTTTGAGAGATATACAGTTTTCTCTGTCGTCCAATACAGGTTACTGGTAACTTTGGGTAGGCGATCAGCCCCTTTAAGTAGGCAGGAACAATTCTTAGAAGTGACTGCTGGGTGGAACCTACCTCCTCTCCTTAGCCTGCAGCTAGCCAATCTCCTTCCAGTAAGATTTGTTCCTTGGTTAAGACACAAGGCAAGAGAACAGTTCTGCTATAGTATTAGTTTTTTTTAATTATTTTCTGTTAGATATGGGATACCACCATTAGGCGGATTACCATCAATGACAATTCCCATCACCTAAATGTGGAAAGCTCAGTTTACCAGGTGCTTTTGTGGACCTAAGCCCTGGGGGTAATATCTTGGCTGCAAGTTCTTTCCCCAGGAGCTGCTCACTGAGGCTTCTTCTTGATATATGATAATCTGAAGACAGAAGATCTGCTGAAAAAGGTGAGCACCCTTTGAGTGCTGAGGTCCACATGACTCCTCCACACAAGGGTCTCATTTGGAGTTCCTATTACATACTCATGCACTCATTGGGTTTATGTATGTCAGTGAGGTGTTTGGAGCAAGTTTCTGTGGTAACTTGACCCTTTTGCTGCTTGTTAGCATCTTTTGGGGCGTTGTGGGCACTTTCCCTACTGGGACCAGTGTTTATTGTGTCTGCAGATTTGTTCTAGTGGGCTTTTGGGTGGTTTTACATTTTGGTATTCACCTTGTTAACTTTGTGTTCCGTGCCTTTAAGGCGTGCATTTACCGCATAGACGCCATTGCTCCATTCAATTCTATGGGACTTTACAGTTTGGGACATATCTCTGCAACTGCTCCACGTAGCGAGGTTAGAGATGGCTCATTTGGTTGGTCTGCCCTTGCTCTGTTATCCGGTCAAGGTTCTGGGCATGCTGGGGGGCTCAGGGGGCTTTGGGCACTGTTGGGGTACTTTTTTCAGTGAAACCACAATTCCCACAAGCGCTTGCTTTGCGCCCTCATTTCTGATTGGCTCCCGCCACGGCAGCCATTTTGTGCCTTCGCTGATCGAGTGTCCTCTTGGACTCCCTCTCTCCTCCACAGTTTAACCCTTCGCCTACCAGATAAGTCTAATTTAGCATTTCTGGGGTGATTTTATCATACACACTATTTTATGGGTGTTTTTGATACTTTGACCGTTTGACTCTGTGAGAATGTCTATTCCGTTAGACCTTGGGGCTAGGCCTAAGACTAAGGATACTGGGGAGTCTGTGTTCCCCATTGCTCACTGCTCCTCCTGTCACTCAGGGTTACCTAGAGAATACTCAGGGCATGTTTGCCCAGCATGCACTGCTGCCCCTGAATCCCCTGCACTAGAGCCAGTTTGGATGCAAGAGATTAAGACTACTACCAGGGACCTCCAGTCCACCTTACAACTCCTTCCATCCACCTTGCAGGGGGTCTTCCACTTGTGGCAGGCCCCCATCCCTATCAGATCTTCTCTGCCTAAACCACTGGGGGTAACCTGATGTGTCTGATTCCTCTGAAGAGAAATTATTGGTGGATTCTGATGAAGACTGTTCTGCTGTCCCTTCCTCTCAGGTTTTTGGGGATCCCTTTGAGGCTGAGCCTGTCCCCTCAGATGAGGGCCTGATCAGGGCTGTGTTGAACACCCTGAACATTCCTTTGGTGCAGGAGGTTTCTTCTGATCCCTCCGATGTGTTCCAGGAGCCTGTTAGGCCCCATACTTGTTTTCCACCTAACCCTACCCTTGACCGCTTGGTGTCTGAGGAGTGGATGTTTCCAGACAGGAAACCATCTGTCTCTAGGAAATCTGCAAAGCTTTATCCATTCTCTGAAGTGGCCCTAGCTCAGTGGGTTCATCCTCCCAAAGTGGATGCCCCTATCTCCAGGCTTTCTAAGTCCACTGCCTTGCCTGTGGCTGATGCATCTGCTCTGAAAGACTAGATTGACAAGAAGCTTGAGACTGCTCTCAAGGCTATTTTTGTGAAGGCTGGTTCTGCCCTGCACACTGCTTTTGCTGAGGCGTGGGTGAATAGAGCTGTGGCTGTTTGGAATGAACAGCTCACTTCAACTGTCCATCAGGGGGCTCCTACTACTGACATGTTGCGGCTTCTTGTCAACATCTCTGAGTCTCAGCATTATGTTTCTGTTGCCCAGTTTGACGCTGTGCGTATGGTCACCAGGGCATCAACTATGTCTGTGGTAGTCAGACGTGCTCTTTGGCTCAAGATCTGGTCTGCTGACACGGCCTCCAAGATGGCTCTCCTGTCCTTGCCTTTTCAGGGAACCTCACTGTTTGGGCCTGATCTCAAGGATCTGATCAGTGAAGAGCACTCACCTGCCAGTGGTCCAGAGGAAGAAGGTGCCTGTCAAAAGGAATCTGCTTTTTCGTCCCTTTCAGGCTGACTCGTGCCAGGCGACCCAGGCGGTGCCTCAGGCTCTGCAATCCTCATCCTAGCCTAAGCAGCAATGGAGGTCCAAGTCCTCTGCTAAGCCCAAGGTTTCCAAACTCGCCGAATCCAGGTCCCCACCCGCGGATAGGTGGCCTCTTACAGCACTACCTTTCGGCCTGGGAGGCCTCTGTGGTGGACCCATGGGTTTTGCAGGTGGTGGCTTTGGGGTACAGGATCCCCTTCATCTCCTTTTCTCCTTCTCGGACCTTCTCTTCTCGATCTCCTCTGGGAGCAGAAAAGCGCCACCTTTTCGAGGGAGTCATTCAGGCCCTTCTGGACAAGGCGGTCTTGGAACCTGTTTCTCCTCCGGAACGGGTGTTGTGGTTCTGCTCCAACCTCTTTGTGGTTTCCAAGAAAGATGGCGGCTCAACTCCTTTGTGCTCAGGTCCCAGTATCGCCAGGAGTCACTACGCATGGTGATCGCTGCCATATCCCCTAGGGAATTTCTGGCCTCGCTGGATCTTCGGGATGCTTATTTGCACATCACCATTCATCCAGAGAGTCGGAAATCTCTTCGCTTTGTCTGCGACTGAGGGCATTTCCAGTTTTCAGCCCTCCCCTTTGGCCTGACCATGGCTCCTCAAGTCATCAGAGTCCTGGGAGAATTGATTTCCATCCTCCATAGGGACGACATCCTTCTGAAGGCATCTTCTTCCAGAACTCCTTCATCAGCAGGTGCAGGATTGCATTCATGCTCTGTCCCGTCACGGGTGGATCATCAATCTGGATAAGTCAGACCTTGTTCCTTCACAGAGGATGGTGTTTCTGGGCCTCTTTTTCGACACCCAGAGAGGGATGGTGTTTCTCACAGATTAAGTGGCTCATCAGATAGCACTGAAGGTCCAAGCTGTCCTGTCTCAGGATCTGGTTCCAACCAAGAAGTTGTCATCTCTGGTGGGGAAGTTCATTTCCACCATAGAAGCGGTCCCAGGGAACTTCAGAGGTTTCTAATCCTGGCATGCAGGGGTTGACCGGATCTCCTGGAGAGGTCCCTACCTCTCCTTCTTCACGTGGAGCTGAGCCTCTCGTGGTGGCTCAACCTGAACAAACTCCTGAAAGGCAGGCCCTTCCTGGTGCCATTCTGACAACAGTGATGACAGATGCCAGCATCTCCAGATGGGGAGCGGTCCTGGGGCACTTGAATGATCAGGGCCGGTGGTCCCAGGAGGAATCTCTCCTTCCCATCAATGTCCTGGAGCTTTGGGCGATATTTCATGCCCTGCGGCACTGGACACATCAGCTGGAGGTTTGTCCGGTCAGGGTACAGTCTGACAACGCCACAGCGGTAGCCTACATCAACAAGCAAGGTGGCACAAGAAGTCTCACGGCTTGGCTCTACAGGTCAAGGCTATTCTGTCCTGTGCAGAGGAGCATGTCTCTGCCATTTCCGCAGTTCATATTCCTGGTGTAGACAATAGTGATGAGCGAGCGTGCTCGGCCGATGCTCGGATCGGCTCGAGCATCGCTCTGCTCGGCACATGGCGGTACTCGTCGAGTACCGCCATGTGCTCGCCCGACATGTTCGGGTGGCGGGGATCTGTGCCGGAAGAGGCACAGATCCGAAGAAGCTCCGCTGGACCACCAGGGACTGGAGGTACGGGGGCATTGCGGAGATGAAGGGGGCATTGCGGAGATGAAGGGGGACATTGTGGAAGAGGGGCATAGACTCTATGCCCCTCTTCCACAATGTCCCCCTTCATCTCCGCTATGCCCGTCTTCCACAATGTGCCCCTTCATCTCCGCTATGCCCCTCTTCCACAATGTGCCCCTTCATCTCCGCTATGCCCCTCTTCCACAATGTCCCCCTTCATCTCCTCTATGGCATAGAGGAGATGAAGAGGGGCATAGCGGAGATGAAGGGGCACATTGTGGAAGAGGGGCATAGCGGAGATGAAGGGGCACATTGTGGAAGACGGGCATAGCGGAGCTGAAGGGGGACATTGCGGAGATGAAGGGGGCATAGCGGAGATGAAGGGGGCATTGACCAGGCACCCTCCCCTCATCAGAGCAGGGGGTGCCTGGTGTCGCCCCATTCATTCCAATGGGGCTCGGGTGCTCGGCCGAGCACTCGAGCCTCAGGGGGTGCTCGGTCAGAGCACCCGAGCATCGTGGTGCTCGCTCAACACTAGTAGACAACATTCTGGCAGACTTCCTCAGTCGTCACACAGTGGACAGCGGAGAGTGGGAACTGCATCAAGAGGTGTTCAGCCTCATTGTCCAGTTGTGGGGTCTTCCATGCATTGACCTGATGGCAACAAGACACAATAGGAAGGTTCCAACGTTCTGCTCTCGCTGAGCAGATCCCCTGGCTCTAGCAGTGGTTGCCTTGTCGATCCCGTGGAATTTCCCTCTGGCATACATTTTTCTTCCCATTCGCCTGTTGCACTGGGTGATAGGAAACTGTGACTGGAGCACTGCCCAGTCATTCTGATTGCTCCAAACTGGCCTCGGCAGGCTTGGTTTCCAAAGTTTCTGGATCTCTCAGTGGCAGAGCCTCTTTGGCTTCCCTCCCGTCCGGATCTTCTTCTACAGGGTTACCTGTGGAAGGAAGATGTTCATCTTCTGACTTTAACAGCATGGAGATTAAATCCTTAATTTTGAAGAAGTGATTTTCTTCTGGTGTGGTGGCTACTATGCTCAGTGCCCATAAGCCGGTTTCCTCTAAGGCCTACCATAGAGTTTGGTCTACCTTTCTATCTTGGTGTGCTGATAGGGACCTGTCTCAGGATTTTGATCTTCCTACGGTCCTTTCCTTCCTCCAGGATGGTGTGCATAAGGGTCTCAGTCTGAGTTCTCTTAAGGTTCAGACTTCTGCTCTAACTGTTTTCTTTCAGAGGCACCTTGCTATTCTTCTTCCTGATGTCAAGGTTTTTCTTTCAAGGCGTTGCTCATACCTGTCCTGTGTTTGACTCCCACTCCTTAGTGGGCCCTTAACTAGGTGTTGGGTGTCCTTCAGTGCCCTCCCTTTGAGTCACTGGCCACTATTCCTCTCCGTCCGCTGACGTGGAAGATGTCTTTTTTTTCTGTATCTGTTCGCCGTGTTGCGGAGCTGCATGCTCTGTCTTGTAGGCCACCCTTTTTGATGTGTCACAAGGACAAGGCGGTACTTCGCAGGAGTTTCTCCAGAAGGTGGTGACCGAGTTCCACATTAATCAGGAGATTGTGGTTCCTTCTTTCTGCCCTAACCCTACTTCTGACAAGGAGAAGGATCGTCACTTGTTGGACATTGTGCATTGCCTCAAGTTCAATGTGCATCGCAGTGAGCCCTTGCGGCAGTCTGACTCTCTCTTTGTCATTCCTGAGGGTCCCAGGGCAGGGAAGCCTGCTTCCAAAGTAACCATTGCTTCTTGGATCAAGTCCATTATTCGTAAGGCTTACGAACTTAGAAAGAAGCCTGTTCCCTTTCAGGTCATGGCTCATTCTACAAGTGTCACGGTTCCCCAAAGATGTTCAGGAGTCCATACGGTATAGTTAAATGCAATTTATTATAATGATGTCCCTCTTTTTAGGAGATCAGACTCTTTAGTGTGTATATAAGTGTATCATATTGCAATACTGCAATAAATATCACATTAATGTTTGTTTAAATGTCAGTATATGTGTGTGTAAATTAGTCTGTGTAAATAAAATACTTTGGTCTTGTTATAAGTCATTTATTAGGTTACACAAAGAATTGTCAATGGATCATGAAATAACCTAAAAATTCTCTGTAATGCCCGCCTAACAGCCACGCCCCCTAAATTACAAGTGTCCCTCTTTGGCAATTTGAAATGTTGGGAGGTATGAAAATGATATTAGCAAATATACTACAGACACACTGATGGAAAACATTTCTGATTAGTACTAGATCAGAACCTTTATACACACCACAGTACAGACACGTTGTGCTTTGTAATGAGGTATGCCATTATATCAGAGAGAGCGAGCGAGAGAGAGAGAGAGTGTGTGTCTGTCCGTTCGTCCGTATGTATGTTTGTGTCATGCAAACTGAAGGGGGGGGGGCAACCTCGTATTTTGCACCAGGGTCCCGAACTCTCCCAAGTGAATTATCTTTCCATTATTCTCTGCTCTTACACGGATATCATTCATAAATGCTAAAGGGAATTTATAAATACCTGGTCATATTTCCCTGGCAGAGAAATATGATATAAAATCAGGGTAAAAATAAGCTGGATGTGTTAGCATTGGCTCATCACCTCTCTGAAGTCACTGGAATACACTAAACATATGTCAGGATCTACAATATAAGATTTGCTTATCTGATTGGTGAATCTATATTCTCGCTCACTGATTAATGAAGAAATACAAAACGAATAGTAAGTCTGTGATTGGCAATATGCAGGGAGATTCAAGCAGTGTATCCATTCGAAGACTGATAAATCAACCTCGCAGTGATATAACATTAAAAAAGCCATATGCACAAAAAAAATGCAGCAATTCTGGGAAAAACCATCTGCACTCTAGTGGTCTAATAGAACTTTCAATGACTTTAATGGGGCTTTTAACCCCTTGAATGCTAGAGAGGTCCCAGCACACTATAAAAGCCCTATTTAAATAAAAGGGGATTTGAGGGATTTATATTTTCCCCACCGTGTAGTTGGTTTGCTCCACAAACATTCTATTTTGTGCATATAGCCCAATATACAGTGTAATATAACTTGCCGAGAGAGATAATATAAAGTGGTAATTATAAGCAGAATAATATCAAATGAAAGGATATATTATGCAGAGTGGTGCAATATGCAGAAATTACATGCAGGCATTTCTTGTGCAAAACAAATTGTTTTCTTTTCAGCTGGGAGGTCATGGGAGAACTAGTGCTTGAATTGGGCTGGGAATCCCCCATATTCATAGTTCCCTTAAACTTCCATTTCCCCAGGTCTTGCATTTTCCTGCAAACCAAAGAGTCCCCATTCCCAGCCAAGGTCATGTAGTAGAATATAATTCAGGAACAGGGAAAGGGTGAGTAGAGAAGAGCGAGCGTTATCATCAAGAGGACTATAGAGAAAACACAATGATTCCTTCTCAGGTCTGCTGCATTCTCCTGCAACTAACAATTCTGTGCACTGGTGAGTCTCTCTCAGCACAACCGCATACAGTATCCATGGGGTTATGGTGTATAGGTATCGCTTTAAATGCACAAGGCTTATGAAAAACACACACTGCAGGGCTACACTGATTCCAGCGCACACTTGTAGAATGACATTTTCAATTTAAAGGCAGATCTGGTCACCTTACATTTCAGTACTTGACCACGTTATTAGAAATAAAAGCATGAGGGCTGCATTAATAATTTTATATAGAAAACTTTTTTGAATTATAGTCTGTCAGCTATTCAAAAATATGGATTTTTTAAAAGCATTAATACAAAAACAGTACAAAAAGTATGATCATCTTTACACATACAAAACCGCACAGTTATTATACACAATACTAGTCACTGAGCAATGAGAATAGACTGAAATATTCTTGAGTAAGGTAGTCACATATCCCTTTAAAGGGATAGTAATACTTAAAATGTAAAAAACAATATGTTGTAGGGTTTATCCCCCCTGCGTAAAACAAGGGTACTCCCACTGCTGAAAGGTGTTTTATTCAAAAGTTATTACAGCTCAAAGTTGAATTTTTTAGGTGCAATATCACAGTGGCCTGAAATTCTACAGTGGCGCTGTTGCTACACCATCCTATGGAGATTTATGGTCCCAGGACCAGAGCTGTCCATAGGATGGTGTAGCAACAGTGCCACTGTACAATTTCAGGCCACTGTAATATTGAACCTAAAAAATTCAACTTTAAGCTGTAATAACTTTTGAATAAAACACCTTTCAGCAGTGGGAGTACCCTTGTTTTACTCAGGGGGATAAACCCTACTATCCCTTTAAATCAGGGACACATACTGTATAAAAAAACACACACACACACACACACACACACACACACACACACACACACACACACACACACACACACACTCTGTAGGGTTGCACTGATTCTTGTGCAGTTCAGCAGAATTAAGTTTTCATATGGGTATGTGTAGTTTAGTGACTACCACTGAATATGTGTTATATCACAATAATGGTTACATGAGATTTTAGCACAGCGGTTCTCAACCTTTCTAGTGCTGCGACCCTTTGATAAAATTTCCCAAGTTGTGGAGACCGCTAACAGTAAAATTATTTTCCTTCATCGCTGTAATTTTGCTACTGTTATGAATCGAAATATAAATATCTGATGGTTTTAGGCGACCCTTGGCAAATCGTCATTCGACCCCAAAAGAGGTCCTGACCCACAGGTTGAGAACCACTGTTTTAGCCTAATCCTTTACTCTCAATTCTTGATTCAGAGCAAGCTAGCATCCCAGTACATTTGAAATGTATACCAACCTGTTATGTAAAGCAATGCATTGGAGACCTCGCATGATGAATACATATCCCTTTAGCCCTTTGAGTGCCAGAGGGGTACGCATTGCCTTGCAATGCGTACCCCTCTGGCGCTCAAGGGGTTAATTCAAGGACACTTATGAAAACTCCATTCTGCAGGAAATCACAAGAATTGGTGCAGCCCTGCAGTGTATATTGTAAGAAAGCCTTTAAAGGCAAATGTTGTCATCTTACTTCACTATCATCCAAGGGGCTAAAGTATTTGGAAGATAGTGTTACACTGAGATTTTGTGTGAAACCAAAAGTAACACCATTGTAACAAGCTGGAGACTCAATGGTGTGTTGCTCTGCTGGTCTCATGTAATACTAGATCAATACGTTCCTATCCGCACATGAAAATTACAAATGTGGCAGGCAATTCCATGGTTCCATGAATTTTTTAATTCTTTAGCTTCAAGACTGACCTCTTGTTCTGACATTTTGTCCAATTAAAATAGTCTTTCCTTCCTTAACTCATTAAAAGCTTTAAATGTATATCAGCGTTTATTTTGGAGCTGGATATTCTGCAGTAATGAATTGCAAGTCACCATCAATTAGAGTGTTAAATGAGCAGTTTTATTATGGGCAAAAACATTTTTTACAGCTTTTCCTGCTAAGCAAAACAATGGTGTTTACACTTGGGAGATGTCATTCAAAAGTTATTACAGATCAAACCTGGTTTAAAATCAAACTGAACACTATCGACATCTAATGTCCAGAGGGCATTTTTTCTAGCCCCCTCTGTAGGAGAGTGTAAGCCTTACACTAGAGCTTTTCCTGCTGAGTAAAACAATGTTGTTTAAACTTGGGATGTGTCATTCAAAAGTTATTGCAGATCAAACTTGGTTTAAAATAAAACTTAACAATATCGACATCTGTCCAGAGGGCATTTTCTTCTAGCGCCCTCTGTAGGAGAGTTTAAATCTTACATCTAAGCTCCCCATAGAATATTTGTATCAACACCTCCTGGTGATCAAAATTAAAATTTAATTAAAAAAAATTTTTTGGAGCTGTAAATAGTGTTTGGATAAAGCATCTCCCAGCTGGGTAAGTACAATTTTTTTACTCAGCAGGTAAAGCCATGCAATATTTTCTTATATATATATATATATATATATATATATATATATATATATATATATATATATATATATATATATATATATATACTAGTATCAAAGCCTGTATACATGGGCTAAAGTGCACCCGGCTGCTGCAGAGACAGGCGGTGAGCCATCCAGAGCTCCCTGCTCCGGATCAGCGCATTCGGCGACTCTCTCACCGAACGCGCTGATCCTCAACGGGGAGCTCCAGACGGCTCACAGCGAAGCGCCCTGTGTGCAAAACCACACATGCACAGTCTCTACTGCGCATGTGCGGTTACGCTCATAGGGAGCGACGCAATCTATCACTTTATGTTATAGGATATATATATGTATAATGGGACTTTCTCAAGGTCCAGGTTTTGGACCGAAACGTTCCATTTGTATTGATCATTTACTCTAATAAATTGTCTTTTGATAAGTCCCACGGGTGCTGCCCCATCTTTTTATATTTTATACATTCTATTAAGGGATTGTGCACCTGGGCAGATTTAACACTGAGAGAGGGTGATTTCACATTGGACTTGTTATATTATATATATATATATATATATATATATATATATATATATATATAAAAAAAAATTTTAATATTCCCTTGATGCAACCTTTTGGATTGTACTAGATGATCTGTGGGGTTAATCTCTTTCTCACCAACAAGAACTTTATAAAGCAATACTATTTCTGCCTAAAAATATCATTAAGTAAAATAGTGTAGTCACAGTAAAATAATAATAATAATAATAATTTATTTCATTTAAAGGTCAACTATCTCGCGGGTCTGCTCCCTTGCATCTGTATTGTGACACCCCCCTGCAGACAGTGGGAGAGCAGACTCCTGGTGCTCCCTTTTTGGTGCCTTGAGAGAGATTGAACTGTAAGTCTCTGAAGTCTTGCAGTTCAGTCTTATTGGGTTGTGTGAGCAACCCACAACCCCCCCATAGACTCTAGTGAAGGGCTTCCAAGGCCGACACTAAGGGCCTGTGCAGACTGCACAAGCAATTCCAGGTTGCTCTCCAGCCAGCAGAGGGAATCAGTTTGTGACATTCCCCACAGAGCATGCCGTGAATGGATGGATAGAAGGGAGGTCATTGTATTGTTTACATCAGAGTAGTAAGATGAAGCCTTTAGAGATTTAAGAAATCGAAATATTAAACAAAAGCAATTTAGAAACAACTATCTAAAACAGATTTTTATACAAGCTGGCACCATTATGAAACTCAAACATTGACTATTTAAACTTGAATGTCAATATAAAGCAATTTAAAAACATAAGGAAATAGTATGATTGTGTTGCTGCTTTAACTCCTTAAGCCTCTGAGTACCAGAAAGGTAACAAAAGCTTTGCAACTCAAAGCGTTGGCTAACTCTCTGTCAGTGAAAGGGTTAAATGCTAAAAGACAGCTTTAGCATCCATCTCTCTTTCCTCTTGGTCCCATGTCTCAGCTTTCCAATTGCTTACTGTTTAAACATGTAGCAAGCACTATTCATGAAAAAATATATGTTATAGGGTTTCTTCTGATGAGCAAAACAGTGGAACTGCTAGGTGATTTTAATCTCAAAACTTTCATTGTTCAAATGTGTTTAATTTTATTTTCTCCAACTGGTGTCCAAAATGCATTTTTTAAGGTGCACTTTAACCCTTTGAGTGCCAGAGAGGTATGCAATGCATTGCAATACTTTAGACACCTCACTGGCAGTCAAAGTCTTAAAGGGATAGTAATACTTAAAATGTAAAAAAAAATATGTTGTAGGGTTTATTCCCCTGAGTAAAACAAGAGTACTCCCACTGCTGAAAGGTGTTTCATTCAAAAGTTATTAATTTTCAAAGTTTAATTTTTTAGGTGCAATATCACAGTGGCCTGAAATTGTACAGTGGCGCTGTTGCTACACCATCCTATGGAGATTTATGGTCCCGGGACCAGAGCTGTCCATAGGATCGTGTAGCAACAGCGCCACTGTACAATTTCAGGCCACTGTGATATTGCACCTAAAAATTCAACTTTGAAAATTAATAACTTTTGAATGAAACACCTTTCAGCAGTGGGAGTATTCTCGTTTTACTCAGGGGGATAAACCCTACAACATATTTTTTTTTTACATTTTAAGTATTACTATCACTTTAAAGGACAGCTTGTGTCAGAAGTGAGAACAGCACCACCTTGTGACCACTAAAGAAAGCTGCAGTTTAATGAAGAAAGAAGAAGTTTGAAATTTAAAAATCGCCTCAAGAAAAAGTTGCAACACACATCTTTCATTTAAAAAGTTAACAGCTTTTTTTTTTAGGGCTCACAATTAACCCTTTAAGGGGTGTGCACAAAGGTTAGGGGGAACAATTTGAGGGCAAAGCACCATATGGAAAAATAAGATGTCTACTTGCTTTAAAGGGATAGTAAAGGGATAGTGATACCTCAATTAAAGTTTAGCTCCGAGTATTATTTAAATTTTTTTTTAACATATAGCTCTATAGTTACTTACAGTGTTATTGTTCAAGCACTATTCAAGCTAAAATTATCCCCCTCCCGCCCCTTTTGGCCATCTCCCCATAGATCTGCAATCCCGTCGTGGGACCAGATGAATGCAGCATGGAACAATCTTCACTCAGTAAGTATAAGAAAAACCCTGCCCCCCCCCCCCTTAACGAAGGAGGGCAGGATTTTACTTTTGCTTACTGAAGATTGTCACTCGCCGTGCTCCATCCGGACCAGACCAAGAGGCTGAGTGACTCAGGAAAAGGGGTGGGAGGGGGATCCTTTCATCTTGAATAGTGTTTGAACTGCAAATCTGTAAGTAACTATAGCGCAACACTTGGAGCTAAAGTTTAATTGAGGTATTACTTTCCCTTTAAACTGGCGTCTTTATCCCTTGCATGTTAGAGATATATGTAAAGCAAAGCTTTAAAATGTACTGGAAACATCAATAATTCCATAGGTTATAGCAGTCACTTAAAGGGATAGTAATAATTATTACTAATCCCTATATTAAAGGCATATTAAAAATAATTGTATTGCCCCCAGTGTCATCTCTCAAACCTTTATGGTTTGAGAGATAATCGCTCCTAAAGTTGCCCTCTCCCTCCCCGAAGTCAGAGTTGTAGCTGACTGAAGGGAAATCCGGTCTTACGGTCATCAGGCGGCTCTGCAGCAGAGCCGAGATCGTGTTATTAATAAAAAGAAACTCTTTCACTAAAACAGTCTTCTACGTGTGCTTGCAAACCAAGCACACATAGAAGACCATTTCAGCAAAAGATTTATTTTTTATTAACGGAATCTTGGCTGTGCTGCAGAGCCGCCTGACGGTCGTACGATAGGCTTCCCTGCAGTCAGCTAGAATGCTGAAGACGGGGAAGGGGGAGGGAGAGGGCAACTTTAGGAGTGATTATCTCTCAAACCATAAAGGTTTGAGAGATGACACTGGGAGCAATACATTTATTTTTAATAAGACTTTAATATAGGGATTAGTAATAATTAAGTATTACTATCCCTTTAAATTAATGGGAATTTGGGGAATTTTGATGTGCTCCCTCTGGTGTTGTTAGAATTGCTCCATTTTGTTTGTGTCTATAAGATCCTGTTGCTAATCTTCTGCTCTCAGTTGTTCACTCAATTCATTCTCACATTCTTTCTTTCTCTCACAACAGCACGCCACTCCTTAACTCTGTACCCTCTAAAGCCAGTGGTGCCTCTTGGAGGGATGATTCAGCTGAAATGTGACATTGACTGTCCTGGTGGCTCCACCACCTGGAAGGGGCTGGATACTAACCTGGGAGGCTTGTACACCGCTCCTGGCTACAGCATACTAACCATCAGAAATGCCACTGTGTCTATGGAAGGAACCAAAATATGTGTGGGAAAATGCCCTGGGGGGGTCAGTAAGAATTCCCAGGGGTCTGTAAACCTACATGTATATGGTATGTAAGACTGAATATTCTATATCTTCAACGGTGTGTGCGACAAGTTACAGTTCTCTGCTTAAACGGATAGTAATGTTTCACAAAAAAAAGCAGCTCCGATTAATATTCATAGTATTTGGGCCATGGAGAGTGTTATTTCAATACTGTCAGAGTTGTAGTTCAAGAGGAAATGAATGATAATGTATTCCCCTACCGCCCCTTTAACCTAGTGTAAGCCACCTCCCCTCAGATGTGGAATCTGGTTGCTTGAGCAGACAGCTCAAAGTGAGGGACAATCTTCATGCTGTGAGCATAAGGGAAAACCCTGCCCCCTTTGACAAAAGAGGGCAGGTTTTTCCTTATGTATACTCACTGAAAATTATTCCTCTCTGTGATCCATCCAGACAGTCTTGCTGCTCTGAGGTGAGCAGTGTTACATCAGTGAAATGGGCGGGAGGCGGATACTTTATCATTCAATTACTCTTGAACTACAACTCTGACAGTATTGGAATAATGCTCTCCATGGCCCAAATACTATGAAGATTAATCAGAGCTGCTTTTTTGTGAGACATTACTATTGCTTTAATGCATTTTCATACATTTATCTGTTACGGTTTTTCATTGCTACTAGTACTGAAATAGTTTTAAAAAACACTAAGAAAAGTGCTTTCTATAGCCTCTGCTGGTACAACAGATAGAAAATGGAACCCTGCAGCATTGATCATTGATTGGAATGTTCTCTTTTAACACTTAGGTCCATTTTAAAGCGGAACTTTCATCAGGTTAATATTGAGCCCCAAATAATAATTACATTAGCCATATGCATAGACGTAGTTGTATTTTCAAGAATAATTGCTGCATTACTAAAAAATAGACCTGTTTAGGCAGACAGGAAGTGGGGAACAGCGCAGATAACTTGTAGAGACTGCATCCCTGAGTCTGCGCTGTCCGTCCCCTTGAGCTCCACGATTGGTGAGTTGAATGCCTTTGAGCCTTAAGGCACCGAAAGGGACAGACAGCACAGGCGCAGAGAGCATCAACTGCAAGATCCCTGCCTGTGCCTGTCTGCCTAAAAGGTCTATTTAACTTAACTTTTAGTCCAGGGTTGTCCAAACTGCAGCCTATAATTGTATCATAACAGCAGTTGGTGAACCACAGTTTGCCTGTCCAGTTCTAGGAAGTTTAATTAAGTGCAAGAAACATGTGAACTTTAGTGTTGAGCGAGCACCCCGATGCTCGGGTGCTCGGGTGCTCTGACCGAGCACCCCCTGAGGCTCGAGTGCTCGGCCGAGCACCCGAGCCCCATTGAATAGAATGGGGCGACACGAGCATTACACCAGGCACCCCCTGCTCTGATGAGGGGAGGGTGCCTGGTCAATGCCCCCCTTCATCTCCGCAATGTCCCCCTTCATCTCCTCTATGCCCCTCTTCCACAATGTCCCCCTTCATCTCCGCTATGCCCCTCTTCCACAATGTCCCCCTTCATCTCCTCTATGGCATAGAGGAGATGAAGGGGGACATTGTGGAAGAGGGGCATAGCGGAGATGAAGGGGGACATTGTGGAAGAGGGGCATAGAGGAGATGAAGGGGGACATTGTGGAAGAGGGGCATAGCGGAGATGAAGGGGGACATTGTGGAAGAGCCCCTCATCTCCTCTATGCCCCTCTTCCACAATGTCCCCCTTCATCTCCACACTGTCCCCCTTCATCTCCGCAATGCCCCCTTCATCTCCGCAATGCCCCCGTACCTCCAGTCCCTGGTGGTCCAGCGGAGCGTCTTCAGATCTGTGCCTCCTCCGGCACAGATCCCCGCCACCCGAACATGGCGGGCGAGCACATGGCGGTACTCGACGAGTACCGCCATGTGCCGAGCAGAGCGATGCTCGAGCCGATCCGAGCATCGGCCGAGCATGCTCGCTCAACACTAGGTGAACTTCAGGCCTGTTAACTTTAGTGACAAGTACAATGAAAATAGGTTGAAATTACATTTTAAAACCAGGGACAGCAGGCATACATACCTGGAAACTCTCCAGTTTTGATCCCGAGACTCTTAAAGTGTTAGTAATGTCTGAAAAAAACTTTTTTTGCATTTAGAAGAGCTTAAAAAGCTGATCTAAATGCAAAAAAAGTATCTCTCAAACCGCTAAGGTTTAAGAGATACGGGCGTTTAAAGTTTGATTTCTCCTACGGTCGACACGCTGGCGCTTGAGAAGTGCCGGGATCTCGTTACTTACACGGAATCCCTTCATTGTAATGGTCTAAAATGTGTACCTAGTGTTCAGGCACACATTTTAGACCATTCCAATGAAGGGATTCCATGTAAGTAAAGAGAACTCGGCACTTCTCAAGCGCCAGCGTGTTGACCGACACAGATCTCCTGCTGACAGCTTTACAGCTGTCAGTAGGAGAAATCAAACTTTAACCCCTTAAGGATTGGAGGTTATGGGACATTTCCGTCCCATAACGACCGCATAGGGGCAGTTTGACTCGCCGGTACACGTGACCTGTCACGTGTATTGGCGCGTCACTATGGGGCTTGAAAGAGATCGCTCCGATCTTGGAGCGGTCTATTTCATGCCCTATTTTTACTTACAGCGCTCCCGGTAGAGCGCTGTAAGTAAAAAGTACGTGACGTACCATGACCGTCATCGGTCCTTGAGTAGTTCAAGGACCGTGACGGTCCTGGTACGTCAAGGGTCCCTATGGGGTTAAAAGCCCGTATCTCTTAAACCATAGCGGTTTGAGAGATACAGTTTTTTGCATTTAGATCAGCTTTTTAAGCTCTTCTAAATGCAAAAAAGTTTTTTTCAGACATTACTAACACTTTAAGGTGAAAGGCCAGATTCTCAGGGGCAGAGTCACCTGCTTTTCGCTATATTATTCATCCTAGTTAACTACTTCTTTAGTCTCTATATTTTTGCTATTTTAACAGAAATGAAGATGGAGAAGTTCTGCTTACTTTTGTGTGTTCACTAACACATATCTCTTATGTCGTAGCATGTTAACCCTTTGAATGCCAGAGAGGTATCCAATGCATTGGGTAGCCCCCTCTGGTACTCAAACAGTTAATGGTTCTTTAAGGATTGATGGGAACACCTCTGGGTTAGAGCAAGCAAGCATATATATATAAACTATAATGTTTTATCTGGGGAACAGTAAAGAAAACAAACATCCAAAAATGAACTGTGGTTATAGACATTAAAATCCCCTGTACTTCATGTTAGCATTTTAAAATGTGTCTGTTTGTTAGGCCTAAAATCTTACATATGGTCTGAGGGAGCAGTAATTCCTTTTGCAGGGCTCCAAATGCCACAACAACCTTGAGCTGATTGTTCAGGATTGTCTGGAAGTCGTTTGAGATTTCACAGTCCTTCTGGATACAAGAGGACACGGCATTAAAGGGATAGTAATGATTCACAATAAAAGCAGCTCCAATTAATCTTCATAGTATTTGGGCCATGGAGAGTGTTATTTCAATACTGTCAGAGTTGTAGTCCAAGAGTAATTGAATGATAAAGTATCCCCATCCCGCCCCTTTTACTGATGTAACACTGCTCAACTCAGAACAGAAAGGTGGTGTCCAGATGGCTTGCAGAGAAGGACAATCTTCAATCAACATAAGGGAAAAACCTGATAAACCTGTCAAGGGGGTAAGGTTTTCATTGTTCTCACAGTAAGATGATCGTCCCTTGCTGTGATCTGTCTGGTCTGTGGACCAGATTCCACATCTGTGGCGAGGTGGCTTACACTAGGTAAAAGGGGCGGGAGGGGGATACTTTATCATTCAATTGAAATACAACTCTGACAGTACTGAAATAACACTCTCCATAGCCCAAATACTGTGAAGATTAATTGGAGCTGCTGTTTTTGTGAAACATTACTATCCCTTTAATAACAATAAATCAATAGACACTTAGCTCATTATAAACAGAACAAGCAAAAGTCAATAACTATTAACACCGGGTATAAGCAATTTAAATATATTAATTTAATGAGGCTACAAGCTGTGTAGGTAAAAGTTCAATTTTAAAGGAATACTAACGCAAATAATTAAATTGGGATATATATCATTTTAAATATCACGTACTTACAGCCACCTTCTTTAAATTTTAGCTATTTTATGTTCGATACCTAAAATCTAATCCTAAATTTGCATTTTTAATCGATGTGTAGACTGTCCTATATAGACTTCATTTGCTTGCTTGTGTAGAGATTGTTATTAACCCTTTGAATGCCTGAGGGGTCTCCATTAATGTATTGAGATTACTACCCACTCCTACCCAGAAAGCTGATGCCTTATCTGAGGCCCATTTACAAACTGCAAAGGAATATAAAGTCTGAGACTGTTATCAAGATAGCTATTGAAATGGGAGCCCTGGAAAAAGCAGAAATGGAAGATCTGTACCAGCCTCAGCCCATAAGTATATAAATATACTAGTAAAGTGGGACGGCGTTGCCCTTCATTATAATGAGGACTGCATTATGATATATTATTTTGGGTAAGTGTAATAAAAGTGTGACATGTGTTTGTATTGTGATCTGTGTTTGTGACAATATGTGTGTGTGTGGACATGAGGACATGGCTGTATTTTCACTACATTAACCGTTTGAGTGTCAGAGGGGCATGTAGCATATTGCAAAGCAGTGTGCTGCATAGCAGTCTGCCACTCCATATGGTTAAATGTGAATCCTGTACAGTACAGTGTGCTCCCTGTAATGGAGTAGGCACCATGTTGCTCTTCACAATGAGTGCCAGTGGTATGCAGCACTCAGTTCTGTAGTATGGTGCATGCCTCTCTGACACTGAAAGGGTTAATGAAGTGAAAATACAGCAATGTCCTCACGTGCACACACACACACATTGTCAGAAACAGAGTTTAGAAGTCAAACACATGTCATACTTTTATTACTCGAAATAATGAATCATAATGCAGTCCAGGGCCTGGCAGGACAGTGGTGAAGGAGAAGCTGTTGATGCAGTAATCGTCCGGGTTTGAGTGGGCACGATGAGCCGAACCCTTCCTCCTCTCAGGAGTCCTCCTGCTGCCCCTGATCCTCATTTGGACAGCAGGGAGTCAGTGTCCTGGAAGGGTGAGTCATCCCCCATGCTGTTACTGTGATCCTACTCACAGTCAGTGGTGCTGAAGAGCAGCGTGGGGGGTGGGTGCCAGCATTAAACATCGCTATAAGAGACAATACATTGTCCTCCTCTCTTGATCAGATTTGCCTGCTGAGTGCTGCTCTGGACTCTCTCTCTCTCCCGTCTTCAGGCATTAAAATGAACAGCAAGGGCCATGCATGGAGAGGGAGAAAGAGTCCAGAGCGGCGCTCATCAGGCAAATCTGATCGTGAAAGGAGAACAACGTATTGTGTGTCAATGCGGTGCAGGCCCCTGCAGGACAGTGGTGAGGGAGAGCCGTTGATGCAGTAATCTGCCGGGTTTGACTGGGCTCGATGAGCCGAACCCTTCCTCCTCCCAGGAGTCCACCTGCCGCCCCTGATCCTGTTTCAGACAGCGGGAAGTTGAGCTGGTTGGTGTTCCAGTGGTTAACCCTTTGAGTGTCAGAGTGGCTTTGCAATACGTTTCATACCACTCTGACACTGAAAGGGTTAATGATGTTGGGCAGTTTTGTAGGCTCTTTTTCACAATTCCCCGAAATGGCTTGCATCCTTGGGGCTCCATTCGAGAGAGAGAGGAGGGAGGGAGAGACAGTGTGTGTGAGTGTGTCTTGTGTCTGGCTTTGAGTGCAAAGTTGGGTGACTTGTGTATGTTTCTGGGGCTTGTGTATGTGTGGGGCTTGTGTCTGTTTCTGGGGCTTGTGTGTGTAGGGATTGTATGAGTGCCTGTGGTGTAGGAACGAGTGGCAGCCTTTTTTTTTTTTTCCAGTTGTATTGTGTTGGGCGGCCTGAATAGTGGGTGTGGGCCAACACCCTGCATGATTTTCACACAATTCCCCCATTGAATCACCCAATGGGAGCAGTAACTCCTCCTTACTGCCACCCCTGGGTGTGTTTTGCCAGGCACAAAGTCTTCTTATATATATATATATATATATATATATACACACACACACACACATACCCAGTCAATAACAACAAACACCAAGGTGGGGGGTAGAAATATATATATATATATATATATATATATATATATATATATATATATATATATATATATATATACACACATACCCAGTCAATAACAACAAACACCAAGGTGGGGGGTAGAAAGGCCATGGCATAGCTGGTTAGGACCCCAGACCTCAAAAGCCACCTACCAATCTTATTATGCGCCAGCTCCCTCCCTGTAATGGTATCCTTTTGAATGGTCACATGTAGAAGAGCGTGTGACCATTTAAATCTTTCAACATGTCGCCTGGATAAAAATAGCGACATGACAATCTCGCAGTGCATGACAGTGTGAGATTGTCACGTTGCCTATTCAATGGTCTCATTTAATAGTTAAACAGCCAGTGATGGTCTTTAGTCACCTTCCATTTCAGCTTTCACAGTTTGGCTCTTTTTTTTTTTTTTGTCACCTTTGTGCCGGTGCAGCCTCGTTCCGCAGCTTTATAAAGAGGTTATTATAACAAAACCCCTACACAATCAATGTGAGCCAATCCTGCTTCTTCCCTTCTCTGTGTGCTCCGCTTCTCCCTGTCATTCTGCATGCAGAGAAGGAGGGAGGCAGGATCGGCTTACTTACTGATTGTGTAGGGGTTTCGTTATAATAGCCTCTTCATAAAGCTGCGGAAGGAGGCTGCCCCAGCACAAAGGTAACAAAAAATAGAGCCGAACTGTGAAAGCTGAAGTTAAACAGCCGGTGATTGTCTTCAATTTCCATCTGTTTAACTATTAAATGTGACCATTGACTAGGCAACGTGACAATCTCTCGCTGTCATGCACTGCAAGATTGTCATGTCGCTATTTTTATCCAGGCGACATGGTGAAAAAGTTAAAAGGTTGCACACTCTTCTGCGTGCAACCATTCAAAAGTGAACCCCTTGTAAAGGGCAGGAGTGTGTGTGTCACCCTTAAGTGAGCATGTAACCCTGTTTGGGTCAGCCCGATGCTGACCGTCCATGCCCCTGTGGAGGCCAAAATTCCCTAGAAGGCTGGCCCTAGGCCCCACCAACCTGCCACAACAATTTGATTAATCAATCCAAATATTACCAGGCTAGAAATAACAAGTACATAAACAGTATTTATAACATAGTTAACAGACCTATACACTAACAATGACTTCTACCCTACCTGTCCTAACACTAACAGTCCTGACCTAACAAACAGATGATATCCGAAAGCCTGAAAAAGAAGGGGTTAAAAGATACATGAGAAGAAACAGTGCAAAAAAGGGAAAGTGTGTGTGTGTGTGTGGGGGGTGCTCCCCCAGCCAGGGACCCGGCTTAAATAACCCACATCCTATACATTCCCACAACCCCCTAGCCTGGAAGAGAGGATACTTCCTGCTGGAACAACTTCCAGTCAGGATGGCCCTCTCCTCACTTACAGTCGGGCCATGCTAACAGAATATATGTAAGAGTACACTTTAGGCCTCAAAAAACAGAGTATTTTTACAGCAGCTAGCACTGAGTACTGGGTATTTAAGTGTGTATATTCCTAGATCATTTAGTGTTCCACTAAATCAGTGGTGTAACTTACCATTGGATGGTCCAGGTGCACATTATTTTAGGCCCCTAACACAAAATATTTTCCACGGGGAGTAACTAAAACAGATGGAGGCTCCATGAATGCTGGGCCCCTACACAAGTACACCCTCTGCACCTGTAGTTACAATCCTGCTTTAACACTTTGAGTGTCAAAGAGATGCCAAATTCATTACTTTGCAATCTGTTGAACACGCCCATGGCACCTAACGTGTTAAAAGTTGCCAATACATTTAATCTCAGATATATACATTGTGCTTATTTCATATTTCTATAACACATTTCCCCTCGCTATGTACTAACCTTCATTCTGTCTCTTTCAGCCCTTCCAGACTCCCTGGTCCTGACATACCATGCTGAACAGGACCCACCGTCCCTTCACTGTTCCATGCAGGGGGTGTACCTGATGTCTACAGTCAGCTTGAGCTGGTACCGAGGATCAGAGAAGTTGGACGTTCCCAACCAGGAAGAGGAAGAGCAGCAGGAAGATGAGGAGGACCTGAGAACTCTCACTTGGTATATGGCGCTTCCCAGAGAGGAGTGGCTGACAGGAACCACTTACCGCTGTGAGGCAGAGGTGGCTGTGGGTGACCATGTGTTCAAAAGAGAGGGGATCTTACAAATGCCACATAAAGGTATGATGTTCCCCAAGATGGATGTGTACACAAGTAGATATGAAATCATTTTTACTTCAAAGGTGTGTTTAAAACGTAGAAAACCACTGAGGCTAATGTATTAAGGAGAACTATAGCAATTTTGAAGCAAAACAAATTAGAGCACTCCAGCTTACATTGAGAAATCCTTTGTCATCGGAGGAGGTTGGGAATAGACAATACTTGGGCAGGGAACAGAAGAAGATTGACAGGCTGCGGTTCAGAGCCATAGCCACAGTCTGTCCTGAAGTAAGGCCCCGACCCACTTTTAAAAATGTGAATTTCACCATAGAATGAATTGTATAACACAAAAATACAAAGATTAAAGGTTATCTCTATATGAAGATCACACTGAGGTAAACTTGTATAGGGGTGATAGTTCCCCTTTAAATACAGTTTTTATCCCCTTGAATGTCATAGTAGTCTCCTACACATTTACTCTCAATATGTTGGCAGCCTCCCTAGCATTCAAAGGGGTTAAAAGTCATATTTATATCAATGCAAATTTTTTTTTGTCTCCTGTGGTGCAGACTTTTTTTGTTGGTAAAAAAAAAAAGGGCCTCAATATCTATTTTTTTAACAAATAAATTCTAATATAACTTGTACCACATAACAAAACAAACAAACAGATAACCCCAAGGGCAGGGGTGAGCAATCTGGGTCTCA
The DNA here is from genome assembly GCA_037306005.1 of Rhinophrynus dorsalis. NCBI lineage: Eukaryota > Metazoa > Chordata > Amphibia > Anura > Rhinophrynidae > Rhinophrynus > Rhinophrynus dorsalis. The sequence goes on along the minus strand of CM074718.1, from coordinate 265,465,697 downwards.
CCAGCTGTTGTTGCACTACAACTCCTGCATATCTCCCAACATTCCAAATGGCCAAAGAGGGACATTTGTTTTTTAGGAAGTGTTGCTGGGACGTGGCTGGTGTACGGCAAATTACAGATAATTTTTAGGTTATTTTATGATCTATTGACACCTATTTGTGTAACTGAATAAATGATGTAGAACAAGACAAAAGTATTTTATTTACACTGACTAACTTATAAACACGTTTCAACAAACATTAATGTGAGTTTTATTGCTGTGGAGCAATGTGTTACATCTATATATGCACCAAATAGCCTGATCTCCTAAAAAGAGGGACATCAGGATGGGAAAGAGGGATTTAAGTCTCAAAGAGGGACACTTGGGAGGTATGCTCCCATCATCCTCAGCTGGCCATTGGCCAGTGGAAGATGATAGAAGTTGGTTGAGCAACAATTAGAGAGCCAAGTTTGCCCACATGTATTAGAGCTTACTATGATCTGATTCTATTGCAGTTGATACTTTTATCAATGGGTTTTTCAGACACATAAATACACTTTTTTCAATAAATTTAAATAAGAATATATTAATCGGGGTGGGCAACTTTAGGGCCTCCAGCTTTTGCTGAGCTACAATTCCTGTGGGGCCTCATGTTGCCCATCTCTGTGTTATATAAATAAAGTGAATAACACATCATCTGTAATGTAAACTAAGTCTATAATTGAGATCAAAAGCAGATATGGCTAAGAAAGGCCATGGAGATGACTTTAAACTTATATATACTGATTAAAACCATTATTTATAAATGTTAACATTTGAAATATACATATATTGCCGTGACTGTGTGGAGTGCTTATACAATATGTTTGTACTTCCCACAGGAAGCGTTATGGGGGTCACCACTCCTGTCATCACCCATAGCACTGGTCTAGTTGCTACCACCACATGGAGTTCTAACATACAATATACCTCTCAAGGCTCTGCAGACTATCCTAAAGAAAATGAATCCATACCTTATCCTAATAAACATGTGCCAGATTCCATGACACAGAGAGACACCAAAACTCAAGCTACTTCCATTCAGAGATATGGCACAGAGCCTATGTCCAAAACTGAACCCAGAATCTCTCGGCTGACCTTCACACCCTTGCTTGTCAAGGGAGGAACACCTGCAAACAATGTTGTCAAAGGGGATTCAGCAGCACTGCCCATAGGGAATCCTCAATATTTACCTGTGAGGAAGAAAAGCATACACCTGTCTGCTGTCCGACAAAGTACCATGCAGAATGTGTACATCAAGCAGAACTCTACATCCCTGCCCACTGTCTTTCAAAGTACCACCCAAAATATGTACACTACACAAGATCTCACATCTATGACTGCAGCCCATCAAAGTGACTCCCAAAAGCTATATGCTAGACAAGATCCTACCCCTCTGCCTGTGTTCCATCAAACTACCCATAAAAAGATATATATTAGAGAAGATCCAACATCTCTTCCTGAAGGCCATCAAATGGACCCCAAAAAACTGTACAATAGACAAGATTCAGCATCTCTAATTCTGGGCTTTCAAACTACACAAAAAAAGGTGTATGTTACACAAGATCCCACATCTCTCCCTTCTTCTGTAACAAGCGAGATTACCCACAAAGTTGTCCCTGCAGCTGAGGAAATTCCCACAGCACCCAAAGGTGAGTTTGAAGTGTAAAGGTTGTGCATAGTTTAAAGGATGAATAAACTTTTTTAATCAAAAAAACATATTATAAGACTTTCTGCTGAGGCTACTCCCACAGCAAGGAAATGCAAAGTTCCAGAGCTATTACAGATGAAACAGTTGTTTTGTTTTTGTCACATTAGCAGTGCCCTCTGGTGTCCCAAAAGTTCACATTCAATTCACCTAGTGCCCAGACTATTGCATTCTATGAGAGAGGTGAATCACTGACAACAGTTCTCCATAGAATGTGACAGAAACAGCTTCATCACTTACTGACAGCTTAAAGGGATAATAATGTCTCATAAAAACAGCAGCTCTAATTAATCTTCATAGTATTTGAGCCATAGAGAGTGTTATTTCAATACTGTCAGAGTTGGAGTTCAAGAGTAATTGAATGATAAAGTTTCCCCCTCCTGCCCCTTTTACCTACTGTAAGCCACCTCCCCTCAGATGTGGAACCTGGTCAACAGACCAGACTGCTCACAGCAAGAGATAATCTTCTTACTGCGAGAACAATGAAAGCCCTGCCCCCATTGACAGGTTTTTCCCTCATGTTAATTGAAGATTGTTCCTGTCTGCAAACCACCTGGATGCCACCCTGCTGCTTTGAGCTGAGTAGTGTTACATCAGTAAAAGGGGCAGGAGGGGGATACTTTATCATTCAATTACTCTTGAACTGCAACTCTGACAGTATTGAAATAACACTCTCCATGGCACAAATAATATGAAGATTAATTGGAGCTGCTCTTATTATGAAACATTTCTATCCCTTTAAACAGTTCTACATTTTTAACACAATGAAACAACTGCTAGCAGTGGGAAAACCCTTTTTTTATTTGGCAGAAAAAATTCCAATAACATAGGTTTTCATAAAAAAAAAAAAAAAAGTTTACTGCTCGTTTAGTATTTTATCTCTCACTAACAGAGGGATCTGCAGCAATCACATGTGCAGAACCACCAAGGAATGGCTGAATCTGTCAGCTCTGGTCCTCGAGCAGACAGCTACAGCCTTCCCACCATGACTGCAGCATGTCCTGAGGAGTGCTGTGATTGATAACCCATGATGTGCCATGAGCATCATCCATCCTCAACTGACGGAATTCTGTGACGGTCCAGGCATATCATCCATTATTAAGGACCCATGACCACACCTGTCCCGGCATTTAAGAACCGGTGATGGTCCTGGCATGTCATGGAATTCTGGGATGGCAGCACGGCTATACACTACTCTGCTATTCCAGAATTCAGTGAGTGAAAATAAAAAAAGCCCAAATGCCAGATTGGGCTGTCATTAACGGGTTACTCTCAGGTTGGTGAACAGAGGCTCAGATGATATGATTGCTATGCATGTGCTTAATTAGGGATACCCTTAAAATACAACCTATTGGTGTTCTCTGAGGACCAGGGTTGGGAGCCACTGCCCTATGGTATAGTTAATTTGCTCCAGCATTGTTCATGTTTTGCTTTCCAGGTAAAGCTGTGTGTGTAATTTTATAGCCAATATGCACACGTATGTTTTTATGCATTGCATTTAAGCTTGTACACACACATATATGTATGCATATATAGAAGTATGTATTATTAAATCCATTTGTATTGTGCCAACTTTCAGGAGTCCACCCAACCAACAAATCAGATTTTTCAATTTAACTGTATATTAGTCTCCAATAAAGGCACAATACAAGGGTACTCCCAATGATGGGAAATGCTTTATTCAAAACATTTTACAGCTAAATCTAGCATTGTTTAAGTCTCAGTTTAACATTGATTTTGTGGCCATGTACAATTAATGTTTGAGTGAAGCACCTCCCATCAAAGGGAGTACGATATAGCTATATAATTGAGACTTTCATATTATGACAAGAATATCAGCAGTGTTGTAGGGGAACATTTAGATTGCCTAATGGTTGTACTGCACTGTTGTGCCATTAATATAAGGTAAGTATCAGAAATGTTCAACACAAGAATACATAAAGAGGGGAATAAGTGCTTGCAATATTGCAAGTTATTTTCAGTTTGTAGTTTGGCTTTTTGTTTCTATTAAGAATATCTGTCTCTATGAATAGATCACTCAGGTCTGCATTTCCCTTCCTTGAGAAAGGTACAAGAAAAGGCTTATGCAAACATATACATTCTATTTGTGATATACCTGCCAATCAGTGTTGGACTGGGGCTTATGGGTACCACAAAGGATGTAAATTGTAAGGGCCCACTCTGTACTCAAATGTATACAAAAATAATTTAAAAAAAAACACATAAACACTAGAGATGGGCAAAGCACAAATTTTAGAGACAGAGCCAAACCGAGTCAGTGAAACAACACCGTTTACAATTGAAGTGGGTCTACACAAGTGATATCACCGAGCTTACAATTGAAATGGAGCTACAATAATTATACAACAGAGCTTACAATTGAAATGGAGTTACCCTACTGATTCCACAGAGCTTTAAATTAATAAGGTGCTACTCAAGTGATGTCACAGCGCTCACTATTGAGAGGGTGCTACACAAGTGATACCGCAGAGCTTACTGCTGAAATGGTATCACTTATGTAGGGATAAAATCCACTCCAATGGAGTATCAAACTCGTAGACCCAACTCTGCTTCCTTTTCTATTTTAGCTCCCTCAAATACCCAGTACAAGATGTGTTTGAAGTTCCCACCCTGACTATTTCCTTCTCCATTTCAGCTCCCCCAAATGCACCATACAAGACCTGCTGCTACAACCTGACGTGAATGAAATGATACATCCAGTATTAGCCATGTATTTTGTATGGGGCATTTAGAGGAGCTAAAATAGAGATGGAAGCAGGGTTGGAACTTCAAACTTGATGTCCCATCTGAGCAGATTTTATCCCTAAACACCCTCTTTCCCTAAAGCCCAATTAAATGAAAAAGGCAGATAGTGAAAAGAGGTAATATAATTTGAGGTATGAGGTCCTCGACTTCTGCAGGGCTTTGCAAGTCTTTTTTTTGTCTGTGGGCGCCCATTTGCTTGCAGGCCCTGGTTTTCATATGTGGGGCCCATCAGTCTCCTGAGCCCACCGGGAAATCCCCTGGCATCCTAGTTGGCCATTTCTACACTGTTGCCAATTGTCTCTGACTTCCAAGGACAGTCCCTGTTTATGACTCCCTGTCCTCGGGATCCTGCTCATCCTGTTTTTGTCCCTGATTTTAAAACGGAATTTCAACCCTGTGTCAGGGCTGGGCAACATGAGGCCATTCAGTTGTGAAGGATTACAATTCTCATCATCACCAGCCAGCCCACAGGTTGCTGAAGATGATGGGAGTTGTAGTACGCTACAGCTGGAAGTCCTCAGGTTCCCCAACAAACACTGTTCTATGTGCTTGTCAATAAAAAGTAAATATTCCCTAAACTTCTCCACATATTGATTTTGTGTATATGTTTACATGACGTATGTTTAGTTGTGGGTCATGTTTTTGTTGTAGAAGATCCCCATTTTCCTTTCTATGGACAGAAAATCCTAATGTCCCCTGCAAATTGGGAAGTTATTATTGGCAGGTATTACTTAAAAGCTGAAATATCACCATAGGTAAAGTCACCCTGCAATAATTAGGCAGGTGGTGACTAGCTTAATAGTTATATTACCTCTCAAAAGTAGCCTATTGTAAAATAATGCTTAAAGGGATAGTAATACTTCATTTTATCTTTATTTTATTTTGTAGGCATTAAAAAAACATGAAGAACGATATAGGTCTTATCTCTCAAACCTTTATGGTTTAAGAGATATTCACAAGCAAAGTATTCCCCCCCCTGTTCAGCCCGATCAGAAGGGAGGTGCCCAGGTAGACTGCAGAGAGGGACAATCTTCAATTAAGATAAGGGGAAAAAGCTGAAAAACTTGTCAAGGGGGGAAGGGCTTTCATTCTTTTCATACAAAGAAGATTGTCCCCTGCTGTTATCGGTCTAGTCTTACAACCAGATTCACATCTGAGAAGAGATGGCTTACACTAGGAAAAAGGGGCGGGGAGGGGAAACTTTGCTTGTGAATATCTCATAAACCATAAAGGTTTGAGAGATAAGACATATCATTCTTCATGTTTTTTTAATGCCTACAAAATAAAATAAAGTTAAAACGAAGTATTACTATCCCTTTAATCTTCCGAAACTGATGGCCAGGTTAGTGCAGTCTGTGCACCTGCGCCATCAGTCCCTTCCGGTGCCTTTCGTGTCAGTGCAATGCTTTTTAATGGAGACCGGGACTGACAGCGCAGGCAAGATGTCTGCGCTGATGTCTGGCTTCCGGTCTCTGAAGATTAAGGATTACTTTAAAATCGGCTACTTTTGAGAGGTAATATAACTATTATTAAGCTAGTCACCACCTACATAATTATTGCAGGGAGGACTTTACCTATGGTGGTAGTTCCGCTTTCAAGTCTAAGTTACTGTACTCATTCGTGCCACGAAAAGCATGGAAATTCTTGGTTAGCATTTGAATAAATCCAACTCCATAACCCCCACCACCGTACTTTGTTGATATCATAACAGATATAACAGTATAACATAATTAAAGCAAAACATAGGGGGACCACGATATGGA